>JALMGA010000016.1:9931044-11156044 GCA_023333525.1 Aspidoscelis tigris stejnegeri
CAGCCAGGAAACAAATGAGATGCTGCATGTTTTGTGCTTTGTTTCACAACTGGAAAATAAAAGAATTTCCCTTGCGTTGGAGGCTGCTTTCTTCCAAGGAGGCGCGAGCAAGACATTCACTCCGAGGGCTGCTTAGTCTGTGTGCATGTCTCTGTGTATACTGAATTCTTAGTCCCTGTTGTGAGGACCAGTGGTTAAGGGTATTTCTAGAACTTTTGATTGGAGAAAAGCAGCAGCAGCAGCAACACTGAAAGGGCTTTTGAACCATCCAGGGTTGTATGACCCAATGGGTAGAGGCGCCTGTTCTGTGGTCAGTAACAGCACCACTGCCTTTCTTCCCAGGATGGATTGCAGCATTCTTCAAAATTATGCGGAGGAGGCTGAAACTGTATAGAAGAAGAAGAAGGAGAAGAAGAAGAAGAAGAAGAAGAAGAAGAAGAAGAAGTAGTGCTGGCTTTTCTACCCCACTTTTCTTACCCATTTAAGGGGACTCAAAGCTGTTGACAAACCTTCTGTTCACACCCATTAAACGGGACTCCAAGCTGTTGACAAACCTCTTTGCCTCTGAGGCCAGTGGGGCTGTGAGAACTTAGAAGGAGAGGTGTGACTAGCCCAAGGCCACTCGGCTGGCTTCATGGAGGAGTGTAGAATCACACCCAGTTCTCTCAGAAAAGAAATAGGCGTTCTAACCAAAACACCAAATTGGTTCACAGTTTGCATAGCCAGGGAAGAATGCCCCCCCGCCGCCCGCGCCCCGGGGAACAAAGCAACAAGGGCCCTTTGTGTCACACAGACTGATCCCGCAAAGCACGCGCAGAGTGAAATAGTGCATAAACACAAAGATCAGCAGCCAGCCTGATGCTCGAAAACCATTTCCCTTTGCTTTCTGCCACCTGGGGGAAAGGCAGGCTCCTGCAAGGTTGCTCAGCTGCTAGCAGAGGATCCAAATGGTTTCCCGCTTTCCATAAGAATATATTCTTCTTCTGCCTGGTAATGGGTGAAATTTCAATTGGGCAGATCAGGTGAATGAACAAAACCTCATGTTTGCCAGCCCCTCTGGCCCAGGAGAAAAAGACGATGCCTTGCCACCTGTGGCCCCACTTTGGCCCAACAAAACTGCAGGGAAGGATCCAGATCCAAACGGGAAGGTTTATCCATGCAGCCACCAGAAATCTCCCTCATGCTCTGGACTCCGATGACAGGAAGCAAATGGTTATTTCCACCTAGGAGGGGAGGAGAGGGGAGGAACAGCCATATCTGAGAGCTGCTGGACACCGCTGGAGTCAAAATCCCAGCTGGCACCTTGGTGTGAAAAGTGGCAAAGAGCAGGCAACATTTGGTGTCACTTTTGCATCACAGCAGTGTGGCTGTGGTCACACCAAAGGTTTAATCCAGCTTCAGTCCACCTTCAGAGCGAGAGAACCCATCGGCATAGTGACCAGTAATTTTCTTTCCACTTTATCTGTCCCAGAGGTGAATTTTCTGAGTTATTTAACAAGGAAAACAGCTTCTCACTTTGGTGATGGGTTCTCTCACTCTGAAAGCAGACTGAAACTGGATTAAACTTCAAGTGTGACCACAGCCACTCTGAAAGTGGACCAAAGCTAGATTAAAACCTAAGGCTGCGTTCACAAAACAATCCCGGAAAGCCCTGGATGAGCAACCACGCCTGGCTAGAGGTTGGTTGTGTCCTGCAGCGGCCGGCCAGAATAAATCCATGCCCTTTCCCCTGGACAGCACCCATTTGGGGAAATTATTTCTCCCTGGTTTGGTTTCCAGAGCGCCTCTCTGGCTTCCTCTGTTCTACCCCCTGTCTGCCTCCTTTCAGCAGGGATGATGCAGAACACAAGCGCTTCTGGCCAACGAGCAAACAAACAAACAGCCCCATGGCTGAAGCGAGGCTCATTCATTCAAGTTAGGCCTTGGCAGACAGAGATGGAGCCAGCAGTGGGACAAACGAAGTCATTGTCCGCCTCCTTTTTTTTAATGCTCCGTTCTTGCTTTCGGCCGTCAGTTTGCAGGAAGAAGATGACGCTACCCAAGAGCCCAGAGAATTGTCGGCTAACTAACCTCATTAAATCCAGCTCCAGGCTATTAGATTCAGCTAGGCGGAAGGAAACCTCTCTCTCTCTTCTTGAAGTGCTTGAACAGGATCTACAACTGCAGGGCTGCGGTCACACCTAAGATTTAATCCAGATTCAGTCCACTTTCAGAGTGAGGCTGTGGTCACACCTACGGTTTAATCCAGATTCAGTCCACCTTCAAAGCGAGAGAAGACCTCAGCAAAGTGACCAGTAATTTTCTTTCCCCATTGCCTACCCCAGAGGTGAATTTTCTGAGTTATTTAACACTGAAGGGAAACAGCTTTAGTCACTTTGTTGATGTGTTCTCTTGCCCTGAAGGTGGACTGAAGCTGGATTAAACTTTAAGTGTGACCACAGCCGTATTCTCCCACTCTGAAGGTGGACTGAAGCTGGATTAAACCTTATGTGTGACCACAGCTGTATTGTCTCACTCTGAAAGTGGACTGGAGCTAGATTAAACCTTAAGTGTGACCAAGCCACTCTGAAAGTGGACTGAAGCTGGATTAAACCTTAAGTGTGACCAAGCCACTCTGAAAGTGGACTGAAGCTGGATTAAACCTTACATTGACCACAGCCATATTCTCTCACTCAGAAAGTGGACTGAAGCTGGATTAAATCTTAAGTGTGACCACGCCCAGGTCACTGGCAGACTTGGTACTCTTGTGTCTTCATGTTTCCCAGACTTGGCAAGTATGGAGACACCATTCACACCCTGCCCTCGCCCCACTATTTTTGACCAGCTGGGTCTACTTCTGTGGCATGTCTTTTGTGAGCAAAAATAATAGATGACTCATTAGATTAAGAACTGTCCAGAAGAATGCAGTCAGACCCCGGTATCCACTGATTCGGTAGCCATGGTTTCAGTTCACCATGGTTACCGGATCAGTCCACCCGCACCACCCTCTCAGTGCCCGAGTGTAAGGATGGCCTCTGCTCTGCCATCTTACCCTTCCTTGCTAGAACCAAGGGTAGCTCTGACTGGGGCCTGTGAATGGGGAACTTGACACAAATGTCTCTGCTTTCAGTGGCCTCTAATGCCAGGCTGAAATGGGCAAGAACTGGGTTCTGGAACAGGTGCCTTCTTACATTGGGATGCACATGTGCCCTCTGCCCATCACCAAACTCAGTTGTCTCCGGGTCCCAGCCACTGCTGGGAGGAATGCTGCTCACTAGCGCCCTCTGCTGACTGGAGGTCTGGCAGATCCTGATTCTTAAGGCAGCCTTGCTAGTGGGCAGAGGAAGCAGAGTGGCAATTTGGCCCCTGTTCCTTCCTCAGCAACAATCAAGATGCTGACGACCAGTCCACGCCAGTCTTGCATTGCTTTTCCTTAGTGACTCCTTTGCATACGCTCGTGAGCCTGAGCCTAAACCTTGCCAGCTGCCACAAACCAACTCCAGCTAGATTTCCCTTGGCAGCAGATTCTAGCAGGCACCACAAGGTGATCTCACCCTCTTCTAGGGATGCTTTTCTGACATTCTGTTCGAACCCAATTGAATACCCAAAAATCTGATTCGATTCAAATATTTTAAATTCAAATGTAACAAGATTTGATTCATAATTACCAAATTCGAATCTATGCGGTTTTTTATTCGCATCTGCACATATGAATGTCGACAACATTCGTATGTGCACGCATGCATCTTCCCCACATCCATACGCATCTGTACACATCCGTATGCATCCCGTAGTTATTCCGCATGTTGCCCGTTTTCATCCCGTACTGATTCCGTACAAATGCGCACAGATGCGGGAAAGATGCAGATCTTCAAGTACGCATCATGTACGAACCCGTACACATACGAATGTCTGGATAATCTGAATGAATAGATCTGAAGTTCAAAATTCTGCTTGAATGTTTACATTTGAATTTCTGGACATTCTATGCGAGTTCGAAAGTCAAAATTCGGCACATTCGATTGGATTTCGAATACCTACGAATATGTGTGTGCATCCCTACCCTCTCCCACCCTCCTGCAGGCGAGTTTGTGTGGTCTTGAGGTGTGAGAAGAAAGGTGAAGTCCTGATTCTATTAGAAATAGAGAAATATAGGGTTGGCCCCAGTTCAGAAAGCAGATAAAATTGCCAGCGATCAGCAGATACCTTCACAGGTCTGATCCCTGAGACTTCCCCAGAAAAACGTCACGGCAAACCACTTCTGTATTTCCCAGGAAATCTGCCTAGATGTAGCCAGGTAGCAGCAGCAGCATAATCAATGGTAGAGCAATTGCCAATAAAATTGCGTGGAGGTGCCCATGGAGATCAGCCGTGACTTGATGGCATGAAAGAAGAACAGAAGCCGGAAAGAGAGTTTCTCCTCCAAACTCTAGCAATCTCACATCCCAGAAAGCCAAAATTACATTAAACTAAAACTTGCTATATGAGGGGGAGGGGTTTTCAGGACGCCCACAGTCCCTCTCCCCAGTGTGTGCACCACCATTAAGTGCTGCTATCCCCCACTGTGGGGACACAGAATAGCCTGGGACCGTTCACACTTCTGGCCAGTAATGTGAATGGTCCTCCTCTCCCTGGACTACACCTCCAGACATCTGTAGGGGCGATCATTGATAAAGGGGTGACTGAAAAAGCCCTGTCTGATCGCACCCTGAATTAGGCAATGCGGACGAGTGTGGAATCCAGCATCTGTAGGGGCGATCATTGATAAAGGGGTGACTGAAAAAGCCCTGTCTGATCGCACCCTGAATTACGCAATGCGGACGAGTGTGGAATCCAGCATCTGTAGGGGCGATCATTGATAAAGGGGTGACTGAAAAAGCCCTGTCTGATCGCACCCTGAATTAGGCAATGCGGACGAGTGTGGAATCCAGCATCTGTAGGGGCGATCATTGATAAAGGGGTGACTGAAAAAGCCCTGTCTGATCGCACCCTGAATTAGGCAATGCGGACGAGTGTGGAATCCAGCATTTCTGAAGGCAATTTTGCAACTTGGTGATGCTTTCCTGGGTGGCCAACACTGAATGTTCCCACTGGTGCAGAGAGGGAGGTGGAGGCCTAGCCGAGAAGACTTGAGGGCCACCCATTATGACTGTGTGGACTTTCCAGAGCCTTCTCAAGCAAAAGCCCAGTATCTGCTCCCAGGACTGCTTCCAATGCTTTTTTCTTACCCTCCAGCATTTCAGTGCCAAGGGAGAAGAGTTTATTTGTTTTGTTTTACATGGCCTCCCTCCCTCCGCCGCCCCATCCCGCCCTGCCCTGAAAGTTCTCCTTTATGGAAGGAATGACTGCGGAACCCAGACAAGTGCCGACCTGAACGGAGGCCTCCAAAACCCTGCCTGCTCTTTCTCCACACTCTGCTTTGAAACTCACAACTCTCCCAGAGGGCAAATATTCTTTCACTGGGCAGGGATTTGCCCGGACATATCCCGGGAGCCCTGTGGAACCGGAGAGAGAGGAACGTTCCCACCGATGCTTTAACAGCTCTCAAGTCCGTAACTCCAGGCGATGTCTTCGCAGAGTGGAAGAGGGATAAACAGGTGGAACTTGGGACACCTGCCGGCGTGCTCAGGGCTCTGTCGGAGCATCTCTCAACATGTGCAGATGTAGCTCCAGGGGCTGATATGCATGTGTGAGGCGAGAGAGGAAGCCGGGCTTTGTGGCAGACACTTGGCTGTCAGGATTAGTGTAATGGCTGCCCGGAGGAACAGTCCTCTAATGGGACGGGCGTTGCCAGGACTCAAAGGCAGGGAATATATCAAGTCTGCTTCAAGTAGAGGTGCGCACGAACGCAACTTTTTGGGATTCTATCTTTAAAATTTGAAATCCCCCACATTCGATTCGAATTAAGCAAATTTGAATCTATTCCTTTGAATTTTCTATTCGGATTTGCACTTACGAATGTCGGCAACATTCGTATGTGGCTGTAAGCATTGTTACGCATCCCATACGCATCAGTACGCATCCTGTGCACATCTGTACACATCACACAGTCATCCCATTTTTGTCTTGTATAGATCTTATGATCAAATACTTATGAATGTGGGAAAGACGCATACGGGCAAGTACGCATCATGTACGTATCTGTACACATGCGAATGTCCGAATAATTCAAACGAACAGATTTGAAAATTCAAAATTCGTTTGAATAGACTTTCAATTCGAATTCAAATATCCAAACTCGAACAAATTCGATCAGATTTTGAATATTTGTGCACATCCCATTTTCAAGGGAAGTTTCCTGATGTGCCTGGGGCCATGAGCTAAGCAGCATTTTCCAAAGTCAAAAGTATTATTATTATTATTATTATTATTATTATTATTATTATTATTATTATTATTATTATTATTATTATTATTATTATTATTATTATTATTGTGATGATGTAAAACAGCAGTTACACACAGCAAACGAGACGACTATGCTGGATTTCGTATTATATCACTAGTCGGGCACTTCCCAAGCACCTAGGACTGCGTGATGTATCGGCGAATTATTATTATTATTATTATTATTATTATTATTATTATTATTATTATTATTATTATTATTATTATTATAGTTTATTTCTAAAGTGCTGTACATGTACTCAGCGCTGTACAATACTGTATTAATCTTAGACAGGTCATATCCTGTCTGCATTTGTGACCAAAATGTATCTGAAGGTCTCCATTGGCCGTGGTTAGGGATGTACGAGTGTTTAACCACACCTGGTAAGTTCCTCAAAGAATTTAATGCCAGATGAGCAAACTCTGGCCTCTTAACACCCCCAATCTGACCAACAGCAAGGAATGACGGGAAGAGGAGAAAGTTACGTTCAAGGGACCTCTGGAATAACATGCTCTCCTCTACATTGAATAACTTGCTTTCTGATTAAAACCATATTGGATTAAAACATGGAGTCCTTTTGCTCCATCAGAGCCAAACACCGGACGCATGTGTTCTCTCTCTCTTTCCCTGTCTCTTTGCTTCAATGGAGCTCTTCCTGGATTTGTATCTCCCAAAGGAAACTGTCTATCACTATCTTTAAAGTTCCATCCATTGTCACGGCGTGTTTTACCGGAAGACCCTGTCATGGCACAAAAGCTGATAGCTTCAAGGTGTAGGAAGCCTGGATATTTTCACTGGCTGGAGTCTGAAGCTGGGCGCCAGGGCTGAAGGATAAGGAGGTTTGCGCATCTCAGCCCAACCCGGTAGTTATTTGCTTAGGCTATTCAGCTGGAAAACTCCCAAACCAGGCACAAAATGGCGTATTCTATGTGATTAAGGATGTGTACGAATATTCGAAATACAGCCAGACCCCCGTATCCGCCGGGGATACGTTCCGCCTCCTACCGTGGTTACCTGAAACCGTGGATAATCACGAACAGGCCTTCCGGTTCTGGGGTTGTGCAACTCCAGAACCGGAAGTTCTTTTCTGGCCTCCAGGGAGGGTTGAAACAGGCGAGTGACACCGCTGGGTGCTTCCCGCCTGCTTCCCTCACGCCCCCTTGCATTTTGGGACAGGGTCTGGTGTGTCACATGCCTATTCCAATGCTCCATGGAGGCCGAGATAGGCCTCTTGGCTCTGGGTGCTTTCCCCTTATGGTGCCTGCGGGGGGGTGGGGGGTGGGCTGCTCTGGTAACCTTGGTTAACTGAAACTATGGTTACCGAATCATTGGATACGGGAGTCTGACTGTATTCGTTATGCGTATGAATTCAGGCATTTGTATATGATTTGAATGTCTGGAGATTTGAATTTCTGAGCTTGAATGAAGATTAATATCTCAGGTTTTTGGTACAAATAATTTGGGCGTCCTATCTGTACAGGTACGTACAGATCCCGCACATACCCATATGGATACATACAGGATGCGTATCAAATTCAGAAATTCAAATGTCCGGATGTTCGATTCGTATGCGAATGTCCGAATTCGTCCGAATTCATACGAATGACGAATACTCCAAATATTTGTGCAAATCCCTTGTTTTCATGACATCCTTCGGATCCTTGCGCCTCCGTAAGGATGGAGTAAAGAGCGGGAGGGCAGCTGCACACAGTTCAGGGCCATATGGGAGTTGCAGCAAACCGTGTCCGGAGCCAAGAGCAGCAGCAAGCCTCTGAAGGTTGCTGAAATTGTCTTCTGCGTCAGCTTCCTTCTCTGGGTGCCTTCAGCATTTCCTCTTCTGGACGGAAGTTACCTCACTCTGCTCGCCAGGCGGACTTTTGGCTGTGTAACAACCGATCCTTTTGGGAAGCGATACTGAGCATTGCTCTGCCAGACTGGATTCTTCATCCTCCTGAGCTAGTTTGCCTTTCTCACCATGTTTTTGTTTTGTTTTGGGTTCGTTTGTTTTCTTTTTCCACCACAGATTTCATAAAAATTCACGGACTGCTGAGAGGTTGTGGTTTTCTCATTCCACCAACATGGAAGCTACGGAGATGAGGAGAATACCGAGCACCATTATGCGCCCACTATGGTGGGGGTGGCTCACATATCTGAGGGAACTCCGCATAGACCCCCCTAAAAAGGTGCCAGAAACTATGGCTGGAGAGCCCAACACTGGCTACGGATTTTCCAGCCATAGCACTTTTTAGGTGTTTCCACACTTACCTTGTTAAATCCAGATTAAGGAGGACCAGATCAAGGATACCTTTTACAGGGGTCCACTGAGAATACGGATCTACAGGCCCAAAGATGCCATTAGGACCGGAATCGGGAGGCACTCGTACAGATGAGGCATGGGGCCCTCATGGGGCCGTCTGTGCAGAAGGTAGGTGGAGGATCCGTTCCGCAGGTGTCCTTATCGGGCTCCTAATGGGGTCTTTGGGGCCCATGTGGAAATGGCCTTACTTACCTTCTTGACGGAGCAGCCATCACAGCTCAGTCAGCGTAGAGGCTGAAACATGCCCAGATGCATGCGTCAGTAAAGCCCATGAATGTGTAGCTAGGAGGCAGCAATTGCGGAACGCAGATTTCCTGCAGTATCGCCTCCTAGTGGGGTCATCTGGCGGCGGCCATGGGAGCAACCCCAAAGCACAAGTCTGTCATCCTCTGGATTTCACAGGGCCCAGGAATAAAAGTCAGCAATCTCTGGCTTCCTCTAGATGGCAAATGCCAATGGGGTGTGTGTGTAAACAAGACCCTACAATTGACTCTCGCCGTTCCACACCCAGCACATGAATCCACAACCCCATGCTTACCTCACCATCAGGTGAACAGCTTCTGCGATAAGGCTGACTGGGGCTGCCGGAAGCCAGCTCAGCACCCTCTCCCTTCCTCACCTGGCTTCCAGTAGCCCCAATCAGCCTCATCGCGAAAGCTGCTCACCAGACAGCAAGAGAAGCCCCACTAGTATAGGAAACCCAGCGTCCTTGCTGGATTTCCATAACAGATTTCTCAATATTGTACTAAGAGGATTAGAGATTTTATTGTGCCTCTGGAGGCAAACTTTTTCTTTTGCAACCAACTACATACCAGAGTTATGGTATGTCATGGTTGTCTCTCCAAGGTGAAGTGTACCTATGATGAAAATTACAGGCCTCTCTCATCTTCTTAAGTGGGAAAACTTGCACAATTGGTGGCTGACTAAATACTTTTTTGCCCTACTGTACATGAATCGGTAGTGACATGTAATAATGTATCAGGGATTGAAGTGTCTGATTTTACAAAGCGATCAGTGATTGTGGAAGTCACAAAGCCGCCAGCTCTTGTGTAAAAGCCTGCCTGCTTCCCCTTTTGCCTCGCTCCTGCCATTTCACGCTGCTCTGATCTATCGATCCTGCACAAAACACGAATATAAGAAGGGGAAGTGATCTTTAATCCTCTACTGCCTTACTAACATGAGAAAGAAGCTGTTCTATGGAGGAGGGAGCAAGCGGCGAGCAAAAGCTGCTGCCAATGGACTCCATGATCTCCGGGAGCAGGTTTATATAGAGGGTGGGCTTTGAATTACCTGCCCCAATGAAGTCAGGGTATGATAGTGTTTAATTGCTGACCGCATGGGGTGGGGGTTCTGCTGGGGGGAGGAAAGAGGGGGGGTTGAAGAATGGAGAGTTAGTCTGTATTATAAGCTAGCAGTGGGAACTCAAAAAACCAGACCTCTCTGCTGATTTAAAAAAACCCTGATTTAAAACTGGATCAAAATCCCTGGTGGGAACCTGTCCTCGGTGTTTTTGTGATGTTAGATAACTTAAGAGGTAAAACACAGCAAGGTTAGAAGGAATGAAAAGGATAACATTATAGCGGCTAATTATATCTCCTAATTTGTGAGCCAGTTTGGTCTAGTGGTTAGGGAGCCGGACTCTTATCTGGGAATACCGGGTTCAATTCCGCCCTCCCCCATGAAGCCAGCTGGGTGACCTTGGGCTAGTCACAGCTCTCTTCTGAGCTCTCACAGTTTCTTCTTGGTGAGCCAACTCTTCTTACTCCTCCACGAAGCCAGCTGGGTGACCTTGGGCTGGTCACAGCTCTCTTCTGACCTCTCACAGCCCCACCCATCTCACAGGGTGTTCTGTTGTGGGGAGAAGAATAGAAGCTTTGTCAGCTGCTTTGAGTCCCCTTAAATGGGTGAGGAAAGCGGGGTAGAAAAGTCAATTCTTCTTCCTAATTGGATGCCTTTACACAGCACGTGTACTGAAAAGACACATTTCCCCCCTGATTTCCCTCCATGTTTCTTCTGGCTGAATGAGAAATGTAGGCCACGGGGTCTGTTATCTTCCTGGGCCGATGGCTGGCTGGAGTCTTCAAGGTCTGCTCCAAACAATCGTTTCCTTTCCCAAGCGTCTAGAAAAAATAAAAGCCACATCGCGGAGAGCATCAGAGATACTAAACACAAGCAGCTGAATCAATACCCCCCTCCTTGTTGAGGGGGTCCCTTAGGAAGGATGGCTTCTGCTGGGACAGTCTCAGGAAGGAGAACTATCGATAGACCTGGATTCGGGAGGAGGGGGGGCACTGGATGCAGCGGATCTGAGCTCCAGATTTAGTATGCAGAATCTGGTGGTGGAGAAGGTGTTGGAGAACAGCAGCACCAAGAACAACAACAAGAAGAAGAGTTGGTTTTTCTACCCCACTTTTCTCACCCGTTAAAGGGGACTCAAAGCAGCTGACAAACCTTCTATTCTCCCCACAACAGACACCCTGTGAGGCAGGTGGGGCTGTGAGAGCTCAGAATGAGAGCTGCGACTAGCTCGAGGTCACCCAGCTGGCTTCGTGGAGGCGTAAGAAGAGTTGGCTCACCAAGAAGAAACTGGAGAGGATCGCCAAATAACAAGGTTTACAAACAGAACTCCAAACCCTGTTGGAAGAAAATAGAACAGGGCCCTGGTCACACCTACGTGAGTCAAGATGTCCTGTTCATAATTCGAACGGAGGCTGTACCAGTCATGTTCACACCTAGATCCTCAGACCATCCTCGCTCTGGGTTGCATTGCTCACACCTTTCTCCATGATTGCCCTGAGCCGCCTCCAAGGAACTCTTGGCTCTCCACCCCTTTTGCTGCGTCAAAATCTACCTCCTTCCTTATTGGATGCGGTTGTGTCACTCAAGAGAGGCGAGGGGGGAGGGGTCTGCGGTTCTTTATTAAGCCTGCTCCCCCACCTCCATGCCCCACCTTCTTTTTTATGTTCCTTTCTTTTCCGTCTGATTAATAATAATATAATGATGATGATGATGATGATAAATTTGCAGAAAAATGCTAGATAGAGGAATCATGCACATAAACTGAGGAGAGAAGGGGAGGTGCCTCATGAACTCTGCACATGCCACCCTCCTCTATACGCTGGACGAAAGAAAGACTGGAGCCGCCCACCATAGCACAGTTCGGCCTCCTTTAGCCAGCTCCCCCCCCCCTCACACTGTGGTAGTGAAGATGGCCTGGCGGAGCCCTCTGGAGAAGGGTGCAGAATAATGGCGGTAGAATAAAAATAATGTGAGTAATTCAACCTGAGGGCGACCTGGAGTTGTTCTAAAGGAAGGGCGTGACCAGGGCCTCAAGGTCATTTGCAGGGAGCTGAGAGCAGGTGAAGGTTTTGCCCTTGTCTTCTGCTTGAGATGCCCAGGAGTAATTGGTGGGCCACTGTGTGAGACAGGATGCTGGACTAGATGTGCTGTGGCCTGATCCAGCAGGGCTCCTCTTAGGGTCTTATGTTCTAACAGCTGTTTCAGTAGTTCCTGGGACATTAGGTACCACAGCAAAGAAATGCAAGGACATATTTGAAAGGCTTCGGAATAGATAGAACAACAATTTCACCGCTGCAGGAATCAGCATTCGTTCAAGACAGCTCGTTAGTTCCTGTAATACTGGATTAGGATTCAAATGAACAACAGGCCCAAACTCAAGGCATTCCCTCTAGCAGACTGTGCAGCCAACACTGAATATCAGGTTAAAAATTAGCCCTGAACTAATTGTTGCTCAAGGGTCGGGCAAACTGTCTGGAAAACAGAGGGTTGCCGGTTCAATCCCCAGACTCTCCCAGAAATTCGGCAATGGCAAACCACTTCTGTATCTCTGCCAAGAAAACTGCAGAGAGATGGGCAAGGATTCCAGGAGGGGCTGTGGCTCAGTGGAAGAGCAAAAACTGCATGAAAAGCAGAGCGTTGCCAGTCTGATGCCCAGCCTCTCCCCACAACGAGGCAATGGCAAACCACTCCTGCATCTCTGCCAAGAAAACTGCAGAGAGACGTCCATGCACTCAACCAGGAATTGGCCACAACGTGGCAGTTCTCAACCGCAACAGCCACAAGGCTGAGCTGGAGCATGCTCTTTCTTCCACTGATGAACAAAAATACCTTTTCCCTACTCACCCATAAATCATTAAGCTATCTTTCTCGACTATTATTACAACCATAAGTTTAACTGTCTGGTACGAAGTCCATAGTTTTATACGCTGGCTTTGATCTGCTCACTGAACTCTCACAGCATGGAAGTGTTTATTTTTGTAAATCAGTGATCAGAGGAGCACAAATTCAGATGGTCATTCACTCACGGCAAATAGCAAAACCCCACTTGTGATGTTTCTTGGTATCTCTTGGATACCCCTCTGCCTACTATACTTGCAAAAATCAGGATGGAGCCCTCCTGACGGAGATTTAATCACTGCTTTCCAAATACAACTGTTTCAAGCACTATGTGGTATTCTGTAGCCTTTAAATGCAACCTTTAACCCTCAGCAGCACAGGTGGGTTATTTTGTGCCCCATCTAAAACAAAGTGCTGGCCTTTTTTGTGGTGGCCCCCTATGTTCCGACTGGTTTAAAAAAAGTCCAGGTTTTAACCCGGATTTTTTTTTTACCACCACTGAGGGCTGCTTGCGGCTGTCTTGCCTGCATTGGGGTGCCGTCCCGCCCGCCTGGTTCCTCTATCTTTCGTCGTCATCCTGCTGTTTGCCTTCCCCGCCATTCTCCAACAGACAGAGAAGAGGGGCGAGGGGGAAGTGGTGGGAGACAACAAACGGGCGGGGCGGGACGGGGCAGGCAAACAGCAGGAGATGATGTCAGAAAAGGGCGGGAGGGAAGGTAAATGGCAGGTGGGGTGGAGGAGATTGATGTGGTGGTGTTCCCATTAATAAATACTTGGATTTTAACAAGATTCTGCAGCGAGTCCTGTTAAAATCCGAACAGGGATTCCCTGGATTTTTGGACATTCAGTTTGCAGAAATGGGGAATCCCATCCAAAGTGTTGGGACGGTGGGCCCTTGAGCTAAATTCAGGCCGGACCAAATGGCCAGTGGGAACACAGCCCTAGGGATAAATCTCTACAGAGATCAGGCAAGCCAAGACTAGAGGTCGATTTGCATTAGGCCTCTGCTATGCAATTAGGGCAGCTCTGGCAAAATGCAAACACATGCTCACTAGGTTGCTACAGCCTAGAAGCATCACCTCCCTCACCAGAACTGTACTGATTATAGTTGCACTAAATCGCACTCCACACTTACCCCAAACTATCCCCCAGGCTTACACAAGTGTCCTGCGGTGTGACCATTCGCTCTATTTCCATTTTGCTGCGTTTGGTGGGTGGGGAACGCGGCGTCCGCGCAGCGTTGCCGGTGCTGATCGACTGTGCGCCCATGCTGTGATCGGTCACATACAAGCCATGCTGTGATCGGTCACACACACATGCCCGGGAGTAGTGATCAGCCGTAGAGTCGCGAGAGGGGCGTTCAGTCACGGGTTAGCTTGTGATCAACAAGCCCCTCTCACAATGGCATCTAAACAGGCAATCGTGGCAGCAATGAGGCAGAACTTCCGGTTCCAGATGCATCAGCGCGGGCTGGTAAATGGGAGGACCATTGACATTTCAGGCTGGCTATGGGTGCTTTGGGGAAGGTTTCTTCCCGGCAAATGGGGATAGTGCTCCTATACCTGGAGTGTACCAGCCTTAGCGCATGTGGCACTACCAAAGTAAGCACAAAAAGGCCTCATTTTTCTGATTTTGATTGCAGGGATTAAAAACAAAAAGGATGGGAAAGTAGGGGTGTCACAGATGCAATTTTCAGGATTCGTTTCGATTCAAAATGAATACTTGAAAATTCCATTTGATTTGAATCTTTAAAATTCAAATTTAAGCAAATTCAGTTCGAATTAAGCAAATTCAAATCTATTCGTTTAAATATTTTTTTAAAATCTGCACCTACGAATGTCAACAGCATCTGTAGATGCCCCAGGTCTGTACACATCTTCCCCGGGTCCATACACATCCATACGCATCCATATATGTCCATATGCATCCCGTAGTTATCCCGTATGCAACCCGTTTTCATCCTGTACAAACGCGTAAGGATGCCGGAAAGATGCAAATCTTCAAGTACGCATCATGTACCAACCCGTACGCATACGAATGCCCAAGTAAATCAAACGAATAAATCCAAAATGTGAATCAAATATTTAAATTCAAATTTAAGGACGTTTGATTCGAATTTGAATGCATTTGAATATTTGTTCACATCCCTATAGGAAACAGCTCTGTACTGTCCACCAATTGCATAATTCTGCACCGGTTAAAATTCTCATAAAATCCATACTCAGCCTGAGTGCACACGCACACACAAAACCCCGCGATTTAAACCCAGTAAAAAAAAAGATCAAAAACAAGACTATAAATAGCAGCCAAAGAGAAGCGGTCAGTTCCACTTTTAAGAGTTCTTGACCAATTACAGCAGCAGCAGGCCTAGAAGAATGGCATCTGCCCTACGAGGAACGCACGGGTGTCTTCCCCCCCACCCTCTTCCAGACAGATGCTGAATGGAGAAGCCTCAGAAAACTTGACATTCCGTCCGGTCCTTCCTTTTCAAAACGAGAATAATTTAAGATTAAAAGGACATGTGTTTTCCACCAGAAGGGCTGGTGGGTTCTGGTGGGAACGCACAGGCCAGAGAGGTTGTCATTTTGGCAACCGTTTCGGAAACGGCGCTGGCGCTCCATTGAAGGAAGGTGATTGAATTAGAACAGATGTGAGTCCCCCACCAAGAAGGGGGGGGGGGAAGAAAAGATCGTTCTGCACATTATCGCCGCAGAGCCGCAAACAACGCCGTGATTATGGACTTGCCTTGACGGCATCTCAAAAGGGGCTGTATTTGGTGACGCTGGACGGCGTCCATCAGGAAGGACAGTGGATTTTCTTTCTGCCTTTCTTGGGCGGTATAAATGAGGTCATTTTCTCCTGCACGCTTCCCCTTGCAGCTAATTATATCTTCAGGCAGGAAGACGTAGCCCAAATCGGCCTTCCCTGGTTTGTTGTCTTCGTCTTCTCTGCCTTCTGTAAGCCCTAGGGCTGCGCGCAAATGCAATTTTTGACATTCGATTGAGATGCGTGAATATCCGAACTCGTACAAATACAGAAAAAATAATGTCTGGACATTCGGGCAGATAGAAACACATTCGCATCTATTCATACAAATAATTGATACGTATTCAGTGATACAAATATTGTAGGCATCCACACCCGAAATCTTTTGGCATATGCAATTATTAAGGTCATACTTTAATGCTGCTGTTATGGCCTGGCTAAGCTGGCATCATCATGCGCCTCCGTGGCGCCCCCAACACAGCTCCGCTGTATCCCGTTCGCCATTTCCCCAAAGTAGGGCCGTATCCTACCTGGCTGGACACTGCTACTGGGAAGCACCATCTTGCTCTGAGCCACCACACATGTGCAGGGTCTGAAAAAGGCAGCCGTGCATGCGCAGTGGTGGCGATTGCACATTGCCAGATATTTTGCACTGTCAAAATACTGAGGTGTGAGGGCACCACTGTATCGTGCAAAAACAACACCAGCCTCATGTTGTGTGGACAACGAATAATTATTCTGGGGCTGCTTTACTCCTGAACATCCCTCATTTGCATGATTTCTGGGTGTCATCTGGAGGCAGCATAAGGCAGGATCCAGCTTAAAGGGATAGAAATCAAAGAATGATCTTAAATTACTTTAAATTCACTCAGAATCACAGATGTGCCGTCACTTTAGTAGTGATGCATGATGATGATGATGATGACGGTTTGTTATAATACTTTGCCATGGTAAATTCACAACAATATTGCAGTAGGAGAGTTATGAAAATTTACAACTTAACCAGCCAAGGAGGAAGAAAAAAATTGGTGGGAAAATAAACTAGGGGAAATTGTCAAAAATAGTGAGGTTAAGATATTAAGGGGTTTTCATATCCAGACTGAGAGCTGCATTGTGATATGCCTCTCATTGCTGTGGTTAAGAAAAATAAAATCACACTAACAGATGTGGTTCTCTCAGGGGAAAATTTCAGGATCTCTGGGAGAGAAAAGGAGACATGGGGTGTTTTTCCACTGTCAGAAAGTACCCATTTTTGCACCCATTAAGGACCCATTTGGGTGTGAGCCGGATGATCCCATTTCCACCACGGCACCCATTTGGGACGCGATTGTTTCGACTGCTGCTGGGGAAATCCGGATCAAATGGGTACTTTCTGGACTTTAATCTGCATTTTCTGTAGACCCCATTAATGAGGTCTACAATGGGGTCTTCAGCCACAAAATCTGGATTAAAGAGAGCCTGTTTCCACGCTTGTGTGGCAATGGGGTCTAGAGGAGGCTAGGGGGAGGGGGCACCCATGGGGGGGAGCCCCAAAACCCAAGCTTCAAAGTCATTTCGAAGTCACTTCGAAGTCTGTGCAAAATAGCTCAGGAGCATCTTTGAAGTCTGTGCTGATCTTCAGAGTGAACTCCGAAGTGACTCCGAAGTCACTTCGAAGTTCACTCTGAAAATCAGCAGATTTCAATGGAGCTGTTTTGCACAGACTTCGAAGTGTCTTCGAAGTGACTTCGAAATGATTTTGAAATGACTTCGAAGCCACTTTGGAGATTGCACCCCCTGTCCCCCAAAACACCTGGGGTGACACGTAGACCCCTCATGGGTAGATCCGGATTTCCAAATGGGTGCTCCGGTGTTTCCACGGCAGGGAGGCTAGCACCCATTGCTATTGGGTGCTAGACCACCCATGGAAACACATTGGGTACTTCCCTTAATCCGGATCTACTAGATCGGGAACTTCTTAGATCCGGATAAAAGAAGCGCAGTGGAGAAACACCCATAGTTTCAGATGCAATCCCAAAGAAACCCAAGAAATGTTTAAAGGGAATCATTGTGGCTCATACAGATATGAAGGTCTGAATTATTCATATAAATAACTCAAGATATTTGTATTTGTTTGAATTAGGAAATTCATATACAAGTATCTGAATTTGTCTAAATTCATACGAATAACGAATATTCCAAAGATTCGTTCACATCCCTATTTCTGCTCTCTTCCTCCCTCCTAGATAACATTTCATCAGTGTGGTGCAATGGTTAGACTGAGCATAGTTCAGCATCCAAAAGCACACCTGCCTACAAAATTCGCTGGGGCAAGTTTCTTGCACCAGAGCCTGACCTACCTTACAGGACTGTTGTTAGGATGAAAAGTCAGTGAGAAGGACACTGTGTGTAGCACCCAAAAGGGGAAGAATGGAGGAGAGAGAAACCATTTTCAACCCCTTGTTCTTCTAAGGGGATGGGGCAAGGGGAAGCCATAACCAGGGGAGGTGGAATCTTCACCAGAAGCCAAGTAAGATGACCACCCTAGAGAGATCCAGTTTGGCTGGCTGCTGAGCTTGAATGTTTATTTGTTATTGCACTCTGCACATGATTTGAGTGTGAGGCTGCATCATTTGGGAAAGCATACCAGGGATGTGCATGAATATTCGAAACGAATCGAATCCCAAAAATTGCATTTGTGCACATTGCTTCCTTTGCAAAAGTCCCATTTTGTCCTCACCGCATCCCTGAAAATAAGGGTTGGCTGAGGAGGTTTAGACTTCCATTCCAATATTTGCAAACTTCGGGGCCGCCATGGTGTTGGCCCCTCTCAGAGAGGGTCAATGACATTGCAGCTATGTTCCACTGTGTCTTCTCTGCTGGAAATGCACGATGAGGAGCAGAGGAAAAGCAATGTGATAGACATATTCCCTGGACCTGAATCGCGCTGCACATCTAGAAATCTCCTCCGAGGCCAGGCAGCCCTGCAGGGCAGAAAACATTCCAGCCAGCTGACCACAGCACACGGCGGAGATGTGAGCCTTTGCAAAGAGCTTCCACCTATTTCAGGCCCAAAGCCAGGCGGCCAGCCGTCCCATCTTGCTAAGTGTGGCGCCTTCTCCCAGGGGCTGGTTCCTTGCTTTTCTTACCTGTGAAAGAGACACACCTGTCCTTCATGCAGCCAACACCCGGCTGCAAAACAATTACCTTTAATAGCTTGCATCATGCGCCTGTTTAAAGGGCCTGGAAACAAGAGCGTCAGCTGGGAGGCGTGTTTGCAAACCGGTCGGCGTGTACCCACTGTGCTCCGTTTTAAAAAATGCACCCGTGCTCATTGGCTTGGATGAAGACCAGGCCACCCGCCCAGCCCGCTGGGTGCCTCCCGCCTTCCAAAGTAGGGCATGGCTGTACATTCCCTTCTTTGTGCCATGATCCACACAGATAAGGTAGGGAAACCAAGACTTCAGGACAGAGCTTGTTTGAAGAGGCATCAGGCACCCAGCTGATACAGTCAAAAAACATCTGCGTGCCCCAGATTGGTTCATTTCAAACTATGCCAGCCTGCCATTGGCTCTGTTTGCTGAAGAACAACTCTGGCATCACAGAGGAGTTTTTCCACCTGTAAAAATCAGGGGAAACTCTTGATGATGCACAGAAGAAAGAGAATAAGAAAAGTTGGCTTTTCTACCCCTTTTCTCACACATTTAAGAGGACCCAAAAGCAGCTGACAAACCTTCGGTTCTTCTCCCCACAACAGAACACCCTGTGAGGTGGGTGGGGTTGTGAGAGTTCAGAAGGGAGCTGTGACTAGCCCAAGGTCACCCAGCTGGCTTCATGGAGGAAAAGAAGAGTTGACTTTTTTACCCCACTTTTCTCACCCATTTAAGGGGACTCGAGCTGGCTGACAAATCTTCTGTTCTTCTCCCCACAACAGAACACCCTGTGAGGTGGGTGGGGTTGTGAGAGTTCAGAAGAGAGCTGTGACTAGCCCAAGATCACCCAGCTGGCTTCGTGGGGTATTTCCAGATAAGAGTCTGGCTCCCTAACCACTAGACCAAACTGGCTCAATTAAGATTGGATTGTGTTTCCTGACTGAATGAAACATACCAGGATGGCTTCTGGGCATACACAGTGTTTCATGGCCATGTCTATAGAACCTATAGGATTTCCTGCTTTGGGGCTTAAGGGCTCCGGACAAGAAAGCAAGGAATTTTTTAACCTCTGGGTGAACTTTCTGTGATGTCAAGAGCAAGGGACTAGTTTTACTTCCCCTGCTAAAATTTTCATCATCTTTCCTTAAAGGGCGACACCAGCAAGCAGAACTTGGCATGTATGACCAGGGTGTCTTTAGCAGGGGCATCCAAACTGTGTCTGTGGGTCAAATCGAAGGTACAAGGTGCCATCAGGACAGGAAATTCTGCCCTCTCCTCACTGCATTCTGTCTTCTGCCTCAGGGTGGTATCGGCGGTTCAGGGCAGATGGGATGCTGAGATGCCCCAGCGGAGATGCCACCCTGAACCCCTTGGAATGACCTCTGGGAAGCCTGTAGGGCTCCATCATTTTGCTGGAGGCAGCTGAGGGTAAAGAGACTATAGCTGTGGTCACGCTGAAGGTTTAAGCTTCACTCTGCTTTCAGAGTGATAGAATACATCAGCAAAGTGACGAGCTGTTTTCTTTAAGGCTGCGTCCACACCTGAATTTTAATCCAACTTCAGGCCACTTTCAGAGCGAGACAACTGACCAACAAAGTATCAAGTTGTTTTTCTTCTGGCATTCCCTAACTCCGAAATGCCACCTTTGAAATAAATAAAAAAGGAAAGAAAATGACTAGCCGCTTAGCTGGGATGTTCTCTCAGTCTGAAAGTAGACTGGAACTGGATTAAAACATAGGTGTGAACATAACCTCAGCATTAAATAACTCAGAAGATTCACCTTTGAGATAGGTAATGAGGAAAGTAAATTACTGGCTGCTTTGCTGATGTGCTCTCTCACTCTGAAGGTAGACTGAAGCCGGATTAAACCTTAGGCGTGACCACAGCCACTCTGAGAGTGAATTGAAGCTGGATCACACTTTAAGTGTGACCACAGCCACTCTGAAAGTGGACCGAAGCCAGATTAAACCTTAGGTGTGAGCACAGCCACTCTGAAAGTGAATTGAAGCTGGCTTACACGGCCAAGATTCCACTACCAATTCGGAAAGCTCTCCAAAGGGACCTTTCCCGAGCGTTGGACCACGATTTGCGCTGGGTGGACCTGGTGAGAATCCAGCTATGGATGAAGGAGGCTCTAGATCAGTGGTTGAGCTTTGCCCAAACCCGCCCAAACCCTCACCAAGCAGACTGCATTGACGAACAGCAAATTCTGCAGCCTTGTGTAAGGCTGGGGGGATGGCTTTTGGTTCTACAAACTTGCACGGTAAATTTGATAACTGCAAAGGTGAATCAGATGAGATTTTTCTTTTTTTCTTTTTGCCCAGGCTGTGTGCATCAATTAAACAGGCCGGACAGGTTATTATGAAACCTGCCATACCTACTGGAGCGGAAGCAGGCAGCCGGTGATAAGTTCCGAGTTTCTGCAGAAGCGGAAGCTGGCTCTCCGCAGACGCTTCTAAGGCCGCTTAAAAGCTTTAAATGGTTTTGAAACATTTTCAAAACGGTTTCGATCCTCGCAGTCCCCACGTCAGGTTGGCTTAACACGCTTTCCGCATGTTAAATCGCCCCAAAGCGTTGTAAATGTTAACACTCATTTCAACAGGTCTCGCTCCGGTTCCTGCATTTGAAACGTTTTACATTTCTTACTGTGGGAATGGTACCGTTTTAGTGGGATGAGAATGCATGTTTAGGGTTTCCCTCCCCCAATAGCTTGCTTCCAAAGATAGTGATATCACTGTAAAAATCCACCCCTTACAGCAGCGGTTACACTGTAGCAATCCACCCACTTCACACCTGATGACAATGTGGCAATTTTGCACAATTCTGGCTCTTTGGAGTTCTGACCTTTAGAAAGGGAAAGAAAGGAAAGCAGCTGCAGGTTCTGGGAGATGTGTGAATGTTTAAGGCTGTGGCTGTGGAGGTGAGCGGGCGAAGGGGGCTTGAGTTGCCGCTGCTGCTGTGTGCCCTGGGCAATGGGGAAAGGAGGGGAAAGAATCGCTGGCTGCCCGCTGCCGTTTTTCATCCATCCAGGCAAGCGGCAGCCACCCAGCCACCCAGCTAGGCTCTGTGAAGGGGTCCATTATGGGTGGCGCATTCATGCCAGGAGGAAGAGGGCAGGGCAGCCCTGAAAAGCGGCTTTTAAAAAGTAGCCACTTGAGTCTCCCCTTGAGTCACGTACGCCAGGTACGATCCTCAGAATCCGAATCGAACGCGATTAAGTTGAAAGTAATGGGATCAGGCAAATTCGTGTTAGCATCCGGTTCTATTATTTCGGTTTAGGAAAACCGTTTTAAGCTTGTAATGGGAACCGGGCCTCTGTTCTCTCTCCCTCTTTGAATCTGTATTATTTCTTTTTTTCCATCTCCAGATGCAAATGGCGGCTAATTGTTTCCTTCTGACCTCTGGCCTAGCGTGCGCTCCACGCTTGTCAATCCAGCCCACGCTGGAGCGCATCTGCTTTTGGAGACAAGGAGGCGCTGGAGTTCACCTGACGTTTTTGGTCTTTGGGTTATTGTTGTTATTATTTAAAAAGAAGGCAGACAAGGGCTTGTTACCCAATCTAAAGGTGTGCCCTGATCTCTCCGTTTTTAACCTAAGGGTAATTTATTAAAGAGCCTTTTAACTCAACAGCTCCGGCGGTTTCACTCCAAGGGCCTCGATTTGTATTTAGGTCCTGCTTCATTTCTCTCCAGACTTTTTTCTTTTTAAGGGGGGCAACTGCACTTTCCCACACCTCTCCCACTTCTGAATCACTTTTGGAGCCGCTCCCCTTCCTGGGGCCTGATCCAAGCTGCTTCTGGGGTGGGGGCAGAGCGGAGGGTGCTGCTCATTAGCTCTTAATTTTCAGCTCTTTTTGATCTATGGGCTATGAAATTCCTTGGTGCGGTGGTGGAGGAAAGGACTCATCTGTCATCCCTGCCTCCGCCGTCTGTGTGCCAACACCGCGCCTTCATGCCCACTCATGTGCCCACGCTCTGCAAGTCATGGGCAGGAGTCGGGGCCGGTGACCCTTGATGAGCAACTCATGTTCTCTTGCACAAATATTCAAAGGTATTCGAAATTTGATTAAATTCATCCAAATGTCAACATTCAGCTTCAAATTGAATGTCCATAAATTTAAATTCTAAAATTCGAATCAATTTCAAATTTCAGATCTAGGTGTTTGAATTATCCAGGCATTTGCGTGAGTACGGGCTCATACGCAAAACGTAGTTGCACATATGCATCTTTCCCACATCTGTGTGCATTTGTACAGATCCGTACAGGATGAAAACAGGTTGCGTACGGGATAACTACGGGATGCATATGGACGCGCAATGATGCATATGAGCACATACAAATGTTGTCGACATTCGTAAGTGCAAATTCCGATTGAAAATTCGAACGAATAGATTTGAATTTGCTTAATTCAAATAGAATTTGGTTAAATTCAAACTTCAAAGATCTGAATCAAATTGAATTTTCAGGTATTCGATTTGTGCATGCCCTGGCCGTGAATGTCTTCGAGGAGGTTGCAGGGAATCAAACTTGCTACCCTCTGCTTTCTAGCCATTTGGTCTACCACTGAGCTGTGGGCATCCCATAGGAAACCCTATGCAGCTTTGTTGGCAGATACAGAAGTGGTTTGCCATGCCCTTTTCCCGGGGGAATGCTGGGAAATGGAATGGCATCCCTGTACTGTCCAGGGATTTACTCTACCACTGAGCAATGGTGACTCCGTGGACTCCCCCATGCAGCTTTCTTGGCAGATGCAGAAGGGGTTTGCTATGCCCTTCATCTGGAGAAATTTTGGGGACTCATTTTGGTAGGTTTTTAGGATGAATGAGGGGTGTCTGTTAAAAGCTCCAGCAGATCCATTTTTGAAAACAACGTGGAAACTGTGGCCCCCAAAACAGAAGTTCATCTGGTGCAACAACTTCATCTTGCTGCCCCCCCCCTCAGGTGTGAGGGTGCCCTATCTGCTAGCTTCACATCCTGTATTCCTTGCTGCTGCCAGAGGGAAGCATTGCAAGTGTGTCTCAAAGGAGGCCAGAGATCTGGGGCCTACAGGAAGACAAGTTCACATGTGCCATGCACAGACCCCTGCCTTTTGTGCCACACACACTGAGACCATAATCATGTGCAGAGTCCCAAAACCAAGTGCCAAGCTCAGCAGCCAGCTGAGCTTCCTAGGCTCCAGCAAAAAGCCAGGCTTGCTCAATGGTGGTTATACCCTTGGCTTAGCTCCGGGAGCCGTGCCAACATTATCCTGTAGCCAGCCTCCCACGTGTGGAACAGAGGAGGGCGCCATTTTGTTTTTCCCAGCCCTCACAGTGTCCTTTCCTGACAGACCCTCCCAGCTCTCCCCTCAGCTGGGTAAAGAGCAGCATCTCTGAGGCCTGAGGACAAGCACAAGGCGCAGCTAGGATCGGTGTGGGCTTTGGGTTCAGCCTCCGGTGGCCACTTTAATCCTCTGCCCCCTGGAGCTGTGGCGTGGCGAGGTCTGTCCTGCTCTCCGGCCGCTGCCAATCCCCATAGCTGTGGTAGATGTGGTCATGTGCCGTCAGCTTCCAAGTCTTGCAGGACCAGCTGGAGACGTTCGGTTGCCGGAGGCAGAGGAGGGGAGACGCGCCCTCGCTCACCTCCCTGAGTCAGGGCACACAACGCCATACCCAGAGGCGGCCAAGTTATTTCAGCACCGGAGGCGAGAGGATCCCACGGGCAGGCAGCTCTCCCTCCCCCAGAGAATTACAGTAATGGCAAATTAATGCCGTAATGAGCTGCCGGCGCGTTCCCCAACCGACACCCCAAAATTCACTGCCTGGGGCAGCTGCCTCGCTAGGCCAAGCGCTAGGCCAGCTGGCGGCCGCGGCGGCCGCGGCGTCTCTCACAATCCCCTCGGCCTAGCAAGAGAGCAGGGCAGGGTCTCCAAAGTCCACGATCAATCGATTGATCGCCAGAGAGGCTCAGAAGGAAGTATGGATGGGTGGATGGGTGGGAGGGAGAGAGGGGGAAAATCCTGCACAGTATGGTTCTCTCTTTGCATGGTTGGACAGGTGGGCATGCCTCTTGCCTCGGGCATCTCTCAAGACCTTCAGGGGGGTGAGGTGGTTTGGGGGCTACCACTGATTTCCATTGGCAATCTTGTTCTCCCCTTGGCGGCACCAGGGATGTGGCAAAAGCCTGGGTTTCCCCTCTGTGGTGCGGTTGAGCTGCAGTTGTGAGCCGGTATGGTCTAGTGGTTAAGGAGCCAGACTCTTATCTGGGAATACAAGGTTTGATTCCACACTCTTCCACGAAACCAGCTGGTTGACCTTGGGCTAGTCACAGCTCTCTTCTGAGCTCTCAAAGCCCCCCCCACACACACACACCTCACAGAGTGTCTCTTGTGAGGAGAACAGGTTTATCAACCGCTTTGAGTCCCCCTGAAATGGGTGAGAAAAGCAGGGGAAGGCCTTCTCTGTGGTAGCCCCTGGCTTGTAGAATTACCTCCCCTTTTTAACAAATTGATGATTAATTCCATTATTGTAACCGGCCTGAGACCCTGGAGTATAAGATAGGATAGAAATATAAACAAAAGAAACAAAAAAGTAGTAATTACTTGTGTAGAACAGAGTTGCTTTGCGGTTTGTGAGAACCAAAACCACAGTGTTACACAAGGAACGAGTGGATTAAACAGATCTATGCTTCTGGTGGTGCCAGTGCGAACCTCACAGGAAACACGCTGGGAATACAGCATGTTGGATGCCAAGGGTCCATTTAGATAGGATTTTGGACACCCAAGTATATTTCTCTTATATTATTTTGGACATTTTGTAGGTTGGCATCTCAGTCGCAGGAACAGTAAGCAGGTTTGTGTTGTTTGCTTGGGTTCTCTGCAGTTGATGTTGCCCCATTCCCCCTGGTTGCATCTACACAGACCACAAATTCTGCTGTTTCACCACCACCACCCAGGCTCAGCAGGCAAAAAAGCCTGCAGGTGGAAGGCAAACAGTCCTGAAGGCAACAGGCAAACAGGCTTGAAAGCGACAGGCAAACAGGCCTGTGGGAGACAGGCAAACAGGCCTGCGGGAGAGAGGCAAACAGGCCTGTGGGAGACAGGCAAACAGGCCTGCGGGAGAGAGGCAAACAGGCCTGAAGGCAACAGGCAAAGACAAACAGGCCTGCAGGAGACAGGCAAACAGGCCTGAAGGCAACAGGCAAACAGGCGTGAGGTCAACCATCCAACAGATGAGGGAGGGGGGAAATTAAAGGGCTGTTTCCCACCCATCCTGGCATTGTGTTGGCCTGGAAAATGACTGGCCCATCAGAAACACCATCCCATCAGCCGCAAGATCTCTGGAGTAGGGGTGTACACGAACGAAATTTTTGAATCTGATTCATAACGAATCATATATTCGAAAATTCAAAAGTATCCAAATAAAAAAATCAAATTTCTGGACATTCGATTCAATACAAATACGTTCAAATGTCTCGCATGAATGATTTGGACATCCATATCTCTGCGGGTACATACACATCCCGTATGCATCCTGTATGCATCCCATTTTCATCCCGTACGTATCGGTATGGATGCATACGGATCTGCACACATACGAACGTCCGAATTATTCATACAAATAACTCAAAATATTCATATTCATTTAAATTCAGAAATTCAAAAGTCCAGGCATCCGATTCGTATACGGATGTCCGAATTCGTACGAATAATGAATATTTCAAATATTCACGCATGTCCCAATTCTGGAGGCCATGAAGTGCTGCTGCGGTCAGTGCCCGTTCTGCCCCTGTGGGGTGTCCCGATGGCTGCCTGGATGCTGCCTCTATCAGCTGCCACCACCACGTTGCACAATACGGCACAGAAAGGGAAGAGAGACGGTTGCGACAGCAGGAGAGAGCAGCGTTCTCCTTCCACCTTCCTCTTTCCGCTCCATCCGCCCAGGTCTGCTGACAAAAAAGAAAGAACGGAGAGGGGTGACCAGCGACAGAACTTGAGTCACAAAACCAACTCGTCCCCTCAGGGAATATTTCTCGGTCAGGGTTGTCACGCTATGTCTCAAAATTTGCAAAAGCCTTGGTAGGAAGGAAGGCCCTTGGTTCACCAAGGCCATGGACAATGAGAACTTTTCTATGGAGATCTGCCTGAAGAAGAAGAAGAAGAAGAAGAAGAAGAAGAAGAAGAAGAAGAAGAAGAAGAAGAAGAAGAAGAAGAAGAAGAAGAAGAAGAAGAAGAAGAAGAAGAAGAAGGAGTTGACTTTTCTACCCCGCTTTGCTCACTCATTTAAGGGGACTCAAAGCAGCTGACAAACCTTCTGTTCTTTCCCCCATAACAAAACACCCTGTGAGGTGGATGGGGCTGTGAGAGCTCAGAAGAGAGCTGTGACTAGCCCAAGGTCACCCAGCTGGCTTCATGGGGGAAGGCGGAATCAAACTCGGTATTCCCAAATAAGAGTCTGGCTCCCTAACCAGACCAAACTGACTCACCACCATCCATCTCCTCTACTCTACAACAGCCCTGTGAGGTAGGCCGCAGAGCTGTGGCTGGCCCCAGGCTGCTCCGCGAGCTTTTGCGGCAGAGGCGGGATTCGAACCCAGGGACCTCTAGATTCCAGCCTGTTGCCCTAACCACTAGGCTACGCTGGCTTCCCTTGAGAACCCCTCGCCTGGCTGCCTGGTTCCATCACCTGAACTGCCAGAGGAGCCTGTTTTATTTCCCTCGCTGTCGGGGCAACATTTCCAGACTTTGCAAAGGGACAGGAGATAGCTCACCTGCCGAGGGAGGATGCCAGGTTCCCACAGGATTCAGAACGGAGGTGAATCTGAGCCAAGCCATTTTGCACGGAGATTTATGGCCCCCGGGCATCTTTGGAACATAAGGGGGAGTGAGGAAGAGTGGGAGGGGCCCCTTCCCTCCTTGAAAAGAGCAAATACCCCTAATCTAGGGAAATTGCTGCCAAACAGAAATTACGTTTTCTCAAACAATTTGCTGCTCTTGCATCAGAGGTTCTAATTACCTAGACGTGCCTCTGCGGGCTTTTTCAGAGGTGGGCTGTGGGCTTCCCCACCCTGGAAGAAAGCGGGTTAACTCTTTGCACGCTCTCAGGGCAGACAGGGATAGGATGGGGTTGAAAATTGCCGTGGGCCTTGGGCTACACTGTGGCTTTTTGAAAAACAAAACAGTCTTTATTGCAAGGCTTCCCCACATGCATTGCCATAAGAACCTCAGAGGAGCCCTGCTGGATCAGGCCACAGCCCACCTAGTCCATAAGGACCTCAGAGGAGCCCTGCTGGATCAGGTTACAGCCCATCTAGTCCATGAGAACCTCAGAGGAGCCCTGCTGGATCAGGCCACAGCCCATCTGGTCTATAAGAACCTCAGAGGAGCCCTGCTGGTTCAGGCCACAGCCCATGTGGTCTATAAGAACCTCAGAGGAGCCCTGCTGGATCAGGCCACAGCCCATCTAGTCCATAAGAACCTTAGGGGAGCCCAGCTGGATCAGGCCACAGCCCATCTAGTCCATGAGAACCTCAGAGGAGCCCTGCTGGTTCAGGCCACAGCCCATCTAGTCCATAAGAACCTAAAAGGAGCCCTGCTGGATCAGGCTGCAGCCCATCTAGTCCATGAGAACCTCAGAGGAGCCCTGCTGGTTCAGGCCACAGCCCATCTAGTCCATAAGAACCTTAGGGGAGCCCAGCTGGATCAGGCTGCAGCCCATCTAGTCCATAAGAACCTAAGAGGAGCCCTGCTGGATCAGGCCACAGCCCATCTAGTCCATAAGAACCTTAGGGGAGCCCAGCTGGATCAGGCTACAGCCCATCCAGTCCCTAAGAACCTCAGAGGAGCCCTGCTGGATCGGGCCACAGCCCATGGAGTCCAGCATTATGTCTCACGCAGTGGCTACCTGCTCTCGAATCCCAGCAAATGGCCTTGAGAGGCCTCCTGCCATGCAACAGAACACTAAACGGGTGCGTCTTCATGGCATAGTTATCTCGAATTCAAAACGTTTTGAGTTTGCGCAGTTCAGACGGCACTTCGGATTAACACGGTATTTCCGTGTTAAAGGACGTTATCCCGATTAGAAATAAATCCTGATCTCAACAGGTCTCACTCCGGATCGGGCGTCGATACGTGTTTCCTTTTTAACTGTGTGGACAGTATCGTTCCGGGATGAGATTCAGTGTTAAGGCTGTCCCGCCCCCCCAATCGCACTGTAACCAATGGCTGAACGTATTAGAAGCACGTCATGTTTAGGGTTTCCTTCATTGAAAAAATCCACCCTCAAACACCCACTATAAACCTCCAGTCCTTAAAGCTGAAACACTGTATCAATCTAAGCACTTCACACCTTTAAAACAATGTTGCAATTTTGCGCAATTTCAGACCTTTGAAGGTTCGGAACAGTCACTTTCAGCCCCCTTAAAGGTGAGAAGGCTTGTCAGCCACTTAGTCCCTTGAAGGGTGAAAACAGAATGTCAACCGCTTTGAGCCCCCTCTAGGCTACTTTGCCTGTGGTCACACCTAAGGTTTAATCCAGTTTCAGTTCACTTTCAGAGTGAGAGAATACACCAGCAAACTGACAAGCTGGTTTTCTTTCAGGGTTAATAACTCAGAAAATCCACCTTTAGACTAGATAATGTGGAAAGAAAACTACTGGTCACTTTGCTGATGTGTTCTCTCACTCTGAAGGTGGAGTGAAGCTAGATTAAACCTTAGGTGTGACCACAAGCCAAGGTTTTAATCCAGCTTCGGTCCCTGTGAGGTGGGGGGGCGGAGTTCCCTCCCGGCCACGGGGGTGGGGAAGAGCAAGCGAGGAGCCCCCTTCGCCCTCTTGTCCACCCCTTGGCTCTCCTCCTCTGCGGGGCAAAGTGGCGGCAAAGCGGGGGAAAAGCAGCAGCGGAGCCCCAGAGAGAAGCCGCTAGCACCGCAGCGCCGCAGCGCCTGGATGGATGGATGGATGGATGGATGGATGGATGGATGGATGGATGGATGGATGGATGGATGGATGGATGGATGCTGCTGCTGCTGCTGCTGCTGCTGGGAAGGGGGAGGGTGGACTGGGCAGGGAATTCCCGGCGGAGCATGACGCAAAGAGAAGGGAGGGTGGGATCCTGGCAGGGAAAACCAATCACAGGAGAGAGTGTGGGCAATGGGCAGGAGGACAGTGCTGCCATGTGGACTCCGAGTATTGATCCCGCGTTAAGGCTGCCATCGGAACCGGATCAACTTGCAAGTCGTCTGGACAGCTTTGTTCCGTTTCTTTTATTTCGAATTCTTTAAACTGAAATAACACATGCCATGAAGACGCGCCCAACAATATACTAATTGTCAGCCATACAGCGAAAAGGGGCCACAGTGAGCAAGCCCCTGTCTGAGAGGGAGAATGGGTGGCGCAAGGAGCAATGCCTGGTCCGCGCCATCTGTTTCAGTGATGCTCTTCCAGGCCTCGGCGTGCAGGACTTTTGTCTCTGGCAACTATTCTGCTACTCCAAGGGTGTGGGGTTGGGGGAAGAAGGAAGGAAGGAGGGAAGGATTTGAAGAAATTGCACATACTGTAAATACGAAGAATTAGGAGCCTGTTGGGATGCGTCGTCTGTGTGCGCCTGCATCAAACTCACCTTTGCACCTGCCTCTTGCAGCCCTGAGCACCAGGTAGGCGGGGAAACAGTTCCAGCTGTTCAGCTGTTCTCTTTAGGCCGACTCAGGCTTACTCGACCGGTTTTAAAGCTCCAACGTTAGGCAGCCTCCAAATCTCTCTCTGTAGCAACTTGGGAAGTTTCTGGAAGGATTTTCAAACCCTTTTGGGTAGGTGCTAAGAATGTCCACGAATATTCAAAACATACATTATTCTTTATTGATTCATACGAATTCAGACATTTGTACTCAAATCGAACATTACGATCTTTGTGTACTAACATGCGTACGAATACGCATGTTTCCAGACATTTGTCGGAATAATTCAGACATTTGTTAGATTGGGGGTGTGGAAAAACGGAGCTCCAGGCACATCCGCAGTGGATCCAGATTGCATTGGACACGGATCGACAGCGGATTAAAAGTGGATTCAGGCCGGATTTGACGTCTTCAGAGCGCAGATATGTATCGGATATGTATTCATATCCAATACGTATCGAACATTCATACTAATATTATTTATTTATGAATACATTTGTATTGAATAGAATTTTACCACATTTGAATGTGATCTATTTGTACAAATAGGGATATGTCCAAACTATTTGCTCGAATGTCCCCAAACACATCCCATGTGTATCCGTATGCATCCTGTGCATATCTGTATGAGATGAATACGGGATATATACGGCATACATACAGGTGTGTATCATCAGATACAGATTAGTACATATTTAGCATTCAAACGAATGCATACGAATACATTGATACAGAATCGGACGTCCGGACATTCAAAGTTGCGCATTCATGCAAACACGAATGTTCAATTATTCTATTTGTATGACTATTTGCTATGAATTGCGTGCCGAAGATCGTATTTGTGCGCAGTCCTGCTTGTGGCCCACCCTGTGACAGAGTCCAAAAGTGTCCGCTTGGCAGAGGACCGTTCCCAGCGGTTTTACCAGACTCCGGAGAAGTCTGTGCCCTTTCTGACGGCCTTGAGCCCAGGACAGCTCGGAGAAATCTCTCCAGAAGGGATCCTTCCGGAGCAGCTTGCTGTACTCCTGGCCTTCGCCAGTGCCACCTGCTGCCGCCGCCGCCTCTGGCAAGAGATGGCTTCTTCCCCGCCTTGCCCAGCAGCCAGCCTCGTTCTGCAGCCCTCTGGGCCAGTTGTGACAGTGGGCACAAATGGGATGGGATGGGAATGCAGGCCCTGCGGTGGGGGTGGGAGGCCGAGGCTGGGGAGGGTGCCCGCCTGGCAGGAGCCGGCTGAGCGTGTCTGGGGTCTCCTCTTCTGCAGGTGTAAGGCACGCAGGCAGCCGCCCGCCCGGGCCCTCCTCAATTCCTGCAAATTCTTTGCCGCTGTGTGGATGCACCAAAAAACCTCTGGGCCCTGGCCAGCTGTTGCGCTCACCAGCAAAGGCGCTCCTGGGACAAGGCCAAATGCCAGGGGAGGTGCCCACTTTCTCCCCACAAGACCACCCCTCACTCCGGAACGCCATGCTGCTTGCAGAGGCAAAAAGCACCAGCCGGGCTTGGTTGCCCAGACGCCTTCCCCTTGCACATGGCGTGGTCACGAGGAGTCGTTTCGTGTGTTAGCAGGGCTGCATTCATGCCTAGACTTTAATCCAGCCTCAGTCCACTTTCAGAGAACACATCAGCAAAACGACCAGCCATTTTCTTTCCACTTTATCTAACACAAGGGAGAAGCCAATTATTCTTCTAGTCACAGCTCTCTTCTGAGGTCTCACAGCTTCACCTACCTCACAGGGTGTCTGTTGTGGGGAGAAGAACAGAAGGTCTGTCAGCCGCTTTGAGTCCACTTAAATGGGTGAGGAAAGTCGGGTAGAAAAGTCTTCTTTTCCCCCATGAAGCCAGCTGGGTGACCTTGGGCTCATCACAGCTCTCTTCTGAGCTCTCACAGACCCACCCACCTCACAGGGCATTCTGTTGAGAGGAGAAGAACAGAAGGTCTGTCAGCCGCTTTGAGTCCCCTTACATGGGTGAGAAAAGCTGGGTAGAAAAGCCAACTTTTCTTCTTCAGGTTTAGGCAAGTTCATGATGGGTTTTCCATGGCTGCTGGCCCTGATGCCGTGTGACATCCTGGAGGCATCCATAGAAGGATGAGTGTCCCTAAAGGCCAACTGTTCCTGGGAGATGGTGGGCATCTCCAGATCCTGGAGGAAAACCGGGATCCACCCAGGAATATAATGGGGCAGCCACACAAACTGTAACAGTCCCAGGATATTGAGAAGATATCCTGGGATATCAAGATCACAAGAAATCCTGCAACTGTGAGACAGATTCCTCATTATATTGATGGCCACGGGGCCGCCTAGCAATTCGACCTTGGCCCAAAGTGTTGACCACCGCCATCACCTTTGCAAGACACCTTCTTTAGCCACAAGGTAAGATTTCGTTCCTGGCGTAGAAGAGAAGCAGCAAGCAGGACGACCTCACAAGGACATGCCTGGGCAGGATCCGCTGCAGCACTTTCGGCGGCCGATGGGAAGAGTCGGAGCTGGAGAGGGATTGGGCAGCGGGGGGCACGCAACAGGTTCGGGCAGCCTGCTTGGTGTGGTTCTGGGTTGCCCAGGAAAACGGATGCAGGAGATTCTCCGTCGCTGTTCCTCTGCCCAGGGGTGCTGAGGGGACTTCTTTGCAGATCAGGGACCGAAAAAATGCCCAGGATTGAAGATTCTAGGCACAAGCTGTTCATGAAGAAGAAGAAGAAGAAGAAGGGTTGGCTTTTGTACCCCACTTTTCTCACTCATTCAAGGGGACCCAAAGCGGCTGACAAACCTTCAATTCTTCTCCCCACAACAGACACCCGGTGAGGTAGGTGGGGCTGTGAGAGCTCAGAAGAGAGCTGTGACTAGCCCAAGGCAACCCAGCTGGCTTTGTGGAGGAGGAAGAAGAAAAAGTGTTGGCCCTTCTACCTTGTTTTCCTCGCCCATTTAAGGGGACTCAAAGTGGCTGACAAAGCTTCTATTCTTCTCCCCGCAACAGAACACCCTGTGAGGTAGGTGGGGCTGTGAGAGCTCAGAAGAGAGCTGTGGCTAGTCCAAAGCAACCCAGCTGGATTCATGGAGGAAGAAGAGTTGCATTTTCTATTGTGCTTCTTTTACCCATTCAAGGGGACTCAGAGCAGCTGACAAACCTTCTGTTCTTCTCCCCACAACATCCAGGGGTAGGCCCAAGCTCCCATCCTCTTTATCACTATCAGAAAGTCATAATTCATTCTGAGCAACTCAGTTCCTTTGTCATTCAAATGCACCGATGTGTATCTCAATTTATCTCTGACCACGGAGATCAGAGATAATAGCCCTGAGGTGTGGCTCTTAAGAGAATGCTAAAAACAGCACCAGAAAGAACTACAGTGGTAAGATAAACCGATAAACTCCAGTAAAGTTAGAATGGTGTCTGCTCCAACAGCAGAACTGCAGACTGCCACCAAGGCTGCATGTTTGGTCCAGTGGCTAGGGAGCCGGACTCCTATCTGGGAATACTGGGTTCAATTCCGCCCTCCCCCATGAAGCCAGCTGGGTGACCTTGGGCTAGTCACAGCTCTCTTTCTGAGATCTCACAGCGCCACCTGCCTCACAGGGTGTTCTGTTGTGAGGAGAAGAACAGAAGGTTTGTCAGCTGCTTTGAGTCAACTTAAACGGGTGAGAAAAGTGGGGTAGAAAAGCCAACTCTTCTTCTTCTTCTGGCTGCAGGTGCCAGAACCTACATCACCCTTTGGTGAGACCTCAACAGTTAGAAGGAGAAATAGACTTTTTTTCAACATGCTAATCAGAGAGTCGTCAATCCATGGAATTTACTGTTAGATGTGGTAGTGGCAGCAATTAGCACGGAAAGAATTAGACACATTCACAGAGGACAGGTGTATCTATGGCTACTAGAATGGGCGCCCAGATACTTAGATGCATTCATGTTGGAGAGACAGACAAGATACTTCTAAAGATCATTTGCAGAGAAACCGGAGCCTTGTTTTGCCTTTGTTTTCTGCTTGGGATGCCCAGAAGCAATTGGCGGGTCACTGTGTCGGACAGGATCCTGGCTTAGATGGTCTGTGGCCTGATCCAGCAGGGTTCCCCTTAGGTTCTTAAGGACTAGATACGTTGTGGCCTGATCCAGCAGGGCTCCCCTGAGGTTCTTATGGACTAGATACTTTGTGGCCTGATCCAGCAGGGCTCCTCTTGTGTCCTTGTCTGGAATGGTTGCCTAGATACCACGGCTGGGTTGGAGAGCCAGGCAGGATGCCTCTAAAGGCCGTTTGCAGGGAGTTCAGCGCTGGACCAGATGAGCTATGGCCTGATCCTGCAGCATTCCTGTTATGCTCTTAACAGCATGTGGCACAACAGAAGTGCTCAGGATTGCCACATGTGAGTTTTGTGGGTTTGTCTGGAGTTCCTAGGCTGGGAGCAAATTCCTCTTTGGTGAGTCCCACTCTGGGATGGATCCAAGCAATGCCTGCCTTTTGCAGCAGGTACTAAACGGACCTGATGGAGGTGTGCAGCTAGCTTTACAGATACCTGGATGCTTTAGGGTACATGCAGAGATCCTGCTAATAAGAGATTGGACTAGGCATGTGCGCGGATATTCGTAGGCATTCGAAATCCGATTGAATGTGCTGAATTTCGGTGTTCGAACTCACATCAAATGTCCCAAAATTCAAATCTAAACATTTGAATCGAATTTCGAACAGCAGATCTATTTGTTTGAATTATCCAAACATTTGTATGTGTAGGGTCCGTACATGATGCGTACTTGAAGATCGGCATCTTTCCCACATCCGTACACATTTGGGCGGATGCGTACGGGACAAAAACAGGTTGCATACGGGATAACTACGGGATGCATACAGGTGTGTACGGATGTGGGGAAGATGTCGTCGTCATTCATGTGGGCAGATTCAAATAAAAAAATTCAAACAAATAGATTCGAATTTGGTAAATTCAAATCAAATCTTGTTAAATTCAAATTGAAAATATTCAAATCAAATCGGAATCTCGGGGATTTGATTTGATTCAAATCAAATCAAATGTCAGAAAAACATTCGTGACACATCTCAAGATTGGACCTGGTGGATCCATTAACGGACGTGGCTTTTAAGGCAATGAAGAAGCATCCAAGTTGGGCTCCCTGGGGCACAGAAAGCTAAGGCTGCGTTCACACCTAGGTTTTAATCCAGTTTCAGTGCACCTTTAGAGTGAGAGAACACATCAGCAAAGTGCCAAGCTGTTTTCTTTTAGTATTATCCAATTCAGAAAATCTACTTTTTCATTTACTAAAGGGGGAAGAAAACAGCCAGCCATTTTGCTGATGTGTCCTTTCACTCTGAAAGTGGACTGAAACTGGATTAAAACCTAGGTGTGAATGCAGCTTTCTGGGACCTATTTCACAATGGCAGTCTGGTCCTGTATCTGGCTCCTGCCAGGGCCGGCAGCACTTGTGAAGCACTGTGTGCTTGCTATTCATGGGGCTTGTTTGAGCCGGCCCATTATTTGCCTCTGAAGCTTTGAAGCTCTTAATACGGGCTGGGAAGTAGAAAATCGCAGCTGAGCTTCTCTCGATCACAAAAGTACCTCGATATTTACGCAGACTTATTCATGGCAGGCCACTTGAAAAAGCAGGAGCACCCAACTCAACATGCTTTTAATTTCAACATCTGGGAAGGACATTTTCTCAGTAGTTTTTGGCAGTGAATAGCAACTCCCGGGGCCCCGGACGCAGAGGCAAAACAGCCTCTCCAAACCTCCCCGGTGGAAGGGCTTTGTTTGTTCCCACCAGGAGGCACTCAACGGAGAAAGGCAGGCCTGACACGGTTTTCCCTAGCCTTCTCCCTTGAATCTGGGGCTACAAGTGGCGTCTGAAGAGTTCTGCTTTAGACAAGAGAAGATATTGACCTCCCGTGCCTTAAAATCTGGAGGGGAGGCCCTCTTGGTGGTCCCACCACCCTCAGCAGCCAAAGGGGGTGGGCACCTGGGAGAGGGCCTTCTCAGTGATGGCCCCTAGGCTATGGAATCTCCTTCACTGTACACTCCTCTTTGCCCTGGCCTTTGGTTAAACGGGGATACACTTTCCCTTCCCGCTGGCAGATACTGTTAAAGTTTTAATATATGCTGTTATTGTTTTAATATGATTGGTTTTAAATGTTGTTACCAACCCTGAGACCTAATAAATAAATAAATAAATAAACAAATAAATTTTAATTTTGCCTCACATACACCCCCCCAAACCTGGCTGCCAACCAAGGTGACATCTCTCTCTCTCTCAAGCCCCTTTTCCCAAAATCTCCACCACCCCCCTCCAAATTCTGCCAGGTGTAACCCCAAATTTGGGAAACAACAAACAGTTCTTGAAAGGAACACTCTAGCAGCATTCTTCTCACACTTCTCTGTATTCAATCAGAAGGACTCTGCAGAGGTATAATAGAGTCACGAGGGCTGCGTCCACACCTAAATTTTAATCCAGCTTCAGTCCACTCTTAGAGTGATATAATACACTGGCAAAGTGACAAGCAGTTTGCTTTTGGCTTGATCTGACTAAAAAACAAACAAACCACCCCACCTTTGGGTTAAATAATGTGGAAGAAACATGATGGGTCGCTTTGCGGAAGTGCGCTTCCAGTCTGAAAGTGGACTCAAGCTGGATTAAAACCTTGGTGTGAACGCAGCCTAGGATCCCACCAGGGCATCCCTTTCAGGAACTCATGCCCGCTGATTTCTCCCTATTCCATTAACACCACACACCCGTTCTGTTTGTTGATTATTTCCTGCCTCTCCCAATTTTCTAGTTGTCCATCTTTGGATAGTTTGGGTTTCCTCTGCTGGGCAAAGAATTATTTACTGAAGGATTTAAACCCTGCCCTTCCCCAGAAGGCCCCAGAATGGATCATAACCACAGAAATATATAAAATATTCTAGGGGTGGGCTTGAATGCAGTTTTTGGGATTCGATTCCATGTGAATCGAATACTTGAAAATTCAATTTGAATGTTTAAAATTCAAATGTAACCAAATTCGATTTGAGTTAAGCAATTTCAAATCAACTCGTTTGAATTTTTTATTCGAATTTGCACTTACAAACATTGACAACATTCGTAGATGCCCACAGGCATCTTCCCCAGATCCGTAGGCACACATCCATACATGTCCATATGCATCCTGTAGTTATCCTGTATGCAACCTGTTTTCGTCCCGTATGGATCCGTACAAATGCAGGAAAGATGCAAATCCACAGAAATGCAAATATCCGAATAATTTGAACGAAGAGATCCGGCATTCAAAATCTGAATCAGATCTTTAAATTCGACTTTAAAGACAATTCGATTATAATTCAAATGTCAAAATTCAGTTGATTCAACTGAATTTCAAATGCATTTGAATATTTGTGCACATTCCTAAAATATCCCCCCCCCCCCCCGGCGGGACAGCACTCAGGAAAAGCTAGACATCAAAGGTAAGAGGTATGTTTCAAACCATATAAAACAGGCACCAGATGGAGGCTGTTCCAAACTTTGGGGGGGGGTCACCACAGAAAAGGCCCTTTCGTGTGTCCCTGCCCCTCGCAGCTCTAAGAGACTAGGACCTACCAGCAGTATGTGATTGGCCCCTTCTCCGCCCAGTCAATGGAAGACGAAAGTGATTTTTCAAAGGCGTGGAGAATGTGCACCTGTCCACACAGGTGATGTGTGTCATGCGAACCTAATGCATTGCAGTGGGACACCAAACATGCCGTTTTAGCTCTACATTGATGACCCTTGCCGGTCATTACTGGCAGAGCTCACAGCCCACATCCCTCCCCAGGGCAGAGGATGTGTATTTTGCCGGGCACGCCAACTGGCACTGTGGGTCTGGCTTCCTACCGGCATGTGTGCCAGGGAGGCTGTCAGATCTCCGTGGGCATACGCATTATCGGTCCTAAAATCAGGAGTGTAGGGAGGAAGAGGACTGGCTCGGCAATCCCCCTCTCCGCCCCCGGCTCCTGGCTTTGCCATTAAAACGTCAGTCGTGTTGATACATCTGCGCGCTGGTATTTTCTCACGCTCGGCTGCTGGCAGAAGGCACCGGCAAGCGGTGTTGAGACTTGCTCGCCGGTCCCCGCCCCGGCTCCCTACCTCCTGCACGCAGCCCCGGGTCAAAAAACCCAGCGAGTACAGGCATGGCGGCCGGTGGCCATAAGGGCCTCCTTGTGTGTCGTTGCAACACGGGCCAAGGTGGTGCCGCAGGGCAGGTGCAGACAGGGGGTGGCGCGCGCACACGCACACACGCACGCATGCAGGAAACCCTGCTCGGGCACGCTCCCGTTTCGGTGTGGGGACGAGGGCAGAGTTGCTCTGCAGGAGCACTGGGGGGTCGATGTGCATGAATATTCAAACGTTCGAAATTCGACTGAACTCAAATTCAATCCAGTTCAAATCAAATGCCTCTAAATTCGAATTTAACATTCAAATGAATTTTCAAATCAATCGTACAAATTATTCGGACATTCATATGTGTACGGATACATACGCATTGCATACGTATCTGTATGCATCTTATTCCTATCCATATGCATTTGTACGGGTACATACGGTATGAAAACGGGATGCGTACGGTATGAAAACGGGATGCGTACGGGATAAAAACGGGATGCGTACGGATGCGAACAGAGCCATTAGAATGTTGCCAACACTGGTATCTTCAAATACGAATCGAACATTCTTGTTGAATAGGCTTGAATGTATTTGATTCAAATCGAACGTGAGTACATTAGAATTTTAAACATTTGAATTGACTCTCAAGTCTTCAGATATTCGATTCTAATTGAATCTAATCCCGAAAATTGCATTCGTTCTCATCCCTACTGGAGGGCTCTGCCCGGGCACCCGGTGTGACTCCAAAGCTGGCATTGTTCATGCCAGGCTCCAGCCATATCAAACATGGTGGCGCGTTTGGGGTCCGTTTGGGAGAGTCAGGTGTGGCCCTGTCTAGAATGGGCCACTGATACCGCGGTGCCTCCTGACCAGCTTTATGCAACCTGCTCCGACACACGCGGAGTCTCCTCTGCCCCGGCCCCTTGGAGCAGGCGACACACGCTTGCGCCTGCCTGCCTGCCTGCCTGCCTGCCTGCCTTGAAATGCAGCACCGGCTGGGCTTGGCACGACACCCGCACTTGGGTGAGTGTGAAAGGAGAGAGGAGCACAGAAACCGCACCTGCCTGCAACACTCCGGCTTCTTTTGTCATTGTAAATCACAGGAACCGCTCCTGCCCACGCCTCACTCCGTCAACACACGGGCCTGCCTGCAGAGGTGAACCAACCGACTTCAGGAAAAACAAAATTCCCCTTTCTTTCTTTTGAAAAATGGAGAAAACATCGCTGGAGCCCATTTTCCTAGGAGGTCAAAATCCCATCTGAAAACTGGAATGAAGTCAGTAGATGAGGTTGCCCATAGATTCATCCTTCCTTCCTTCCTTCCTTCCTTCCTTCCTTCCTTCCTTCCTTCCTTCCTTCCTTCCTTCCTTCCTTCCTTCCTTCCTTCCTTCCTTCCTTCCTTCCTTCCTGTTCTGCACAGGTGCTATGAGTAGCCATGTCACTAGATTCTCCTTCACCTCCTCCTCCTTATTATTATTATTATTATTATTAATTATCATCATCACCAAAGTTCCTTCTTATGTTGGAGGGTGGCATTAGATGACAAGCAACTGGGAGGCTATTAGATAAGAAGAAAGAAAGCTGGCTTTTCTACCCCACTTTCTATCACAGCAATATCTGAACGCTTCGGCACTCAGAAGAAACCTGGACCCTGGCATAAGAGCCCCCCAAATGCCACAAGTAAGATGGATTCATTGACTATTTCCTTTCTAGCTGCCATGTCCCCAAGGACCCCCTTGTGGTTAGGGTGCTGGACTGTTATGTAGGAATACTTGGTTTGATTCCGCCCTCCTCCGTGAAGCCAGCTGGGTGACCTTGGGCTGGTCACAGCTCTCTTCTGAGCTCTCACAGGGTGTTCTGTTGTGGGGAGAAGAACAGAAGGTTTGTCAGCAGCTTTGAATCCCAGTAGGGGAGAAGACTAGAACATTTGTCAGCTGCTTTGTGTCCCCTTAACAGAGGGGACCAGAATGTTTGTCAGCTGCTTTGAGTCCCCTTAAAAGGTGAGAAAAGCAGGGCATAAAAGCCAACACTTCTTCTTCTTTCCACCAAGCCCGGCCCAGCCCAGCCGCTAGCACCTTCCCAAATCCTAACTCAGGGATTTGACATCCTTCCTTCCCAAACACCTTCTAAAGCCACACCCAGAACTCGGGAATCCGGAGACGAATCATTAAAAAGGAAGAAAAAAGAAAAGAAAAGGCCGAAACAAAAAGAAAGTTACACAAAGGATTGTTTGGACGGCCAAATATCAAACATCTCCCAACCCTTCTGACCTTCATTGTCTCCGAAAAGGACAGCCTGGTGACTGGGAAAGCTTGATAAGGAACGCTGGGAACCAGCTGTTTGGCCACACCGGCCTGGGGTCACCTTATGGGGGGGGTCAGCAGATACACCCCTCCCCACCAGACCCAACGCCAGGGAATCTTTCGCTTCCCTTGCCTGATGCTCTCCAAAACAAGGCATATTGTCTTCTGCCTCCCACCCCCCACCCCCCCGCCCTGCGTGGCCTTTTCTGGTCTCCACCCCCAAAATTCATGTTCCATATCCTAACTCTTGGTATTTTTCACCGACGGAGGGGATGTTATTTCTGGCTCAGCAGGGCCTGGACGCAGAACGTGCTGCTGCTCATTTTTTATTTATTTTATTATTTATATTTCTATCCCACCCGATACCCGTAGGTCTCAGGACAGGTAAAAAGTTATAAAACAGATCACAAGCAATATACATTAAAAACAATATCGATAAAAAAAAAACTCTTAAGAAATTCAACATATTGAAAAGCATATCCTAAATATTAAAATAATAGGGGAAAATATAATCACATTAGCCAAAGGCCAGGGCAAAGAGGTGCGTCTTCACCACCTTCCAGAATGTATACAGAGAAAGGGCGTGATGCACCTCAGTAGTGGAAACTATTCCATAACCTGGGGGCCATTACCAAAAAGTCCCTTTCCTAGGTGCCCACCCGCCTCACCACTGAGGGTGGTGGGACAACCAGGAGGGCCTCCGCTCCAGGTCTTAAGGCATGGGCAGGCTGATATGGGTGAAGTTTGTGAGTCAGTTTGGTCCAGTAGTTAGGGAGCCGGACTCTTATCTGAGTATACTGGGTTCGATTCTGCCTTCCCCCATGAAGCCAGCTGGGTGACCTTGGGCGAGTCACAGCTCCCTCCTGAGCTCTCACAGCCCCAGCTACCTCACAGGGTGTCTGTTGTGGGGAGAAGAATAGAAGGTTTGTCAGATGCTTTGAGTCCCCTTAAATGGGTGAGAAAATTGGGGTAGAAAAGCCAACTCTTCTTCTTCTTCTTCTTCTTAGATATTTGGGGCCCAAGGTGAAAGTTAGCACCTTGAAATGGCCTTGGGAGTGAATTGGCATCCAATGCAGCTCTTTTAAGACTGGCATGATGGATTCTGTACGGGTACATACACATCTTGTACATACCCATCCATATGCATACAGGATGGAAACAGGATGCGTACAAGATGCATATCTACCCATAGGGATATGAATGCATCAAATGTATCACTCAAGATTCAAATATCCAAACATCCGTTTTTCCCTGTTCGTATGAATTTGGACTTTCGAATATTCAATTCCTTAAGAACCGAATGTCGAAAATTGCAGCCATGAACACGCCTAGCAGTGATCCCCTGTCCATCTTTGGCCTCCAATCAGCTTGGCCTCCTCTCCTGCGTAGAGCCGTGAACAGCGCCCAGGAGAAGCCAAATATCCCAAATGTTCCAGCGCTGAATGGGCTGAACTCACTGGTGCAGATAATCTGGAGTCACGTTTTGGCAGGGGCCCCCCTTAGAAATCCTGGGGCTTCTCTCTTCATTTGCCGAGCAAACCGTCCAGGTTTCTCTACCCCAACTCTTGAGGTCTGTTTTCAGAGTCCATCCACAGTCCTGGTTTGTTAGCACAAACAAAGCAACGAAAGAGAGGCAGGGAAAACTGATGGGGGGGGGGGGCGACAACTAACATTCAAAAGGAGGGAATAACATTCAGAATACTACATTGCCTCCAGGGCTGGAAGAGAGGAGATGGACGTTCAAGTTTGCCCTAATGATTAACCAGGCTAGATTGGAAAGAACCTGCTCAGGAGCAAAAATAAATAAATAAATCAGCTTCTTTAACCATTAAGGGAAAGACTCAACTCCTGGTATCTGGAGGGACATATTGATTCAGTTTCCTGGGTGAAAGGGCAGAAATGGTTTGCCACAGCCGCCTTCTCCTGGGAGATTTTCTGAACTTCAAAGTCCATGTCTCCACCCCTTGGAACTCCTGGTGGTCCCCTATCCAAGCACATTGCTAACAAAACATGATCCTACTCAGGCAAGATCAGCTAAGGCTGGCCTAAGTTCTAGTGCTCTGACACTGTGCATAGTAAACACCCCCCCCAATCCCAGATCTAGTATATAATGCTTTTAAATATAAAAGAATGAGACCACTTGCATCGCTTTCCAAAGGCCCCTGCAGGCTGTGGAACTCTAGACTTGGCTCTAAAGCCAAAATCTTATGCCACTGGTCCTATTCACTGTATTCCTGGACCCTGTGGAACAAATATTGGATAGGGGTGTGCACAAATGCAATTTTTGACATTGGAGTCATAATGAATTGAATATTCAAAAATCCGAATTCGTACGAATAAAGAAAAAATGAATGTCCGGACATTGGATTCGATAGGAATACATTTGTATGTATTCATCTGAATAATTTGGACATTCATATCCTGTATGCATCCCATTTTCATACCATTTCATGCATAATGGTACGTTCATGATGTGTGTGTCCGAATTATTCATATGAATAGCTCGAGATATTCGTATTCATTCAAATTTGGGACTCCAAATGTCTGGACATAAGATTCATATATGGATACTTGAATATTTGAAATATTTGTTATTTGATCGAATTTGGCCAAATTTGGATATTCGGATTCGAATTGAATGTCCAGAATTCATTTTTTAATATTCAAACAAATAGAAATATTTTGAATCATTTGAAATATTTTGAATGATTTGCATATTCGTACGTGTAGGGATACGTACTCAATACATGCATATCTGTACGCATCTGTACAGATACGTACGGGATAAAAACGGGATGCGTACAGATGCGTACAGACACATACGAATGTTGACATTCGTATCATCAAATCCATATTGAATATTCACACAAATAGATACGAAGGTACTCAAATCAGTTCAAATTTTAATACATTCATTTTTTCTCTATTCTTACAAATTCAGACATTAAATATTCTATTCGAATCAAATCAAATGCCAAAAATTGCACTCACCCACACCCCTAATACAGATGTCCGAATTTGCCCGAATAACAAATATTTTGAATATTCTTGCACAACCCTAGCATTGGATATCAGGCCATCCTAAGGTCAACCCATAATTGACAGCCTACAATGGTCAGTGCTGAAACCATCGGCTCAGAGGGCAGCCCTGAAGGCTCAGCTTGAACCTTGAGCAAGTAACAGTGCCAGGGAGACAGGGAAAGAGTTTCCCTTATAACTCTACCCACAACGTCTCGGTGTTCTGGCAAACGGCAAGCAGGACAACTTCAAAGCAGGCAATTAATGCAAACTTAACCAAGTGCGCTAATCTGACAGCTGGGCCAGCCTGGCGGCTGAAGGCGAAGCGCTTTGCCCTGCCCTTCCGTCACCTCTCGGATTTTATGGGGCTTTCCGATGGGAACAGGAATGATAGGGCCAAGAGACAAGTGGCCCCCGGTGCGGTTTGCTTGTTTATTTATTTTAACAGAAGGGACTTAGAAAGGTTTGCCTACAAAACAATCCCGCCAGAGGGAAACGAAACCACACATCTGGCCCTGCGATGGGATTATGATCTCTGATGCTTTCCCTGTTTGTTTCCGCAAAAACCCTCATGAGTGATGGGAAAGCAGCAGGTTGCCAAGGGATGAAAGAAGCTCCTCAAACACCAAGAACGTGAGAACCCAAGTGGAGTCCTGCTGGATCAGGCCACAGCCCAACTAGTCCATAAGAACCCAAGAGGAGCCCTGCTGGATCAGGCCGCAGCCCAACTAGTCCATAAGAACCCAAGAGGAGCCCTGCTGGATCAGGCCGCAGCCCATCTAGTCCATAAGAACCCAAGAGGAGCCCTGCTGGATCAGGCCGCAGCCCATCTAGTCCATAAGAACCCAAGAGGAGCCCTGCTGGATCAGGCCGCAGCCCATCTAGTCCCTAAGAACCTAAGAGGAGCTCTGCTGGATCAGGCCGCAGCCCATCTAGTCCATAAGAACCCAAGAGGAGCCCTGCTGGATCAGGCCGCAGCCCATCTAGTCCATAAGAACCCAAGAGGAGCCCTGCTGGATCAGGCCGCAGCCCATCTAGTCCATAAGAACCCAAGAGGAGCCCTGCTGGATCAGGCCGCAGCCCATCTAGTCCATAAGAACCCAAGAGGAGCCCTGCTGGATCAGGCCACAGCCCATCTAGTCCCTAAGAACCTAAGAGGAGCTCTGCTGGATCAGGCCGCAGCCCATCTAGTCCATAAGAACCCAAGAGGAGCCCTGCTGGATCAGGCCGCAGCCCATCTAGTCCATAAGAACCCAAGAGGAGCCCTGCTGGATCAGGCCGCAGCCCATCTAGTCCATAAGAACCCAAGAGGAGCCCTGCTGGATCAGGCCGCAGCCCATCTAGTCCATAAGAACCCAAGAGGAGCCCTGCTGGATCAGGCCACAGCCCAACTAGTCCATAAGAAGCCAAGAGGAGCCCTGCTGGATCAGGCCGCAGCCCATCTAGTCCATAAGAACCCAAGAGGAGCCCTGCTGGATCAGGCCGCAGCCCATCTAGTCCATAAGAACCCAAGAGGAGCCCTGCTGGATCAGGCCGCAGCCCATCTAGTCCCTAAGAACCTAAGAGGAGCTCTGCTGGATCAGGCCGCAGCCCATCTAGTCCATAAGAACCCAAGAGGAGCCCTGCTGGATCAGGCCGCAGCCCATCTAGTCCATAAGAACCCAAGAGGAGCCCTGCTGGATCAGGCCGCAGCCCATCTAGTCCATAAGAACCCAAGAGGAGCCCTGCTGGATCAGGCCGCAGCCCATCTAGTCCATAAGAACCCAAGAGGAGCCCTGCTGGATCAGGCCACAGCCCATCTAGTCCCTAAGAACCTAAGAGGAGCTCTGCTGGATCAGGCCGCAGCCCATCTAGTCCATAAGAACCCAAGAGGAGCCCTGCTGGATCAGGCCGCAGCCCATCTAGTCCATAAGAACCCAAGAGGAGCCCTGCTGGATCAGGCCGCAGCCCATCTAGTCCATAAGAACCCAAGAGGAGCCCTGCTGGATCAGGCCGCAGCCCATCTAGTCCATAAGAACCCAAGAGGAGCCCTGCTGGATCAGGCCACAGCCCAACTAGTCCATAAGAAGCCAAGAGGAGCCCTGCTGGATCAGGCCGCAGCCCATCTAGTCCATAAAAAGCCAAGAGGAGCCCTGCTGGATCAGGCCGCAGCCCATCTAGTCCATAAGAACCCAAGAGGAGCCCTGCTGGATCAGGCCACAGCCCATCTAGTCCATAAGAACCCAAGAGGAGCCCTGCTGGATCAGGCCGCAGCCCATCTAGTCCATAAGAACCCAAGAGGAGCCCTGCTGGATCAGGCCGCAGCCCATCTAGTCCCTAAGAACCTAAGAGGAGCTCTGCTGGATCAGGCCGCAGCCCATCTAGTCCATAAGAACCCAAGAGGAGCCCTGCTGGATCAGGCCGCAGCCCATCTAGTCCATAAGAACCCAAGAGGAGCCCTGCTGGATCAGGCCGCAGCCCATCTAGTCCATAAGAACCCAAGAGGAGCCCTGCTGGATCAGGCCGCAGCCCATCTAGTCCATAAGAACCCAAGAGGAGCCCTGCTGGATCAGGCCACAGCCCATCTAGTCCATAAGAACCCAAGAGGAGCCCTGCTGGATCAGGCCGCAGCCCATCTAGTCCATAAGAACCCAAGAGGAGCCCTGCTGGATCAGGCCACAGCCCATCTAGTCCATAAGAACCTAAGGGGAGCCCTGCTGGATCAGGCCACAGCCCATCTAGTCCATAAGAACCTAAGAGGAGCCCTGCTGGATCAGGCCACAGCCCATCTAGTCCGTAAGAACCTAAGAGGAGCCCTGCTGGATCAGGCCACAGCCCATCTAGTCCAACTTCCCATCTCAGGCAGTGGCCCACCAACTGCTTCTGGGCATCTCAAACAGGAGACAAGGGCAAAACCTTCCCCTGCTTGGTACCTAGGCACCCATTATAAATAGGAACCTGAAAGGAGCTTTGCTGGATGAGGCCACAGCCCATCTAGTCCATAAGAACCCAAGAGGAGCCCTGCTGGATCAGGCCGCAGCCCATCTAGTCCATAAGAACCCAAGAGGAGCCCTGCTGGATCAGGCCACAGCCCATCTAGTCCATAAGAACCCAAGAGGAGCCCTGCTGGATCAGGCCGCAGCCCATCTAGTCCATAAGAACCCAAGAGGAGCCCTGCTGGATCAGGCCGCAGCCCATCTAGTCCCTAAGAACCTAAGAGGAGCTCTGCTGGATCAGGCCGCAGCCCATCTAGTCCATAAGAACCCAAGAGGAGCCCTGCTGGATCAGGCCGCAGCCCATCTAGTCCATAAGAACCCAAGAGGAGCCCTGCTGGATCAGGCCGCAGCCCATCTAGTCCATAAGAACCCAAGAGGAGCCCTGCTGGATCAGGCCGCAGCCCATCTAGTCCATAAGAACCCAAGAGGAGCCCTGCTGGATCAGGCCACAGCCCATCTAGTCCATAAGAACCCAAGAGGAGCCCTGCTGGATCAGGCCGCAGCCCATCTAGTCCATAAGAACCCAAGAGGAGCCCTGCTGGATCAGGCCACAGCCCATCTAGTCCATAAGAACCTAAGGGGAGCCCTGCTGGATCAGGCCACAGCCCATCTAGTCCATAAGAACCTAAGAGGAGCCCTGCTGGATCAGGCCACAGCCCATCTAGTCCGTAAGAACCTAAGAGGAGCCCTGCTGGATCAGGCCACAGCCCATCTAGTCCAACTTCCCATCTCAGGCAGTGGCCCACCAACTGCTTCTGGGCATCTCAAACAGGAGACAAGGGCAAAACCTTCCCCTGCTTGGTACCTAGGCACCCATTATAAATAGGAACCTGAAAGGAGCTTTGCTGGATGAGGCCACAACCCATCTAGGCCAGCGTCGCATATCACACAGTGGCCCACCACTTGCTTCTCGGGTACATGAAGGCAACACCACCAGAGCGATGCCAAAATGGTGGTATGTTTCTCCTCTCTGGATGGGGGCCACACTGGATACTTTCTGTTCTGCCTCCCCTTGAAATTCTCCCCTTGCCTTTCAGCCCCTCCCTCCCTCCCTCCCTCCTTCCCTCCTGCCCCCTCGCATGCGCTCTGATCCGGGGCCAGGGGTTCACATCAAAGCCACCAGGAGAGGAATAATTGTTGGAGCGCGCGGCGCGCATTGCGCTGGATTTCTCAAAATCGCTCCAGGCAGGGCAGCCATCTGGGATCTGAAAGCATTCAATTGTGCTGCAAAGCTTTTCTTTTGAAGCGCTCATTCATCCTTCAAGGTCTGCATTGATTGGGGACGCCGGGAAGGCATCTGCGTTTGCTCCTGGCCTCTTCCATCTTCATCAATGCTGTTCCCACATTAATCCACACGGTCCCTGGGTAAGGCGCTGCGCTTTATTCTCAACTCAAGTTGGCAACAACAGGTTGGGGGGGAAGAGGGAACGGCCCGGCTGCTGGATTCCTAGGATCGCGTCCGTCCCGTCCGTCCCCGGCAAAGGGTGCTGTCAGACACGGTGACGGAGGGCGCCTTTAAGGCCGAAAGGGAGCAGGGCATGAGCTCCCAGATGCTGAACTCTGGTCCCCGTGTGGCCAAGTGCAAAGGATTATGGGAAAGGGCATCCGTCAGCAACCGGAGGGGCCGCTCTCTTAACTTCTCCGCTTTATACAGCAAATAAAGACACTCCGGGTCCAAGGATGCAGTGGGCTTCAGTTACGGGGAAAATAAAGGCTTAGGGCTTGCAGACCTGTGCCACCATCACAGAACAGGGGTGCAAAAGAGGGTGGTGGTGGTGGTGGTGGTGGTGGTAGTAGTAGTAGTAGTAGTAGTAGTAGTAGTAGAAGAAGAAGAAGAAGAAGAAGAAGAGTTGGCTTTTCTTCCCTGCTTTTCTCACCCATTTAAGGGGACTCAGAGCAGCTGACAAACCTTCTGTTCTTCTCCCCACAGCAGACACCCTGTGAGGTGGGTGGGCCTGTGAGAGCTCAGAAGAGAGCTGTGACTAGCCCAAGGTCACCTAGCTGGCTTCATGGGTGAGTGTGGAATCAAACCCAGTATTCCCAGATTCCCTAACCACTAGACCAAACTGGCTCACCCATGTCGGCCGGCCACTATCTTCAGTCTCTGTAGATGGCAAGCAAGAACCATTTCTCTCTCTCTCTCTCTCTCTCTCTCTCTCACACACACACACACACACACACACACATTGGAGTGCAGTTTGAGGTTAGAGTCTCCCGTTCCCTTCAGAAGCTCAGCGTAGTCAGGAGTCTTTAAGGGATCCAGGATCCATCGGATTCTGCTTCGGACGCGTTTCTTGTGCTGCTAACCCTCTTCGACCTGCCACAGTGCCACAAGCGTTTGCAAACCTTTCCCAAAGTTTGCCTGTTTTATCTCTGCCAACATCCCTTCATGCAACAATCCTGGCCACAAGGTAACACAAGGGATCAAACCAGAGTGAAACTGTAAACACTGACGCTATAAAACAATAAATCCAGTGTTTGAACTGAAACTGTATACACAGTGTTGTGGCTCAGACTCTTCACTGAGACAGGGACTGCTTAATGCCTTCCGCTCCAAAGTAAAAGATGTTTCTTTTGTATCTTCCTCAACTGCAATGTCAGAGGTATTGAAGGATTGTTAGTCAACTGCATTGCAAGCCTCTTTTTCTTCTGTGGATGCTTAGATCTCATTTTAGTCCTGCTTTGAGCTGATGCCTCTGTGAGCTTTATTCAAAGTGCTGTCCAGTTAGAAAGTGGTAGACTTGCTGCCAAGGACATTCGGGGGTCCTGTGGAATGGAAAACTCATTGGACTACTGGTTGGAGATCACGGAGACCAATGATGGCTTTGGAGACCTCCAGTTGGTTCCACCTCTGCACCCTGAGAACCTTAGAAATGGTCTTAGGGCGCCCTCTTTAGGCGATGCTGGGTACAGCATCAGCTGTGAGAGGTCATTTCTGGGGGGATCTAGTGGGATCCTCCTTCCTTGCAGAGCAGAAAAATCCACCCCAATGATGTTTTTTCCTAATGCCCCAAAAAGACACCTGCAGAAGCTGCCCATCTCTCTGCTTCTACAGCTGTGTCCACACCTAAATTTTAATCCATCTTCATTTCATTTCCATTTCCATTTTACTTAATGGCCTACCCCATGTAGCCAGATTGTCCAACTGCTGACCCCATGGGGAGGGGGCTCTGGTGGAGGAGGAGGGGAGGGACATCAAAAAATAGACCTTGCTGCTGATTAAAAGAAAGCCGGATGAAAACCTGAATTAAATTGTCCAGTGGGAACCTGGCCCAGGTGGAATCCAGAGCAGCTGACGCATTTAGTCCAACTTCAGAGCAGAACATAATATATAGATCGGGACTTAGAAACCACAAGAGGAATCTGGAATCTGGACCTGGGAACGGACTTCCCACGAGAAAAATGGATAAAATTAGTTAACCAAAAGCATATATGGTGGTTCACGACTTTGATGAAAGAAATTACCTTAAAAATATGGTATAAGTGGTACTATACCCCTTTAAGACTGTGACTAGCCCAAGGTCACCCAGCTGGCTTTATAGAGGAAGAAGAAGAGTTGGCTTTCCTACTCCACTTCTCTCAACCACAACAGGCACCCTGTGAGGTAGGTGGGGCTGTGAGAGATCAGAAAGAGAGCTGTGACTAGCCTGAGGTCACCCAGATGGCTTCGTGGAGGAGTCTGGAATCCAACCAGATAACCAGATACGAAGAGTTGGCTTTTATATCCCACTTTTCTCATGCTTAAGGGGACTCAAAGCTGCTGTCAAACCTTTTGTTCTCACCCCACAACAGCCACCCTGTGAGGTAGGTGCGGCTGTGAGAGCTCAGCAGGGAGCTGTGGCTAGCCCAAGGTCACCCAGTTGGCTTTGTGGAGGAGGGTGTTATGCAACCAGGAGACTTTCAGGTAAGAGTTGGTTCCCTAACCTTCCTTAGCCCATTGGATGCTAGGAACTTAATTTTTAAACCAATGCTGCCCTCTAGTGGCCAAATCTATATGGGAAAAATTCATTTGTTTGCATTGCGGGTCTGTTTTATAATGGCTTTTATCTCTGTCTCTTTTTCCTTTATGATCAGAGTCCGGAATAGCTCCTACTACCCTTCTCAGTTCAAGCTAAAAGCAAAAACTTTTCTCAGTTTTGCTCCCAGTACCAGGCAGATGACCTTATGTATTTTGCAAAGGGCGGAAGCTTCTTCCAAAGTCAGTGCTGGGATTCATGTTTTAAAACAGCAGCAATAATAAGACACAGGAGATGTGGAGGAAATTTTGTTCCCAATTATTTTGCATTTGCACTTCCCACAAATGATGATTTCCTTTCTTTTCAACAGGATGCCAGTCAGCCTAACTATGGGGCCTGGGGTTGTTTGTTTACCCACCTTGGGGAGTACAATTTTACTCCAAAGGCACAAGCCACTAATTCCTGCCCTTCAGCCAAAGGCCTCCCAGGAGTATAAATAATCACTTTTAAAACAGGAGAGAGCCAGGGAACTGCCCACGATCTGAGGATGTGGTATCTGAGACCCAAAGCCTGCGCAGAGAGAAATAATGAATGAAGACCAAGATCAGCAGTCAGCCTGATGCTCCTGGACTCCTGGCAAAAAAACCCCTCAACTCCAGGGCATAGTGAGGGTAGAATGGGCTCCTGGGAAAGAAATGCCATGTAGTCTCAGATCATAAAAAGTCTCAAAATGCAAGAATCAGCTAATCCCAATCTCAGCAGCCAGCCAAAGCCAAGAATAAGTGAAACCCAATCTCAGCAGCCAGCCAAATGCTTTCAAAAGGCCTCAGCTTTGCTTTCTGGGCTCATGGTAAAAATCCAATGCTTGCTGAACGGTACTTATACCCGTGGGGGAGGCAAAGCCCTCCACACACACAAAAGCAAAACCCATTAGACAGCAAGCCTATGAGAAACAATGATGATAATAATGCCCTCCCCTCCAAACAGCAGTTGCTGCTGGATCACAACCAGCAAACATCTGGGGCTACCCACAATCCCTTGCTCTTCCTGTAAACAGTCAGAGATAATGAAGGGAAAGACAGGAGAGAGAAAAGGGCATTTGGGGGGTGGCTATGTGTGTATTTGGAGGGGGGAGTCACGCTTATTTTAATTTGTTTGCTCACTTGGCTTGCATCCACATGTGCCACAGTCAGAACCCCATGCAAATTGGCTCTGGATTAAGTCACGGGCCGAGACACAAAGCAGAACCCCCAGAGCCGGCCCTGGGAATCCTTCACTGCTCCTTCTTGGAAACCTGAGCTGGGTTCTCCATCTGCGTCTCCCTCTTCCCCCCTCAATACACGCTGCAAAAGAAACGCAGCAGTAATTTGAGTTAATTGAAAAATAACAGAAGCCATTTGTCAGTCGGAGCATGGCAGGAAAGCCGGGATGGTTGTGATTAAACTCTGGAGCTGACCAAGGGTTAAATGTGGCTCTTGAGCCAATAAAATTAAACTTAAAGCCCTCCTTCCTCCCTTCGGGCCATTTTCGTTCCCACCCTGTTTTTTTAAACAGTCAACCACATGCAACAGAAAGATATCAGAGCTGTCTTGGCCTACCTCGCAGGGCTGCTAGTACTGCTGCAAGATAAGAGGCGCAATCTAGGGGTGTGCATGGATGCAGTTTTGACATTCGATTCGTAGATCACACTCGAATGTGGTAAAATTCTACTCAATACAAATCTATTCATACGTATTCAGGACACATTGGATACAAATGAATATGCATATGATACAAACTAATGCATATCCAATACGTATCTGTAACATACTTGCGCTCCAAAGACGTCAAATCCAAGCTGAATCCACTATTCATCCGCTGTCGATCTGTGTCGGATGCAATCTGGATCCATTGCGGATGTGACTGGCGCTCCAATTCTCCAGACCCCCAATCTAACAAATGTCCGAACTATTCGTACAAATGTCCAGAAACATTTGTATTCGTACGCATATTAGCATACGAATATCGTAACTTCGAATTTGAATAGAACGTTTTGATAAACTGTTATGAAGCTTTCATTACTCTGCCTTTTGTGGCTTCGAAGACATTTGCTCAGAAACAAACATTTTCAAAAAGATAGAGAGGAAGCCAGGGGGACCCTTAAAATAGTAAGGTCAGAGGGAAATGAACCGCAGAAAAAGGACAATCCTACGGAACCTGGCCATTCACAAAAAACACAGCAACAAAAAACAGCTGTTGCTGATAAAGAAGACATCCTGGTATTCATAATGCACAGACCACTCCATAGTGCTTACATAGGTATAAAAGCTGGAGAGGCTGTTTATTTCCTCAAGCCTGACGGTATGGCCAGCTACTACTAAGCCCAGGGCCTTGAAACCTTTCTCTTGTTTATCGGCTGCATTGTGTTTTTCTGAACGGACACGCCATCTATCAGATAACCTTCCGTGACTGCTCAAATGCGGCTTCCCTTGCGGAGTGAAACCCCGTAAACATAATACCAGTGTTGCATTTTTAACAAAACATGCATCCTCTAGAGCAGGAGGGCAAAAAGCAGTTGCGGCACCTTTAGGGGCCAAGGAAAAGGAGAAATGGAAATTGCAATAGTTGCTTTCGCTTCTGTTGAAGTCAGCGCAAATGCCGGCAAAGTTGCCTTGTCCCTGGACCGCCCATTCCTTTCCCCGCAGAACCTGGTACTGATCTGGGCTTCCTCGCTCTGCAGGAGGCAAACGGAGCAAATACGGACCTGTTCCTTGCCCTTACGTCTCCCGTCCTCCCCGCTGCCCCCAGAATTGACCCTGACAGAATAATGTAAGACCCCAAGAAGGACCTGGTGGAGTCGGACCAGGGCCCCATCTAGTCCAGCAGCCAACCAGTGACCCACGGAGGAGCCCCCAAGGAGGGGGTAAGGAGAACTTCTTGCCTTTGCTGCCACCCCCAGCAGTTGCCCTTCAGAGGCATAAGCCCCCCAGAGATGCCCTGCCGAATTGGACCCACGGCCCACCTAATTCTCCCAGTTGTGAAAAGCCTGGATATGGACATATTTTTAGGCACCACAAACACAAATTTCGATATCCAGTTCGTAAGAAATCAAATATTCAAAAATCCGAATGTGTACAAATAAAGAAAAATAAATGCCTTGATATTCGGTTCAGTACAAATGCATTTGTATGTATTCGTCTGAGTAATTCAGACATTCATATCTGTACAGGCACGCACGCAACTTGTATGCGTCGTGTACACATCCGTATGCATCCCGTTTCCATCCCGTTTGTATCCGTACAGATGCATATGGGATGTGTACAGGTGTATATGTGACGCGTGCGTACTCACACAGATACAGATGTCCAAATTATTAATACGAATAGCTTTAGATATTTGTATTCGTTCAAATTCAGAAATTCGAATGTCCGGACATCCGATTCATATGCGAATGTCCGAATTCATCTGAATTCGCCCGAATTATGGATATTTTGAATATTCATGCAGAGTATCTCGGGCCCGACTTCCTGGTCCCATCGTTTCTCCATAATGCATCTCTTTAGGCTAAGGTGCCACTCGTCTTTCACCGGGAAGAGAAGGGAAAGCGCATGTTTGCGCATGGGTCCTCTGGTTGCAGAAGTGCGCTTCTGCTTCGGCCAGCAAGACTAAAGTGGGGACCAACCGCTGACGCAAAACAGCTGTGGGCCTCCCTCTGCAGAGGACGGTTGGTTCTTGAATGGTTTCAGGTCACTGAGAAGGGGGAGTTATTTCTATGACCCCTCTACGCTGCCCCACCATCTTCTTCTCCCTTGGCTCCAATTTCCTCTCTTGAGTGAGTCACGGGGCCGTGAGGTATCAGTGATTGATGAATGGAGGAGCCGGGTGAATCACGCGGCTCAGAAACGCCAGGCGGAAACGTCTGTTCCCAAAGATTGGATAACTCACAGCCCGGCTTCCCTTCCCCAGCCTTCAAATGGCTGCAGCCCTGAGGGGCATGATTTCCTGCCCCTTTGGCCTTGGGGGGGAGTGTCCATGTGGCACAGGCATGCATGCAAAAAAAGAGCTGGGTGGGAAGACTGAGGCTCCCCGACAAACCCTGGGGCAGCCTGGTTGGCAGGGTGGCTGGGAGAAGGCTGAAGAGCCAGGTGGGGCTTTGGGAGCTTCACTCATCATTGGCAACAGTTTGGGGTAGTTTGAGGCCGGGTGAGCATTGCTTCCGGCGCTGCTGGCTGTGGCTTCGGGTGCGAGCAATGGGAAGAGGGTCAGGAGGCCACAGGGAGATCTGCGGAAACAGTTTCAGTTGCACAGGGGAGGAGATTTGTGGGAGCACTCAGTTACGGTGCATTCTAGAACTGTCAAGCAGTGACAGGGAGGCAGTGTGGTTTAGTGGCCAAAGTAGCAGTCGAGGACCCAGGAAAGCCTAATTTCAAATCACCATGTGTCCACAAGATGACCCTGTAGGCACCCCTGGCCTCTCAGCCTGACCTACCTCCCAGGGGTGTTGTGAGGATAAAATAGAAACCATGGCTGTGTGTCACACCTACTGTATGCCAATTTGGTCTAGTGGCTAGGAGCTGGACTCGTATCTGGGAATACCAGATTTGATTCCACTCTCCTCCATGAAGCCAGCTGGGTGACTTTGGGCAAGTCACATCTTTCTTCTGAGCTCTCCCAGCCCCACCTACCTCACAGGGGAGAAGAATGGAAGATTTGTCAGCTGCTTTGAGTCCCCTTAAATGGATGGGAAAAGTGGGGTAGAAAAGCCAACTCTTCTTCTTCTAAGGTTTAATCCAGCTTCAGTCCGCTTTCAAAGCAAGAGAAGACACCAGCAAAGTGACCAGTAATTTTCCTTCCACATTATCTGTCCCTGAGGGTGAATTTTCTTAGTTATTCAACACTGAAAGAAAACAGCTTGCCACTTTGTTGGTGTGTTCTTCTCACTTTGAAAGTGGACTGAAGCTGGATTAAACCTTAGGTGTGACCATAGCTTTACTGAGAGCTAGTATAAGGTAGCTCTAAAGTGAAGGACAAAGATCCTGGATTGCCTATAAGTTTATTAAATCATAAGAGAAGATCCAGGAGTCTACAGATTCTTTGTGAGGTCTGAATCAAGGGTTTGCTGTGTAGATGAAACAGAAGAGAGAGTAATGGCGTAGACCAGTCTGGGATCTTTGGGGGAAAGACAGGGTAGAAGCAGAATGAAACAGTCAAGATGTAGGAGTCCTTGCAAAAGGAGCCGCAGCTCAGCAGGGAGATCCATGGCCTGGAAGGCAAAGTGTTGCAGGTCGAAGCTCTAGCATATCCCTGGAAGAAAGGAACAGCAAACCGCTTTTGTATCCTGCAGAGAGGTATCCATGCAGCTCAAAGGTCTCAGTGTTAGAGCAACAAGTGTGGCGTTTAAGGCGTTACTTGATTCCTGGAAGAAGGGGAGGGCAAACCTGTACCCTTGCCAAGAAAACTGCCTGAAGGCCTTTGTGGAGGGGATCACAGTTCAGGAGAGCAGAGGGTCACAGGCTCAGTCTCCAACAACCCTCTGGAAGGAGGTAATAGCAAACTGCTTCTGCGCCTGCCAAGAAACCTGCGCAGAGGGCATCCTCGGAGGAGCCACCCTGTACATGTGCAGATGACCCTCAACCGATGCCAGGACTCCCACTGATGCCACAGAATTGGCTGGCAATACAGAGCGGACATTTCAGGCAGCGCCATCGCCGAACCTGTGTCCCACTTGCTTTGTCCTTCCGCAGCAAAGTGGAGAATTGCAGAAAATGATAAAATTGCTGGTTGGTGGAATAAACGCTCTGGTTGTAAAGAAAAACCCCTCCCCAAAAAGAGCAGGCATGGCATGTGTGTGTGCGTATGTGTGCGTGTACCATGTCTGGTGAAAGGAAATGAAATACTTTCCGTGTTGGACACTCTCTGGCAGGAAAGGCTGAAACAAGCCAGGAACAAAAGGCGGAAGAAACAGAGGACCACGCGGGAGTTATCTCGGAGCGCACTTGCCAAGGCTGTTGATGGACGGGGCCTTTGGAGCGTTTGGCTGCAAGGGGGGCAGGAAACCCTCCCCAAGGCCCCCCCTGGCCGCTTCTCTTCCTGCCTGGCTTTTAACGTTGGCCGTTGAGGTTTCGGTTGGGCTCCTCTCCTGCTCATCCAAGTGGTGGAGAGGCTGAAGGCATTTGCTCGAGGCGGCCCAAAGCGCACTCTGCACTGAGGCGAGCCTTTGAACTTCCAATGGGCCCAAATCTGGTTTATAGGTCCAGGCAAAGGGAGAGGGGTGCAAGAGAAACAGGGTGCACATTTGCGCAAGTGTGACAAAGGTTCTGTCAGCAGCTGAGCTGGCACTAGGCTCTGGCTTGGAGAAGCCATGCTCTTGGCAAAGGATCATGGGAGGTGCTGTGTTCCTGCGCCACAGCAGCACCCCCACATTGCAAGGACAACACAGGCGTGCAGCATCTAGGGTATCACACAGGGATCTCAGTGTTCCCGGGTTCAAACTCCCTAAGCTCCCTGAGGGACCTTGGACTACACCAGACGTGCCCACCTCACAGGGCTGTGGTGAGGCTTAAGAAAGAGGGATGGAAAATGGTGTGGCCATCTTCATGGTGCTTGGACAACAGGTGGGACAGAAATGATACGAACTCTTGCCCTAGAGTCAAAAGTGAGCGCAAAGATGACATAAAGAAAGATATCAGAACAATTCATGAAAAATTAGACTGGGGGTACCACAGCCCTTCCCAGCCCAGGGTCATTTCTGCCTCCATCCCACCCTGAAAAGAAGCTCCTAACCTCATAGCATACAGGTCTCCTGGCTTCAGGGGTGAGGAGATGTGGGCTTCTGTTCAAATCACTGTATTGGTTTCTGCCAAAGCAGTGGTCATACTGACAGTTTTAATCCAGCTTCAGTCCATTTTCAGAGTGAGAGAATTCATCAGCAAAGTTACAAGCTGTTTTCTTTGGTTGTGTTCACACCTAAATTTTAATCCAGCTTCAGTCCACTTTCAGAGTGAGAGAATTCATCAGCAAAGTGACAAGCTGTTTTCTTTGGTTGTGTTCACACCTAAGATTTAATCCAGCTCCAGTCCACTTTCAGAGTGAGAGAATTCATCAGCAAAGTGATGAGCTTCATACCATTCTTATTGAAAAATTGATCAAATATGGGATTGACAGGACAACAGTTAGGTGGATTCTTAACGGGCTTAGTGATTGCACTCAAAGGGTGGGAATAAATGGCTCCACACCCAACTGGAGGGATGTTTCAGGTGGAGTGCCACAGGGGTCTGTCCTGGGTCCAGGTCTATTCAACATTTATATAAATGGTCTGGATGAGGGAGTCAAAGGGATGCTGATCAGATTTGTAGATGACACAAAGTTAGGAGGGGTTGATAACACTAGGGAGGAGGAGGAAAGGAATAAAAAAGATCTAGATAAGCTTGAATAGTGGGCTGAAACTAACAGGATGATGTTTAATAGGGAGAAATGCAAAGTCCTACATCTTGGTAAGAAAAATGGTAAAAATGAATATAGAATGGGAGGAATCTGGCTGAGTAGCAGCACGAGTAAAAGGATCTGGGCGTCCTGGTTGATCGCAGGATGGACATGAGTCAACAATGTGATGCAGCTGCAAAAAAGGCAAACACCATCCTAGGATGCATCAAGAGGAGTCTAGAGTCTAGACCGCAAGAAGTTATTATTCCTCTTTTCTCTCCCTTGGTCAGACCTCATCTAGAGTCCTGTGTCCAGTTCTGGGGACCCAAATCAAAAGAGACATTGACAAACTAGAGAAAGTCCAAAGGAGGGCTACCAAAATGGGTGAGTGGTTTGAAAACCATGTCCTATGAGAAAAGGTTGAAGGATCTAGGATGCTTAGCCTATAGTAGAGAAGACTGAGAGGAGACATGATCACAGTCTTCAAGTATCTGAAGGGCTGTCACAATGCAGAGGGATCGTCCCTATTCTCACTTGCACGAGATGGGAGGACTAGAACCAACAGGATGAAACGTCAAGGGAGTCAATACAGATTAGATAGGAAAGACTTCCTGACAGTGAGGGCGATCGGTCAATGGGACAGGTTACTACGGGGGTAGTGGGTTCTCCTTTGCTGGAGGTCTTCAAGCAGAAGCTGGACCTACAACTGTCTGGGATGGTTTAGGAAATCCTGCACTGAGCAGGAGGTTGGACTCTATGACCCTGGAGGTCCCTCCCAACTCGAGTATTCTACGATTCTAAGCTGTTTTATTTCAGTGCTAAATAACTCAGAAAATTAGCCTTACTGGTCACTTTTACTGATGCGTTTTCTCGCTCTGAAAGTGGACTGATGCTGGATTAAACCTTAGGTGTGACCACAGATACCTACAAATTAGGTGTGTGCCTTGAATTAAAGAGCGCCTTTGTACCAAAGTTTTTTCTTCTACTCTAGGGGTAAGGGAGGGGGAAATCTCTGCTTTTCTAGTATAGGCGCTGTTTCCTGGCTTCGTGTCTCAACAGTCACAATTATGTGACAGATTTGCTGTTTTTCTTGTCCGTCTTTAGTGGCAGGATCTCCGGAAAGAGGGCTGGTAAGGAAAGGAGGAAAATGCTTACCAAAATAAATGTGGAGCTGACCTCCTGATTTATGGCGTCTCTGGAAAACAAAGTGAATAGATTCCAAGGCCTGAATTTGTCCCAAAGTGAAACAAAGAGCAGTCTCCGGATTGGAATGAATATGTTTGTGCTTGCAGAAAAAAACCTACAACCCCAAACCACTTTTCTCTCTCTCTCTTTGCAGAGTAGGGAAGGCCATAACACCTTTGTGAAACATGTGTGCAGAAGTGTCCATGACCCTCAGCCCACCAGCATCTCCCTAAAAGAAGGCAATGGCAAAGCACTTCTTTTCCTGCCAAGAAAACTGCACAGAGCTGTCCATGCAGTGGCCAGAGATCAGCTCCAGCGCCATTGCCTGCAGAGCAAAAGCAGCGTCTCCCGAGAAGAAGGTCATGGCTAACTACTTCTGTATCTTTGCCAAGAAAGCTGTCTGGAAATGTCCACATAGGTTGAGAAGCTGCCTGGAAAGCAGACGGTTGTGGGTTCCACTCCTGGGCATCTCACCAGAAGAGAGTCATGGAAAACCAGTTTACTCATGTTGCCAAGAATACTGCGGATACAGTTTTGACACCTTTTGATTAGAGATTAGCTCTTTCTGCCTGAGAACGTGGCTGGAGAAAAGGGAAGACAGATCCATGGGCAACATATGTGGGAAGGCCACTCTCCCCCTCAACCAAAGGAAGGAAGGAAGGAAGGAAGGAAGGAAGGAAGGAAGGAAGGAAGGAAGGAAGGAAGGAAGGAAGGAAGGAAGGATGATGTCCAAGGGTTTCTCCCTCTCTTCCCCAGCAGAGATCTCTATGTGCAACTAAACCAAAACCGCTTTGTGATCACACTTAGGCCTTGTTCTGACTAGTAAAAAAAAGTCGGATTTTTTAACCAGTACCGAGTCCACCTTCCAGCCATCCCAACTGCATTGGGGCAGCAGGGAAGTGTCGGAGTTATCACTCTCCACGGTGGGAGGGAGATGACGACAGACACGCCGATCTCCACCGCCGCCACCTGCCGTTTGCCTTACCTGCCCCATTCCTCCGTCTGTTGCCTCTCCCACCATTTGCCTACCCCACTGTTCTCCAACAGACGGTGGAAAGGGCAGGGTGGGGAAGGCAAACGGCGAGAGACAATGAAAGAATGGGGCAGGGGAAGGCAAACAGGAGGTAGAGGAAATCAGCGTAGTCGCAGCAGTTCCCATTAATAAATATTCAGACTATTCCAGGATTCTGCAGCGAGTCCTTTTATAATACGAATAGGGATTCCCCGGATTTTCAGACATTTAGTCTGCAGAAATGGGAAACCCCTTCCAAAATGTCAGGACGCCCGGGGCTCAAGCCAAACTAAGCAGCCAGTTGCAATGCAGCCCTAAGTTTTAATCCAACTTCAGTCCACCTTCAGAGCGAGAGAACCCATCAGCAAAGTGACCAGTAATTTTCTTTCCACGTTATCTATCTCAAAGGTGAATCTTCTGAGTTATTTAACACTGAAAGAAAACAGCTGGTCACTTTGCTGATATGTTCCCTTGCTCTGAAAGTGGACTGAATTTGGATTAAACCTTACACGTGAACACAGGCTTGCTGAATTCCCAGAGGGCTTTTCCAGGATAAGAAAGGAGGGCTCACGGTTGTTTTCTTCCTTCCTTTCCTTTCCTAGAGGAGATATTCTGGAAGGAAAACCTAGCATTTCTGAGAGCAGTTTGCCGGCACAGAAACGCTGGGCCAAAAGTATCAAACTGTGTTGATTGTGCTTTGGATCCGCAAAGAGTGCGCAAATGGAGTGTGTTTGTGGAGGCATCCGGTTTGGCTTCACGCCCTGCAGCTGATGGGGAGGAGGGCAAGGCAGCATGCATCAGGAGAGGCAAAGCTGCGTTCACACCTAAGGTTTAGTCCAGCTTGAGTCCGCTTTCAGAGCAAGAGAACACACCAGCAAAGTGACAAGCTGTGTTTTTTAGTATTATTTAACTCAGAAAATCCAACTCCGGGTTAGATAATGTGAAAAGAAAATACCTAGTCGCTTTGCTGATGTTTTCTCTCGCTCTGAAAGTGGACTGAAACTGGATTAAAACATGTGTGTGAACATATGATGAGAGTCACGCCCTGTGCTGAAAAGATGCACGAAGGAGACGAGAGAATAAATTCGAACTCTTGAGTTCCAGGGTGGAGCCCTATGGCCTATTTCGCTCCCATGTGCCACATGATCCCGGGAATGGTGGTATTTGGCTTGACTACCCTGCATTTCTCACCCATTTAAGGGGACTCAAAGCAACTGACAAACCTTCTGCTCTTCTCCCCACCACAGGCACCTTGTGAGGTAAGTGGGGCTGTGAGAGCTCAGAAGAGAGCTGTGACTAGCCCAAGGTCATCAAGCTGGCTTTGTGTAGGAGTGCGGAACCAGACCCGGTATTCCCAGATCAGAGTCCACCTCCCTAACCAATAGACCAAACTGGCTCTAGCTTCAGGCATGGCCCCACTCCCGGCATCTTCAGGAAGGAGTCATTCTGCCATCCCCTCCTCCTCCTCTTCTTCCTGAGGTTAAACAAGTTTCTGCATGTGCCAAGAAGTGCTTCTACGCTGCCACATCACGTTGGCATTTCCCACCAGGGCATCTGGATGGCACCAGGCTGGTTTCAGGAATCGCTGTAAAACCAGCTCTACCGACGTCTGAGCTGGGAGGCAGATCCTGCCAGGCGGGATATTATCGGCGTTGGTGGAATTCGGGTTCTTCCATTGTAGGGCGGAACAAACAAAGGCCACATGAGCAATCCAGCTCTCCAGGGTAAGCGGCATTGTTGGAACAGCGATGCTCAAAATGGCTGGAGCCAAAACGCCTGCGGGTGAATGCCTTGCTCTGCCCACTGAGGAGGGGGGAATGGACTGAAAATAAGAGAAATTTGCTAGCATTTACACACACACACACACTTTCAAAGGTGATGTTTGCTGCTGATCTAAACCCAGCACCTTCTTAAGATCTGAACAAATATCTCCTTGGGAAAGGAGAAGGGTCAGGGCATCTCACCTGAATCCTGGCACCATCTGGGTGGACCACATGAACCAGCTTTCTCCCCCCATTTGCAACTGCTGGTGTCGCTGTCAAAAATTACCTTCATGCAAGCGAGCGAGCAAGCTAGCTAGCTAGCTCAGGGTGATAAAAACAGTGAGCCTTGTACTCTACAGTTCAGTGAGAACTAGGGATGTGCAGAAATATTAGTAACGTTCATTATTCGTACAAATTGGGACATTCGTACACGGACATTCATACAAATAGTTCAGACATTTGTTAAGCTGGGGGGGGGAACTGAGGGGGGAGCAGAAGCAGAAGAAGTAGAAAAAGAAGAAGAAAAAGAAGAAAAAGAAGTAGAAAAAGAAGAAAAAGAAAAAGAAGAAAAAGAAGAAGAAGAAGAAGAAGATGATGGTGATGATGAAAAGCTGGCTTTTCTACCCCGCTTTTCTCACCCATTTAAGGGGACTCAAAGCAGCTGACAAACCTTCTATTCGTCTCCCCACGACAGAACACCCTGTGAGGTGGGTGGGGCTGTGAGAACTCAGAAGAGAGCTGTGACTAGCCCAAGGTCACCCAGCTGGCTTCGTGGGGGAGGGCGGAATCGAACCCTGTATTCCCAGATCAGAGTCCGGGTCCCTAAACCACTAGACCAAACTGGCTCACCTTTCCACCATTTGTCGGAGAATGGAGGGAGGCAAATGCCGGGGAACTGTATCTGTCATGTATGCATTTGGATAGGATCCGTATCCAAGATCTGTGTGCATTTGTATCGGATATTCATACAAACTGACAGAAATACATTTGCATTGAACAGAATCCTACCACATTCAAAGGGGATCTATTTGAACGGATATGAATCTTCTAACATTCGATCCCTCACGAATCGAATGCCAAAAGACCCATCCATGGACACCCCTAGTGAGAACCTTTTAACGAATGAGTGGTGGTGGAAGAATTAAGTGCACCGACCCCAGGGTTAATTCACTTGGGATTATGATCATAAAATTATGCCAAAGAAGGGCTCGGAAAACTCTTTGCGCTGATTAGCTGGGGTGGAAAGTGACCACACTACTGATTTGTTATCTAGTCAAAGGCAGGGGGATAGCATCTAAATTTTTCTCCCACACTTACCTGCCTGTGCCTTAAGCCCTGCACGGGCCACCTCCAGTAAGTAGCTGAAGGGGCGGGAACCTGGGATCAGGACCTTCTTGGTGGCAGCCCCTAAGGCTGTGGAACAGGTGAAGATGCAGCTATTCACCCTGGCTTGAGGAAACAGCTTCCCTTCCCCGTTTCCAGGCGCTGTTAGTGCTTTCAGCGTGTTCATTTCATATTTTGTTGTTCAATGCTAGAACCCACCCTGACACAACTGGATATGTAGGGAAGGATAAAAAGGCACATCAATCGACCTGTCAATAAAGCAAGAGGGCAGGTTGCATGAGCGAGGTACAGACGTGCCGACAGCGCATGCGCCCAGGCGGGCCCTGCAAAGGTGATGCGGACAGAGGGGGACAGTTTGCGCCAGGTTTCCCCTGTGTGAACAAACCCCAAATCCCAACTCTGCTGCTATGGCTACCAGCTAGTAAAAGCCTTCCGCAGCCCAGATCTTCATCTGGTGGCCACCCGAGTTGGCTTCATTCGGGGATGGGTCCCTGTTGACAAAAGCCTCTGGCTTCCTGTTTTCTTCACCGACTCTGATCTGAGAATACCAGGTTTGATTCCACACTCCTACACAAAGCCAGCTGGGTGGCCTTGGACTAGTCACAGCTCTTCCCAGCTCTCACAGCCCCACCAACCTCACAGGGTGTCTGTTGTGGGGAGAAGAACAGAAGGTTTGTCAGCCACTTTGAGTCCCCTTAAATGGGTGAGGAAAGTGGGGTAGAAAAGCGAACTCTTTTTCTTCCTCCATGAAGCCAGTTGGGTGACCTTGGGCTAGTCATAGCTCTCTCCTGAGCTCTCACAGCCCACCTACCTCACAGGGTGTCTGTTGTGCAGAGTAGAACAGAAGGTTTGTCAGCTGCTTTGAGTCCCCTTAAACGGGTGAGAAAAGTGGAGTAGAAAAGCCAGATCTTCTTTTTGGAACATTCTTCTCAGGTTCACTCTTTGCAGGGCTTCCGAAAGCTGCAGCTAGGGAGGTGGATAATGCAAATTTAATCCATTGGCAAAATCATTTGCATCGCTGAGCAAGATTTTTACACCTGTTTCAAACTAGAGCAGATACATGCATGTGGAATGCTTCCGGGGAAATAAAACCTTGTTATTTTTGAAGAAGCCAAAAGGTGGGGAAAGGTCCTCACCTGCAGAGCTGGAGGAAAAGAGAAGCGGTTTTCCTCCCCAGGTACCTCCAAGGGAGGAATTTCTCTTGCAACAAAGTGACCAGCTGTTTTATTTCAGCATTATCTGACTGAGAAAACCCACCTTTTGGGGGTTCGACAGTGTGAAAGGGAAAAGACTGGTCACTTTGCCGACGTGTCTTCTCCCTCTCAAAGCGGACTGAAAGCAGATTGAAACTCAGGTTTGAACACAGTCACTGATGAGAGGGAGAATAGTTTCCCCAAACCCTTGACTGCACTACATAAACCATTTGGGCTCCTGGAGAGGCTCCAAGAAACCCAAGACTGTCAAAACAAGATCCTCAGGTTGGGACTACCATGGCGTGTCCAATATGGCCACCGGTTTGCTCGGCGCTTCTTTGCAGGAAAAGGCCCCTTCGAGCTCTATTTGTGGAGGCTTCATCAGCTGAAACAACGCAAAGGTCAGCCTCTCTCTTCAGTGACCAACAAAGTGATTCTTTTTTCCTGACGCAGTTCCCATTTCCTCTCTGATGAGATTTTAATTGTTCTTCTAAGCAAACTCCCAAATCTCACCCTTGCATTCAATTCCGGTTTCCTGCCAGAGACAGGAAACAGATTTCTAGTGGTGTGAACTAGTGGGGGAGCTTTCGTTGGTCCCATTCGGGGTGTGCATGGGTGCGTGTTTGTGTGAGTGTGATATCGGCCGCTGCAAACTGCTGGTTGCAAAGGGTCCTTTCGTTTTATGAATGTGCACAAATGTTCTAAACATTGGAAATTCAATCGAATTCGATTGCATGCAGGCATTCGAACTTGAATAGAATTTGGAATCTGCACGTTTGGATTTGAACATTCAAACGAATTTTGAATGTTCCAAAACATTCGTTCAAATGATCTGCAACATTCGAATGTATAGATACATATGTACAGATACAAATGTACACATTCGTATCTGTATGTATTTGCATACAAGATACATGCAGATTTGTATGATACATAAAAATGCCGACATCCGTATCTTCAAATGCAAATGTTGTCGACATTCGTATCTTTAGATTCGAATCTAACATTCAAACGAATAGATGCGAAGGCATTCAGTGCAAATTGGATTTTGTTACACTCGGATTCTGAACATTCGAACCAGGATGCCTAAGTACATCTTTCAGGCTTGGGGGGGACAAGCAGGATGCTTCTAGGGCCATTTGTTGGGATTCAAGAACGGGAGAAGAAGAAGAGTTGGCTTTTCTACCCCACTCTTCTCACCCATGGGACTCAAAGTTGCTGATCACGTGAAGTTATTATCCCCCTCTACTCTACCTTGGTCAGACCTCATCTGGGGTACTGTGTCCAGTTCTGGTCACCCCAGTTTAAAAAAGACGCTGACAAGCTGGAGCAGGTTCAAAGGAGAGCTACCAAGATGGTGAACGGTCTGCAAACCATGTCCTATGAGGAACGGCTTAAGGAACTAGGAATGTTTAGTCTGTCAAAAAGAAGACTGAGAGGAGACATGATAGCTGTCTACAAATACCTCAAGGGTTGTCACAAGGCAGAGGGATCAGCCCTGTTCTCACTCTCTCAAGGAAGGACTAGAAACAATGGGGTGAAACTGCAGGGGAAAAGATTTAGTTTAGATGTTAGGAAAAAATTTCTAACAGTAAGAGTGATCAACCAGTGGAACAGGCTGCCACGGGAGGTGGTTGGTTCCCCTTCGATGGAGGTCTTCAAGCAGAGACTGGACGGCCATCTGTCTGAGATGGTTTAGGAGATCCTGCCTTGAGCAGGGGGTTGGACTCGATGGCCCAGGAGGTCCCCTCCAACTCTACCATTCTATGATTCTATGATTCTATGACAAACCTTTTATTCTTCTCCCCACACCATGGGTGGGGCTGTGAGAGCTCCGAAGAGAGCTATGACTAACCCAAGGCCACCCGTCTGGCTTCATGGAGGAAGAAAAAGAGTTGGCATTTCTACTCTGCTTTTCTCACCCATTTAAGGGGACTCAAAGTGGCTGACAAACTTTCTGTTCTTCTCCCCACAACAGACACCCTGTGAGATGGGTGGGGCTGTGAGAGCTCAAAGAAAGCTGTGACTCGCCCAAGGTCAGCCAGCTGGCTTTGTGGGGGAGTGTGGAATCAAACCTGGTATTCCCAGATAGGAGTCCGGCTCCCTAACCACAAATTAAGAGAAGGTTTGCCCTTGTCTCTGCTTGAGATGCCCATGGGCAACTGGTGGGCCACTGTGTGAGACAGGATACTGCACTAGATGGTCTGTGGCCTGATCCAGCAGGAAGGCTCCGATATGTTTCCCCAGTTTAATGAATGTACTATTTGTACAAATGTCTGGAACATTCAAATATTGTAACATTTGACTCACGTTCAAATGTCTGAATTCAGCCAAATTCAGCCAAATTTCAAATGTTACAAATATTCATGCACGCAGATCCTGCATGCGTATCCTATACAAAATACATATTGGATATGTATCCTATACCTACGTATACGTATCAGTAGGTATCCTATACGTACCCCCAGTTTAACAAATGTACGAACGATTCGTGAAAATGTCCCAAAGCATTCTTATCCGTACAAATCTCGTAACATTTGATTCATGCACGAATGTCTGAAATTCATAGGATTTCGTACAAATAAAAAAAATGTAACGCATATTAGTGAGCGTCTCTGGTCATTTTCTTCTGACCACCAGCCAAGCCCTTCGGCACAGCGGGCACCAAAAGAGTTTTCCCCAACAGCAGCAGAGCCTCTAGGGTTTCCCTGGCCTCAGCGGTTCTCTATTTCGGGCGGCTCTGAAATTGCGTAAGGCTATAGGAAGTGGTTTCTAGCAGAATGGTTAGCAGACATTTTGTTCTTTCCCTCTGCCTTGAGGACAAAACTGGCCCGAGAATCATGGAAACCACTGAGTGCCCTTTCAGAGAAGAACCATACCTTCCGTACAAGGAAAAGCCCTCTTTCAAGGTACAGGTTCAGGAAGAGGCCGGGCAGGTAGATTTTACCTGCCAGGTGTTGCAAAATGCTGACCGGAACATCTAGAAACGGGTATCTGGAAGGCACAGTGAGGATCATCTTGCCCAAGGCTTGGAAAAGTAAATTAAATCATTGGCTGTCTGGAATTAAATATTGGAATCTATAAAGGTTCCATCACCCAAGATATTATTGTTACACCTACTTAAGAACCAGGCAAAGGGTTGTTTGTTTTTTTTACTCACACAGATCTCTGATCCTCTTCAGCCCCAGTAAAAACAAATATGCTTTATGTAAATGATGGGATGGTGGGACAGTTTGATCTAGTGGCTACGGAGCCAGACTCTTATCTGGGAATATCAGGTTTCATTCCGCATACCTCCATGAAGCCAGCTGGGTGACCTTGGGCTAGTCACAGCTCTCTTCTGAGCTCTCACAGCCCCACCTACGTCACAGGGTGTTCTGTTGTGGGGAGAAGAGCAGAAGGTTTGTCAGCCGCTTTGAGTCCCCTTAAATGGGTGAGAAAAGCGGAGTAGAAAAGCCAACTCTTCTTCTTCTTCTTTTAATGTATCTCATCTTAAGATTTTGTAACCCACCCTGACAACTATTATTATTGGGCAGCTATACAATACATTCGCAATTTTAACTGTAAACTTTATTTAAACTCTGCAAACCACCCAGAAATCATGGGTAGAAAGCAGAGAATGAAATGGAGTAAATGAATGAATAAATAAATATGCTCTGGACAAGGAAGGCTGCTGGCTTTATATATCAAGCTATTATCATATTTCTGTTTAACATTTGTGGCAACTACGAATGGGCACGAATATCTGAAATATTCATTATTTGGACAAATCCAGCTGAATTCATACATTTGTATACGAATCAAATGTCCAGACATCCGTCCTTTAGTATTCATACGAGTACAAATATTTTGAGTTATTCATACTAATAATTCTGACATTCGTATTTCTATGGATACGTACGCATCTTGTGCGTATCTATACACATTTGTATGGAATGGAAACGGGATGAATACGGGGAGCGTACGGATGTGTACGAGATTCGTATCACTGGATATGTATTGAGTATTCATACAAATTGATGTGAATGTATCTGTTTCAGTTCAGACTTCCAGACATTCATTTTTCTATATTCGTACGAATTCAGAGTTTTGAATATTCAATTCGTTGTGAATCTAATATCAAAAACTGCATTTGTACACACCCCTGGAGGCAACACATAGCCAGTCTTGGCTGGTCTGTATCAAAATAAAAGCTAAGCACCACTGGATATGATTAGTGATGGGATAAGAGGCCACCAGGAAATCCCAGAGCTAGAGGCCAGACTGGGAACTAAAAATAAAGGAAACCCTTTTGGGAGGAGGTAAATGAAAAGCTATTGTGTGCGGTCAGATTTCTCGGTTGTCCCTACGTTGGTCTTAAGAGCTGTGCCTGACTTAAGAATGTCTTTTATCTGCTTGGGTGTTTGATATTTGATGACCAATGGTGGTCCCAGATGGTGGTCAATGGTTGGCATGCAGCAATCATGTATTCACAGGGCATAAAGGGCGCTAGCATGTAGGGACCACACCACAGCTAACGAAAGGTGCAGTTGTTCTGCCTTTCACCCTATCTGCAAGACTCACATACAGAGTCCGGAGAGCAGTAAAGAAGCAGCAAATCCAGCGTTCAGCCTCTGACTATTGAGGGCTTTGGAGACTCCACTAAGCTAAAGGATGCCAGCAAGGCTGAACAAGAATGGCCCATTCTTCCTTTTCCCAACGGCACGGCTGGCATTGAGCAACCCTGGCTTTTCACTGGGTGCCCAGCGAAGGGCCAAAGTGGGTTTCCTTGGCAGCCCTGCCTGTAGTTGAAGGACGAATTGCCCCCTCTGAATTTGGCCCAGGGGGTTCCTCTTGATCTCTTCGCCGGGATTGGCCCAGGGGGTTCCTCTTGATCTCTTCGCCGGGACCCCACTCCAGCCGGGTTTCTGTTCCTCCTGGCCACCCTCTGGGCTCTTCTCCTTGCCTCCTCTTCCTTTCACCCCAAGATGGTTCCACTTCAGGTTGAAATTCCCTTCTGAGCCCGCCCGGCTGTGTTTGTTCGGCTCTCACAAAGTCCTTATCAGTCGGCAACACCCGCAGGACTTCCTGCCTCGATTGTCCATCCCAGGCCTGACTTACACAGGAAGAAGGGCATAAAAAGCCACCCTTCCCCATCCAAGGGGACCTCCTGCCTCCTCGTGCATCACGGCGGCGCGGAGCGGCAAGGCCAAGGAGGGACCTGGAGACGGAGAGCGCCAGAGCCACCCGTCTGCCCCGGCCTGGGGAGGGAAGGGGAGGTCTACATGCCATGAAGAACCAGCGGACGGTCCGTGCCAAGGCACCAAGGCTAGAGGAAAGGCGCTTGGGCAGATGGGTCTGCTTACGGTGGTTGCAGCAGAGAGACCGCAACAGCTGACCGGGAGATGGCAGGTACCGTGACAACCGGGCCCGTGACAACTGGCAGCTAAGCTGGGAAGGATGTGGCCGAGGGGTCCTGGCTTCCTTGCCGGATGGCATTTGCGCCCCAGATAACTCTCGCTTGCCAGTGCAGAAGGGAGCACCCTTGGTGCAGCCAAAATGCACAGGGAGAGGAATTCTTGCCACACCTCTTGGAAACCTAAAACCAAGGGCAGGACTTCAGACACACCTGAGTGCCCACCAGATTTTTCCCCTGCTGGGTCTTCCGAAAGACAGTTTGGTCTAGTGGTTAAGGAGCAGGACTCTTATCTGGGAATACCGGGTTTGATTCCGCCCTCCTCCACTAAGCCAGCTGGGTGACCTTGGGCTAGCTGCAGCTCTCTTCTGAGCTCTCATAGCCCCACCCACCTCACAGGGTGTTCTATTGTAGGGAGAAGAACAGACGGTTTGTCAGCCGCTTTGAGTCCCCTTAGATGGGTGAGAAAAGCAGGGTGGAAAAGCCAACTCTTCTTCTTTTATCCATTCTGGGCCTGGGAGATTCTGCGGCAATTCCACGCGCCTTGGGGAGCCAAACTGAGTGTAGCTGTGGGAAAAGATTCTCCTAAGCCCCAGCTGACTCGGAAAGCCGAAAATGGCAGGCAGATGGATTCTTATAAGGATGTCAATTCAGATTAGGGGCACGATTAAGCAGAAATCTGGAGCCGGTCCACACTTCCAGACAAGTAGCTCTTAAGCGGAGGAGAGAGAGTTCCATGTGCAGCCTTTGGACGCTGGTGGTCCGGCACATCTGGGCTAGCAAGACCATCTAAGGCAGACGGACGGATGCCTTAGCCGCTACCTCATCCTAAACCCCAGAGGCTTCTGGGGGGAAGCAAAGAGGAGGCCACCCGCCATCTCTCCAGTCTGGGAACTGGCTTCGATTAGGGAAGTTCGGGGGTTGCTGCTCCCAGCATCCTACATACAGAGCATACCTGTGCCCAAGGGTGCTTTAGAGGCCATCTAGTCCAACCCCCTGCTTAGCGCAGGGATCTTCTAAACCGACCTCAACAGAGCGATGTTGCTAGAAGGGCTGCCTGGGACCTGGTCTCTCCCAGGCTCAGCTGCAGAGCCAGTTTCTTCCTTCCTGGTGGACCTCCCAGGCGTACGATTCAAGACGGTCGTAACGGTGGGGATGGAGATACGCGGAACCATTCTTGGGTAGTTTTTTCCTTTCATGTTTTCTACTACGCTCCCTCATCCTACAAGCGACCGCTATTAAGAGGTCCAAATTCTTGCTTAGAGGTCCAAATCCTGCTCTCCTCCACAAAGCCAGCTGGATGACCTTGGGCTAGTCACAGCTCTCTTCTGAGCTCTCAACAGCCCCACCTGCCTCACAGGGTGTCTGGGGTGGGGAGAAGAACCGAAGGTTTGTCAGCCGCTTTGAGTCCCCTTAATTGGGTGAGAAAAGCAGGGTAGCAAAGCCAACTCTTCTTCTTCCTCTTCAAACATAGATTTTCCACAAAAACCAATGATGTGGTTCGAATTTGTTAACCATTCCAAGATCCGTTTTGTAATTCAGATGCTGGCGAAGCACAGAAATAGGGTAGAGTCACTGTGAGTAATAGAGAGAAGCCGAGAGATGGAAAACCTGACCTGATGCAGGATTCAAACCATGCACATCTGTGCTGTTGCAGACGGAAGATGTGCTTTCCTCTCTTGGGCTCCATTCACACCTATGTTTTAATCTGGTTTCAGTCCACTTTCAAAGTGAGAGACCACATCGGGAAAGTTTCAGACTGTTTTCTTTCAGCTCTGTCTAACTCAGGAAATCCACTTTTGGATCAGATAAAGTGGGAAGAAAATTACTAGTCAGTTTTCCTGATGTGTTTCCTCACTCTGAAAGTGGACTGAAAGTGGATTAAACCTTAGGTGTGGATGTAGTGCTGTTTCTGTGAAAATCTATTGCATTATTATTTGCTGCACCTACATAACCACCCAATAATTAAATGTCTGTGGGTGGCTTCCAGAGCAAGCATTAGAAATATGGATTAAAATTTAAACTAGGACAAAGCATATAAAAACAGAACAGTTAGATAAAGACCAGTTAAAACCACAACTTCAGACCCTGTAATCTTAAATATCTGAGTGAAGAAAAGCTTGCCTTACTTTCTACCTAAATGCATCTAAAGACAGCAGGCAAATCTCTCTGTGGTAGCTGTTCCAGAGCCAGGGGGCCAACACTGAAAAGACCCTTTCTATTTTGCTTTGCTTGGTTCTAGAAGAGAAGATGACCTATGTAAAAGGAGATATATATATATTTGTGCATTGGATAAAGTTGTGCTGGATTGAGAGTTAAGGGTACAGAGAAATTTCAACCAGCGGATTAAATTTTTTAAAGCTTGGATTTCTGTCCTGCTTTTTCCCTATAAGACCCCTGAAGGAAATCAAGCTACCTCCAACCTGCCAGAAGATAAAAGCAAATTTTCTGTACTACTCTTTTTTTTTTAACCTATAAGTCAAGGCAAGACAACACCTAAAATGTTTGCTTCCTTTCCCTGGAAGAGAAGGAAAATAAAACAACTTAGGTAGTCAAAAACATACCAATATGTTAGCAACCTGTTGGTTGCTCTTGGTTGAAAAGTCAAGCTCTTTTCCTCCTGCAGGGACTGTACTGCTCTTAATGGTTTTTCATTCTTGTTTTTATGTATTTTAATGGCCCTGAAACTTCAAGGTAAAGGGGGGATATAAATAAAATAAAATAATCTGAAATAAATTGCATAATAATATCCCCTGTAGCAAACTCCTTCACCTGAAGGTCTCAGGGTCATAATAAGCAATGAAAAATATTTAGCATAAAAATATGAAGGAAACCATATAAAAGAACTTAATTTTGAATTTAAAGGCCCCTTGGCGACTCTTGCGGAGCAATGTTAGGAGAGCCGAAATATCAAAGCCTTGGGAACTGAAAGCTAAATAATGTCTGCACCTGGTATATTTCAGCAAGGAGTTTATTCCAAAGTGTGGGTGCCACCACTGATAATGCCCTCCGTTACACATATTTTGATTTTACAAGTCAAATCTTTTCCTGCTCTTTCTCCAGAACATCTGACATATCTTGCATAGTCAGTGTCCTGTGCCCAAACTGAAGAATTAGCATCTTGGTCCTGCGATTTAGCTGCTCTTGGAGGCAATCGGAGAGTTAGGGTGGTCTGTGACTCATCTCAGGTTTCAGGAAATCCCCTATATGAGTCCTTATACAGGTCAGGTTCCAATTCACTCTTTGCCATTTTTCTTCCTAGCTGTGAGCCCTTGGAACGACCTTCCAAAAGCCTCCAACTTCTGCCCCATGACCAATGCGGAATCAAGATGAACCAGGTGAGTGAGAAAGCTACCACGGTGCCTACACAGGGATGGTCAAAGGCACCCTCTGAACCATTTTCCCATCATGCCTTATTATGGGCCAGACCCCCTAAGAACATCTGGCCAGCAGCACCTCTGTCCTGCTCCTCACAGTTCCTCAAAGTTCCACCACTTTTCTGTGTGTGTGTGTGTGTGTGTGTGTGTGTGTGTGTGTGTGTGTGTGTGTGTGTGTGTGTGTGTGTGTGAATTTTGTCTCCGGGTTTTTTTCTAAGCCCTTCACCAGAAGAGAACCAGGATCTGTCCTAGTCTAGCAATGCTGCAGGTTTAATTACTGTCCTTCTGAGGAGGGGGCTTTGGAGTTGAAGGGCCTCAGCTATTCATCCAAATGGCAGACCCCAGGCACTTAAATTCAATTGCTGTAAATATGATGCAAGTGCCAGCAGGCAGCCCTTGGGAGAAGGGCAAGAAGGAACGCTTTCTCCCATACAAACCTTGCCCGTGCCTTAAGATCTGGAGGGGAGGCCCTCCTGGTCATCCCACCACCCTCAGCAGCAAAATGGGTGGGCACCCAGGAAAGGGCCTTCTCAGTGATGGCCCCCCAGGCTGTGGAATAGTCTCCCCCTCGAGGTGCATCAGGCCCCTTCACTGTATATAAGGAAGGCAGTGAAGACCACCTCTTTGCTCTGGCCTTTGGCTAAACGTGGCATAGTTTCCCCGCACAGCAGGCATTGCTGTTTTACATTGTTTTATAAATGGCTTTATTTTTACATGTCTTGTTTGTAAATACTGTTACCGGCCTTGAGACCTTAGGGTATAGGACAGCAAAGAAATGTAAATACAAATAAATAAATAACACACACAGGTTAGTCAACGTTGCATGATAAGAACTACTAACAGTGTTAGCAAATGGTTGCCAACTTTCCAACTGGTCCCTGTAACTATGCTTTTAACAAAGACTTGATCTGTTGGAATGAGAAATTAGAACTAACTTTCTTTCTTTCTTTCTTTCTTTCTTTCTTTCTTTCTTTCTTTCCTAGTACTAATTACTCAGGAAGATACTGTTGAAGACCTAATGACAGAGGCCAGTTGAAAAGCTGGCGAACCATCATACAAATTTGGTTTCCTGTCCCAAAATTAAAGATGAATACAGCTACCCGCCTGGAGCACATCCAAGAATTTGTGGGATTAGATTTTTAAAATATCAGGGCAGGGACTGTGTACCTGGTTGGCAAAAGATGTGTTCAAAGCAGGGCTTTGGTCACACCTAAGGTTTAATCCAGCTTCAGTCCATTTCAGAGCGAGAGAACACATCAGCAAAGTGACCAGTACTTTTCTTCCCATGTTTTCTATCCCAAATGAGAATTTTCTGAGTTATTTAACACTGAAGGGAAAGAGCTTCTCACCTTGCTGATGTATTCTCTCACTCTGAAAGCGGACTGAAGCAGGATTAAACCTTAAGTGTGACCACAGCCTAGGGCTTCTACCTGGAATCCAGGCAGCATTAATAATCATACAGAGGAGGGAATTTCAGCCCTTGGTGTCTGCCTGACAAGGCTGTACTTTGGGAAGTGTAATCCTTATCAAAGGCCCAGGAAATATTAGCAACTTGTTAGCACTGCATGTGAATTTCCTGTAGTTTAAAGCTCACTGTAGTCAGCTGGAAAAATCTACATAAATGCTACATTTGTCATTTAACGGCTATTATTTGTTTGATTACTAAGTTTCCCAGTGCCACACTAAAAGTTACAGTATGACTTAAATATCCTAACAGGAAGGGGGAAGGTTTTAAAATAAAGCAGTTGTCGTAAGTTGTTTCAAGATCTGAAGTGGAGGCCCTCCTGATTGTCCCACCACCCTCAGCAGCAAAAGGACTGGGCACCCGCAAGAGGGCCTTGTCAGTGATGGCCCCTAGACTATGGAATAATCTCTCCCTCGAGATAAGTCTATCTCCATCACTGTACCCGTTTCGGAAGGCAGTGAAGACGCAGCTCTTTGCCCTGGCCTTCAGTTAAAGGGGGAGAGACTTTCCCTTTCCATCTGTAGGTGCCATTATTGATTTAATGATGTTTGATTTTAGATGTTGTATAGGGTGGGATAAAAATGTAAATCCATCCATCCATCCATCCATCCATAATAACAGCCAAAACCTACTAGTCTGTGGAATAATCAACCTTCAAATTGCTATGATTTAACTTTTGTTGGCAGTGTCATGAGATACAAGCAAGGCAAAAGAATCCCTACGAAGTTGTTCAAAGCTTAATTTGATTTATGTCCTGCCCTGTTAGACTTAAGAGTCCCCAAGGCAAGAAGAAGGCATTAAAAGAGACTCGCTTTGCCCCTATGGAATTCGATGACAGCCGATTACTTTCATAAATGACCGACAGAAAGTAAAGTGCTGCAGCTGAGATACAGAATCTAGAAGGCTGGAATACCCGGTGAGGACCGGGTTTTGCCATTGCGGGCGGCTTTTCTGCCAGGAATTTGTTGTTTTCATCATTAGCAGCCGCCTTGATTTGAGATCGAATCCTGGCGATTGTACAGACAAATAGTTGCCCTATTGATGTGTTTCAAATTATATCATTCACATGTGCCCCAAAGTGTTCAACTTTGGGAGGTCCAAGGATCAGCTGGCCTTCGCTTGACTGCTTTAGGCTTGTGGTCCATGATACCTTAGTAAACATCTCCAAGGCTGTGGTCACACCTAAAGTTTAATCCAGCTTCAGTCCGCCTTCAGAGTGAGAGCACCCATCAGCTAAGTGACCAGGAATTCTCTTTCCATGGTGTCTATCCCAAAGGTGAATTTTCTGAGCTATTTAACGCCAAAAGCAAACAGCTTATCCCAACTCTTCTTCTTCTTGGATCCCATCTTTTAATTTCTCTCCTTCGAAAGCACCCAGGAGATTTTTTTTTTAAGCAAAAAGAGTGAATAGATTTCAGCCTAAACTGCAACCTTAGGTAACTCCACACCACACAGTTCTGTTTATTTTGCCCTAGTTTTTTCCAGCTGGATTTCCAAACATTAGGGGACTGTATTTGTTTGCACACGATTTGCAGGCGATTTGCCTTCAAGAGCATGGATGGATTTATGTTTCTGGCACTCATGATTAGCTTTAAGCAGCCTCTGCAGCAAGGTGGGGTCCAGACAGGCTAGAGACATGAAGTGTAAGGCTGAGAAGCAGCAGCGCTAGCTTTTCTACCCCACTTTTCTCACCCATTTAAGGGGACTCCAAGCAGCTGACAAACCTTCTGTTCTTCTCCCCACCATAGACACCCTGTGAGGCAGGTGGGGCTGTGAGAGCTCAGAATGAGAGCTGTGACTAGCCCAAGGCCACCCGGCTGGCTTCATGGAGGAAGAAGAAGAGTTGGCTTTTCTACCCCGCTTTTCTCACCCATTTAAGGGGTCTCAAAGCGGCTGACAAACCTTCTGTTCTTTGCCCCACAACAGTCACCCTGTGAGGAAGGTGGGGCTGTGAGCGCTCAGAAGGAGAGCTGTGACTCGCCCGAGGTCCCCCAGCTGGCTTCGTGGAGGTGGGCGGAATCAAACCCGGTATTCCCAGACAAGAGTCTGGCTCCTTCACCACTAGACCAAACTCGCTAGGTTGGGGAGGGAGGGCAGTTCCCTGCTGGAAAGGGGGGGCCACCACGGGGCAGCCGCCGTGGTCGGGGAAGGTAAATGGGGAGGGGGCCGCGCTGCTTTCTCCTTGCAACGTTGAAACGGCGCTCAGCTTTCCCATCCAGCTGCCGCAGGATGCGAGGAGGAGGAAGATTCCTCACCTAGCTTTGCACGAGTCTCGTGCACCAGATTTTAGGGAAGCAGCAAGCGACGTCGGGTGTGTGTGTGTGGAGGGCCGAGAGTGGGCTGGTTATTTCCTCGAGGGGGAAGTTCCCAGCCCTCCCCTTCAGCCTCCCTCTCGCCTTCTCCCCCTCCCCTCAATTGCCAGCCGCGCCGCCCCGAGACGCTCTCAGTCCGAACGCGGGTCGAAGTGAGTAGCCGCACGTTTGCAAAGCGAACACGCAGGGGATGCAACGGGTTGGTGTCCCCCCCCCCGCGTTTTATTGTGCATCGTCGGCTGAATTCAAAGCAAAAAGGATACAAATCAGCTGCTGTGCTGGGTGGGGGGGGGGTTATGCTGCGTGGGGGGGTTAGCAGAGCGAGATTTATCTGTTTTTGGGAGCCGATGCAAACGCCGAACAAAGGCTGCGCTCTCCCCCCTCCTCTTGCAATCTCCGAGGGACAGAGAAAGCTGCAGGAGCGTGCAAATTCCCACGCGCAGTTTGCAGGCGAGACACGGGTTTTTTTTTCTTGCCCGTGAAGACGCCGGGAGTTGGGAGCGCACCGCGCGCGCTCTCAAACCGCGTCAAAGCCGCCTCCTCGGGCTTGGGATCAGTGGCGCGGCCCCCGCCGGGCGCAAGTGGGAAACGTTTGGATTCCGTCCCCCGTCCCGTTGAACGCAATCTCTGTGGTGACTTTAAGGTGGTGTAGACGGTCAGAGCGCTTTTAAAAGGGGAAAGGAGGGCGAAGGTAGAGCGCGCCACCTACCGGCAGCGAAATCAACACGTTTCTCTTTAGCAGGAATGGAAATGGGTGTTGATTTTCCTGGCTTCCTCAGACGCCTTTACCGCTGAGAGTTGGCTCCATGGGCGCCTCTGTGCAGTTTTCTTGGCAGTGGTATAGAAGTGGTTTGCCATTCCCTACTTCCTGGGAGAGGCTGGGGGTCGAACTGGCAACACTCTGTTTTCCAGGCAGTTTGTTCCACCACTGAGCCACAGCCTCTCCCAGAATCCTTGCCCATCTCTATGCAGTTTTCTTGGCAGTGATACAGAAGTGGTTTTCCATTGCCTAATTCCTGGGAGAGGCTGGGGATCAAACCAGCAACCCTCTGCTTTCCTTGAGCTACAGCCACTCAGTTCAGCGCTAATTTTTAACCTGATATTCAGTGTTGGATGAAATCTTCCCGTATTTTGTTGTATTCGTCTCAAAACGTCCCAGCAGCATCACCCTCTGTGCTCTAATCTTCTGCCTTTGGGGGTCTCCTCCCCTCCCCTCTCCCCCTGTTAACCCAGCCCTCTTCCGTGGTTGAGTAAAAATGGTGCCACGTGAGCTTATTTTGCAAGCTGCAGGCAAAAATAAAAATATAAATGCACCTCTCTTTTCACTCCCTTGGGGAGCAGAATTACCCCACCTGTACTGATCAGCATTTATATCAGAACCTTTCATGTTGGGGGATACTGCAGATTACTCTGATGGCCTGTGAAAGCACCCCCACAAAGGCAGCTGGGTGACATTGGGCTAGTCCCAGCTCTCTTCTGAGCTCTCACAGCCCCACCTGTTTCACAGAAGAACAGAAGGTTTGTCAGCAGCCTTGAATCCCCTTAAGGGTGAGAAAAGTGGAGTATAGAAGCCAACTTTTCTTCTTCCTCCTCCAAAAAGCCAGCTGGGTGGACTTGGGCTAGTCCCAGCTCTCTTCTGAGCCCTCACAGCCCCACCTGATTCACAGGGTGTCTGTTGTGGGGAGAAGAACGGAAGGTTTGTCAGCAGCCTTGAATCCCCTTAAAGGTAAGAAAAGTGGAGTATAGAAGCCAACTTTTCTTCTTCCTCTTCCACAAAGCCAGCTGGGTAGACTTGGGCTAGTCCCAGCTTTCTTCTAAGCTCTCATAGCCCCACCTGTTTCACAAGGGTCTGTTGTGGGGAGAAGAACAGAAACTTTGTCAGCTGCTTTGAGTCCCCTTAAATGGGTGAGAAAAGCGGGGTAGAAAAGCCAACTCTTCTTCTTTTGTGGGAACATACACACTGTCATTCTTGCTCCAGGCCTTATGTAGGTTTCCTTAAAGTGTCTGGTTCCGGTCCGATCCATGCTGCTTCCGTCTGGCACTGCAAGAGGGTGGCATGCCGTGGGGCATCATTGCGGTGGCTTGGTCACCCCTTAGGGTACAAGCTGGGGCCACAACCCAGCGGAGAGGCGGTTTCTGCCAGCCAGCCAACCAGAGCCATTACTGGGCCCCAGGCGACTGGTTTTATGGTCAGAGGGATGCTATGTTTGCGTTTCTGCCTCAGGCTGGGAAAGAGAACTCTGCCCGGGAGAATGCAAGCATTGCCCTGGGGTTAAGGAGGTGGAAGAGGCACAAATAGAGATTTGGAAGGAAAGGGCACAGATGGCTTTCTTTCTCCCTGTGCAAACATAACCTCTTCACCCTCTGGCACTTGAAATCAACCATGAAGGATTCATCTAAGCCGCCGTATTTGCATAAGTCCTCAGACTGCAGCTGGAAGGAGTAGGAGTAGGAGTAGGCTTTTCTACCCCACTTTTCTCACCCATTTAAGAGGACTCAAAGTGGCTGACAAACCTGTTGTTCTTCTCTCTCTCTCTCTCTCACACACACACACACCAGACCCCCTGTGGGGCTATGAGAGCTCAGAAGAGAGCTGTGACTAGCCCGAGGCCACCCAGCTGGCTTTGTAGAGAAAGAAGTGGTGTTGGCTTTTCTATCCCACTTTTCTCACACATAAGGGGACTCAAAGCTGCTGAAAAACCTTCTGTTCTTCTCCCCACAACAGACACGCTGTGAGGTGGGTGAGGCTGTGAGAGCTCAGAAGAGAGCTGTGACTAGCCCAAGGTCACCCAGCTGCCTTCATGTAGGAGTGCAGAATCAAACCCTGTGTTCCCTGATAAGAGTCCAGCTCCTAAACCACTAGACCAAACTGTCTTGTTTTTCTTGTAGAGTTTTTTTTTCTGAATTTTCTGTAGTCAGAAACAATTTTTCGCCCTTCTCCCTTCCACCCCAGTTGAACTTTTATGCACAAAAATTCAGATCGCCCATGTCTAAAATGTAAAGCCTTCTCCAACTTGGGGGTGGGCAGACAGGAGGACCCCAGTTTTGGGGGTGTGGGGTTGCAGTTGCCTTTGGCACTATCCATGTGAAGGTGGGTGACCCATTAATCTCAGGACAGGAGCGTGTTCCACAGAATAGGCCCCACCACAAAGAAGGCCATGACACTTGCTAATTTGTGGCGCTCAGAGCTTGACTTCCCCAGCAGGAGATATAGCCTTGCTCCAAATTTGTTTAGGGTCTTTCTAAACCCCTCAGTCTATCCTGAAGAGGGAAAGAACAAGTCACGTCAAGCATGGTCTACTTCTCTTTGTGTATTATTTGTTTAAAAATGTTCCTGTGTTGTTTATCATTAAAACATCTGCGTGCTGTTTAGAAACATACAACACAAGGTTAAATGATGACTAAAAACCATGCTGATCCATGCCCGGAATAAGGAAGCAATATCCATGCACAGGGAAGGCCAGGGATAATATGTACTCTTAAGTGGGTGTAGATGCCCCATAAATGTGGGAAGGTAGGAGAATCAGTGCTACCACAGAGAAGGCCCCGTTGCAGGTAATTGCAAGATGGACTTTGCGGCGTTTACAGAGGGACCTCTTCGGACTAGGGTTGTGCACGAATGCAATTTTCAGGGTTCGATTCGAGCCTTTTAAATTCAAATATAACCAAACTCGATTCAAATTAAGCAAATTCAAATCTGTTCGCTTGAATTCTTCATTCAAACTTGCACTCACGAATGTTGACAACATTCAGAGATGCCTGTACGTAGCTTCCCCGGGTCTGTAGGCATCCATACGCATCCGTATGCATCCCGTAGTTATCCCGTACGCAACCCGTTTTCATCCCGCATGGTTCCGTATGGATGCAGAAGAGATGTGAATCTTCCAAGTACACATCGTGTATGAACCCGTACCTCTACGAATGTCTGAATAGTTCAAATGAATAGATCCGGAATTCAAATCAAAACTTTAAATTCAAATTTAAAGACATTCGAATGCTGGAATTCGGTCAATTTGATCAAATTTCAAATGCATTCAAATATTTGTGCACCTCTCTATTTCAGAGAAGCTTGATGATCTTAAAAGTTTTTCTTTTTCCCTCGGGGTCCCAGGGTGACTCTTCGAACTGAGTCTTCGTGTGAGTAACACCTGTGAATCCCCCGGACCTAACCTGCATGTGACACTGGAGAGGAAGAGCATATACAGTAGAGAACAGGAAATGAGGAAGATCAGCTGCCTGCTAGGGGTCCTTCTCTTCTCCCTTGCAGCCTCCGTATCCAGGTCTCCTACCAAGTCACGGTAGGTAAAAGTGAAGGTGCTGTTCAGTTCTGCCTGACTCCTGCTCACGCAACAAACACTTTTGTGCAGTTTTCTTGGCAGGTGCAGAAGTGGTTTTCCATGACCTTCTAGGGAGGTAACAGGGATCCATCCGGCGACCCTCTGCTTTCCAGGAAGTGGCTCCACCACTTTGAGTTATTTTAGGACAGGGGTAAACGAGTTAACAGCACTTTGTAGACCATAAAGGGAGGGGCTCTGGCTCAGCGGTATAGCAGAGTGCCAGGAAAGGAGAGGGCTGCCAGTTTGGTCCCTCTGAAAGTAGGCAATGGAAAACCACTTCTGTAGTACTGCCAAGAAAACTGCACAGAGGTGCTCAGGAGTAAGACACGACTAAGGAGTTTTTGGCATTCACTTCATAACAAATAAAATGTTAGAAAATTTATATTCGTTTGAATAGATCCTATACAAATGCATACCTATTAGGTACGTTTCCTATACCAACAGATACGTATCGGATACATATCATACGAATGCATATGTATCGATACATATCCCCAGTTTACAGAATGTGTGAACTGTTTGTACGAATGTTAGTGTACAAATGTTGTAACATTTGATTTGTGTACGAATGTCCAAATTTGGATGAATTTGTACAAATAATGAATATTACGAATATTCGTCTACATCCTTAGGCACGACTTTATGGTACTCAACAACAAGGTATGCCATAAACCACCAGGAAGGTGCTCAGAGCTCAGTGTGTTTTAATAGAGTGCAGCCATTTGCAGGGATTTGAGTGCAGGTGAATGTTTTGCCTTTGTCTTCTGCTTGGGCCTTTCTGCACTAGGCCTTATTCTGGAATATATCCTGGAATAGGACCTTGCTGTCTGCCAGCTAGTGTAGACTATGACAGGCCCCAGGCAAGACCTGTCATATCCTGCACTAGCAAGCAGACAACAGACCCCTATCCTGAAATACAATCCAGAATAAGGCCAAGTGCGGAAAGGGCCCCAGAGATGCTCAGAAGCGATTTGTGGGCCTCTGTGTGCAACAGGATGCTGGACTAGATGGGCTGTGGCCTGATCCAGCAGGGCTCCTCTTAGGTTTTTATGGACTAGATGGGCTGTGGCCTGATCCAGCAGGGCTCCTCTTAGGTTCTTATGGACTAGATGGGCTGTGGCCTGATCCAGCAGGGCTCCTCTTGGGTTCTTATGGACTAGATGGGCTGTGGCCTGACCCTGCAGGGCTCCTCTTAGGTTCTTATGGACCAGATGGGCTGTGGCCTGATCCAGCAAGGCTCTTCTTAGGTTCTTAGGTTCACCATCAAATACATGGACAGAAATTATGGGGCCTCTGTGGGGCTACGATCCGTGTATGACCGCTGTGTCCATGTTGGAAAGTGGTGAATCAAAGGAGAACCCCATAAGTATGCTTAGCCATGCCCAAGTTCATTCTTGCAGACACCCTGGAAAACTCTGCTCCCGGAACTGGTTCAGACTTCATTGGAAGCCATCCAAGCCGGTGGCCAACACCCAGCAGTCCACGCACAGGATTCTTTCCCTGGCGCTCCCATTGCACTGCCATTCATCGGTTGTCTCTTTGCTCGGTTGTAGGTCCAGGGTATGCGCTGCGCAGATGAAGAGCCGCACCGTGTCCTACCTCACATCTCACGCTCAGCCCGTCTACCAGCCCTACCTCACCTTCTGCCCAGGACCCAGGCTGTGCAGTACATACAGGTAGAGGGCAGACGGTGCCTTGCAGAACTAAGATGCTCTGTGCAGGTCTCTTGATCTTCTTCCACTTCAGTGGTGGGGATCGAAACCGTGACCTTCTATTTTCTGCCATTCCTTTAATTATTTATTTACTTATATTTCAATGCTGCCCTATACCCGGAAGTTTCAGGGCAGGTAACAACATTTAAAATCAGATATATGTTAAAACAAGAACAGCATATATTAAAACAGTAACAGGGCACAAAAGCCAACTCTTCTTCTTTGTCTTCTGTGTTTTATCTTGCTTTCGTGTGAGTCCCAGTTTCTTTTAGCAGAGCTTCTTGGGGTGTTTTCTTAAAATGCCACATCGTGTTTATTCCGTGCCCTTCCAGAACCATCTACAGGACGGCGCAGCGCCTGGCCTACCGGAAGGTCCCTCAGCCCACCTTCCTGTGCTGCCCTGGGTGGAGACGGGGAAACGGTTCCCCCAGCCGCGGATGTCACTCGCATAGGGAAACACGTAGGTCAAGCGGGGGTCCCTCGGCTTCGTGGCTTCAGCGTATCCTGCCAGCGTTATCAGTGTGTGGAGCTGGGGGGAGGAAGGAGGGGAAGCATAGAAGTATTGCTCAAGCGTAGATTTCACAGGATTTGGAAAGTCTGGAAATTCACGGAAGTTTTAATCTGCGGCTTTCCAAATCCTGGGTAGAAGGGACAGAAGAGGCCAAGTTATCTCTCGTCTAGGTCTGTGGTTTGCTTTCCATTGTCAGCTGGTTAGTGCGAAACCGGGTGATGTAGATCATTGCCAGCTGAAGATGTACACAACTCTGTTTTTTGGCATTAGGTTCGTAATGAATTGATTGTTAGAAAATTCGAATTCATCTGAATCGATCCCCTTCGAATGTGGTAGGATTCTATTTGATACAAATGTATTCGTACGAATATCCGATACGAATGCATACGGATCCTGCGTACCGATCCTATACAAACACATACATATTAGATACGTATCCTATACCAACAAGAGATGTGCAAGAATATTCGAAATATTCGTTATTTGATCGAATTTGGCCGAATTCGGACATTTGAATTCGAATCAAAAGTCTAGACGAACGAATACGAATATTTCAAATCATCTGTACAAATAATTCAGAAATGCGTATGTGTATGGATATGTATGCATTACATACATATCTGTACGCATCTTAGGGTGTTTTTTCCACTGTCAAAAAGTACCCATTTTTGCACCCATTTAGGACCCATTTGGGTGTGAGCCGGATGACCCCATTTCCACCACGGCACCCATTTGGGACCCAATTGTTTCCACTACCATGGGGGAAATCTAGATCAAATGGGTACTTTCTGCCCTTTAATCTGGAGGGGTCTACGATGGGGTCTTCAGCCAGAAAATACGGATTAAAGGGAGCCTGTGTGGCAATGGGGTCTAGAGGAGGCTAGGGGGAGGGGATGCACCCATGGGGGGGAGCCCCGAAGTCCCAGCTTCGGAGTCATTTCAAAATCATTCTGAAGTGACTCCGAAGTCCCTCCGAAGCGATCAGCAGAAACTTCAGAGTCTCGCTGCTGGTCTCTCCAAAGAGATCAGCGCAGACTTCGGAGGCACTCCGAAGGGACTCCGGAGCAGCTTCGAACTCTCTGCTGATCTCTTTGGAGGGACTTCGGAGGGGAGTCCACGCGGTCTGCGCTAATAGCGCATGAACCGCACTGACAGCTCCGGAGCTTCTACAAAGTCCTTGGCAATCTCTCCGGAGGGACTTCAGAGATCGTACCCCCATCCCCAGAGACACCTGGGGTGATGGACCGAGTCCTTGGGGGTCGACCCGAATTCCCCACATGGGTGCAAAGGTGTTTCCACGGCAGGGGGTTAGCACGCATTGCTAATGGGTGCTACACCTCCTGTGGAAACACATTGGGTGCTTCCCTTAATCTGGATCTACTAGATCCGGATTAAGGAATGTACCCATTCCTTAGATCCAGATCTTCTTAGATCTGGATTTAAGGGCTGCGGTGGAAAAACACCCTTATTTGTATCCGTATGCATCTGTATGGATATGTACTGGATAAAAACCAGATGTGTTTGAATGTCGTCAACATTCATATCATAAAATACATATTGAATATTCGTGCAAATAGATATGAATATTCAAATCGATTCAAATTTTAATACATTCATTTTTTCTCTGTTCGCACGTATTTCGACATTCATATATTCTAATCAAATCGAATGTTGAAATTTGCATTCATCGCCATACTTAATATCAATGCATACATATTAGATAGATATTCGATACGTATCCCAAATTTAACTAATGTACGAGCTATTCGTAAGAATCTTTTGAAACATTCGTATTCATGCAAATGTTAATGTACGAATATTGTAACATCTGATTCATGTACCAATTCGTACGATTAACGATTGCTATGAATATTTGTGCACACCTCTGTTGTCAGCTATGGAAAATTGGGGTTTGGGGGGGGGACTAAGGGGTTCCATCTTCCGGTGGAAGTCCATAGTGCTGTAGAGGGGAGGTGATCTACCAGTGGCATTGCGGAGGGGTCTTAGAGTGCAACTATGCTAATTCAATGCTGGGAATAATTAGGAAGGGAATAGAAAATAAGTCAGCAAGTGTCATTTTGCCCCTTTATAAATCTAAGGTGAGGCCACATTTGGAATATTGTGTACAATTCTGGTCACCAAACCTCAAAAAGGATATTGTGGAACTAGAGAAGGTGCAGAGAAGGGCAACCAGAATGATTAAGGGTCTGGAACACCTCCCTTACGAAACCAGGCTGCAACGTCTAGGCCTCTTCAGTTTGGAGAGACGGCGTTTGAGAGGGGATCTGATTGAAGTATATAAAATTATGCACGGTATAGAAAAGGTGGATGGAGAAAATTTCTTTTCTCTATCACACAACACTAGAACCAGGGGGCATCTATGAAGCTGATGGGTAGGAGAATAAGGTCTGACAGGGGGAAGTATTTCTTCACCCAGAGGGTCATCGGCTTATGGAATGTGCTGCTGGAAGAGGTGGTGACAGTTACCAGTTTAGATGGCTTTAAGGTAGGGTTAGAGAAATTTATGAGCGACAGATGTATCAATGGCTACTCAAACAAATGCCTAGGTGCGTCTTTCAGGCTGGGGGGGGGAGGGGGAACTGGGGCGCTTCTAAGGCCATTTGCTGGGATTCTAGAGCAGGAATAGGTTTGTCCTTGTCTCTGCTTGAGATGCCCATGAGCATTTGGTGGGCCACTGTGTGTGACAGGATGCTGGACTAGATGGGCTGTGGCCTGATCCAGCAAGGCTTTTCTTATGTTCTTATGTTCTTATGCATGCATTCAGAAGGATTTTTATGCTGCCCTTTGCTGAATGCCCAGGGCTCGATACATGTAAACCAAGAAAGAAGAGGGCGAAATAATACTAATAGGTTTGGTGGTGGGAGGGGGAAGAGGAGGAAAGGTGAGACAGAACAGGTGGAAAAAATCCACTGGGCAGAAATACCTGCAGTTTGAAATTGGGTTTCTGGGCTCTGCACACAAACGTGCAAGGCCACATTTTAACCATCTGTGCAAAAGTGAAGCCCAGCTGTACAAAACTGTGTCACCCACGGAGCAGGCTTGGCTGAGTGGGGTTTCCTTGTGCATCACTGAGGGGGAAAGCAAAGTTTGCCTTTCAGAGGTGATCCTCATTCGTCCTGGCTTGTAATGGCAGGTTTTTCCCTTGCAGCTATCTGCCGCCCCCCTTGTCGGAATGGTGGGAGATGCATGTCCCATAACTGGTGCAATTGTCCCGCTGGTTGGACTGGCAGGTGCTGTGAGACAGGTAAAGTCCCTTTATTCCTAGGTTGCATTGTTCGGGGTACTCCATTCTAATCCACACGTTGGCCAACCCTGAAGAGGGGAGCAGAATTTATTTTAATTTATTTACATTTTTATCCTGCCCTATATCTCAAGGTCCCTGGCCGGGTAACAATATGTATTAAAACAGTAGCATCTGCCAGCGGGAAGGGAAAGTGTATCCCCATTTAACTGAAGGCCAGGTCAAAGAGGAGTGTCATCACTGCCTTCCCTAAACGTGTACAGTGAAGGAGATTCCATAGCTTAGGGGCCATCACTGAGAAGGCCCTCTTCCAGGTGCCCACCCCCTTTGGCTGCTGAGAGTGGTGGGACAACTTGAGGGGGTTGGACTCGATGACCCAGGAGGTCCCCTCCAACTCTACCATTCTATGATTCTATGATTCTATGATTTAGGCTCTGAGCTTCTGGGCACGGTGGGGTGTTGCATGGTGGGAGCTTCCAATCTCTGCAAAACCCTTTCCTCCCCCGCTCTTGTGGTTCCAGATGTAGATGAATGCACTGGGATAACTCACAACTGTAGCCAGCTTTGCCTCAACATTGCCGGCAGCTTTCGCTGTGGCTGCAAGCAAGGGTACGAGCTCCATACAGATGGGAAGACGTGTCTGGTGCTGGAGGAGCCCCCACCTGCCCCTGAGAGCCCAGAGAAGGGTAAGGTCAAAAGGGTAACATGGACCCTTGCACAAGAGCTTGCTGGGATCCAAGCTTGTAAACCGGGTGGCGGCGATCTGAGGTTTAGGCTTTGAGGGGAAAGAAGAGCAAAATGTATTCCACAGGTCATTAGACAACGAAGCCAGATGGGTGGCCTTGGGCTAGTCACAGCTCTTCCCAGCTCTCACAGCCCCACCCACCTCACAGGGTGTCTGTTGTGGGGAGAAGAACAGAAGGTTTATCAGCCTCTTTGAGTCCCTTTAAATGGGTGAGAAATGTGGGGTGGAAAAGCCAACTCTTCTTCCTCCTTCTCCACAAAGCCAGCTGGGTGACCTTGGGCTAGTCACAGCTCTCTTCTGAGCAATCACAGCCCCACTGACCTCACAGGGTGTCTGTTGTGGGGAGAAGAACAGAAGGTTTGTCAGCCGCTTTGAGTCCCCTTAAATGGGTGAGAAAAGTGAGGTAGGAAATCCAAGTCTTTTCTTCTTCTTCTTCTTTCTCCACTTGGCCCAATTCTGGAATATATCTCAGGACAGAAGCCTGCTGACCGCGTCCTACGGCAGCCCTTGTCTGTGACCTGCTGTATTCTGTGCTAGCTAGTGGACAGCAGGCTCCAATGCCAGGATATATTCTAGAAAGAGCCTAAGAGAAGACCTAGAAGTATCTTCTGGCGCTTGGAAGCACAGGCAGGAGAGGCTTCCACCCTGCCACGGGGGAGCTAGAGGGTCCATCGAGAGGAGAGCGCTGTGATGATCCAGGATCCGAGACTTCTTCCCGACGCCTCCGGGGCCAGTGTGCTCAGGAACGTTTGTGCTTTGTGCACACCTGTGAGTGCAGCCAGCGTGAAGCTACCGCTGAGTCTGTGTCCTCGGAGACCTTCCGTGGCCTACAGCAGCCCCCAGTGTGTTTTCCTCCGGTGAGCAAGCGCCCGCAGGCCCTGGAGGAGGAAGGAGGACCAGCCGACGCCGACCGCGGTGCATTATTACTTTTGGTACGCGCTGTGCCTTTCAAACTCGTACCGTGAGTAATAATGCGCAGAGGAGCGGCCCCTTCACCGGACGGGACGGATCTTTGGCAGCGGCGCGTCTCCCTTGAAGATCGGGAGGTGTGCAGAGGACCAGGCACCCTCCGCCATGTGAACAGGTAAACGGCGGGGTCTGCAGGCTCAGCAGAGACCCCTTCATGGCTTTGCTTCAACTGCCTGCCAGCCAAGATACTAATTCCTCTGCAGCGTTTCTCTGAGGCAGTTGGGTCTAGTGGTTAGGGAGCTGGAGTCTTGTCTGGGAATACTGGGTTTGATTCCACATTCCTCCATGAAGCCAGCTGGGTGACCTGGGCAGGCCACAGCTCTCCTCTGAGCTCTCGCAGCTCCACCTGCCTCACAAGGTGTTCTGTTGTAGGGAGGAGAACAAAAGGTTTGTCAGCTGCTTTGAGTCCCCTTAAATGAGTGAGAAAAGCGGAGTGCAAAAGCCAACTCTTCTTTCTCCATGACTAGTCACAGCAGTCCTCTGAGCTCTCCCAGCCCCACCAGCCTCGCAGGGTGCCTGTTGTGGGAAGAAGAACATACGTTTTGTCAGCCACCTTGAGTCCCCTTAAGTGGGTGAGAAAAGCGGGGTAGAAAAGCCCACTCTTCTTCTTTCTTCTCTTGTAATCTAAAGCAGGAAATCTTCTCAACTCTGCTAAGAGATATCAAAAGAGCTGTGGCACTTATTTCCTAGTTAATGGTGGGGGGGGGGGGCATTGGGACAGATAAGTTGCTGTGTGAGAATGAGGTCCTGGATGAAATGGGCGCCCACTGATCTGACCAGAGCATTAAACAGGATAATATCCTCCACTTTTATCGGCTGGGTTCCTATTATTCTTTCTCAGGGGCACGTAGTTGTTTGACCAAATGTCCGCCACTGCAAACCTTGGAAGTTGAGCCCTCCTTTCCTTTCTCTCTGTTGTCCACTCCAGTTCAGGATAGACCAAGGAGGGAGTCATCTTGTTATATGCAGTGGGATGATTTCCATGCGGATCTCCACAGGCCTGAAGACTTCCAGTGCTTCTCCTATCGTTAGCTCTATTCTCCTTCGATCTTTCCTTTTAGCTGCCTTGACTTCTGCCTCTTTGGGTGCTGGCAACTACTGCTGTCCACGTGCACTTGTGAACCTGTACTTTTAGAGCGTTGGAATGTTTCCTACCCCATAGGACAAAACCCAGTTGTTTGGTTCTCGTTTTAAATGGAGGATTCGGTGAGGCATTTTCTGGAAGGAATCTCTCGCAGCTAATGTTTCTGTTTCTCTTGAATCTGTAACAGCTGGAGCCCCAGATGTGATGATGCAGGATGAAGTGAGGGAGCTGAAAAGCAGAATCGCTGCTCTGGAAGAGGTGAGTCCTCTTTCTACGACTTCTGTGACACTGGGGTCTCAAGGTCTTCATGAGCTGGTGCGTATCTGGATGGGAGACCACCAGGAAATCCCAAGGATAAAGTGGGAAAGACCTGCAGGAGGAGGGTAGCTAGCCACTTTACCTTATGAACCAGTTTAGTCTAGTGGTTAAGGAGCCAAACTCCTATCTGGGAATACCAGGTTTGATTCTGCCCTTCTCAATGAAGTCAGCTGGGTGACCTTGGGCCTGTCACAGCTCTCTTCTGAGCTCTCACAGCCCCACTCACCTTGCAGGGTGTCTGTTGTGGGGAGAAGAACAGAAAGTTTGTCAGCTGCTTTGAGTCCCCTTAAATGGATGAGAAAAGTGGGGTAGAAAAGCCAACTCTTCTTCTTCTTCACCCCCTTGAGACTACAGCTAGAAGGGGGCATAAAACCCAAAGTCTAGACCACAAGAAGTCATTATTCCTATTTTCTCCCCCTTGGTCAGACCTCATCTAGAGTTCTGTGTCCAGTTCTGGGCAACCCAGTTCAAAAAAGACACTGAGAAGCTAGAGCATGTCCAAAGGAGAGCTCCCAAAATGGTTAGTGGTCTGGAAACCATGTGCTACAAGGGACTGTTGAAGGATCTGGGAATGTTTAGCCTGCAGAAGAGAAGACTGAGAGGAGACATGATCGTGGTCCTCAAGTACCTGAAGGGCCGTCACAGTGGAGAGAAATTGTCCCCATTCTCACTTGCACAAGATGGGAGGACTAGAAACAACGGGATGAAACTTCAAGGAAATCAATACAGATTAGATATTATGAGAGACTTCCTGACAGTGAGGGCGATTGGTCAGTGGAATACGTTGCCATGGGTGGTAGTAGATTCTCCTTCACTGGAGGTCTTCAAGCAGAGGTTGGACCTCCATCTGTCTGGGATGGTTTAAGGAATCCTGCATTGAGCAGGAGGTTGGACTCTATGACCCTGGAGGTCCCTTCCAACTCTAGGATGGATGGATGGATGGATGGATGGATGGATGGATGGATGGATGGATGGATGGATGGATGGATATCAGAGAGACAGAGAGAGAGATTCCTCTGTGCCAACACCAACTTGTTTGTTTTGGCCATACTGGCATGCCCTCCTTTCTCGAGTTTTGAGTCCTTTCATTGTCTTTCTTCTTGACAGAAGTTTGAGGTTACTTTGGCGCCGTTCCTTAAACTGGAATTGCCAGGGGCAGAGGGCACAGTCACGAATGCCATTGGGCTACTGGTTCTTTCCCTGCAGCAACTGGACCGGATAGACTCCCTGAGCGAGCAGATCTCTTTCCTGGAGGAGCGCTTGGAGACTTGTGAGTTGGCCCAAGCAAAGAGAGGGATGGAACCAAATCCCTACAGGGGGGCAGGGGGAGAAGGCAATTATTTTCTTTAGTGATCTGTCTTAGGGAGGCCCCACGGACACCTGCTTTGCAACCTCGTTGAAGTCCAACTGGCATTTGTTCCTTGTATAATGTGGGGAAGCTCTTTCTGGAAGCCACCATGTGATACAAACTCGGTTAGGGAATCTGGGTTGATGACCAGATCCTCTAAACTGCTGTTTTTCAATTCCCACTGAAAACCCACCAAATGCGACCAGTGGTCCATTGAGCCCTGGAGACTGTCCCTGCAGAGGCAAACAAGGTGTCCAGGGAAACCTTCAAATAGGTCACCATCCCATAGCTTGCTCTATCCCATCTGCCAGCCGCTGAGGTTTAGAAGCAGAAGACAACAAGAACCCAAGAACGGCCCTGCTGGTTTGAACCCGTGTAGTCCAGCAGCCTGTTTCTCACAGCTGCACATGGAGGTTCTCAAGCAGGATGCAAAGGCCTCTGATGCGCTGCTCAGAAGCCGCCCTGCAAGTTTGCTTTACATCGCCGGGAGCGCACGGTGGCTCCTGTCATTAAACTCTTGCAGGGTCAGAAGGTGGTCCTCTTGGGAGGTCTTCTTCCATGGTTGGGATTCTTGTTGGAACTGGAGGTTCCTTGACTGTTCACCTCCCTGGCTGTAGCTGGAGGGAAGTGGCATTCCCCTGCTCTGTCCTCCAAACATCACCTGGATTTTCTGTAACAGCAAAGCCTAGCCCAGCAGCAGCGTTGACCTCGTTCCCTGTCTTCACAGGTTCATGTAAGAAAGAACGTTGAGGAAATGCAGAGAAGACTACAATGATGATAATAATAAAGCTTCCTGTCGCTGTTCTTCTCTCCACTGTGCAAGGCTGTACCTTTTACCTGCGGCACTATCCAAAAGGGCCACATAATTCCTTAGCCAGTGTGATAAGTGACCTTTGCCATTGGTATTTCTTTTAACGTAAAGTAATTGTATCTAGGTTAGAGGTATGCACGATTTCGAGATTTGATTGGAATATCTGAAGATTTTAATATCCAGATTCAGATGTCTAAAATTCAAATGTATTCCATTTGGTTAGATTACATTCGAATCTGTTCGTATGAATTTAATTCGTATTTGAAGATACGAATGTCAGCAACATTCGCGTGTATCCATACTCATCCGTACACAGCCCGTTTTTATCCTATATGTATCCTGCTTTTGTTCTGTACGTGTCGGTACCAAATGCATACAGATACAAATAAAGATGCGTACGGACACTTATGTTATGCGTACGCATATGAATGTTCAAATGATTTGAAAGATTCAAAAATTCATTTGAATGTTAAATTTGAATTTAGAGACATTCAATTTGAATTTGAATGACCAAATCTGATTGAATTTCGAATGTTTCAAATATCTGTGCATATCCCTAGTCTGGAGCTCTTTGGGGTATAGAACGGCTGGTGTTGCGGAAGCGAATCTTCCCCAAACCGCGACACGTTGCCTCTGAGGCCTCCTGACAAATGAAGGCAATTATTCCTTGAAATTACTGCTTCGAAAACAGCCACGCCTGGCCTTAAGAGGTTGTGTGTCGGCCTGCAAGAGCTAAGCCACGTTTTCTTATCTTTATCACCTTGTTCAGTGGCAAGGTGGGCTGTCTCTGCTGCAGGGTCGAAAGTCCATGTGTGGCCTGAAACTCTACACACACTTCTTTCCTCTCCTGACCTTTCTACAACGCAAAGGGCAGGGCTAGAGCGGAAGACTTTAGTTCCAGAGAAAACATACGCTGTGGCAGGTGAGATCAGGAACGTATATAGCAACTTCAGCAACAGCTCCATAAAGGTTAGGAGTCAACTACTGAAATTCCCATTCTCATCCCGTTATACCCCTTTTAAGTTTGCTGTTTTAATATTGTCGCTTTTGCTTTCTACATCTTTAGGGATCCACACTGACCAGAAATAAAATGCAACTCAGGTAATAGTGTGGCAAGGGAACAGGGAGTTCTCACTCTGCCTTGTCATGGGGCAGGGAGTCGTGGCTGCTTCTAGATCAAAAATGTCAGAGGCTGGCTTTGGAAACCAGTAGTTGTCCTTATGCACTGGATTTATGGGAATAAGAGTCCAAAAAAAGGATATTTTTCAAATAGCTGGGAGTACCCATGCCCGAGAGAGGCCGACCAGCTTTCCTTCCCTGCCTTTGATATCTTCTTGACCACTGGAGGAAGTAATATTTTCTTCCTCTTTCCAAGACACGGAAAGAGGAAAGCGAATGTCTACTCCCGACCGACCTGGATCGTCCTGACTCTGCAGTAGGAGAGTAACTGTTTTAAAGGTTAAAAGGAATAGGTGCATAGCCCATTTGTAACGTTCCCCTATTGCTAATGAGATGCAGCCTGAAACCGAAAACAGGTAGGGAGTCCAATAACAATTAGCATCAAACTTTGCAGCCAGGAAAACTAGGGGTGTGCAAAACACAGTTTTGGAAGTTTTGTAAAACGTTAGAAACAATGTTGCCTCTATTCTCTGGCTCCCCTGGACCAGCTTCACCCCCCTCCTGGTCTTTAGAGGAGCAGCTGGGGCCAGGCTCTGAAGCATTGTTAGCACACTATGGTTCCTTTGCTCTCCCCCCCCCCTGCCCACCTGCCCCGAGAAGACCAGGAAGGGCAAAAGATACATCATTTGGAACAGTGCCTTACAGACCCCTAAGAAAACCAACTGCAAGGGGGGGGGATTGGGGGGACCTTTTGTACATTTCCCCTGGCAAAAAAGTCTTGTCCAAAGTTAGCTCTACTGCTGCCTTGAACAATGAACATTTGGATCTGCAATCCTCTTGAGCTAAGAAAAAGATCTGTCAGCTGATCAGTGCTTTCTTCAAAAATCTGTACTCTTGTAACTTCCTTGGCTCTGTGACATCTCCGCTTGAAACTTACTGCGCAGAAAGAATTCCATTAAAAAGGTACATAGAGTTTTATGCAAATGTTTAGGGACTCAAAGCCAGTTCTCTGTATGCCTTTTACACAGTTGTTTTTTGAAAATCATTTAACATAATCGTTGTCAATAAAAGTCCATTTATCAGAAATTCTGTACATGGTTTATTGTTGCGGGCAGGCCAATAAAAGCTGCTTCTAGAAGAGGGAAACCTGGAACCAGCATTCATTTGTATGGAGTGCTCAGCTCCCCCCTTGAGAGGTTGAACACTCGTGAGTCGGTGTTAGAAGTGTAGCTGTGGAAGTCACTTTGTGGGTGTGTGAGGGGTGACCAAGAAACAAGGCCGTCCATATCCTTTTTTTGGAACTTGCTCACATAAGCTGAGAGGATGGAAGCACTTAGCCAACCTTGACAGAGCTACAAAAAATGGAAACAGGGCTGGTCCTGTACTTGGATGGGAGACCACCAGGAAATCCTCCCATGAGCCTGGGAAATCAAATCAACACGCCCAAAGAATGACAACACTGCTGATCAAGAGAACTACATGGATTTGTACCTAGAATCGATCCCCTGCAGTTTCACCACCAGAAGAAAGGGCCCTTGCATGGTGACTGAGCGCCTGCCTTGCCTACGAACAACCCAGGTTCAGTCCTCAGCATTGCGCCAGGAGCCACCAAGAGGAAACCACTTCCATCTTTTCGCCAGGAGAGGCCCAGGACTTGGGCTTGTTTGAGGGCATATTTACCTGTCCTCCAGTCAGTCATATTGATCTGGGAAGCTAAGCAGCTTTGGCTTGGTTCCCACTTGGCTGAGACCAGCAGGAAATGCCTGGGCTGGAGCTAAAAGGGAGTAAACCCACCAGGCGTCTGTTGCAAGTCACGTCCTACAGGGTTACCGAGAAAACTTCATGGTGAAGGAGTGTCTTTGCCTACCTCAGCGGACATAAACCCAAGCCTGGGGTCTATGGGGATTTCCCCCTCCACAGTAGCTCATGTTGACCATCCCATCATCTGGGTGTGCCAGCACATTGGTCTTCTTCATCCCTGATGTAAAGCAAACCAGTGAAACTGTTTCCTGCTCCATTGTTACTGACTCCGGTGGCTTTTGTATTGTGCAGCTAAGGAAGTGGTGATGTAAGCCACTTAATTCCATTACAGAGAGCTTTGGATGGTTACACCCTCTTTCTTATGTTGCAAGGACCTAGATTAACCTTGCTCTCAGAATTAAATCCTGTGGAACTCCAAAGCCCCCAAAGGAGCATCCGCGTGGTCAGAGTAGGGGATGCAGAGGCATCTCAACCTACAAAACTGAGCGGGCACAGCTCAGGGCAGGCAAAGCAATGGGAAGTCACATCTTTATAGTTTCCAAAGACTGCAGCTATGAAGACGTTGTTGCTTTTACATTCCCAGCGTAAAATGCCTCATGCAATAAAGCACAGCAGACCACCGATCTTTTGCCTGCAAATAAAGTTGGGCTTTATAAAAATGGCACCCACGGGCGGCACACACAACATTGTCAAGGGGGTAACTGCCACAAAAGAGGCACACTGCCTCCACGCTCCCCTTGTGCCTTGCAAGCCGGCAATCTGTGTTTCTGCCATCCAAGTGCTTGCTTCCTATAACTAATGCGCTGGGCCGCCGCTCCCATCAGCCCAGAAATCTGGAGGGCGTCTGGATGGGGAATGCCAATGACAGCACAGCTGGGCTTGAGGAACCCAGGTAATAAAAAGTACTCAAGAATAAAACAGGAAGGACAACTGAAAAATATATGCCATTATTTAAATGTATCAAATCCCAAACTAGCTGGTACAAACGACCACTAGTCCGTGCAAGAATGTAACATAAATTACATCAAGCCAAAATAAAGAGTCCAAAACACAAACAGCATCGCTTCCCCTCTAAACTTCTAACACACGTTACCCTTGGAAACAGACCAAGTATTTGGGGAGTTGCATTCAAGGTATTTTTGGAGGACTAGCTGGAGATTTGTGATCTTTTCAGGGGACCTTGAGATCATTAGAAAGAGGGCTCTGCAAAGCAGGTATCTGGCTGCTTAATCTGCTAATGGGGAAAAAAAGTCTTATGTTTTGGAACCTGCAATTTGGGCTTTTACCATCTACAATGGACTTATTCAGTTCCCTGCTGCAAAATGTTCATATCCACTGTGATTTAAGTGCTTCCTTGTCGTAACATTTTCCCCCTGTTCTTCTCCATTGATTAGAAAACTCATGTTCTGTTCTTTCCCATGGACTGGAGGTTGGTTGGTTTTTGCAAAGTTTATTTTGGGATGGGACACATTGAAATAAGTGTTTCTCTCTCCTTGGGTGTTCCTTTAAAAATATATATATATATTCACCCTTCCCCCAGGATTCTAGAGAAACAATACCAAAAATATCTCCTCGTGTGGTCCCGAGATCTTTGTGACGGGTGCCCCAAGCGGTTTTCTGTCTACAAGAAGCGCCCCGAAACTGCTGGGTCAAAGGACTGGAGTCTGGGCACGATGCTTAATCTTGGGCGTGTGAGGGGAGAGAACATGTCTTGGATTGGTTTGTTATTGCTTTGCCTGCCCGTGTGTGCCTTGCGTGAGCCACAGAGACCCAGTTCCATAACCACCTGGAGGCACAGGTGTGGAGGCTGGAGGATGTTAACTTCTGCTTGCATTGCTTCTGGCCAAGCCTTGTGTTTGCTGAAACAGATTTTGAGTGATGATACAAGGCCAAGGGAGCTGGCTCTTCTCTATAAGCCCTTGGGAGGGAAGCAGAACGCTTGCTGCCAAGAACCTGTGCTTGCCCCACATTTCTGTGGGAGGCAGCAAGGACACCATCAGCTCCCTGGGCCTGAAATGTGGAAGAGGGGGAGGAGAACAAGGCAAATTAGCCACAAATCTAACCTTGAGGAAGGAGAAAGGAAACGTTCAGGGCCAAATATCAATGCCATCGAGTTATGAATGCACAGCTTGGGCCTTGGGGTTTTGGAAACACCGTGTGAGTACAGGCATGTGGTTTGAACAAAATTCAGAAATTCCATGGAGAGATAGAGGGGGAGTCATTGCCGGCATTCAAGCAGCTCTGCCCCTAAATCTTTCCAGAGTTCAGAACTAAATCTTGGCTTTTCCATGCGAACCTCCTGCATGGTTGAGAAGATGTTTCTCCAGTGACAGACAGAGCTGTTCTTTGCTTGATGGCCTTTTGAGCGGCTAAAGGCCCTTGGGGCTATAAAGGCAACTGAAGGCTCCTCCAGATGATGCTGGGATCCCCAGACGAGGGGAGAGCAGGAACTGTAATGCACAGCCCCTCCAGAGGGAGGAGTCTCTTCTCTACCACTTTCTCAGCCACGCGGTAGAGAAGAGACACACCCCTTCTTCCACCAAGTTAACATGAGAGCTGAAGGCAATCACCATCGCTGCCCAGAGCTTTGCCTGTGCCATCCTGGTAGCCTCCAAACTTTCAACTACAACTCCCATCATCCCCTCGAGTTTGGCTGCCATAGACCCTCAAGGCTTCTTCTTTATCCTCCAAGTGTGTTTTTAGGAGGCTGGCCATTCCTAAGAGACATCCCACATCTAGATGGGCTTATGAGAAATCCTTCCTGGGGGTTAGCCCCCACACACAAGACTTTCAGCAACCAAAAGTATTCCCTGTGGCAATGGACCGACAATGTGACCCAGGAACCCACTTCCTTCTAGCCATTCTCCTGCCACAGCTGAGGTGGTGGCGGTGGCGGTGGCGATACTTTGCCTTAGGGCTGAAATGCAATGCGAGAGCAAAGGCGCATAGTATGGCGGACGGCGTCTCAGCCTCCCTCCGCCCCTTGACCAAATCCATCAATTCCCTGGCAACGCTTCTGCTTTATGAATACATTTGTACGGGAAAACCTTGTGAGGTTTCATCCACCCGGCTTTCATCTCCACACCTTGGGAAGGGTCATCTTAGCAGGGGACAAATCAGCAGTGTTTCATCCTTTGGCTGTTTCAACAACAACAAAAAATGAATAAATAAAAGTAACAAGGGAGGGAGGAAGTGTGGTAGCCTGGAGAAGAACGACAGCAAAACGCACTGGAGTCAAGAGTCAAAGTGGATCCAACTGTTTGCCAAACCAAGCATGGATTTCTTCTCTGGCTTCTCGTGGTCTGGACTCAGTCCTTAAAGTGCCCAAAGAGCCAAACGTGAGTTACACACATCTGCTTCCCAAAGTACAAGCTGGAAGTTTTGCTTTCAGCACATTGTATCTTGGGCATCTTTGGAAATCAAATGTTTGGCGTCCGTTTCCAAGCCAGCTCCTTCATAAAGCTAAGATGCTACTCTAGCTCCCAAAAGACTTGGAGGTTCCTTTCCAACACCCCTGGCTCCTGTGACAGCAAGGAAAGTGTTGCACAGCAGCCCCTTGGAACACAACCTTGGCTTGGAAAACCGCTGCTGAAGCAGTAGGGGAGAAAAATGGCCTGTCCTTACTGAACCAAGATATGCCTGGCTGGCGTGCTGCTGAAACTGGTCACAACAGATGAGTTGACTATACAGAAGCAATGGAGAAACTGCAGGTTTGCACACCTGGAAATATTGGTGTGAAAGCTAAGAACCTCCTGCTTACAAAACACAAAGTTGGGTTCTCTTCACCCATGACCAGTGCTGGGTAGGCCTGAAGACGGATGCAACTTGAATCCAAATTTATCACAGCCAGTTTTGGAACCCAGGTGAAGGGGCTGTGGGGATGATGCATTCAGACATGCCACAGGCATCATTTCTTCTCTCGTTTTTCGGGATGGAAGTGCCATGGTGTGCCTGCATGCAGGCTTGACTTTCAGAGAATATACAAGTCGAGAGACAAAGAATAACAACAATGAAAGAAGATAGAAAAACAGACCAGCATCTCCTACCACGAAGGAGGATCATTTGCTGGTTTCCTTTGAAAGGCTTCCCACTAAAAGAGCAGCCGCTCCAAAGTGTTAGGAGAGTATTTGCATTTATAGAAATGTATTTTTCTAAGAAGGGGAGGGTGTGTGTGTGTGGAAGCTGATGAAAATCCTCCTAAATTTCTAGAGATATTATTTTGTATTTCTCCATCCAGACACAGGGGAAGCTGTTAACATCTTCACACGCTCCCTTCCCACCAAAGTGTCAGCCCCAGAGTGACAGGACGCTCATGAGAAAAGAAAAACTCGTGCTGAATTTGAGCGTAGCCCAAATATCCGAGGTTCAAGTAAACAAAAAAGATACGTTTTCTGGATACGCCCCTTCAGTGGGTCCATTCAACCAGAGGCCTCGGCTCCTCTCATCACAGAAGGAAAGATAAAGTTTAGTGTCTTTCTTTGGTGGAAGCATCTCTAGAGAGAAAGGAGTCCAGCACTCCAGCATCAAAGGTTCCAGACAAACCCCACCTCCCTGGTGGTGCTTAGAACAGGTGGCCTCTTTGGACCTGAGGAACTGCTGATGAGCTTCTCTTGCGTTATTATTAGTATGATTATTACTTTCCTGCACATGTGTTATCCTCAGCAGGACAGCCGCTCCCAAGATTTTTGGCAACCCAGAGAGAACAAGAGCGAGAGGATGCCGTCCACAGGCCAACGGGTCTTGGGGTTCGTCCTGAGCTGTCACTGTGCCAAGGCAGGCGTCCCTCCGTTGGCCTCAATGGTCCTTCCCGACAGCCGGAAGAATGTTTCCCTCATTGTCGTGTAGCATTTCTCGGTGAGCTCGCCAACATCCTCGGCGGTCAGGCCTTTGGTAGGGATGGGTGGCATCACCTCAACCAGGATTTTGCCTGCCAAGGGAAGAAAAGGCATTACATTCAGACTGTTAATGTTCTCTAGGCAATCTTTCCTATCGAAAAGCTATGGGGAGGAGACAGGCTGGGGCAGAGCTAGAAGGGAAAGATCTTCGTGCCAGGGTGGAGCCTTCATGCCAGAAGGGAGGGATTCTCAAGCTGGGGCGAAGCTAGAGGGCAAAGAAGAAGAAGGGGGGTTGGCTTTTCTACCCCGCTTTCCTCACCCATTTAAGGGGACTCAAAGCAGCTGACAAAGCTTTCTATTCTTCCCCCTGCAACAGACACCCTGTGAGGTGGGTGAGGCTGTGAGAGCTCAGAAGAGAGCTGTGACTAGCCCAAGGCCACCCAGCTGGCTTCACGGGGGAGGGCGGAATCAAATCCAGCATTCCCATATAAGAGTCCGGCTCCCTAACCACTAGATCAACTGGTTCACAAAGACCCTCATGCTAAGGAGGAGCTTGAGGAGAGAAGCCCTGAGACTGGAGCTATATGGGGAGAGCCCCTGAGACCAGGGTGGGAGCTAGAGGGGAGGGATTCTCAGGCTGGGTGGAACTACGGGGAAGGGGCCTGCAGAGTGGCTTGGAGCTAGAGAGCAACCAAGAAGAAGACGGCAAAATGGATCTCTTTTAGCCTGCAGATGGAGACCCCATATCATGCACAGAGCATAGTTATTAATAAGCATGAAACTCAGCAACCAGGTAAGCAAAACTGGCTAGCTGGGCCCTTTAGTTACTTATGGTTTGCGGCAAATAGCCAGTTATCCTGCCCTTCACCCAAAGGTCTCAAGGTGGGCCACAACATATCAGTGAAAATACTTAGCAGAGAAACCTAAAATCACACGGAACAAAATTAGAACACGTGTCCCACATGCTCCTCTGCTGCTGAAGCTGCTTGCCTGGCCCTACACTTGGACCACCCAGCAGTTCCAGCAACCAGGCTGGTTGAATGTTGGTAGCAAAAGGCAACAGTTCATGCTGGCTGGAGCAAGTGGCCTTCCAAAAGCTGAGGTTTAGTTCTGTTTTCTCCTGCACTCCTCATTTTATTGGCTATATGAAAGCAATGCTGGGTTAACACATGGGTAACAATACTGGGTAACTGCACATCTGTACAATCGGGAACTATTTTGACCCAAAGCGATAGAAATGGTGAGGCTGGGGTCAGGGCCAAGCTGAGAACCACTTCCAAGCGATTAGCATACCTGAGGTAAACAGGTTCTTTTCTGAGTTGTAGAACGTGGAGAAAGACGAATATACAACGCGCACAACCGGGACCTTTGGACACAATGAAGGAGACACACCGAACACAGTTAGCTATTTCTTAGGAAAAAAACGGATGCCCTTTAACACCTGCACCTCAATTTTCATCTCCAGACCCAGCTTCCACCGACACTCTCTTTAGAGAGCACTTGGATTTTAAGATTTTTACATCCATCTAACCCAGCAGTGTGGCTACTTGAGTTCTGGTCGAAGTCTAAGGTTTAAAAAACAGCAAAGACCAAAAGTTCTTCTGGGCTATATTTGTTTATGGTGGACCTGTAAGCTATCAAGAAGAGGGGACACTTCAAAGGCTAGAGATCTGGACGCCTTAGATGATTTTTAGTGAGGGAGACAGAGTTAGAGAGGCCCCAGATGAATCATAAATGAAGTCCTGACCAGAATCTCATACACCTTGTTTCCTGTGATGACCTGAGGTGGGTTCCTAGCTGGGAAAATAGGTTATTAATTACCTGTGTCTGGATGGCAAGGTGGAATGCACCCTTCTTGAATGGTAGCAGGTCACCATTCCCGTTTCTTGTACCTTCTGGGTAAATCCATACCTTGACCTGTAGAAGAAAACCACACCTAGCCTTCAAGATCTTTAGGCACCAACTGAAGCTCTATCTTTTTACCCAGGCAATTATGAGCATATAAGAACATAAAAGGATCCCTGCTGGATCAGGCACAGCCCGTCTAGTCCAGCATCTTGTCTCACACAGTGGTCCACCAATTGCCCATGGGCATCTCAAGCAGAGACAAGGGTAAACCTTCTCCTACTCAGGAATCCCAGCAAATGGCTTTAGAGGCATCCTGCTTGTCTGTCCGCCCCCCAGCCTGAAAGATGTATTTAGGCATCAATTCTAGTAGCCATTAATACATCTGGCATCCATACACTTGTCTAACCCTTCCTTAAAGCCATCCAAGCTGGTTGCTGTCACCACCTCTTTGGCAGCCAATTCCATAGACTGATGACCCTCTGGGGGAAGAAATCCTTCCCCTTGTCTGAACTGACTCTCCCACCTCTCAGCTTCATAGATGCCCCCTGGTTCTAGTGTTGTGGGATAGAGAAAATATTTTTTTTCTCTATCTACCTTTTCTATACCATGCATGATTTTATATACTTCAATCAGGTCCCCTCTTAAGCGCCATCCTTCCAGGCTGAAGAGGCCTAGACGCTGCAGTCTGATTTCGTAAGGGAGGAGTTCCAACTCCTTAATCAATCTGGTTGCTCATTTCTGCACCTTTTCCAGTTCCACAATATCCTTCTTGAGATGCCGCGACCAGAATTGTACGCAATATTCCAAATGTGCCTCACCATCAATTTATAAAGAAGCAAAATGACACTTGCTGACTTGTTTTCTATTCCCTTCCTAATTATTCCCAGCACTGAATTAGCTTTTTTTGTTGCTGCTGCACACTGGGCTGACATTTTCATTGAGCTGTCCACCAGAACCCCGAGATCCCTTTCTTGGTGCGTTGCAGAAAGCTCAGCCCTCATTCTAATCCATCCCTGATTTTAATTATGTTTTTATATATTATGACTTTAGTTGGTTTTATTTTTTGTACACCACTTTGAGATTACATTTTGACGGAAATTAGTTTACAAACATTTTAAGTAAATAATTAAAGTATGAAGGTATGGCATCTACTCTAATAACAAGAATGCTGCTGGAATGATTCTTGCATTCAAGAATCTAGTCTTCTTTCCCAAATGCTTTTTCATAGACTACTCAAGAGTTGTTTACGCAAAGGAATCTTGCAGCTCTAAAGGGCTCTTGACAAGAGACAAAGAAATTGGTATCATTTGCTGCTTCTCAGATTAAGTGGTTTGGGGCACACCCATCAGAGGATTATGCAAAAGCCATAGAAAAGAGATGCAGATAACAGGATGTGTTTTTAAGGGGTAAGATGAGCCCGAGATATTTATTTGCAGGAAAAGCCATGTTCAAAATGGAATGGATAACATGAAGACTATTTGTGTGTTTGTGTTATGGGTTTTCATTGCACTTGCCTGCCCAAATTTTTTGGGCCAGACATTTCTCCAGTGTTTGTGCCAAAACCAGCCCTTCAGCAAACATCCTACTCACGTTGTTGGTGATCATGGCTTGGCCAACCTCTGCCATCACGGACTTGGCATTGCTTGTGCTCTTCCGGTTAATGAAGATCACGCCGCCCAAGTACATGATTAAACCCACAGGGCCCGTGTAGAGCAGCTCCCGCTTGCCGATCTGTACGCAGTATTCAGGAAGGATCTCCATCAGCCCTAAAAAAGTGGAGGATGGAAAGGCTGTTCAGCTGGCTGGCTGGGCCTTGAGATCCAGCTGGAAGTCCTGTGTGTCCTGCTGGAAGTAATTCAGAAGGGAGAGTGCCCCCATGAAAGCAAGCACCCAGGACATAGAGGAACCGGGGGGAGGGGGTCAGAGGTAGAACCGGGGGGAGGGGGTCACAGGTAGAAGCTTCTTTCTCACAGCAGGCTCATTCACAGGGTTTTAAAAAGTTCACGCAGCAGCAGTGAGTTAGCTTCTTTTTCACCGGTGAAAGTTTTGCCTTCCTCTTCCGCCTGAGATTCCCAGAAGCAACTGATGGGCCTCTGTGAGAGATGGGATGGTGGACTAGGTGGGCTGTGGCCTGGTCCAGCAGGGAGCCTCGTATGTTCTAAGCCTCTGTCCTGAGTTTCCCACTTGCACACATCTCCCTACAACACCTAATCTGACAAGCATTAACCAACACCCTTGTGAAGCGGAAGGGACTCAACACAAGGGCAAGGGATACTGACTGCTCAATCAGTCATACACAAGATTGGCAGCTACACGTGCAGGCCTTATTTATAAATCAATAAGTTGTGACTTACAGGGATGTGCACAAATATTCGTAACACTTGAAATTCGGCCGAATTCGGACATTCCAACTCGAATCAAATGTTACCATATTCGCACACTAACATTTGAATGAATACAAATGTTTCTGGACATTTGTACAAATAGTCTGGACATTCGTTAAGCTGCGGAAATGCATCAGATATGTATTTGTTCCTATCAGATACCTATTCGTTCGTATCCGATACATACTGAATGTTCGTACGAATACGTATGAATAGATTTGTGTCGAACAGAATTTTCCCACATTCGAATGCGGTCTATTTGTACGAATACGGATTTTTGAACATTCAATTCGTTTTGAATCGAATGCCAAACAAAACGTGTGCATATCCCTAGTAATCTAGTCGGATGGCAAAATGTCTGCAAACAGAAAACCTGGGGAGCTCTGACAACCCGGCAATGAACCCACCTCTCTTCTACTAGGGAAGGCCTGGAGAATCCATCAGTGAAAGAAATGTAAAGAAGTCCGTTAAACAGCGAATGATGAAAAAGGTCAGGGAATTGAAGAAGAGTTGGCTTTTCTACCCCACTTTTCTTACCCATTTAAGGGGACTCAAAAGGGCTGACAAACTTTCTGTTCTTCTCCCCACAACAGAACACCCTGTAAGATAGGTGGGGCTGTGAGAGCCCAGAAGAGAGCTGTGACTAGCCCAAGGTCACCCAGCTGGGTTCGTGGGGGAAGGAGGAATCAAACCCAGTATTCCCAGACAAGAGTCCTGCTCCCTAACCACTAGACCTGCGTTCCACCCAAAGGTTCAGGCTCCTTCCCGAATCTTACCCATCATATCCAAGATGCTCTGATGGTTTGAAATGATCACACAAGGGCCATCAATATCAAAATTCTCCAACCCCTTTGCCTCGAACCTCAGGCCATAGAGGTACTTGAAGGTTCTCGTGACGTTCTTGATGATTCTGTAAGGGAGGAGAAACGAGAGCTGAGTGTTAACACCAAGGGTTTAGAGATAAACAAGGATAAAATGATTAAGAGCATATAAACCAGTACAGAACCCACCCACCCACCCCATTATTTAAAACTATGGGTGGGTGAGGATAATGATAAAGGTATTCACTCAGGAAAGGCCTGAGCAGAAAATGCCTTTAAAAGGCTTCTTCTTTGCCGTGACTTCTAACACAGAAAGGCTGGCTTCCTCAAAAGACACAAGATCTATGCTCTCCGACCCAATTGAATCATTCTGTTTCATCAGCCAGCTAGTGACAGCATGGTGAACCTTCACCAGGATCTCAAAACATCACCTGATGGCCACCGCGCCCTGCTTTCTCTGAAATGGGCTCAAGCCAAAAGGAAAACGTGCACAGCTTTTTGGACAAAAGGAGGGAGGGGTGAAGAAACGTGGTTTTTTGTTTTAGGAGGAGGAGCATCATACTCTTAAAACGCTTCCGAACAGCTTTCTCATGGGACACTGGTGCCCTAGATGTTGTGTCCTCTGCTTCAGTTCTCTCCCAACTTGGCATCTCTTTGTTCTCTTGCAACATTAAGCCGTCTCAAAAGGCACGATAAAGCTTAGGAATTTTTGATCTCCTAAGGAAAAGACTAAAGGCTCAGAGGTTGCCGGCAAATGCCACTCAGTAGTTTCGAGTTGCAAAAGACCTTGGCCAAAATGCCAAGAAACCATTTTGCCAATCAGCTAAAATTACCTGTTGGGAGTTCCCAAACCTTTTGGGCAGGGATGTTCTGTCCCACTTCTGGTTTTCTCCGAAATTCACTGGCATTAGTTACCAATGAGATGGAGAAAACACCTCACTGACTTCACAGACACCTCCAAGAGGTTTTCTGCTTGCTGGACAGTCACTTTGCCTCTGGGCTAAAGGCCATTTATACCAAATGACCAAAATAAATCTGCGTTCATACTGACACTACCCATTTGTCTTTGATTCAGTTTACAATTAAATGCCTTGCATTATTTTTGCTTGTTCCTATGTTTGGCTATGGAAATTCACTGAGTGACATCTGAGAGTACCTGCTTCTCAGCCTCATCTCCCTCACAGGGGTGTTGTGAGGCTACAATGGACAGAATATTGTACATTGCCATGAGCTCTACAGAAAAAATGGCAGGACACGGATACCAAAATTAAAGTGGGAAGCATTCCGCTTTTTCAAGGGCAACTCTCTTTTGTGTCTTCCTTTCTGCAGATGCAGGGACACTAATGGCAGACTCCGCAAAGGCAGGGTCCTTCCTCTCAAAGTCTGTTCAAATCAGATCTGAGAAGAATGCAAGGGAGACAGGGGTGTTTGACCCAATAACTCACATATACAGTCCCAACAATTACAGCTGCCTTTATTTTTAACCATATGTGGGTACATATCAGGTTTAATACAATTTAATCAGTTCAATCAATACGTTAAATTGCAAGCTCCTATCTCCCACTCCATCTCGCCCAACACACACACGCAGTCTGGCCTTAAAATCCAAAATTAGGAAGCTCAGGACTTAGAAGACACAGCTGAATTGACCCAGGGCAGCTTACTGAAATCCCGGAGTAGTTATTTCAAGTACAGGAAGGCCACACATAGTCTCATGTCCTCCTGAACTCCAGCTTTAAAGGGAGGGGAGGGAATTCTGCCACCTAGCATGACCCAGAGAAAGAGGTGTTGTTTCTTCGTTCGGTTTCCCTGGACTCACTGCCCTCCCCTGCTTGCCTGAGGAGGTGAGATCACCAAACTCCAGCGAGACGGAAAGAGGTTACTAGAAGAGGTTACTAGAAGCCATTGCCTCATTGGACCCTGGGAGGCAGGTGAGGGTCAGTGAGCCAATGGGAAGCCGGCACACGACACCAAGAATGGTTCAAAGTAAACACTGACCCACATACCTGCAAACTTATGACACTCATCATGAAACTCACGGCCTGGGAGCAGTAATCACAAAATCCAAAAAGGAGCCTCAAGTCAAGGAGTTACAACACAGCAAGGGCACAGATAAAGGGAACTATATTACCAGTCTTCTTCCTCATACCATCTTATGATCAAAATTTGGGGGTGGGATGGGCAGAAATGGATTTAGTCATAAAACCAGCAATATTGGTGTACATTTTTAAAAAGTTTGCATTGGGGATGTGCATGAATATTCATAACACTTGTTATTTGTATGGACTCGTACAAATTTGGACATTTGTACACAAATCAAATGTCATGACATTCGTACATTAACATTCGTAAGAATACGAATGGTTTGGAACATTCATACGCATAGTTCATACATTCATTAAACTGGGGATACGTATCGCATATGTATGTGTTGGTATAGGATAAGTATCCGATATGTATGCACTTTTATAGGATCTGTATCCAGGATCTGTAAACATTCACTTTGGATATTTGTATGAATTCATATGAATACATTTGTATTAAATAGAATTCTACCACATTCAAAAGGGATCTATTCAAATGCAAATTTTCTAACACTCAATTTGTTACAAATCGAATGCCAGAAGACCCATTTGTAGACATCCCTAGTTTGCGTTAACACTACATGATTCGTAAGTGGTTTGATTTTTTAAAAATGGAAACAAGTATAGAAATGTCTTAAATAAATCTTTAGGGACTCGACATTGCCAGCTCCTTTTCATTGCCAAATGAGATTTGACCTCAAACAGTCTTCCTCAGTGGCCAAAGATTTTCAAAATCCACTTTCTGAACTCTCAGTCACAATTTTACTGAGCAGAAAATGGAAACGCGGATTTCGTTGTTTGGGACTCCCGCAACGGAGATTTGGGCATTAAATTAGTGCAAACTCCTGGCTCTCTCTGGTTCTCCCTCTCTTGCAAAACAGAATTTGGAAACCCATGCAGGAGTCTTGGACAGCAGGAGTTGAGTACATCACATTAGCATCAAAAGCCACTTATTTAAGAGGAAATGCAGGCAACCCCATCTACATAAATTGTGTGGTGGTAAAGTTATTCGTCCTTTAATATCCTTAAAATTGGATATTAAAGCACACCCAAGGAGTTGCAAAGACTCATGAAAATTTTTCTGAAAGGCTCTTCAAACACACGCCTAATGCCTTAGAAATGAAAAACCTCAAGACAAAGGATCAAAAGGAAGACAGAAGGCAAACTTGGTAGGGGGAAAAAAGCAAACTAAAGTTTCTTCAGCTGTTGACTTCAGGAGCTCTGATGAAGCAATCAACAGGATACAGTACAAAATGTGTGCCTTCAGCAAGAACAGCATCCTTTCACTAAAGATCTATTATTGAGAAATTGCATGCTTTAAGAAAACAAAGGAAGGCTTTGTGTATTGCTGTTTCAGCTTTTGGTGTTTTTTTAAACCTACAACACAAGTTTCTAGTCCTCATGGTTATACGGATGAAGGAATCACCAAAACAACACAAGAGCCCTCTCTGTCTTAGGCTGTGGTCACATTTAAGGTGTACTCCAGCTTCAGTTCACTTTCAGATTGAGAGAATACGTCAACAAAGTGAGAAGCTCTTTACTTTCGGTGTTAACTCAGAAAATTCACCTCTGGGATAGATAATGTGGAAAGAATATTACTGGTCACTTAGCTGATGTGTTCTCTCACTCTGAAGGTAGACCGGAGCTGGATTAAACCCTAGGTGTGACCATAGGTGTGGTTAATAGTCATATGCACACGTCTTGACTGCAACTTCTAGGCAGAAATCTTGCTTCAGTAGACGCTCTTCATGTATATTTTTATATTAAAAGTAGAGCCTAAATACAGAGAACTTTCTGTTGGTCATTTCTTTCACTCCCACCCATAAAGCCTTTGTTGTAATGCCTCTCAAAGACAAAACTTGGAGACGGTTTGCTTTCTTTAATTAATATTTGCCCCCCCCCCCATTTCAAGGGCCTCTCGGAAGGCACTGCATTTGAAAGAACAAACAGTGGGACTCTTGAGAACCCAGGAAGAATTCACCCTGTGCAACCAAGAGAGAGGAGCAAGTGTAACTCTGAACAAAGTATTTGGAAAGCAGAGGGTTGCACGTTTTACCAGAAGGCAGCAGCTGAAAACCTCTGCCAAACCTCACGAAGGTGCCGCTAGGCAAAGCATGTTGACCGGAAAACAGAGAATCATATGTTCAATGCTGTGAACATATTCCCTGGAAGAAGGTCATAGTAAACCACTTTTATCTCTGCTAGAAAGACTGCTTGGAGGTGCATCACCCTACACCCTCCTCCAAGAAGTTCTGCAGGACACCACAGATCTTTCTCAGAACGCATGCAAGGAAATGCGTTGTGGACTGGCAACTTAAGTCTCTCCACTTGGAAATCTCTTGAATCCAAATCCCCTCTCAGTATGAAAGACTTGGGCTGGTTGCTGCCTCTCTGTATTTTCTACCTCACAGGGCTGTTGCATAGACAGAACTGAAGAGAGGAGAGTGCGGTATGTCACTTAGAGCAGTTCAAAGGTAAGGTGGGCGACGGACGTGATGCATAAGTATAAATAATTGGCATCAAAATGGGACTGTGGAACTAAAAGCCCACACACAATGCCACGCCCCCAACTAAACACAAATATCTGCTCTCTATAAACACCTAAAGTTTGTTCCTGGCTGCCTCAAATATATCCTCAAAATATGAGAAAGATACTAATGTGGATCAGTGATCATATTCAAGCAGTTCTCCATCTTCTGCAAGAATTTTTGGAGGTGGCAGAAAAAGTAAAATTCCTGCAGAAAGGAATCTAATTCTGTCTCTCTGTTGTGCTAAAGTCAGAGAGAAAACGGGGAGAAAACCACCAGCATTCACGATCTTTTTTCAGCAGCTCTTTAAGGAAGAAAGGGATAGAGAATTATGGTTTTAATCCAGGAATATATATGCACAATATTTTCAGATTTGGCACCAAAGGCGTGTTTTCATGATCGGGGGGAAAGGGCACAGAGGCAGCCAAAATTCAAGCAATAAAAGCAAAATGCATATGGATTTAATTTGGTTGAAAAGGGGAAAAGGGGGTGTTAAATAGCCTAGATAGTAATATATGGCTGTTGAGAGTCGGACCATAAGGAAGGCCGAGTGCCCAGGAATGGATGTTTTTGAATTGTGGTGGTGGTGAAGCCTTTTGAAGGCCTGCAAGGAGATGGAGTCTGTCAATACTAAAGGAGATCAACTCTGGCTGTTCACTGGAAGGACAAATACTGAAGTTGAAGCTCAAATACTCTGGCCACCTAATGAGAAGCTGGGACTTACTGGAAAAGTCTCTGATACTGGGAAAGATGGAAGGCAACAGGAGAAGGGACAGCAGAGGGTAAGATAGGTAGGATACTGTCAGGGAGCAATGAACATGGATTTGGGCAAACTCTGGGAGGCTGTGGAGCCCAGAAAGGCCTGGCGTGTTGCGATCCATGGGATGACAAAGAGTCAGACTACGGAACCCAACCCAAACTTTGTGGCAAAAAAAGAACTTGCTTAAAGGGGCAAATTTGCCCAATACCACCCTCAAAACTCTGAATAGATTTAATTACCATTTTACTGCAGGCTACAAAGGGTTTTATCTGTCCCAAGCTGCGTTCACACCTAGGTTTTAATCCAGCTTTGGTCCCCTTTCTGAATGAGAGAACACATCAGCAAAGCGACAGGTTGATTCCTTTCAGCATTCTCTAACTCAGACGATCCACCTCTGAGTTAGATAACACGGAAAGAAAATTAACTGTTCACTTTGCAGATGTGTTCTTCCATTCTGAAAGTGGACTGAAGCTGATTTAAAACTTAGGTGTGAACACAGCCCCAGTTGCTCTCTTTTATGGCAACTCCTATACTCTGAACATGGAACCTCTCTCAATCCCTAGGCTTTAACTTTGCGGTTTAAAAAACATTTAAAGAGGACAGAAACTTTTAACACAAACACTTTGAACACAGCTTAGTTAGCAACTAGGAAGAGTGGGAAAGTCAACAGGGAAAGGGATCGGTTAATAGGCATTAATGCTTTCAATCCCGCCCGCCCCCAAGGCTCAGGGAACAGCTGTCCACTGCGGACTGAAAAACCTTCCCTGGGTTTCTACTTGTTTTTGCTTCTTCTTCGCAAGAGACGCACGTGGTGGGGCGTGAGGTTCAGACAACCACACTGTGCCCGGAGCCTTTCTGGGGGCGAATCCATGAGCAACAACGACGCTGCTCGCGGCGGACGGGGCAGGGAAAGAGAGGGGGAAAGAAAGCGGAGGATTTTCAATAAAAGCGAGAAAGTCAGCCAGCCGCCTCGCTGCTGCGCCAGCTTTCCAGGAAGAGGCCGGGCTGCTGCTGCGAACCCGGAAGAAAGCGACAGAAAGCAGGCAGAAAGATCCTTTTCATCTCCCTCGCCTTCGCCGCCGCCGAAAGCTCAGGCGCGAGCGAGCGGGACTTTCGGAGTTCTCTGAACTTTGGCAGCCCGGACTAGAAGCAGCGGCAGCGGAGAACAGGAGATGCCGACCGAGGAGAAGACTGGAGGAGGAGGAGGCGGCCAAGCGCAGGCAGCGCGTCCGTCCGTCCGTCCTTCCCAAGGGCGCCCTTGCTGCTCCTGCGCCATGCGCGCAAAGGGCGCGCCTGGCTGCCGGCTGGGGCGCCTCTCCTTGCCGCCCCGAAGAGGACGCCGTTGTGGCCGGAGGACTCCTTCCCCCTTCCCCAAACGGAGGCAGGCACCCGCGGGCGCCCTGCCCGCGGAGAAAGCGCGGCGGCGACTCACGTCATGTTGTGGACGGTGCGTCCCCGGTTCCAGAGCAGGCAGACGGGGACGCTGAGCGAGGCGCCCGCCACGCACAGCACGCAGTAGAAGCCGATCTTCGCCTGGAAGCGCGCGCGGGCGCTCAGGGCCAGCGCCGCCAGGAGCGCGGCCAACAGCAGCCCGGCCCACCACGCCATGCCGCTCCTCCCGAGAGACCCCCCCTCCAAGCCGTCCCGTCCGCCGCCAGGCGCCCGACTTCCCCGACGGCTCGAGCGGCTCCGCGGAAATTGCGCGCCCGGAGCGCGGCGCTGAAAAGCCTGCTGCCCGCAAACGCTCCGCGGCTCGGCCCAGAAGGGGCGGGGAGGCGCCCTGCGGACACGCCCTGGCTGGACGCCGCCGCCGGGACTCGCCTCCCTCTCTTTCTAAAAAGGTACTGGTGGGCTCCAGCCGGCTCTCTCTCCCGCTCCCCGGTTGCTCAGCTGCGCCTTGAGCTGCTCCTTCCCGTCCGATTTTCGCCACCTTCTCTCCTTCTGCTCTTAGGTTCGAGCTGATCCGTCTTTGCGCCCTCTCACACCGTTCTTCTGCCCCACCTTTCCCCCCAAAAAAGCCGAAGGAGAGACACGGCTCCCTCCTTACTCCATGTGATCCTCACACAACAACCTTAGGAGGGAGGCCAGGCTGAGAGGCGGGGGGGGGGAGGGAATTTGCGCGCTACCGCCGCCCACTAACCCTGGGGTAGAGGCAGAGCCTGATTAGTGATGACCCCCGGCAGCTTCAAAAGTGAAAGCTGTTGGTTCCCGCCCCTCCCCTTACTATACACAATAAAACCACCTTTGTCGGCGGTTCTGCCCTGGCATTCTAGCCCGGGACGTGGCACAGAATGCTGGGAATTGTAGTTCAGAAACTTCTCCGGGGCCACTAGGGCTGTGGTCACACCCAAGGTTTAATCCAGCTTCAATCCACCTTCAGAGTGAGAGGACACATCAGCAAAGCAACCAGTAATTTTCTTCCCGCATTATCTATCCTAAAGGTGAATTTTCTGAGGTGGTTAACACTGAAAAGAAAGCAGCTGGTCACTTTGCTGGTGTGTTCTGTCACTCTGAAAGGGGACTGAAGCTGGAGTAAACCCTACGTGTGACCACAGCCAATGTGAGCAGCTTAGACTGTACTTTCTTTTATCTTATCCCATGTAACTGAGCACTTTTCTCTTTCTGTCTTGTTCTTGGAGCACCCATCCTTCATTATTTGGTGTCTTTTGAAGGCTATGGGTTTCTTCCTACTATTTTCCCAAGACACAGAATGCCTCCTCCTGTGTAACTATTAAAAGGTTCGGGAGTCCTGAATTTTTTTCCCCTCTGGCTACCCTAAACTCTGGCAGTACTTTTGTTGTGCTTTTCCAGCTCCCGCACTCTCTTTTTAATGTTCTTACAGAAGAGAACTTTCCACTGCAAGTAGATCTTCCTGTCCCTTTAAAACCAAGCTGTTCTACTTTCCCTTTTTAATTTGTATTTAACTTTATTGACAGTGTTGCAAGAAGAACAAAAAGAAAACCAGAAGAAAGAAAACAGATCTAAGAACTGTTTAAATACTGCTGCTTTCATTCAACAACATGTGGTTAAATCCCCCAGCAGCTTTTAGAAGGTAAGCAACTATACAGGAGGGCCTTGTTTGAAGTGCATTTGGGGTTTTTGTGCTATTTCAGTATAACACCGTTTATTAACTTAGACCTCGTTTCACTATTGAGCACTTCTGGTTCACTTGAATGTGTTTCCCCTGAGCTTAAAGGTCTCTTATTTGCTTAACCCTTGCATTAAACGGCAACCCCTGAGAGTAAATACAGTCGGACCCCTGTATCCACTGATTCGGTTACCACAGTTTCAGTTAACCACAGTTAATGGATCAGCCCCACCCCACCCCCTGTGGGCGCCGTAAGGGAAAAGCACACAGAACCAGAAGACTCCAGAAGGTCCATTTCATCCTCTGCTGAGCGTTGGGATAGGCGTGTGACGCCACCAGAGCCCGTCCCAAAATGTAAGTGGGCCCGTGGGAGGTGAGGAGGAGGTAGGTGTCCGGTGGCATTGCACACCTATTCCAACACTTTCTGGAGGCAGAAATAGGCTTTCCAAGGGCCAGGAAACCACTTCCAGTTCCGGGGTTGCACAAGCCCAGAACCGGAAGGCTTTTTGCAATTATCCACGGTTTCAGGTAACCACGGTACGAGCCGGAACGTATCCCCAGCAGATATGAGGGTCCGAATGTACAGGGTTTTTTTACATTTAAATGCATATGCTATCAGAGAGAGGGCATTTCATTGTCAGTGAGTTCTAGCAACAGCACTTTTTTCTGCCCTGTATATTTTCCTCTGCGGGACTGGCTATAGCTCAGTGGTAGAGTAAACTGCCAAGGAAACTGCATTCACAAAGGTGCCCATCCAGTCAGCCAGGAACTGGCAAAGACTCTGAGGACCTCCAATAGCAACAATGGCATTTTCCATATCACGTGGACCTTGCCATCCTTGAATAGTTGTCGTGGCGTGCTGAGTGTGTTCCTTTATTGGCCACTTCTGCCTCACCTGCTTTTGGTTAATCAGCAGTCTTGTCATCCTCATTACTTAAGGATGAGTCATTCCTAACCAAATAATCATCAGCTTGTCAGCTTTACCAGGGCAACAGTATTAAACAGAGTAAGCTTAAAAACTGCCTGGCTCCTTTTTTATTTCTTACAGGCTTTACTTACTGGGTTTAAATGAAGCCAGTTTTTGCATGATCTTAGAAGCTGAGCAGGGTTCTGCCTAGTTGTTGGATGGGAGACCACCTGGCAATTCTGAGTAGTACAGGCTAGACTAAGAACTGGGAAAATATTCCAGGAAAAGGTTAGTCTTGGATGGGAGGCCACCTGGTAATCCTAAATGCTACAGGCTAGACTAGGAAGTAGGAGAATATTTTAGCAGAAGGCTTTTGTCTTCAGTTGACCTTCCTTCCAGGTCAGCAGCTTTTCCAGGGTCTACAGGCTCCTTGCACATCTTCAAAGTAGGAATCCTGTTTCTTGTGTGCACCCTTCTGCAACAAAAAGCATACGAGGACTGCTTCCTAAAAAGTTCCCTTTGAGGCAGGATTGCAGAGTTTTATACTAAAGCTGTCGAAGGATTTGTTGGGTGCATTTGTCTTTGTGCATGCCTGGGTCACAAGGAATTTGCAGCTGGGATTAGAGAATAAATCATTCCTGCTGCCTGCTGGCTTGTACACCTGCATTTGGATATCACAGAATTTTCACGGCTGGAAAATCTAAGCTGTATGAGGATGCCACTTCCCAGAGCTATGGAAAGAAAGTGGGGAGGACAGGCAGGGAACGAGCTTTTGTAAAAATTCCTGGTGCACAGACGTCATGGCTATCTGTGGGTTTGGGGATACCGTCGTCTTTGATAGTCCGTGTGTTGTTCACAGCCCCGGTGAGCTTACATGTGCCTAGTGTGGTGGAATGAACATATCTCAGGGTGCATTCTGGGTCAATGGGGCAAAATGCCCTGGTTCTCTATTTGACCCAGAATTTTCCAGTTGTCACTCTGGAACCCATGCATGTCTCAACACAGAACCAGAGTGCACCATTTTGCACATGGATGTGCCACACTGTGTCCTGCACCAATACTTGAACATTTATTTTACTTGAACATCTTGCCTTGGAGAGGAAGAGAGAAGGAAGCTGGGTGAGCACCTTCCATCAAGCTCCCAGCATTGGCCCCTCCCTCCCAACTGCCTCCAGACGGGCCATGAAGGAACAATCTTGCCTGTGGGGAATGGAGGAGGAAAATAAAATAAAAGTTTTTACCTTTGCAAGGACTCTGCTGCCACCAGAGCACCCCTGTTCCCTCCCACACCATTTTCCTTTTGTATCTTGTCTCTTTAGATTGTAAGCCTGAGGGCAGGGACCTGTCTAAGATTAATATAATATTGTAACCCGCCCTGAGACCTTCGGGTATAGGGCGGGATAGAAATACAAATAAATAAATAAATATTTATTTATTTATATTTATATCCAGCCCTATACCTGTAGGTCTCAGGGCGGGTTACCAGTTTTAAAACAACAGATTAAAACAATGATATCCACTGTGCTTGCCCAGGCGGAAGCAGGTGAGACCAAAAGTGACAGACACAGAACATTGCCCCTGTGAGACAAGATAGACAACATGGAGGATACAAAGAGTTCTCTCAGTGCATGCCTACAGATGAGCCAATGTGTTTATGCATGGATGTGGCCAAAATTAGCAATGACGAGAATTTACCCCTCCAGCATTCTTGTTTGTATGGGATATTTTCTCTATGGCGCAGGGTTTTGTTCTGCTTTTGGGATGACCCCTGCCTTGCAGGAGGTTGCACAAAGCAATGTAGGCTTTGCATGGGCCTCCCACAATTTTCTGAGGTGCAGGGGTAGGATCACCCTGTGAAATTCGCTCAGTATTTTAGCTACAAAGGTTTAGGCCCTATTCACTCTGGCCCAGAATGCTGGGAGGTGCTGTGCAGGAGCACCTGGGAGACCCTAGTGGGGCTGGCATGGTATTTTGGGGGTGAAATGCTGGGAAAAGCTGGAGGACCACAGTTTAGGGACCATTGGCCTAGACAACTAGCAGGGTATTGCTGTTTTAATGAAATCTCTTCCTACTGTGATGGAGACCTCTCAGGTAGAATCTTGGAAGAGACTGTTCTTTTGTGGGTCCTGCACTTGTGAAAACAGAGATTTAAAGCCTGCCTTGCTGATGCTTCCACTGTTTGGATGCATATTTTTACCATCCCCACTTAAAGAGGATCTGTGTGCTAAGCGGCTTTCACGCTCTTAAAAGAGATGATTCTTCAGCCACTTGCTGGGCCGATCAGGTTGGAGCAGCTCTCTGAATCTGCTTGTCCTGTCAGACAGGAGCTTTTCCCCTTTTCTGTTCCAGTGAAATGAGTCAAAAGGAAATGACACCCTGTTTAGGATCCAGTCTCTTAGAACTTGTGGAGTATTGCTTTTGAGGAAGAACCTTGCTGTGGACTTTGGATATGAAGGAAGAATTATATAAATGTGGCATAGGAAAATGGAAGGTCAAACAAAGAGTTTGCTACTCTGCTTTCCCGGGTGTTTCATCAGGATTTTGATAGTCTCCTTGCTTTAGTTTATGGCCTGTAGTTGAAATGTTCCTACGGAGGAAGTGGCACCTTATTTATGATCTTCTCTGATAAGAAAACATTCTGATAAGAAGAACTGGAAAATCTTCACTCGCCACCACACTAAAACTGCACCTGCAATCTCTTCTTCTTCTTTTCAAATTTAGCCTTTGTTTGTGGAATTTTCCCGGCTGGGGGGAAGCTGCCAACTAATCACGAATTAGCACCACCTTGGCTGCTGTCAGTAGGGCAGCCGACAAAACTTTTAATAGGTGAAAAAGTTGAAAACAGCCAGCCGTTTTCAAAAGCATTAAGAGCTGAAAGACAGAGAGATGCAACCTAATTTAGGATTTACAACAGACAGCTTTTTCAGGGTGCTTTTTCAGTTCCACACAGCAAATCAATGGCTCAAGGTATGTGTGTGTGTGCGTGAATGTGTCTGAAATGCTCTAGTTGCCACAACACCCCTCCTTTTCCCCACATGATGATATATTTTCAACTCGGACCCTCCTTAATGTCCTAGCCATGCGCTGGGTGAAGAACAGCCTTCACAAACAACATTCAGCTGTAGGTCAAGGCTTGCCGATAAAAAGGCTAACCAAAGCTAGCCTAGAGAATGTATAGGGCAACATGTCTAAATAAATGAAAGGGCAAGGTTCCCCCCATCCCCCGCAACCCAAGGACAGTTCTTTGTTCGCCAAGAACATTCTGGAGATTGGGGGCTGATCAAAAGTAACTTAAATTGTGAAACTTATTTAGTGTGTGAAAAATAAATATCTACAAAATCCTAAATAACCTAACATTGTCTGGGCAGCTAATGAGTCTATAATGCCTTCTCCCATATCGACCTGCCCATGCCTTAAGATCTGGAGGAGAGGCCCTCCTGGTTGTCCCAATACCTTCGGTAGTAAAAGGGGTGGGGACTTGGGAGAGGGCCTTCTCAGTGATGGCCCCTAGGTTATGGAATAGTTTCCCCATTGAGGTGTATCGGGCATCTTCACTGTATGTGTTTAGGGAGGCAGTGAAGATGCACCTCTTTGCCCTGGCCTTTGTGCTTCCCACTTCCATCAGACAATGTTATTGTTTTAATATATGCTGTTATTGTTTCTAATATTTATGTTTGATTTTAAATGTTGTTACCCGCCCTGAAACCACCTTCAAATAAAGCAGGAAAAGAGTTGGCTTTTCTACCCCGCTTTTCTCACCCATTTAAAGGGACTCAAAGCAGCTGACAAACATTATGTTCTTCTCCCCACCACAGACACTGTGAGGTTGGTGGGACTGGGAGAGCTCAGAAAGAGAGCTGTGACTATCCCAAGGTCACCCAGCTGGTTTTGTGGAGGAGTGTGGAATCAAGCCTGGTATTCCCAGATAGGAGACCAGCTCCCTAACCACTAGAGTCGACCAAACTGGCTCAAAGGGTGGGATAGAAATGCAAACAAGTTAACAAATAAAATATTTTATCTTTTAAAAGAGACTGTAAATGTGGAGTTGCAAACAGATTTAAAAAGCAGTGCAGCCAGACAGATCTATAAACTGCCTTTGGGAACGTAAAAAAAAAACCTACAGGGATGGGACGCGTCCAACCTCTCTGGGGAAATTGTTCCAGAGTGGGCTGTTGGATGTCTCTGGGTGCCTGAAGGCAAGCCTCTAGAGAGCCCACAAGCACTGTGGGTTTTCCTCTCAGAATATTAGAGAGCTTGAGCAGCAGCAGTGGGGAAATTCAATTAGCCAGAGCGAGCTGTAACAGCCGTTCTCCAGAGAGACATCTATTGAGCCACAAAAGTCAGGCAGAGAGTTCTGCCAGGATAGCTTTGGTGAGCATTCCCCCTTGAGTCTCTTAATGAACAAGATGGAGCTTACAAACAGGCAGGTGATGAAAGGCGAGCTGCTCATTTGGAAACTAAGGTGTGAAACGCCACCAGTCTTCGCTTCTGACTAGAGAAACTGGAACTGCAAGCAAGGGCCTGTTTAAATACCTTTGTATGGCGCTTCCCATTGAAGAATTCCAAAGCAGGGATTAAAAATGAGGGTTAAAGGAGCTTAATCCGTACAGGTAATTCAGAGCGTGTTGAAAGTTGGGTGGGTTGGGGAAAAGCTGCCTGTGGGCTGTAATGGTAGGTGCTTCCTGAGCATCAGGGGGGAGGGCATTCCGAAAGGCAGGTGCTACCACCGGAAAGGCTGACTGGGGGCCATCGGAAGGTACCATTCTATATTTTGCAGCAAGTCTTTGCCAGGTGGTCTCAAAGCTTGTAATGGGGAAGGTATTTTTTAAAAGTAATTTGGTCCTGAATTGTTTAGGGCCTCATATACTGGCACCAGTGATGCTGCTTAAAACACATCTACAAGAGCGGCCCCACACAGACTGCATTACAGTAGCCTCAACGTGAGATTACTTGAGCCTCCATGGACAGAGAAGAGTCTGAGACAGTGATGGCGAACCAACGTCACCACGGAGCCTGGGCATGTGGTTGCCGTTTGGCATCTTGTAGGCCGCAGGCTGCTTCTGGCTTGTGGCCTACAAGATACGGGAGCACAGACGTACTTTCTGTGCCCAGCATAGGAGGTGCGATGGAGTCATGTCATTGCACCGCAAAATCACGCACAGTGCATCTGTGCTCCCAGGAGCTAGAGGACTGAAGACCTGTGTGCGGCAGCGGTGGCTTTACTCACAATTTTTCCCCCTACATACTTTTGTGAGACCTTATTCTCAGCGCTAAATAATATTAAAACCAATAAAAGAAGCCGACTGACAGATGAAGTTATAGCAGCGCTTGCTTGGGCTTGAAGTGTACAAAATGCCGACCCTCAACTGAAGATTTAGCAAATGAAATTCAGCAACAAAAAAGTCACTAATGTAAAGAAATACTTGTTTTTGCTTTCAATAAATACATATATCTAAAACATAACTTTTTTTTAGTAGAATTGCAAATTTCACAAAATTGTGGATATTTCTAGATGTGACACAGCACCTGAGTTAAACTAGGGGTGGGTTGTTGTTTTTTGCAAATTTTGAGGTTTGCCGGCACTGGTCTAAGAGCAGCCCAACAACTACCTCTGAGGCACAGCCAGACGATCTAGAGCAGGAAAGGTGCTCAGTCCCTGCACCTTGGGACTCCCTGCCCAGTAGGTGCCACTGAAGACAGTGCTGGCCCTTGGGTGTTCCTGTGGATGCCTCCACGTAGTTTTCTTGGTCAATGCAATGGCGATTAGTGATTTCTTTCTTCTGGAGAGGAGCCTGGAGACACAGTCTGTGCCCCTCTCCTGTCTGGCCAGTTGCTCTATTGCTGACCTATGAATGGGTGCATCTGGGCAGTTTCTGACAGGCACAGAAGGGTTTCCCCCTTTTGGATGGCCCTGAAATGCTGGGAGATGTCCTTCAGGAGCAACTGTTAAGTCCTAATATAGACAGATTCCAAAAGCATGCATTAGTGCAATACCAGATGAGCGTCAAATCCAGCTGGCAGCCAAACCAGGTGGATTCCTTGCCAGCTGTGTTAAGAGTACTTGATGTTGGGCACTGTTAGGAAGGATTCAGCCAGGCGGTTCCACAGTCTGATTATAAAGCAGCCCTTTTGGTGGAAGCTAATTTTGCCTACAGATGTCACATAGTAATCACTATTAATACTGCTGTTGTCATCTTTCAGTTCATAGCAGCAATGTCAGGTCTGAAACCCCCGGCATTTCCCAGGGGGAGGCAGGCATGTAAAATGTCTGGCAGCTCCCACTTGCCCTCCTCTTCTTCCTCTTCCTCCCACAGCTGCCTGCCGGAAGCTCCAACAGGATTGGCTGTTTGTCTGTGGATTGACAGGTGAAGGAACAAACACTTCCAGCATCCCTTGAGCATTCTGGGGCTCCTTAGGTGTTCCAGCCTCTCTGCACATCTGGGGAGACGTTTTGGTACTGGAAGGGATGCCTGTGGGGTTCCCCTACCCCTCACCAAAACAAAAGAACCATGGAGTAGGGGTGTGCACGAATGCAGTTTCGGGATTCGATTCAAATATCTGAAAATTCAAATTGATTTGAATGTTTAAAATTTGAATGGAATACATATGAATCTATTTGTGCAAATTTTCTATTTGAATTTGCACATACGAATGTCGGCAACATTTGTGTGTGCCTGTACGCATTGGTGCACATCCCATATTTATCCTGGGAAAGATGCATACGGGCAAGTACGCATTGCGTACGTATCCGTACACATACGAATGCCCAAATGATTCGCACAATGGATCCAAAATTTTGAAATTCGCTCGAATGTTTAAATCAAGATCCATCCTTGACTTGCATCCTAACCCAGGATTTAGGCCCTGAGGAAGCCTCTAACGCAGTGGTTCTCAACCTGTGGGTCGCGACCCCTTTGGGAGTCAATCTCTTCTTTCACAGGGGTCGTCTAAGACCATTGGAAAACACACAGGAACCGAGACACCGGTCCTCTGTCTGTCTCCAGGCAGGTCCGCCCACATGCAGATACGCCCACCTACGAGTACCTGGTGTGATGACATCATCACACCAACCCCATCACATACACCCCATACAAATACAGTAGAGAGCAGCTACTGTGTAGAAAACAGCAGTATTGGAGGTAAAACAACCCTTTTATATTCAGCTGTGGTTGATGTGAATACTATGCTTTAATTATGTTCAATTTGTAAACATGAAAGTACATCCTGCATATCAGATATTTACATTACAATTCATAACAGTAGCAAAATTACAGTTATGAAGTAGCAACGAAAATAATTTTATGGTTGAGGGTTAGGGTTAGGTTGGGGGTCACCACAACATGAGGAACTGTATTAAAGGGTTGCGGCATTAGGAAGGTTGAGAAGCACTGCTCTAATGAAAGTGTTTTATTCCAAGTAGTGCTGCTTCTTGCAGCCATGGAGTTATTTTATCTGTTCTGATGTCTTCCAACTGTTTTTGGTGTTACATCTAACGCACCACGAGAAATATTGTCTTTGTCTCCCGGGGCATTGGAGTTCAGGGTGTTATTCCCAATATTTTGTGACCTTTTCAAGTTTTTGTTATGCTATCATCCTAATTATTATAGTGCATTATATTTCTAAATTGTATTTTTATAGTTTGCGGTTCTGCATGTCTTGGAAGCCGCCTTGGGCTTTGAATTGAAAGGTGATATACAAACAGAACAGATTACGAGCAACCACCGCTGAGATTTTGGAGAAATGTAGCGCAATATAGCTTTGCCCTTACATCCTTTTAATTCTATTTTAATCAAAGGATTTAGTTTTGTTCCTCAACATAAGAATGTTTTGGATGCATATATTAGCTATTAGCTTTGCCTAGCATTGTTCTGGCTAAGTAGAGCTTTTGGGAAAATAAGAAAAGTTATTTCTGTGATTAATTCTGGTTGATTGAAACCTTCAAATGCCTGTCCTGGAAAAAGAGGAAAGGTGTTTTGCCAAAATTTGGCTGTCCTACAGGCGAATGCGTGGGAAAGCCCCCCCCCAATAGAACAGGTCATCCACTTTCACTTTATACCATCTAGATGTGGAAGGGAGGGAGGAAAAAGAGACTCAGATGGAAGGAGGGGGGGCCCTCATGAAGATTCCACAGCACAAAATCACTGCAGTACTAGAGTTGACAAGATCACAGCTTTTTGCCCCAGTACAAATATTTAAGGCAAACTTTTACCTTTTTTTTTTGTTAGATTAAGTTTTATTTTTGCAGTGCATCCCCATCTACTGGTTAAATCAGGTATACCAACTGTAATTTTAAAAACATGCTTTATACCCCATTGTCTTTATATTTTATTCCAGTGCTTTTTACTGCCCTTGAAATCTTCTAATCGAGTGATCTATGTAAATGGTTCAAATAAATAAACAACCCATACCCAATATTTAGATCATGTTTGCAAGGTTCTCCCTGCCAGTGGAATTTCTAGAGAGACTTTCTTAAGCTTCTGAAGGAAGGGGATAGAAAAACACTCTAAGCTAAACCTTTGTGGAAACTGGCTTATAAAACAGGTGCATGTGTTGTTTTCCTGAGAAATGATTTGCAAGGGCAAAGATGCTTTTGCACGGAGCTCAACCCCTGGCGACTAAAGAGACACATCTGTGCAACAATACGGAAGAGGTCTGTCATTGTCTTCTGGGCAGATTTCAGGACTGATCCTTTTAGGACTTCTGAATGTGAAATGTCACCTACCGGTGTAAACTGAGGGCGCTGCAGAAGCCAAACTGCATTACTGCGAGTTTCCAGGGTTGCATTAGACAAAGGAAGCTCCGAGCGAGAGCAAAACCATTATGCAAGAGATTAGCTTAGCAGTCACCTTAGGATATCCAGCTGTTTACCACCTGCAGGCTGTTAAGCAGCACTGACATTTCACAAATCTGGATTTTTATTTCTGGCTTCAGATGTTCTCACAGGGTGTCACCAGTATGGATGAGTCTTCCATGTAGTTGTCCAGTTCCTTCTTGCAAAACCTGCCCAAGCAAGCCTAACTTTCACCTACCCAGAATCCTTTTCAGAGGAGATGCTGAGAGACTGAGCTTGCAACCCTTGTTCCACTAATGAGCCACCGCCACTCCGTGATCACATGAATGAAGGGTTTCTTCTGGACAGAACCAACAACCCAGGAGTCTACTTCCATCTCTGACTGGTTTGTCAGCTTTGAGGGACAACTTGGCTGTAGTGATACATGCTCTGGTAACCTTCAGATTAGACCACTGTAATGCACTTTATAAGGGCCTGCCCTTGAAGACCTCAGTTCACTTCAACTTTATCACTTGGGGCAAAGGGTTACGAGGCCGGGTTCCGCTCCTGGTCCTGCTGTTTTCCTGCCTGTGCTTTGCCATTGCTTTCTTCTGGATTATTTTCTCCCCCCAATCCCATCTTTTCTAAACCCCTAGGATTTCCTGTTAGCCTCCCATCCAAGCATGAACCAGGCTAGATCCCGTTTAGCTTCCATCATGATAGCAAGAAGTAACTCCTGTCGTGAAGCCCTTTGTCACCGCATGTGTTGGAACAGATTTCAGGACATCTATTTTAACAACTCATACATGATTTCCTAAAGGTAGTCAATTATATAATCCCAAAAATAATACGCACATATACCAAAACGTGGAGTATCATCCAGGGTTTTGAAGTTCTGTATTTCTGAGGTGGCTTGGTAGTTTCCCCCCCCCCCCCCCCAACCAGGAGAAAATGTTCCATGTTTTGCTTCGGTTATTATTGATTCATTTAGCTCATGGCCATTTCACCTGACTTGGCACCTGATGGGGTTTAGATAAAAAGTGGCAATAAATATCTACTGCCAAGCGACTGCTGCGGACAAGGTGAACCCACCCTGGAGATAACAGGGATAAATCTATAGACATTTCTAGTGGGTTTTGCTATCTGCTTACAAGTTCCTTTTCCAGTGCCAGTCTAGTATGAAGTGCTGGGGTTTCCTAGTGGCCTCCCATCCAAATCAGCAGTGGTGTGCTATGGAGTCCTTAAATTCGGCTATGGGTGGGCGATAGGGAAGGAGAGAATCCTTTCTCTTAGCTGCCTAAAAGATCAGATCAGATGCTCCTGCTTAAGATCTGGAGCAACCTGTTCTCACTATGAGCAAGTTCTCACCTATCCGTGTTAAGCCTCCACCACCACCCCATCTTCATCAGGGAGAGTCGCTTGCCCGCTTCTTAAAGGTGCAGGCTCCCCCCTTCTCCCCCCTTTGCGCCCCGCAACCTCCCTCTGGCCACCCGTGGACATTTCCCAGCTGGCTCGCCCCCCCCCCCCATTGCGCGCAGGCTGCTGGACGCCCAGCTGCGGCGCCCCCCCTTGGAAATACGGGGCGGAGAGAAAGGTGGGGCTTCCCTCCCCTCCTTTCGCTCCCCCTTTTTTTCCTTTTCCCGTCGGCAGGCAGAAATCGGCCTGGTCCGCCGGCCGGCCTCCCCTTTAACGTCGATTGCAGCCGCCGCCGCCGCCGCTGCAGCATCCTCGCCGCCGCGGAGGAAAGATGCAGGAGAGGCAGCCGCGGGCGAGGACGGGGGCGCCTGGGCAGCCTGGACCAGCCGCCGCCCTGGGGGGGCTGTGCCCCCCGCCCGGCCCCTTCGCCTGAGCCTCCCTCCCTTTGCCACCAGACCCAGTCTTGGGGAGGGAGGAGCCAGCGGAGGGGGGTTCTGAACAGCATCTTTCTCAGTTCTTTGCAAGCCGTCTCCTTCCTCCCCTTCCTCCGACGCCGCCGCGATTGCAGCCCCCCCCCCGCTCCCGGACCGCTGCGGGTGGGGTGAGGGGAGAGAAACAAGCCCACCATGAGGAGGCTGCGACGGCTCGTGCAGCTGGTGGTCTTTTGCCCCCTTTCCAAAGGCCTGCAGGTGAGTGGACCAGGGGCAGGCGCGGCGCAGGGCAGGGCAGGGGGCTCTCGCGCTTTCTCCTATCCAGCCCCCAGCCCCGCAATCCTGGAGATTGCATCACTGGTTGCCAAGGAGACGTCAGTCTCCGACTCGCGAGGGCCCTTTGCTTTCGGCGAGCCCCCTGCAAGGGTCGCTCTATGGGAGGTTGGGGAAGAGAGGTTTTTTTTTGGGGGGGGTTATAGGGACTGCGGAGCTTTCCTCGTCCCGCTGGCTGGGAAATGCCCTGGGAGCTTTGCTGGGACGCCTTTCTTTGCATAACTGAATGGGGTCAAACCTTACACGATTGCGCGTGGAACGTTTTTGTTAAGCTGCGGGCCCTGCCGCTGCGTCTCTTCCGCGCCCCACCATTTATAAACCCATATCGATTCCTTTAACTAAATATTAGCAAATTGGGGAAACGCCTTACGGCGGGGAAAGAAAGGGCCTGCTTCAGGGTGGCCCCCTAAACCCGCAGCAGTGGAATTCTCTGACTCTTTTTGCCTCGGTTCGGGTGGTGGGGGGAGCATGTTCCTTCCCATCCATCCTGCCTGCCTATTGGCATCCAGTGTCTAGGCTCTGTTTTGGAGATGGAAGGAAGGAGAAGGAAGAGGAAGAGCTGCATTTTCATAGCAGAGAGAGCTGCCTGCAAAAATCTGGCTTCCCTGCGGCAGGAAAAGAGTTCTGGAAGGAAGGAGAGAGAAAGAGGAGGGAGGGAGGGGTGCACAATAGTCTCCTTTCCTCCCCCTCCTGCCTCTTCATTTCTGCTTTTCTAACCTTCCTGCGAAATCTCCAAAGGGAACCCTGCCAATCTGCCCTGCTGGGAGAGAGAGAGGGACAGCGCTGGGACTGCTGACCCAAAGGGGAGCAAGCCACCTGGAAATGTCACCCTGGTTGTAGCTTAAGTAGACGTTGCAAATGCAAACTTCAGCTGCCATCCGCTCACCAAGTATGGAGACTTTTGCAAAGCAGGCAGGAGACCCCAGGGTGACGTTCCCCTGCATGCTGCTGTTTTGAGGACTTGTCAAAGTCAGGGTCAAGGAATTTAAAGTTTTGTGTTGCTTACAAAAAGTCTTTGGGCTAAGCAGCTGCCTTCCGAAAGGAAGCCCTTCTCCAAGTCTTCAGAGTCTTAAACAAGAACCTGATTCCTCTTCTCTAGCTGGGAGCCACTAGATTATGGAATTGTCTCCCCTCTGAGATGTGCCCAGCACCATCCTGTATACATTAAAGAAGCTAGGTAGAGACGCATCTCTGGGCCTTTGGATTATGGAACTGTTTTCCCTCCTCCTTTCAGGCAATGCTTCTAGGGTTTTGTTTTTGTTTTTGTAGAAAACCTTAGCTTTGTCCCTGTAACCCACATTGAGACCTTGTGGTATATAAATATGAAGAAGCTCACAAACCAACCCTGGCAAAAGGGCCAATGGCTGGAAAGAGGGAAAGAAGGTGTGTGCTTTTGTCAGCTTTGAAGGACAACTTGGTTGTAGTGACCCATGCTCTGGTAACCTTCAGATTAGACCACTGTAATGCACTTTACGTGGAGCTACCCTTGAAAAGCACATCTTTGTGACACCCCCTGAAGAAAGACTGGTGTCCTTGAGGCATGAGCCCAACCTGCAGTTTGGTGTCTGTCCCATTTTGGCAGAGTCTAAATGCCTTTTGGTCTAGTGGTTATGGAGATGGACTCTTATCTGGGAAGCACAAGGTTTGATCCTGCACACCTCCATGAAGCCAGCTAGGTAACTTTGGGTGAGTCTCAGCTCTCTTCTGACCTCTCACAGCCCCACCTACCTTGCAGGGTGTTTGTGGTGGGGAGAAGAACAGAACGTTTGTCAGCCGCTTTGAGTCCCCTTAAATGGGTGAGAAAAGCAGGGTAGAAAAGCCTATTATTGTTATTATTATTTACAAGTCCTGACCAAATTGAAACTCTGCCAGCTTGTCTGGGGAGATTAGAGCCTGCTCCCTTGAAAAACCCATTCTTTTCACCAGGATCTTATTCGCCATTGTCCTAACCAGCAGCTTTGCCTGACAATTTTTTTTTTAACATTAGTAAAAGTCTGGACATATGACCTCTACAAATGTATAATACTTAGTACTGTTTGTATGACCTTGGGAAATATTTTGTAAGTACAGTTACATGCCCCTTGAAAAACAGTACCCACCAGTATACACTGTTGGAAACTTTTGAGTTTACAGAGGGAGAAAATAGGTCTCAAACCAGATGGCTGGTCCCTGGAATAAAAGAACCAGCTCTCATCCACGTGGATTTGAAGTTCATTATTATAGGAGTAAAGATATCGTATTCCATGTGAGGTTTGACACATCTTCTGCCTGACGATTTGGTTTCATCCTAATTGGTATTTGTATGGACCAATCATTTGTATTTGTAGCTGATGACTTGTTCAGACTTTTGCTCACCGAAACAGACTGATGTAGTTGGGTACTTTTGGATGTTTCGAATCACACAGAATCCTTTTCAAATGGTCTGCTCAGTTGCTAAAATCTCTGGAAGGACTCTGCCACCTTACTGGGTTCCCTTTGGGGTGCTTTTATACTTGAGAAAGTATTTCGGGACTGCTTTGCATTCAAGCGACAACAGCAGGAACAAGAGAAGCCTCATGGCTTGAAATTTTGCCATCACTCCCAGTTCTGAGACTCTACGTGAAACCCAGTCTATCGAAACAGTGTCTAGTTGCCCTGTTTGAGTATTTGATGGAGAGGGGAGGGGTGGCCACAGTGTATCTGCTCAGAATCCGTTTGCAGTTTCATCTTGGCACATTCCTACTTGGCTTATCTATATAGATAAAAGGGACTGGACATCTCCGGTGTGTTCGGAAGATCCCAGGTTCAGTTTCCAGCACCTCCCAGAAGGAGAAGAGGGAAAATTGTTCCTCTACTGTTTCCATGAATTCACTAAGAGTTGAGGGGAGGGTTGTATAAATGGGAGTATCTGTTGCTCAGCGCTAGAGCATCTGTCTCCCATGCAGAAGGGTCCTGATCCAATCCTCTGCTTTTCTCCAGAAGGAGGTAAAGGCAAACCATCTCTGTATCTGTGGGTAGGCTGGCGGATGGATGGATGGATGGGTCGGTCCTTGAAATTGCTAGAAGCCAAGCTGAACTTTAGGAAATCTCTACCTTTTATGTACTCTGAAGAAAAGTACTGAAAATACTATCATTTCTAGGCTGCTGACAGTCTTCTATGTGGGGAAATGACATACATATCCAACTGATGTGTGCATTACATAATCCTAAAGCCCGAATATACTCTACTTTCTGGAGTATCTCCATTGGGGAGTTAAAAGGGGAAGAAAGGAACAAAGACAAAAGCCACCAGCTGTTCCATCTTTAATTTTCCAAAAAGCAAAAGGATTGCATAAATAATGATGTTGGGTGGGTAGGAGGGTTTCATTTTGAAATATGTGTAAAGATTTTACTGTTTCTTATTGGGACCTGCCCTGAGACCCTTTGGTGAAGGGTGGGATATAAATTCCATAAATAAATAAAAAAGACAGAAGGGCTAAAATCTCCTAAACAAAGTCATGCAGTAAAATCATCCTCTAAGTCCTTTTCTGCAGGACTGGAGACCTGAGGGAGGTGTTAAGACCATGTTAATGCCTTCTTAAATGTTTGGGTGAATGGAGGGTCCTAATGCTTGACTCTTATATTTATTTGTTTGTTTGTTTACATTTCTATCCCACCCCATACCCGAAGGTCTCTGGGCGGGTAACAGCAGATTAACCAGCAGATTAAAAACAAGATAGACATTAAAACAAGATACACATTAAAAACGGAATACAGATTAAAAACACTTTAAAAATTCAGCACATTTAAAGCAGTATGCTCCATATTGTATTTGTTGTGACTAACTGGGGAGATTTTAGCCCTTTTGTCTGCTTCACTGGCCAAAGTGGCCACTCTGCAATGGGATATAAAAATAGATTTCTTGGCCCCTTTATCTGGCCCTCTGCAGAAGAAGAAGAAGAAGAAGAGTTGGCTTTTCTACCCCGCTTTTCTCACCCATTTAAGGGGACTCAAAGCAGCTGACAAAACTTTCTATTCTTCTCCCCAGAACAGTACACCCTGTGAGGCAGGTGGGGCTGTGAGAGCTCAGGAGAGAGCTGTGACTAGCCCAAGGTCACCCAGCTGGCTTTGTGGGGGAGGGCGGAATCAAACCCAGTACTCCCAGATAAGAGTCCAGCTCCTTAACCACTAGACCAAACTGGCTGAAGGAATGCCTCCTCTCTCTGGCCTACTTCCTTATTCTGTCCTGAACGGTTTTTGCCAGGTGGGTTACTTTCTTGAAATGTGATCCAAGCTTTTCTTGCTCTTCAGGCAACAGGGCAAAGATAAGGACTGCTTTGCTTGACTGAGGTTCTGTGTATATATGTAGAAAGCGTGATGTTTTTTGGGTGAAGCATGCAGAGTTCCCAACATGAGCTGGAAAATCTGAGTGGAAAAAGAATGGCCTGTTTTAAGTCCCTTGCTTTCTCAAGAGCAGGCAACTTTAGGTGACTGGCAGCTGGCTTAAGGGCAGAACTCTCATTTGTTAGCTAGAGCAGGACAGTATTAATCACCTGAAATGATGTACCTTGTGCTTCCCTTCCACTCTAGGTTTGAATGTGTGAGGTGGATGAAAAATAATAAAAACATTTAAGACAGAAATGTCTGTCCCTGGTCCCGAGAGTGGCCCGTGCCCTAAGATCTGGAGGGGAGGCCCTTCTCGTTGTCCCACCACCCTCTGTAGCAAGATGGGTGGGCACTCGTGAGAGGGCCTTTTCAGTAATAGCCCCCAGGCTGTGGAATAGCCTCCCCCTTGAGGTGCGTCAGGCCCCCTCACTGTATACGTTTAGGAGGGGGGTAAAGACGCACCTCTTTGCTCTGGCCTTTGGTTGAACGTGGCAGAGTTTTTCCCTACTGTACATACTAATGTTTTATACTGTTTTTATATATGGTTTTATTCTAAATATTCTTGTCTTTTAAATATGCTGTTACCCGCCCTGAGACCCTAGGGTATAGGGCGGGATATAAATGTAAATAAATAAATAAATAATGGAGAACACCAGCCATGCTGCCCTGTATGGCCCTCACACAGGATGGAAGATCCTTTCCCATCACTAGTGTTAGAGAAAGACTCAGCTTTCCACATATCGATGGTTGTAGGTGCATGCCTTTCTGGTCCCCTCCTAGCAGCCACCTATGTGTTTCTGTTCTAACTGCCCTTTTGGCTTTTTCTTCCCCCACCCCTTTCTCTAGAACCGTCTTCCTGGCATCAAGGTGAAATACCTCTTCTTCGCCTGGCTGGGGATTTTTGTGGGAAGCTGGGTGGTCTACATGCACTATTCCTCCTACTCGGAACTCTGCCGAGGGCACGCCTGCCGGATGGTGATTGTGAGTGTCGCGCCTCCGCGTCTTCCCAGCGCATGGTTTCAGATGAAGCAGAAAGTGGATGCAGGGGCATGTGAGGAGCTTGGCTGAGAAAAGCCAGTGCAAAGATGGAGAGCTTCTGGTGGTGATGTTCCAGAAGTAATTAATGAAGTTTTGGCCCGCTGCTGGCTCAAATTATGATTGCTGTTTACACACCAGATGTTTACGATAAGGGTTAGTTCCCTGTCCTTCAGATCCTTTCTAAGGATTTAGGGTGAAGGGCTCAACAGCAACCCTTCCAGAATTCCAGCAACGGCAATTCCCAGAATTCCATGGCACCCAGAATAATTCCTGAAGGTTGGCCATGGTGCCTAGGCATGATGGGGCTTGTAGTCCAACAACAGCTGGAGGAATCCTGGTTGAGAAACACTGGACTATTGTGTGCCAGTAAATTTCAGTTTCTTTTCAGCCTGTTGACTGGCCTAACCTATGCAACATTTCTCACGGGAATGTCCTCTTCTACCTTCTGCTTTGCTGCTTGAGGTTCATTCTTCTGCTCGTGACATTTCAACACTGATATTTTTGGTTGGGAGACTGGAAATGCCAAATACTTGTGATATTGGAGAGAAGTGCGGTGGACTCAGCAAATCTTACTCGTCACAAATTGTCTGTTCATTCTTGAATGTTCTGGCTGACCTTGTTGAAGGGCAGTTTATGAAATCTAATGATCTTAATCCACAAAGGAAGAGAATGTAGCTCTCTACATTTTCTGAGGAATATCATAAATTCCCAGGTTATGTGCAACATTGTCTGTTTGCCAGTTTACGATCCCGTTCTTTCCTTGCTTTCCTATTTCTTTCTGTATGGCCTGTGCCTGTACGGAGGAACTTTCCCCGCTAACGTAGTTCCATCTCCTAAGATGACTCAAGTCAGTGTCTCAGATTGGGTCTTGTGGGAAAAGAATGTAAGAATGTTGTGCTCTTGTTTCTTTGTGGGGTGGGGTGGGGTAGGAAAGGAGCAAATGTTCTTTGGGGAAAAATGAGCTGAGAGGGACTTAGTCTGACCCCATTATTGGAGAACTGTGGGTGTCGTCGCCCCCCCCCCCCAAACCTAATGTGCATATGAAGGACCATTTTCTCTAAGGAAATGATAGGGGGATGACAGGCATAACACAAACACCAGCATTCCCCTCTTCATCCCAGCTTTCCTCTTCAAGGCATTGTGCTTTAGGGTTGCAATTCTGTTTTTTGTGAAGCAAATTTCAACTCCATTTTGTATCCTGAAGCCTTAGGATGATAGGAGAGGGTAGAACTGCACAAAAACTGACAAACAAAGAAATATGTCTCTCACCTGCTGAAAAGAAAGGGAGCAGAGGATGAGAAAGCAAGGGCAGGCATCTTCTGTGGGCTGGGATGTAAAAGGTTTCCTGCCTGGATGTGGCCCGTGGCCTGAGAAGTTAGGTTCAGCTGCACACGAGCCTTGCCTCCTCTGCTTTATTAGACTTTAAGGAGGTTGCCAGAAGCGATTCAGAGGAGCAGAAAATCCCTGGTGCTCTTGCCTCATTAAGCAGATGAAAATTCTTGTGTATGTTAACTGTGGCTTTCGAGAGCTTTGATTTCCTGCTAATTGCAGGCGGGAGGTGAATGCTAAGTAGGCCTCTCTCGACAGGTTGGGCATTTGCAGGGCCACAAGGACAGAAGGCCAGGAGGGAAGTGAACCGCAGGCTTCAGGACCTCTTGGACTGAAATCTAGAGGCCTGGTGCTCACAGCATCACCACCTTTGTGATCAGGGAGCATCAGATGAAGGGGGAAAGTCACGGGTGATGTGCACGATATTTGGACATCCAAACATAATCTAGAAAGGATGTTTGAGTTTTTTGAGTTCAAAGAACAACACTTACAATGAGGTCGTCTTTTGAGATAGGAACACGCAGCTTCATTCTGAGTTGATCTGGTTTTAGGATGCCCTTTGGGAGGTCAGTTTTCCTCTTGCTGATTGATTATCTTGGATTACCAAGGAATGCTGGGAATTACAGTTCAGGAATATCTTGAGGGACACGGCTGAGTTGCAGTGCAGCAGCTTTCTGTGTCTCTTTAAATCAACCCTTTATTCAGAACAATGGGGCCTAGGACCTTGCTTTTGTTTTAAGAAGGATACAGTCCTTTTTGTGTGACTTGGAAAAGATCACATTTCAGACATTCCTAGCTCCTTGGAAGGTGGGAAGTAAAAAAGAAAAGATAAAAGTGGGTTTTACTTACAAAAATAAAAAGTGTGTTGATTATTTTGGTGCCTAGGCTAAAAAAAAAAGGTGAGACGGTGAGAGGGGCAGAAGATAAACCAGGTAGCTTTATCTAGCTCTTGGGAGGAAATCCAGGAGGTAAAATAACCCTTTTCCTTTGTACTTTCTATGGCTGTGCATACAGATTTGGCACTTTTAAAGTCCCACTGAGGAAGCTGAGCAGGCCAACAAGGTGACAAGCTTACCAAACAATTAACTTCCTGTTCTTGTTTGCCCCTTCCCTTCTTTTCCAGTGTGACCAGTATAATAAAGGAATCATTTCTGGATCAACATGTAAAGACCTCTGCAAGGATCACACGCTAGTGTTTCAGCAATGCCTGTCGTCTTCTCCCACCCAGCAGGTAGGCTGAAGGAGCAAGGAGGCCATCACGCACAGTTTTATTCCTTTTCTTGGATCATTTTATAGAACTGAAGCTGTATAGTTTCTGTAAGGGAACTGAAGCTGTATAGTTTCTGTAAGTTTCTGTCAGCACAGGAAGGCTCTGGCCAAGGTCAAGGGTAGCCAGGAACCATGGTCTGCTAGCTCTTCATAGGCTTGATTGCTTTTTAAGATTTTGACAGCAAGCTGTGTGCAGAGTAGGAATGACTGTGGTCATGATGCCCCCTTTCAAGGACAGACCGAAGCTGGCAAACCAGCCAGTGATGGAAAGAAACATTTCTGGCCATGCCACCAACTGAGCCTGAAAGTGATGAATCCCGAAGTATTATGCACCCCTTCCAGAATTGGGTGCCTCTTCACACTGTGGATGATCTGAGGCCCTGTGACACAGGACAGAGTTGGAAACGTGGAGCAGAAGGCAAGGAAAGGGCTAAGGACTGGAGACTTAAGGGGAAAATTTTGGGGAAACTTCATAGGAGATTCAGATGTGAAACTTATGGAGGAGCTAGCAAGGCTGCAGGAAAGTGGGGAGGCTGTCATGGGAACTGCACCACTGGTTTCACTCAACTGCATTTGGATCCACAGTGGACAAAAAAGCAGGTTGGACAGGCCAAAGGCAGAAGTCCAGCCAGGCCAAAGTCCAGTCAGAGCTATCCTACTGGTTCAGCTGGACACATGGCTACTGATAATAAGGCATGGAATGGGGACTGAGTGAGTGGAGGATCCAGGGAGAGGGACTGTGTGTTAAAGGAATAATCAAGAGGGGAAAAGCTGGAGGAAGTCATACTGTCCGAGCACAGACACACAAACACTCTTCATCTAACTACCCCGGCCACAGTCGCCCAGTGAGCTGGCAAGTGCTTGTCTTTCTCTCATACCCTGTTTGCTTTCCTTGTGGCAGGTATATCGTGGACTCTGGAAGGAGAAAGAGGTGATCATCAAATGTGGCATCAAAGACGCCATGAAGGCTGATGGAAACCTGGAGTCAGGCTTCAGGAGAGATGTGGTCCTTTTCAGCAAGCCGACACGTGGGACCTCGATGGATGAATTCAGAGAAATGCTCCTGAACTTCTTAAAAGTCAGTGTGTTGGTGGCTGGGTTGCTGGGGTAGAGGGTTTGGGCTCAAACACTGGGCAATGGAGTGGCCACTGGAAAGGATACGTAAAAGCTCACTGCTCAATAGCTCCTTAAACAACCTGAGATCTGGGTTTTTGCTAGATAGTGATTTATAGCAGTTGATTGCTTTATTCAAGTCCTTCTGTGAAACAAGTTCAAGAGACCTGTGAATGTTCAGCCTGGGGGAGAGATTCTGTTGGCCAGCGGTTATTCCACTCAAAGAGCTATACCTGCTTCTACTAGATCTGTGAATGCATGTTCACCCAGGCCAACCTAATGCTTGTAGCCACAGAATGGCTGAACCACCACTTGCCTTTGATTCTCCTATGGCATAGAAAACTGCCCTTAAATCTAACATGTTAGTAAGCACTTGTGGACTGGGTCAAAGGTGGGTTTGCTATGCTGGATGAGGATCAGAGTCAAATAGCAAATACCCATCTAGTCCTTTTGCTTTGCCCACAGTTGTCAGCCACTGTGGGTAAGATCAAGGAACACCTTCCAAATGCCCCCTATATCTCATAGGAATCAGGTCTCACCAGATAGTAGGAACGCAGTTTATAAGGTATGGCTGGCAGGAAGGAATCCCCTAAGATTTCAAAGAGAGGGCAACAATGCATGACTTAGAGAATCTGCCAGACTGAGGGGCTGAAATTTCAGAGGAGCCAAATTGTGGAATGGGAATCTTAATGTTAGCGTTGCCAGGAGAATACAGGCAGGACAAATTGCATGCTCATGCTAGTAGATTTCCTCATGCAACTTTTTGGTCACTGCAAGAACAGACCCCTGTACTAAATGGGCTACAGGTCCCACCCAGTGAGGCATTTCTTAAATTATGTTCATACATTCACGTGAGGAATCTGAAACAGTGTTTTGTCTTGGGGTTTGTTTTGCAGTCTAACCTAGGTGACCACACTTCTCTAGCAAACTTGGTGAACAAGATCATCGCTTTGGCAGATGTCAGTCGAGATGGGAAATTATCTCTGGCGGAAGCTAAGTCCATCTGGGCCCTTCTGCAGTTGAATGACTTCCTACTGATGCTGTCTTTGCATGAGAAGGAACACACCTCCAGACTGCTGGGACATTGTGGGGATCTGTATATCACCGAGAAAATCCGCCATACCTCCCTCTACACCATGGATGTCCCCCAGTTTTTGCAGCCATTGTTGCCTTCTGCTGTCCACAGAATTATCCACCAGTGGTTCTCGCCAGCGTGGCCACAGCGAGCAAAGATCTCCATTGGCCTCTTGGAATTTGTGGAGGAGATATTCCACGGCACCTATGGGAACTTCTACATCTGTGAGACGGGTTTCAAGAATGTGGGCTACAATGACAAGTTTGACTTCAAGATGGTTGACCTCCAGAAGGTGGCTACAGAGATGACTATCCGGGGCTTCTTCAAGGGCCGCCACTGCGAGCAGAACGTGGACTGCACCTACGGGAAAGACTGCATGGCGCCTTGCGACAAGCTCATGAAACAGTGCAAGAGCGACGTGGTCCAGCCCAACCTGGCAAAGGTCTGCAGACTCTTGCAGGAGTATCTGCTCCACGGCGCCCCGATGGACTTAAAGGATGAATTGCAGAAGCAGCTGAAAACATGCACGACCCTCAGCGGCTTGGCCAGCCAAATGGAAGTGCATCACTCTCTTGTGCTCAACAGCCTCAAAACCCTGCTGTGGAAGAAGATTTCAAATACCAAATATTCATAGGGACATCAAGAATGTAGGGGAGTCTGAATGGGGAGGGTAGTAGTTCCTTTTGTTGTCTCCCACCGCCTCGCTTTGCAAAGCCATCACTATTCTACCTTGGGGTAGATTCATAGATACAGAGCACAGGAACACCCCCACCCCACCCACAAAGAGGTTTTTAAGGCTAGAAGGAAGAGGGTGTGGTGCCAACTTTCCGTCTTTCTCTCCCTAAAGGAGAGCTGCCAGTGAATTCATCACTTCTAATGAAACTGAGGCACAGAGCAGAGAAGAGGGTGGTTTGACTTTTGAATGCAGCTTCTTCTTTTGAGTGGGCATCTGATGTAAATAAATGAGTCTCCTCCGTTGGTTTCTTGCCTTTTAGTGGCTTGACAGGGTTTAAAGCTTTTTTGGCAGCTCTGCAGGGTCAGACTAATCTAGGAGCAAAGCAAAGGCAAAACAGCAGCACCTTTGGGTGCCTTCTTTTTCTAAGATTACCTTTTTTAAAATGAAACAAAAAGGCTTTCTTTGTAGCATCATGCAACTTGGCTTCGCTGAATCACCCCTCTGGAACAGGTTGCTACGCAGGTCGTTTTCTGCAATTCATTCCTGCTCTCTGGCTACAGACCAGAATAATTTGAATGCTGAGGCGCTGCTCTGCTAGGGTTTCTGCTGTCTGCTTAAAAGATGTGGCAGAGCACATTTCTTCTTTTAAAAATTATTTTTGCACTTTTAGGAGCAAATATGCGATGCAAACCCAGGTAATTGCAAAAGATATCACCAGGGCTTTATCATTTCTTCTTGATCCTTCACCAAAGGGGTTTTCCCCCTTCTCATGAGGAAAGCCATCCTGAATTGTATCAGTATTTGCTTATTTCTTGAAAAGTTGTGTTTCCAAGAGGGGACCTGACTAAACTATATAAAATCATTCATGGTGTAGAAAAAGTGGACAACACTAGAAGCATGGGGCACTCTATGAAGCTGATGGGTAGGAGAGTCAGATCAGACAAGGGGAAGGATTTCTCCACCCGGAGGGTCATCAGTCTGTGCAATTTACTGCCAGAAGAGGTGGAGACAGCAACCAGGCTGGATGGCTTTAAGGAAGGTTTTAGACAAATGTAAGGGAAGTATATCCTTTGTTGGTGACCCCTTGTCTGAAGCAACATTTTTGCAAATTTGTGACCTCACATTGGTTATGCTGGAAAGGAGTCTTAAACTGAACAATGAAACCCAGTGATTTTAAACTGGAATGTATTTGGTGTGGAAACTGTGAAACTGAAGCTGGCAAATTACCAGGGCTGCCTGTGTCCTATCCCTGCCCACTAACTGTGGTGTGGCAAAGACCTAGAACTTCCCAGGTTCAAATCCCTCCAAGGCTACAGAAACTCTCTAAAAATGATCTTGGGTCCAGATCCCTTCCTCAGTGTGTTTGTTGGCAGGATAAAGTGGAGAAGAGAATTTCATGTGGTATCTTGGGCCACTTGGAAAGAAAAGCAAAACCAAACAGGATTGGTTGGTTTGGGACCTAACAGGTGCTTTCGAAAACCTGCATGGCCAAATGGGAGAGGTAGCTGAAAATCAAAGCTGTTTCTATTCCCTCAGACTCAGAGAAAGCCGTGTAGAAAGCTGGAGGCAGGCTAAAGGTACGTGTGCCATGCTTTTTCCGCAGATCGTTCAAAACCCTATGAGGTTAAAACAACAACAAAAAAGTTCTTGTGTTTTAATAGGTGCACAGGGTGACGTTTTAGAAGGCATAACTTTTAGGGCAGAAATGTGCTGGACCTGGGTTCCAATTAGCAGTGTCTGTCACTAACTTGGTACCAAAATGTAACTTCTATTGACCTTAATGGGGAAGGGCTCTTAAGGCAGATGAAGGGTGGGATGCAAATGTTTACATAAATAAATAAAAATAAACAGAGGAAATGAACCTGAATTGAAAGGGGTATAAGCACAACTCTCCTCGAAATATTTACCATACAGGCAGTGCTGGAAAACAAAAAACTGTGCCTGATGCCACCCCGCCCACATAATACCCTGACAAACTGGGATGTAGACTAGATGGCTGGCAAAATGCCATTTCCCCCAACCACTCAGACAAGGGTGTTTCACACACTAGAGTCCTGAACCAACTAATGCCATGTGACACAATACAAGACGAGATGCCAGCCACCTTCCACAGTTAGACAGAGGCTTTTCACAAACCACCAATGCTGAAACACCGATGCCACATAAGATGCCATTCCCTTCACTTCCAGACAAGGTTTTTTACAGGCTGCAATGCTGAACACACTGATGTCACTTGAGATGCCAACCCTCCACATCGAGGCAAGGGTTTTCATAGACTGCGATGCTGAATCCACTGATGACGCTCGAAATGCCAGCACCCACATTGAGAAAAGAGTTGCTCACAGACTGAAGTGATGAACCCACTTATGACAGCTTCCCTCACAATCTTTTCACAGGATGCTCTTAAGACATTCTAATGCCATGTCCCCATTGCATCCAACCAGGCTACAATGCTGACACACACACTCACACCAATCCCCCACATCAAAACATGGGTTTTCCACATGATGCATTGGTAAAATACACTGAGGCCATCCTAACCACATGAAGACCCTGTTCTTTAAGAGGGTGCAGTGCAAAAAAACTCCAACATATCAAAGTATAGGTTTCTCATAGGTGGCAGTGGAGAAACACACTTATGCCTGCCCCCCATTTCAAACACTCTAATGCCAAAGAAGATACTTGTCCACACCCCAGACAGCAGTTCAGTGCCAAAACCTGATAGGAAAAATACCATTTCCTACCTTTAATGCCTTCTCGCTCAGCATATGGATACAGCAGGATTTTCATGTATGTTTTTCCCCCTTTTTTGGTGGTCCTGGCCCCAAAGACTCCTCCCATGATGATTAACGCTTTGCCTTCTTTGAGTTTTCCAGGTCTTTGATTCTGTCCTCAAGGGACAGGGTGACTTTCTCCTTTTTCACTTTGCAGGAGTTGCCTGGCTGCCAGTGCGCTGTAGAGCCATCTTTTCCTGGGTCAAAAATAGCCTTTGTGCCAACTTGTTCTGGGAGCAAATAAATAAATGAAATTAATTCAGGATTCATGCAGCAAAAGAAGGCATGCACAGGAAAATAGCGCCCAAAACTTTTTTATACATAGTACACCAGGACACACAAATATGAAAAAGCACTCTGCACTTACCAGCAAAGACACAGAAGCCAAAACCCACTAAAACAGTTGAGACAAGTTTCAGAACACTTGCTTGAAACTGACCATTTTATTATCACTGTATGATTATATATGATTCTAGCTCAGATTTATTTGTACATATACAGACATACCTCGAGGCCAAGCACCAGGTCTAGGATTATATTTTTTCAGCTCCTTCCTAAATTATCTTGATATCTTCACAGTCTATTTAGATTCACTCTCTATTAGCTATCCTTATTCGCGGATTTACACACAGGCCACTGAAGAATACCGCTTAAAAACCACCCAGAGTTTGTCTGGTGGTATTATTGCACGTCCTTTTGTATAAGTGGGTAGACTGTGACTCACCCATAAGGCTTAGGGTATAATTATAAGCCAGAATGGGATGGAAATTACATAAATCAAGGGTTTAAGAGGAAGAAATGTCTTAAAACATATATAGAGATGCAAACACACAATATTTAAGCGTCATAAGGCACTTCAGACAAGTTTGCCAGCTCCTAGCAGAGTCTGCAATTAATATGTATAATCTGAAGTGGCAACTTAGTTCAAAACAAAACTGAAAGAAACAAAGTTGCTAAACAAAGGCGTGTGTGACAAAAGGAATACCCTCCAGCCCTAAAATCATTCATAACTCCTCTTTTTTCATATCCCAGCTTTTTCCCCAAACTGCTCAAGGGGTGGAAAGACAGGCTATGATAATGACATTTAATTCACAATAACGCCAGCTCAGAATTTACACAGCTAATAAATATTTCAGTACATTCATCTTGCTTTGACTCTTGCATTTTCAATTTTTGACTTGGCAGTTTTCCAGATAACAGATGGCTTTACTAAGTGGAAATAAAACTGGTAAAAATATAAGTGGATTTTAAAGACTGAAGGAATGTATTACAAATTTAAGATATTCCAGTTTTCCTTACTCAGTGAGGGGTTTTTCATGTCTTGAAAGATGTCCAGATGGAGTTACTAAAGTGAAGCTGCTTGTAAAGAGAGTTTGGAGCCAGTGGTTTTGTCTAAAATCTGGCCAGATTCCCACTGGGGATTTTAATCCAGATTTAGACCAGGTTGTTTTTATTCAGCAGTGAGGTCTGGTTTTTTGTTGTTGTTGTTGTTTGCATTCCCACTGTTAACTTATAATGTGGACTGGTAGGGTAGAAACCCTCTCTCCTCTCTCCTCCCCTCAGCAGAACCCCTCCCCATGCAGTCAGCAATTGGGCACCATCATACACTGACTTCACTGGGGCAGGCAATTCAAACCCCACCCCCTTTATTCTTATTGTAACCCACCCTGGGACCCTTTATTTAGAAGAAGACTTGGCTTTTCTACCCCGCTTTTCTTACCCATTTAAGGGGACTCAAAGCATCTGACAAAGATTCTGTTCTTCTCTCTACAACAGAACTCCCTGTGAGCTGAGTAGGGCAGTGAGGTCTCAGAGAGCTGTGACTAGCCCAAGGCCACCTGGCTGGCTTCATGGAAGAAGAACAGCTGGTTTTTATACCCTTCTTTTCTCAGCCATTTTAGGGGACTCAAAGTAGCTGACAAACTTTCTGTTCTTCTCCCCACATTGGACACACTGTGTGGTAGGTGGAGCTGTGAGAGCTGAGAAGGAGAGCTGTGATTAGCCCAAGATCACCCAGCTGGCTTCATGGGGGAGGGCAGAATCAAACCCGGTATTCCCAGATAAGAGTCCAGCTCCCTGACCACTAGACCAAACTGGCTCATTTTATTTTGTAACCTGGCATTTATAGTATTAGTTTGGATTTTGTGCTCTGTAATTTTAAATTGTACCTCTGCACCGCCCTTTGGTGGAAAGGGTGATATAAACAAATGGTTTATTATTACATTATTATTATTCAATTAAGAGAGGTATGTGCAAAAACAGCATCGGTTTAGGTGAGGACTAGGTAGGCTCTGCCAAAAGTGTACAAAATTCAGCAAGAACCTTATTTTAAACCCACCTGAAGGCGTTTGCAGTGGCAAAACCTGACTGCCAAAGTTTGTATTTGCATTTTTGTTCTGCAATAAAGGGAGAGAATCCCAAAGCCCCCTCAGGAAGGCATAAAAGTCTCCTTTTTCTTTTAAAAGTGAAGTACAACAAAGGAGAGCACCTGCTCTGCTCCGGAACCTCTGAAAAGCCACTTTAATGCCTGAGTAGCCCAAGTGCCTGCACCTGTGCCCTCGCCTCCAGGTGTTGCGGGACTACAACTCCCATCACCCTCATACCGTCAGGCCAGTGGGAGGGGATGACGGGAGTTGAAGTTTCGCCACAGCTGAGGGGAATAGCTTGGCCTCCCCGTGAGCAAGCCAGGCCCGCGGCCTGACTCGACCTGGCCGCCCCTTGGCAATTCTGACGACTCTGGTTGCGTGAATTTAGTGGTCGGCTATTAACGGATAGAAATAAATTACCTTCTTTTACGGTCAGAATACCCACAATGCACCGCTCCCAGTCAAGCCGCGCTTTCGCCCGCCATCCGCTCGGCGCCATCTAATTGGTCCAGAGAGAAGACTCGGCGGGGACGGGGCCAAGCGGCGGAGCGATGGAAACATCGAGGGCCTTTCACGGTCGGCGCCAGGCCAGCCAATCGGCAAGCGGCGACACGCCCCCCTCTTATATCATTGGCTCGCTCGCCTACCTACTCCAAGTCCTGGCCCCCGCCGCGGCCTTTCTCATAGGCTCTCCGTGGGGGCGGCGCTTAGGCGCTATAGTATTTGCCGATAGGCCAGTGGCTCACCTGCCGTGTTTCGCTATTGGCTGGCCGCGATCCCCCTCCCGCACGCCCACTGAGCGCCCCGCCCCGTGTGTGCCTCCTGATTGGCTGCCGGAGCCCGGCCCGGTATCCGGGTAAGATGGCCGCGGTGGGCGAGTGCTCGCTCCCCGTCCCGCTGAAGCCGATTTCCCTCACGCACGTCGAGTACCCGGCAGGTAAGGCGGCGGCTCCGCTTGAGGGGCCCTCCCGCGGCCTGCTTCGCTCGGGCCTGCTCGGGGGCGGCCGGGCAAAGCGCTCCGCGCCGGAGCTCGGCTTCAGGGAGGGTCCTGAGGGGCTTCGTTCGGGCGGGAGCTGCCAAATAGGGAGCCATTGAGGAGCGGCGGCGGCGGAGGGGCGCGCGCGTGCGCAGTCGGGCGCTGCCGCCGCTGCCAGATAGGGAGCCGCGGAAAGCGTGGCTCTGCGCATGCGCGGCATGGGCTTATTTGAAATCATTGTCAGCAGCAGTAGCAGCAACGCTGGGAGTTCAGAAGAGGAAAGTGGGGAATGAGTTTGTTTGTTTCTTTTTCTCTCCACCCCATTGCAGCAGGATCTTGATTTCCCCCCCTTTCCCCTCTGCAGCAGGGTCTTCCCTTTTCCTTTCCTTCTCCTCTGTCTAACCCACTGCTTTGCGTGGAGCAACTGCACTCCATGCTCTGGGGAGCGACTGCAGTCGAGCAGTGGCTGGTGGCGCAAGGAATTTCTCTCTTCTCGTGGCCTTTTCCTACTTTCATGCTACCTTTCTGCCTCCAGAAGGCTCAAGGATGATGCTGACAGAAGAAGAGTTGCATTTTCTACCCCGCTTTCCCCACCCATTTAAGGGGACTCAGAGCGGCTGACAAACCTTCTGTTCTCCCCACAACAGACCACCCTGTGAGGCAGGTGGGGCTGTGCGAGCTCAGAAGAGAGCTGTGACTAGCCCAAGACCTCACAGCTGGCTTCATGGAGGAAGAAGAGTTGGCTTTTCTACCCAGCTTTTCTCACCCATTTAAGGGGACTCAAAGAGGCTGACAAACCTTCTATTCTTCTCCCCACAACAGACACCCCGTGAGAGCGCAGCGGAGAGCTGTGACTCGCCCAAGGCCACCCAGCTCGCTTCGTGGAGGAGGGCAGAATCAAACCTGGTATTTCCAGATAAGAGTCCAGCTCATTAACCACTAGACCAAAGAGGGTTCCCCTCTCCCGTTCTATCCCCAGAATAGCAGCCCTGTGGAGGGAGGTGAAGCTGAAAGGCAAGACCTGCCGGCCCAGTGACACCTAAACTGTAACAGTACCTCTTGGGGTCTGGAGGGTTGCCTTTCTCCTGTGTGATGGACACCTTTGCTGCCCTGTGATAGGCAGGGCTCCCCGCACAAAGAGGCCTCCCTGAGTTCAGCATCTGAATATACAGCCTTGCGAGCAAAATGGCAGTCCAGAACAACTGGGGCAGCTATGGGCTGAATATAAGTGGAGGTGTAGAAATGCCCAAGAGTGACAGGTTGACACACCCTGGCCTTCTGGACTCCCACCTCTTGGCTGTCCCCCTGTGTAGGTTTGCTTTTTCTTCCTCTCAAAATAGGCTTAGAATGTCATGTGAGCCAGTTTGGTGTAGTGGTTAGGGAGCTGGAATACTGGGTTTGATTCCACACTCCTCCATGAAGCCAGTTGGGCAGCCTTGGGCTAGTCACAGCTCTCTTCTGAGCTCTCATAGCCCCACCTGACTCACAGGGGTGTCTGGTTTGGGGAGAAGAACAGAAGGTTTGTCAGCCACCTTGAGTCCCCTTGAATGGGTGATAAAAGTGGGGTAGAAAGGCCAAATCTTCTGCTTTTTGTTTTTCTTCCTTTTATCCCACCATATACCCAAAGGACTCAGGGCAGGTAACAACATTTAAACTCAGACATATATTAAAACAACAACAGTATGTATTAAAACAGTAACAGTGCCTGTAAAGTGAGGAGTGACAGTATATTCCAGTTTAACCAAAGGCCAGGGCAAAGAGGTGCGTCTTCACTGCCTTCCTCAGTATATACAGTGAAGGAGCCTGATGCACCTCAAGGGGGAGACTATTCCATAGCCTGCGGGCCATCACTGAGAAAGCCCTCCCTGGGGGGGGGGGGCTTTTTCTACTGAGGGTGGTGGGACAACCAGGAGGGCCTCCCCTCCAGATCTTAAGGCACAGGCAGGTTGATACGGGAGAAGACATTCCTTCAGATATATGGGGCCCAGGTCATTTAGGGCCTTTGTTAACCCCTTGAATTGGGCTCAGTAGTGAATCAGCAGCCAATGCAACTCTCTTTAAGATCAGCATGATGTGCATCCGGCCATGTGTCCTGGTCAGCAGTCTAGCAGCTGCATTCTGCACCAGGTGTGGCTTCTGAACTGCCTTCAAGGGCAGCCCCATGTAGAGCCCATTACAGTAGTGCAATCTGGAGGTTACCAGAGCATGGATAACTGTGGCCAAGTCATTTCCGTCTAAAAAGGGCTTCATCTAGCGCACCAGTCATAGTTAGGAATAGGCACTCTTGGCCATGGCCTCCACCTGAGCATCTTGTACTGATGGCATGCAGTCCCCAGAACTGTCTTTACTCTCCAGTTATCCTGCTAATGGATCCTGCTCCATGAAGCCCTTTCTCACACCATGAGCCTGCAGGTGCTCCTGAACTACAGCTCCCAACATTCCATTTCACATGGAATGCTGGGACATGTGGTTGAAGAATGTCTGGAGGGCTGTGGTTCGAAATACCCGAGGGGGATAGGTTATGGCAGACCTGGGGCCAGACTGTTCGCTTGAAACTGGCTTCCTGTGACTGTTTGAAGATTTAGTATGATTGGGTGTCAGTTGTGAGAGCCCTTTAGTCTTCTGAAGCTCTGAAAAACATTGAAAATGCCTATGAGAAGCTGTGGCGTTCACTTCTTGGGATGAGCTACGGAAAGGCCAAAGCACTTCCGTGATCAGGGTGTGGCATCTTGGCATTGTTTTTCTTTCCCCATCTAAGCTCTTAAGCACTGTGGGGGTTAGATGCAGCATGGCTGGAAAGTGAAATCACATTTATTATTTATCTCTCCCTGATATTCAGCTCTCGTGTCTCATGTTCCCTGCATTAATGTTTCCAGCCGAGTTCATTTCCCTGATCTGGGCCTGGTTGCAGATGTTGGGAAGCGTAGGTGACCGAAGAGGGAGAACTCAGAGGCAAATGGAGGACCATTAATGGGCCTTGCTGCCTAGCCGATGGTGCTGATTGAATCAGCAAAACCACAAATTATCTGCTTTTGAAAACATGCTGCTGTAGTTGTGTATTAAGCAGCCTAGGTGCAGGAGATCACAGCTGAGGTTTCTGCTATCTCCAGCTAGGCCTAGGAGAGCCCCTACCCATACCCCAAAAAGCCACTGCTTCTTAGCATGGGATAGATGGAGTGAAGAGAACTAACTGGCTCAGCAAGATGCCAGAAAGAAAATGGAGGTAAAAAATCAAAGGCGAACAGTTCTTTTTCTGTCCCTGGGTGATACAGGAAGCTGGAGTAGGTAGGCTGTGGCCTGATCCAGCAGGGCACCTCTTAATTCATGGAGAAGAGTTGGCTTTTCTACCCCGCTTTTCTCACCCATTTCAGTGGACTCAGAGCAGCTGACAGAGCTTTCTATTCTTCCCCCCCGCAACAACCACCCTGTGAGGTAAGTGGAGCTGTGAGAGCTCAGAAGAGAGCTGTGACTAGCCCAAGGCCACCCAGCTGACTTCATTGGAGGGGTGTGGAATCAAACCCGGTATTCCCAGATAAGAGTCCAGCTCCCTAACCACTAGACCAAACTGAAGGACATGTGTATCAACGGCCTCCGAGTTGGAGATCCAGGCAGGATGCCTCACAGGGCCATTTGCAGGATCTAGAGAGTAGGTGAAGGTTTTGCCCTCGTGTTCTGCTTGAGATGCCCAGAATAGATGCCCAAGTACCACCTACAGGTTGGAGAGGCAGGCAAGAGGCCTCTCAAGGCCATTTGCAAGGAGTGGAGAGCTGGTGAAGATTTTTGTCCTCATCTTCTGCTTGAGATGCTCAGAAACGATTAGTAGGTCATCATGTGAGACAGGATGCTGACTAGTTGGGCCGTGGCCTGATCCAGCAGGGCTCTTCTTAGGTTCTTATGGGCTAGATGGGCTGTGGCCTGATCCAACAGGGCTCCTCTTAGGTCCTTATGGACTAGGTGGGCCGTGGCCTGATCCAGCAGGGCTCCTCTTAGGTCCTTATGGACTAGGTTGGCTGAGGCCTGATCCAACAGGGTTCCTCTGATGTTCTTTTTGCTTAGGAGATTGGCACACCTCTTGAAGCCAGCCAGTGTTGCTGGCATGGAACTTAGCTAAGGCAAAGGGAACTCCTCCACTGGATCCAACCTTCTGCCGTGTCAAAAGGGGCAAAATCCTTGTCTTCCCATCAGTAGCTCAGCGATGACTCAGTGGAAGTAAACAAACCAGCCAGCACACTTTAAGTCGGCTAACTGGGTGCAACAACTGTTTCTCAATCTCTTGGTAGATTCCTTACCGCCCTTTGCTTTGCCCCAGACTTACTGTCCGTTGAACCATCCACTCTGTGGGTCTGGAGGCAGGCAGGCTGCCTCCTTAATAGAGGTACAGCTTTCCTTTGCTTCCTTGCTGGATCTGGGTACTTTGGACTGTGGTGCATGCCCTGGCTGAGCTAACATGAATTGTAGTCCAAAACGTTTGGGAGCAGGAGGTTGGCATGGCTGTTTGAGTCCCTTTCTGTACTACTTTTTTTGCTCAGGAGCCAGGAGATGAGCCGGTGCTTTTCAAACAAGGATGCTAAAAGGAGGACCTCCTGTCTGATAGCTTTAAAACCACGCTTAGGGATGTGCATGTATATTTGAAACATTCGAAATTTGATCGAATCCGAATATTCCGATTCGGATTGAATGTTCGTACATTCAAATTTAACATCCGAACAAATTTTTAAATCTTTCCAATCATTTGTACGAATTATTTGGATATTCGTATGTGTACGGACAGGTACGCATTGCATATGTATCTGTACGCATCTTATTCATATCCGTACGCATTTATATGGATACGTACGGGACGAAAACGGGATGCATACAGGATGAAAACAGGATGCGTACGGACACATACAAATGTTGTCGAGATTCATATCTTCAAATACGAATTGAATGTTCATATGAATAGATATGAATACGTTAGATTTGAATTAAATGTGAATACATTTGAATTTTAAACATCTGAATCCTCGGATATTGATTCGAGTCAAGACGAATCTCGAAAATTGCATGTGTGCACATCCCTAACTGTGCTGAAACCGTCACAATGCCCGAAGCATTTCTTAGTGGTGCCTGACCCTGCAAAATCACTTTTCCTCCTGGGTAAAGACGCAGGTTTTTGAGTGCATCAAAAGTGTCTCCAGACCTCTGTGATCTCTCAAAGGCCAGAATTGCAGCCGAGGGCGTCCGGAGATTCTCTTAGGCCTGTGGGCCACCTGTTGTGTGTCAGCGCCATGGCATGAATCTTCTGCTGCAGCTGGGTGAATTAATTGGTCCCTGCTGTGTGGCCATCTGTGTGCTGAAAGATGGGGACTGTGAGTGTGTGTTTGTGCTGGTTTGTTTATACTGCTGCACAGGGGACCGAAAGTCCTCCTTTCCTCACGCAACTCGTCTCATTCCATAGCAGGGCGCACAACGGACTCCTTCTAGATGCTCCTGGACTACCGCCCCCAACATGCCACTCTAGATGCTCCTGAAACTACAGCCCCCAGCATGCCATCCTTGCTAGGCAGACCCAGAGGCCCAGAGCGTTGGCATGGAACGGTGGGAGTTGCGGTCCAGGAAGATTTGCAGGGCTGTGCGTGGGGAATGCTGTTCTATAGAGAGCCACTACTTGATCTCTGCTCCAGAACATAATCAACCTCTTTTGATATATTTATATATTTCAATTATCAGACATCACTTAGCTACAGACAAGCTTCATCGTCTACGACAGTGGTGATGGGCAAAGCTATCTGTCCTTATGTATAGATGCACAACTAAATGTAAATGCGCCCTGTATGTTTTTCTGGGCCAGGAGCGAGAAAGTATGTTTAGAGGCACAGAGGTTCTTGGAGTTTGGTCTCTTCCTGCTTTCAGTGAAGTCCTCCAGAGTTCTGCCTGGTTTCACTGGAGTCCTTTGAGCAAAGGGTGGTGAGCCCAGATCACATTTTGTGCCTCCAGTTTAGAAGGGCAGAGGTAGGCCCGAGCTGAAATGAACTCCCGGCTGGGAGTCTCACATTGCATGGGGAAAACGGAAAGTCCTGCACTGACAGCCTGGACTTCTTGAATTATTTCTTCTCCCAAGTGACAGATCTTGTGAACAAAAATTCTGCCACAGTCAGACATTCAGCAGGAAACCAGGGTGGCAGGATGCCTGTGAGGATGTGGCTTTCTTTGTTTGTCCGCAAGCTGTATTTCCAGACTTTGAGACGGTGCTGCTGTGGTAAACCTCCACTGTGAGGAGGCTATATTGTGTTCCTTCTCTCCTTTTCCTTCCGGTGTCTAAGGCCTCCATTCACAAAACCACGCAGTGAACTGTTAGAAAGGACGAGGCAGATTCATGGAGGACAGGTGTATCAGTGGCTACTAGAATGGATGCCTGGATACTGCCTCCGGGTTGGAGAGACAGGCAGGAGGCCTCTCTCTAAGGGCCTTTTTGCAGGGAAACAAGAGCAGGTGAAGGTTTTGCCTTCATCTTCTGCTTGAGATGCCCAGGAGCAGTTGATGGACCACTGTTGAGACAGGATGCTGGACTACATGGGCTGTGGCCCGATCCAGTAGGGCTCCTCTTCATGGAGGACAGGTGTATCAGTGGCTTCTAGAATGGATGCCCAGGCACCACCTCCAGGTTGGAGAGATGGACAGGATGCTTCTGAAGGCCACCTGCAGGGAGACAAGAGCAGGTGAAGGTTTTGCCCTTGTCTTTCGCTAGAGATGACCAGAAGCAATTGGTGGACTACTGTTGAGACAGGACGCTTCTCTAGATGGACTGTGGCCTGGTCCAGCAGGCCTTGTCTTGTGTTCTTACGTTCTCAATTACTTTTCCATCCTAATAACAGCCTTGTGTCTAGTTAGGGAAGGGAACCCTAGGGAGCTTCTGGATTTTGTGAGAGTCATTGCTGTAGTCTTCTTGGTGTAAATAGAGCAACCTCATGGCCGCAGCCTGCCAGACCTCAGTAAGGGGAGTTCGTACCACAAGCCATCTGGAGGGCAGAGCTTGGTTAGGCCCTTGTGAGACAACGGGGCTAAAGACCTACCTTGGTTTACTGTAACTGAAAGCCCCAGTATCTTCATTGATCCTTCGCCCTCCACCTTTTTTGTGGGTGGGTCTTCTCTACTCTTCATCTTCTGTCTCTATTAAACTTCCTCTCCGTTCATTAGAGAGTTGCTTTTTGGTCTTTTGGAGGCTGTGGTTTCTTTTAGCATGCGGACTATGAAAGGGGGATCTTTGCCAAACCTGTGCTGTTTGATCTTGGGGTCAGGCGATGCAAGCGATCGTTGTGATCAAAGCCCAAGGAAGGCCTGAGCAATAGGGGTGTGCTCGAATGCAGTTTTAGACATTTGGTTAGTAATGAATCAAATATTTGAAAATCTGAATTCGTACGAATAAGGAGGAACAAATGTTTGGACATCTGTATGTATTCGTTGGAATAATTTGGACGGGGTACATATCCATCCTGTACGTACACATCTCATATGGATGGGTATGTACCTGTACAGATAAAAATGTCCAAATTATTTGTACGAATAACTCGAAATATTCGTATTCGTTGAAATTCAGGGATTTGGATGTCTAGACATTCAATTTGTATATGAATGTCCAAATTTGTACGAATAACGAATATTTCAAATATTCGTGCACTGGGCAAGGGGCAGTATCCAGCATCACTTGGCACCTTGCTCTTTTCTCGCTTCCAAGAGCGAGACGGATATTAACTGGCATGGGGAGAGAGAAACGCAGGTGACTAAAAGCCTGGAATTACAGACCTTCATCAGCAGGTAGGCAAGAGTAACGTATTTAGGCACAAACCTGTCTCTTTGTCTCCCTCCCCAGGTGACTTCACTGGCTACCTTCTGGCCTACGTAAGCCTAGGACCCATTTTCATCATCTTTGGCTTTGTCACGCTCATCGTTTTCAAGAGAGAACTTCATACCGTGAGTCTTCGCCGTGCCTTCTGACATCTCGGATCCACCTTCCCTTGAACGACTGTCCGATTTCCCTGGCCTTCCCTGCTTTTCCCTGTGTGCAAGTCTGCACCCCTTTGTCCCTCGGCTGTGATTGTCCTATAGAATTATGTCTCCAGACCGGGTCAACTTCTGCTGGGTCGTCCCAGGCGTCTAAATGTTCCTCAAGCCTAACTCTGGGAATGTCCAGACTTGGGAATACCGTGCATTCAATTCACAGTTGGGGCCTTCGCATCACACCTGACGCCTGATACTTTGTAGTAATGGCGCATTATACCACCACTACTTTGAATTTACCTGCTGCGGAACGATCAACCCTCGCTCTGCAGTATCAGGTATATTCGAAGTTTCCAGCTGGCCCGGCCCGGATGGCGAGAACAGCGAACGAGAGCTGAGACTACAGCTCGGCTCCCATTGGCTGCCCTGTCCCACGTAAGTTTCACAGCTGCCAAGGAGGAAGCTGCGGACCTGCGTTGCAGGTGGGGACAACGAGTCATCTGTTCACAGCCAAGTAAACTGTGATTTTTCTACCAACTGCGGGTTTTTTTCCACTCATCTGGAAGGGGCCTCAGCATTCCTGCTAGTCTTGCTGTCACAGAATGCAGGGACTTGTAGTCCAGGGATATCTGGGTGGCTGCAGTTTCAGATTCCTGGGTTACGGTGAGCTGTGTTAGTTTGTGGCATCCGAAAGAGCCAAACCTCACGTGGTCCACACCTGCTGTGGCCCCTCTTCGCTCAGTGCACAAGGTGGTTGCTCTCTAAGGCTGGGGGTGCGAATTGTGAACACAGGGGGTAGAGATAGAGAGAGTGAGAAACCAACCCCAATCTGTCTTTTTTTTCCAGGCTGAGGCCAAAAGATCAAGCAGGGTGAGAAAGTCAGCTGCAGGGACAGCAGAGCCAGTTTGCACGGGTTTAATCACGCCATTCTTCCATCCCCTGATGAGTAGGCATAGCAAGATCAGTGGTGTAAATAGCACAGCCAGAGAGTTAGCAGTAGGTCTGTTGCAGAACTGTGGCAAGCCAGACAGGTAAATGCAAGAACCTCAAATATGTGTTTGAGTGCATGCGTTCGTGGGTGGGTGCGTGCGTGCGTGCGTGCGTGCGTGCGTGGGTGCACATGTGTGCCTTACAAGAGTGTGCAAACATCTCCTTAGCCTTTCTCTTTTTTCTTCTTCATTTCTATCCTGCCCTAAACCCGAAGGTGTCAGGGCAGGTAACAGCATTTGAAAGCAAACATGTAATTAAAACAACAACAACAATATATATTAAAGCAGCAACAGTGTCTGTAAAGAGGGAAGAGACAGTATATTCCCATTTAGCCAAAGGCCAGGGAGAAGAGGTGGGTCTTCACTGCCTTCCTAAATGTGTACAGTGAAGGTGATAGATGCACCTCAAGGGGGAAACTCTTCCATAGCCTGGGGGCCATCACTGAGAAGGCCCTCTCCTGGGTGCCCACCCCTTTTGCTGCTGAGGGTGGTGGGACAACCAGGAGGGCCTCCCCTCCAGATCTTAAGGCATGGGCAGGTTGATATGGGAGAAGGCGTTCTTTTAGATATTTGGGGCCCAAGTCATTTAGGGCCTTATAAGTCAGAGTTAACACCTTGAATTGGGCTCGGTAGCAAAGTGGCAGCCAGTGCAGCTCTTTTAAGACCGGCATGATGTGCATCTGGCCAGCTGTCCCCGTCAGCAGTCTAGCAGCTTCATTCTGCACAGCTGCAGCTTCAAAACCGTCTTCAAGGGCAGCCCCATGTAGAGCGCATTACAGTAGTCCAATCTAGAAGTTACTAGAGCATGGGTAACTGTGGCCAAGTCATGTCTATCCAAAAAGGGCTTCTACTGATGCACCAACTGTAGCTGGGAATAGGCACTCTTGGCCATGACCTCAACCTGAGCTTCAAGCGTTAGCTCAGAGTCCAAGAGCACCTCCACATTTTGGACCTCTCCCTCCCAGGCATTACAGCCCCATCGAGGAAAGGGTTTCTCCCAACTACAAGGACCAGAGACCCAGTGGCACACAGCACCTTTACCTTGTCTGGATTCAGCTTGAGCTTTGATCCTATATAGGCACAAAAAATATTGAAGTGAAAAGTACCTCAAACTTTTATCCAAAAGTGTTTTTAACTCAGAGACAGGAGGTCTCTGGCAGAAGCCTAGTGGACCTGGGGTGTTTTTCCACTGTCAAAAATTACCCATTTTTGCACCCATTTAGGACCCATTTGGGTGTGAGCCGGATGATCCCTTTTCCACCACGGCACCCATTTGGGACCCGATTGTTTCCACTGCCGTGGGGGAAATCCGGATCTAATGGGTACATTTTGGCCTTTAATCCGGATTTTCTGTAGACCCCATTAATGGGGTCTACAATGGTGTCTTCTGCCAGAAAATCCTGATTAAAGGGAGCCTGTTTCCCCTGGAAACAGGCAACGGGATCCAAAGGAGGCTAGGGGGAGGGGATGCACCCATTGGGCCCCCCCTAAACCTAGGCTCTGAAGTCACTTTGAAGCCACTTCGAAGTCATTTCAAAGTCTGTGCAAAATAGCTCCGGAGTGCCTTTGAAGTCTGTGCTGATCTTTGGAGTGACTCCAAAGTCAATTTGAAGTGGCTTCAAAGACTGCCCCCCCCTGCCCCCCGAAACACCTGGGGCAATGGGCCGACCCCTTGGGGGTCGATTCGGATTCCCCACATGGGTGCAAAGCTGTTTCCACAGCGTGGGTGTTAGCTAATGGGTGGCACACAGCATTGCTAATGGGTGCTACACCTCCCGTGTACCCATTCCTTAGATCTGGATCTTTTTAGATCCGGATCTAAGGGCTGCAGTGGAAAAAATCCCCTAGTGTCATGCATTTTTAGAGCAACCATCAGGGATATTGTGTGTGTTTTCGAGTTTTCCTGTATTTACCTAATTACTCTGACTTTTTACCCTCTTGTGACATCTCTCTGAAGGCTAGAATTGAGTAATGACCTTGGCCAGCAACTGTGAGATAAGAAAGGGAATAATGGGGCCTTCATAGGGAGCGGCCAGGGCTCAGGCACATCAGCTGCTAGGAAATCAGAGGGTTGTGAGTTCGGTTCCCTGCAGCTCTCCAGAAGAAGCTCACGGAGGTGGCCGTTGAGTTACCGTAGCTTTTTGGTAAGGCTACTGCCTAGGAAACAAAGAGCGCTACAGATTTTATCCGTGGCATCTCCCTTGAAGAAGGAAATGACAAACCATTTCTGTCTCCTCCAAGAAAATCCTTGCTTGAAGCTGTCCATGAAGCCACCATCTTTTTACAGAGGGAATCACAGGGCTGATAGAACTCTGTGGAGGAAGCGGCCATCTTGAGATCCTTTTAAAGGCATGCTTTGCCCCAATGGTGATGGTGGGAAGGGACACTGTCAGATCCAGAGCTTTCCTTGGTGATTACAGAATGTACTTAGGATGGGGTGCAACTTTTCCAGAGACCCTAAATCAGGGGTGATGAATGATGGCACTTTTACTAGACGTTTTAGCACTAAGTCCACCAGTAGATGCATTTCGGTCTTGCTTCCTGTTCCTGTTTTTGTCCTTTGCACAGATCTCTTTCTTGGTGGGCCTCTTGTTCAACGAAGGTGTGAACTGGTTGATAAAGAATATTATCCAGGAGCCGCGGCCTTGTGCAGGTAGGACTCGCTGGGAAAGATGAGGGTGGGGTGGCCGCCGTGGGAATCATTCCCTTCTTCCTTGGCATGAGATGGGAGTTGCCCTGGGCCAAATGAATGTGATCTGTGTCTGAACCTGTGCCGTTGTAAGGTACTAAAGGCTTTGGGGAAAGTTAAAAATGGTGTTTTGGAAAGGCACAGGGATACCTCTGGCCAGCAAATGGGCTTCTGTAGCCAAGAGGTGAGAATGGTTGGCCCTCCACCAACGCTGTCCCCAAAAATAGGTGTTTGGGGGTTGACTTTTCTCCTGGATCCCTCTGCCACGGTTCCCAGGAGGCAACAGGGAGACGCTCAGCTTCCCTGGGCCCTCTTCCAATCTTGAACGGCTGTGCCTCTGTCTTCTTCCTAGAAATCCACCCATCTGTGTATTCCAAGTACGCAATGCCTTCCAGCCACTCCCAGTTCATCTGGTTCTTCGCTGTCTACTCCTTCCTCTTCCTCTATTTAAGGTCAGTGGATTGCCCTTGAGCGTGGGCAGGTGGGGGTGGGTGTAGCCTTTGCGGAGGGCCTGTGTGTGCCAAGCAGCCGGATCATGACGGAGTTTCCGTCGCTCTCCGCCAGCCCACAAGCTTTGATGCTCAAGCTGTATCTACTACATAAGGACATGGGGAAGGCGGTTCCTCTGCTGATGGAGCTTTTGTTGTTTGGTTGGGTCTGGCCCATGGGTTTTAGACTCTTAGGGGTGGGCGTCTGGGTGTAACGGGCAGGATCCTGTCTTTTACAGTATCAACACTACGTTTTTTAGCATTGTGGGAAACAAGGGGTGTTTTTCCACTGTCACTAAAAGTACCCATTAAGCAACCATTAATGGGTACATAATGGCATTTTTGTACCCATTAATGGGTACTTAATGGGTACTTCTAGTGACAATGGAAAAACACTCAAGAAGTCCTGTTTGACCAGTCACTTAAAAGCAAAGCCACACTCTCAAAAACCATCTTATCCAGCTGTATCTATATTTTGCAAATCTAATCTGGATTCTGGCTCTTTTTATTCATATATTAATACAGCTGGACCTCAGTGTCCATTGGGAGATATGTTCCAGGTCTTACCCCAGTTACTGAAAAAAGGTGGATATTTCAAACACAGGGAAATTCACTCAATTTCTCATAATTCCTGTGAAATCCCATGAGATTTCACAGGGATCATGGGAAGTCTCACATTATTTTGCTCAATTTCCTTGGCGTGTCTGTGGTGGGGAGAAGAACAGAAGCTTTGTTAGTCACTTTGAGTCCCCTTAAATGGGTGAGAAAAGCGGGGTAGAAAAGCCTCCTCCTCCTTATAGAAAACACCTAGGGATAACAGCATAACCAGGGGAATATAGAGGAAACTCTCTCCTAGATTCTTTGCCTGCCAATATTTCTGGGTTTCATAAAATCGAGCCATTATCGAAATGAAAAATGCAAGGAGAAATTTCCTCTTTCCCTGCTTGAAAACCTTAATGATTCTTCTGGGTATCCATCTGCTGCATCGCGAATATGACTTCTTGCTTTCTTTCTTGAGCAATTCTGATTCGGTATTTTCCCCCCCCTCCCAGAATGCACCAAACAAACAATGCTAGATTCCTGGATTTACTCTGGAGACACGTCATCTCGCTCTGCCTCCTAACAGTCGCCTTATTAGTGTCTTACAGTAGGTATGTTGCTTCTGTCTTCATAGCTTGATGTGCAGTCGTAGCGAGAGTCCTCGGTTTCGTCTGGGGGTCCAGCGAGTTCTTCTGTGTAGCCAGGCAACCCGTCTGTAAATGCAGTTTGCAATATTTTCTGCCGTAATCTTGTCCAGCTGCCTTCTTTTTAAATGGAGCTTAGAAATAAAATCTTCCCTGTGTCTCCTGAAACAAAGAATTCAGAGGTCACGTCAGAGGTCTACACAGTAGACATCCAAAAAGAAGTATATAGAATAGTGATGGCGAAACTTTTGAGCTGCGTGTATCAAAATTCTCAAAAAAAGACCCTGGCTTAACTTGGGTGTGGTGTCACATCTAGAAATATCCATAATTTTGTGATATTTGTAGCCCTACTAAAAAAAAGTTATATTTTTGACATATGTATTTATTGACTTCTTTGTGGCTGGATTTCATTTGCTAAATCTTCAATTGAAGGTTGGTATTTCGTACACTTCAAGCCCAAGCACTGTGCGTGACCCGGCAGTATGGTGATACTGAAGGGCAACAATGTGCACTGCATGTCAGCCGAAAGGGCTTGGCGTGTCACCTGTGACCTACATGTCATAGATTCGCCATCACTGATGTAGAACATACCAAAGAGGATCAGAGCTGCTGTGGAGAGGGGCCAGGTGCATGCTGGGAAAATCTTTGGTGATTGTGATGATGTGTTTGGGAGGATTGTTAGAGAAGAACAGCATGCCTCTTGAAGAGCTGAGTCTTAGGTCAAGAGTTAGCAAAGATGCCCAATACTCTCCTAAATCAGGATCCCACAACCTTTTTTGCACCAGGTACCGGCTTCCTTTTCCATGGCGGGGCAGGGTGGCGCTGTGGACCGGCAAAAACTACCTTATGGCCCAGCGCCGGTCCACAGACCAGTGGTTGGGGACCCCTGTCCTAAATAATGCTTCTTTCCCCCTCGCCCTCAGGGTCTACCTGCTGTATCACACCTGGAGTCAAGTTGTATACGGGGGCTTTGCAGGAAGCATCATGGCTGTAGTTTGGTTTGTGATCACGCAAGAGGTCTTAACACCGTTGTTCCCACGAATCGCTGCCTGGTAAGTGCGCTGGAGTCTCTCTTGTGTTTTGTTCCGCAGTTTGGCCCAGGGCAGGGGTCTGCAAACTGTGGCTCAGGAGCCACATGCGGCTCTTTGGCTCCTTGAGTGTGGCTCTTCCAGCTTAGGAGTACCCTAATTAAGTTAATAACAGTGTACCTACCTATATAGTTTAAGTTTAAAAAATTTGGCTCTCAAAAGAAATTTCAGTCGTTGCACTGTTGATATTTGGCTCTGTTGACCAATGAGTTTGCCGACCACTGGCCCAGGGGCAAATGGATTTCTCAGAACTGCTTCCTCTGAGTCATTTTTGGTCCGGTGTCTCTCCTTCAGAAATGGTGGGCCAGTTTGTTCTTGTGGTTAGAGTGCTAGATTCTTATCTAGAGGTTTGTCCATGAAGCCAGCTGGTGGGTCACCTTGGGCTAATCACAGCTCTCTTTCTGAGCTCCCGTAGCCCCACCTGCAGTGTGAACTCCATGTGTGTGGGTCTCTGGTCATGTCCCTGTTTAAAATATCCTTTTGCTGGCTGGATTTGCTGGAAGATACCAAAAGAACTCGGTTGAATTGGCTGGGGCATTGCTTTTCCTTCCCCTTCTTTTACACTTCCTCCAGGGACTCTTCATTTCCCGCTAAACCTCCTTCTCTTCTTCTTCCCCTTCAGGCCGTTGTCTGAGTTCTTCTTAATCAGGGACACCAGCCTCATACCCAACATCCTTTGGTTTGAATACACAGTCACCAGATCAGAAGCAAGGTAGGCGCTGTGCCAGGGAAGGGGCGCCCCGGGGTGGGGTGGGGGCTTTGTTTTAAAAATGGTGTGGGCTCGTTTAGGTATTTAACCTCTTTATCTTCTGCCTGGCTCTGGGGCCTTTGGGTGAAGGGTGGAATATGTACTCTCAAGTAATAAAATGAACTGGTATGCTGTTTTAGAAGGTAGCTAGCCCTTAGATCAGGTATGTCAAAGATACGGCCCGCGGGCTGTACTAATACGGCCCGCGGCTGCCGCCCGCCACTGCAGCCGCCGCAGCCGCTGTCCTCCTTGGGCGCGAAGGAGGCGAGGTGAGGCGAGGCAAGTGAGCGGCGGGACCCTCCACTGCCCGCGGGCACCGCCATGGACAGCCAGCCCCTCCTCTGTGCCCCGGCCACACCCCGGCCACGCCCCAGCCCCTCCTCTGTGCCCTAGCCACGCCCCCGGCCATGCCCCAGCCCCTCCTCTGTGCCTTAGCCACAACCCCGGCCACGCCCCCTGGCCCTGACAGTACTTCTTTTTTTTTTAATCCGGCCCTCTGCAAAATTGAGTTTGACACCTCTGCCTTAGATGATGGTTTGGACTGATGGGAATTGCAGGCTGTGCCCTTGTCTTCTGGACAGCAAATGCCCACCTAGAATTGGCTTCCTAGTGAGCAGAGCAGAGCTTCCTTACACAGCTGAGTAGCCATGGTGGGAACAGGCTGACGGATGGGATCAGCGCTGGGTGCTGAGATTAGCGGAGAAAGCCATCCTGGTGGCCCCACTGGGTGAGTGGGAATGACTGTGTCAGCTCATCTGCGGAACAGCCTTTTGGAAAGCTGATCAGCAGTATGAAGGCTGCCGGAATGGACGCCTAGGTAGCATCTCCGCGTTTGGAAAGTCAGGCAGGATGCTCCTAAGGTATTCGAGAGCAGGTGAAGGTCTTGCCTTTATCTTCTCGGGATGCCCATAAGCAATTGGCGGGTCACTGTGTGAGAAGTAGAGATGTGGAATGAATATTCATAGCATTCGTTATTCGGACGAATTCGGACATTCATAAGAATACAAACGCTTCTGGACATTCGTTGAACTGGGGGGAAAACTGAGGGGGAGGCCGGATCGGAGAAGCAGAGAGGGAGGCAAAGGGCGTGTGTGTAAGGCAGGAGGTGGATCCATATCTGTTATGTGTTCATTTGTATAGGATCTGTATCCAGGATCCATCACCAGGGTCCGTATCTGATACATATGCATTCATATTGGATATTTGTACAGATGCATACAAATACATTCATATTGAGTAGAATCCTACCACATTCGAAGGGGATGTATTCGAAGGGAATACAAAGTTTCTAACGAATCCTGTGCCACAAAGCCCGTTTGTGCACACCCCTGGACTAGAAGGACTGTGGTCTGACCCAGTAGGGTCCCCCTTAGCTCCTTCTCTGGAATGGATATCCGCCCAGGTACCACCTCCAAGTAGGAGAGACTCTCAGGATGCCTCCTCAGGCTATTTGCAGGCCGTCAGGGGCAGGTGAAGATCCGTGTGGTAGGCGACGGACGTTTAGCTGTCCCTTCTGGCTGGGCAGCCGCTGTTGCATCACTGCCAATTCCTAAATATTTTCCTTCACGCCGCAGGAACCGGCAGCGTAAGCTGGGAACAAAGCTCCAGTGAAACCGCGAGCACTCAGGGACACGACCGCACAATTCTGCAAAACCAAGGACGGGCCAGAGTGTAGAGCGAGACCTGTAGAGAGCTGGGAACGAAGCGCGGAGCCTTTTCAGAAGACGGACCAAAGGGCTGGGCAGCAACCATTACTGGGAGCCCAGAGGCCTTTTCCGAGGAGCTTGGAATCTCACCCTCCTGGGAGGCCCCCAATTTGCAGGGAGAGTCTGTTCCGAGTCCCGTTGTTTCCGTGGGGCTTGGACGAGGTGACCCTGCCTAGGCCGCACCTTCTGCATTTTGGAAGGCCGGAAGCGGGAAAGGGGGCGCCTGGAGGATATGTCTAGTGGTGGGTGGGGGAATAAACCATATATAGCTTTGTGACTTTTCCTTTTTTCGGTGGGGGGGGGTGACGACTCCCATTTTTGCAGCATGCAATATAAAACACTATTTATTTCCCAAAGCGAGCTGTTCTTTGCAAAAAAAAAAAAAAATGGAGGGATGGGGGGGTCGGTTTCGTCGCAGGCTTGGAGACGCGGTCGGCGGACTCCCTGCGTAACGGGAGGTGGGTTGAGGGAGAGACGCCCCGCCGGAGTAAGAAGGAAAGGCTTCCCTCTGCCCCCTCCCCTCTTAAAAACCTTCCGTGACTGTTTGAGGCACTGCGGGGCCACCCCAACGGCACTTTGTTTTGGCGACCTTTGGAGAGGATTACTCAAAAACAGTTTGCTTTTAACACTAGTGACACTTCTGCACACGCAGTGGCGCAAGCTAGGGCGCGGGTGGGCGTGGCGGCGCAGCGACCAAAATGCCGCGCTGCTCTTCCTTAAGGATTTTCCACCCTCTTTTCGACACTTCGTCCAGTTTTGACTACTTGGGACCACTTCTCTTTGTCTGTCTCTATCTATTTGTCTCCATTGTTTTGGTTTTTCCCCTGCGTGCCAAGGACTTGGTACGCTCTTTTCTCATGAGCCTTTTCTTACCCCTGCCTTTATACTATGTACCCCAGTCCACCCTCCTCCTGATACTACGGCAGACTCTTGTTAGCAGTTGTTTAAAACGTGTACAAAAGATTGAAAAAGAAAAAGCTAAGAGGATGCACTGTTAAGACATCATGGCGTTCTTAACGGTTAGAATTACCCTTAAGCAACCCCAGACTTTTAAATACTCAATAAAAGTGTTTTTATGGTCCTTGGCTGCCTATTTTCTCTCTCTCTCTTTTTTTTTTGTCCCCATCAAACTCTATGGGTTTTGTAGACAAAATGCATTATGTCTCTGAGGCGTTTCCACCTGACGGGGATTGATGGCAGGTAGCGGTGTGCATTCCAGGTTGCTAGAGGTGTGCAAAAACCTTAGGCATATTCACATGAGGGCTGATGGAACGCGTGTAGGACGTCCTGGGACGCAGCATTTGCTCCACTGGCCCAGCCCGTCCCCGGTGTAGAACACTTAATTGTGCTCTACACCTGGCCCAGGGCGCTTGTGGCCGTCCCTGGCCGGTCTGCAGCTCTTAGGAAGGGAGTGCGTTTGTATGCTCCATCTCTGACAGCTGCAGGCCCCGCCCCAGGCCTGGCCAGATTGGGTCCGGCTGGACCCAGGGACGGGCAGGCCTGTCGTGGTCCTTCCCTAGGTTCCTGCGGGTTCTAGGGGACCAGAGGTCCCCTAGGACCCGCAGGACACCCCACCCACCCCCGGGGCCAGGCCTACGCGGGGACACGTGGATGCACCAAGCACCTCATTGCTGCCGGGATCCATTCAGAGGCTGCGGGGCAGGCGGGCGCAGCACACCGCCAGCCAGAGATCGCCAGTTTGGAACCCAGCGGCAATGAGTTAAGTGCCTGGCGCGCATGTGCCTCCCCGCATAGACCTGGGCCGTGGGATCCGTGCCCAGGGGGGTTCCTGCAAGCCCTCGGGGACCCGGTCCAGTCCCCTAGGACCCCCAGGAATCTGGGGAAGGACCATGACAGGCCTTCCCCCCCCCCCCGGGTTGAATTTGACCCAATGGCAGCCAGGCATGGGAGTGGGGTCCTACCCCCTTGCCAGCCTTTTCAGGCTAGGACGTGGGGACGCTTTCCCCTTTTGCACGTAGGCAGGTAGGAACACGTCTCCACACGTTCCTTACCTGCCTGTGTGTGAATGGGGAAAGCGTCCCTGCGTGTCCTAGCCCAAGTGCACTACAGCCGTTGAGCTGCAGTGCAAAAAGGCTTCTGGTTTCATGTGCTTTACGGAGCGCTTGAAGTGGCCACGGCCCTCTTACGTCAGGGCCGATTGCTGCTTAGCATTCAAATCGGTGTTTTGCACACCCTTAGAAGCTGCGTTAAATTGCCCTCCAGCTGGATATTTAGAAACTGTCTATCCCTGTTTAGAAACATTATGACTGAAATTTGAAATATGCTTTGCTTTAGCAAAGGAGCTGGTTGATGGTGGAATCAAAAGCCTGCCTCGTTCTCACCAAACCTTAGCTCTGGTTCCGATTCCAGCTGGGGCACTGGTCTCGCACCATCCTGATCTGTGGCCCTGGCGCCGGTTGTATCTACACCCACTTCCCTAACCTGAGCAGGTCTTATGAAAACTATACATTAGCATGGAATATATTCCTATGAAACAGTTCAGGATAACTGAATTAGGAGCCTGGTGCATTTGGGGCAAATAGTACCTCTCGTTTTCACATTCTCATTATCTGGCACCTAAAAGCTGTTCCAAGGTCTGGGTGCTACCACTAAGTAGGCCATGTATCTGTGCCTGACTCAGAATGCATCCAGATAATCAAGTGCTTTTCACTTCTTAGCTCTGCTGTCCTATAATCTGGTAAGTAAAACCTTCTGACAGACAGAAATCTACCTTTCTTTTGGGTGGGAGGGCCGATAGACTGATCAGTTACAGGAGATGGAAAAGATGTTTAGTACCACTGCAACACCAGCACGTAAAGACTGTGATTCAGGTATCTCTTAAAATAATGCCTGATGTATAACTTAGGGGTGTGCACGAATATTCCAAATTCGATCAAATTTGTCCAAATTTCCACATCTGAATTTGAATCGAATGTCCATAAATTCGAATTTAAACATTCGAACGAATTTCGGATCTATTCATTCGAATAATCAGGACATTCGCATGTGTATGTGGCCGTACACGATACATACTTGCACATACGTATCTTTCCCACGTTTATACGGATCCGTACGGGTGTGTACAGGCACATATGAATGTTGTCGACGTTTGTAAGTGCAAATTCGAATAAAAAATCTGAGTGGATAGATTCAAATTTTGGTTAAATTCAAATTTTAAAGATTCAAATCGAATTTCTGGATATTCAATTCAAACTGAATCCCAAAAATGGCATTCATGTCACGCCGCCCCTAGTGCAACGCATGTAGTCATAGGCTCAGACATCAAGAAAGATCTCTTATTTCGGCAATTTTCTTCTGTGCTTTTTTTTTCTAGCTACCAGGGCTTTCCACAGCCTTTTACTTCCACAACGCAGAAGCATTTTCCACACAGCTTTCCTTCCCTTTTGTTTTAATTAAGTCAAACATTCATAGAGAAAACACCTTTTTCTTAAAAAAACAACACAATTTTGTATCATTTACAAGTTGGTAATTCACACGCACATTGCAAGGCCTATAAAAATTACATGCATAAGAATTCTTCAGCAAGGTTTAAAGATTCTCCCCCCCCCCCCCCCGCTCCTCCAGGACCGCCAAGACCAAAACCTCCAATGCCAAGCTTTCGGAGCTGTTCAGCACACATGTGCAAAACCCAATTTACCTCTGTCTTCCCCAACACGTCTTAAAGTAATTCCGCACTGTATTTCAGTTTCAGGGAGAGGTCTGTCAGTAAATTAGGGAGGCACATTTAATTTAAGAATAGGACAATAGGCTTTCTATGGCCCTTGCATTTTTGATGTGTGCATTTTTTAAATGTTTGAGATGTCTTACAAAAGGGATCTAAACTGTGGCTCCTTCCAGGCTTGCAGAATAAAATCACAGCTTACCTACCGCTAAGCGGCATCCGGGCGTCCGGACTAGAACATCCCGTAGCTTCCTCATTGGAAGCTGTGAGCGCATGCGCGCAGTCACATGGGACGGGGCAGCCAATCAGAGTTGAGCTGCCTCCCTGTTCTCCTGGCCTGTTCTCGCTGTCCCATCCAGACTGGCGGGAAGATTCGACATTTCTTAATACTGCGTTGCGAGTGCTGTTCAATCAGCATTGACGTAAATGCGCAGTACCTATGGACTAATGCGTCACCATGACAATGCATCGATCGTCATGCGTGATGCCCCCACTGCGAGTGTGCCATCCGCTGCGCACTGTTAACAAGTCTGGATGTACCATGTATTAGCCTCTGGCCTTGGCAACCTTCAGAAAAGTCAGGAAATCCAAGGTTAAAGTTAAGAGCACCAACTTGCACAAATAATTTTTTAAAAAATATAATCTAAGCTCCTCTTTTCCCCAGGAGTGAGCAGTAAGGCACTTGTGAAGATTTTAAATCTCGCTGCTGGCTGACAAGTAAAAAGTTTGGTTTGTGTTCAAAAAGTCAAACCACTCACCTTCACAAATGTCTGCGCTGAACCGAAACCCAAACCGGTTTGCCGTTTGCAAATACAAACAAATAGACTGAACGGTTTGTGTTTGCTGTGTTCTTGCCATTGAAAAGGGCTTTTCTCAACAGAGGGGGGAAATTGTATTTTTTCATTTTTTAAAAGTTTGGAAACAAAGTCAATCCATTGTTCAATTAACCAGTTCACTCTTGAACCAAACAGTTAGTTAAGGTCACTACGGTCTTCCGTACGATAGTGCTGCTTCTTTCTTTTCCTCTCCTGATGGTCCAAAGTGTGATGGATCCATTTACGCAACATTTTGCATTCTGCTCTTGTTTTCCAGGCCCTAGGGTGGCTGGGTGGCCTAGAAGGCAGAGAGCCACAGGCTCCGTCTCCAGCATCACCCCAGAACAGGTGAATGGCAAACCACTTCTTTCTATCCTTGCCAAGATAAAAGCTCAGCTGTGGAAGATGGAACGAGGAAGGCAAAGGGGAGAGCAGAGGATGGGATGGATGGATGGATGGATGGATGGATGGCATCATGGAAGCAACAAACAGCTTTGGCAAACCTTGGGGGGCTGTGGAGGATGGAAAGGCCTGGTGTGCTGTTGACCATGTGAATGTCTGAAGAACATGTGGGACCCTTCTGCAGAAGGTCCATCCAGGCCGCCAGACCTTCAGAATACTGCATATCCCTTCCTACCCAGATCTTCACTTCTTCCCCTTTCCTCTGACCGCAACCCTGACTACTGGAAGGATAGAGGGTGAAGCCGAAGTTCAAACACTTTGGCCACCTGATGAGAAGACAGGTGGAAAGGAAGATGGGAGACACAAGGCAGAGGATGGGATGTACAGAAGGTGTCATGGAGGCAACAAAGATGAACGCAGGCGGCTGTAGGTGCAGCTTTGACCTTTTACAGGACCACGGAGAGCAACGCATATAGAAATGGTGAAATCACCCTTCTCCTTTCTCTTTGAATAAAAATGCCCCAAGTTCCCCGAAGGTCTAGAAGAGGCGCATGGCCACAGATTGGAGCCTCCACCTAAAGCCTTCACCTCTTCCACCTCCTTTGCTCATCAGCCGCGTCCTACAAAGCCGGCAAGACTGATCAGGCCTTTAGATGTCTGTACACCTGAGCCACAAAACGGGCAGCACCCCAGCAATCCGTTTCGGAACAAAAGGACAACTTTATCAACAGTTCAAAGGCACAATCATAGACAGGGTTTCTGGACGTGCACAGAGTTCCCAACCCCCCTGTCTTCAGAAGGCAGATTTTGTCTTTCCAGTGAGATCGATGGCTGCTAAAAAAGAGCAAACGAAGAATAAGGCTGATAATAAAACTCAAGTGGGTAGCAAGGCTCTGTCCGCTCTAGCCCCCAAGGGGGCGCAATTTCCTTAAGGCTTAGAAACCCAGCGCGGTTCTCCCTCCAGCACCAACCCTCCCAGAGGCCTTTCAAACAACCGAAATGTGTTTCTGGAGAGGCTGGATGGATGCTAGGAGATCTTGATCGCTTTGCTCGCTGCCGTGCAGGTGGAAGGATGCTGTTCCTTCTTCCTCATTTTCACAGCAAACAAAACCAAAAGCACAACCCAGGAAGGGACGGTGCATCCTTCCACCAGCTGTGGGAGGGGGGGAGCCAGGAGCCCTTTCGGACCTCAGGACAGAGACTGACCGTCTCAGGTGCTAACAAGAAACCTTGATCCCCCACACCTCAAGGCACTGCAGACACGCAAACATGGCCGGCGCCACTCGGGCCCGGCACGGAGAAACAGGCCTGGCTTCTTTCCGGAGCCCGCGGTGTGACTTGAGTTCCGGGAACCTCCACGTCTCCCGTCCTCGCTTTCCCCTCCCCCCCCCTTAAAGCTTGGATCTGGGGTTGGACTGCAGCAAGCGTTGCATGTCCAGAAGAGCCGCCTCCAGGTAATGGGCCATCTGGGCCGCATTGGTGTCGGCGCAGCTGTTGAAGGCAGAAATCGCGAAGTTGATGTGTTCGTCCATGGGGTTGTAGCAGACTCCGTAGCCGTCGGGGACGACGGGACCAAAACACATCACGCAGTCGGTCTTCGCGGGGACCTAGAGCGGAAGTCAGGCACACGTTTATTTCTGGAAACTCAAGGGCCTCCCAGAATTGGAAGGGACCTCTAGGGTCATCCAATCCAACCCCCTACTCAGTGCAGGATTCCCGAAACCATCCTGGACAGATGTCTGTCCAGCCTCTGCTTGAAGACCTCCAGCGAAGGAGAACCCACCACCTCCCATGGCAACCTATTCCATTGACTGATCGCCCTCACTGTCAGGATGTTTTTCCTAATATCTAATCTGTGCTGACTCCCTTGAAGTTTCATCCCGTTGTTTCTAGTCCTCCCATCTTGTGCACGTAAGAATGGGGATGATCCCTCTGCCCTTCAGAGACTTGAAGACCACTATCACGTCTCCTTTCAGTCTTCTCTCCTGTAGGCTAAACATTTCTAGATCCATCAGGTTTTCCTCATAGGACATGCTTTCCAGACCACTATGGAGACCACTTATGGAGAGAGTTGGAATGACTTCAGTTAACTGAGGCAAGTCAACATTCGGCCTCCTGGGACTCCAGAGTCATTCACCAGAATCTGACTCATTCACCCCTGTCCCCGTTCTGTGCTGTTGAGGTTCCTTATCTTGCAAGGAAATCTGCACAGGGTGGATTTAGACCAGGGATGTCAAAGATACGGCCCGCGGGCCGGATGCGGCCTGCGGGCTGTATTAATACGGCCCGCGGCCGCCGCCACCGCCCTCCTTGGGCGCGAAGGAAGCGAGGTGAGGCGAGCGCGCGGTGGGCCCTCCACTCTCCGAGTGCGACAGCCAGCCCCTCCTCTGTGCCCTAGCCACGCCCCGGCCACGCCCCCAGCCCCTCCTCTGTGCCCTAGCAACGCCCCGGCTACACCCCAGCCACGCCCCCAGCCCCTCCTCTGTGCCCTAGCCACGACCCTGGCCACGCCCCCTGGCCCAACAGTACTTTTTTTTTTTTAATCCGGCCCTCTGCAAAATTGAGTTTGACACCTCTGATTTAGACGGAGCCACTTTGAGGCTGGTTTCCCAAAACTGAGGCACAGGGTCTGGTGTTTTGACTTCAGAGTTCACCAAAGTTGATTCCTTCTATGATGCCGGCCACCCGGCCAGCCGTTCACTTCTTGTCACCCGAGATACCAGCAGATTGTTGTGCGAGACCAATCCGTGGTCCTAAAGCTAAAATTTTACTTTTTCTGCTGCCTAGGTAGAAGCGCAACAGAGAATGCCTAAGGCCCAAACCGCTGGGTGCTCAAATGTAATTTTCAACATTCAATTTCATAATGAATCGAATATTCAAAAATCCAAATCCGTACGAATAAAGAAAAACAAGTGTCTGGTCATTCAAACCGATACGAATACATTCTTATCTATTCGTTCAAATATTTGATATTTATCCAATGATACAAATCTTGTATACATCCTGTATGCATCCTGTTCTCATCCTGTATGCACAAGATGCATATGGCCGCCTACATGGCTTTAAGGTAGGGTTAGACAAATTTATGGATGACAGATGTATCAGTGGCTACTAGAACGAATGCCTAGGTGCATCTTTCAGGCTGGGGGGGGCGGGGGCGGGGAGGAACCGGGGCGCTTCTAAGGCCATCTGCTGGGACTCGAGAGCAGGAATAGGTTTATCCTTGTCTCTGCTTGAGATGCCCATGAGCATTTGGTGGGCCACTGTGTGCGACAGGATGCTGGACTAGATGGGCTGTGGCCTGATCCAGCAAGGCTTCTCTTATGTTCTTATGTACATGTATGAATGTCCAAATTATTTGCCCAAATAACTCAAAATATTTGTATTCATACGAATACTAAAGTATGAATGTCTGATCATTTGATTCATATACGAATGTCCGAATAATGAATATTTTGAATATTCGTGTGGATCCCTAGTCCGGCGGCTCTCGCAAAGCTAGGCCAGATGGAGCGCTGCAAAGAGCCCTGTTCATATCTAGGGCATTTAAGAGGGGCAGAGCTGCCTCGAAGGGAGATATAAACACCATGCCACTCATCTGACTGGGAGGAAGGGCAGTGATGGGGCTCCTCCCAGTCTTTTGCCAATCAGCAGATAAGCAGAAAGGAAAGGGCAATTGAGCTGACCGCAAGTGGTCTTCCCCCTCCATCGGGGTGTCTCCCTTTGGTCCTGGGTTCGGCTAAAAACTGGGGAAGCGATCCTGCCCCGGGAGTTCGCCAGGGCCTGCTTACCTGGCTCGTGGAAAGGTTGAAATGCATGGCGACTGCGTAGGCCGTATCCATGAAGAGCTCTGGCATGCTGACAAGGTCTTCGATCGCTTGAAGCTTCAGGCCCAGCAGATGGCGGTCAATGGCGTTACCCTTAATGGCCTGGATGGAAGGCAGGAAGGTGAGGAACAAGAAGCTCTCCGGGCAACGGTTTGGGTCTCCAGGCAACCTCCCTTGACCATCTGGGTGCCCTCCAACAGTTTTAAAAACCTCGGAGGAGCCCTGCTGGATCAGGCGACAGGCCATATCGTCTCAAACAGTGGCCCACTGGTTGTTTCGGAGCATCTCAAGCAGGAGACGAAGGCAAAACCTTCACCTGCTCTTGACTTAGAGGCTTCCTGCCTGTCCCTCCCACCTGGAGGTGGCACGTGGGCATCCATTCTAGTAGCAACTGATGCAGCTGTCCTCCATGAATTAAGTGGAGGCCTGCTGGATCAAATGAACATCAGAGGAGCCCTGCTGGATCAGGCCACAGCCCATCTAGTCCATAAGAACCTAAGAGAAGCCCTGCTGGATCAGGCCACAGCCCATCTGGTTCATAAGAAGCTAAGAGGAGCCCTGCTGGATCAGGCCACAGCCCATCTAGTCCATAAGAACCTAAGAGGAGCCCTGCTGGATCAGGCCACAGCCCATCTGGTCCATAAGAACCTAAGACGAGCCCTGCTGGATCAGGCCGCAGCCCATCTGGTTCATAAGAACCTCAGAGGAGCCCTGCTGGATCAGGCCGCAGCCCATCTGGTTCATAAGAACCTCAGAGGAGCCCTGCTAGATCAGGCCACAGCCCGTCTAGTCTGGCAGCCTGTCTCAATAGTGGCCCACCATCTGCCCATGGGCATCCCAAGCAGAGACAAGGGGAAACCTTCTCCTGCTCTCGAATCCCAGCAAATGGCTTTTTCTATACCTCCTGTTTCTTTAGAAGGTACCTGGGCATCCACTCTAGCAGCCACTGTACAGCTGTCCTTCATGATTTTATCTGCCAACTTCTGGAAGGAGAAGCACCCCCCCACCCCACCCCACCCCACCCCACCCCACCCCATTGGAACTTATTCCTCCAGGCCAAGCAACATGCAAGGTGCTCACCATGTCAGTATAGGCCCGGTGGGCCTGCGTGGCTCGTCGCAGCAATTCCACCTTCTCGTGGCCCTAAGGAGGAGGACACGGTTATCAGCCAACGTCCAACGCTCCCTGCCACCTCTAGAGGAGCTCCAGAAGGGCTCCTCAGCTCCTCACCGGCTTGCCAGGGTCATCCATGGCTTGCACAAATTTGACGGAATCCACGGAGGTGGAACGGATCGTGTCTGTCCGGCCCAGGCGGAACATCCGGAGGGAGGCGCTCTCGTAGGTGGCGCACGGCTGCCTGTACATCCTGGAAGGAGAGGTGGAGGAACCGGTGGGAAGGGAAAGAGGTGGGATAAAGGCATCTGTTTTCAAAAATATCCCCTGCAAAACAGCCAGGCCAGATCTCAGCCGCAGAGCAGTGACTCCTGCAGAGACCCCTACAAGGGTGGCCGCTCTAACCAGTTTGGTCTAGTGGTTAGGGAGCCGGACTCCTATCTGGGAAGACTGGGTTTGATTCCGCACTCCTCCAAGAAGCCAGCTGGGTGGCCTTGGGATAGTCACAGCTCTCCTTCTGACCTCTCACAGCCCCACCCACCTCACAGGGTGTCTCTGGTGGGGAGAAGAACAGAAGGTTTGTCAGCAGCCTTGAGTCCCCTTAGATGGGTGAGAAAAGTGGGGTATAAAAGCCAATTCTCCTCCTCCTCATCCTTCTGGGGATTATGGAACCGAGCACTTTGAGCTGAAGAATGGGATAGGTGGACGAGAAATTTAGAGATCCTTCCCGGGGGGAGACAAGAGACTCCGGCTACAAATGTGTTTCCGTGGTAGAATAAACAGTGAGGCCTGATTCACGAAGGAATTGGGGGGAAGACAACCTTTTCCGAGAGCACCAGAGGGCAAAGGTGACCGGCTGACCACCCACCTGCCCTCCACTCACCTGTAGTAGGCCAGCTGCAGCGCCATCTGGATAAAAGCATCGGGGCTGACCTTCTCTGACTTCGGGAAGTTCTTCCCAAACTGGTGGAAGACGATCACCTTGATATCCAGGTCTTCTACCATGCTGTCCGGGGGCACAGGAAGAAGACAGAGGTTTTGATAGGGTGGAAGCAGAAAGCAATGGGGGAGCTATTTATTTTATGGCACCGAAGGTCACAAAGTGAGCCTCCGAAATCGCAATGTCACGGCCTTTTCTGTGGTGGCCCCCCTCTGGCTTTGGAATAACCTCCCAGTGGAAGGTTATTGCATAAAAATCAAGGTCTTTAATATGAGCAGCAGAGGGGAGGGCATTCCAGAGTGAAGGGGCTACCACTGAGAAGGCCCAAATGAGAACAATTTTAAGAGGGTATTCTGTGTAAGTCAACCTCTCCGGCTGATCTCGGGGTTCTTCCAGGGAACTCGTGCAGAGTCATTCTTGACCCCCTGCCCCTCTCCAATGCCCCATCCCACCTTTACTCACATGTTAAGGTTCTGTTTTGCCTTTTCAATATCGTTCTTGATTTCTGGGGTGATGTTAAAGCGTAGCTTCTTGGGCATCGGCAAAGGGATCATAGGGGATCTTACCAGCTCTGGCTTCTTTCTGCCCAGGAAGAGCAAAGGCAAAGAATGAACCTTTGTGGGAAAGTCATTCCTTCCTTCCTTCCTTCCTTCCTTCCTTCCTTCCTTCCTTCCTTCCTTCCTTCCTTCCTTCCTTCCTTCCTTCCTTCCTTCCATCCTTCCATCCATCCATCCATCCATCCATCCACCCACCCTATAGCCCTCTTCTGAGCTGATGTTGGGCATTGAACCTGTGACCCTCTGATTTCCAGGCTGCTGCCATTGAGCTCTGGCCACTCATGGGTCCCTTACTTGCAATTCAGCGAGGAGACAGTCACACATCTGCACCCCCCAAGGAAGAGGAACGCTGAGATGAAGGTGGCAGGAGCCCTTACGTGTATTCCACAACGTGATCTAGGAGAGCCACAATTGGTGGGCCTTCAGAGGGCGCATGTTCGTAGACCAGGCCGCAGGATCCGTCTTCGGCCACGATAAACTGCAAGGCAATTTAAGTCAGCGGGAAGGAGGAGACCTGCTTTTGCTGGACGTGGGTGGAATGTGTAGTGGAAACTGGTTCAAGCAGGGAGGACAATACACTGGCCACCAGAGTTTTAGGCCACAGCCCTAATATATTCTGCCATTAGAACATAAGAACCTCAGAGGAGCCCTGCTGGATCAGGCCGCAGCCCATCTAGTCCATAAGAACCCAAGAGGAGCCCTGCTGGATCAGGCCACAGCCCATCTAGTCCATAAGAACCTAAGAGGAGCCCTGCTGGATCAGGACACAGCCCATCTAGTCCATAAGAACCCAAGAGGAGCCCTGCTGGATCAGGCCACAGCCCATTTAGTCCATAAGAACCCAAGAGGAGCCCTGCTGGATCAGGCCACAGCCCATCTGGTCCATAAGAACCTAAGAGGAGCCCTGCTGGATCAGACCACAGCCCATCTAGTCCAAAAGAACCTCAGAGGTGCCCTGCTGGATCAGGCCACAGCCCACCTAGTCCAGCATCCCGCCTCACACAGTGGCCCACCAGTTGCTTCTGGGCATCTTGAAGAAAAGATCAGGGCAAAACCTTCACCTGCTCTCGGCTCCCTGGTGGTCAGAGGCATCCTGCCATTCTAATGCTTTGCAAAGAGACCCTCAGAACTGTGCCTGGACGATCTATATACGTGGCGCACATTCCAGCCTGCGCACCTGAAGGGTTTTATCAAACCAGCGGTTTCCACTGTTCCACCGACTCCCCCCTCCGTGCAACATCTGGGCTGCCACCCGGCTCCGATAGATATCATCCGAGACCCGGGCCATCGGGGCGTCCAGACAGACGGTGAAGATGCTCTTCTCAATAGACCGTACGGACTCTTTGTTGGTCTTGTCTGGGGAGGAAACAGAGAGAAGGTCAAGGGTCCACTGGGACTAAAATAAGGACAAAGCTGACCAGCCTCCTCAGATCCCAACTTCTGGGAGTTCGTTAAAATGTATTAAAAACAAAATACGTTCAATATAATCAAATTAATTAAAATCAGTAGGTGGGAAGGTACCATTCCGGTGGGGAGGATCCAAGTGATTAGCAATGCCTTTTAACAGTAGGTACCCGAAAGTCTTGGACATAGGCACTCCACAGAGGAGTGGGAAAGGGCTTTGAAGGAATAAGGGCCACCACTGAAGAGGCCCAGCGAGAGGTAATTTTTTAATACAGTCGGTCCCCCTATCAGCCCCCCAACACACACGCAGGTGCCATAAGAGAAAAGCACCCAGAACCGGAAGGCCTATTTCGGACTCCGTAGAGCGTTGGAATAGGCGCACGACCCTCCCAGAACCCACCCCAAAATGTAAGGGGGCATCTGGGAGGCGTCTGGTGGTGTCGCAGACGTATTCCAATGCTCCCCAGAGGCTGAAATAGGCCTTCCAGAAGCCAGAAAAGCACTTCCGGTTCTGGGCTTGCACAACCCCAGAACTGGAAAGCCTGTTCATGATTATCCACGGTTTGAGGTAACCACGGCAGGAGCCGGAACGTATCCCCAGCGGGCACAGGGGTCCGACTGTACCTACCTTTTCTTTAAATGGAAAGCAGTAGACAAATATCATAGGATAAATACAATAGAATAAATCCACCCAGTGTCCATGAGCGTGGTGACCCAGTGTTGGGCTTAGGGCAGTGATGGTGAACCTTTTGAGCTCGGTGTGTCAAAATTCACAAGAAAACCTAGCTTAACTCGGGTGCTGTGTAGAAATATCCATAATTTTGTGATATTTGTAGCTCTAGTAAAAAAGCTATATTTTTGATATATGTATTTTATAAAAAGCAAAAACAAATAATTCTTTACATTAGTGACTTTTGCTGCTGAATTTCGTTTGCTAAATCTTCCATTGAAAGTTGGTATTTCGTACACTTCAAGAACAAGCAAGCGCTACATGCCCAGGTGCCAGGGTGACCAGGTGTGTCACCCAAAAGGGCTTGGCGTGTCACCTGTGACACACGTGTCATAGGTTGGCCATCACTGGCTTAGGGAAAGATGGAAGGAGAAAGCCACAGACGGGACGCAGACCTTTAATGAGGTTGTTATAGGCCTTAGCCCAGGAATTGCGGTGGTTGGTGGTCAGAATCCCAATGGGTTCCTTGTTGGATTGGAGGGAGGTGTTCAAAATCTTTTCCAACTGGATGAAGATCTGATCTGTGGTGAGGGGGCTCCCGTCGCTGTTGTAAACGTCCAGCTCAAAGAACTGCGAAGGCAGAGAATAGGGCTACGCGTGAATATTCGAAACATTCGTTAATTCGGACATTTGTACACCAAGAGAACGTCTCAATGTTCATAACTTAGCACTTGTGCAAATAGTTCAGACGTTTGTTAAACTGGGGGGAACGACCCCATTGGAGAATCAGATGGGTTTTTTTTCTACTAGCACTAAGTCCCCATTAGGGACCCATTAAGAACCCATTAGGCTGAGAGCAGGAAGACCCCATTTTCACTGCAGACCCCACTGGAACCCTTGTTCACACCTGCACAAGGGGAATCTGGATTAAATGGGTCATTCAGGACCTATAGTCCAGATTTCCTGTGGACCCCATTAAAGGGGTCTACAATCCGGTCTTTGGGCATCAAAACCGGATTAGATGCGCCATCCCCCTCAAAATGTGGCGTGACGGATGTCTCCCACTGGGTACAGACGGATGTTCCACATGGGTGCTCCAGTGTTCCCACTGCGTACTGGCTTAGCACCCATTGCTATTGGCTGCTGCACTGCCTGTGGAGATGCATCTGATACTTCCTTAGATATGGATCCTGACCCATTTCTTAGATCCGGATCCCCTTAGATCTGGATTAAGGGAGGTAAATGGGAAATGCCAAAGAACCCATTTGTGGATACCTCTAACAGAGAAAGGAGAACATGTGCTTTTTTACATGCAGATGGAGAGCCAAGCGCCGCTACTCAAAACTGTTTAAAACAAAGAAAAGCAAAACTGATTTAAAATTAAAAAAAAAAAACAGAACAAAACTGGGAATTCCAGGTCCTTTGCTTAGAGCATTTGCAAAAATAGAACGTTTGTGAAGTCCATTAGGTCTGCTGTGTAGGTGAGAGGCTTTGAATAAACAGGATTTATATAAAACTAGGAAGAGAAATGTATCAAAAGGGATGCAAAAATCAAACAAACACGCGTAATTGGGCAAAAGAGGAGAAGAGGGCAGAAATGAGAGAAAAGGGCTGAGCAAAGAAGAAGAGTTGGTTTTTCAACCCCACTTTTCTAAAGGGACTCAAAGCAACTGACAAACCTTCTGTTCTTCTCCCCACAACAGATACCCTGTGAGGTGGGTGGGGCTGTGGGAGCTCAGAAGAGAGCTGTGACTAGCTCAAGGCCACCCAGCTGGCTTCATGGAGGAAGAAGAGGTGATTTTATACCCTGCTTTTCTCACCGATTTAAAGGGACTCAAAGCGGCTGACAAAGCTTCTGTTCTTCTCCCCACCCTGTGAGGTGAGTGGGGCTGTGAGAGCTCAGAAGAGAGCTGCCTTTGTGGAGGAGGGCGGAATCAAACCCAGTATTCCCAGATAAGAGCCCAACTCCCTAACCACTGGACCAAACTGGTTTCCAGGAGTTGACGAATGCCGAGCCATTTTATTTGTGTCCCATGCCCTGGAAAGAGGACAATACTGGCAAAAGCGGACCCTATGGACTGTCTCTGGATCCGATCCTGGGGTCCAAATTCAGGGCTGATATCAGGCTGGCCTGCTAATCTTCACAGGGCAAATGCCCTCCACTGGAATAAGCTGGTTCCCCGTGCCTGTTCCCTGTCCCATCACAGAGATACGGGTCAAGCGGAGGACGGCCTCCCTACCTGGAAATTATGGACCACGGTGATGTGAGTGGGAGGCTTCTTTCCTTTCGCGTAGTTTACCACGGAGTCCCGTTTTTGGCCCGGGATGCGGCAGGAAGAGAGGATCTGATAGTACTGGCTCATGCAGAGGGGCTTCCCGCCGAGATATTCCACCGGGAGGGTCTCACTGGGGGAGAAGCATCGAGGAAAATCAGGATTCAATATGGCACCCCAAGAGACCGCAAAATACTCAATTTTTTCTTAAGATTTATTTGTTTGTTTGTTTACATTTCTATCCCACCCCGCCCCATACCCAAAGGTCTCTGGTACATGAAGGTGCTTTGAGAGAAAACATTTATTTATTTATTTATTTATTTATTTATTTATTTATTTATTTATTTATTTATTTATTTATTTATTTATTTATTTATTTATTTATTTATTTATTTATTTATTTATTTTTACATTTGTATGCCGCCCCATACCCAAGGGTCTCTGGGCAGCTCACAACATTTAAATACAGACATATAAGAACTATATCAAAACAGGTTTAAAATACAGCTTTAAAAATACAAGAATAATTAAAACAGCAGTGGTCTTCCGTGGGGGGAAGGGTGGGGAAACATTCAATCAAAGGCCTGCGTAAAGGGGAACGTTTTGACCGCCTTCCTAAATAGGGGCAAAGAAGGGGCCTGACGCACCTCGAGGGGGAGACCATTCCACAGCCTGGGGGCCACTCCCGAGAAGGCTCTCTCCCAGTGCCCACCCGCCTAGCTACTGAAGGCGGGGGGGGGGGTGTCACCAGAAGGGCCTGCCTCCAGATCTTATGCATCTTTGTTTATACTCTGGAGGGGTGGAAGGGACATTGGAAACCTTGCAATGACATCATCTGTTATTGCAAATCCGTGCTTCGCTCCCCTGCTTGTGAGAAGGCCGGGAGGGGCTGAGGTGCCCTCTCACCCCGCCCTAGGGAAGTGGTTATGCGTCTCCTAGGAAGTTCCAGCCGCCGTGTGGAGAGGCACATCCGTTTTGAATGTTTTGCCGAACATTCGAAACAGCACTCTGCACACCCCTCCTGAAATTTCCTGGCATGCATGTCTACCACTGGCACGCTCAGCCGGCCGGCCAGCTGGGCCAGCGTGGATTTCAAAACAGTCAAAACAAAGACTAGCTCAGTTGCGGCAACATTTCTAAAAATGTTTCTCGTGGGATTGCAAGAGAGTTTCGACTGAGCTAGGAAAACCAGATTAGGGTTTTCTACCTCGCTTTTCTCACCCATTTAAGGGCACTCAAAGCAGCTGACAAACCTTCTGTTCTTCTCCCCACAACAGAACACCTGTGAGGTGGGTGGGGCTTTGAGAGCTCAGAAGAGAGCTTCCTTCCAAGTGAATTAGTTAAATTACAGTTAAGAATTGTATTCCAAATGTAACCCTTAGCTCATAAATGTTATTGAATATTCATTATTTAGGGGTGGGAGGGGGTGGGGAGGGGGGGGAAAAGGGAAGAATGTATAAGTGCATAACTATGTAAAATTTTTATTGTAAAAGTTAAAAAATAAAAAAAATTATATAAAAAAAAAGAGAGCTCAGAAGAGAGCTGTGGCTAGCCCAAGGTCACCCAGCTGAGTCAAGATTAATGAACCGCTGGGGTAGACATTGTGCTGACTGAAGGGTAGAGGTTCTTTTTCAACCAGATCCTACAGACTTTGAAAAACCTTCCATTTCCCCCCAACTTACAGGCCTCATAATCCAAAACCCAATTGGCTAAGGATCATAGAGCCACGGCAAAATAAAGGAAGCTTATAATTTTATTTTATTTTTTTAAATAAAATTCTCGTTCAGGTGTGGCTTTTGATCAGCTTTCGTCCAATTTTTAAGCAGTCTGTACATTGCAAAGGGCAGGATATAAACTCCAACAAATCATTTCCCAAGCCAGCTCATGCTGCGATGCACAGCCACTGTGACAAAGATAATATGATTTATAGACTTGGGATGTTCCAGATGCCAGAACTCCTTGCCACGCCACAGACTGGCTGAGCCTTATGGGAATTGTAGTTCTGGATCATTTTGTGTGTGTGGGGGGGGAGGAGACAGATTTTGATCGCGGCTGGTCTAACTTCAGTCACACAAGTTCCATCACATGGGACACCCATACCTAGAACCTGAGTTCTAGATCCTGTGCCCTTGCAGGAAACTCACAGGTGTGTACACACAGGTGTCTATAAACCCCAGCCCTTGCCCAGCTCAGGTCTTCCTGGACGAAACATAGATATTAATGCTGCCTGGAAGCCGAGAGATCTTCTCACTCACTTGTCAATCATGGTCTTAAAGTCCAGGGCTCCTTCAATCAGTTTGGCCGCAAACCTGCAAAATCCACATGCAAAGAACATGAAAACCTGTAGAATGTGGACAATGCTTTGGGAATGTCTTGGCTGGGCAAACAGCCCCCCCCCCCCTCTAATCCCAGCAGCTGCTATCACCAGTTGCCACCTGGAATCTGCTAGATCATGACAAAGCGTCACAAAACGCCTGGCACCCGCTGGCTTCCGCGTTCTTCCCTTGGATTGGGAGATATTTTTAAATGCAGCCGGAGGGCAGATGGAAAGGCACAACGGGAGCCAAGGAGCAAGTAGGGGAAAAGTGATCCTGTGCAAAGGTCAGCGCTCTGCTTCCTGTCCACAGTGAGGGATGCCACAGGCAGAAAGCGCTAGCTTGCATCCAGGACAATTGTACAGACCAAGGGCGTCCACTGGGGCAGCGCGGATCAGCTGCCCACGTGAATGCCATCAGCACCTGGCACCCTTGCCACTCAGACTGCGTGTCTGTAGTCATCTCCCCTCCCACCATGGAGAGAGCCACCGCCACCACTTCCATGCTGCCCCAATGCAGTCGGGACGGCGGTGCTGGTTAAAAAAATCCGGGTTAAAACCCAGACTTTTTTGAGCAGTCAGAACAAGGCCTGGGGTGGAATGAGCCCCTGGCAAAGAAAGCAAGATGGGTCTCTCAGCCTACATTGGTGGGGACAATAACGCCAAGGTTAGGAGAAAGGCAAATGGTTCTAAAGCTCCCCCCTTGGCTCCCTGGCTCCCTGGCACTTGCCTTTGGACAGAGCGGCCGGAACTTATGGGAGTTGTAGTTCCGTGCCAGGAGTTGCATGGACTCCCTTGTGAAATCCTTCTCTGCACCTCCCATTTCCATGTGCATCCATGCAATCATCACAATAGCTTGGTTGCATCTGATGCGTCCACAGTTACCTGAGCTGACCTTGCCGATCCAGAAAATCCTGCTTGGGCAGCACAACACCTGGACTGGAATGCACGACCACAGGCAGGCGATACTCCAGGTACGCGGTTTTCAGCCACCAGTCGGATAGCTCGGGTGGAAAAAGAAGGTGTGTCGCTTAGTAGAAGGATCTTTCAGAGCCACCTGGATTCAGATGCTCTCTGTCCAACTGTCCTTCCATAAGGACCTAAGAGGAGCCCTGCTGGATGAGGACACAGCCCACCTAGTCCATAGGAACCTTAGAGGAGCCCTGCTGGATCAGGCCACAGCCCACCTAGTCCATAGGAACCTTAGAGGAGCCCTGCTGGATCAGGCCACAGCCCACCTAGTCCATAGGAACCTTAGAGGAGCCCTGCTGGATCAGGCCACAGCCTATCTAGTCTATAAGAACCTAAGAGGAGCCCTGCTGGATCAGGCCACAGCCCATCTAGTCCCTAAGAACCCAAGAGGAGCCCTGCTGGATCAGGCCACAGCCTATCTAGTCTATAAGAACCTAAGAGGAGCCCTGCTGGATCAGGCCACAGCCTATCTAGTCTATAAGAACCTAAGAGGAGCCCTGCTGGATCAAGCCACAACCCATCTAGTCCATAAGAACCTCAGAGGATCCCTGCTGTGTCAGGCCAATGCTCATGTCGTCCATAAGAAGCTAAGAGGAGCCCTGCTGGATCAGGCCACAGCCTATCTAGTCTATAAGAACCTAAGAGGAGCCCTGCTGGATCAAGCCACAACCCATCTAGTCCATAAGAACCTCAGAGGATCCCTGCTGTGTCAGGCCAATGCTCATGTCGTCCATAAGAAGCTAAGAGGAGCCCTGCTGGATCAGGCCACAGCCCATCTAGTCCAGCATCCCATCCCACACAGTGGCTCATCAATTGCTTGTGGGCATCTCAAGCAGAGGATGAAGCCAAAACCTTCACCTGCTCTTGACCCCCTGCAAATGGCCTTTAGCAATGAAACATTTGGCAGCGGAGAGGATCCTGGAAAGGATACTTGAAGGAAATGAGGCCAGATCAGCTGAGATTCCCTGTCTCATCTGTAACAGTTTTGGGGCTGTTCCGATATGTTCCGATAACATGGCATAACAGCTGCAAAACTGTGACAAATGAGCCTGAATCCGGCCATGAAAGCCTGCCTATGCTCATGAGAGCCCCTGCTCCACCTTCCTTCAGGTGGGGGAAGAATCCAGTGCTCCTTGAAGTTCCAGTGGAGTTTCTAAAGAGTCCTGGGGTGTGCCTTCAGGGGAGCAGGGGGGACGGGGGACATTTTATTTGCCAGAAAATTGAAGCTGAATCCAGACAAGATGGAGGTGCTGTGTGTCCCAGGCTCTCAGGTCCTTGTCCCATATGGATGCGGGAAATATGCGCACGGGCACATGGGTAGCATGCATCGTGTATGTATCCGTACGCGTCCAAATGTCCAAAAATTTGAATGTTCAAATTAGAATCTAAACGTCCACATTTGAACAAATTCAGCCGAATTTCAAATGGTACGAATATTCGTGTACATCCCTAGTTCAGGTTCTCATTTTCCTGTGAGGCTTTTTATGTACAGGATTGGATTTACCTGTCGCAGGTCTCCAAAGACCGTGCCCGGTTTATGGGAATAACGAAAGCAGAACATGAGGCTCCGGGAAGAATCACAGGAACCTACCCAATTCTCATGCTTCCGGGCCCGCCTTTCCAGGCCCTTCTGCAGCCGTTCCCCAACGCCCCCCGGCTTCCGGAATTCCTGCACCAGGTCCCGGGTGTGGCTCAGCTCCTCCTCGCTGACGATGGGTTCCAGGGCGAGAAGGTAGCGATCGAGGGTCTGCTGCAAAGGCGGCACCGGGAGGGAAGGGAGGCTGTCTTGGTGTGCAAGGTAACGGCCCGGAAGCCTCCCCAAAGCTACCGGCCTCAGCAAACTCGACGACTTAACCTGCAAGAGAGGAAATACCGGATGGGTCAATTTATTTATTTACTATTTGTATTTCTATCCCGCCCTGTACCTGAAGGTCTCCGGGCAGGTAACAAACATTTAAAATCAACACGTTAAAGCAATAACAGTGTATATTAAAAAACAGCGTCCACAAGTGGGAAGGGAAAGTGTATGAACCAAAGGCCAGGGCAAAGAGGTGCGTCTTCACTGCCTTCCTAAACGTGTACAGGGAAGGAGATATGCACCTCAAGGTAGGAGACTATTCCACAACCTAGGGGCCATCACTGAGAAGGCCCTCTCCCGGGGTGCCACCCCTTTTGCTGCTGAGGGTGGTGGGACAACCAGGAGGGCCTCCCCTCCAGATCTCAAGGCACAGGTAAGTTGATATGGGAGTAGATGTTCCTTCAGATATTTGGCGCCCCACGTCATTTAGGGCCGTATAAGTCAGAGTTCACACCTTGAATTGGGTCCAGATTTTCAAATATTTGATTCGTTATGAATCAAGCGTCGAAAATTGCGTTCAAGCATACGCTTACTCTCGAGGCCCTTTGGAGGAGTCAAGAGAAGAGGAATGTTTTTTGCCTTCGTCTTCTGTTTGAGATGCCCAGAAGCAATCGATGGGGGCGCCATGTAAGAAGGGATGCCAGGCTAGATGGGCTGTGGCCAGATCCAGCAGGGCTCTCCTTGAGTTCTTAGATTCAGTATTCCAGAGCTGCCCTTGTTGCTTTTTCCCCCAGCTAAATGGATACGGAATTTCATGGGATCTCCTCGGAGCAGGCAGATGAAGAAACAGAGCACAACAATCCTTCCAGAAAGATGGGATATGAAATTTCCAAACAAACTCAGCTGGTGGTTCAACCAACTCCAGCTCCACACTGACGCCCTACAGAGAGGTTGTGCAACGTGCAAGCAAAGTCCAAAACCTTTGTTCCCTTGGGCTGTGCGGAGTTTGCACAGCATCGTGATTTTTGCCTTCTTTTATTTACTCAAAGCATTTTTATCGCGTTCTTTGGCTAGCAGTCAATTCTGCCTGCAACCCAGGGCCTGGCTGTTCAAAAAGTAAAATTTCTGTAAGAAATAGGTAGTGGAAATGAAATTACAGCTAAATACGGCCTGAAGTTGAATATCAGAGTTCTTGATCTGTTTTAAACTTATAGATGGGTCTAATAAGTTTGGACATGTTTTGAATACTTTAAAAAAATTTTACTTGTCAGCACAGTTATAGCAATTGGCTTCCTGTGCTTTCGACTGAACCAACTTGTGCCGATTTCCATTTTTAAAAATTATTTTAAAATGACAGAATTAAAAAGAAAAGGGCTCAGAAGAGAGCTGTGACTCGCCCAAGGTCACCTAGTTGGCTTCATGGAGGAAGAAGAGTTGGCTTTTCTACCCTGCTTTTCTCGCCCATTTAAGGGGACTCAAAGCGGCTGACAAACCTTCTGTTCTCCACCCAACAAACACCCTGTGAGGTGGGTGGGGTTGTGAGAGCTCAGAAAGAGAGATGTGAGTAGCCCAAGGTCACCCAGCTGGCTTCGTGGAGGAGGAGGAGATTTGGCTTTTCTACGCTGCTTCTCTCACCCATTCAAGGGAACTCAAAGTGGCTGACAAACCTTTTATTCTTCTCCCAACAGAACATCCTGTGAGGTGGGTGGGGCTGGGAGAGCTCAGAAGAGAGCTGTGACTAGCCCAAGGTCACCCAGCTGGCTTCGTGGAGGACGGCGGAATCAAACCCAGTATTCCCAGATAAGAATCCGGCTCCACGCTAACCACTAAGCCAAGGAAAACGATTAGGATGGGTGTGACAGAGGGTAAACTAGCCAGGGGAACGCCTTCTAGATGAAGCCAGAGCTGAACAGTAATTAATTTCACATTGCATCGGCTAGCACGAGGATGCTCAAATTTTTTTGCACCAAGTTTTATTGGTGCAGGCCTGCGTCCTGCAAAATCTAAAATCAGTTCCTTTTTCATTTAGTAAACCCTCAGGCCCAAACTGTGCATCCTCAGATAGCAAGATAATCAAACACCTGCTGTATTCATTATAGGTTTGGCATAAAGGATCTTTGAAACAATATATACCATCACCGCCAGAAGCTAAAGGGCTGGAGACACGAGACAGGGCTTTCTCTGTGTTGGCCCTCAAGCTGTGAATGACCTTCCCTTTGCACATTCAAGTGGTCGCTGGAGATGCATCTTTTTGCTTCTCCCTTTGGCTGAAGCAACAGTAACCTTCCTTTCCTATGCACTACACTGTTTCCCCATCCCGTTTTCTTTTATATATATATTTTTATTTATATATCTATGCAGTTTTATTGGCAGAGATACAGAAGTGGTTTGCCATTACCAACTTCCGTAGACAGGATGGTGATCAAACCAGTGACCCCCTGCTTTTCAGGTGGTTTGCTCTACCACTGGGCTACAGTCATTCCCACACTCCATGGCTCCTTCTGGGCAGCTTTATTGCAGCACTCCTCCACAAAGCCAGCTGGGAGATCTTGGGCAAGTCACAGCTCTCTTCTGAGCTCTGACAGCCCCACCCACCTCACAGGGTGTCTGTTGTGGGGAGAAGAACAGAAGGTTTGTCTTCAGCTTTGAGTCCCCTTAAATGGGTGAGAAAAGCGGGGTAGAAAAGCCAACTCTCCTCCTCTTCTTCTTCTTGGCTCAACCCCCCTCCCTTTTTCTTCCCTCGCCCCTTTGCGGGGCTTGTCAAACTCCTGTCCTCTGCCCGCCTCAAGGAGATGCCAAAGAGCAAAAGCCACGCAGCGGAATCCCCAGGGCGCCTTCGCTGATCTTCCAGCCACCCAGGAAAACATTTCTCCTTTGCTGCCTCCAGAAAAATGGGGCAAGTGCAGAAAAGACCATGCACGCTGTCAGCAGCAGCAGCAGCAACTCCTGGGTGCCTTCTCCCTCCCCTCTCCAAAAACACACCCTCCCCTTTCCCGATCTCCACCCCCCCCCCCGGCAGAGCACCCCTCCAAAGCAAGAGAGCAAGACGCCCAGTGCCACTCACCATTTTCCTTGCAATGAAGAGCAGCATCGCTGCAGCGGCCCCACCCCTTGCAAGTGCAAGGCCCAGCCTAGAGGGCAAAGTCCTGCCGATGCATGGGCCTGGCTGCCTGGCCGGGAGCGCCCACGAAGGGCAGGGCGGTTTCAGGGCAGCGGCGCAGTTCTAGCACCAGTCCGGCAGTGCAACGTGCAGCAGCTGCTAAGAGGGAGGAGTTAGCCGGCAGCCATCTTTCGGAAGGGCAAGGAAGGCTGCGAGGGCGCCGCCATCTTGGGGACGGGCAAGAAAACTGCTGATGCTGGTGCTGCTACTGCAGCTGCATGCATTCGTGGACGTGGCCCTTACTTTATTTCCTTTTCTTCGGGGAGGGAGAGAGGCGTGCACAGTGGTGCTCGGCCGAAGGTGGCTGATAAGCTGCCCTGAAATGTGAACATGATGATAAGGAGGTCAATGTATTAAGAACTTAAAGCGTGAAAACTGAATGCACATGACATGAATTCCAGAGCTCTTGTGCAAGTCCTGCTTGCTGACCAGAGCTGTGGCATAAACACCTGGAAGCCGTTTTTCCACAACACAGATAGGTGCATTCCTGCATGCACACTTCGTTGAATTCCCCCCTCCTCTTCCCTCCTCTTCCTTCTTTCCTCTCATGCCTTGACTTTCCAAGTAGGAGACGGCTAGGGAATTCTCTAATATTACATTGTGAGAACTGCTCTCGGATCCTTTTATAGTTAAAAGGGCAGAAGAAAAGAACCTCAGGGAAGGGAGCTGGGGGAAAGCAGGAGCTCCCTTTGGTGTTAGATGGTCCACAAGGTCAGCAGAGTGTTTCAGAAGGAGAGCTGTGACTAGCCCAAGGTCACCCAGCTGGCTTCATGGAGGAGAGCGGAATCAAACCTAGTATTCCAAGATGAGAGTTCACCTCCCTAACCATTAGTCCAAACTGGCTGAAAATGTTGGCAAGGGACCACTAGAATTTTCTAGGCCAGCCTGGTCTAGCGGTTAAGGAGCTGGACTCTTATCTGGGAATACTGGGTTTGATTCCGCACTCCTCAGCGAAGGCAGCTGGGTGACCTTGGGCACATCACAGCTCTCTTCTGAGCTCTCACAGCCCCACTGACCTCACGGGGTGTTCTTTTGTGGGGAGAAGAACAGAAGGTTTGTCAGTCTCTTTGGGTCCCCTTAAGGATGAGAAAAGTGAGGTAGAAAAGCAACTCTTCTTCTTGAAGTCAGGGGTGGACGGAATGACCCTGGAGGTCCCTTTCAACTCTACTGTTCTGTGATCCTATGAATCTTTGTGTCACATTGCCAACAATAAATTCATCCATATTTTGGCTGTAACTCAGTGGCAGGGCAACTTCCAAGCGAGAGGAGGGTTGCAGGTTCAAGCCTTGGCTTTGGCCCAGAAGAAGGGCATGGTAAACCACTTCTGTAATGCTGCTAAGAAAACTGCATGGAGGTATCTGTGTATAGCGACAGTTTCTTGAGTGGTGGAGCCAGGCGTGGACAACGTAGAGGGTTGCAAACCCCCCAGATGTTGGCAAAGAGCATGACACTTTCTGCCCACCCTGGTACCAGACAGGCATAAACCTCTTGTGAACTTGCGACCATCTACCGAGCGTGTCAGTCTATAATTTTGTATATCTAGGTCTCCCGGCCATTGCCCTGAAACGGAGGAAAGGCGCAAGCGTGCTGAGCGAAACGAAGCCTCCGTTGCCCTTTCCTAACTATCAGCGGCCATGATGATAAGGAGGATGACGGTTATGACGCGAGCGGGCGGGCGGGCGGCCGCTTTGCCCTGTCCAAAGATGGCCGTGCTAGGCTCGGCGCAACGGCGTCATATAAAGACGCGCTTCCCTTGCCCGTTTCCGAGATGGCGGGCCGGCGGTTGCTTCGGGATGTGAGGCGGTGAGGAGGCTGAGGTGAAAAGCGGCGGCGGCGGCGGCGGCGGCGGCGGCCTCTCCCTCTGCCGTGGGGCCTCTCGGTCTCTCCGCCTTCGGTTCCTCTTCCTCCGGTGTCCTCCTCCTCCGGCGGCAGGGAAAATGGCGGAGAGCGAGCGGCAGGCAGGTAAGGCGCCCGCCGGGGCGGGCGCGGAGGAGGCCCTGTCTGGCGAGGGGGGCGCTGCGTTTGTGAGGCAGGGGCGCCTCCCCGCCTGGGCCTGGGCCTGGGCCCGTCCTCTAGGGGGAGGAAGAAGGCCTCTGGGGACGCAGGCCCGGAAAAGGTTCCTGCTCCGCTCCGGTTTCCCCTCCCAACAACAGCCCTGTGAGGTAGGAAGGGGAGGCTGAGGGGAAGGGAAGGAGAGCAGCGCTGCCTGGGCCTGGCCGGAGGTGGTGGTGATGCGGGGGGGTCCCGTATGAAATAAACACCATCTTCTTTGGCATTATTATTATTATCATTATTAAAGAAGTTTCTTGCATGAAACATATAAACATGTTTATGTTAATATTGTTATTATTATTATGGGACAGGTTCCTATATGAAATAAACACCACCATCATCATCATCATTGTTGTTGTTATTAAGGAAGTTTCCTACATGAAATAAACAAGTTGTTGTTGTTGTTGTTATGGAATAGGTCCCGTATGAAGTAAACATCATCCTTGGCATTGTTAGTATTATTGTTATTGTTATCATTATTATTAAGAAAGCTTTCTGCATGAAATAAACACATTTATGTTGTTGTTTCTGTTGTTGTTGTTGTTATGGGAAAGGTCTCTGTGAAATCATCATCATCATTATTGTTATTTTTGTTATTAAAGAAGTTTCATGCATGAAATAACATGCTTATCTTGTTGTTATGGGATAGGTCTTTGTCTGAAATAAACATCATTATTATCATTGCTGTTGTTTTATTATTGTTATCATTATCATTAAGGAAGTTTCATGCATGACTGTGATGACATTGATGATGGTGATGGGATAGGTCCCTGTATGGAATAAAAATTATTATTATGGGATAGGTTACTGCATGTACTAAACATATTTATTACTATTAATATTTTTAGGAAAGAGGATCTTGTGTGAAATAAGCATTTATTATTGTTGTTGTTGTTAAGGGAGTTCTCCACGCACAAAATAAACATGTTTCATTGTTATTACTAAGGAACAGGTACCTGCATGGAATAAATATTATTATTGTTATTAAGGAAAAGTTCCTTGCTTGAAATAAATATAATCACCTCCTGGGTGGCCTTGGGCTAGTCACAGCTCTCTTCTGAGATTTTACAGCCCCACCTACCTCACGGGGTGTTCTATGGGGTAACAGAAGGTTTGTCAGCCGCTTTGAGTCCCCTTAAATGGTTGAGAAAAGCTGGGTAGAAAAACCAACTCTTCTTCTTCTTCTTCAGGAGTGGGTGGGAGTTTTTTCTTCCTCTTCTGCTTGAGATGCCCTGAAGCAACTGGTGGGCCACTGTATGAGACGTGATGCTGGACTAGTTGGACCGTGGCCTGCTCCAGCAGGGCTCCTCTTAGGTTCCTATGTTCTCTGTTTCTTTTCAGGAAGTCCTGGGCATTGAACACACGTAGTCTAATGCTCTGCTCAGCGTACAGTGTTTTCTTTCTGTCTGTTCCTTGGTGAAAGCAATAGTGTCTGTTACACCTTGGCCCCCGCCCGCCCCCAAAGCAGGCTAGCAAATTAAACTCCTCTGTTAACATCATCTAAAATGCAGTTCTGTGTCCGTGGTCCCCAAGTGGAAACCCATCACTGAAATTGGTTTGTGCGGGGGAATCGAGGGCACGCGGAGTTCAGGTTGACATTTTCACCTCTCATCGCAAGGTCTGATCTGCAGCGCTTGTCTAAATTCAGACAGGCCATCGCAAGGTTGCCATTCTCAAGGGAGAAATGTAGAAGTGTGAGCTCTCTAGAGGCAAATATTGGGTTAAATGGCTTGAGAAAAATGTCTTTTGCTGTTCTGGCCTTCAACATCCATTTGCAATGAACACACACAGCTTAACGTCCAGGGAGCTCTTTCCAGGACGGTGACCATCTTTCTCTCTCTCTCTCTCCTCGCCTCAAAGCCGAAGCGAGGTAGCAAGCCGTATTGATTGAGCTCTCTCTCCCCACGCTGGGTGCAAATTCTAATTGAGAAGCAGGTATTTCTCACCGTGAGTCCAACAGGTCTTTTTTCTCGGCTATGTGGAATGGGAAATGAGGCATGAACCTTTTAAACACCCTTGTGTGCCACAATTTGCTTCTTCCCCCCCTGTTGGGTCCAATTATACTCGTCTTTTTGTTATTACAGCAGTTCTGCAAATTTACCTTGTTTGTTTATTTGTTTCTGGCAAGGAGAGCTACCTTGTATTCGTTACGTGCCATAGATAAGCAACTCAGGATTCAATCTTGTTCTCGCTGAGCATCCTTCTGTGGTCTTCAGAAAGCTGTGCTCTCTGTTTCTGCCCCCTGTGGACCAGATGGCAACAGGAAGAGCGTTTTAGGATTATTGTGAGGAAGATGGAGAGATACACTGTGTTACATCATTTTGTATTTTGAAGAGGGATGTGGACAAATATTTGAAATATTCGTTATTTGTACGAATTTGGACAATCATATATGAGTGGAATATCCATCCATTCGTTTTTTTAATATTTGTATGAATGCGAGTATTTTGAGTTATGTATACGAATAATTTGGACATTCGTATGAGGATGGATATGCACATATCACGTATGCGTCTTGTGTGTATCCATATGCATCCATACAGATACGTACGGGATACATACAGGTGTGTATGAGATTTGTATCATTAGATACGTATTGAATTTTCAAACAAACGTATTCATATCAGTTTGAACGTCCAGATGTTCGTTTTTCCTTATTTGGACGAATACAAATATTTTGAGTTATTCGTATGAATAATTCAAACATTCGGATGTGTACAGATATGTACAGGACGCATACAGATGTGTACAAAATTTGTATCATTAGATATGTATTGAATATTCAAACAAATGTATTTGTATCGGTTTGAATGTCCAGACGTTTGTTTTTCTTTATTCGTACAAATTTGGTTTTTTGAATATTCTCTTTGTTACGAATCAAATGTTGAAAATTGCATTCGTGCACACCTCTAATTTTGAATAATTGGCATCTTTCGCTCTCTTTCTCCCTGCCTGCCACCCTACTGCTGTTCTCTAAACCATCCTGGTTCTCTGGGCCAAGGGCTATTTATAATTTAAATATTACTCTCCATGGGGAGTGGCCACGCATTTTCCTCCGTACCCTTGAGCAAGTTGTTAAAACGTTATCAAACCCATACAGATCTAGCCTGTTAGAACTGCCACAAAGGCAATGTGAGCAGAATCCTAAAGATGATGGAGGTGTGGGTAAGGAGGCTGGGGTTTCATTGTGCATGAACCTTTGCAGCCAGGAGTCAGGGCAGCCCTAAGGTGTGCTTATCTTCCCCAGGAAAAGTTTCATTAATATATAGGCTGGGAGCAGGGACCCCTGAGAAATTTTGATCCTGTTCTGACTCCTTCTTGAGGGATGAAGTAGAAAAATGTTGCATCAGCATCCCTTCCGTAATACGTCTTCTGAGATCACAGGCCCCGATATGTGCCCCCCCCCAAATAGGGAGGTGCACAAATATTCAAAAGCTCTTCTTCTTCCATTAAACCAGCTGGGTGACCTTGGGCTAGTCACAGCTCTCTTCTGTGCTCTCAGAGTCCCACCCACCTCACTCTTTTGTGGAGAGAAGAACAAGATTTGTCAGCCTTGAGTCCCCTTAAGGGTGAGAAGGTGTGTCAGCAACTATGAGTCCCCTTAAATGGGTAAGAAAAGCTGGGTAGAAAAGCCAATTATTCCTCCATGAAGCCAGCTGGCTGACCTTGGGCTAATCATAGCTCTCTTCTGAGCTCTCACATCCCCACCTACCTCACAGGGTGTCTGTTGTGGGGAGAAGAACAGAAAGGTTGTCAGCCACTTTGAGCCACCTTAAATGGGTGAGAAAAGCAGGATTGAAAAACCAACTCTTCTTTTCTCTGAGGGGACTTTCCAAAGAAGGACATTTGCTCCCAGTGCCCCCCCCCCAAGAGTGATTACATCACCTTGCCTTGTACTTCTGCTGCACGTACTAATTAGCCCAGTTTTCCTGTGTTTTTCATTCTCTCCTGTGTATGACTGACACCATAGTGGGCAGGCAAAGGACCTTTTGGACCCGGCTCACAGTGTCCCACAATGGTGGCCCTTTGCATGCATGGCACTGAAGCCCCCCCCCCTTGCAGTGGCTTGCTCATTAATTACTTCTCAGAGGCCTCTGCTGGGCTTCACGTGAGCCACCTAGGAATGGGGCTCCATCATGCGCTAAAACTGGACCTTTGAGCAAAAGGTTGCTTAAAAGCTGCACGTTGCAAGAAACGGAGGGAGTCTGAGCATTCAGGTACCTCTGCAAAATAAGGAGGTTGTGTGTGGTAAAGTAGGTACAGTCATGATGGAAGCATGGTGGGTACGTGAGGGGAAATGCAGTCATTAAAATCAAAGGCAGATTCAAAATCAAGGCTCCGCCTGTTACATAAGGTAGCAGGTGGAAACTCGCTTAGGCAGGCATAATTTAAAGCCTTCATAGGGGACTTTTATCATGGGGGCAAACATTTCCTTATTATCAGTGACCTTAGTCAAACCATGCTTTCTTACATATTTAAGAATCTATGAGGCACCCTGCTGGATCAGGCCACAGCCCATAGAGTCCAGCATCCCTTTCCACAAAGTGGTCACCAATTGCTTCTGGACCTTCACCTGCCCTTGACTTGAGACAGTTTGGTCCAGTGGTTGAGGGGCCGGACTCTTTTCTGGAAATACTGGGTTTGATTCCACACACACCCATGAAGCCAGCTGGGTGACCTTGGGCTAGTCACAGTTCTCTTCTGAGCTATCACAGCCCCCCCCCCCTATCTCATAGGGTGTTCTGTTGTGAGGAGAATAACAGAAGGTTTGTCAGCCACTTTGAGTTCCCTTAAATTGGTGAGAAAAGTGAGATAGAAAAGCCAACTCTTCTTCTTTTTCTTCTTAACTTCCTGCAAATGGTCTTGAGAGGGCTTCTGCCTGCCTCTCCAACATGGAGGTTATGTCTGTGCATCCATTCTAGATAAAAACATGGACGCCCTGCTGGAATAGGCCACAAACCATCTAACCCTGCATTTTGTCTCACCCATCAGTCTCCCACCAATGGCTTCTGGGCATCTTAAGCAGAAGACTATGGCAAAGCCCTTTACCTGCTCTTGAATCTCTTGAAATAACTTATAATGGCCTCCTGCCTGTCTTGCCAACTGGAGGTAGTATCCAGGCATCCATTCTAGTAGCCAGTGATAGGAATATGCACAAATGTTCATGACATTTGTTATTTGGCTGAATTTGGCCAAATTTAGACATTTGGATACAAATCTAATGTTACGACGTTCGTACGAATAGTTTGTACATCCGTTAAATTGGGGATACATCGGATATGTATTGATACGTATGTATTTGTATAGGATACGTATTGGATATGTAGGCATTTGTATGGAATCCATATGCAGGGTCTGTATTCAGGATCCCTATGCATTTGTATTGGATATTCGTACAAATTTTACGAATATGTTTGTATCGAATAGAATCCTCCCACATTCGAAGGGGATCTTTTTGAATGAATACGTTTTTTCTAACATGCGATTTGTTACAAATCGAATGCCAAAAACCAATTTATGTACGTCTTTACTCACTGATACCCCTCTCCTCCATGAAATTGCCTACCTCTTTTGACAGCATAATACGTGTGGCACTAAATGTTGTTTGAATGCTTTCAGACACTAGACTTTGGACAAGGAAAGGGATTTCCCTCAAAATCCCTCCTGTTCCTCAGCTGTCTCCGCCTGTTTTGCCCTAACTGCCTCCCTGGTGGGTCTCACACACCTGAAAGAAAGAACTCAGATGGGGTGGCGATCCAGATTTCATGGGTATCTGACCCTGTGCCCGATGATGCAGCTTGGCCCAGAATGGATTTCTGTCTTTGTGCTCAGGGATGTCACTTCTGGCCTCTGGGTTGTGGGTGGCAGCTGAAAAACTGCAGTTGGGCAGCGGTCGAATCCTGCAAGCCCCAGAGGTGCCAGAAGTCTCTGCAGTAAATTTGGAAAACTTTTGCAGGGCTGCAGTGAAAACCTAACTCTAGACTGTCCTTTAGAGGTCCTTTAAGGACAGGAGAAGCTAACATGACTGGGATCGTATTGTGGTAGATTGCTGACAAGTATCTTTCTCTTAACTCCTTAAACTTTGCATTTTAAAAGAAAAATCAGTTCAGATCTTTCTTCGGTCAGGATTTGGGAACTTGGATGTAAACTGTGGTGCAACTAGTATCTGAGTTTGGCTTGGTCAGATGATAATCCTGAATTTTTTTCCTTGGGGCTCTGGTGTGACACAGGCTTGACTGGCTGGAAAATGGGGGCCTGAACATGGGAGAGGGTGACAAAGGTAGCTCTGAAGCTGGACTGCTGCAGTGCCCCCTTTCTAGGGGAGGCCCTTGAAGACTGTTCAGCAATGTTTGAAGCATATGTTCCGCTAACTCAGCATGTGATCAGATTACATCTGTAGTCAAAGAGAAAGCGAACAGTCCTAAGGGACCTTCAAGCTCTGCCATCCTTCCGTGCTGTGTCCTGTTTAGGGGCTGATCTATACAGTACCCAGAAATATTGGGATAAAGATGGACGGATGTGGCAGAGACTATGGTCACCCTATGAATACTGTTGTGTAATGCATTCTGTGTGGGCTGCCCTTGAAGACGGTTTGAAGCTGCAGCTGGTGCAGAATGCAGCTGCTAGATTGCTGACTGGGACAGCTGGCCAGATGCACATCACACTGGTTTTAAAAGAGTTGCACTGGCTGCCGATTCACTACCGAGTCCAATTCAAGGTGTTAACTTTGACTTATAAGGCCCTAAATGACTTGGGCCTCAAATATCTGAAGGAACGTCTACTCCCATATTGACCTGCCCGTGCCTTAAGATCTGGAGGGGAGGCCCTCCTGGTTGTCCCACCACCCTCAGCAACAAAGGGGGTGGGCACCCAGGAGAGGGCCTTCTTAGTGCTGGCCCCCTTGAGGTGTGTCTTATCTCCTTCACTGTTTAAGGAGGCAGTGAAGACGTACCTCTTTGCCCTGGCCTTCGGTTAAATGGGGATACACTTTTCTCTTCCCACTAGCAGATGCTATTGTTTTAATATCTACTGTTATTGTTTTAGTATGTTGATTTTAAGTGTTTTACCCACCCTGAGATCTTTAGGTATAGGGCAGGATAGAAATAAATAAATAAATAAATAAATAAATAAATAAATAAATAAATAAATAAATAAATAAATAAATAAATAAATAAATAAAATAAAATAAAATGATTTGTTTCCCAGAAACCAATGTTTTAGAAAACTGGAGGTTGCAGGGGTGTGGGGTGCGGGTGTGTGTGTGGATCATGGACCTCCATTGTACCAATGAAAGTCAAGGCCACCCCAGAAGGGAGGCCCGGTCTACCAGTGCAAGTCCAGAAGGTCTTGGGGGCCAAATCACGTGTCCAGCATTGCAGTCACATCTTGCCAACCCTGTGCTATGAAAACAATGTAGAACCCAAAGAGTAATCAGGAAGCTTTTCAGTGTCTGTTGCTTGACCTCTTCCTCCTCTTATCCTTCAGAGTCTGCTGCGGAGGTTGTACCTCCTCCCTCCCACAATTTCATGATCCCCAAAAAGGAAATCAACATGGTTCCCGACATGGCAAAATGGAAGCGCTCTCAGGTACGGAACGTCCTTCCTTTGGTGCTCTTTGGCTGCCCCAGGACCCTGTGCTTGGCCTGACCTGAATTGGCTGTTAAATCAGATATTCTTATGGTTGCTCCCATGGGCTGAAAAGTCCCTCCTGCAAGGAGATCAGGACCATCCATGCTGGTTGGCTTTGATTCTTGAGGTGGCCCATGGCCTCCTGTCGCCCCAAGTAGTTGCCCTCCAGCTCCCTGGATTGGAGAGACAGGTGCGATGCCTATCAAGGTCACCTGCAGGGAACTGAGAGCAGGTGAAGGTTTTTCCATGGGTGGACCACTGCGTGGGATGGGGTGCTGGACTAGATGGGCTGTGGTCTCATCTAGCAGGGCTCCTCTGACGTTCTTGTGCAGTGTGGCTGCCTCTGGTCAGAGAGGGTGTGGTCTGTCTCCTGTGGGTGGGCTTCCTTGGGCAGCTGGTTGGCCACTGGGAGAACAGATTGCTGGACTAGACGGGTCCTTGGTCTGTTCATGGAAGTCCAGGCTACCCAGGGCTGTTAGTTCTGATGCTAATGTGGCTGCTTCTGCTAGCAGGAGGCCGCAGTCCTGCTCAGGAAGCCAACTGCTGGCGGTCTTCAGCACCCAGCCAGTTGGCTACTGGGAGAGCAGGCCGAGAAAGCAGACGGGCCAAGGCACCCTTGGCTTCTCAATTTCTTCTCATGCTCTGAATGTGAACAAGTGTTCATAAGTCTATCCCAAAGCCCCACCGTCTGATGTCTCTGCTCCCCGTGGGCTTTGATCTGGGAGCTGACAGAGGAAATATTGCTGGTCTCTCAGAAGGGACGCTCACGCTCTGCCTCTCCCCCTCTCTCTGTGTTCTACTGAACAGGCTTATGCGGATTATATGGGCTTCATCCTCACTCTGAATGAAGGCATCAAAGGCAAGAAGCTGACCTGCGAATACAAAGTCTCTGAGGTAAGTGAGGCTCCTTCTTTTGAGTGGAATTTGGCAACCAGGGGAAGCCCTGAGCAGTTTAAGTAGGTGCTCTGGCCCCCAGTTCTGGACCGTCTTGGACACTGCAAAAGTGCATAAAATGTAGGTTTTTGCTAGAAGCAGCATCTTGGGCCTATTCGCACTTGGCTTTATTCTGGAATATATCCTGGAATAGGGGGCCTGCTGTCCATATGCTAGTGCAGGCTTCGGCTGGCCCAAAGTGAGGCCTGCCAGAGTCTGCATTAGTGTGTGAACCACAGACCCCTATCCTGATATATACTCCAGAAAAAGGCCAAGTGCGAACAGGCCCCTTGATCCTCCACCAGGCCAGTACGAATGTGATGACCTCTGGGAATGTGTTGAGCTCCAGCTGAACACCAGCCTCAGTCAGCCTGGGCAAGGGCGAGGAATAGTGGCTGTTGGAGGGACAAGGGCCTGAGCTGAGCTGCTTGCTTGGCCCAACTGTAGAGTGTGGGGCTCCTCTGCCTTCCACTAAGACTTTCCCCCAAAGCTGGTGAGAGCAACTCCCATCCTTCGCTGACAGTGGCCCTGCTTGGTTTGTGTCTCACTGCATTTCTAGGCCAGGAGCAAGGAGAAAAGGTTCTGAGGGCATAAACAAACTGGCAGACGTTCCCAATTGCCTAAATGGCTTTCCATGTTGCACCAAAAGAGAAACACTTGTGGCTCCATCCAGTGACATGACACACATGCATACACACACACACACACACACTGTCTCTCACACTCATTCAAGCAGGTCAGCAAAGGAGAGAAGGTTCAGGATTCCTCCTTCTTGCCTCTTCTGCCTTTTCCCGAGGCCAGGTGGAAATTAGGGTGGATGGGTGATAAGAAAGGGTGGTCTTTCCTTGAACAAAGCAGCCTGTGCCGAATGATGGCATCTTCCTGGATGCGGTTTATTCCAGTCGTCTTTATTGACTCCAAACCCTGCCCCGGTCCCTTTCCGCCCTTTCTGCAATGGTCCCTGGAGGCACACTCTCCGTGCAGGCACATGCAATTGCTCACTGTCCCAGGAAATGATAGCTTCTGGCACAAGGCCATCACCCCCCCCCCCTCTCTCTCTGTGATGCTTTGAGGGCCTCAAAGTTGCTGGGCTTTGCAGTTTTCCCACTTGCCTGCTGCGGCTGTAAGCATTCAAACGCCAGCTCCAAAGAATGGCAGCTTTCTCACAAAAGGGCCTCCAGCATAGTCAGAAGTATGGCTCTCGGTTGCTATTTCTGTCCTTGGAGGCGGAATTTCTTCCTGCTGAGGATTCCTGCCGGAAATGGCACCATGAGAAAAAAACGGATGTTTTCTTCCGTCTGTCAGCTGCTTTCTCTCCAAGGAGCTGAAGGGAACAGGTTCCTTCCCCTGGGAAAAATCTGTGAACTCCTGAGACTGTGGTTAGGAAAGGCAGCCATGAATACCGGCCTGCTGTTGGGATGGAAGCCATCTGGCTTTGTATTGCAGAGTTCCAGGCATGCAGAGGAACCAAAAGGATCTTTCAAGGCAGCCTTTGAGTGGCTGGAAAGCCACAATGGTATTATTTGGGGGCCTAGGTGGCCAGATGTGCACATGAGCAGCTCTTGTGCTTCAGCACAACACCTGGAATTTGGCCGGGTTGGAGGGGAGGAGCGGCTTGCATCGGAGGCTAGGTTCCTCCCTGTTTTTGGCCTAAGAGGCCTTCTCTCTTTGTCTCCTTAGCCAATTGAAAAGCTGGTAGCTCTCCTGAACACGCTCGACAGGTGGATTGATGAGACGCCGCCCGTGGACCAGCCCTCACGCTTCGGGAACAAGGCCTTCCGGACGTGGTACGCGAAACTTGACCAGGTAGGGGAACCAGGAGGCTGAGCTGAGGCGCCAAACCCTCTCCTGTTGCCGGCTAGGGCTGGCGGATGTAGTAGCATTGGTTTTCTTACTGAAACAGAAATGGGGTTGGCTTCACCGATATTTTTCTAGTTTGGGCGCTCAGGTATGTCATATCCTGCCCTTTGTAAGCCTGAAGCTGAGCCATGATCGGATCCTGTAGCATTGGTTGAAAAAGGCACAAGGAAATAGTCTGTTTTCAAACATGATGGAATTAAGGAGAAGAAGAGTTGGCTTTTCTACCCCGCTTTTCTCACCCATTGAAGGGGACTCAAGGCGGCTGATGAACCTTCTATTCCTCTCCCCACAACAGACACCCTGTGAGGTGAGTGGGGCTGTGAGAGCTCAGCAGAGAGCTGTGACTAGCCCAAGGTCACCCAGCTCGCTTCATTGGGGAGGGCAGAATCGAACCCGGTATTCCCAGATAAAGAGTCCGGCTCCCTAACCACTAGACCAAACTGGCTCACATAAGAGGAGCCCTGCTGGATCAGGCCACAGAACATCTGGTCAAGCATCCCGTCTCACAAAGCGAACTACCAATGTCTTCTGGGCTTCCCAAGCGGAAGACAAGGGAAAAACCTCCCTTGCAAATGGCCTTTAGAGGCGTCCTTCCTATCTCTCCAAACTGAAGGCAGAACCCTGTGAGTTAGGTGGGGCTGTGAGAGCTCAGCAGAGAGCTGACTAGCCCAAGGTCACCCAGCTGGTTTCATGGAGGAGGATGGAATCCAACCCGGTGTTCCCAGATAAGAGTCCGGCTCCCTAACCACTAGACCAAGAACCTTGCTCTGTCATTGATGCCGGGGCATCTGTTATTCTGTGATCTTTGTTTCCTTTTTCATGATACAGAGTGTGTGTGAGTAGATATTTGGCTGTCTGTTAGCGCCCCCCCCCCCCCCAAGTGGGTCTCCGTGGTAGAATCTTTGCTACCTTTCAGCCCTTGGTGCATAAGAGTCTGGCAATTACATAACAGTGTACAGGCTTAAGGAATCCAGGGGCTTCTGAAGCTGCTTGCGTCTCACTGCCAGCTGCACAGCCTCCTTCACCAGTCTGGTACCATCCGGCTGCTTTGGACTATAAGTCCCATCAGCCAAAGGGTGCCCTGTTGGAAAAGAGCACACTTAGATCATTTTTCTACACTTGCTTTCTTTTCAGTGGTTCTTCTCCTGATTAGATTTCTTTACCTGAAGGTTAAGGGAGGCGCGGCATTTGAAGCCTCTGATGGGAAAAAGAAAGAAAAAAGGAAAACGCAGCTTGTTTCTTAGGGATGTGCACAAATGTTCTACACAGTCAAAATTCAGTCGCATTTCACTGAATGTAGACATTCAAACTCGAATATAACGTCTTCACATTCAAATTCAAACATTCAAACAAATTTTGAATGTTCCAAAACATTTGTTTGAATGATTTGAAACATTCGAACGGACAAATCTCATACTATCTGTACACATTTGTGCTTATAATACGGAACCAAAATGGGATACATATGGGATAAAACGGGATGCATACGAAATGTGTACAGATACGTATAACACATACGAATTTTGTCGACATTCGTATCTTCAGATTTGTATCTAACATTCGAACGAATAGATTCGAAAGTACCGGATTCAGATCAGTTTTTGTTGCATTCGGATTTTAAGCATTCTAATCGAACTGAATGTTTTGACATTTGGTTCGACCCGAATTTGAATGCAAAAAAATTTTGCGCATATCCCTATTTCTAACGCCTCTCCAGGCCATAGGAGTCATTTGCAGACAGGTGCAGTTGAATTCCATGTGTCTGAGACTTTTCCAGAAGTTCCACTATCAGTAGAGGCAGAATCACAGGTGACCAGTGGTCAGCAGGGCCACCATTTGAAAGTCCTGGGGAAAGCATCAGACCTGCGAACTGACCAGAGTTGGTAGTTTTAACCCTTCCTTGTCTGGTGGGCGAGAGTTGTGAGACTGTCGCCCTCTCTAGCCATAACTGGTGAAGATGAGAGTCTCAGGTGTGTAAAATTGGGAGGTTTTAAAGCTAGGGATTATGACGGAGGGAGATGGCGGCTGAGACCGGCGTAGTCCAAGAAGGTTGAACCCTGGCTCACGTTCTCACTGTGACCTGCATCTTAGGGAGCAGAGAACCTGGTCGCTACAGTGGTACCCAAAAACCTGGCTGAAGCTGTTCCAGAGGTGGCAGTGTACTTGAAGGAGTCAGTCGGAAACTCTACGCGCATTGACTACGGGACAGGTACGGCTCGGGAGTGGCCTGCTGGGGTGGGGTGACATGGGGTGGGAGTCTTCATCTAGAGGCCCATTGGCCTTCTGTTCGGAACAGCACTGGGCAGGAGGCCCAAAAGGCTTGTTTGTTTTCCATCAGTCACAAAGAACTTTCCTCTCCCACCATAAACCTGTTTCTGCCCCATGAAAACTGCGCTTCTCATCCTTCCTTTCCCTGTCAGGTCACGAAGCCGCCTTTGCCGCCTTCCTCTGCTGTCTTTGCAAAATCGGAGTTCTCCGGGTAGACGACCAGCTGGCTATTGTATTCAGAGTGTTCAACAGGTGAGGCTGTTGGGGTAGAAAGGCCAAAATCGGGCCGTGCGTTTTCCCAGAATGCAGGACATTTTTATAAGGCCTCCTCTATACACACAGGGTAAAACCCGCGATCTGCTTTGTGCAAGACCTCTGTGATAGTAAACTTGGGAAGAAGGGCATGGCCGCTTTGCATGTTTGGAAAACCCTCCAAATAGTGTCTTGCACACTCTGAGTTAGGTAGTCTGTCCTAAACTCTCTGGGCAAAGCGTGTTCTTCCAGGTTTCTCTCTTTCTCTTCCTTGCTTGTTGTTTCTCGGCCTGGTCAGTTCATCCTTCTCCTTGGTGGCTAGAAAGGGGCACAGTTTATGCCCAGTGCATGCTCCACTGGGCATCATCCGGCCAGGTCAATCTTCCTGTTTCCGTTCCAGGTATTTGGAAGTCATGCGGAAGCTGCAGAAAACCTATAGAATGGAACCAGCTGGCAGCCAAGGAGTCTGGGGGCTTGACGATTTCCAGTTCCTGCCCTTCATATGGGGCAGCTCCCAGCTGATAGGTAACCAGCCAACGCTCTTCTCTTCTTCCCTGCAAACCTTCCCTCTTGGGCCGGGGGAAACTGCCTTCTGTGGAACCGGAGCACTGTTCAGTGTTGCGTGTGGGTTGGCTGGAAGGGAATCTTTGAGGTTTCATCCAGGGATTAGGTTAGTTGTCTGCACAGTCCAGAGAGGAGGGCTGATGGGGGACCTGTGAGTGGCCAGGGGCTGTCCTTAGGTCCTGCTTGTGGCCTTTCCTAGAGGAGAACAGGGCAGCTGCACCAAGTGGGTCACTGGTCCAATCCAGAGGGACATCCCTGGGAGGCTGGGGGCTGTGCACACTTGTCGTGCCTGTGGGATTCTCTGTGCAACTGGTTGCTGCTGTGAAAACAGGATGCTGAACTCCATGAGCCTTGGGTCTCATCCAGTAGAGCATTTCTTAGGGCCCTGACTTCTTATGGCCAGGTGGGCTAAAACTTTACCTGGAAAGGCTGAAGGCAAAACTGGCCACTTCTGCCACACATCAAACGACTGACTGACTGACCACCTACCTACCTACCTACCTACCTACCTACTTATTTATTTATTGACACTTTTATCCTGCCCTATACCCGAAGGTCTCAGGGCAGATAGCAACATTTAAAATCAAATATTTAAACAATAACAATATACATTGAAACAACAGCACCTGCCAACGGGAAGAGAAAGTGTATCCCCATTTAACCAAAGGCCAGGGCAGAGAGGTGCGTCTTCACTGCCTTCCTAAATGTGTACAGTGAAGGAGATAGACACACCTCAAGGGGGAGAGTATTCCGTAGCCTAGGGGCCATCACCGAGAAGGCCCTCTCCCAGATACGCACTGAGGACAGCCAGGTGGTGGGACAACCAGGAGGGCCTCGCCTCCAGATTTTAAGGCGCGGGGAGGTCTAGCTAGCTGTTCCACGTATGCACACAATTCAGTGTGCCCATGCTCCTCCATGCTGAGGCTGCAGGGCAGCCTGGGACTTCGCTGTTGATTGGAAATGGATCCTGAAACTTTCCCCTTTTCCCTTTCCAGATCACCCTAACTTGGAACCTCGCCATTTTGTCGATGAGAAAGTAGTGAATGAAAACCACAAGGACTACATGTTTCTGGAGTGTATCCTCTTCATTACAGAGGTGAGATTGAGTCCTTCCTTCCTTCCTTCTCTCTAGGTCATTCCCCTTCCTTCCTTCCTTCCTTCTCTCTAGGTCATTCCCCTTCCTTCCTTCCTTCCTTCCTTCCTTCCTTCCTTCCTTCCTTCCAAAACATAATGTATAAGAGTATTGGATCACATCTATATGAAGGGGATAGTCAGACACATCTCACCTCCAGTATAGTGTAGGGTTGTGCAAAACACTGTTCTGAATGTTTCACAAAGCATTCAGAATGGTCTTGCCTTTCTGCATGGGATCTGGGTCTGCTAGGTGGATCACCTAGTAAACTCAGCCTAGGTGCAGTGTAAATGCTCTCTCCAGACCAGGTTTCTCCAACAGCTGTTGCCAGTTACTATTCTTTTGTTGTCGGGTTGTATATTTTATTTTGCTTTTCCCACGCACAGACAGTAGGTGGCAGCAGAGTTCTGTTTTGTGAACCTCTTGTCACTGTGAGGGCATCTAGTGGCAGAGTGCAGGCATTGCTTCTGGGTTCCACTGAGTTGTGGCAGACTCTTGATTGACAGCATGGGCATTTCCAAGGAGACCCCTACGCAGTTTTCTTGGCAGAGATACAGAAGTGGTTTGCTATTGCCTACTTCTGGAGAAAGGCTGAGTATTGAACCAGGAACCCCCTGCTGTCCAGGCGCTTTGCTCTACTACTGAACTGCAGGCACTCCCAGACTCCATGGGCATCAGTGTGCAGTTTTAGTGGCAGAGATACAGAAGTGGTTTGCCATTCCCCACTTCTGAGAAAAGGCCGGGGATTGAACTGACAACTCCCTGCTTTTCAGGCTGCTTAATTACCGCCACAGCCTCTCACAGTGCAAACACTGCGGTGTGACAAAAGTGATTGCGCATTCTCATCCCGAGGAATGCAGTGAAAGCAGCTTCTGGGATGCCTGCTTCTCACCTGAGCAAATGTTAGAAGGACAGGTAGTTGTGCAGGTTCTTTCTGAGTTCTCTGTGTTTCTTTTAGGTTTGTGCTGAACCAGAGTTTGCCCAACAGGGCCCGTCGGGAGCCTCACCTGACTCCTCAGGCCCTTCTCAACACCTGCAGTGACTCACAGGGAGGTGAACCCCATTGTAAACGTGCGGGGAATTCCCCTGCATGGGAAATGTGGCTGCCACTGCTGTTCTCACCCTCCCTGTGGTCAGGGCAGAATCCCAGCCAGTCCTTTTGTCGTGGGACTCCTTGTGAGTCGCTGACGTGCCGAAGAGAGCCTGGGGGTTCAGAAAGCTGATAATCCCCCCACCTCTAGGCAGTTCCTGCTTAACAAACATCACTTTGTCACGGGCTTGATTTCTTTCCCTGGTACCCCCAACCTCTTCCGCAAAGTTCCAGCTCAGAAACTCCAGCTAAGGCCTCCTTCCTGTGCATTTCAGGGAGAGCCCCCCTTTGCCCATGCTCTTCCCTCAGTTTCCAGAGCCAGAACCTCTCTGAATCCTTCCAGAGGCCATCCTTCAGCCAAGCACCTGATCTCCGCCCAGGCCACGGAGAGCTTCTGCAAACCTAGATGCCCTGCACTTTCTGAGCCTAAGAAACTCCCGCTCAGTCAGCTTTCCTCTTTCCACAAGCCCAGATTTTTATCCCTGCAAATCTTTTTTTTTTTTTAATTCCCTCCCCTTTTTCCTTTCCCTTCTTCCACCCTGCTTCAGAGCTTGGCGTCTAAATTGGGAGTTTTGGGGAAGGGTTGCTCAGATTTCAGCTGGAAGGGAAACTACTGGCAGCAGGAATATGCCGAGTTGCTTTATTCCCCCTCCCAGCCTTTTTCTTTCTTTCTTTCTTTCCCCCCCTTTTTTTTTTGAACTGACAGAGGAACCATTTATAAAAGGCCGCTTCTCTTGGGAACAGAGAGGCAGGAACGCAGCGTCTGTGAGTAATTTCCTGCTGAAAATGGCTGCCCTGACTCACTCGATTCCCCTGGGGTCACTGTGGGACTACAGATCTCTCTGTTTTCTCTCCCCGGCTCCCTTTCTTTCCTCTCCTCTCTTTGTGGCTAGAATGAGCTACGGTTTTGCTTGGTGGCTTGGGTTTCCCCCCCCCTCCCCTTGCCATCCTCCCTTTCTTCCTTTTTCTCATCTTCTTCTTCTCTCTCTCCCCCCCCCCCCACTTTTCAGGACCCCTTCCCAGCTCTAAACAATAGGAAGCAAAATCTTTAGCTCCAGCAGATGTTGGCTTGGCAAAGCAGGCCCACATGATTAGGGCGCCGTTTGGGTTCCAGATCTTCAGCTTTGGCAGTCAGCCTGTTCAAGAGGTTCCTTTGTTTGAAGGCCGCAGCCTTCCCTTCCAGATCCCAGCACTGCCTCCCCCCCCCCCCCCCCAAGTCAAGAAAGCGAGGTGGCTGGGTTTGGGGACTGGTTAAAAAACTGGAGGGCAAAGCTAACTGGGATTGATCCTGTGAACAGTCAAAACTGGGGATACGTTCCAGCTCCTACCGTGGCTACCTGAAACCATGGATAATCGTGAACAGACCTTCTGGTTCTAGGGTCATGCAACCTCAGGACCGGATGTGCTTTTCTGGCCTCCAGAGAGCATTGGAATAGGCGTGCAAAACCACCGGATGACTCCCACGCGGCTCCTTACATTTCAGGAGGCGCGTGGGAGGCGTCACGTGGCTATTCCAACACTCTATGGAGGCTGAAGCAGGCCTTCTGGAGGCCGAAATAGGCCTTCCAGTCCTGGGTGCTTTTCCCACGGGTGTGTGTGTGTGTCCTGATCCAGTAACCGTGGTTAACTGAAACTGTGGTTACCGAATCCATGAAGACGGCGGTCCGACTGTACAATTCTCGTTGGCCTGTTTGCACAGAAGGGGAGGGGAACGGTGCACTTTCTTTTGAGCCCTGTAGAAAAAAGGGAGGTTATAAATAATAAAATACAATGGAATGAAATATGACCGCCGCGAAAGATAGGAAACAAGGTTAGAAGTTTGTGCTCTCAGATTTTGGATAGTGCTTCCCTGCGTGGTATATCCCAAGACTGGGACTAGTGGAGCAGATGAGGGGGTGAGAAGATCCCTGCAAAGATGGACTCAGGGAACCATGGATGTTCAGTCTGGAGAGGAGAAGACTGAGAGGAGACATGAGATCGGCACACAGATCTCTCCAAGGGACAGTTCTCCAGAGTCAAAAAGAAGAAGAGTTGGCTTTTCTACTCTGCTTTTCTCACCCATTTAAGGGAATTCAAAGTGGCCGTCAAACCTTCCGTTCCTCCACAACAGACACCCTGTGATGTGGGTGGGGCTGTGAGAGCTCAGAAGAGAGCTGTGACCAGCCCAAGGCCACCCAGCTGGCTTCATGGAGAAGGGCGGAATCAAAACCAGTATTCCCAGATAAGAGTCTGGCTAGGGTTAGGGTTAGTCAAGAGACATTTAACCAGAAATAATAGGTACAAGTTAGGGGGGTGCATGGGTGCAGTTTTTGATGTTTGATTCATAACAAATTAAATATTAAAAAATCAGAATTCGTACACATGAGGAAAAAGGACTGTGCAGACATTCGATTCAATATGAATACATTTGCACGTATTCGTATGAACGATTTGGACATTCTTATCCCTACAGATACATACGCATCACGTACGTACCCGTACGTCTCTGGTTCTCATCCCGTACGGATGTGTACAGATAAAAACACCCAAATTATCCATCCAAATAACACGCGATATTCGGATGTGTTCGAATTTGGAAATCCGAATGTCTGGACCTTCAGTTTGTACACGAATCTCCGAATTTATCCGAATAACGAATATTTCAAATATTTGTGCACATCCCCAGTTCAAGTTGCAGCTTCCAAGGTTCTGGTTGCGAATACAAGGGGAAATCTCCTGACAGCAAGATCTAAACTAGTTCAGGACGGTCTTCCTGTGGAGGCTGTGGGATGTTTCCACCTCTGGGGGCGTTCAAGGGGAGGCTGGATAGCAGCTTCCCAGCAGCGGTTTAGCTTGACTTCCTCTGGCTGACCTGGGCCCCTGTGATTTCCCTGAGCATCAGGTGCCCGTGGCTGGCAATGCGCCTGTGTGGTGATTTGTGAGAACCAAACTGTAGCCTTGGCGGAGGGTCAGCTGCCTTGCCCACCTGCCAATCATGGAAAGATTTTTTTCGGAAGGTTCTTAGCTGGGGTATTGGGAGGATTTGCATCCTTTTGAAATGGGCTTAGTTTCACACTTCTCTGGCTTTGGGGACTCGCTACAATCAAACAACAATTCTTTTCAAGCAGCTGCGCTCTGCCTTATCCTAAGACTTACTATTACTAGATCAAGTTTGAAGCTGCCGATTAAGGTGGATTTTTATAGGCTTTGGGGAAAGCTCCTTTTTTACCCCAATTAAGAATCTCCTTTCTACCCCGCTTTTCTCACCCATTTAAGGGTATTCTAAGTGGCTGACAAAGCTTCTGTTCTTCTCCCCACCGCAGACACCCTGTGAGGTAGGTGGGGCTGTGAGAGCTCAGAAGAGAGCTGTGACTAGCCCAAGGTCACCCAGCTGGCTTCATGGAGGAAGAAGAAGAGTTGGCTTTTCTGCCCCGCTTTTCTCATTCTTAAGGAAACTCAAAGCTGCTGACAAGCCTTGTGTTCTTCTCCCCACCACAGACACCCTGTGAGATGAATGGGGCTGTGAGAGCTCAGATAAGAGCTGTAACTAGCCCAAGGTCACCCTGCTGGCTTTGTGGAGGACTGCAGAATCAAACCTGGCATTCCCAGACAAGACAAACCAAACTGGCTCCCCACAAAGGAGTGCTTGGGACCATATTCCCCTGGGCTGGGAGCCCTCCCAGTTTGAACTTGGCCTCCCAGACTGCACTGTCTTGCCATTTTCTTTATGCGTTGAGGACTAGCAGCTTGGGCAAATAGGGATATGCCCAAACAAAATTTGTGTGTTCATTTCCCTGTCCAAGTGAATGTATTGTTATTCACATTGCCGTTAAACCGCTGAATTAAAACAACAACAACTGCATTCGATTTCATCCTGGTTTGAGAAGAAAAGACATTGGAAGAGCCCTTTTCAAGGGCAAAACGCATGTGAAGCGCAAATGTTCCGTGAATTATTCATATTCACAAGCAGGAGACTGGCTCGGTTCGAACGAATTTTTGAATCTACATACAACCGCATGTTTGTTTTGATGTGTCTGTGGACACGATTGATTGATTCACTCAAGTTTTCGATTCTGCGTCCTTGTGCGCACAGCCGGCTGATCAACAAGCCCACCCCGCCAGTCGGCCGCTGGTGTTTTCCCTTCTGGAAGCGCCATTCGGAGCTTTGCTTTTACCCCGGCTCTTCCTCTGATGCGTCTTTTGACGCTGCCACCCGCTGGCTGTCGCTGCAGCAGGAGGCGCCTTGGCGTTCCCTCGCGGGACGGCCGCTTTGAATCGGCAGATTTGCCAGGACCCCAGGCGGGGCCCTGCTGGGGATAGGGGTAGGTGGCAGGGAGGAGAAAGCCCACCAAGAAACAATTTCAACAGCCCCTCTCTGCCTGCGGGGATCCCGACAGGAAGCAGAATTTCACAGCTGCCGGAGCTGCTAAGAGAGGGATGAAAAATAGGCCTTTGGGGAGAAGCTTTTAAAAACAAAACAAGACAAAGAAACTTTTACCCATAGTGCTTCTGCTATGAGGGTAACTGGATTTTAACTCTTATGACCCAATTATTTCCATCCTTCACTGGGAAACTTCCTGGAATGGGCACATATAACGTCCTTCTAAGCCAGTTTGGTTTAGTGTTCAGGAAGCTGGGAATACCGGGTTTGAGTTTGCCCTCTTCCACGAAGCCATCTGGGTGGCCTTGGGCTAGTCACAACTCCATTTCTGAACTCTCGCAGCCCCACCTACTCAAATGGAGTTTCTTGTGAGAGGCAGATCAGAAGGTTTGTCAGCTGCATTGAGTCCCCTTAAAAGTGAGAAAAGTGGCTGACAAAACCAACTCTTCTTTTCCCGTGAAGCCATCTGGGTGGCCTTGGGCTAATCACAGCTCTCTTTCTCAGCTCTCACAACCCCACCTAACTCACAGGGAGTCTGTTGTGGGGAGAAGAACTGAAGGTTTGTCAGCTGCTTTGAGTCCCCTTAAATGGGTAAGAGAAGCGGGGTAGAAAAGCCAGATCTTCTTCCCCCGTGAAGCCATCTGGGTGGCCTTGGGCTAGTCACAGCTCTCTTTCTCAGCTCTCACAACCCCACCTAACTCACAGGGAGTCTGTTGTGGGGAGAAGAACTGAAGGTTTGTCAGCCGCTTTGAGTCCCCTTAAATGGGTAAGAGAAGCGGGGTAGAAAAGCCAGATCTTCTTCTGGAATGCACCTTCTTTCCCTCCAACACACAGACACAGACACACTGCAATTTCAGGTGAGCTCTGAGTGATTTGGTGGAGACTCGGAGAGGAAGTGGCCCATTTAAAAAACCTGCCTGGTCAAAGCGTTCTTGTTTTCCCAGCATCCCTTGCGGGGACTTTGGCACTGGGTGCTGTTGACATCATGCAAACCTCCTCTTGCCTGTTGAGCTGCATTCTTCTCCTTCCCTTTGCAGCAAGGGGTGTGCTCAGGGTGCGCGAGAAGCCTTCCTTCCCGCTCCCTCCCTCCTAAAAAAACAAAAAGGAACGCACATGGAGTTTTCTGAGTCCGGCAGCAGCTGCTGTTGCTGTGAAATTTAACGAGAGGGAAAGTTAGTATTTATAATTCACTTGTCCGCGGTAAACAACAGCAACCCACCGAGGCTCAAGGGTGCTTGCAACCAATTGCAAAACAAAAATGACAGCTTGGCTTGGAATCAGAAAAGGGAGGGAGGGAGAGAGAGAGAGAGAGAATAAGCTACAAATCTGCCCTCCTTTCCTAACAGGCTCTAACGGGAAGGAACCCTTTGGAGGTTAATAGTGAAAGAATGGGGTGACAGCACGGGAAAGGGGGGACGCCCCATCTTCTGCGTCTGGGTGTTAAGGAGCTGTTTTCATCCTCTCTCGTTTCCTGGGTCTCTGTAGCTGCTGCGGGCATGCCGGGGTGGGGGTGGGGGTTGCTCCCCCTCCCAGAGTAACCCAGGTCAGCTGCCCTGGCTTGGGAATGGAGCCCAGCAGCCTGGAGGCTTTGAAAAACAAAGCGCAGGAGGCAAACGTCGTGATCGCTTGCGCAGGACGGCGTGAAATGCAGGCACCTCACTAGTCGCCTGGATCGTTGGGGGACGGGGGACGGGGGACTGGACCAACCAGTGCCTGGGAGCCAAGGCAGGGCTGGCTGAAACGGTCAGGCTGGGAGGCCTGCGAGGAATCTCAGCGTTAGAAGGGGCCGTTTTGGCCACCCAGTCTCACCCTCCGGCTTCCAAACATCTCTAACAAAGGCAGAGTCTCCCTTGCTAGCTGGTTCCACAGTAGCGACGTACAGGAATGGGTTTTTGTGGCATTCAATTGATAACTAATTGAAGGTTAGAAAATTTGTATTTGTTTGAATAGGTCCCTTTTGAATGTGGTGGGATTCTATTCAATACAAATGTTTTCCTGCAGATTCCTATGAATATCCGATTCAAACAGATAGGTATCCATTCATATTGGATACAGGGGTGTGCGCGAATGCAATTTAAGGCATTCAATTCGAATCGAAATTGAATATCCGAAGATTAGAATTGATTTGAATGTTTAAAATTTGAATGTATTCACATTTGAATCTATGCATACGAGTATTTGATTCGTATTTGAAGATACAAACGTTGGCAACAGTCTTGTACACGAACAACCCAAACAATCAAAATAAGACAGATCAACTTATTTGCTATCTCCTTTCTTGGTTTTTATACACCATCCCCCCTCATTTTTTCTTTTGTATATTGTTTTTTCTTTTGTATATCGTTACCAGCTTTTATAAGATATACTACTTTTATTAGTAAATTTACAACTATTCTTTATATTAAGGTTTTATATTCCTTTTTTGGAATCAGGGCATTTCTTGGTTATTTCATATTAGAAGGACCTTAGTTTCTTTTCTTGATAGATCTATTATGTCTGTACACGTCCGTATTCGTACAGATACGAATAAGATACATTTGTAATACATCTGTATCTGTACACATATGAATGTCCAAATAATTCAAACGAATAATTTCAAAGATTCAAAATTTGTTTGAATGTTTAAATTCGAATGTCCAAATTCAATCGAATTGCATCTCCAGTACAAACTATTTGTACGAATGTTCCAAAACATTTGTATACGTACGAATGATATTGTACGGATGTCGTAACATTCAATTTGTGTATGAACGTCCAAATTCGTACAGATAACAAATGTTATGAATATTCGTCCGCATCCCTATTCTGCAGTCGGAACTGCCTTCCAGAGAAATGAGCAGGACCCAATGAAAATGGAGACCCTACAGCCTGTGTGGCGTGAGTTCTCCTATTAAATGGGGTCCTGAGCAGCTGGTGTGCAACCAGGTTCAGCCGCAGAGACTTGGCTGGACCGGTAGCCAACCTCGACCTCCTGAGAGCCACAGTCGCCTTCAGGTTGGCTCTCAGAGGTGGACTCTGGCCCTGGAAGCTGTCCTAGTCTGCAGTAGCTAGTATGGCGGCCTTCCAGCGTGTGCCGGGCTCCATCTTTCCGCTTTCAATGGGTGTCCGTGCTGGTTAATGCTGAGAATTGTGGTCCGGTGACAGCTGTCCTACCCCCCATCAGGTTTTTAAGACTTGCGTTGCTGAACGTATCTGGGCACACAAGTAGGATGTACACCCGCAACTCTTTCAGACCAAATGGGTGTCGCTGGAGTGTGGAGGCATTTAAGGTGCGGCTCCTGTGTCTGATTCCCACTGGAAAGTCCTTTGAGGCCTTCTAAGAGGGGCAACGGGCACTGAATTTGAGCCTCAGGAACTCAGAGGTGCAGTGTTGCTGTCTTTAAGTTCTCTGGGCTGTGAGCTCTGTGGCCCATGGGTTGGTTGCTCCCCACAGGCTTCACTGGGACGTTGGGTGCCTAGATTTGTGCCAAAGCTGTAGGGAGATTTGTGGAGAGAGGCCTGCACCTGGAGCGCAATGGGGCTCCGTTTGCTTTCGTGTCCTTGGCCAGGCAGTTGGCAGCCCCAGGCACCTAAGGCCACCAGCCCAGGGGTATCCTAATCCTAATCCTACCTTTTCTTCTCTTTCACCTTCCAGATGAAAACTGGACCGTTTGCTGAGCACTCGAACCAGTTGTGGAACATCAGCGCTGTCCCCTCCTGGTCCAAAGTCAACCAGGGCCTCATCCGCATGTACAAAGCCGAGGTGAGCGAAGGTGGGAGGGAAGGGTGGCCCCTTCCTCTCCTGGGTGACCCTCTAGTTCAGCGTGCCCTTGTGTGGCCAACCACAGCTCTCTTCTGAGCGCTCACAGCCCCACCCACCTCACAGGGTGTCTGTTGTGGGGAGAAGAATGGAAGCTTGGTCAGCTGCTTTGAGTCCCCTTACGTGGGTGAGAAAAGCGGGGTAGAAAAGCCAACTCTTATTATTACTATTCTGATACTCAGCTCAGCAAGTGAGCCCAGGGAGAAAACCCGTTCCTTACCCCTTTGTCCCACGTCGCACGTAGCCGCAGTCTGGTTTGGGCAAGCAATGAAGTGTTAATTTTAAAAGAAAACGGAAAAAGGCCTTGCCTGGGCCGATCTTTTTCCAGTTCCTCCTTCCTTCCCTTTCCTCCAGAGCCCGGACAATTTGCATCCTGTGTTCTTCAGCTTCCAGCCCACATACCTCTCTAATCTCGCAGGCGCTGCTTGAAAGCATCTTCCCGTCTCTCTCTGGCTCAGAGCCTGGCTTCCCTCCGACTTCCCTCCGCCGTCTCTCACGAAACGCTCTTCCCACGCGGTCACTTTTAGGCTGTCGCTCTCTCTGCGCACTGCGTTTTTGATTCCTGTGGCTAAAATGCGACTGTAATCTGAATTAGCCTTTTCAGAGTGGAGTTGCTTTACCGCCCTAAAAAGATACTGGGCAGGGCAACAACTGGAATATTTTAATTACTGTATTTTCTGGCGTATAAGACTACTTTTTAACCCAGGAAAATCTTCTCAAAAGTCAGGGGTTGTCTTATACTCCAGGTGTTGTCTTCTTATACGGCGGGTATATCCCAGACTCTATATTTTAACTGGAAAGTTGGGGGTCGTCTTATACACCCAGTCGTCTTATACGCCGGAAAATACGGTATATGAAGTAGTAGTAGATCTCTCTGTCTCTCCTTTATAAGCGTTGTCCTAACGCAGTTTGAATCACTAGAATACAGCGTGGAGAACTGAAAAGGAGAAGAAGCTGCCATGCACAGCGACTTCTGGACTTTTTATTCAGAACCAGGGATGATTTAAAAACCAGTGGCTTTTCGTTTGCTTCTCTTCTTAAGTCTAGGTCTGAAATTTCATGCGTGTTTGTTTAAAAATTGCATCCACTCTATTTTTGCAGAAATAATGGGGTTAGTGCTAGAGAGTATTATCCCTGGACCTGATTTCCTGAATGGAATTGGGGCCTCTATTGGGTATAATGCACAAGGAGGGGTGTTTGTAAGTGTAAAAGTGTTCCTGCTGGCCCGTAAGTGGGGTGGGGTGTGAGATTCACAATATGCCTATCCGAGCAATGGAGACAGACAGACAGACAGACAGACAGACACACACACACACACACACACACACACACACGAATGTGTGCATGAATGTTTTTTCTTGCATTTTATTCATATCGAATTGAATGCAAGAAAATTCGTATTCGTTCGAATAGATCCCTTTCGAATGTGGCAGGATTCGTATTCGATACGCCTGTTCAATCCCATATGAATCCTGTGCGAATGCATATGAATAGCATATGGATCCTGTATATGAATGCATACGAATATGGATCCCATAAAAATGCATGCAAATAGCGTATGAATGGCGTATGGATCCTATATACGAGTGCGTATGAGTAGCATATGGATCCTGTATTCCAATGTATACGAATAGCCTACGGATCCCATACAAATGCATACAAATAGCATACGAATCCCACACGACGCTTCATGTGAATGTATCAAATATTCTATTCAAATTCAAATGTCTGAATTCAGCCAAATTTCGAATGTAACGATTATTTGTGCACATCCGTATTAAGAGAAGCTCCACCAAATCATTTCTCAAATGTCCCTGTGCTTTCTCTTCTGGCTGAATATCCCTCCGCTCACCTTCCTCCTCCATGCACCCTGCCAGGTGTATTTTCTGCCTACGTGTCCCTGAGATCGCACCCTTCCCTCCTTACACTTGGAAGGCTGCCCCGCGCCCAGATCTCTGTCTCCTGGCCTTGGGGCTTGCTACCTCAATGCCCACCACTGGCCATCCTGGTCCAGGAGTCTCTGCCACTAGAGACTTCCATTCCTGGTTCCGGCAGCCGTGTGGGCTTCTCGTGGTGGTGCTGGATCGAGGAGTCACCCTAGGCGATGGGCTCCGGTGTTATTTCTGGGATGGGCGATCCTTGCCAAAACAAATGGTCCTTTCACCGTGCTGGTTGCGGGGCCTGCCTGCCCAGAGCACGTCCATTTTGTGGGTACTGTAGTTTTTGCCTTTTCGGCTCTGCCTCAGCCCGGGAGCAGCCAGCGAGTCACTGTTCCCTCTCCCTTTCTCCTTTGTTCACGGTTCAGTTCAGGACTGACTCACGGCTGCATCACCCGCCGTGTTCGACAGAGTCACTTTCTGTGGACGCTTGCCTGGAATCGCAGCCCGGGCTCTGCCTCTCCCGGCATTAGCTCTGCTTACTCTGTCTCCGCTACCGGCTCGTTTTAGCCGCCTGGTTTTTGACACCACTGCTCCCAAAGGCTGCCGTTTGCCAGCACCTTCTGCAGCTCCCAGATGTTGGCCCGGGCCCCGCATCACCTGGCTGGATTCAGAGGGAGAGATGGGGCTAAGGGGAAACAGCTTTGGTTGGACCAGCACACATGTCCAGTTTAGGCCTCTCCAACTTCCAGTGTGGGCCCTTAAAAGAAGGAGGAAAAAAAAAGAGAGAGAGAGGGCTAAGCACCTGCAGAGGACTTCTGTGATGATGAAGAAGAGTTGGCTTTTCTGCCCCACTTTTCTCACCCATGTAAGGAGACTCAGAGCGGCTGACAAACCTGTTCTTCTCCCCACAACAGACACCCTGTGAGGTCTGGTGGGGCTGTGAGAGCTCAGATAAGAGCTGTGGCTAGTCCAAGGTCACCCAGCTGGCTTTGTGGAGGAAGGCGGAATCAAACCCGGTATTCCCAGACAAGACAAACCAAACTGGCTCCCCACAAAGGAGGTGCAGCTCCCAGACCAATAGACCAAACCGTCTCAACGCTTTGTCAGCCGCCTTGAGTCCCCTTAGATGGGTGAGGAACGCGGGGTAGAAAAGCCAATTCTTCTTCCTCCACAAAGCCAGCTGGGTGACCTTGGGCTAGTCACTGCTCTCTTCTGAGCTCTCACAGCCCCACCTTCCTCACAGGGTGTTTGTTGTGGGGAGAACAAAAGGTTTGTCAGCCGCCTTGAGTCCCCTTAGATGGGTGAGGAACGCGGGGTAGAAAAGCCAATTCTTCTTCCTCCACAAAGCCAGCTGGGTGACCTTGGGCTAGTCACTGCTCTCTTCTGAGCTCTCACAGCCCCACCTTCCTCACAGGGTGTTTGTTGTGGGGAGAACAAAAGGTTTGTCAGCCGCCTTGAGTCCCCTTAGATGGGTGAGGAAAGTGGGGTAGAAAAGCCAACTCTTCTTTTCTCTCCCTTATGGGACATTGGGGACATTTCTTAAAGACCCGGCAGTGTCCCCGTGCTGTGTGAAGGGACCCTGCAGGGGATGCTCTGTGTTTGCTCAGAGGCGAATGCTGCGGAGGTGGCAGTGGCGGTAGTGGAAAGCGTGCAGTCTCTCTAGAGGGAGCTGCCAAGCTTTCCTCAAGGCCTGATTTTGCTTCGCTTCTCAACCTGCTTTTCTCTTTCTCCTTTTTCCCCCTCCAGTGCCTGGAGAAGTTCCCGGTGATCCAGCACTTCAAGTTTGGCAGTCTTCTGTCCATCCAGCCTGTCGCATCTTAAGCGAGGGGCGGGGGCTTTCTGGGGCCGGAGCAACGCACCGGAGAGCAGCTGATGCTCCTCTTCACTTTTGCCCAGCCTGACCCGGCCTGGCCCGACCAACGCAGTCCATTCATCTCTGCGATCCTCTTATGTTTGCAGCCTGGTGGGGGTGGGGTGGGGGTGGGGGCACAGGAGAGGCAAGGAGCACCTGCGGAGTGCTCGGAGATCCTTGCCCCTGGAGATGGAACGAAGGTGACTGCAGAAAGCACCTGGATCCCAAACCTGGAGCTCGATCCTGGGGCCCGACAGTCTTCTCTCTCCTCTGCACCAAACTGGCCATCGTGCCAGCATATTCGGCATTGATTTCCTCCCTCCCTCCCTCCCTTCCTTCCTTTGTTTTGTTTTTCCTTTCAAAAAAGGACTGCTGTCTGTTGATCTGTGGAAATGTCCAAGGGGTTTCATTGAAGGCGCAAAGTTTGACTGTTGGTGCCTCTTCCGTAGCTGTGTTTTCCTCTAGATCCCCTGGAGGAGCGACAAGAGAGGAGGAATATGGAATCTGGTTGCACTCCTGAATTTTTTTATTTTTATTGGGTTGGGGATCACGTTGGCCTGGTACCTGCATGGAAGGCTTTTTTAACTTGGTCATCTTCAGCAGGTTTTGAATGCAAGTCCCATGAGGCTGAGGCAGAACAGGGGGTCAGAACTTTCTGAGGGACCAGGAGGGAAAAGCTAGCTGTGCCCAATTGGCTTATCGGCTGGCAGACAGGCCTGCTAGTAATGGAAGCCAGGTGGAAACCACTGCCTCATAAGGCCACCCAGCAATGAATGGGAGGGTCCCATCTCCTCTATATACCTCTGACTGAACGTACAGGGGAGCACACCTGGCAGCACTACCCGTTACGTGGTGGCAGCGTTGGTATGAGTATCAAGTGCGGCAAAGACAGCTCGACACTGTTGGCTTTGCTGAATGTTTGTGGGCATCAGATGGGCCCCATCACATCTTCTGGGCTCCAGTTCTTTCCTCTGTGTTGTGGTGGTGGGTGCAGGTGCTGGTGGGGATTGGAATCCAGGGACATTTTGGGAGATGGGAGACACGCTGGGGTTGGCCTGGAAAACAAAATGGCCGTCTCCTTGTGTCCTCTCAGGGACACCTTGTTCTCTTCTGCATCTCTCTATCTCCATCTTGTTCCCGCAAAATCAGGGAGGGTCAAGAAAAGTGGGGATACCCTTGAGATTTTGGGAAGGTGGCCGCAGTTAGGGAGAAAAAGTCTGTGGGTTGAGTTTTTAGTTTTTGTTTAGTTTTTTTTTTAAAAAAATCCATACGGCGCAAACCCTACATAGAACCTGTTTTCCTGTGTTTCCTACCAGAGACAAGCTGCCGTGTTACCTTTCAGCAGGCCTGAATCTCTGCTGGGCTGAAATTTTTGAGGTCCCTTGTGTATTCAAATCGATATCCAGCCTGTTTCGGCTGATGGGTGCCCAGCAGGAGTTCTTCGGCCCGGGACAAGGATTTCTCTCGCCCCGGGATGTTGTGAAATGGGCCACGGCCCTCACTTGGCACCTCAGAGCCACCAGATCTCTTGGAGAGGTTTGTGTCCCTTTCAGGCCAGCCTGGAGAACTTTAGAAGCCCCTAACTCACGAACCCATTTCCCTTTTGAATGAAGCCGTACTGGCCTGCAGTTGGGAGACCTTCCTCTCCAACACCCTCCCCGCCTCCAAGAAATCTGGCGATTGCCAACCAAACCTGTCTGCGGACTCCCGTTTCTAAAAAACCTTTAGACTTCTGAGCCTTTGCAGAACTATTCTCTGCATTCCGTGCATTGGCAATTCCCAGATATCGTGGGAGCCCTATAGCTGTGACTTTTGGGTAAATGTTAAGAAACATGGTCGCCCAAAGGTGCTCCAGAGCTTCACAGTGTCAAAACCTTGTATGCATTTGCTGATCCAAGATGGAGAGTCTGCCCAGCTGTTCTCTTCTGCTGTTCCTGCGCAGAGTGGGTATCTTTTCCCCACCCTTCTTACCTTGGAAGGCTTTCAGAAATTTAGGGAACGCTGAAAGCACTTATTTCCTTTTCTTTGTATCCTGGGTTCTGCATATGAATTAAGGATGCCCTCTTCTTGCCTGCACTTCGAATTTTGCCCTGCCCAGACTAGCTTTGCAGAGGAACCAGATATCTCAGGATTGACTGCCCTCGTTCCCCTTGCCCAAAACCTCCTTAGCCCTGTCCTCTTCTGAAATCCCCAGTTTGTCATTGCCATCCAGTTTGGCCTCCAGCTCATATTCCCTTTGCTTTGCAATGACTTCTAAGCATTCACAGCTGAGAATAAGCACATTAGTTATGTGGGCAACAGTGGGATTCCACTTCTGAGGTTGGAGGTGGCTAAATTGCAGCCCTCTCCCACATGCTTGCTCTGAGCAGTTCTTGGCCCTACGACTGAGGACTACTGGGAGTTGGTAGTTCAACAGCATCTGAAGCCTGGCTGTTTACATGGGCCATCTTCGTTGGCAGTGGCTTAAATTAGAAGCAGAAGTAGCTTTAAATCGTCCCCCGGGCTTCGCCTACAGGCCCCCTGGATGTGGGCTGTTGATCACAACTCCTGCTTCCTTCCCCCCTTCCCCTCAGCCTCCTGTTGTCTTGGGTATGAGGAGTCTTGATCGTCTTCAGTTCTGTGAAATGGAGCAAGCAAAGGAGGGCTGAGTGCCTCCTGTGATTTCTTGAGCACTGCTGCATGCGTGCGGGTAAAAGGTCTGGATTGTGAAGCCCTCGTCCAGAACATCGGGAAGGTTCCAGGTTGATCCAAGTCTAGATTCAGCTGGAGGATTGGCGGTGGGGGATGGATGCGTGGGGTGTTTCCACCACAGAGATGGAGCTGCTCTGGTTTTGAGAAGGTGGTGAAAAGCTATAGATTCACATGATGTGGAAGTCCTGGGCTGAAGCCTTTCAGCCCGAAGGTTAAGTTCTTGTGGGCTGGGGTCTTTCTCCTCTGCTTCTCTTAACACCGTGTAACCTCAGCCAGCTCCGTTGTCCCCTTTCAGGAACTCCTTCCTCCACGCCCTTCGTCTCAGGTTGCAGAGGATCTGGCTGCATTTTTCCCAGAGAGTTCTTCCTCCTAGCATTCTATCCCCTGGGGAGATGAAGGAGGGGGCTTCTGCCTCAAAAATACTCTGCACCTTCTCCCCAATTTCAGCGTCTTCCAGTCTCTTCTAACAAAGACGGCAAAACATCAGCAGGGCAAAATGGGAGGCCGAGAGGAGGTCCTGACCTGCCAGACTTAGCTGCCTCCCCACCCAAGTTGCACCAAGTTGCAAAACTGCACTGGTTCTGTGGGAGAGATCTTGGCAGGTCAGGAGGCTTAGCTTTCTGTGTGGCGTTGCTCACAACTCTCGATAGATCCAGTGTTCCCCTGAAATGCGTTCCGTGTTCAATATTTTCTTGTGCGTGTGAGTGTGTGTCTGTGTGCAAGGGGACTGTGGAGGAGGAAATGCTGATCCCCAGGTTTAGTGCAATTTTAAGTTCTTTGTGGAGAACTGTTGAGGTTCTCCTGTCGCTGTTTCAGGTCCTGCTGTGATGTGAATGTGCGGTTCTCTTCTCGTTACGCCAAGTTGGCAGGTTTTTATTGAGCTTCAGAAACCTGCCAAACCTGTTCGGTTTTTAGCTGGGGGTGGAGCAGAAGGCTGTGGGATGGGAAGGCTTTCCTCACCTGCTTTCAAAGTAGAAATTAACCTGGATGCTGTTGGTGGGTTGTGCAACTTGGGAGGTGGGCAGGTTTTGAAACTGGGTGAAGGACGGGAGATTAGGTTCAAGACGGTTTGCAGGTGGTCCTGATCAATAAACAGTCAAGCACCCATTTGCTTGATCTTCACTCATCTTCCTTTCTGTGGTTCCAAGTGAAGGGAGCTTGATGGTGGTGGCCCCCCACATTTTTAAACTACAACTCCCAGCATGCTGTGGGAAGAAAGCTGGGAGCCGAATGCTGAGAGTTGTAGTTCAGGGCTGCAAACTGAGCATTCCTGCTAGGACGCTTGATTCTCTCGTTTGCTCGGTATGGCTCCTCCCTCCTCCTACTTAGGGGGCAAATAGCCACACAGGATCCAAGGTGGAGGCACTTTCTCCTATTTGCATGCTCCACATTCTCTGATCTGGGGTCCTGGAGAGAGCCTGACTGGACTTCGCTGCACCACACACTGATCTCCATCAGCACAACAATGGATTGTGGGCCTGTTTGCATCTCCAGCTGTTTTGCCCTCAAATTCCTGCCTGACCTGTGCCGACAGGGACAGAGGGGGTCTGAGGAACAACTGGCGATGAAACCCTGAGCTGAAAGATTCAAGATGTTGACGCGGTCTTGGGTTTTTTTTTCCCAAGGAGGGTGTTGAATTTTGCTCCCTAGCAGGCCCCCTTGCCGCTCCCTGTTGCAAAGAGTTCCATGCGCATGCGCCGTTCGGCCTGGGACCCTCCTCCAGTGTGCCACTCTCTGTTTGGCTTGCCGGCTTCCTCTGCGTTGTAATTCAGATTAAAAAAAACAAAAACTAAATGTTTTGCACTTGCCGCCTCGTGTTGCTTTGTTTGGCTGAGCAGGTTCGCCAGCGACCGAGGAGTAATGGAGAGCGTGTGGATGCTTGGGGGTTGCCTGGAAGGCACTTTGGTGGAACTGGCCTGAAGGTTTTCAGAGTTGGCCTGTCACCTTTGGGGTCATCAGCCAAACTGGACAGTGGACACTTCCGGGGGAGGGGGGAGGGGATAAGAGAGGCTGGCCCCCAAAGTTGCCTTTCCTGCCTTGAAGTTGCATTTCTGGAGGCTTCACTTCAAGGCGGAAACCATTGCTTCTAAATAGTTGCTGCAAGCTTTGCCAGCCCTGGAGAATTCCTCACATTTGGACCAGAGCAACATTGCTATTCTCATGGGCAGTGATGGGCATTGTAGTCCAAAAGAGAAAAGGATGCCAACTTTGGATAGGCTCCTTTGCCAAGTTTTCAACAGGTAGCCTCTGCCATAAGTCAGGTGGAATTCCCTGTTTGTTTTCTCTCTCCTCTCCTCCAGATTTCCTATTATCTTTCTGTGGGTGTTTATTATAGCCCACTACCAGGGCAAAGAGGTTGTTCTCATCCTTATTACACTGATCCTGACTTCTGGCGGGAGCGGGAGGGGGGACGGATGGACAGACATATCTGATCATGAGTCCTAAAGCACTCCCCCCCTCTTTTGTCATCAAAACTCAGCAAATTTCTGTGAAGAGCATAGTTAAAGCAGGACTCTTTCCTGTGATAATATGTGATTGTGCAAAATGAACGCTGAGAAAGCAAGGCAAAAGAAGCTGGTTGCATTTGAATTATGGAGCTGGAGTCCTACCAGGGGTGTAATCAGGGGCCAGTTGGCAGGAGTGTGTAGGAATCTGTGGAACAGCAGTCTAAATTGACATGGATCGGAGTTGTGCTTTGGGGTGATAGGTGCTCTGCCGCCAATTCTTCGACCAGCAAGAATGAAGGAGTATTCTTATTCTGGGTAGGAAGTGATGGTCGGCTTGGAAGACATCACAAAGGACACAGATGTTTCACCGACATCCAAAAGCAAACTAATGGCAGCAGACGTGTGGATTTTCCTGCGGTCGTATGCGGCTGTGAAACCTGGACTCTGGGAGAAAGGTAGAGGATGCCTTGGATTATGGATCTGGAGAAGGCTGCCGAGAATACTGTGGGCTGCAAGAAGGCGCAAGTCTTGGACCGAACCGGAGCTCACACCCTTTGTGATGTGAGCAAATGGAGAGGGAAGGGAGGGGGCAGCATCCAGCTTGCCAAGGTGGAAGGGAAAGAATGGATAAGGTGGACGGATGAGAGCAGGAAAGTGGCTGGAATGTCCTTGGAGCGCCGGACTTTACGAAGTCCGATCGAAGCGGTTTTTACCAGGAGTTGCTTGTGGCAGCTCACCACCGCCATCCATCAGACCGTGTGTCGTGGAAGCAGTTTGGGGTCAAATAAAAGCAGAGGGAGCCCTCGCCGCCGCCCTCGCCCCGATGTTACCGGCATCGTGATTAATTTATCACGCGCTTATGAATATGCGGATGAGGCTCAGCTAGGGCATCCAGGAAGTGAGCAGCTGTGGGAAAGGAGTCCCTGCTCAGGCATGACCAAAGATGTACCGCCTTCTCAGAAAGATGTTCATTGGTACCTGCACACGTGGGTGTCCTGATTTTCTGAAAGGGTCTGGGCAGAACTGTCTCTGAATCGGCGGCACAAGGAAGCAAAGCGTGCATAGAGGCGCATTGATGTTCCTGCGGGCGCACAAAACTCTGCGTGTGCTGCTTTGCTGCCGCAACAGCAGAGGCAGCGGTTTTTCGAGCACAGAGCAAAGCAACTTTCGCCCTGAGAAAAGGGGGAAAGCTTGATTTCCCTGGAGAGGAGAGGAAGGATGCCTCTGAGGGTTGCTGGAGCCAAGGAATGCGTTCCCCCCTTGGGCGCCCAAATCTCGCTCTTCCGCTCCCTTTTCTTTGCTCTCCCATCCCTGGAATGGCCTTCGCGAGTCGAAGCGCTCATGAGCATTGGGTGTACATTGGAGGAAGAGGCGGGGAGGGAAAGGGACCTGGGAGCTTTCCCCTTCTGTTCGCTTCACAGGGCAACTTTTCAAGCAGGAGGGCCAGATGAAAATGGGGGCCGGATGCTTGGCTCTTCACAGAATTTAACGAGAGAAGGGATTTGAGGGCACCTACACTTGCTCATACCATAGTTCAGTGATGGCCAACCTATGACACGCGTGTCACAGGTGACACGCCAAGCCCTTTTGGGTGACACACCTGGTCACCCTGGCACCTGGGTGTGTAGTGCTTGCTTGTTCTTGAAGTGTATGAAATACCAACTTTCAATTGAAGATTTAGCAACAAAAGCCACTAATGTAAAGAATTATTTGTTTTTGCTTTTAATAAAATTCATACATCAAAAATATAACTTTTTTACTAGATTGACAAATATCACAAAATTATGGATATTTCTAGAAGTGACACAGCACCCGAGTTAAGCTAGGTTTTCTTGCGAATTTTGACACACCAAGCTCAAAAGGTTAGCCATCACTGCCATAGTTGCAGGAAAAGTGGAAATTCTACAGCCTCTCCATCAATTGTTTGAAAAAGAAGAGTTGGCTTTTCTACCTTGCTTTTCTCACTCATTTAAGGAGACTCAAAGTAGCTGACGAACCTGTTCTTCCCCCCAGCACAGACACCCTGTGACTTAGGTGGGGCTGTGAGCTCAGAGCTGTGACTAGCCCAAGGTCACCCAGCTGGCTTCATGGAGGGAGAAGTTGGTTTTTCTACCCCACTTTTCTCACCCATTTAAGGGGTCTCAGAACAGCTGACAAAGCTTTGAGGCGGTTTGGGAGCTGGACTCTTATCTGGGAATACCAGGTTCGATTCCGGCCTCCCCCACAAAGCCAGCTGGGTGACGTTGGACTAGTCACAGCTCTCCTTCTGACCTCTCACAGGCCCACCAGACCTCACAGGGTGTCTGTTGTAGGGAGAACAGAAGGTTTGTCAGTTGCTTTGAGTCCCCTTAAATGGGGGAGAAAAGCAGGGTACAAAAGCCAACTCTTCTTCTATTCTCCCCACAGCAGACAACCTGCGAGGTAACCTGCGAGGTAGGTGGGGCTGTGAGTACTCAGAAGAGAGCTGTGACTCACCCAAGGTCACCCAGCTGGCTTCATGGAGGAGGGCGGAATCAAACCCAGTATTCCCATATAAGAGTCCGGCTCCTTAATCAATAGACCAAACTGGCTCGTAAACATTTTTCCTAAGCTGCCTTAGCCTCAAGCAGCAGGAAAGCCAAAGGGTTCCTCACCAAAGCGCCTGTTTCCGTATTTAGCTTAGGATGACGAGTTCCAAAGCAGCCATTTCTCCAGTTGCTGATTTCCTCCTCTCGAGAACAAGCCCACAAGGGTGTGAGTTTCTGAACAGCCTGTGTATGTGGCATGGTTGGTAGCCCTCAGCACCAGTACAATTGAGCAACTGGACGTCATGCACCAAGATCTCAGTAACGCCAGGTGCTTGGATCCAGCCTCCTTCAGGACTGACCTTTCCACCTATCTCCAAGGAGTGCATTGAAACAACATCAGGGAAACACCAAACTGGTTTGCTTAGTTTGCAGTTTGCAACAAACTGGGATTTTCAAATGGATCCAGTGCAAACTGAATCTCCCTGCTGTTTGGAAAAACTCTTGTTTGAATCATTCCTGAACCAAGGGGTGGTCTAATGAATCAAGGAAACCATAGTGAGGCAGGAGAGGTTCACTATGGTTTAGGTGTGTGCACAAATGCAAGTTTCAGATTCGATTCGAATTGAATGTTCAAATGCAAACAAATAGGGGAAAATTGAATGTATTAAAATTCAAATCCGATATGAATATACTTGTACGTATTTGTACGAATATTTGATACATATTTGATAATATGAATATCGACAGCATTCGTATGTATCTGTATGTACCCATACTGTACACATTCATAGGCATCCCGTTTCTATCCCGTATTCATGTCATTCAGGCCATATGGGTTACAACATATAAAATGAACGTACTAAAACCAGTAGCATATGAAGCATTTGAAATCCATGGCAGTGCCTGAATGTAGGGAGGAAAAGGTTGTTCCTTTATTTAGCCAAAGGCCAAGGAGAAGAGGTGCGTCTTCACAGCTCATCTAAGCACATAGAGTGAAGGTGCCCGATGCACCTCAGGAGGGAGCCTATTCCAGAGTCTGGGAGCCACCACTGAAAAGGCCCTATCCAGGGTGCCCACCCCTTTTGTTTCTGAGGGTGGTGGGGCAACCACGAGGGCCTCCTCACCAGACCTTAGGGCATGGGTAGGTTGCTATGGTAGAAGGCGTTCCTTTAAACTTGCTTCCGTCCAGATGTTGGAGAACTGCTGTCAATGCAGTTGCCAGAGTATCTAGTGGTCAAAGGGGTTCTCCTCCTGACCGACTAGAGACCTGGTCTGGTCCCATCTGAACATGGGTTGCCGAAATAGTGCCAGGATATGCAGCCAGGTTCTGCCTGTGGCACCTAGGAGGTTTTTGGTCTTGTAGTTAGAGTCCCGGGCTCATATCTCGTACTCCGCGAGTTTGATTCCTCACTCCTCCATGAAGCCAGCTGAGTGACCTTGGGCTAGACACAGCTGTCTACTGAGCTGTCACAACCCCACCTGCTTCCCAGGGTGTCTGTGGTGGGGAGAAGAACAGGTTTGTCAGCTGCTTTGAGTCCCCTTAAATGGGTGAGAAAAGCCAACTCTTCTTCCTCCAGGAAGCCAGCTGGTTGACCTTGGGTTAGTAACGGCTCTCTTTCTGAGCTCTCACAGCCCCACCTCCCTCACAGGATGTCTGCTGTGCAGATAAGAACAGAAGGTTTGCCAGTAGCTTTGAGTCCCCTTAAGGGTGAGAAAAGCAGGTTAGAAAATCCAGTTTGGTCTAGTGGTTAGGGAGCCAGACTCTTATCTGGGAGTACCGGGTTTGATTCCACACTCCTCCATGAAGCCAACTGGGTGACCTTGGGCTAGTCACAGTTCTTTTGAGCTCTCACAGCCCCACCCACCTCTACAGGGTGTCTGTGGTGGGAAGAAGAACAGAAGGTTTGCCAGCAGTCTTGAGTTCCCTTAAATGGGTGATAAAAGTGGGGTAGAAAAGCCAACTCTTCTTTTGTGACCCCAAGCAACATTTTCCACATGAGTCCCCATGGACCTGACCCCCACCCTGGGTTGACACCTCGTAAAAGCACGTTCATCTTCAGGTATTGGCTGAACCCCCACCTTCCCCTTTGGGCTAATTAAAATATATATTTATCTCTTTGGTTTACTGTTGTGTGACTCTTAAGCACAGCACAGGGTGAAAAGGGGATCTTTATGTAGTGGAAAAGGGCGCAATATATAATTCGTGCATGTATAGGTATATAAAAATAATGATTTCTTCGGATTGCACACTCCTCACCCTGGTGTGTGCAGAAACTGTAAAATCCAAGGTACACAATGGCGGCAAAAGGTTTTGCTTCGGTCGTGGAAACAGGAGCCATACACGGGGGGAACAGGAACAAAACCCAAGCTCCTTCGCTTTCTGTTTTCCCCATCCCGCGTCCCGAAACTTCTTTTTCCCTGCTGCAAAAAGCAAGCTAAAAGGATGCGATTTGGGGAGGGGAAATCTTCCCGTTTTTCCCCAGGTTGGGCGCTAGGGGGAGCTCTAGCAATTGCCTTCCGCTGCTTTCCTCCCCCCTTTTTTTGTTATTGAAAAAAAAAAAAGGACTTCTAGGCTCGCCTATTAATATTTTGGTTGGGGAATAAGCGGGTTGCAAAATTTTGAAATCGGGGACCCTGCCGCCGCCGAAGGAATGCAGAAGTGGACCCCTCTTCCTCGGACCGAATTATTCTTCAGGCTGGTGGTTTATGACCCCCCGCCACCCAAAATAGTAGGAATTCTTATCCATTTTTTTTTTAAAAAGACGCTGCGTGTTCCAAATTAAAATCCTGCTGTGCAGAAGTTGCCAGCGCAAGAGCCTTGCTGCCAATACAAGCGCTCTGTGCAGTGCTTCGCCGTCTCACATGCAAACCTTCGAGGAGGGGGGAGGTATCCCGCCCCCTCCTCCGATCTGCAGGCAGGCAGGCAACAGAACCCCACCCCACCCCAAATGGCTCCCACCCCAGCAGTGCTGCGTTTCCAAAGCAAAGAAAAAGCCTTGGATTGCAATCGAAGGAGGGGTAGAATCCAGCGGAACTCTTCTCTGAGGTCACCCTGGAGGCGGTCAGAGCATCGCCCCCCCCCCCTCGCTTTCCCCCTTCCATTCATTTGGTTTCAATGCGTGTGCGGAGGCAACGGAGCAAGAATTGCTCAGAGCGGCTCTGTGCACCGCCAAGCGGCGCAGAAGAAATAAGGAAACTGAACTCTGGAGATAAAAGTATGCATTATTTGGGATTTCACCAGGATACCAGAATAGGGCAGAGATAAGGGCACCGATGGTTTCTTAGATCATGTATATGTACTGCTTCTTTTTCCTGGCCGTTCTCTGGAGAGGGAGATTACTCGAGAGTAAACCAACCTGCAAACGCCTCTTGGGGGGGGGGTAGAATGGATGAGGAAGGAGGGCATCGGTTTAAAAATTCTAGGTCTGTCCTCTCCAATAGCGTAGAAAGTGGTCCTCTGACGCTGTCCAAGTTCCCAAACTCTTGCGATTGGACAAAAGGCTGTGGTCACACCTAAGGTTGAATCCAGCTTCGGTCCGCTTTCAGAGAGGCTGTGGTCACACCCAAAGTTTCATCCAGCTTCAGAGCCAGAGAACACATCCGCAAAGTGGCCAGTGATTTTCTTTCCAGATTATATATCCCAAAGGTGGATTTTTCTGAGTTGCCGGACACTGAAAAAGGAAACGGCTCGTCACTTTGCTGATGTGTTCTCTCGCCCTGAAAGTGGACTGAAGCTGGATCAGTGTGTGATCACAGGCCAAGATATTGCACGGAAGGTCCCCTCTTTGGGGAGGGCTCTGGAAGGTGAAAGCAGTTTAGCTCCCCTCTCTTTCCCTGGAAAACAACTTATCTTCCCTTCCAGCTAGGTCCAGTGGTTAAGGAGCCGGACTCTTATCTGGGAATACCGGGTTTGACTCCACACTCCTCCACAAAGCCAGCTGGGTGACCTTGGGCTGGTCACAGCTCTCTTCTGAGCTCTCACAGCCCCACCCACCTCACAGGGTGTCTGTTGTGGGGAGAAGAATAGAAAGCCTTGTAAGCCACTTTGAGTCCCCTTAAATGGGTGAGAAAAGCGGGGTAGAAAAGCCAACTCTTCTTCTTCAGTTGTCCTCCCCAACTTGGATCAGAAGAAGAAAAGCCCCTCCTAAAATGATGGGCCAAGGAGGCAGCAGCTTCCCGGCCAACTGAGCCCATGGGTGCTCCCGTGAAGGGGACAGGCCAAGAGCGCCATGTTTACAGTGGAAGGAAACTAAAGGTGCCGCAGTTGGTGCCAGTCTGGGGGGGTGGCAAACTCCAAGCTCTCAGCCCAGGGTGCCAGGGAATAGAATCAAGCCCAGGATCAGGCCCTAGGCTCGCCGAACATCCGGCCGGCAGGACAACCCATCCACTTACCTTTGGACGCGGGCCTGGCTGCGAAAGGGACGCACGCGTTTGCCTTTTTAATAATCGGACTTTTTATTAAGATTATAAATTTTAAACAAAATCTGAACAGTTTTACCCGGTGATATACAATTCTGTATGCACACACACAAAAATATACAGAGATACAAAAAGAAAACAAAACAAAACAGAAACAAAAAACCCAACAACAACAACCAAAAAAAGGGAAAAAACAAAATGCCAGATGTTTAGCAATGCGTCTTGGAACATACACAGTGCTTCACAGGAGAAAGTTAGAAGGACAGGACCAGGACGGAATAGCCGCCTTTTTACAACAAAAGGCCTTTCCCCTCCCTCTCCCTTTCGTAGAAAAAGAACACAAAATTTAAATATTTGTTTGTTTGTTTCCTGGGGCTGGGGGAAGAATAAGGGTTACAGAAACACCGATTTTTCAAAACTCCTTTTGCACACAGGACAAAATAATGCTGGCTGAATCAGGACGGTTCCAAAACCGGCTGGGCTGGGGTCTGGAAATACCCCAAACACACTGAAAAGACATAAAAAGTGTCAACACACAGATCTGTGGCATTCAAGCTTACCGGGGCGAGGAGGAGGGGGGTGGCAGGGGGGTGGGGAGGTACACAGTGAAGAAAAGGGGGGGGGAGGCTTCCAAAGAGCAGTGCATCATGGGAAAAGTAGTTGAATTTCTCTCCCTCCCTCTTCGAATGGAAATGTGTGTGTTCTTTCAGAAAGCGGAGTGTTGGACAGAACAAAACAAAGGCCCATAGGAGATGGTGGGAAGTGGAGTAAAAATATATGTATATATATATATATTTATATGTATATATATAAAAAAATCGGATGTTTTCTCATCAAATCACGATGGGTGGCGTTCTCCTAAGGGGGTGCGTAAAAAACAGCAGCGAAATCCACGGCAGGATTGAGGCAAGAGAAGGTCCAGCAGACTCCAGAAACTAGGGAAAGCGAAGAGAAAGGGAAGAGGGATGGTCGGGGGGGGGGGGCTCAGGTGCGGAAAGGGGGGGTCCAATTTAGGGGTTGAAAGGACGTCGCCAGAGCGTGGCTCGAATCTCTCGGGCTATTGTGAGTCCCGCTGGGGAGGAAGAAAAGGACAGGGAAAATAGATCAGCTTTTGCCTGGGGTTGAAGCGGAGCTTTTGGGAAAGGAGGTGGGGGGGGGGGGCAGGAATCTGTTGCCTCTCCACCCCACCCCACGCCAGTCTTCGCGGCTGGGAGCCCAAGGGTGGCCCTCTGCGTGGCGCAGATTCTCGCCGCCCCACTTTCCCAAAGGGACCCTCGGAGCATCCCACGGAGATAGGTATCTACGGAAGGGTTTTTTTTTGGGGGGGGGAGTGGAGAGAGAGAAAAGGAAGAATCCCCGGGCAGGGGGGGGGCACACACACTCGAGGTCCGTTTGCTGCTTTGCCCCGGGTGGCTTCCGCTTTCGCACCAGGGCGCAACGCGGAGCTTTCGCTGGACAAGGAGGCGCACCAAAGTTGATCGGAGAGATTCGGTGGTTTCTTGGGGGGGGGGGAGAGGGTTCCCGGGGGGGGGGGGGTAAGCGGGAGGAAGCGCGTGGCCTTTGTTTGCATTTTAACACGGGACTCTCTCTCTTTCTCTCTCTGCAAAAATAAAGCGCCCACCAGGGTCTCTCCAAGTTCAGTTCCGAGGGTACAATTGGGAAGGTAAAAAGGGGAGGTCGCGGGGGGGGGGGAGCGTGACACCAACACGTTCGCCGGGCTCCCCGTCGCCCCCTCCTCCCCTCCCTCGCCCCCCCTCCTGTCCTGGCCTTCAGTCTTTGTTCCAGGGTGGTCCCAAGCAAGCCGGCGCCTCGCCGCCCACCCGAGGCAGAAGTAGCGTAGTCCTCCTCCGGCGCCCCGCCGCTAAAAGGCCACGATCGCCCGCGTCCAAGCGCCCAGGCTGGCCAGCGCCTGCTTGCTACACAGCTGCCCGTTGAGCGATTGCTCGGAGTCCGTCGGTTGCGGGGGCGGCGCTGGGGCCGGCGCTGCCGTCGGGGCCGCCGAGCCTTGGGCGGCCTGGGCGGGCGGCGGGGGCGGCGGCGGCGGCTGCCGGCTCACCAGGCCGCTGAAGCCGGAGCCGAAGATGGAGATCAAGTTCGAGATATTGGAGGCGTCCGCGGGCGACGGAGGCGTCGGCGCCGAGGGAGCCGTCGAGGGGAGCGGAGCGCAGGAAAGCGCCGACGCCGCCGACGGGCCGAACTCGTCGAAGCGGGCGCGCTTGGCGCAGGAGGCGAAGGGCGAGGGGGCAGGAGGCGTCGGCGCGGGCGACGGGGGCGTCGGCGCCGCCGTCGGGGCAGGGCACGGCTGGATGCCCGCGCCGGCGCCGCTGCCGGACGAGCTCTCGGCCGCCTCCGAGTAGTACTTGCGCTTGGAGCCCGGGCTGGGCGGGAGGTGCGCGCCGGCGGAGGCGCTCGGCCAGCAGCAGCAGGCGCACGTCGAGGGAGCGCCGCCGCCGCCGCCCACGCACTCCTGTTGCAGGTAGCCGTTCTCCACCGTGGTCACCACGTGCGTGTCCAAGTCCAAGACGGTGGTGCGGCTGGCGCAGTGGGGCGAAGGCAGAGCGGGCAGCGGCAGCGGAGGGGGCGGCGGCGGCGGCGTGGGGGGCGGCGAGGCGGCGGCGGCGGGAGAGGAGGGCAGGAGCAGCCCCGACGGCGCCGCGGTCCCGGGCGCAAAGTCACTACCGCCGCCGCCACCCGGTGCGGCGTACAGGAGCAGCCCCGAGGGGCGCGCGGGCGGGTAGAAGGCCAGCAAGGCCGAGGAGCCGGGAGAGGCGGCGGCGGCGGCGGCGCTCGCGACGTCCCTGCAGAGCCCCGACGGGGCGGGCGGCGGCAGCAGCGCGGCCAACGAGTCCTCGCCGTCGCCGTCGTGGCTGCAGCCGCGGGCCAGGGCGCAGCTCCGCAGCTGCGAGGCTTGCAGCGCCACGTCCTCGTCGTCGGGCAGCTGGAGCGGGCCGAAGTCCGACGGGGCGGCCGCCGCCGCGATGGACGGCCCCATGGCCAGCAGCCCCGCGCCGCCGGCGGCCATGGCGGCGTCCGCGTAATGCAGCGGCGGCGGCGGGGCCAGCGCGGGCTGCTGGTGGTGGTGCTGGTGCTGCTGGCGCCGGTAGAGCTCGGCGTAGCGCTCGCTCAGGTAGAGCTGCCGGGCGTTGCGGAGCACGTAGGAGACGAGCAGGTTCTTGTGCAGCTTAATGCCGCCGCGCTGCGTGCGCGAGCTGTGGATCTTGCGCAGCGAGAGGCTGATGAGGCTCTGCGCGTCCAGGGCGCCTTCCATCCTCCGGCGATCGGCCGGGCCCAGCGAGGGGGAGGCGCCGCCGCCGCCAGCCGGGGCCCTTCCGAGTCGGCCGCCCGCCCGCGGGGCGCCAGCGGCATGCGCCCGTCCGGCAGGAGACGAGCCCCACCCCGCCTGCCGATCGCCGCTCCGCCCGCCGCCGTCTTCCTCCTCGCCCGCCTCCGGCAGGCAGGCAAGCGCCGAGCGAAGGAGCGAGCGAAGGAGCGAGCGGGGCCCGGCCGAGCAGGCACTCAGCGGCGGCTCTGCCCACCCCCGCCATTTATAGCGCCCGCCCGGCGCCGCCCCGCCCGCCCGCCGCCTATCGGAGCGCGCCAGGCCCCGCGATTGCCACCTCGAGCCCGCTCCGCCCCGGGCGCGACGGCCAATCCCGGCGAGGCGGGTCCTCGGTGCTATTCAAATACCCGGCCGGGTGACCGGGGCTCGGGCGGCGGTCGAGTCGGCGGACGCTGCTGCCGCTGCCGCTGCCGCTACGAAGGGGCGGGCAGATGTTGGCGCTCGGCCCCCGTGCCCAGCTGTCCCCCTTGCCGGTGACCCTTTCGGCCCTGCTGCCCGCGCGATCCTCAGCGTCGACTCCCCTCCGGGAAGGACAGCGCACGCGGGCCTCTCACAGCGCGGGCTTCCCCGGCTTTTGGAGAGCAGCATCTCCGAGCTGGTTGGGTCTAGTGGTGAGGGAGCCCGACTCTCCTATCTGGGAATACCATGTTTGATGCCGCCCTCCCTCACGAAGCCAGCTGGGTGAGCATGGGCTAGTCACAGCTCTCTTTTGAGCTCTCACAGCCCCACCTACCTCACTGGGTGTCTTGTGGGGAGAAGAACAGAAGCTTTGTCAGCCGCTTTGAGTCCCCTAAAATGAGTGAGAAAAGCAGGGTAGAAAAGCCAACTCTTCTTCCTCCATGAAGCCAGCTGGGTGATCTTGGGCTAGTCACAGCTCTCCTCTGAGCTCTCACAACCCCACCTACCTCACAAGGTATCTATTTTGGGGAGAAGAACAGAAGGTTTGTCAGCCGCTTTGAGTCTCCTTAAATGGGTGGGAAAAGCAGGGTCAAAAAGCTAAATCTTCTTTTCCCAATCCCCCTCCGTCCGTTTATGCGCTTTGCAGTAGCCGAGGGGGGGGCAGAGGTGTGAAAGAAGCACAGTCCCCCCCCCCCCCCTGTTCCACCTCTCCTTTGCCTGTGCAGAATGGCTGGTTGGGGAAAGGGGCCATTGTTGTCCAGGCTGCGTGGCAGTGAGCCAGGGTTGTCAACACTCCATGCCTCCTCAGGCCCTTGCTCTTAATTCTTGCAGTCTCCCCAGTCTGCCAAAGTGCAAGGAATGATGGGAGTTGTAGTTTGGCAGACATCTGGAGGGCCTCTGCAGCTAAGAACACCAGTAGACTGTCCCAGTGTTCCTGAGACAAACTCAAAGTTCAGGAGAAGGAGATGCACCAACCATGTTCTGCTTGAGATAAAGATGGTGGCAGAAGTTATTCATGAGTATGGTGTTCCTTCGATCCCAAAAGATGCCTGCTGGATTAGATAGACCCAGCACCCATCTAGTCCAGCAGCCTGTTCTCCTGGTGGCCAACTAAATGCCCATGGAAGCCCGCAAGGAAGACATGAACCCATAGCTTGCTCTGCTTATTGCCTTCCAGCAGCTGGCCTTCAAAGGCAGAAGAACTCAAGAGCTGCCCTTCTGGATTGGACCTGTGCTCCACCTAGTGTACCAGTGGCCGGCTAGATGCCTACAGAAGCCCACCAGGAGGACATGAACCCATAGCTTGCTCTGCTCGTTGTCTTCTTGGCCTTCAAAGGCACAAGAACTCAGGAACTACCCCTCTAGATTGGGCCTGTGCTCCACCTAGTCTACCAACCTCTTCTCCCAGTGGCCAACTAGATGCCCACGGAAGCCCACCAGGACACTCCTTGCTTTGCTTCTGGTATCCTCTTGCTTTCTCCTTTGCCTGATGCACCTCGGGCGCGAGAATATTCCACAGCCTGGGAGCCATCACTGAGAATGCCCTATCCCAGGTGCCCGCCCCTTTTGTTGCTGAAGATGGTGGGATAACCAGGAAGGCTTCCCTTGCGTTCCTTTGGCACATCTCTCTCTGGGTCTGGCTGTATTTCTATTTGCAACATTTTAAGTAAAACATTTTTTGGGTGAATATGTCCAGTGGTTCAGTAACATGTAGGCTCTCTGGAATTTCAATCCCATTCCCTTTTTAAAAACTGATCCATTCCTTTGGCAGATCGGTCTCCAGGTCTGGCTGTATTTCTGTGTGTAACATCTTAAGCAAATCAGCGTTTGGGTGAATATGTCCAGTGGTTCAGTAGCATGTAGGCACTCTGGAGATTCAATCCCACTCCCTTTTCAAAAACTGATCCATTCCTTTGGCACATCGCTCTTCGGGTCTGGCTGTATTTCTATGTGTAACATCTTAAGCAAAACAGCGTTTGGGTGAATGTGTCCAGTGGTTCAGTAGCATGTAGGCTCTCTGGAGATTCACTCCCACTCCCTTTTCAAAAACTGATCCATTCCTTTGGCAGATCGCTCTTCGGGTCTGGCTGTATTTCTATGTGTAACATCTTAAGCAAAACAGCGTTTGGGTGAATGTGTCCAGTGGTTCAGTAGCATGTAGGCTCTCTGGCGTCTCCCTCCTTTGGCACAGGTGAAGGCATTGATCTCTGCTTAATGCATTGCAGATATGTAATGGACCATTTGCAAACTATTTTTTCTTCTTTGATTTTTTTTTATTAGAAGTATTGATTAATACATTCTATTGCCCCATTTTGCCCTCAGTCGGCTCTGCACGGTGCTAATATTTATGCTCTGTCTGTTAACCAGAAGTCTACCCTCCTACTAGGGGTGCTGGTCAGGGTCACTGGAGTTAACTAAAGTGCTTCCTCCACAGCAAGATGACAATCCCTTGAAGTGAATATCCTTCAAAACAAAGGGCTGTCCTCTATAAAAAAGGGAAACCCAGTCCACCTAAATGCTTGCTTCCTGGCAAACGTTCAATTAGGACAGCGTGACGAGCAGTTTCCTAGCATTTCACATCACTTGGAATCGGCTGCCTAGTGGTGGATCTAGAAAGCATGCCTGTGGACTCCAGGCATTTCTCAAACTTGGCAGTCCAAGGCAAGTTAAAACAGACCATATGAGCAGAGCCAGACGCGGAGCTGGAAAAACAGCTTTGTTACCGAGGGGAGGAGAGATCGGCCGTTCTTCAGAGAAGTTGGAGACAGTCATCCCTCTTTAGAGGCTTTGAGGAACAGAGGACTTGCCAAGGAAAAGATTCAACGATTCTCAAGCAAAGCAGCGCATGTTTCCACACGTTGGGGCATAGAGGCGGCGCTGAGTTCCTGGCAGTGTCAAGACGAGTAACATTCCCCAACCTGTTGGCCTCCAGGTGTTGTTGGATGCCACCTTCCAGCAGCTAGGGATGATGGGAGTTGAAGTCCAGCAACGCCCAGGAGATGCCAGGTCTGGAAACGCCGCTTGGCCAGTTGGTTCCAGGAAATGTTTAAGGCACAGTTGGCCAACCTGCGGTCTCCAGATGTTGCTGCCCTATTGTGTCTATAAGCCAGAGATAGTCTGGCCAAGGTCAAAGAATGACAGGAGTGGTTGTTCAGGTTTCACAGTGGGACATCCTGAAGGATGTTGCTGAGACCACCTGATGAGACCCAGCAGGACTATGGTCTCTGGTCTCCTATTTCCCATAATGACATGGAGCATTATGTCCCAAACCATGCCTTGAAGGTGACGTTGGACATTCAGATCCATCATCTTTGATGGTAGCTTGTGAATCTGGGTGGAGCTGAAGACCAAAAAGACCTGGAGCATACCAGCTAGAGAAGGACGTGAGCAGTTGTTGCCAGAAGTTAGCCCTCCAGCTCCCATCGGCTCAACCCATTCTATTGCTAGTTTTGGGACCCAATTCTGCCATCTCCAACCAGAATAGCTGTTCCAGTAAGGTGGCCTCATACCGTTGAGCCCTTAGAAGAATCTGTCTGAAAGGGGGACTTTTTGAGGCTTGTGGAAGTTCTTGTTATGAGGAAGTGAAAAAGACTCCAGAGGATAGGAGGGGAAAAAAGGAAATTGCATCATCAGAGACTGCACAGAAAGTGCCAAGGTTTCTCTTTCAAAAAAGCAGAGTAGCAGCATGGAGAACTACTGGAGTTTCTTCTAGTGGGTTACAGTAAGGTACAGGAACCCCTGCAAAGCAGGCTGGGATGGAAAGCTGGGAGTCTACAGAGATTGACAGAGGCAGGTGATCTACCCGTCATTTTCTTCAACACTCCCTTTCTCCTCACCTTCATACTTGGAGCATAAGAAAGTAAGAACATAAAAAGTTTCTTGTTGGACCAGGCCACAGCCCATCTAGTCCATAAGAACCTTAGAGGAGCCCTGCTGGACCAGGCCACAGCCCATCTAGTGCATAAGAACCTAAGAGGAGCCCTGCTGGATCAGGCCACAGCCCATCCAGTCCATAAGAACCTAAGAGGAGCCCTGCTGGATCAGGCCACAGCCCATCTAGTCCATAAGAACCTAAGAGGAGCCCTGCTGGATCAGGCCACAGCCCATCCAGTCCATAAGAACCTAAGAGGAGCCCTGCTGGATCAGGCCACAGCCCATCTAGTCCATTAGAACCTTAGAGGAGCCCTGCTGGATCAGGCCACAGCCCATCTAGTCCATAAGAACCTCAGAGGAGCCCTGCTGGATCAGGCCACAGCCCATCCAGTCCATAAGAACCTTAGAGGAGCCCTGCTGGATCAGGCCACAGCCCATCTAGTCCATAAGAACCTTAGAGGAGCCCTGCTGGACCCGGCCGCAGCCCATCTAGTCCAGCATCCTGTCCCACACAGTGGCCCATGGGCATCTCAAGCAGAAGATGAACGCAAACCCCTCACTTGTTCTCAGCTCCCTGAAAATGGCTTTTGGAGGCTTTCTGCCTGTCTCTCCAACCTGGAGGTGGTACTCAGGCATCCATTTCTAGTAGCTATTGATACATCTGTCCTCCATGAATTAAGAGAATCCCTGCTGGATGAGTCCACAGCCCATCTGGTGAAGCATCCTGTCTCACACAGTGGCCCACCAATTGCTTCTGGGCATCTCAAGCAGGAGCCAAAGGCAAACCTTCACCTGCTCTCAACTGCCTGCCTGCATGAACCAAACTCACAGTGACCAAAGACCCCTTTGGCTAAGGGATGTGGTATCTCCTTCTAACTGGGCTTCTAAGATATCTTGGAGGAAAGGCAGCAAAAATCTGATTTTTTCCCCTCCATCAGAGAATGCAAAATAAAAGCCTGCAACCCGAGCTTTCCTGAGCACAGCTGTAAGGATACGTGTGTGTGTGTGTGTGTGTGTGTGTCTTTGTGGTAGGTGATTGTGCCCTCCACAGAGCGCGATGGGTTCCAGTTCTCTGGAGCAACAAGTTTTCAGAAATACTGCTTGCAGAATGAATCCTCACGCTGTTCCCTGAGATCATCTTTTATCTCCCTCTTTTGGAAGATGACAGGCACAACATCAGCGCAGGAGAGGGGGTGTTTTTGGAGGCAGCCTTTGCTACTCGGTGCTGTGAATGGGCTTGGAAAGGAAAAACGGGTTTCACAGTTTTCCAGGGGATTCCCGGGTGGCGGCGGGAGGGCTGCTGGCAAGGAGAGAAAGGCAGCTCAAAGGGAGGCAGGAGCAGCAGATCCAGGTTAATGTTCAGTGGGACGTGGGGTGGCTGCAGGTCTGTGGGAAGCCACATGAAAGGGATCCCACCCAATGCAGTGGTAGAGGCGCACCTTAGATAAGCCTGAAATGGCACGTGCAAAATGGAAGGACGGACCCGGGGGAGACTTAGGTTTTGAGCTGACGGGTTTGGTGGGACACCGACCCCTTTGCTGTTGTGGCCCAAACGCCCCTGGGTAGGGCCGGCTGTTAAAGATGTGCAAAGTTTGCTCCGCGTTTGAAAATTCTCGGGTGTTCGCTTCAAACCAAACATGCGGCGGTTTGCGTATCCAGAAAATTGATTGGACCGAACCAGTTGCCTGGAAGGTGAACCATTTGGTCAAACAGTTCCTGTTTGCTGTGTTTTTTGCTCTAGAATAGGGCAGTTTTTGAATTTGGTTTGATTTGAATCGAATATTCGAATATTCGAATTTGTATGAGTAAAGAAAAAACTAATGTCTGGACACTCGAAATGATACAGATACATTCATATCTATTTGTACGAATATTTGATACTTATTTGATGATACAAAACTCATATGCATCTGTATGCAACCATACGCATCTGTACCCAAACTGTTTTTATCCCGTATGCGTCCTGTTTGTATCCTGTATTTATCTGTACGGATGCGTACGGATATTAATAAGAGGCGTACAGATGCGTATGCGATGCGTACATATCCATACACATATGAATGTCTGAATTATTCGTATGAATAATTCAAAATGTTTGTATTTGTTTGAATACTAAAGAAACAAATGTCTGGGCATTTGATTCACATTCAAATGTCCAAATTTGTCTGAATTCGATCTAATAATGAATATCTTGAATATTCATGCACATCCCTAGAATTGGGGTTTTTTCTGATGGCGAAAAAACTGGTATTTTGGGTTTTCAGGTGACTTCAGAATCAAGTGTGAATGCTTCTGTTTGGTAAAATTGTCTCGCTAAACGGACGCGCGAGATGATCATGGGATTTGCGCCGACCTGCAACCTTACGGATCCTGAACGAGGCCTTGGAGGCTGGAGGTCTGAGCAAACCCACCTGAGAATCTGTGCCTGGATTCAGGCTGCTGGAATTCCCGCTTTGCAGCCGCTGTGATTCCGGATTGATTCAGGACAAAAGGAAACGTCTAGGCAGGTGGGCAGAATGTCTCTGCCTTGCTTTAGGCGGTAGGTAGGAGGCCTCCACCTGGACGAGGCAGAAAGGCAAGGTGGTCTAATTGGCCAAACAGCAAAGTTGCCACTGACCTCAAGCTGGCAGGCCCTGAACCTGCTGCCTAATAAGACACTGAGAAACTAGAGCAAGTCCAAAGGTGGGCTACCAAAATGGTGAGTGGTCTGGAAACCATGTGCTACGAGGAACCGTTGAAGGATCTAGGAATGTTTACCCTGCAGAAGAGAAGACTGAGAGGAGACATGATTGGTCTAGTGGTTAGGGAGCCGGACTGTTATCTGGGAATACTGGGTTTGATTCTGCACTCATCCACGAAGCCAGCTGGGTGACCTTGGGCTAGTCACAACTCTCTTCTGAGCTCTCAGAGCCCCACTTACTTCACATGGTGTTCTGTTGTGTGGAGAAGGAGGTTTGTCAGCCACTTTGAGTCCCCTTAAATGGGTGAGAAAAGCAGGGTAGAAAAGCCAACTCTTCTTCTTCTTCTTTGAAGGGCCATCACAGTGCAGAGGGATCGTCCCTGTTCTCATTGCGCAAGATGGGAGGACTAGAAACAATGGGATGAAACTTCAAGGGAGTCAATACAGATTAGATATTAGGAAAAACTTCACAACAGTGAGGGAGATCAGTCAATGGAAAAGGTTGCCATGGGAGGTAGTGAGTTCTCCTTCCCTGGAGGTCTTCAAGCAGGTCATCTGTCTGGGATGGTCTAGGAATGAGCAGAGGGTTGGACTAGATGACCCTGGAGGTCCCTTCCAACTCCCTGATTCTATGATAAGCTGTGCCTTATATGGGAAAACCAGGTTTGATTCTGCACTCCCCCACAAAGCCAGCTGGGTGACCTTGGGCTAGTCACATCTCTCCTCTGAGCTCTCACAGCCCCACCTACTTCACAGGATGTTATATTGTGGGGAGACGAACAGAAGGTTTGTCTGCAGTTTTGAGTCGCCTTAAATGATGAAACAAGTGGGGTAGAACAGCCAACTCTTCTTCTTTTTCTTCTTCTTTTGTCCCCAGCTGGATTTCTTCCCAAGTCAAATATGGACAGGTCACGATCTTCGAATAGCAAAGCTCCGAGGGTGAAGTACCAGGAGGCCCAGCAGGGACCCAAGACTGGCATAGACCCGACGATCAAGGATGCAGCAACTTTTGACCCGTTGACTTTGCTGGGGAAGAGACGTTTGGAGACTGTGTTTCCTTCCCTTATGGGGGAGAATCTGTCAGAATGGCGTGGAGGTCTGGATTGATTGTTGAAAACGTCAACAAGAAGCAGAGGAAAGGCTTCTTGCGTGCTAAGAAACACCCCCCCCCCAAGTTTTTGCTGCTGTTGATCACTGCCCTGGAAGATTTGAATGCCATGCTGATCATCTGCTTTTTTTTGAGGGGGGGGGTCCGATTGAGGAACAGGATTTAAGCCCCTTCCCATTTGTGCAGTCTGGGTCAGCAAACATTGGTGTTTCAATGTCCTGCCCTGGAGCTTTCACACCTAGTGGGTCAGTTTGGCCTAGTGGTTAGGGAGCCGGACTCTTATCTGGGAATACCAGGTTTGATTTTGCAGTCCTCCACGAAGGCAGCTGGGTGACCTTGGGTGAGTCGCAGCTTGCTTCTAGGCTCTCACAGCCCCACCTACCTCGCAGTGTATTTTGTGGCGAGAAGAACAGAAGGTTTGTCAGCTGCTTTGAGCCCCCTTTAATGGGTGAGAAAAGCAGGGTAGAAAAGCCAACTCTTTTTATTCTTTTCTTTCTGGATCGTCAGGAATGAACCCACGCTCTGCACATGGGCTGCAGACCATAGCCATGTTGTTCTAGTACCTGCATCGCAGCAAGGTATGCACCTGAGAAGGTATACACAGCAGCCAGATAGCAAAGGTTTAAAGCACTGGAGGGCAAGATCCAGAGACAGAGCGATTGCTGCTGGTGACCCACACCTTTGTCTCGCGCTCTCCTCCAGTGGAGGAACAGGTTCGGCAGGTTTGCGCAAGAAGTGAGGGGAAGGTCAGAGGCATCATGGGAATGCAAGGCCCAGATGAGCTGGAGAAGTTGCCTCCTCCTTGCCCGAGCGAGCGCAGGGTCCTGAATGGCTTTGCCTGTTCAGAGGGAGAGCGACAGGGCTGGGGTGCTCCGAGGGAGGGGGGCCACCGTCCCTCAGGTCTGGCTTGGTGACAGCATTGCACCTGTGTTGTCGGAGGAAGAAGGAGAGGCTCACGGGCTGCAAATCAGCAGCAGGGCCCTTAAGGGTCTGGAAGGTGGAACGAAAGGGCCTGAGGGTTCATGAGCAACTTGAGAAGGTCCATGAAGGTCCCAAAGGGAGAACATCTGGCGAAGAGCTGCTTAGCAAGCTGGACCTAGCAGCTGCGGGGCCTAATTCGGGGCCACCCCATCACAGCTGATATTAGCTCAGGGCCAAGCTGTGGTTGTTGCGTTTTGTGGCTGTTTATACTCTTTTGCAGTTGTGCACTCTGCTGAATTATCCCATCCAGTCCCTGGATCGCATTGACGTAGGAAAAGACAGGGCCACGAACGGAGCCTTTTTGGTTGCGACCCCCTTCTTTTCGGCACTGCCTTCCAACTGAGACCCAGGCAACTCCCTTACTGATGTCATTCAAAAGACTTCTAAAAACCTATTTCATCCCCCGTGCCTTTGGCAATGTTTAACAGGGCAGTCCTGATGAATTCCACCACTGATCCCTTTCCTTCCTCTCTCCGTCCCAGAAGCCAGTGAGCTCTGGTCTCTCCTGAGACACGGAACTGTTCTTCGGTCCAAGTGAGACAGGGCTGACCGGCTGGGACTCCATGGACACCAGATCTGGAAGCGGTTTGCCATAACTTCCTTTGAAAAGATGCCGGAGAAACGAAGCCTGCAACCTTCAACTTCCCAGGAAGAAGTTCTAACTAAGGGCGTACACAAACGCAATTGTCAACGTTTGGTTCGGAACAAACTGAATATTCAAAAATCCAAAATTGTACGAACAAGGAAAAACGAATGTCCGGGCATTCGATTCAATACAAATACATGCAAATGATTTGGACATTCCTATCTCCACGGGTACCTACGCATCTCGTACGTATCCATAAAGAGAAGGAATATCTGAATGATTCATACGAATAACTCGCGAAAAACAAACGCCCAGACATTTGAATCTATACAAATACGTTCATAGGTAGTTGTTTGAATAATTTGGACATCCGTATCTCTCCAGGTACACGTGCATCCTGTACTCATTCCGTTTTCATCCTGTATGAATGTGGACGAGATGGGTAAGTACCCATACAGATATAAATGTCCTAACTATTTGTACAGATAACTTGCGATATTCGTATTTGTTTAAATTCGGAAATTCGAATGTCCGGACATTTGATTCATATACGAATGTCCGGATTCGTCCGGATTCACCCGAATAATGAATATTTTGAATATTTGTGCACATCTGTAGCTCTAACCTTAAGCTCCAACCATTACATAAGCATCTGCATGGAATGTTTTTTTTGGGGGGGGGACAAATTCAAAGACACAGAGGTGGTTCACCTTGACTGTATTTCAGGGAGAGCTGGGGTTCGAACTTGCAGCCTTCCACTCAGTCTAGGGTCATCTTACTCATGATTGGCCGGAGCAGCTTTGGATTGGACTTATTGCCCATAAACAGTCCATTCTGCACCCACACACAGTTAAAGTAAGTGGCTGACAGGTGGTGGCCCCCAGACATTACATTAAAGAAAATGCACATTAAAGAAAACGCACTTCCAAAGTGCATTCTCTGGCCTTTAATGTGGATTATATGTGGGATGGGCACGCTAGCATCCACATAGTACCACCTCTAGGCCTCTTTTGGGATTTTCCTTCTTCCCTAATGTGCTGAGGGTGCAGCCCATGATCGTAAAAGCCAGCAGGTTTGGGTGTGTAGGCGTCAAAGGCGGCTTAAAATCTCTCAAGCGAAAATAAAGACGGATCCGGGATCTGCAATCCCTAAAAATGGAGCTCCGTCTTCGCCCGGCCGCCGGCTGCACATTGTCCGCGTGTGTCTGTGTGCTGAAACAGGCCTGGTGCTCCTGCCGCACATGGGAAGGGTGGAGCCGGATGGGAACACGGAAGTTCCAGAGGGGCCCTGCAAAACGGGGGCCAGGAGGTGATCTTCAAAGCCCGGAAGTGGATCCAGAGGCTGCAGGAATGGGAGGCTGGAGGAAGGCAGAACCTTGCCGCAAGAGACTCAGGCCTTGGAAAGGAAGCCAGGCAGCTGTCACCGTGGAGTGGCTTCCTTCTGGGGCCTCACGTAGCCTGGGGTGGTCAGACAGCTGCAGGCAAATGAACATCATCTACTTCTGTTGACAGACTGGGCCGCCCTGGCTGTCTGTGTCAGGCAGGAAGCAGGCGAGAGGCAGGTGGAAGCGAAAACCAAGCAGCCCATTGCCCGCTGATTTCCAAAGCGAGCCTGGATCGGGGACCCTCGCAGCGTTGGGCGGGCCACGGCTCTTTCCCCGGTGCCAACACACGCCGTGGACCAAACCTGTTTCCAAAACAGGCTGTTGATGGACAAGTCTCTGTTGAGGGACGGTGCTGGTCTCCAAATTGCCGCTTTGTGAGCACGTGCCGAAATTTTAGAGAATAAAGTCCTGAGTATTTTGCTCTTTGCAATAGAGCAGGGGTCCTCAAACTACCGCCCGTGGGCGACATGCAGTCTGCTGAGGACATTTATCCGGCCCGCCGGGTGTTTTTGCCATTGCTGCCTGTCCTGCTTAGCAGCTGACTTGTCCCGGGCCCGCTGTGCATAGGAATTTGTTCATATTTTTTTTTAAAAAAACTATATTCCAGCCCTCAAAAGGTCTGAGGGACAGTGAACTGGCCCCCTGTTTAAAAAGTTTGAGGACCCCTGCAATAGAGCATTGCCCTCCAAACCAGAGACAGTTCCATTAAGCCAGTGGTTCTCAACCTGCCTAATGCCGCGACCCCTTAATGGAGTTCCTCATGTTGTGGAGACCCCCAACCACGGGGGCAGAGCAGCTGGGAGGTGGGAGGGAAGGGCGGTGGGAGACCCGTCACGACCCCTCTGAAAGGGTAGTTCGACGCCCAAAGGGGTCCCGACCCCCAGGCTGAGAGCCACTGCATTAAGCCAACCGCCATCAGCTAATGAGAGTTGGAAGGGACCTCCAGGGTCATCAATGGAGGATTCCCAAACCATCCCAGAGAGATGTTGGTCCAGCCTCTGCTTGAAGACCTCCAGCCAAGGAGAACCCACCACCTCCTGTGTCAACCTGTTCCACTGACTGATGCCCTCACTGTCAGGAAGATCTTCCTCATATCTGTATCGACTCCCTTGAAGTTTCATCCCGTTGTTTCTGGTCCTCCCATCCTGTGCCACTGAGAACAGGGACGATCTCTCTGCACTGTGACGGTCCTTCAGAGACTTGAAGACCACCATCATGTCTCCTCTCAGTCTTCTCTTCTGCAGGCTAAACAGAGAAATGAAAGAAATAAAAGGCCATCCCAGCCACAAAGCAAAGCCCTCCTGCTTGTCTATTCTGGTACCTGCATCACAGCAAGGTACACACCTGACGCATCGGTGGGGGTCTTTGGATCCTCCCTCTGCCTGCCCCCACCCAACACCATCCCTCTGGCCTTGTTCACATTACTGGGCAAACATTCCATAAACTGCGACAACGGCGTTCACCTTTCCATGAAATCTTTTCCAGGGTTTTGCTCATCCAGAAATCCCCTCAATCTCCTGCCAAAAAAAATATCTCTAAACTGTTGGCTTTTCTACCCCGCTTTTCTCACCCGTTTAAGGGGACTCAAGACTGCTGACCAGCCTTCTGTTCTTCTCCCCATTGCAGACACCCTGTGAGGCAGGTGGGGCTCTGAGAGCTTAGAAGAGAGCTGTGACTAACCCAAGGTCATCCAGCTGGCTTCATGGAGGAAGAAGAAGAGTTGGCTTTTCTGCCCTGCTTTTCTCACGCTGCTTCCACCATGAAGCCAGCTGGATGACCTTGAGCTAGTCACAGCTCTCTTTGGAGCTCTCACAGCTCCAGCTGCCCCACAGTGTTGGGGAGAAGAACAGAAGGTTTGTCAGCTGCTTTGAGTCCCCTTAAATGGTGAGAAAAGGGTAGAAAAGGCAGCTCTTCTTCTTCGGTCAGAACCCTGTTTTAGTGACTTTTGCATGACACATTTCTGGTGATGTTTCAAGGGGGTAAAGATGACAGCCATTCCCTGAAGGACAGGATTGTGCCTCCACACAGACCAGGGAATAGTTGTTGTAAAATATCTGGAGAGCCTCTGCTTTGAACGGTTGATAAATCGAAACCCGGTCTTCCCAGATAAGAGTCCAGCTGCATAACCACTAGACCAACTTGGGAATCCTAATCCCTTCCTTCCTTCCTTCCTTCCTTCCTTCCTTCCTTCCTTCCTTCCTTCCTTCCTTCCTTCCTTCCTTCCTTCTCTCTCTCTCTGTAGCTCAGTCTGTCTAGACGGTGGGCGAAGTGGAACCGGTTTCTCCTCGCTGCAGTTCAGACACCAGAGCCATGGAGATGCCTTTTACGCCCTCGGAGTAACGCCTTGCAAAAGAGGCTCAGAAGGGTCTTAGGGTTGCTATTCTGCATCACATTCTGATCCACATGGGAATGGATCCGAGGTGGGTGGGGGGAACGCCAGCTCTCCGCCGCTTTCGAGCCGCATCTTTCTGCTGAACGTGGACGCAGCAGCAGCAGCTCTGAAGAGACAGCGTGTCACATCGTCTTGAGAGCTCCGCTGCTCAGCAGGGGGAGTAAGCGATGTGAGCTCTTTTTGGGGGGGGGGGAGTTAGGCGCATGCACTGACTCCGAAGCAAAACTGACATCTGGCTGCCTGTGCTTTTGGTTCAAGTGAGCCAGTTTGGTCCAGTGGTTAGGGAGCTGGACTCTTATCCGGGAATACCCGGTTTGATTCCACACTCCTCCGCAAAGCCAGCTGGGTGACCTTGGGCTAGTCACAGTTCTACAGCCCCACCCACCTCACAGGGTGTTCTGTTGTGGGGAGAAGAACAGAAGGTTTGTCAGCCGCGGGGCAGAAAAGCCGACTCTTCTTCGAGCTCCCTCGTGTTCAGCGCGCGGTTTCCTATGGGGGGGGGGATGTTAAACGGGGCCGTGGAAAGGGAGGGGTCTCTCCTGCGTAGGCTCCCCCGGGGGTCTCCTTGCGGGTAAGGGCGCCGCAAGCAAGCAAGCAGGCGAGCGCCATGCGCTCTGCGCCAGGTCTTTACCCAGCGAAACGAAGGCGCTTCGAGAGCGGATCGCGCACCACTGACGCATGTAAAGGCGGCATGGGAACGGGAAACCCGAGGGCTCCTCTGCGTCCCGGGGACGGAAGGGTTAAATGTTCCCCTCCCGTGCCTTTTTCCCCTTGTTTTAATGGGAAATGCAGCTGCTCTTCCCAGAAAGCCAGCGAGGACGCCCCCTCCTCCCCTCCCCTCCCCTCCCCTCCCCTCCTTCATTCATTCTTCGCAGCCTCTGCAAAACGATCGTGCGGACTTTGGACGGAAGAGGCGCGTTCGAACCGTTTCGCAGCTTGCAACCCTTTCCCCGACCCTCCTCGTCCTGCAAAGTTACGCGGGGGCGGGGGGGGGGGCTCGAGATATTAAAAGCAACGCCAGCGCAAGAAGCCCGGGGGCGGTGGTCGCCTTCTCCGTCCTCTCGCTTTAAACCAAGTGACTCCAGGGCCCCCACCCCTTTGATCTCGAACCGCAGCTGGCCTCCGAGGAAGCCTGGGAATTGTAGTTTCTGCGCCCACCCAGAGCTGCTGTTGAGAGCCGCTGCCCCTCCCCACCGCCCCCCCCCCGGAGGGAGAAGAAGAAGAGTTGGCTTTTCTACCCCGCTTTTCTCACCCATCTATGGGGACTCCAAGTGGCCGACAAACCAGTTCTCCCAAAGCAATAAGATAGGTGGGCCTGCGAGGGCTCAGAAGAGAGCTGTGACTCGCCCAAGGTCACCCAGCTGGCTTCGTGGAGGAAGAAGAGTTGGTTTCTATACCCTGCTTTTCTCACCCATCTATGGGGACTCCAAGTGGCGGACAAACCAGTTCTCCCAAAGCAATAAGATAGGTGGGCCTGCGAGGGCTCAGAAGAGAGCTGTGACTCGCCCAAGGCCACCCAGCTGGCTTCGTGGAGGAAGAAGAGTTGGTTTCTATACCCCGCTTTTCTCAACTATTGAAGGGGACTCAAAGCGGCCGACAAACCTGTTCTTCCCCCCACAGCAGACACTCTGTAAGATAGGTGGGCCTGTGAGGGCTCAGAAGAGAGCTGTGACTCGCCCAAGGTCACCCAGCAGGCTTCCTGGAGGAGTGCAGAATCAAACCTGGTATAAGAGTCCGGCCCCCTAGCCACTAGACCAAACTGGCTCACCACGCAAGCTGCTGCCTTCCTTTTCGTTTGATCTGGTTTCCTTTCTCTCTCTGTTCCCCCTTTTCCTCGTATCCAGGGCGGGGGGACCCTGAGGGAATGGGCAGAAGCAGCGGGGGGAGGCGGGGGCGGGCTTTGTGCTTTTCCCCCAAAAGCGAGGCGGGGAGTGGGGAGGCTTAAAGGAGCCACAGCTGTCTGCAAGCCCTGGCCGGCTTCTCCAGCCGTGACACCGAATCGTCCGCGAACGTGGGCCGTTTAAATCCGATCCGATCCCATCACGCCATCATACCCGGCGAGCGCTTTGCCCTGCCTGCACTGGCGGCGGGTCGGGAGGCTGCCGCCGGCGCCGCCCACTTAACCGTCTAGTGGTTTGATTCCGGACTCCTCCACGAAGCCAGCTGAGTGGCCTTGGGCTAGCCACAGCTCTCTTTTCTGAGCTCTCACAGCCCCACCTACCTCACAGGGTATTTTGTTGTGTGGAGAAGAACGGAAGGTTTGTCAGCTGCTCTGAGTCCCCTTGAATGGGTGAGAAAAGCGGGGTAGAAAAGCCAACTCTTCCCTTCCTTTCTCTCCGGGAAGAAGCCATGCAAGGCAGGAGCAGCAGAGGCCAAGCAGCTGGGGGGGGGGGAGGCAGGGGAGGGGGGCCGGGGGCTTGCCCTGGGGGTGCCGGGGTGCGCGTTGCCCCCAGCAGAGAGAGAGAGAGAGACCCAGACCCCTGCCAAGGCTGGCAAGCAAAGAGAACGCGCAGAGGCAGAATTGCCTGCTTCCCAAGAGTCCTCATTGATGGGGCCATTAAGGGCCCGGGTGGGTGGGTGCTGGGACCTGCGCCCCCAGGCCCACCTCCGTGCCACCCACCCACCCACACACACACAGAGAGAGACTTATTCCGGGAGAGAGAGAAGGAAGGAGGCGCATAGTGGCTGGCTACTGGCTGGCCGGCGGGCCCTTCTGTGGGCAGCCCTGTATGGTTCTTTGCCCATCCCCTGCTTCTGGGGGTGGGTCACCGAACCGGCATCCCTCCGCTTTCTAGGCCGTTGGCTGGTAGCAGGCCCTGAGTTGTGGCACTATGAAGAGCGAGGAGGGTGCCAAGCAAGTGGCATATGGCGGGCACTGCTGGGGCCCGCTGGCGACCTCCGGTTGTGTAGGGCACATGGGGCCCTCGCTGGACCCCTCCAGGAGGTTGGTCCCCAGCAGACAGCAAAGCAGCCTGCCCTCCCCTTTTGGGGGACCCATCCACGCATCCATTTATGGTGCAGATTAGGGATGGGCACGAATATTTGAAGACATTCGAAACTGGCTCGAATCCTCCCGTATTTCGGCGTTCGAAACTGGATCGAATCCAACGTCCATAAATTCAAATTTAAGCGTCCGAATGAATTTTGGATTTTCAAATCTGTTTGTTCAAATTATTTGGACATTCATATGTGTATGGGTTCATGCAAGGTGTGTACTTGCATGTATGCATCTTTCCCGCATCCGTACGCGTTTGCGTGGATCTGTACGGGATAACTACGGGATGCATACGGACTTGTATGGATGCGAGTGGGACCCATCATGCGTATGGGCACGTACAAATATTGTCAACGTTCATAAGTGCAAATTTGAATAGAAAATTCAAACGGATAGATTCGCATCTACTTTGGGTAAATTCAAATTTTAAAGATTTGAATTGAATATAGTTTCCCAAAAATTGCATTTGTGCGCACACCTAGGGCAGATGCTCCTGCCTTTTCTTCAAGGAATCCCATGTGGTGTCACCACCTGTTCTCCTGCCCTCTATTTTGTCCACTCTTCTTCCTCCTCCACAAAGCCAGCTGGGTGACCTTGGGCTAGCCACGGCTGAGCTCTCACAGCCCCACCCACCTCACAGGGTGTTCTGTTGTGGGGAGAAGAACAGAAGGTTTGTCAGCCGCTTTGGATCCCCTTAAATGAGTGAGGAAAGAGGGGTAGAAAAGCCAACTCCGCTTCCTTCTTCAGAACACTGCCTTGGGCTCCCTGGGAGAAATGGATGGGGAAAGGGGGGGAAATAAATAATATTTAAAGGGCCATTGTGGTGGTTGCTCCCATGTGCTCCAAGACTCCTTTGTGGAACTGCATCTGTTGGAGCACCAGTTTGAAGGGCTCCTGATCTCTCGTGGGCAAAGGCGGGCACTTTCTTGACGACTGCATCCTCTTCCTGCAGACACGCAGAAGGTCTCAAGGCCCAGGAGAGCCTTGGCAGACGCTCTGGAGTCCCTGAATAACCTTCCCTTTCCATGCCTGGCAAATGAAAGTTTTCTGTTTGGTGTAAACAGGCATTCTCAAGTTCCGCTGGATTTAACAGAGGAAAGGGCTTAAAGATGAGACCTGTCTCCCCATATTGTCTGTTAAAGGGAGGCTTCCCTGGAAAAAGAAACGAGCATGCCGTAGCTCAGCAGTAGAGCAAAGTGCCTGGAAAGCAGAGGGTCGCCAGTTCGATTCCCAGCTTCTCTGCGGAAGTAGGGAATGGCAAACCACTTCTGTATCCCTGCCAAGAAAACTGCACAGAGGGTCCCATGGAGTCTGGAAGGGACTCTAGCTCAGTGGTAGAGGAAACTGCCTTAAAAGCAGAGGATGGTTGGTTGAATCCCCAGCCTCTCCCCAGATGTGGGTAATGGCAAATCACTGTATCTCTGCCAAGAAAACTGCCTAGAGAAGAAGGGTTGGCTTTTCTACCCTGCTTTTCTCACCCATTTAAAGGGACTCAAAGCGGCTGACAAACCTTCTGTTCTTCTGCCCACCACAGACACCCGGTGAGGTAGGTGGGGCTGTGAGAGCTCAGAAGAGAGCTGTGACTAGCCCAAGGTCACCCAGCTGGTTTCATGGAGGAGGGTGGAATCAAACCCGGTGTTCCCAGATAAGAGGCCGGCTCCTTAACCACTAGACCAAACTGCCCGTGGAAAAGCAGAGGATTGGCAGTTCGAACCCCAGTTATTCACTAGAAGCAGAAATGGCAAACCACTTTGGTGTTATTGTTACCTGACGCGGAAAGTGGGTTCAACACACCTTGGAATTTAACAGCATCCTGAGGCCGGATTTGCACTTACCTTGGAGGTGATCTCTCATTCTGTCGAAAGTTCCACCCATGCCTATCTGCGACTGGCACCTATGCTGTGTTTGCAGTGCAAGGTTCAGAACTAGTCTCCCAGGTGTGGATTCAGGGTTGGGCCTCAGATCCCAGGGTCTGGGCCTAGCCATTCAACCCCAGAGGAGGCTTTGTCACCTGGCTTCACCACACCGGAAGTGCTGCAGAGCCCCACAACATCCCCCTGGCATGGGGTTGCCTGGCACCACACCTGGGATGCCTGTGAGCCGGTGGTAACGCCCACATCAAAGGCCTCAGGCTTCCCGTTCCTCTCCTGGCTGCCACGTCTGGAGTGTCACCACCCTCGTGCATTCAGGTCACTGACAGGTGGCACGGCAGGCGGCCACATCAAAGCCCCTTGCTTCCCTCTCTTGGCAGGTGCTGAAAGGGGCTGCCAAAATAGGACCTGTTGGTACATGGCCCAGCCAAGGCGGATGCTGGAGCCTAGGGGACGGTTTTGTGTGTTGGATTGGTGCTGATACAAGCATGTTTTTTGAATGGGGAGCTGTCATTGTAGGGTTCACAGACTGGAGTCTTTCTGGTTCATTCCTTCTCTCGGCAAAGACTATAGTTCTTAGTTACCTATATATATATATATTAAAAATTATATCCTGTTCTTCTCCCTGGAACAGGCACCCTGTGAGGTGGGTGGGGCTGTGAGAGTTCAGAAGAGAGCTATGACTAGCCCGAGGCCCCCCAGCTGGCTTCATGGAGGAAGAAGAAGAAGAGTTGGCTTTTCTACAATGCTTTTCTCACCCATTTAAGGGGACTCAAAGCAGCTGACAAACCTTCTGTTCTTCTCCCAGCAACAGACATCCTGTGAGGTAGGTGGGGCTGTGAGAGCTTAGAAGAGAACTGTGGCTAGACCAAGGTCACCCAGCGGGCTTTGTCTAGGAAGAAGAGTTGGTTTTTCTACAACACTTTTCTCACCCATTTAAAGGGACAAAGCAGTTGACAAACCTTCAGTTCTTCTCCCCACAACAGAACACCCTGTGAGGTGGGTGGGGCTGTGAGAGCTCAGAAGAGAGTTGTGGCTAGCCCAAGGTCACCCAGCTGGCTTCATGGCGGAGGAAAAAGAATTTGCTTCTTTACCCTCGCCTTTCTCACCCTTTTAAGGGGACTCAAAGTGGCTGACAAACCTTCTGTTATCCCCACAACAGATAAGGTGAGGTGGGTATGGCTGTGAGAGCTCAGAAGAAAGCTGTGACTAGCCCAAGGCCACCCAGCTGGCTTCATGGAGAAGGGCAAATCAAACCCAGTATTCCCAGATAAGAGTCTGCCTCCTTAACCACTAGAGCAAACTGGCTTTAAAGGTGTTTAAAGCTGTGCAAATAATTTAAAACATATTAATAGTTGGGTGGCTCCAGAAATACAAGGCATTTAGGCAGGAAATTCTGGTCAAAGAGGTGCGTTTTCAGTAGAGATGCTTTGCAACTTGGAGAAGCAGGCTTTGGTCCTTGAAGTCCATGTGAAAGGTGAGCATTAAAATCTTGCTTTGGGACCGTTGTTTCTCCAGGCCACTGCTGATTTTGTCCATTCTTGGCCTTCTCAATTTGCTTTCTTTAAATATTTTTCTACTGCAGGAGGTCTCTTCCATCACCTGGCCCTTGGTCTCAAGAAGCCCACAGAAGATTCACTGGACCTGACAATGCATGCCCTGTTAAAGGAGCCTCTTTGGAGAACCCAAAGACATTTGCAGACCGCTGGGATCAACCCCATCGGTGGGTCCCTTCAGAGCAGGGGTGTCCGAATAATGAATATTATGATGATGACACTTCAGAGCGCCAGGGCACCTTCTAGATGGTCCTGGACTCGGTTAGGTTTCCAAGTGGTGTCCGGAGATGTGGCATTCTTAGCCCAAGTGGAATAACTACGATCCAACCAATATCCGGTTTTCTCCCCTGGTTTTCCTTCCTGGCTTCCAGGACCATCTGCTCTCAGACGGACTAACCCGGCAGCCTTCCTCGGTGCCTAATCCGCTCCGAAGGTTTGCTCTGCAAAACGGGCTCTTGGAATAGCGCGGGCACGTAAAACCCACGGAGGAGTCTTTCTTCCAGCGGCGTCTATCTGATCGTTCCTGACAGCCAATTTCCCAGCCCTGCTGTACCATGATGCTCTGCATTCTATTAGAACCCACACTGTTTCGGCTTGCCCTGGTTTCTTCCCCTCCCTTTCCCCTCCAAGTTGTTTTTCACAGGCTCAGGAAAGTAGGAAGCCGAAAAAGAAACTTTTTTTGAGAAAGAAAAAACACAACAACCTCCCCGTCCTTCTGAGAATCCACGCTCTGCGTCTGCAGCGATCGCTTTGTGAAGTTAGCAGGCTCCTAAAATGGCTCCCAGGCAGCCAGAGGAAAAAAGTGCCAAGCTAGTGGCCAGTGGTGGTTATATCTGGCAGGTCATGGGTGCTGCACCCAGCAATGCAGCTGTACCTGGAGGGCCTATGTCCTTCAGAGCGTTGGCTCCCCTTGACAAGAGGTGGCAACAGTTCGTGTTGCAGGTTTTCTTCCACTGGAAGGGAAAGCTGGAAGGAGCATGGAATCGCAGATCTTTCTTGATTGCACCAACACCTCTCCTGAGACCTCCTCAGTGTCCACTTCCAGGTCTCTGTTTCAATGCACAGTGGTTTCTGACAGAGAAGAAGGAGAAGAAGAGTTGGCTTTTCTACCCTGCTTTTCTCACCCATTTAAGGGGACTCAAAGCAGCTGACAAGCCTTCTCTTCTTCTCTCCACAACAGGCACTCTGTGAGAGCTCAGGAGAGGGCTGTGACTAGCCCAAGGTCACCCCACTGGCTTCATGGAGGAAGAAGAAGACTTGGCTTTTCTACCCCGCTTTTCTCACCCATTTAAAGGGACTCAAAGTGGCTGACAAACCTTCTGTTCTTCTCCCCACAACAGAACACCCTGTGAGGTAGGTGGGGCTGTGAGAAAGAGAGTTGTGACTAGCCCAAGGTCACCTAGCTGGCTTTGTGGAGGAGGGTGGAATCAGTCTTGGTATTCCCAGATAACAGTCCGGCTCCCTAATGACTAGACCAACCTGGACAGGACAGGTCTTCCATCAGTCATGCAGTTTGCATCCTCACAGCCCTGGTGCACCACAGGCATCAAATTCATTGCTTGGGGGCATCATGTTTCCAAAAATAGGAGATGTGGCATATCAAGCCACACCTGCAGGCACCTGATAAGGGACTTGGCAATGTGGGTGTGGTGGAGGTGGGATTAACAGGGTTCACAACTTTGGGCCCCTGCAGAGCAGCAACCTAGTAAAAATTGACATACATTTGCATTTCTGTTCCCCAGTGGATCATCACAGATCCTGACACTTGTGGAATGCAGTACAATGTTACCTTGTTCAGGAGTAGATGTTGAAGAAGAAGAATAAGAGTTGGCTTTTCTGCCCACCTTTCTCAAGGCTGCTGATAAACCTTCTGTTCTTCTCCCCCCAACAGACTGGATGCAGGGCTCCTCTAATGTTATTATGGACCAGATGGGCTTTGGTCTGATCCAGCAGGGCTCCTCTTCATTCATGGAGGGCTGGTGTACCAATGGCTACTAGAATGGATGCCCAGGTGCCACTTCCAGGTTGGAGAGACAGGCAGGAGGCTTCTCAGGGCCATTTGCAGGGAGTCCAGAGCAGAGTTCTCCCTCCCTCTCTCTATCCGTCCGTCCGTCCATCCATCCGTCCGTCCGTCCGTCCATCTCTCTCTCTCTCTTTCTTTCTTCTCCTGATAGACTAATGCATTTCCTTCCTATTTTTACTCTAGTATCACCAGCTGCAAAATAGTTGTTGCTGTTGGGTATCACCAAGTTCTGGTTGATTTTGTGGGCACCTCTATGGGCCTCTTTAAGTAGTTTTCTTGGCAGGGATACACAAGTGGTTTGCCATTGCCTATTTTCAGGCAGAGTCCTGGGATCAAATCGGCAGTCCTTTGCCTTCCTGTGCACTTTGCTCTCCCACTTAGCAACAGCCACTCCCAGATTCCATGGATACTTCTATGCAGTTTTCCCAGCAGTGATACTGAAGTAGTTTGCCATTCTCTACTTATGGGAGGAGTCTGGGGATCAAACCAGCAGCCCTCTGCTTTCCAGGCTGTTTGCTCTACCAACTGAGCTACAGCCGTTCCCTAATCACCAAGTAGAGAAACCATATAATGCTTGTTATTATCATGTGATTTCAGTAAAGAGGGAAGATTAAAAAGTAGAGGAGGCAAGGACACCTCTCCTGGGCCAGCATCTTCCTTCTGGTCCCTTATCAACAACATGGAGTCACAGTTGCCTTATCCCCTAGGCGGTTGCACTGGAAAAACGTGCTTTGCAGGAGACCTAAGGCATTTCCTATTGTTCTTCCAGCTTGTGATTGTGAGCCAGTTTGGTCTAGTGGTTAAAGAGCAGGATTCTTATCTGGGAGTGCCGGGTTCGATTCCGCCCTTCCCCACGAAGGCAGCTGGGTGACCTTGGGCTAGTCACAGCTCTCTTCCGAGATCTCACAGCCCCACCACCCTCACAGGGAGTCTGTTCTGGGGGAGAAGAACAGAAGGTTTGTCAGACGCTTTGAGTCCCCTTAAATGGTTGAGAAAAGTGGGGTAGAAAAGCCAACTCCTCCTCTTCTTCTTCTTCCTCCATGAAGCCAGCTGGGGGGCCTTGGGCTAGTCATAGCTCTCTTCTGAGCTCTCCCAGCCCCACCTACCACACAGGGTGTCAGCCGCTTTGTGTCTCCTTAAATGGGTGAGAAAAGTGTGGTGGGAAAGCCAACTCTTCTCCTTCTCGGCTTTCTTCAGGCCCCCAAAGAAACAAGAAAGGGCATGGAATGCCTTTGCAGAAGACAGCATAGCTGCTGATTCACCAGGAGACTGGAAAGGGTTAGCTTTCTAGGAGACCTGCCATGTGGACCTTTCAAGCAAGGTCTGGAAGGTATGGGCTTGCATGGCGCCGGGCCACACAGATGGGAAGCTCTACTCCCATTTAGCCAGCTTTCGGATCAGGCAGGAGGTGAAGCCTGAAACCTTTGTTGCAGACTTTCCTCAAGGCCGTAAACACTGAGGAATAAAACCTCTGAATGTTGCGGCAAGAAGAGGCAGAGCTTCTCATGGTGTTGCTGCTGCCTGGCTGAGGAGGAAGCAGGGAGGAGAAAGGTGTTGCAGCCTATGTGAGCAGGACCTCCCTGGACAAAATGCCCCTGAAGCTCCAAAGACTGTGGGCGCTGGATGGATTAAGATATTGGGGTGCCACCCCCGGGGGTCGTGACCACGGTTTGCTCCCCTGCTGGAGTGGGGAAAAGTTCCCTGCAGATCGTCTTTAAGTTGCCGGCAAGCTGATGGGTAGAAGTACCAATGACCACTGGAGGTCACTTTTTCAATAATATAGTGCAATCCAACTTTATTTGAGTGAATATCTTTCACGTATAGTGTCTCCGGGAAGCTGACGGGCAGGGAGAGAGAGGAAGGGAGAGAGAGGAAGGGAGGGAAGGCAAGGCTTGGGAAGGAGGAGGAATAAAAGCAGTGGAAGGAAACAGGTTCAGAGGAGGGTAAGCGAGGTGATTCGAAGACAGGCGGAGGGAAATGGGTGTCAGGAGACACGATTGCTGTATCAATGGAGATGGTCAGGAACTGTTCTCCAGTTTACCAGTTTGGTCTAGTGGTTAGGGAGCTGGACTCTGACCTAGGAATACAGGGTTTGATTCTGCCCTCCTCCACAAAGCCAGCTGGGTGACCTTGGGCAAGTCACAGCCCACTTCTGAGCTTCCACAGCCCCACCTACCTCACAGGGTGTTCTGTACTGGGGAGAAGACAAAAAGATTTGTCAGCCGCTTTTAGTCCCCTTGAGTAGGTGAGAAAAGCGGAGCAGAAAAGCGAACTCTTCTTCTTCCTCATGAAGGCAGCTGGGTGGCCTTGGGCTAGTCACAGCTCTCTTCTGAGCCCTCACAGCCCCACCCACCTCACAGGGTGTCTGCTGTGGGGTGAAGAACAGAAGGTTTGCCAGCTGCTTTGAGTCCCCTAAATGGGTGAGAAAAGCAGGGTAGAAATGCCAAATCTTCTTCTTCCTCCACCAAAGCAGCTGGGTGACGTTGGGCCAGTCACAGCTCTCTTCTGAGCATTCACAGTCCTACCAACCTCTTATAATGGTTCCTGCTGGGACCATTATAAGAGCCAGATTTGGTACCAACTGGGGTGTGCGCAAGTGCATTTTTGACATTCGACTCGTAAGGAATCGAATTTTTGAAAATCTGTATTCATGTGAACAGATCACATTCAAATGTGGTAAAATTCTATTTGATACAAATAGATACTTAATGGCTATGAATAAATACGTATTGGATATGTATCGGATATAAATGAATACGTATCGGAAATACCTATCGGATACGTATCCCATACATATCCATCACATATCCATGCTCTGAAAACATCACATCTGACCTGAATCCACTTTTAATCCGCTCTCAATCCGTGTCGAATGCAATCTGAGGATGTGACTGGCGCTCCCCCCATCTAACGAATGTCCGAACTATTTCTACGAAGGTCCGGAAACATTCTTATTCATACGAACGTTAGCATATGAATATCTTAACATCCAGTTCTTGTAGGAATATCTGAATTTATCCGAGTTTGTCCGGATAGCGAATGTTACAAATGTCCATGCACATCCCTAGTAGGAAGGGGAACTTGGGCAGAAGAAAGACACCGCTGAGGGTCTCCCACATCCATTATCCTCAACCACCCTCCATAGGAACCGTGATGTCCCTATGGCTGAGTGGCTAATCAAATCAGCGTGGCAACTGAGTGGCGTTTATATCCTCCATAAGTGCTGGATGCTGCCTGTTTTAGGATTCTGTCCTAAATCTTCTGGCGTAGGTGCAATGTCCCCAGGCACATACAGCCATATATCCCAGCCACCTGAAAGGTAAAATTGCTGCTCCATATGGAGATTAGCGCCGAAGAGAAATTATTGCCCTGTGCTTGGAGGCATCAGCCTGAAAGCATTTTTAAAAACCCACATATTTGGTGCCACCCGTGGGGTCAACGTGTTGGGATGTCTCACCAACGCTAAGACCTAATGAGGCTAAGCAAACAAGCATCGTTGCGCTTTCGGGCTCTAAATAATCCCGACGATGGTTCACCGAGACGGTAGCTGGGTCAGGAAATGGAAAAGCTAGAGGGAGGCCCCTTAATCAGAAAGTGATGGGTGGCACAGTTGTCTGTGGGCGAGTAACGGGCTGCCCATCTGCCTTTGCTGCTCCATGGTCACAGCTGTCTTTGCATCGGGTGGGCATGGAAAAGACTCGGAGCTCGTTTGCCAGAGTTGCCACAAAGCCGTTGTGAATGGGAGAGCTGGCTGGGGCCGATGGGCCTCTGAACACTTGAAATCAACTCAACACTGTACAGTTTAGTAGTTTATACGACAAAGAATACCTTCCAGTGAGCCAGTTTGGCCTAGTGGTTAGGGAGCCGGACTCTTATCTGGGAATACTGCGTTTGATTCCACCCTTTCCCACAAAGCCAGCTGGGTGACCTTGGGCTAGTCACAGCTCTCTTCTGAGCTCTCACAGCCCCACCCACCTCACAGGGTGTCTGTTGCTGGGGGAAGAACTGAAGGTTTGTCAGCTGCTTTGAGTTCCCTTAAATGGGTGAAAAAAGTGGGATAGAAAAGCCAACTCTTCTTTTACAAAAATGTAATTTAATTGGAAGGATATATATATATATATACCCTTCCAATTAAATTACATATATATATATATAAATGTGTATATATATATAAATGTGCATGATATTCCTTATAAGCCATTGTCAGAGGGTTTGCATTCTGCAAGGGTAAGATAGAGAAACGGTAATCAGGCAACTGGTCAGACAATTCACTTAACAAACAAATCCACTTATCTCCAGTCTAGGTAGCTTAGACAAATTCATGGCAGTCAGGTGTATGCGAATTAATGCCTAGTTACATCCTCCAGGCTGGGGAGACAGACAGGAGGCCTCCAAAGGCCATTTGCTGGGATTCAAGAGCAGGTGAAGGTATTGCCTTGGTCTTCTACTGGAGATGCCCAGAAGCAATTGGCAGGCCACTGTGTGGGACAGGACGCTGGTCTAGATGGGCTGTGGCCTGACCCAGCAGAGCTCCTCTTATGTTCTTATCTAGAATGGATGCTTAGGTACTACCTTCAGGTTGGAGAGAAAGGCAGGAAGTCCCCAAGGGCCATTTGCAGGGAGTCGAGAGCAGGTGAAGGTTTTGCCTTTGTATTCCATTTGAGATGCCCAGAAGCCACTGGTGGCCCACTGGGTGAGACTTGATTCTGGACCAGATGGGCTATGGCTTGAATGAGCAGGGCTCCTCTGATGTTATTATGTTCTTAAATAAGCCACATGCACTGACCTGCCTATTGTTCTCTGCCTAGCTAAGCCTTCATTTCTTCATTCTTCCATGCTTCTTTCTTCTCCTGCATTGTAAGCTGCTTGAGGTCCAAGACCATGATAGCATGCAAGCCTACAAAATTGGAATGGATCCATTTCTCATCCAGTCCAGCTGCTGTTCCCCTAGCGGCCAGCCAGCTGCGTCTTAAGCACCTACAGACTACCTGAGTGGATCAGATCCACTGCGGCCCATCTATTCAGCATGGACAACAGTCCCACCTGAAGAATGAGTTTAGTTAGTCTTTGTGGACAACCCTCTGTGAAGTAGATGGCCCAGTAAGGCGGTGCTGCGATTTGATGCAACTTCAGCATTTAACCAACCCGAGAAATTCAAGCCAAGGAAGGAAGCACCAAACTGTTTGTGTAGAAGCCTTACTGGTTTTCTGGTTGCTTTGACCGGCAAAGGAAATTGTGCTTCCAGAGACTCTGAGGTTGCAACTACAAAGACATGCGATAGAGGAAAAGGTGGATTTTTAGGGCCAAGGCGCTGGATATGAAGGCAAAATGTACCCCCTGGAAACAGTACCAGCAACAGAGATCTCTGTCAGGTGGACGCAGGACCAGCTGCCGAGGAGAATGACCCAAGGCACATGGGACTTTTCGGAGGTCATCTAGATGCAGACAGAACAGAAGCAGTTCTTGAACTGTTTCCAAGGGCAGCCCCAAATGCAGTGGGTTGCAGTACTCTAGCCAGAGGAAAAAAACCACACCGGCTGGTAGTGTATCAAGTATTCTCACTGTTTGCAGATTGCCTTGCCTTACTCAGTTGTTACTGTAGCTCTGAGCTGTGACATTGCTATGATTTAGTTAGGTGGTCATTATGTGGCGATTGCATAAAACGAAGCAGTTATATATAACTACTCCAAACAAACCAACTCAACAGGGTTGGTCTGTCCTGAGCAAACTGGCTTCCTTCCTTCCACTGACCTTTATCCAGGTCCCTTGTTGAAATTTAGGCCTCCCAGGGGCTCAAGGGATTAAGAGTTTCTATTTGCCCTGCCGATGGATCAGTTTGGAAAATCGGCCGGTCGGCCAAGCCATGAACCTTTCCACTCCGTGGAGGACATTTGTTGCTTTGGGAAGAAGACAGGACAACCTCCCCGGCATCTTTCTGTGATGCTGTGGCCCAGATCACAGGGCAATCCCTCTCCTTCTCTCCCTCTCTCTGCCTGCAAAATAGGAGAGATGGGATTCTGTTGTGCGCATACCTTCCTGCATGCATGAAGAAGAATGGCTCAGCGGTGAATCACCAGCCCACATGGGCCCAAAGCCCACCCACAGCAGCCTTCATCGGCGAGGAGAGGAAGAGCCGAGCGGTGTAAACAGGGCCTCTGCACATTTCTAAAAATGTCCTGCCTCCCCTCCCTCCCTCCCTCTGTTTTCTCTTTGGGGCTGGGGAGGAAAACTAAAATAGGACGAGAAGGAAAAGCAGATATGTGCCCTGGTGAGGCAGACAGGCTCGTCTGGGTGGATCAGCCCAGAGGGTGGGAGAATCACTGCGTAGTCTGGTAGAGGCAGGCGGGAAACCATCGAGATGGCTTTAAGGAAGGGTTAGACAAATTTCTGGACGACAGATGGACCAATGGCTACTAGAATGAATGCCTAGGTGCATCTTTTAGGCTGGGGGTGGGGAGGAACTGGGGCGCTTCTAAGGCCATTTGCTGGGATTCTAGAGCAGGAGAAGGTTTGGCCTTGTCTCTGCTTGAGATGCCCATGAGCATTTGGTGGGCCACTGTGTGCGACAGGATGTTGGACTGGATGGGCTGTGGCCTGATCCAGCAGGGCTCCTCTCAGGTTCTTATGCACTGGATGGGCTGTGGCCTGATCCAGCAAGGCTCCTCTCAGGTTCTCATGGACTGGATGGGCTGTGGCCTGATCCAGCAGAGCTCCTCTTAGGTTCTTATGGACTAGATGGGCTGTGGCCTGATCCAGCAGGGCTCCTGTTAGGTTCTCATGGACTAGATGGGCTGTGGCCTGATCGAGCAGGGCTCCTCTTAGGTTCTCATGGACTAGATGGGCTGTGGCCTCATCCAGCAGGGTTCCTCTTATGTTCTTATGGACTAGATGGACTGCAGCCTGATCCAGCAGGGCTCCTCCTAGGTTCCTATGGACTAGGTGGGCTGTGGCCTGACCGAGCAGGGCTCCTCTGAGGTTCTTATGGACTAGATGGGCTGTGGCCTGATCCAGCAGGGCTCCTCTGAGGTTCTTATGGACTAGATGGGCTGTGGCCTGATCCAGCAGGGCTCCTCTGAGGTTCTTATGGACTAGATGGGCTGTGGCCTGACCGAGCAGGGCTCCTCTGAGGTTCTTATGGACTGGAAGGGCTGTGGCCTGATCCAGCAGGGCTCCTCTCAGGTTCTCATGGACTGGATGGGCTGTGGCCTGATCCAGCAGAGCTCCTCTTAGGTTCTTATGGACTAGATGGGCTGTGGCCTGATCCAGCAGGGCTCCTCTGAGGTTCTCATGGACTAGATGGGCTGTGGCCTGATCGAGCAGGGCTCCTCTTAGGTTCTCATGGACTAGATGGGCTGTGGCCTCATCCAGCAGGGTTCCTCTTATGTTCTTATGGACTAGATGGACTGCAGCCTGATCCAGCAGGGCTCCTCCTAGGTTCCTATGGACTAGGTGGGCTGTGGCCTGACCGAGCAGGGCTCCTCTTCGGTTCTTATGGACTAGATGGGCTGTGGCCTGACCGAGCAGGGCTCCTCTGAGGTTCTTATGGACTAGATGGGCTGTGGCCTGATCCAGCAGGGCTCCTCTGAGGTTCTTATGGACTAGGTGGGCTGTGGCCTGACCGAGCAGGGCTCCTCTTCGGTTCTTATGGACTAGATGGGCTGTGGCCTGATCCAGCAGGGCTCCTCTGAGGTTCTTATGGACTAGATGGGCTGTGGCCTGATCCAGCAGGGCTCCTCTCAGGTTCTTATGGACTAGATGGGCTGTGGCCTGACCGAGCAGGGCTCCTCTGAGGTTCTTATGGACTAGATGGGCTGTGGCCTGATCCAGCAGGGCCCCTCTGAGGTTCTTATGGGCTAGATTGGCTGTGGCCTGACCGAGCAGGGCTCCTCTGAGGTTCTTATGGGCTAGATGGGCTGTGGCCTGATCCAGCAGGGCTCCTCTTCGGTTCTTATGGACTAGATGGGCTGTGACCTGATCCAGCAGGGCCCCTCTGAGGTTCTTATGGGCTAGATGGGCTGTGACCTATCCAGCAAGGCTTCTCTTATGTTCTTATGTTCTTATCCTCATATTCAGAGCCTCCCACTGTGCAAATGTCAAAGCCAGGGAACAAAAGTATCCCGTCTTCGATGTCTCCACATGGCATGAGAATGGGATGGACAGGAAACGGCTATGGAGGTCACCTGTTTTGTGCCTGTTCCTCAATGATGCCAGGCAGAAGGCCAGTCAAGTACGGTGTAGAAAAAGGAGATAGAGGAATGTTCTTTTCTCTATTGGACTGTGCTAGAACCAGGGGCCACTCTTTGGAGCTGTTGAGATGAGAGTTAGGAAGGAGAAGGGGAAGGATTTCTTTACCCAGGGGGTCATCGGTCAAGGGAATTTGCTGCCAGGAGAGGTGGTGACAGCAACTATCCTGGATAGCTTGAAGAAAGTTCTTGGAGAACAGGTCTATTAATGGCTACTAGAATGCACGCTTCGATACCACCTCCAGTTTGGAGAGACAGCAGGTTGCCTCTCAAGGCCATTTGCAGGGAGTTGAGACCAAGTGAAGGTTTTGTCCTTCTGCAGCTGGTGGGACAGGATGCTGGACTAGATGGGCTGTGGCCTCCTCTTACCTTTTTATCCAGCACGGATGTCTGTGTACCACCTTCCATTATTTTAGAAGAATTAGAAACAGTAAGGGAGGTGCCTCTGCACTGAGGGAAGGAAAAGATGGCGTAACCCAAATATCTAAAGAAATGCTTTCTTCCGCATCATCCTGGCTGTGACTTATCTGCAGGGCAGGCCTTGCTGTTGCACCACCATCTTCAGTAGCTATAGGGGTGAGGATCTAGGATAGAGTAGCCCTCAGACTATGGAACGCGCTCCTCCCTGAGGTGCATCCAGCACCTTTGCCGTGTGTGTTCAGGACAGCAGTGAATACGCACCTATTTATCCTGCCCTTTGGTTGAGGAAGCAATGACTCAAATAGTTTGGTCTAGTGGTTAAGGAGACGGACTCTTATTTGGGAATACTGGGTTTGATTCTGCCCTCCCCCATGAAGCCAGCTGGGTGACCTTGGGCTAGTCATGGCTGTCTTCTGAGCTCTCACAGCCTCGCCCACCTCACAGGGTGTCTGTTGTGGGGAGAAGAACAGAAGGTTTGTCAGCCGTTTTGAGCCCCCTTAAATGGATGAGTCAGACCTTATGGAGTACTGTTTTTTAAGAGTAATTTTTCAGCCTATAAAACAACTACAGAGCTTTGCCCTCTATGAAGATTGTTGCCTTAGTCATGTCTGACTCTTGGTGACCCCATGGACCTCAGCATACCAGGCTCTTCTGTCCTCCAAGGTCTCTTGAAGTCTGCCCAAACTCATGTTTGTTGCTTCTGTGATGCTATCTATCCATCTCACCCTCTGCTCTTTCTGTTCTCCCCTTCAGTCCTCCCCACCCTCTGGGTCTTTTCCAGTGGGTCCCATCTTCTCATCAGGTAGCCAAATTTGTCCCTCCGCCTTTGTTGGCAAGGTGATGCCTCTGCTTTGTAATACGCTGTCCAGGTTTGCCCTAGCGTGCTGCCCAAGGAGCAATCGACTCTTCATGGCTGCAGTCTCCATCTGCAGGGATCTTTGAGCCCAAGGATATTGAAACTGACACTGCTCCCATCTCTTCCCCCTCTATTTGCCAGGAAGAGTGATGGGACCACATGCCGTGATCTTGGTTTTGTTCATGCTGAGATTCAAGCCAGCTTTGGAGCTTTCCTCTTTCATCCTCGCCAAGTGGCTCTGCAATTAGGGGTGTGAACAAATTGCATTCAGTTTATAACTAATTGAGTGTTTGGAAATCTGTATTAGTACAAATAGATAACACTCGAATGCGATAAAATTCTATTTGATATGAATCTATTTGTATATATTTGTATCAATATTTGATATGTATTGGATACAAATGAATATGTATCTGATACGAATGAATATGTATCCAATACTGATACGTATCTGTAACATATCTGAACTCTGAGAACGTCAAATCCGACCTGAATCCACTTTTAATCTGCTGTCGATCCATTTCGAATGCAATCTGGATCCATTGCAGATGGGACTGGTGCTCCATTTTTCCACACATCCGATCCAAACTATTTGTACGAATGTCTGGAAACATTTGCATGAATGTTAGGATATAACATCCAAATTCGTACAAATTCGTACAAAAAACAAATGTTACGAATATTCGCACACATCCCTGTCTGCAGCCTTTCTTCACTTTCTTCCACCGGCGTGGCATTGTCCACATTTGCTCAGGTTGTTGGCACTTCTTCCAGGCAACCTTAAATCCAGCCTTTGACTCCTCCAGCCAGGCAGAGAGAAGGAGCAGGCCTTCTTCCAGGCCTCCTATCTTACGGGCCACAGCCTATTTGCTGGTAAGATGGCCAGTGTGTGTGGTCAGCACAGCCGACGCAGCTCAGAAGGTGTGTCAGAAGGAGCAAATATTTGAAGAACCATTTATACCCCTCCAGCAGGCCCTCTGGGAGCTTTCCTGTCCTCCTTCTGGTGCAACGGCTGTGATCACTAGCTGTTTGCTGTTCCGGCTGATGCAGAAAATAACTTGGTCATCACACTGGGGTTCCTTTTCCTTTTGCCCTGAGAGAGAGAAAGAAAGAAAGAAAGAAAGAAAGAAAGAGAGGATGACAAGGAGGAGAAAGGGGATTTTTCCTCCTGGCAGAGAGTGGGAAGGGGACAGGATTCCTTTTAAAGCCTTTCCCCTCTCACCTGTTCATAAGAGAAGCCTTGCTGGATCAGGCCACAGCCCGTCTAGTCCAGCATCCTGTCGCACACAGTAGCCCACCAAATGCTCATGGGCATCTCAAGCAGAGACAAGGACAAACCTTCTCCTTCATTCAGGATCTTCTCTGCTGCAATACCTCTCCTGCCATCCGTCTCAGATTCAGGGTGAAAAAATCAATGGCTCCCTCTGTCACCTGGGCGTGCAAACATCTTGTCTCTGGAGGCCAGGTGTGGAGCACTGATGGGGGGTTCCTGCCTGTCCTTTCGGTACCTGTCCCCACACTTACCACAAGTATGGGACACAAAGGGGCCTATAGACTGCTGTGCACAGCTTAAGGGAGGCCACAACCCTTCCTAGTATGTTCCACCCACATAGGGTGGAGCATAGATTGAGGGCACCCAAAATGGCCACCTGGTGCTCGTACCTAATAGGGACTGAAGTCCAAAGCATGTACATGCTGACTGAAATCAGCATTCGAATTCAAACATTAGAACGAACTTTGAATGTTCCAAAGTTTTGAATGGTTCGAAGCATTCGAATGTACGGATGCGTATTTACGGGGAGATAATATGGGAAGAAAACGGGATGAATATGGGACAAAATGGGACGCAAACGAAATGCGTACAGATACGTATAACACATATAGATGTTGTCGACATTCGTACCTTCTGATTCGAATCTAACGTTCGAACGAATAGATTCGAATGTCTTCGATTTGAATCGGATTTTGTTGCATTTGGATTCTAAATAATTTGAATCAAATAGAATGTTTTGACTTTCGATTTGACTTGAATTCGAATGCGAAAGAAACATTTGTACACGTCTCTAGTCGCTATCTGCCCCTGGTTCCTGCTCCCTACCACCCCTGCCAGGGCATGGATTTGTGGTGAAAGTTTTTATCTAGCTTCCTCTCATTTGCCACTCCACTGTGGAGAGCCAAAAGTTGCATCCTCCCTTTGGCTCTTTCCTGGGAAACTCATCAGGGCAAGAGATGTCCTAATGTGCCGATGGTGGGGTTCTGCCTGTGTATTAGATGAGCCTATCATGGGATGCTCTTAGGCTGGTCATCCTGCCCAGTCACAGCTCTCTTCTGAACTCTCACAGCCTTACCTAGCTCACAGGGTGCTCCGTTGTAGCGAGAAGAATAGAAAGCATTGTCAGCAGCTTTGAGCCCCCTTAAATGGGTGGGAAAATTGAGGTAGAAAAGCCAACTCTTCTTCCTCCATGAAGCTAGCTGGGTGGCCTTGGGCTAGTCACAGCTCTCTTCTGAGCTCTCACAGCCCCACCCACCTCACAGGGTGTTCCGTTGTGGGGAGAAGAACGTTTGTCAGCCGCTTTGCGTCCCCTTAAATGGGTGAGAAAAGTGGGTATAAAAGCCAACTCTTCTTCCTCTATGAAGCTAGTTGGGTGGCCTTGGGCTAGTCACAGCTCTCTTCTGAGCTCTCATAGCCTCACCTACTTCACAGGGTGTCAGTTGCAGGGAGAAGAACTGAAGGGTTGTCAGCCGTTTTGAGTTCCTTAAATGGGTGAGGAAAGTGAGGTAGAAAAGCCAACACTTCTTCTTAGGGTTTCAGAGTTGAATTTTGATGTTGGTTGTCAGCTTGAATGGCTTCCAAAAAGGATTTGCTGCCTTTTACGGAAGGTACATTTTACTAAGGAGGTTCGTGAACTGAAATTGTGTGGTTCACTTCGAATCAAAGCAAGCACATTTAGGTTTCAGCCAAACCTTTTTTTAAAAAGAAAAGGGTGGTTCAGTTCACACGTGATTGCTTAGTTTGCTATTGTTTGATTTTTGCCTTGCAAGCCCCTTCCGCTTGGGTTTGATTTGAACTGGGGTTTTCTGAACAACCCAGTGATTCAGTTCGTATTTGAATTGTGTGAACAACCTGGTTTACAGCAAGCTATAAACCTACTGAGCCAGCTCAACACATTAGTGCATTTTTATTTACTGTGCTGTCCTGGAGCGGAGCAGAACAGAGCAAGGCAGAGCAGAGCAGAGCAGAGCAGAATGGAACAGAGTAGAATGGAGCAGGGCAGAGCAGAGTGGAGCAGAACAGAGCAAAGCAGAGCGGAGCGGAGCGGAGCAGAGCAGAGCAGAGCAGAGCGGAGCGGAGCGGAGCAGAGCAGAGCAGAGCAAGGCAGAGCAGAGCAGAGCAGAGCAGAGCAGAATGGAACAGAGTAGAATGGAGCAGGGCAGAGCAGAGTGGAGCAGAACAAAGCAAAGCAGAGCAGAGCAGAGCAGAGCGGAGCAAAGCAGACCCTGCCTTAAATGCCAGCCTTAAACTTCTGGTTGTTTGGACTTCTTTACTGTGAGCAATGTGTATCCTAGAACATCGGTTTTTGCTTGATCATTTTAGCTATCATTTAAGCCTGTCTGTGTCCTGCCCTGGGACCTTCTCCTAGAATTTTGTCATTTTGCAGGGGAGAAGGGGGGAAATATGGCTTTAGAAAGCAGAAATGTGTGTCATCTCCCCTCCACCTTTCCAATGGTCCTGGAGATTTTTCTGGGGAAGGGAGGCCTGGGGGTCAAGTGTGAAACCTCAGTCCTTGTTGGGTTCCTCCTATCTGCTGAAAACCAGCCCTTTCCTGGGCTCCAGGTTTGCTCTGAGGTCCCTGAGCCATCCTTTGCTGGGGCCGGCCAGCCATGTGGCTTGCTCCGATCGCCAGCTGGCAGCAATGGGGCCACTGAGAAAGCGCTTGGCCTCTTGCGCCAGGCGGGCTGAGCCTGCGGAGAGCAGACGCGTCAACTGGCCGAGCCTGCTGCCCTGTGCCTGCTGCCCTCACCGGATCACGACCCAAAACAGGAGGGGAGCAGAGATGACTGTTGGCCACTGACTGGGTATTCTTGGCAGCATTTGGTGCGTGGACCGCCTTTTGTGTGTTGCTTGCTACCTAGGTAGGCAGGCATCTTGGGGCGGGGTGGTTCTGGTTCTGGTTCTGGTGCTGCTTTTTTGGAGTTCCTCCATGGTAAATTCAGCCCTAAACGCTGCAAAGCTCAGGAAGAGGCAGCTGGAACTGGAGATTGTGTTTTCATACTCTCCCCATTTTGTCTGCTGGTGCAAATATTTGGCCAAAGGAAGCCTGAAAACCCAATACTCTCCATGCACCTTTTGTCCATCTGCCGTCCTGGGGCTGGTCTACAGCTTTAAGCCACATCCTGCCCAGTGAATGCCGGTGGCTGGATGTGAAAAGGCTAGTCCTAGTGGAATAGGAACGAGGCCGCATCAGCCAGGCAAACCTGGGGTTAATTTGCTCTAGACGCGCTCCGAGGGCCCTGGCTGTAAACAGGGTTTGGCATCGCTCAGCAAAGGAACACAGAAAGGAAAAGGGTAGCGGGTTGAGATTGCTTGCGAGCAGTGGTTTCCTTCTGCTAGATGAGTGGTCTGGGTTCCCAACACTCCCGGATTTGTTTTCTGTGTTTAGCTGTTTTGGCTAGAAGACTTTGAGAGTAAATCGATAGCAGCAGTTGAAGAACTGCTTGGGGGGAAAAAAAAGCAAGTTTGATATCCGGTATCTCCCCAGAAGAAGGTAATTCCAAACCACTTCTACATCTTTGCCAAGAAAGCAGCAGTGATATGCTCAAGTAATGGCCACAGTGGCTGCGTCCCCATTCACGAAAAAATTCTGGCTTTAAATCCAGATTAATTCAATCAGCACTGAGTTCCATTTTTTTCCTGTTCCCATTTATAGCTTTTAATTTGGATTTAGGGGGGGGGGCACCCCTCCCACCTCTCTTTCGCATCATACCCTGACTTTATGGGGTGGGGATCCAAACCCTGTAAGCCTGCCTCTGGTTAATAGCCATAGCTACAGGCAGCTTCCCCAAGGAGATAATGTTACCAGGAAGGGAGCAGCTTTGCACAGAATCAGCTGAGCAAAAGAACAGACATCCAAGGCAAACTGATCCCTTGCCATTTCAAATCAGAGGCTCCCTGCATTCACTATGTTATGGGGAAGGCAGCAGCTTTGAGCAGAATCAGCTGAGCGAAAGAACAGACATCCAAGGCAAACCAATCCCTCTCTCTTTCAAATTAGACGCTCCCGGCATTCACTCAAGGAGCGAGGAGAGTGGGGTGGGAGGAGAAGGGAGGTTCATGGTTCCTGCACAGGTTCAAAGAGAGAAAAGGGGATTCTCCCTTCCTCCTTCTTTGCTTTGAATAAGCTGCTCAGGCCCGAGTGGGGCTAAAAAAGATTCCCTCTGCTGGCTGTCAGATTTTGCCTGCTGTCACAATGTACCTTTGCCTGCTGTTACAATGTAATGCATCTCTTACAGCGGCATTCACAGAAGTGGGAAATTATGTTCAAAGATCCAACACTTTTTTTGATCTCCATACAGAAAAGACAAGGGGAAGTCTAGGATGGCTGGGACAGGGGGCAGACCTTCCTGAGCGTGAACCCCCACCCATTTAATGGTGCCCCCACAATGGCAGAAGGCATTGGCCAGAAGGATAGGGGGGGGGACAGCTCCCTGAATAGTCCTTTACCATTCCCAAAGGAAACAAAAAAATGTGCTAGCCGGCAAAACGGGACTGAGACCTTTTTTTATGAGAGGCTAATTTCTGTGGCTTTTGGCGATTTAGTTCTCATAAAGTTTGGGAATAAAACGGATGATTCCTAGAACTGACTGGATATGAATTTTGTCTTGAATGGGAACGCAGCCCGCAAGTGTTAGAGCAGTGTGTAGTAGATTCAACTCCTATCATCTCCCTGAAAGAGTGTAAAGGCAAACCACTTCTGTCTCTGCCAAGAAAACTGCATGAAGGTGCCCACGGACCCAATAGCTTTGTCTCCTCAATAGCCAGCTGCCGGGCACAAGCCGTTTTTGCTGCATTTTGGGTTTTAATTCCAATCCTCTCCATTCACTGCAGCCCTTCTGGATCTCATACCCATCCTGGACTAGAATGGCCAGCAGCCTGGAGTGGTGGAATTTGGCATCCAAAACGTCTGAAGGGCAAAGATTGGATGAAGAGACTGAGGTGGATATCAGAAGATGCAAACTGTGAGCCAGTTTGGCCTAGTGGTTAGGGAGCCGGACTCTGATCTGATTCCGCCCTCCTCCATGAAGCCAGCTGGGTAACCTTGGACTAGTCACAGCTCTCTTCTGAGCTCTCACAGCCCCACCTACCTCACAAGGTGTTTGTTGTGGGGAGAAGAATAGAAGGTTTGTCAGACGCTTTGAGTCCCCTTATATGGGTGAGAAAAGTTGGGTAGAAAAGCCAGTTCTTCTTCTTTTTCTTCTAGCCATCCTGGACTAAAATGGCCATCGGCTTGGGGCTTTGGAATTTGGCATCCAAAACGTCTGAAGGGCAAAGATTGGGTGTTGGGCTTCTTCTTGACATTCAGCAATGCAGCCCAAAACATCAAAGCCTTCACCCACAACATGAGAGGTCCCACCTGGCTCCCCTTTTATCCTCCTTCAGGCACACAGCTGAAGCAACTGCCCTTCAAGCGGAGGAACTGGAAAATTCTTTGCTGTTTCTGATCTTGGAGCAAGGCCATAGAATCATAGAGCTGGAGGGGTCCTCTTGGGCCATCTAGTCCAACCTCCTGCTCAGTACAGCATTCCCTAAACCACCCAGACAGATGTAGGTCCAGCCTCTGCTTGAAGACCTCCAGTGAAGGAGAACCCACTACGTCCCATGTCAACCTAGTTCACAGACTGATCTTCCTCTCTGTCAGGAAGTTTTCCCTAATATCTGATCTGTATTGATTCCCTTGAAGTTCCATCACCTTGTTTCTAGTCCTCCCATCTTGTGCAAGTGAGAATAGGGACGATCCCTCTGCACTGTGATGGCCCTTCAGAGACTTGAAGACCACAATCATGTCTCCTCTCAGTCTTCTCTTCTGCAGGCTAAACGTTCCCAGATCCTTCAACCTTTCCTCTTAGGACATAGTTTCCATACCACTAACCATTTTGGTAGCCCTCCTTTGGACTTGCTCTAGTTTGTCAATATCTTTTTTGAATTGGGTGCCCAGAACTGGACACAGGACTCTAGACGAGGTCTGGCCAAGGTGGAGAAAAGAAAAGAGGAATAATGACTTCTTGATGCATCCTAGGATGGTGTTGGCCTTTTTTGCGGCTGCATGACACTGCTGACTCGTGTTCATCCTGTGATCCACCAGGACACCCAGATCCTTTCCACTTGTGCTGCTTCTCAGCCAGATCCCTCCCTGGGTTTTCTTCTTCCTTCCTCTCCTAGAAGCTCTGGAGGTGCAGCTGTTCTTTTCACCAGGGCCAATCAGCAGAAAGTCAGCAGTGGAACGACCCAAGGGCCTCTGGACTTGTAAGTGATCCAGCCTTCCTGCCCGAGAAAGGCGGCGCTTGGCTTGGGGAGGCAGAACACATGACTCCCATGCTGCGTTCACACTGAGTCAAGACGCAACTCTTTGGCAAGCACCTTGGCTTGCTACAGAGGTGAGGGAAGAAAGGCCTTGCTGTTCCGCGGCTGGGGCCTTTGGGGAAGCTCTAAGGCGGCCTTCTAAACGGTCCTTTGTCACATGGGTTACACTCTTCCGCACTTCATCTGCTCCCCTATGGATCTGTGAGTTAAGTCTTTGCCTGGGTGAGATGGATGAACCTTGACGCTAAAGCACATATGCACAGGAACACAGATGTCCGGGCACAAAAATGCCAGCCATTGGCTTTTCATGCACCTGGTCTGGTCTGGGGCCAAATGGACACACTAGCTAACCAAACCCTCAGTCCCCTGGCTTTATTGCTTCATTCATAGGTCGTGAATCTATGTGAATAATTTTCTTTCCCTCCCTCTTCTCCTTTAGTAAGACTTTTTTATAGAGAGCCAACTACTTAACAGTTGTCAGAGTCATCAAAGCATGATAGCACAGAAGGAAAACTGACAGACCCGGAGGAGGAAAAAAAAAAAAACCCTAGCCAGGTCACTTGTTTAAACATTTAATGCCTAGCAGATTCACAAGTGACGAAGGATTGTGTGTATGAAGCGGCCGAATGGGTGACTAAGGAGGTCACACGTGACAGGTGTTTCCTCTTAGCAGGTGTAGATGCTGCTATGCTACTTCTCCCCTGTCCTGGGCTGAGCAGATGCCCCAAGGGGGATTTTATCGCTGGCATTTTGTAAACCGCTCTAGCTGCCTTGGCATGGAAGACCGAGATGAAAACACTGGTCAGATGTACCTGCTTGCAGTAAGAAGTCTATGGAAACTTTAATGGCGTGGCCAGAGTTGATGCAAGATTGGTCCTAGCATCTGTCTAGAAGGAGAGAATGGCAAACCACTCCTGCACCTTTGCCAATAAAACTGTGTAGTGGTCATCACTCATTGGCAGAGCAAAGTGCCTCCAAAGGATAGGGTTGCAAGTTCAGCCCTTGGGGTCTTGTTCCTCACAGAAAGGTTATGGCAAACTACTTCTGCATTCTGCTAAGTAAACTGCGAGGAGGGGTGTATTGAGGCACCAGGATTCAATCCCAACTCAGTGGCACTTACCGTCAGCAGCAAACGACGGATCGTCTGCAATTTGGGATGGACCACAGTAGTCCAAATGAAGTTGGGTTTGCTTCGTGAGGTTTTGGTTTCCCCAACCTAAGCGGCAGGAAATCTGGCGCTGGTGCCCTGAAACAGAGAATGGCGTGTTCTGCAAAGGCTGCCACCCCCACCCCCCCAAATGCATCACACACGAGTGCTGGCCAGGGGTGTTTCCTTTCTCCCCCGATGCACAATTTTAACTTTTGTAGATTGGTAGCTGAAATCCAAATGATAGAAAACGTAGCTTGGTGGAGTGGGAAGGAAGATGGCCAGGGCATCCTAGCCTCTTTCTTTAAAAAATGCAAAACAAAACAAAACAAAAAGGCCAACCCCCCCCCCCCAACAGTTTCAGGTACGGACTCTTGGGCTGTGGTCACACCTAAGGTATAATCCGGCTTCAGTTCACTTTCAGTGCGAGAGAATAACTCAGCAAAGTGATAGGCTGTTTTCTTTCAGTGTTAAATAACTCAGAAAATTCACCTTTGGGATAGATAACATGGAAGGAAAATTACCGGTCACTTTACTGATGTGTTCTCTTGCTCCGAAGGTGGACTGAAGCTGGATTAAACCTTAGGTATGAACTTTACTAAAGTTGGATTAAACCTTAGGTGTGACCACAGCCACTCTGAAAGTGGGCTGAAGCTGGATTAAACCTTAGGTGTGGCCACAGTGATTCTGAAAGTGGTCTGAAGCTGGATTAAACCTTAGGTGTGGCCACAGCCACTCTGAAAGTGGGCTGAAGCTGGATTAAACCTTAGGTGTGGCCACAGCCACTCTGAAAGTGGGCTGAAGCTGGATTAAACCTTAGGTGTGGCCACAGTGAATTCTGAAAGTGGACTGAAGCCGGATTAAACCTTAGGTGTGACCGCAGAGTTGGTCACTCGGCTTGGATCAGTTTGCAGACACCCTTTCCTTTAGCGCCACCCGTGTGTCCGTGTGGATCCCTATTTGAATCCGTCGGATGAGCTGCGCCCTGGCAGAGGAAGGCATCAGGGGAAAGCAAGTCCTCTCCTCTCCTTACCTGTCTTCTCTCTTGTTTGCTTCTTGGGGCTTTATGTCTTGTGGGGAGGGGAGGGGAGGGGGGGACGAGAAGGAAAGGACAGCCTTTTTGGCATGTGCCAAGGAGCCTCCGATTGGCCGCGGTTCCTATGGTTACTGTGGTTCTTTGCAAGGGGTGCAAAGCGAGGCGGGGGGGCAGCGTGATTGAATGGTGGCGTCTGGCGGTGCCCGGGTGCCCGGCGACCAGTGCGTCCCTCCGGGTAACGCGAACCCTCGGCAACCCGGGCTGTGTCTTGCGCATTAGCGAGCGACAGGCCGAGAGCGGAACAAAGGAAAGACAAAGAGAGGGGCCGGGAGGACCAGTGTGCGCGTCGGGTACCGGGTTGCCCCCAACAGGTTATGCTCTGAAAAGGCTTGGCGAGAAAATTCAGATCCGAATTGCTCATTGGCGCTGGAGCAGAGCAGAAGGCAGCCCTGGAGAAGAGGAAAGCGGACAAGAGGTCTCTCTCTCTCTCTCTCTCTCTCCGGCCACCTGCTTCCAGATGACATGTTGGAAACGGGAAAAGCCGGCAGCCCAGTTGCGCCTTTCTCGGCAGCATCCAGAATTTATTGCAGTCATAATCTGGAGTTACACAGTTGCTTGTTCAGCGCTCACCGTTGGGGTTTACGGGCCCGTTTCCCTCTCGGGTCGCTCGCCCAGCCAAATCCCGAAACAGCCTTTCAACTTCAAAGAACACACACCATCGCTCTTCTAGGAACAGGTTGTGCTCCTAAAGCAGGAATTTCCCCTTTCCAGCCGAAGATGCACACTAGGTTAACAACCTGAAACAAGTGCGCATGCGCGTGAATGTTCTAAACACCCAAAATCCGATCGAAATCCGATTGAATGCGGACAGGCGAACTCGGATAGAATGTCTCCCCATTCGAATTTAAACATTTGAGTGAATTTCGAATGTTCCAAAACACTTGTTCGAATGATTCAGAACACCTGAATGTACAGATACGAACGTACAGATACGTATCTGTATGCATCTCATATATATCTGTACGCATTCACGATTGAAATGCATACAGATGTGTACGACACATATTAATCTTGTCAACATCTGTATCTTCAGATTCAAATCAAGCATTCGAACGAATAGGATGATCACACCTGTGCGAGGACTACAAAAACTTGGCACCACCCTGCCCCGACGCCACTATGGACCAGGGGAGGGAAACTCAGTAGCCGGCTTTCCCACCTGCTCTATTAGTTTTTTTTTTTTTATTATTATATAATGTATTATTTGTTATATCATGCAATGTATTTTTTACTTATGTAAACTGCCTTGGGCAAAAAATTGTCTTTAAGCTGTTGATTATATTTATTAGCCGTATTTTTCTGATGTAATGATTGTATTTGCATTGAATTTTTTCCCATTTGTTGTAAACCGCCTTGGGCAACATTTACTTTTGGAAAGGCGGTATATAAATAAAAATGGAATGGAATTGTATTTGATTCAAATCAGATTTTGTTGCATTCAGATTCTAAACATTCAACTTTTTGGTGGTAGAAAAGCCAACTCTTCTTCTTCTTCTTCTTCTTCTTCTTCTTCTTCTTCTTCTTCTTCTTCTTCTTCTTCTTCTTCTTCCGGATTCCTCCAAGGTATGATGAAACCCATCCTCTGAGACCCTCACCTGCAGAATGCAAGAAACTAGGGGTATGCATGAATGTTTTTTGGTATTTTGTTTGTATCGAATCAAATGCCAGAAAATCTGTATTCATTCAAAAAGATCCCCTTGGACTGTAGTAGGATTCGTATTCAATACGAATGTTCAGTCCCATACGAATGCCTACGAATAGCGTACGGACCCCATATACGAATCCCGTGCAAAGCTTCATACGAATGGATCAAAGCCTTCGATTCGAACTCGAATGTCAGCCTTCGGGTGTGCCAACATCTGATTTAAATTCGGCTGAATTTCGAACACTACGAATATTTATGCACGCCCCTACCAGGAAGTGCTCCGGAGCTTCTGTTCCTTTGAGCCTGGAGGGGGCTGGCTGGGTGAAGGAGCTCAGATCTAGCAGGCAGGCAGACAGGCAGGCAGGAATCTTCTGTTGCCTGTTTGGATGCAGCCCACACGTCTCCTTTTGTGCGCAAGGTGTAGATTCTGTGAGCCGAAAAACCAGCCTGAAACCTGCACATTTGGCAATCCTGTCCTGAAACAGCCTGCAAGCCGCCACAAACCCTGTGAGTCAGGGGGCCTGGAGCTGAACTGGTTTCCTGTTTTGCTTGTTCCCCCCACCCCCACCAAACCCTCTGCAGCGTGTCAGCTGTCCTGACTTCCTCTGAGTCACCGGCTAACAGTTTCAGTTTTCTGGGTTTTTTTTTTTTTCTGAGCTTGCAAAACCATCTTCCGTCTCGTTTCCACCCTTTCCGTTCTCCTCCTCCTCCTCCTCCGGCATATGAAAGGAAGGCAGGAAAGGGCGGATGGAGACCCCCACTTCGAGGCAAGCTCCAGCAGGCAACCTGGAAGCACCTGAGACGCTCGGCTGGTAGACGGAGGATGAAACCTTTAGCTCCCTTTCAAGAGTGGGCCATGCAAAAAACAGGGGAAGGAGGGAGGGAGAAAAAGGGAACAGCTTCCTTTCCCCCTCTTGCAGCTTTGCAGCTGCCAGGCATTTTCAGGAGCTGAATGGCCCCAGTTCTTTGCAAAGGGGGGGGGGGACACGGGTGGGAAGCCCAGAAGTGAATGGGAGGGGAGAAGAAGTCATGGAGATGTCTGTGTTCTCCCCAGAACAGGTGCTGGAAGATGCAACGCTTGCCTTTAGAGAAGTGGAAAAGTTTCCGGGGCCTTTGTGGGCTCGCGTTTGTCAAGCTGCATTCTGGCTCAAGGAGAAAATCCGCCCCAGAGGATCCCCATTCTGGGTCAGTTACGTGGGCAGCCCTAGCTCTGAGGAGGGGAACGTGCCGTTCCGGCTCGGTTTTGAGCACAGTAAGGGCGGGCGCAAATGTGTTTTCTGACATTCGATTCGTTACGAATCTAATGTTCAAACATGCATATTTTTAGGAGTAGACGCTTTCGAATGTGCTAAAATTCGATTCGATACGAATGTATTTGTATGAACTTGTGCAAATATTGTGCAAAGAAATACGTATTGTGCAAACTAATGCTTATCATATATGAATGAATAAGCATCAGATACGAACAAATTCATATGGGATACAAACGGATGCATATCAGATACAAACAAATATGTATCAGACAGGAATATGTATCAGATAGAAATGAATACGTATCGAATACAAATGGATACACATCAGATACAAATGAGTACGCATTTGATACGAAGAGATACATATCCCGTAATAAATCCACTCTGAAAATATCAAATCTGACCTGAATCCACATTTAATATGCCCTCAATCCACATCAAATGCACTCCAAATTCATGGCAGGTGTCTGGCCATCCCCCCAGCATCCAAACTATTTGTACGAATGTCAGTGCATGAATATTGTAACATTTGATTTCTGTACGAATGTTCAAATTCATCCGAATAATGAATATTACAAATATCTATTCACATCCCTAGAGCTGAGTCGTCTCACGTTATTCACTGGACATCGGTGGGTCGTAATACCCGCAAAGGGTTCTGCTACCACCGACCGGCGTAGGCATGAATTCATAATGGAGGCTGGCATTTTCCTGGTTTCTTTTTTCCCAGGGGTGACAGTTTGGTGGGAAAGTCACCCATTCCAAGAGTCCCTGAATTGTGAAATTGGGAGGTACCCACAAGGATCTCCTAGTCCAATTTCTTTGCAATTGAAATTCTAGGGGATTTGAACTTCAGCTTAGGCTGTGTTCACACCTAGGTTTTATCCAGCTTCAGTCCACTTTCAGAGTGAGAGAACACATCAGCAAAGTGCCAAGCTGTTTTCTTTCAGCATTATCTAACTCAGAAAATCCACCTTTCGGTTAGATAAAGTGGAAGAAGAAGAAGAGTTGGCTTTTCTACCCTGGTTTTCTCACTCATTTAAGGGGACTCAAAGCAGCTGTCAAAGCTTCTGTTCTTCTCCCCACAACAGACACCCTGTGAGGTAGGTGGGGCTGTGAGAGCTCAGCTGTGGCTAGCCCAAGGTCACCCAGCTGACTTTTATAGGGGAGTGTGGAATGGAACCTGGTATTCCCAGATAAGAGTCTGGCCCCCTAACTTCTAGACCAGTGATGGCCAACCTATGACACGCGTGTCACAGGTGACACGCCAAGCCCTTTTGGGTGACACACCTGGTAAACCGAGGCTGTGGTCACACCTTACCTTTTATCCAAATGGAGGTTGCACAAACAGTCTTTCATTTGGTCTTGGAGAGGAGGAATTTGCCAAAGCTCAGATAGAGCAAGATATGCGGAGGGAACTTCATTTCACTTGTTTATATGTATGCATTTACAAAATTCTCTCCTGCTAACCTAAGGCATAAACTAGAAGACAAATATCTGTAGAAATCTCCCTTGCCCTGAACTTTGCGATACAAATTTCTAACAAAAACATGATTACAAAAGAGCATTTTAAAGGAAAGATGCAGACAAATACACATATAAGTGAAAATAATAGAGGATTTTTAAATTATTATTAGGGGAAATAGTTTGGAAGGAATGGGCACAGTGAGCAAAGGGTGTTTTTCCACCGCGCGCCTTTAATCCAGAACTAAGAAGATCCGGATCTAAGGAATGGGTACATTCCTTAATCCAGATCTAGTAATGGTGTCTACAGAAAATCTGGATTAAAGGCCAGAAAGTACCCATTTGATCCGGATTTCCCCAGCGGCAGTCGAAACAATCGGGTCCCCAATGGGTGCCGTGGTGGAAATGGGGTCATCTGGCTCACACCTAAATGGGTCCTTAATGGGTGCAAAAATGGATACTTTCTGGCAGTGGGAAAACACCCTATATCAACCACAACAATGGAATAGAACTAAAAAAGGCAAGCCCCAGAAAAACACTGAAATCCAAAATCGACCTACAAAAGAGGAAACGTGATACCCTTCCGCAAATTGAACTTTGGCTGATTTGTCCTTTCCTGGCCATACAGACAGCCCTGAAAAACTTGTGAGTTTAAAATTTATGAGTTCTACGTGTTTGCGGGTCACCATTTACGCTCTCATTTGCAGGCAGCGTCTGTATCAGCAAACGGTGCTTTTCCTTTCATGCAGGAAAGGCGACCTGCATGATTCAACGTGCGATCAGAGGCTGTTAAAGAGTCTAGGAATGTGCACTAATGTGTTTTTTTGCATCTGAATTCGAGTCGGATCGAATATCCAAACATCTGATTCAATTTGAATGTTTAAAATCTGAACGCAGCAAAATCCAGGGCAAATCGAATACATTGGAACCTATTTGCTAAAATGTCAGATTCAACAACATTTGTATATGAAGATATGAGTGTCGACAGCATTCATTGTGTTATACGTATCAGTACACGTTTTGTACGTGTCCCGTTTTATCCCACACGCGTCCTGCTTTCGTCCCATACTATCAGCGCAAGTGTGTACAGATATGTATGAGATTCGTACAGATATGTATGTAATATCTGCACATCCAAATGTTTTGAATAATTCAAACAAATGTTTTGGAACATGCAAAATTCATTCGAATTAAATTAGAATGTGTGGACATTCTATTCGAATTTGGATGTCCGCATTCGATCGAATTTGATCGAATTTTGAATGTTTAGAACATTCGTGCAGGTCCCTATTAAAGAATTGCGTTTGGAGCCATGTTCATTCTTACCTGGCGGACCTTACCAATCCTCAGTGTGGGACTTGTCTCGAAGCCTCGGAGAGGGCGGCTCAGTAAGGGGTGGGACTTCTTGGCACTGGAGAAATCTCTTTTTTTCAAGCTGCACTGATCTCCTAGTTGGTAGAAAAGCTGCACAATTTAGGATGGGAATTTCCCACCCAGGGAGGAAGATGCCGGCGAGGTATCCTGCTCTATCAATGCATTAGAACAGTGTTTCCCAAACTTTTGACATATGTGTACCCCTTCTATAATTTTTGTGAGTACCCCTCATAAAAAACATTAGGGATAAAAATTGTATTTTATAAAAATAACCAAAATCAGTGGAACTTACTAAAGCACGATAACAGGCGCCCAGAACTAACTATTAAAGAAGTAAGTTGTCTCTGTAACGAAGTGCAGTATATTCACGCCGTCTCACGCCTCACAAGACGGTTAGATAACACTGCGATTCTCCGGCGTTTAAACAGCTCCGCGGCTCAACGTCAACTGTTAATGTTCCCGCAGTTTAAAAATGGCCGAACCTAAGCTGCGCGAAGGATGCGCAGAAGTTCCCGCCATAACGAGTTGCGATACGATGTACGATGGCCCCAGTTCCCGTGTAAACACTGCGATACACGCCTATTTTTTGTTCTGTGAGCGCAGCTAAGCACGGTGCAGTGGATATTCCCACGTGATCCCCACCGAACTCCGGTGCAACGCGTACCCCCACCAAACTCTTCCCGTACCCTTGGGGGTATGCGTACCACACTTTGGGAAACACTGCATTAGAACACCTGAATGTCCTTCTTTTCAAAAATATGGAACCCATGATGGCTTGTTCCACATGCAGGATGAAACAACCACAAGAGATGGCACACAGAAGTGAACAACCAGAGCGAGAAACAGGGATGTACATTAATTGTGCCAGAATATTCAATATATTCGTTATTCGTACAAATTTGTACGAATCTGGACATTCGTATACGAATCCAATGTCCAAACATTTGGATTTCTGAACTCAAATGAATATGAATATTTTGAGTTATTCGTAAAATAATTGAGACATTCATACCTGCATGGGTACACGTATATCTTGTACATACCTGTATACATCCCGTACGCAGCCATACATATCCATACGGGATGAAAACGGGATGCATACAGGTATAGACAAGATGTGTCTGTACCCGTACAGATATGAATGTCCAAATTATTCAAATGAATACATACGAATGTATTCTTATAGATTCAAATGTCTGGACATTCATTTTTCCTTATCCATACGGATTTGGATTTTTGAATATTTGTTTCATTATGAGTCGAATGTTGAAAATTGCATTCGTGCATAGCCTTAATGTGCAGAATTTTGTTTTGTCTTCAAATCAAATGCAATAAAATTTGTATTCATTCAAATAGATCCCCTTCAAATGCTTGATACAAATGTTCGATACAAATTGCATACGAATTCCAAACAAATCCCATATGTATCCGCTACATATCTGCTCTGAACATGTCAAATCAGCCTTGAATCCAGTTTGAATCTGCTCTCAATCCACTTTGAACCCACTCTGGATCCATGCCACCTTCTGACCTCCCCAGGTACACAAATGTAACGAATATTCATAGGAGTGTTCCCAGGCGTCCGGCTGGACTTTGAATGTCACTGTTCAAATGTGCCAACATTTTATTGGACTTTGAATGTCTGAATGTGACTGAATTTGTACGAATTTCAAATGTTACAATTATTCATGCACATCCTCAGCGAGTCATGCTAGCATCCTGAAAATTTAGAAATAATTAACGTCTAATGTTTTGTTTTAGATTTGTTGAATTTTTAAAGTGCTTTCTTTAATGTATCTTCTGTTTTTAATCTATTGTTTTAATGGTTGTTACCCGCCCAGAGACCTTTGGGTATGGGGTGGGACAGAAGTGTAAATAATAAATCAATAAATAATATTCAGATTTCCAGAAATCTGAAACAGAGGCACTAAAAACAATCAAGGGGCCAGGAATGCAGCCGCTCACAGAATGGAAACGTTTGTAGGGGGACTTTTACTTATCACGCCGACAGAAAGGTGGGGAGACCAGCTTTTGGGACTGCAGAATTCCACCCCCCAGCCACCCAAGGAGGCCAAACTGCTGTCTCAATTCCTCTCCCTCACTCTGGTTTCTGCCGGACGTTTAGGACCCAGGGAAAAGCAGGGGCGTCAAGAGAGACGGCCGAGGTGGTGGGCGTGATAGTAATCCGTTCTGACACCAGCATCTCCCTGCAGCCTTCCTTGCTGCTCTCCCCCCCCCCCCTCCATGTGTCTTGCTTGGAAGCCACCAATGGAGCCTTCTCTTCCGGCGGGAGGCTGACCTAGATAGCTCTTTGGCCCATGAACTCTATGGTCCTCTGAGCTCTGGCGCACAATTCAGGGCCGCGGATCATAGAGTGGCACGGAGCATGGCCAAGCAGCGGCAGACAGAGGATCAGTGCAGCATTTCAGCCTCGGTTTTGCATTCTTGCTTGACGTTTGATTGCCAGAGGTGAATCCCTGTGAGGCAGGTGGGGCTGTGAGAGCTCAGCAGACAGCTGTGACTAGCCCAAGGTCACCCAGCTGGCTCTGTGGAGGAAGAAGAGTTGGCTTTTCTACTCTGCTTTTCTCTCCCGTTTAAGGGGACTCAAAGTGGCTGACAAAGCTTTCTGTTCTTCTCCCCACACCATGTGAGGTGGGTGGGGCTGTGAGAGCTCAGAAGAGAGCTGTGACTAGCCCAAGGCCACCCATCTGGCTTCATGGAGGAAGGAAAAGAGTTGGCTTTTCTACCCTGCTTTTCTTACCCATTTAAGGGGACTCAGACGAGGCTGACAAACCTTCTATTCTCCCCACAACAGGTACCCTGAGAGACAGGTGGGTAGAAAAGGAAAAAGAAGAAAGGAAGACACCTATTTCATCTCCCCTTTAGCAGAATCCTTTGAGAGATGTCTTGCTCTGTGTGTGTGTGGGGGGTCCCCTTTTACCTTAATGATCCAAAGGAAGTGAACATTTAAAAGCCTTTTCTCAAATAGGTTGTGAGAGGGAAGAGCTTGCTTATATAGGTGTCCCTTCTAGGGCTGTGCAGGAATGCAATTGTTTATATTGGATTCATAACGAACCGGATATTCGAAAATCCAAATTCGTACAAATAAGGCAAAACTTATGTCTGGACATTCAAATCAATACGAATACACTCGCTTGTATTTGTACGAATAATTAATATCTCTATGGGCACTTACTCATCTCGTACGTATCCGTATGCATCCCGTACACAACCCATTTTCATCCTGTACAGATACGAATGTCTGAATTATTCATACAAATAACGCGCAATATTTGTATTCGTTTGAACTCAGAAATCAACACAGACATTTGATTCATATACGAATGTCCAAATTCATCCGAATTCGTATTGATAATGAATATTTTCAATATTCATGCCCATCTCTAGTCCCTTCTTAACATCTTGTGGTGCTCAACGTGGTTTCCTTGAGTGTAGAAATCCAGCCACTCAGAGATCATAGAATCTTAGAGTTGGAAGGGACCTCCAGGGTCATAGAGTCCAACCTCCTGCTCAGTGCAGGATTTTCTAAACCATCCCAGACAGATGGAGGTCTAGCCTCTGCTTGAAGACCTCCAGCAAAGGAGAACCTGTCCCATTGACCGATCGCTCTCACTGTCAGGAAGTTTTTCCTAATATCTAATCTGTATTGACTCCCTTGAAGTTCCATCCCGTTGTTTCTAGTCCTCCCATCTTGTGCAAGTGAGAACAGGAACGATCCCTCTGCACTGTGACGGCCCTTCAGATACTTGAAGACCACTATCATGTCTCCTCTCAGTCTTCTCTTCTGTAGGCTAAACCTTCCTAGATGCTTCAACCGTTCCTTGTACAACATGGTTTCCAAACCACTCACCATATTGGTAGCCCTCCTTTGGACTTGCTCTGTCTCTGTCTGATCTTCCTGACATGCTACTTTTCTGTGTGCAAGGCTGTAGGGCCCCCTCTTTTTTTTTAGAACATTCATTCTGAATTATGGGTGCCATCCACACAAGCTGGCTCATGGTGGGTAGGAAGTTGCTGTGAGTTTGTGGGCAGGAGAAGCCCACCCACCTTTCCACGGTCCCTAAGTGGCCCTTTGAAGCTCCTGGAATGAGCCCATGGGTGGGATGCCATGGACAGGAAATGCAGCTAGCTTTTTGGCTGTGAAGTTGTCATTAGATGGCATGCTATGCAATACATCAGATTCCACTTTGGCACTTGGGGCAGAAGGTGGCCACCTTTGGAGTGTGGCCATATGCCCATCCAGAAGAAGGGGAGGAGGAGGAGACTTCGATTCCACCCTCCCCAATGAAGCCAGCTGGGTGACCTTGGGCTAGTCACAGCCCCACCTACCTCGCAGGGTGTCCAATGTGTGTCAGCCACTTTGAGTCCCCTTAATGGGCGAGAAAAGCGGGATAGAAAAGCCTACTCTTCTTCTTCCTTTTTATTCCAGGTGGACCATTTTTCAGACCCAGCCAAAGTCATCAACTGGAAGAAGAGGCATTTGGGCTGAATGGTTGCTGCCGTGATCCGGCGTGTCTTGAACACTGGTGCAAAGCGTTGGGGAGTTTGTCCCTGCCTCGACTTTGCCTTTCGCTTTTTAAGGACCTTTGAGGGGTGAGATCTTCTCCCTCTTCCAAAATATGGATTTCTCCCAGCTTGGCATCAACATGAAGACTTTGATTCCAGTTTCAAAGGGAGCTGGGGTAGCTGCTTTGTAAGCGGAGAGGTATTCACATCCTGCCCCTCTCAGGATCCCCTGGGCTGCATTCTGTGCTAATTATACTCCCAGACCCGGAGCACACGGCACCCGTAATCCAAGCTGGAAGTCGCTAGAGCTTGGGTCACCATGGCCGGGCTCTCTTGAGATGCTCCAGCTCAGTCTGGATTTGTTTTTCCAAATCAGACCTCAAGGAAACAGGTCTGCCTTGGCAGGCATGCTCCCCTCATTGTGCCATAGCAGCCTATAGTGTGACCCTCTGATCGGGAGATCTTTATTGGACTGAGAACATTCATCGCCTGGGTTCCTCTTCTCTTAAATTTCGCCCTCTTTCTTTGGAGGAAGCGACGGTGCTGTTGCTTTCGCAGTGGCTGAACGCTACTTAGACTTCCTGGATGAAGTAGATTACCTTTCTCTCCGCTGAATTGCATTTCAGCCCCATTTTCCTTCCAACGGAAAGTGTTTCAATCTTTCCCATTCTGTTCAACAGAAGAAGCCACCTGGGGGTCAACGATCCCGGAAGAATTTGGCTATTTAAGGTCAAGAAGACTTCCGGCTACAGATGTGCACCAATATTTGTACTACTTATTATTTGTATGAATTTGCACAAATTCGGACATTCGTAAACGGATCAAATGCCTGGACGTTCGTACTTTAGTGTTTGAACAAATAGTTTGGAAATTTGTAGGATAGTACGAATATGTACACATCCTGTGTGTATCCGTACATATCCTTGTAGAAGAAGAAGAGTTGGCTTTTCTACCCCACTTTTCTTGCCCATTCTAAGGGGTCTCAAAGTGGCTGACAAACCTTCTGTTTTTCTCCCCACAACAGACACCCTGTGAGGTAGTTGGGGCTGTGAGAGCGCAGAAGAGAGCTGTGACTAGCCCAAGGTCATCCAACTGGCTTCATGGGGGAGGGCGGAATCAAACCCGGTATTCCCAGATAAGAGTCCAGCTCCCTAACCACTAGACCAGTGATGGCGAACCTTTTGAGCTCGGTGTGTCAAAATTCGCAAGAAAACCTAGCTCAACTCAGGTGCTGTGTCACTTCTAGAAATATCCATAATTTTGTGATATTTGTAGCTCTAGTAAAAAAGTTATATTTTTGATATATGTATTTTATTAAAAGCAAAAACAAATAATTCTTTACATTAGTGACTTTTATTGCTAAATCTTCAATTGAAAGTTGGTATTTCGTGCACTTCAAGAACAAGCAAGCACTACACGCCCAGGTGCCAGGGTGACCAGGTGTGTCACCCAAAAGGGCTTGGTGTGTCACCTGTGACACGCGTGTCATAGGTTGGCCATCACCGCACTAGACCAAACTGGCTCACAATGGGATGAATACAGGATGTGTACAGTATATGGACGGATGTATACAGATGTTTATCAACGGATACACATCTGTACATATCCGGCATTAAGCCTCCTGGTCTTCTCGGAGCAAGGGGGCGTGGCAGAGTGATGTCATGCCCCAAGGTCTGGTGACATCATCATATGACAGCAAAACATCCGAAACAGCCTTTTGCACGCCCCTCGTGGTGGTGTAGGTGGAATCTCACATTAAAAAATAAAATAAAATTTGCAACAGAGCAGGCCCCAATTCTGGGCCAATCTTTATATCTTTCTTTCCCTGGCCGTTTGTGACATTTTTATCATTATCATTTATAATTATAATGTGAAGAAGAACATAACCTGTGGCCATTTTAACTTTCATTTTTGTCTACTTTTTGCTTTGCAATTTTTTTGTGGGGGAGGGGACAGGGCTGTATCATCCATCCTTTTGAGGAATGGCTTCCTCCTTCCTTTAGATTTCAGATTTTACTATCCTGAGAGCGGTGGATAAACTTTGAAAGATTTACACTCCCACCTCTTTCACTGAGCTGTGTGTGTGTGTGCACGCCTGCATTTTGCAGGTCACATTTCTGTGTGCATTTGAAATTGCCAAGATAAACGTGCAGTTTTCTTCCTGTTTGGCATGAGAAGGAGTTGACTGGTCCTACCGGAATGCAATCACTCTTGATTTTAAAGCCAGAAAGGAACGTGTGAAGTTCCTCTTTTCAGTTATTTCCATTATGTGAGGGCTGCGCATGCATGTGTCTGAGTTACAACAAACCACATCTTCAGAACGCACTGGGAAATGCCTCCACAGGCAAAAGCATAGCACACCAGGCCACTTTCTTCCAGGGCCTTCCATTCATGGGGTCTCCAGAACCTTGGTGGAATGTTCCCACAGTTATCTCCACACTCAGAGTGAGTTTTTATTTTATTTTCCTGACAGAGAAATTTGCATTTATTTTGACCATTCACAGCAGCCTGCTGTCAGTCTTCTAATTTTTGCAATATGGAGCTGAAGGAGGAATAAAACAACCTAACACACGCCAGCAGGACTCTTAGCAATTTTCTAGAACTTGTTGGGGGCGAAGAAGAAGAAGAAGAGTTGGCTTTTCTACCCCACTTTTCTCACCCATTTTAGGGGACTCAAAGCAGCTGACAAACCTTCTGTTCTTCTCTCTACAACAGACACCCTGTGAGGCAGGTGGGGCTGTGAGAGCTCAGAAGAGAGCTGTGACTAGCCCAAGGTCACCCAGCTGGCTTTGTGGAGGAAGATGAAGAGTTGGTTTTTCTACCCTGCTTTTCTCACCTATTTAAAGGGACTCAAATCAGCAGACAAACCTTCTGTTCTTCTCTCTGCAACAGACACCCTATGAGGCAGGTGGGGCTGGGAGAGCTCAGAAGAGCTGTGACTAGCTCAAGGTCACCCAGCTGGCTTCATGGAGGAAGAAGAAGAAGAGTTGGCTTTTCTACCCTGCTTTTCTCACCCATTTAAGGGGACTCAAAGTGGCTGACAAACTTTCCGTTCTTCTGCCAAGAGCAGAACACTCTGTGAGGTAGGTGGGGCTGTGAGAGCTGCGAAGAGAGCTGTGACTAGCTCAAGGTCACCCGGCTGGCTTCATGGAGGAGAGAGGAATCAAGCCCAGTATTCCCAGATAAGAGACCGGCTCCCTAACCACTAGACCAAAGCGTACTGAATGCCACTGGAATACATACACCTTTTAAAAATAGGATACGTATTTTCAGAGATAAGGTCGCTTTTAGGTTAGGAGTTACTTAATAATTCCTCTTTCCCCCCCCCCCCCCCACCCAAAACCCCAAAAAGGATCGGGAAGTTGTGACAGAATGCTAGCAGGGCGTGGTGGAAAGGTCAGGAGTAGCGGTTCTCCAGACTTTGAATTTTATTGTTCTCGCTCCTGAGACTACGGGTCTCATAATGTAGAGTCACATTCCAGTTCATGGGTGCTCTGTAAATTTGTACCCTTTCTTTCCAGCAGCCTTTGAAGTGCAATGGAATTGTGCTACAGGAAATGCTTGCAGGGTGCAAGGTCCTGGGTCCCACTCCAAGACTAACATCCGCAAAAGACCTGAAATCATTTTGCATCTCCCAATGGAACAGGGCCGATTTCCCCACCTCCACCTGCCCGTGCCTCAACCCTCCTGGTTGTACCACCACCTGCAGTAGCAAAAGACAGGGCCTTCTCTGTGGTAGCCCTCATCTAAACACCGTTCAGACAAATATGTTTGTGAACTAGACCCAAATGAGCGGAACTGAATTTGACCAAAGTCAAAGGAGAGCATCGACGCGGCATTCTTATTTTTTTTTCATTCTCCCCTCTAGTTTTCCCCTTTGGCCACCGGTCACAATTCAATTTGAATGTTTACATTTGAATTTCAGGGCATTCTGTTTGAGTTCCAATGTTGAAATTTGGCACTTTCGATCAGATTTCGAATGTCTACAAATATTTTGTGCACATCCCTATTGGTTATTTTGAGGTGTCGCTGAGTCAAGAGTTGACTCCTGGCAGCCCCATGGACACCTTTCGGCAGGTTTCCTGGCAGATACAGAAGTGGTTTTCCATGACCTTCTTCTAGTGGTTTACCACTCGTTATGGTCACGATACGGACACCTCTGGGCAGTTTTCCTGGCAGTTATAGAAGTGGTTTTCCATGACCTTATTCCAGGGTGTTTTTCCACTAGCATTAGAGTACCCATTAAGGACCCTTAATGGATACTCTAGTGCTAAGTGGAAAAACACCCCCAGTTGCTTTATCACTGAGTTATGGTCACCACATGGACACCTCTGTGCAGGTTTCCTGGCAGATACAGAAGTGGTTTTCCATGACCTTATTCCAGTTGCTCTACCACTGACTTATGGTGACCACATGGACACCTCTGTGCAGGTTTCCTGGCAGATACAGAAGTGGTTTTCCATGACCTTATTCCAGTTGCTCTACCGCTGAGTTATGGTCACCATATGGACACCTCTGTGCAGTTTTCCTGGCAGATACAGAAGTGGTTTTCTATTACCTTTTCTGGGGAGATACTGAGGTTTGAACATGCCACCCCCTGCCTTCTAGGACACCGTTCTATCCCTAAGCTATGGTCACCCCTTGGCCTCCAGTGAGCTGTTTTCTGGTGGACAGAGAATTGACTCTCCATTACCTTCTTCTGGGGAGATGAATGAGTGACAGGTTTCCCCCCCCCCCCTTCATGGTCAGGAGGTTCTTCAGATGAGCTCATTCCTTTGTGACTTCACAGATACCTCCATGCAGACTTTAAATTCCTTGGCAGGAATGCTGGAAAATGGAAAGCGAACCCGTTACATGAAATTCAGCCAACCCATGCAAGTGCCTGCATAAATTAGGTAGCATTGGAGCGAAGGGGGAAATACCTTTGTCCCATATGCTGGAAGCACAGCGATCCATCCAGTTTGCCTTCAAATCCCACCTGAGAACGTATTTTGCACCTCACTAGCTTCTGCAGTACAAGGAAGAGTTGCCACAAGGGTCTTCCAGTGGTGAATCCCACCTTTGAGCCACTTCCCAAATGGACCTTCTGTGAAAACAGAAAAATGCACCCAAGAGATGTATTGTCCATCTGTGTGTGCGTGTGTGTGTGTGTGAGTGGAAGATGCTAGAAAATGTAGAACAAAGTGACCTATAGGTGAAAGTTGCATATAGTATAAATGCAATATTTGTGTCTAAATCTGTAAGAAATAGGGCTACCACAAAGAAGGCCCTGTTGAAGAAGCAGAGGTGAGACTGATTAGGGGTCCAAAAAAAAAAAGCTTACTATGGGTGGGTGGGTGGATGGACGGATGGATGGATGGATGGATGGACTCATTCAAGCCTTTGCCCTGAGTTCCAGATTACAGTAAGATCAGTATTAAAAAGCGTAATTAAAAACTGAGCTCATTTGAAATGACAGGTACCAGTACCTGAAGCTTTCTCTTCAGCCAAAGGCTGTGCCTTCACCATATGTCCACCTGTGGACAGTGATGGGGCTAAATGCACCTGGGGGGGGGGCATTCCACACCTCATCCCCATTCTCTTACCTTTGGGGACTAGATTGGCTTCTCAGAAACATCCTGAAGGCAAGAATGGGAAAGAGAGAAGGATTTATTTCAAAAGAAGAAGAGTTGGCTTTTCTTCCTACCCTGCTTTTCTCACCCATTTAAGGGGATACAAAGCGGCTGACAAGCCTTCGGTTCTTACAACAGACACCCTGTGGGGCTGTGAGAGCTCAGAAGAGAGATGTGACTAGCTCAGGGTCACCCAGCTGGCTTCATAGAGGAAGAAGAGTTGGCTTTTCTACCCTGCTTTTCTCACCCATTTAAGAGGACTCAAAGTGGCTGACAAGCCTTCGGTTCTTTTCCCCACAAGAGACACCTTGTGAGGTGGGTGGGGCTGTGAGAGCTCAGAAGAGAGCTGTGACCAGCCCAAGGCTACCCAGCTGGCTTTGTGGAGGAGTCAGGAACCAAACTCTGTGATTTCCAGGTAAGAGTCTGGCTCCCTAACCACAAGACCAAACTGGCTAGGAGGAGCCCCGCTGGATCAGGCCACAGCCCATCTAGTCCAGCATCCCATCTCACGTAGCGGCCCACCAATCGCTTCTGGCCATCTCAGGCAGGTGGTCAGATAAAATTGCAGGTGACCACGTGATGACTTCACTGGCACAATCCTATAATCATGCCCCATAGGACATCCCTGGTCCCTTCGAAAAGACTGTGATGCTGAACCTCAGGTGAGGCAAGTTGCCTTTTCACCTAGGAAACTCATCCCTGTTTAAAAGGGCCCATTCTGAAAGCCGCGAGCATTCAGAACGGTGTTTTGCACACCCCTGCCATGTCCTTCTTTAAACAGGAAGCTTCCCGTTTTGCTTTGTTTTCCCAGCTGCAAATGTTCACCGTTGATTCCTTGCAGTCAAAGGGGAAAACTGTGTCCTCTCCCCCCACCCTGACTGACCCCCCTCCCCAAACCCACTCCATTTCCAAACCTTGGTTTGTTTTTTTTTTTGTTTTTTGTTTGTGCTGAAGTTGAACAGATACCTTTGGGCCTCCGGTTTCCTGAATTCTTCCCATCGATTTTTCACACTGAAGCAGGAAAGGAGTTGCAAAACAGATTGGGTTATTCTGCACCTTGGCTATGAGTTCTGAAGGGCTCCGTCTTATTGCAGGTTTTATTCACCTGCAAAGGTTTATTTTGCTCTCCGAGGCTGAGACAAACTTTGGTGGAAGGAAGGAAGGAAGGAAGGAAGGAAGGAAGGAAGGAAGGAAGGAAGGAAGGAAAGGGAAGGGAGGAAGGACCTAGAAGGAAGGGAGGGAGGGAGGGAAGGAGGAATAGAGTCAGGGGAAAAAGAGAGATCAGGAAGGAAAGGAGGGAGGGAGGGAGAGAGAAGGAAGGAAGGAAGGAAGGAAGGAAGGAAGGAAGGAAGGAAGGAAGGAAGGAAGGAAGGAGAGACAGACCTAGAAGGAATGAAAGGGAAGGGAGGAAGGACCTAGAAGGAAGGGAGGGAGGGAGAGAAGGAGGGAGGGAGGGAGTCAGGGAGGAAAAGAGAGATCAGGAAGGAAGGGAGGGAGGGAGAGACCTGGAAGGAAGGAAGGAAGGAAGGAAGGAGGGAGGGAGGGAGGGAGGGAAGGAGGGAAGGAGGAACTAGATGGGAGGGATGAAGGAAAGGAAGGATAGAGTCAGGGGGAAAAGAGAGATCAGGAAGGGAAGGAAGGAAGGAAGGAAGGAAGGAAGGAAGGAAGGAAGGAAGGAAGGAAGGAAGGAAGGAAGGAAGGAAGGAAGGAAGGAAGGATAGAGAGACCTATAAGGAAAGAAGGGAGGGAGGGAGCTGCTGGAAAAGAAAACGAGCAGGGAGATGGAACAAAAAGATTTTCCTTTCTCCCTTTTTTTTCTTTTCTGGTTCTAGAGGGGGAAGCACAGAGCTAAAAATAAAGCTGAAATATCAGTATCTGTCAGGCTGACAGCTGATTGGCTCTCTGGAAATGCATATAATTACCCAGCTGTAGGTAGATATTTGCATGAAACGAATCACAAGCTAGTGAGACAAGGTTACGCTTTAACCTTTTTTCATCTTGTATCTGCTGGGGGAGAGAGAAGGGAGAGGGAGGGAGTCAGGGAGAAATCCAAACAACGGCAGAGCTTGCAGGAAATTAACTGAAATTAATAGAGGAGCTGAGACGGTGCCGCGGCGCTCCTTCAGCAGATGCTGCTTATCTCCATGGCACAGGGCATGTTTTCCTGTTTGGGTTCTCCCTTTCCCCAGCACGCTGGAGGTTTGGCCTCTTGGTATGGAACAAAGATGCAAGATGTGGGCATGGGCCCTTAGGTCCTGGCCCTGCCTGTGTGGCTACACCGGGACGGCTTTTGGAAATGCAAGGTTGAGAAGCCCATCCTTTGATGAAGATTGAGAGACCTATCCTCTGATGAAGGTTGAGAAGCCCATCCTCTGGTGAAGATTGAGAGGCCCATCCTCTGATGAAGGCTGAGAAGCCCATCCTCTGATAAAGGTTGAGAGGCCCATCCTGTGATGAAGGTTGAGAAGCCTATCCTCTGGTGAAGATTGAGAGGCCCATCCTCTGATGAAGGCTGAGAAGCCCATCCTCTGATAAAGGTTGAGAGGCCCATCCTGTGATGAAGGTTGAGAAGCCCATCCTCTGGTGAAGATTGAGAGACCATCCTCTGATGAAGGTTGAGAAGCCCATCCTCCGATGAAGGTTGAGAGGCCCATCCTCCGATAAAGGTTGAAAGGCCCATCCTCTGATGAAGGTTGAGAGGCCCATCCTCTGAAAAAGGTTGAGAAGCCCATCCTCTGATGAAGGTTGAGAGGCCCATCCTCTGATGAAGGTTGAAAGGCCCATCCTCTGATGAAGGTTGAGAGGCCCATCCTCTGATAAAGGTTGAAAGGCCCATCCTCTGATGAAGGTTGAGAAGCCCATCCTCTGATGAAGGTTGAGAAGCCCATCCTCTGAAAAAGGTTGAGAGGCCCATCCTCTGATGAAGGTTGAAAGGCCCATCCACTGATGAAGGTTGAGAGGCCCATCCTCTGATGAAGGTTGAGAGGCCCATCCTCTGATGAAGGTTGAGAGGCCCATCCTCTAATGAAGGTTGAGAGGCCCATCCTCTGGTGAAGATTGAGAGGCCCATCCTCTGATGAAGGCTGAGAAGCCCATCCTCTGATAAAGGTTGAGAGGCCCATCCTGTGATGAAGGTTGAGAAGCCCATCCTCTGGTGAAGATTGAGAGGCCCATCCTCTGATGAAGGCTGAGAAGCCCATCCTCTGATAAAGGTTGAGAGGCCCATCCTGTGATGAAGGTTAAGAAGCCCATCCTCTGGTGAAGATTGAGAGACCATCCTCTGATGAAGGTTGAGAAGCCCATCCTCTGGTGAAGATTGAGAGGCCCATCCTCCGATGAAGGTTGAGAGGCCCATCCTCCGATAAAGGTTGAAAGGCCCATCCTCTGATGAAGGTTGAGAGGCCCATCCTCTGGTGAAGGTTGAAAGGCCCATCCTCTGATGAAGGTTGAGAGGCCCATCCTCTGATGAAGGTTGAGAAGCCCATCCTCTGGTGAAGATTGAGAGGCCCATCCTCCGATGAAGGTTGAGAGGCCCATCCTCTGGTGAAGATTGAGAGGCCCATCCTCCGATGAAGGTTGAGAGGCCCATCCTCCGATAAAGGTTGAAAGGCCCATCCTCTGATGAAGGTTGAGAGGCCCATCCTCTGAAAAAGGTTGAGAAGCCCATCCTCTGATGAAGGTTGAGAGGCCCATCCTCTGATGAAGGTTGAAAGGCCCATCCTCTGATGAAGGTTGAGAGGCCCATCCTCTGATAAAGGTTGAAAGGCCCATCCTCTGATGAAGGTTGAGAAGCCCATCCTCTGATGAAGGTTGAGAAGCCCATCCTCTGAAAAAGGTTGAGAGGCCCATCCTCTGATGAAGGTTGAGAGGCCCATCCTCTGATGAAGGTTGAAAGGCCCATCCTCTGATGAAGGTTGAGAGGCCCATCCTCTGGTGAAGATTGAGAGGCCCATCCTCTGATGAAGGCTGAGAAGCCCATCCTCTGATAAAGGTTGAGAGGCCCATCCTGTGATGAAGGTTGAGAAGCCCATCCTCTGGTGAAGATTGAGAGGCCCATCCTCTGATGAAGGTTGAGAGGCCCATCCTCCGATAAAGGTTGAAAGGCCCATCCTCTGATGAAGGTTGAGAGGCCCATCCTCTGATGAAGGTTGAAAGGCCCATCCTCTGATGAAGGTTGAGAGGCCCATCCTCTGGTGAAGGTTGAAAGGCCCATCCTCTGATGAAGGTTGAGAGGCCCATCCTCTAATGAAGGTTGAGAAGCCCATCTGTTCAACTCCTCATGGAATATCTTGGCTCTGGGGGGCTTCTCTGTTCTCCTTTTTTGCCCAGATGGATAGCATCCCCCAAAAACGTAATCAACTTTTGATGAAGGATAGGCTTGAAGTTCTAGGGCTTTTCTGCACTAGGCCTTATTCTGGAGTATATCCTGGAATAGGGTCCTCCTACCCGCATGTTGGGGAAGAGTATGGGAGCACCCTGGGCAGGGTCTTCTTAATTAATAGTATAAATATTTATGTACATCCCTAGTGGATTCCTATGACAGGGGGCTACAATTTATTTGAATGGGAATGGGGTCTGCCATGGGGAGATGCGTTAGAATAAGGGGCATCGACACAGAGACTTCACCCTCTTCTACTTGATTTCAGATGGCTACTAGAATGGAGGTCCAGGTACATCTTCCAGGATGGGGAGACAGAAAGGCAGGATGCCTCTAAAAGCCATTTGCTGGGATTCAGGAGCAGGTGAAGGTTTTGCCTTCATCTTCTGCCTGAGATGCTCAGAAGCACCTGGTGGGCCACTATGTGAGATGGGATGCTGGATTGCGCGGGTCACTGGGTGAGACAGGATGCTGACCTAGATAGGTGGTGGCCTGGTCCAGATGAGTTCCTCTGATGTTGTTATAGATGGTTCATGGAGGATGGGTTGCCAGACTAGTTGGGTTGTGGCCCGATCCAGAAGGGCTCCTCTTAAGTTCTTAGGTTCTTCTGAGTCTTCTGCAATTCTCCACCAGGTTCCCCAATATGGGAGCTGGGATTGTAGCTAGAGTGCCTCGTCCGTGAAGCACACCTTTTGATGGTTGAGAACACTCACGGCTTTTCAAGAGTTGGCCTACCCCACAGGGCTGCTGTGAGCAGAAAATTGAGGGAAGCAAAATAGCATTGCCTCCTTTGACCTGCTCAGAAAAGAGGCAGGGAAGAAACACAGAATAAAGATATAAGTTAAGACAATGTTGTAAGAGATTAGGATTTTACTATTTTCTAGGGAAGGGCACGGATATTCGTAACATATTGTTATCTGTACGAATTCAGACAAATTCGGATATTTGTACTTGAATCAAATGTCACAACATTCATATATTAACGTTCGTACGAATACAAATGTTTTGGAACATTTGTACAAGTAGTTCAGACACTCATTAAACTGGGGGGGAAAACTAAGGGGGAAGCTGGATCAGAGAAGCAGAGGGGGAAGCAAAGAAGAAGAGTTGGCTTTTCTACCCTGCTTTTCTCATCCATTTAAGGGGACTCAAAGCGGCTGACAAAGCTTCTGTTCTTCTCCCCAAAATAGTTACCTTGTGAGGTGGGTGGGGCTGTGAGAGCTCAGAAGAGAGCTGTGACTCGCCCAAGGTCACCCAGCTGGCTTCATGGGGGAGGGCGGAATCGAACCCGGTATTCCCAGATAAGAGCCTGGCTCCCTAACCACTAGACCAACCTGGGTGTGTATAAGATAGGAGGGGGATCAGTATCCATTATGTATGCATTTATATAGGATTTATCCAGGATACCTATCTGATACGTATGCATTCGTTATCGGATATTTGTACGAATACATTCGTATCACGTAGAATCCTACCACATTCGAAGGGGATCTATTTGAATGTATACAAATTTTCTAACACCCATTTGTGCCCATTCCTACTACTTTCCCTTGCTTTGTTGTCTGAATTCTTTCAGTGGAAACAACAGGAGGTAACATGGCTGCTTTTCTCCCCTTCCAGCCTGGTAGTAGACATTAAATTGCTGCTAGCCATAGGTGTTAACCTTGGTCCTAAAATTAACTAAAAACAAATAGGTGAGGGGGAAAAGCATAGTATTTTGCTGAGGATGCAGGAAAAGCCATCTCACCAAACTTCCAATCACTGCGGCATCTTCTTCTCTTTGCCTAATAGCTGTTAGCTGGCAGAAATTTGCAGCAGCAGAGAGTAGCATGCCCAGTCTCTCAGCATGGGAGGCGGACGGCTGAGGAGAACTAGGGCGATTTCACCCTGGCGCCCAATCCAGGATTTTGGTTGCTGCTGTTATCCTTGCACGCTGAGCATTCCGCACCCTCCCCCTCCAGTGTGGCAGGGCTGGGGAGAGGCTGGGCTGAGAAGCTACCTCTCCGCCGGCTTTCGCATCTCTCTGCGCTGGGTGAGAAAGTTCTCAGCTCATAAAAGCACGCCACGATGGGTATAAAAACACGTTTAACGGCAGATTTTAAAAGGGCAGGTTTTAGGGGCAACGGAGGATGTGAAATGTGTGTTTCGCGAAAACAGCGTAAAATTTTAAAAAAGTTTGCAAATGGTGCAGATGTCTTGCAGACTGGGAAAACGACGAGGCAACGCTGGATGTGATGGGAGAAGAGTACATTCCGAGAGCGCCTGGTCGTTGAGATAACCGGGAGAGAGAAGCCTTTCTGCAGGGTTTTGACAAGTAACGGATCGGGGCAGGGGCTTTTCAGTGGTGGCTCCCAGGTTTTGGAGCAGACTTCCTTGCTGAGGGAGTCCAAGGAGCAGCATTACTTGGCTTTTTACCACCTTGTTATCATGAACTTCTTCCACCAGGCTTTTTGATGTTTAGCTGCCCGCCTGTACATACATAACCGCTTTAGGAAGCCACACTTTGGCCATGATATTTCCTTTGGATAGGGGAGTAATTTGGAAACTTTTCCCAGAGCACATCAGTGCCTTGTTTATTTTGTTTATTTACATGTGTATCTCGCCCTATATCCGGAGGTCTCTGGCCGGGTAACAACATCTAAAATCAAACATCATTTAAGACAGGAATAGCATCTGCCAGCGGAGAGAAAAGTGTGTCTCCATTTAGCCGAAGGCCAGGGCACAGAGGTGCGTCTTCACTGCCTTTCTAAATGTGTACAATGAAGGTGATAGACGCACCTCAAGGGTGAGACTATTCTATGGCCTAGGGGCCATCACTGAGAAGGCCCTCTCCCGGGAGCCTACCCCTCTTGCTGCTGAGGGTGGTGGGACAACCAGGAGGGTTGTCCCCGTGAGAGCTTGATCGGGGTTGGCTGAGAGGCAGTGAGTGCCCTGAAAGAAAGGCAGGGGGGCCTTCTGCTAACAAGGCAGACCTGTATTGGTGATCCTACTGGCTGCAGGAATTTAGGGATTTTGGAGAGAAGCCAAAGAATCTCCCAAAAGCCTGGGTGCAAGTTTTGGACATGTTTTTTTTTGGAGATGTTACACTTGTCAGAGCACATCTTGGCCCTATTATAACTCTGGGGCTGGTGAAATGATCTCCTCAGGAGATACCTTCTCCACACCTGAGCTGCGAGCGCAGGCCTGTCTTCATACTGCTGACTATATGATTTCAGAACCATTGAAGAGAGTGCTCTCTTGGCTTCCTGGTTCCATCCTTCAGAAGTCCTGGAACGTGTGTGTGTGTGTGTGTGTGTGTGTGTGTGTGTGTGTCTAGTCACTGAGGGAATCCATTTTGGTGGTGCACTTTGGTTTGCTCCTCAAATGAGTCTCTTGGCCACCCCAACAGGGCTCCCTGTTCCAGTTCAGGGCCCACTGGTCTGCCAGTAGACCTGTTTGAATGCAGCCCTATTCTTGTGCCCAGTTTGAAGAGGGTCACCATTTTCCATGTACGGTGGGGCCGCACACCGGTTTGAGGAGCCAATTCCCATCATAAGCAGCACCCAGTTGGCCAGAGGCCTTCTTTCAACTGGAGTGCGGAGAGTGTGTGGAGTCAAACTGTATCTTCATTCCACCCTTCTAGGGATGTGCATGGATATTTTGAAAATTTTAAAAATCCAGTTCGAATTTGACGAATATCAATATTTGAATTTTATTTGGATTTTCAAAAATCCAAATTTTGAATTCGGATGGATTTTGGATTTTGAAAAATCTGATATGGATTTTTGAATAATTTGACTGAACAGAACGTTGTATATCAAATCTGAATATTGGGTTTATTTGCACTTATACTGTGGGATGCAAATGGGACGCAAATGGGACAGGGCCCTTGACTTCCATTGGCACACAGGGCCTCCCCTCCACAGGGCCCTTGACTTCCCAAGGCAGACTAGGCCTCCCCTCCACAGGGCCCTTGACTTCCATGGGTAGATTGGGCCTCCTCTTCAAGGGCCCTTAACTTCCATTGGCAGACTGGGGCTCCCCTCCAGAGTGCCCTTGATTTCCATGGGTAGACTGGGCCTCCCCTTCACAGGGCCCTTAACTTCCATTGGCAGACTGGGGCTCCCCTCCAGAGTGCCCTTGATTTCCATGGGTAGACTGGGCCTCCCCTTCACAGGGCCCTTAACTTCCATTGGCAGACTGGGCCTCCCCTCTACAGGGCCCTTGATTTCCATGGGTAGACTGGGCTTCCCCTCTACAGGGCCCTTGACTTCCATGGGTAGACTGGGCCTCCCCTTCAAGGGCCCTTGACTTCCATTGGCAGACTGGGCTTCCCCTCTACAGGGCCCTTGACTTCCATGGGTAGACTGGGCCTCCCCTTCAAGGGCCCTTGACTTCCATTGGCAGACTGGGCCTCCCCTCCACAGGGCCCTTAACTTCCATTGGCAGACTGGGCCTCCCCTCCACAGGGCCCTTGACTTCCATTGGTAGACTGGGCCTCCCCTCCACAGGGCCCTTGACTTCCATTGGTAGACTGGGCCTCCCCTCCACAGGGCCCTTGACTTCCATTGGTAGACTGGGCCTCCCCTCCACAGGGCCCTTGACATCCATTGGTAGACTGGGCCTCCCCTCCACAGGGCCCTTGATTTCCACTGGTAGACTGGGCCTCCCCTCCACAGGGCCCTTGTCCTCCATTGGCTGACTGGGCCTCCCTTTCACAGGGCCCTTAACTTCCATTGGCAGACTGGGCCTCCCCTCCACAGGGCCCTTGATTTCCATTGGTAGACTGGGCCTCCTCTCCACAGGGCCCTTGACTTCCATTGGTAGACTGGGCCTCCCCTCCACAGGGCCCTTGATTTCCATTGGTAGACTGGGCCTCCCCTCCACAGGGCCCTTGATTTCCATTGGTAGACTGGGCCTCCCCTCCACAGGGCCCTTGATTTCCATTGGTAGACTGGGCCTCCCCTCCACAGGGCCCTTGACTTCCATTGGCAGACTGGGCTTCCCCTCCACAGGGCCCTTGTCCTCCATTGGCTGACTGGGCCTCCCCTCCACAGGGCCCTTGACTTCCATTGGTAGACTGGGCCTCCCCTCCACAAAGTCCATTTGTAAACCAGACACCATCTGTCAACCAATTTGTGGTGTTATATAACCTCCCACTAGTTATCTATTTAAGTGCACTTTCATCCCATCCTATACCTGAAGGTTGTAGTGTGTCAGGCACATCCCATTTCCCTTATTATGTGCAGACAGGCCAGGCGCATCTCCTTGGGGCCTGCTGGCCACCACAGCCATGTACAACCTTGTGCACCAGAGAGTAGATACCTCTCAAGGCCCACTTCTGGAAACCGTGACCTTGCAGAGCCCAATTCCATGAGTGGTGCATTTCTTAATTTCCAGGAGGCATCTAACCGACTTCTGTGAGAACAGGTTGCTCACCTAGGTAGGACCACGTATCCAGCTGGATAGGAGGACCCTTTTTAGACGTCCTTTATGGAAAGCGGCTTTTGTGTTACGTCAAGGAGAAGACAGTGATGCCGGAGGCTCCAGCGATCCCGTAAGGGGAGCAGAACTCAAGCGTCAGAACCCGAGCGCCGCCTCTACCTGAAGCCAGCCGAGCAGGCTTCTGACTTACCCAGGAGATTTTTGCAGCTTGCCAGTTTTCATCCTTTCCTCCTCTTAGCGAAACCCAGAGATTGATTTGCTGGCTGGCTGCGCTGCTGAAGGAAGCCTTGTCCAAATGGCTTGCACGTCTCTGCCTTCTTCTTCTTTTTTTTAAGGCTCTTGTTTAATATGTATGCAAATGCAGTCTCCTTGTTCCCTTGCTCTCTGTGTGGGTTTTCACAGTGAGCAGTGGATTTGCCATTAAACCTTCCTCGTCTCCTGCTCCGCACCACATTCAAGGAGACTGCCTTTGAAACCCTGATAGATGGCGGTGCAGAGGGGAAAGGAGGATATAAATGGCAGGTTTTTCTAATTTGTACGGAGGGCTCATGATCAGGGAGGGCACGGGTGAGAGGGAATAAATAGCCCACGGGGTAGGATACACGATGCAAATCAGTTGGCTTTGAAGGATTGTGGGGAGACGGTGAACCCCCAAATGAAAGCCAGGGTGCATTTCTCTTACAATGCAGGTCTGCATGAAGATGGGTGCTTGTAAGCCAACAGGTGGAGAAGGGTGTGGGTAGGTCCACTAGAGGTCTGTCTGCACAGGAACGTTGTGAAGGAAGTCAAGGAGCCTTCTAGAATCCTGGCTGAAAGTTCTACCACCCGTGAACTGCATACCTCGTCAAGCTGTTGCCAGATCTGTGTTTGTGTGTGTGTGTGTGTGTTGTTTTGGAACACAATATCAGGTTTTGGGAAGGGTCAGCCTCAAGCTTGTGGGGTTCCCAGACCCAACTGAATGGAAGCCCAAAGGGGCTGGAAGCAAGAGGACATCTTCAAATGTCCAAAGCTTCATTTCCAGGCTAGCTGGAGGAAGTGCCAGCGAGAGGGATGTGCGGAATTTGGTTCACATTAGGAAACCCGATTGACCGGTTCGTGTTCAAAGCTGTTGGCGTTGAACTGAACGTGCAGTTGTTTGAATATCCGGAAGTTCAGCTGAACCAAACCGGTCTCCCACCTGCAAACATGGGCAACCCAATCAAACAGTTCACATTAAGGGTGTGCATGCATGGAATTTTTAAAATTCGATTCGAATTCAATATTCGAATACCTGAATTCATACGCATAAAGAAAAAATGAATGTCTGGACATTCAAACCAATAGAAATGCATTTGTTATCTATTTCTACGAATATTCAACATGTATTTTGATGATATGAATCTCGTATGCATCCCATTTTCATCCTGTACATATCCACACAAACGCGTACGGATACGAATGATTGAATTATTCGTATGAATAGTTCAAAATATTTGTATTCGTTCAAAAACTAAAAAACAAATGTTTGGACATTCAATTTGAGTTCAACTGTCCGAATTTGGCCGAATTTAACAAATATCTTGAATATTCGTGCACATCCTTAGTTCACATTGGCTGTGTTTTTATCCTTGAAAAGGTTTTTTTTTTAATGGGGGAAAAATGGGTAATTTTGTTTTTGAACAGGTTTAAGATCGAATGTGAACTGTTTGTTTGATTAAATGGTTTGCCGTCGAGTCAAACTAAGGGGTGTTTTGGTCCGATTTTGAACAGAACCTGTGATTTTTTTTGCTCATGACTCTCTCCAGCCAGCACCATTGTGCCATGGTCATGTTGAGTTAAAGAACTGGCCTCAAGTCCAGGCCTGTAGAAAACCTGGGGGCCTGTGAAGGATCCTTGGACATGGAACAAGAGAACTGCAGTTATGAGAGATACATTTGTAGCAGCTAGCAATCGCAGAGGAGAGATAAAAACCACAAGCCTCTGTTTATGAGAGATACATTTGTGGCAACAATCGCAGAATAGAAGGGGAAGTTTTAAAACCACGAGCCAAGCTGCTGCCTTCCTGGTAACGTGAATGGAGGGAGCATCCGATTTGAAATGGAGAGTTATTGCTTTGTGTCTGTTCTTTTGCTCAGCTGATTCTGAGCAGGGCAGGCTTACAGGGAGTGGACAAGAGGCAGAGATGGAAGGATCCTGTTTCTCCGTGCTGGGGATTTGTGGAGTTTGAGTGGGAACTGCAATATTTGAATTCAGCCTGGGTTATCCTCAAGCAAACGGGAACACCCGGATGTGCACTTGGTCCTCAATCTGGATTAAAATAGTCCCATCCAGATTAAAATAGCCAAGTGGGAACACAGCCTTGGAGAGGAAAGGCCTCCACACTTAGGGTTGGATGAGGCAGAGGGTGGGCTGTGGGTGATAGATTCATGCCAGCATAATTTACTTTTACAGGATTCTGCTGTGCTATGGGTCCCCCCCACCCGACACACCCCAAATGGCTTGCCACTTCTGTGCTTTCCTTTGCGGGCTGCTGTTTAGTTTTTGGGAACAGTGAACCAAGGGCAGAAGAGAAGCTGGGTGTTCTTTTCCAATTGGGAAATCATCAGACACCCCGTAGGGGCCAGGTGCCTCCCTGTGAACACAGCAGATAGTTATAACCTCCTAAATCCTACTCCTGAGCAAGTTTTGTCTAGTGGTTAAGGAGCCGGACTCTAATCTGAGAATACCAAGTCTGATTCTGCCCTCTCCCACAAAGCCCCCTGGGTGACCTTGGGCTAGTCACAGCTCCCTTGTGAGTTCTCACAGCCCCACCTACCTCACAGGGTGTCTGGTGGGGAGAAGAACAGAAGGCTCATCAGCCACTTGGAGTCCCCTTAAATGGGTGAGAAAAGCGTGATAGAAAAGCCAACCCTTCTTATTCTTCTTGGGTCCCTCAAAATGGTGTTTTTTTGTTTTCCTGAGGCCTTGTTCTTATACATGATTTTCAGACTGACTAGGAACACGGGGGCTTTAAAAAACATGTTATCCTTAGATGACCCCACACCCTTTGCACCACCCCTGGTACTGCTGCAGCACTCAAAATGTCAGGTAAGAGAAGGTTCAGAATCTCAAATTAGAATCTAAGGCCAAGGAGGACTTTGGAAAGGGAATACCATTTGTGCTGGGCACATTGGTGTTCTAACTTAGGACCTGTGAATTGAGCTCCTCACAAGCCAAAGTGGTGGATCAAATCAGGCAACCAGTCAGAGCCGCGTCTGGCCTGGAGGGACTTTTGCAAGAATATGGTGAGAAAATAGTTGCTGCTACTCACGCTCCTTTCAGACTAGCCAAGTTGTGCAGGAGAAGTATGGAAACATTTTGGGTCTACCATACAAGATTAAATGCAAGTGCAGTCCGGCTTTGGAATCATATGATCCCATTTAAATTTTTATTCCTGGACTTTTTGAGGACGATATTCCTAAAATCCGCAGGAAAAAAGTCCTGGGAAAAACTGTTCTTGGTCCCGTTTAGGTGGTGCCCGCTTCCCCCACCCCACCCCCAGTGGGGACGCAACTAGACTATTTGGGAAGGAGATCTGCCTTTTGGGCTGTCTCCTCCATGTCCTTCTGGCCAGTGCCTGCCACCGCTGTCGGAGGGGCATTAGATGGGTGGGATTTCACATCTGGGAAGGTTGCTCCCTGTCCTTCCCATCTCTGCAGTGCTAGAGTCCTCAAGATCAGGAAAAGTGTTGGATCTTTGAGCACAGATTTCCCCTTTCTGTGAATGCCGCTGTAATTATGAGAGATACATTACATTGTAACAGCAATCAGCAGAGGAAATATTTTTTTAGCCCTGCTCCATCCTGAGCAGCTCATTCAAAGCAAAGAAGAAGGAAGGGAATCCCCTCTTCTCTCTTTGAACCTGTGCAGGAACCATGATCCTCTCTTTTCCTCCCACCCCTCAATGATTTGAAAGGGAGAGATCGCTTGGCCCCTGTCTGTTCTTTCGTTCTGTTGATTTTGCGCAAAGCTGCTGTCTTCCCGGTAACATAGTGAATGGAGGGAGTGTCTGATTTGAAAGGGAGAATGATTGCTTTGCCCTGTCTGTTCTTTCGCTCAGCTGATTCTGCACAAAGCTGCTGCCTTCCCGGTAACATAGTGAATGGAGGGAGCGTCCGATTTGAAAGGGAGAGTGATCGGCCTGTCTGTTCTTTCGCTCAGCTGATTCTGTGCAGAGCAGGCTTTCAGGGTTCGGACAAGGGGCAGAGATGAAAAGATCCTGTTTCTCCTTGCTGGGGATTTGGGCACTTTAAATGGGAACTGTGGTATTCGAATGGAGCCCGTGTTATCGTCAAGCAAATGGGAACAGCCAGAATGCGCACTCAGTTCTGAACCCAGGTTAAAATAGTCCAATCTGGATCAAAATAGTCAAGTGGCGACCCAGCCCTTGTGTTAGTCTACTATATTGCAATTTTCACAATTTTCTGGTAGGTTTTCAGGGAGAACACACAAGGCACAAGATCTGTGCAAAGGACACCGTTTTGCAGGATATCTGTGCAAGATGATATAGGTACGCTTCATGCTCCGCTTATGAATTTTCATGGACCCTGAGGGTGCATGGTGCGACATTTGCCCAGTTCCCTTGCACAATTTGATGAGCGCTAATTAAGCTTCAGTGGGCAGAGTGATGTAAAGAGACAGGGATGCCAGAATGGAATAGCAGAAAAGAAAGTGTCTGTTTATAGGAACTCTTTATAGGACGGAAGGAATTTGCCTGGCAGAGCTTGTCAGTGAATACTCTGTGGCCCTCCAGATGTCTGCTCAGCAGAGTTTCTTATCAGCCTCTGCTAGCAGGGACAGCAATTAAGACAGTGAGGTCTTGGAAGCCCACAACATCTGGAGGAACACAACACGGGGAGGAACGTGCATTAACCAGCTTTGCCTGGTGGGGACCCTGAGTGGAATGTCTGCCCCTCTGAGCATCCTGGCTGCTGAGGGACCTCCAGGAAGGGCCTCTGCTTTGGGTGCATCTTTGGGCATTACGCCAAAAGCCATTCAGAGTAGTGATAGCAGTGAATTGTCCAGCCCCAAAAGAGAGAGGGAGGAAGGGAGGAAGAAAGGGAGGGAGGGAGCAAAGTCCTTCCCTCCTTCCTCCCTGCCCTCTGTTGTTTGTTGGCTCATTTGTCCATCCCTTTCTTTTGCTTGCTTTCACTTTTCTTCACTTGCTTCTCTCTCCTCCTTCCCTCTTCCCCTCTTATCCCTCCCTCCCTCCCTTCCTTTCCCTCTTTTTTCCTTTCTTCTACCTTCCCTTGCTCATCCCGTCCCTCCCTCCCTCCCTCCTTTTCTCTTCCTCCTCCTCCCCTCTCCTTCCTTCCTCTGTCCCTTCCCTCCTTTTTCCTTTGTTCCTTCCTTCTATTTTCCTTACCTTATCCCTTTCCTCCCTCATCCCTTTTGCTCTTCTTTTTCTTTTTCTTTTTCTTCTTCCTCTTTCCCTCTCTCCTCTCTCCTCCCCCCTTCCTTCTCTCCCTCCTCCCCTCTCCTCCCTCCTTTATCTTTAGTTCCTTCCTTCCTCGTCCCTTCCCTCTCTCCTCTCTTCTTCCTCCTTCCTTCTTTGCTCTTCTCCCTCCCTCCCCTCCTTTTTCCTTCCTTCCTTCCTTCCTTCCTTCCCTCCCCTCCTTTTTCTTTTGTTCCTTCCTTCCTTCCTTCCTTCCTCACCCCTTCCCTCCCTCCCCTCCTTTTTCTTTTGTTCCTTCCTTTATTCCTTCTTTCCTCCCCCTCCCCCTTCCCCCCGCCAAGCCTTTTTGTGCCGTTTCTTTCTCCCCTTCTCCCCCCTCCCCAGAAGCTCATCAGCTTGGCATTTTGCGAACGCCGCTTGTGCTGCCTGTTCTCCCAGCCCTCCTTCCACTCCCCCTCCTCCTTCCTGCGTTCCTCCTTTCTCGCTCTCCTCCTTTCACATGATCTGAGCTTTCGGTGCCAGCCCGTTCCCAGGGAAAATACTCACGCAGAAGAAAGCACGCCAAGCGGAGGGAGGGAGGGAGGAGGGAGGGAGGGAGGGAGGGAGGACGCCTTTGAAGCCTCCAAAGGGGAAAGGTCGTTGCTGCGGCAACTGCGTGCCGATTGGAGGGAGGCGTCCTGGGCCTTTGGTCCTCCTGGCTCCGCGCTGAGTGATTAATGAGCCAACGTTGAGCTGGGCGAGAGGAGAGAACTGGCCGGGGATCAGCTTCTCCGGCGGCGGGCGGCAGGGCGGTTGTCTTGCAGCCCCCGCTTGCTCGCCTGCTCCCCCCGCTCCATCTCCCCCCCCCGGTCACCACCTTCTTTGCTAGTGTTTCACCTCCATCATTTCAGCATCCATTTGGACGCCCTTCCCCGCTCGCTTCCCCCCTACCTAGCCTCTCGGCCTGCCCTGAAATTCCGGTCTCGCTTCTCAACCTGGACACCCGGGGGGGAACGTGGCGGCTGTATCACCCTCCTCCCGTCCTGGGCACATGGAATTCAGGCTGCTCGGGGCAGCAGCCATGGCGGAAGGGAGAGGGTGCCCGGAAGGGACACGCAGACATGTTTTCTGCAAGAGAATTTGTGTTCATTCGAAAAGTTCCCCTTCGAATGTGGCGGGATTCGAATTCGACACAAGTGTCCGTTACTAGGGATGTGAATGAGTGTTCGTAATATTCGGACATTTGTACACAAATTGAATGTTACGACATTTGTACATTAACATTCATATGAATGTTTCGGTACGTTTGTATGAATAGTTCGTACATTCATTAAACTGGGGATACATATTGATATAGGATACATATCCAATATGTATATGTTGGTATAGGATCCATATGTAGAATCCATATGCATTTGTAGCAGATATTCATACTGAACAGAATCGTACCACGTTTGAGGGGGATCTATCTGAGCAAATACACATATTTTAACATTCGATTTGTTAAGAATCAAATGCCAAAAAACCCATTCTTGGACATTCCTATGCATTACGAATTTGATTTGAATCCCAGCTACACACTGCATGCAAATCCCCTAGGAATCCCCCACGTAGCAGATCTGAAAACATCAAATCTGCCCTGAATCCACTTTGAATCTGCACTCAGTCCGCTTTGAATCCACTCTGGGTGTGACTGGGGCAACCACTTTCCCACCTCCCTGGGTTCGTGAACGTAACAAAGCTTCGTACAGATGTTCCAAAGCATTTGATTCAAATTCAATTGCCAATTTTCAAATGCGCCAAACATTCGATGCGAATTTGAATGTCATTATCTGTACAATTCGTATGAATAATGAATAGAACGAAGATTGGTGCCTGTGTTTTTATTTTATTTTAAACATTTCCTCCTCCTTCTCTCAACAACACAGAAAGATTGCTCGCGCTGAGTATGGGCAGGCGTAATTGGAAAGGCCCCAGGGCCGACTCCACGCATGGTGTGTGAAGGCTTTCATTTTATTTTAAATTTTGGAAAAAATTACAAAGAGAGAAGGCGTTGCAGGGCGTGCGGTAATATTTGGAAGCAGGCAGAGGTGACATTTTTGAGGGTCTCGTTCATGCATTTGGGGCAACTGGAATGCAGAAGGCATCCTAAGGTGGAAAGGAAACCTGCATTTGCACACTGCAAGGAGAGAGCAGGCAGATGGATGTAAGAGAAGCTGAAAACTATATAATGTTGGTGCATGATGTACCTCTACTGGAATGCTATTCCAAGGCCAGGGCGGCCACCACAGAGAAGTCCCTTCTGCCTGCTGCAGCTCTTCACTCCTCTGTATATCCCAAAAGTCAAATATATGTGTCTCTTGTGTAGCCACAGTCCCTCACAACTTTGTACATGCCACAGGTCAAATATACCACTATCGTGGTTCCTGGCATCTTCCGGTGTTTTCAGCTGATGTCTCCTTACAGAATTGACCGTTCAAATTATTCTGAAGGGCTCAATGTATTGCCCAGAGGTACTCAAGTCCCTCCTTTATTGGTGCCTGGAAAGGAACCTGAACTAATGGAAACAAGCAACAACTCCAAATGGTTTACCAGATTGTTTATCTCTCGCTTCTCAGGCACAGAAAGTGGTCATAGCTCAGTGGCAGAGCTGCTACTTGGAAAACGGTTTTGATCTCTGATGAAAAATCCACCTGGAAAAAAATAGCTTTGCAGATCACTCTTGCATACTTGTTTGCTTATTTAAAAACGCCAATAGGTCACTTCCTATTTTTTTTAAAAAAATCAAATTTGCATACCCTTTTTTTAAAAAAGTTATAAACAAATATAAATTGTGCAGAAATAGGACAAGGCTGTATTAAACACTCTGGGTGGATAATGAAACTTAGTACAATAAGAGATTTATTAGAATTATGTTTTTAGAAAACGTGAATTCCAAATTCGTAAATTTCGAATCATTCTGTGAATATTGTGAATTCCAAATTTGTAAATACTATATCATTGTTGAAAACGTTGTGGAATCCAAATCCGTAAATACTGAACCATTGTGCAAACATTCTAGATTCCAAATTCATACATTTTGAATCACTGTGTGAACATTGTGAATTCCAAACTGGCAAACATGAGGTCATTGGAAGCATTGCGAGTTCAGGCGGTCTCATCTGCAAGCTTGGGGGTAGTTATGGGGAAAGTGCAGCTTGCTCTTCGTGATTCTAATGGCCATAGGAGCTTTTGACAAATAGATGCAATTGTCCGTCCGTTGTCCCAGGCATTTCCTCTGAAGGGGAGACATGGCCCCGGTGTTGGCAAAAACCTTGTGTAGCCTAAGGCATCCGAAGTCCTTGGGCGTCTCTGCTTAAGGTATTTAAATTGGACAGGGTTGTTCTGGGGAGAAGATTGAAGGCAGTAGAAAAATTGTTCCATCTTGGCTTAATTGGAGAAAAGCTGGAGATACCTGCAAAGTACAAACATCAAAAGCTGCAATCTAGAGGTGACAACGTTAGTCACTTAGGCTGCTTACCTATTCTGCTATTTTTGGATATTCTGGAAAAAAAGCACCCCGGGATTATTTTACTTTCCCCAGATATTGAGTTGACATTTGGCACATTCTACAGTGAGGCATTTCTGCTATTGCCTTGAGAGTTCTTTTCCGTATGACCTGCCCAGTTCTGTCCACCTCTTGTTCACCGTTGGTCAGTCAGTATTCACTCCCATTGCTCCTGATTGGCTCTGCCTGAAATCCTCGCCAGTCCCATCCCCCTCCTCTTACTTTCTCATGGTCAGGCAGGGTAGTCAGAGTAGGACCCATAGAAGATGTCCACCTCAAGAAGAGATGCCTTCTAGTGTGTTTTCTCTGCTTGCAACCAGCAAAGGCTCACTAAGGACTTCGGCAAACATGGTGGGCAGAAGTTTGGGAAGGAAGCCCATAGAAGCTAGCCATTAGAATCTTGTACAGCTTCTAGTGCATTGATTTGATAGGCTTTTTTAAAAGCCTGAATTGGGCAGATCAAGGAGGGATTTGGTGTGTGATCTGGCCTTCAAAGAAGCCCGATGAATCTTCTTGGAGAACTTCTGGCTCCTTTTGAGTGCACTTCAAAGAATCAAGAATTGAGCAGATCAGGGAGGGATCTGGTGTGTGATCTGGCCTTCAAAGAAGCCCAGTGAATCTACTTGGAGGACTTCTGGCTCCTTTTGAGTGCATTTCAAGGAATCATCAATTGAGCAGATCAGGGAGGGATCTGGTGTGTGATCTGGCCTTCAAAGAAGCCCAGTGAATCTACTTGGAGGACTTCTGGCTCCTTTTGAGTGCATTTCAAGGAATCATCAATTGAGCAGATCAGGGAGGGATCTGGTGTGTGATCTGGCCTTCAAAGAATCCAACGAATCTACTTGGAGAACTTTTGGATGCTTTTGAATGCACTTCAAAGAATCATGAATTGAGCAGATCAGGGAGGGATCTGGTGTGTGATCTGGCCTTCAAAGAAGCCCAGTGAATCTACTTGGAGGACTTCTGGCTCCTTTTGAGTGCACTTCAAGGAATCATCAATTGAGCAGATCAGGGAGGGATCTGGTGTGTGATCTGGCCTTCAAAGAATCCAACGAATCTACTTGGAGAACTTCTGGCTCCTTTTGAGTGCACTTCAAGGAATCATGAATTGGGCAGATCAGGGAGGGATCTGGTGTGTGATCTGGCCTTCAAAGAAGCCCAATGAATCTACTTGGAGGACTTCTGGCTCCTTTTGAGGGCACTTCAATGAATCATGAATTGTTCACCCAGGAATCCATTCGGGGTGCTTCTGGACTGCTTTGGGCGTATGCTAGAGCACCAGAAACTCCTGATGGGGCAGCCTCTCTTGGATGCTACTGAAACAGATGTTGCACAGCTGTAGCCCCAATCATAATATGGTGAGCACCAGGTGAGGCTTCCACACGGATCTCTGCCCTGCTCCTGCCACCCTGGGGTCCCAATCCACAGGCCCACAACATCAAGAATGGCCAGTTGAATTCCGGTGGCTTGAACCTGCCTCTGAAACAAGGTTACGGAATTGGGGGGGGGGGTCCAAAGCCAGAAGAAAACCTGAGCGATCCCCCACTCCCCCAAATAGGCCAGCGTTGTTTCTCTTTGTGCACGCGTTGCTCTCTTCTTCAGCTCCTTCCCCCCGACAAATTAATTTTTAAAAACCTCTCCTCCCCCCCCAGTGCTCCCCCTCCCACCATAGATGAGAAGAGAGAAGCCGGCGAGCAGCTCGCCCAGCCCCCGAAGCAGATGTGCCGGCGAGGAGAAACAGCTATTTATAAGGCGCCACGCTCGCCTTTCAGCCGCAGCGTCCCCAAACAGCAGCTTCTGGGTTCTTCTGAGGCTCTAATCTGGGGGCCCGTCACCTGATGCACGTCATACTGCCTTCTCAGGGTGGCTCAGGTGTCACAGAATGGGGGCCCCTTTCTGGGGCTTCCCTAGATCTGGAGGAATGGGAGGGAGAGCACCCCCTTTAGCCACCGAGCCCTGCGCCGAGGCTCTGGCCAACGCTTGCAATCCGTAGGGGAAACTCAGGCTATGGCAGCGCTGTGATGACTGCCCTGGGGTAGATTTGCACATTCTTTTGTCTGGCACACTTTCCTCACCAAACAGCATTTCTCTCCCTCCCTCCCTCCCTTCCCACTCAGTCCTTCTTTTCTCTCTTTTCTCCTTCCTTCCTTCCTTCCTCTCCACTCAGCTTTTGTTTCCTTCCCTTCTTCCTTCTCCACATTTAGCTTCCTTCCTACTCTCAGCTCCCATTGTCTCTCTTTTCTCCTTCTTTCCATTCCTCCTCTCCACTCAGCTCCTATCTTCTCTCTCTCTCTTTCTTCCCTCCTTCCCTTCCTCTCCACTCAGCTCCTATCTTCTCTCTTTCCTTCCTGACTGTAATGGCTGTGGCTCAGTAATAAAGCAACTGCCATCTCTGCCATTTCCCCAGAAGAAGGTCATGGTAGAACCACTGATGTATCTGCCAAGAAAACCTCATGAAGGGAAGGCTGGAGTCACCAGAAAGCCAACACTATCTTGATGGCCCCTTACCAACAATGGCTGCCTGGAAATGCAGCACAAATGGTACATGGAGACTGAACACAAAACTGACATAGGGCTTGAGACCACCACTCCCATAGTCCTTTGCCCCGGTGGCAACTGCACAGATCTTTTTTTGGGGGGTTGCATAATCATTCAGCATCCAAAGTCAATATTTTTTCCATCACTGCACACTGGTCTTGCCTCTTTACCAATACTGGTGAGCTAGTGCCCCAATCCTGTGAGGTTTCAGTGCTTTTCTCCAAGCAACAGGGAACCAGCTGCAAACCTGACTTCAAACTGATCTGGGAAATTCTATATGATTTCCCTTGTCCCATCCATCCATCCATGCATCCATCCATCCATCCATGCATCCATCCATCCATGCATCCATCCATGCATCCATCCATGCATCCATCCATCCATCCATCCATCCATCCATCCATCCATCCATCCATCCATCCATCCATCCATCCATCCATCCATCCATCCATCCATCCATCCATCCATCCATCGAGATGCTTTGCTATGTACATTTGAACACTAATGTCTATACCATCTATTCAAATATGCTGTTTGCATGCTTCCAACCAGACTAAAGTTTTGGCTGTGTGAAAACCTTTCCTCTTCCTTCCAGTTCAAAATTTATGACTTAAAAGCCAAATTTAACCTTCCTGGCTGTTCTGGCACCAAAAAAAGGCAGAAAGTTCTGTCCCGTTAATACCTGCCAATGTTCTTATAGATCTTGGTTGGTTACAAGGGCCCAAATAGCACGCTCTTTAGGTTGTCCTAGGGTGTTTTTCCCCTGTCACTAGGGGTGTTCTTCCACTGTCACTAGAAGTACCCATTAAGTACCCATTAATGGGTACAAAAATGCCATTTCGTACCCATTAATGGGTACTTAATGGGTACTTTTAGTGACAGTGGAAAAACACCCTAGAAGTACCCATTAATGGGTACAAAAATGCCATTTCGTACCCATTAATGGGTACTTAATGGGTACTTTAAGTGACAGTGGAAAAACATCCCTAGTCTTGGCCATGGCGAACAATGCAAACAAATATATATAAAATATTTATATATATAAATATATATAAATATATATAAAAAAAATGGATTTCCAAATCATGCGTGTGCCAGACCTAGAGTTCTGAAAAGCAACTTCACAAACAAAAGACAACATTCACTTCCTGAGTATGAGGCATAGAAATGCCAAAGAACTTTTGCAAGACAAAAATAAAACACACACACAAAATAAACACATTTCATTCAGATTTGTCCTTCCCACAACAAAGCAACAGCATCCATTTTATATGCTTCAGAGCGTATTTCATCTGCGAAAATACACAACTGGTGTGTATGTTTCTAGTAAAAGACGCAGCGTTTGCAACAGGACCACGCGGCAAATCTAGTGACATAATTTAACAGCAACATTCTAGACGCCAGTGTTACATGTGAGATTTATCTTTCCTTGCCTAACTGTTTTCATTTAAATCATTAATATTTTTGGTTCTATACTGGCTTCTTGAATTGCGTGCGCTCGGTATATAATTGGCTTTGAAAGTGTTTTGCACACATCCTTCTTAGAAACACTTATTTGAAAACGTGTGTGAGTTCAGCAACGTAAGAGGCTTTGAAAGTATATAAATATAAGGATGAGTTTTGAATACAACCTATGAATTATCTTAGAACACAAGGAAAACCTTCCTTTGAATAGACTCTCAGGCTATGCCCAGACAGAACATCGAAATCCTGGGAGCAGGAATGTGCAAAAAGGGGTTTGGGGGCATTCGAGTTGTAATGAATCGAATGTTAGAAAATTCATATTCATTGGAATAGATCCCCTTCAAATGTGGTAAGATTTTATTCGATACGAATGTATCTGTATGAATTTGCACGAATATCTGGATGGATATGTATCCTGGATATGTATCATGCATATAGATCCTGGATATAGATCCTATATGTACACATACATATTGGATACGTATCCTATATGAACGCGTAAGTATCAATACGTATCCGATATCTATCCCCAGTTTAACAAATATACGAACTATTCGTTGAATGTTCCAAACTATTTGTATTTGTACAAATGTTAATGGACAAATGCTGTAACATTCGATTTGTGTACGAACGTCCGAATTCATCTGAATTCACATGAATAACGAATGATGTACACATCCCCACCTGGGAGCATTGTGCTGGTATTGCACACATCCACATGATCTTTCCAAAGGCGAGCTGGTTCCAGGACATAAGAATGTAAGAACCTAAGAGGAGCCCTGCTAGATCAGGCCAAAGCCCATCTAGTCCATAAGAACCTAAGAGAAGCCCTGCTGGATCAGGCCACAGCCCATCTAGTCCATAAGAACCTAAGAGAGGCCCTGCTGGATCAGGCCACAGCCCATCTGGTCCATAAGAACCTCAGAGGAGCCCTGCTGGATCAGGCCACAGCCCATCTGGTCCGTAAGAACCTAAGAGGAGCCCTGCGGGATCAGGACACAGCTCATCTGGTCCATAAGAACCTAAGAGGAGCCCTGCTGGATCAGGCCACAGCCCATCTGGTCCATAAGAACCTAAGAGGAGCCTTGCTGGATCAGGCCACAGCCCATCTAGTCCATAAGAACCTAAGAGGAGCCCTGCTGGATCAGGCCACAGCCCATCTAGTCCATAAGAACCTAAGAGGAGCCCTGCTGGATCAGGACACAGCTCATCTGGTCCATAAGAACCTAAGAGGAGCCCTGCTGGATCAGGCCACAGCCCATCTGGTCCATAAGAACCTAAGAGCAGCCCTGCTGGATCAGGCCACAGCCCTTCTAGTCCATAAGAACCTAAGAGGAGCCCATCTAGTCCATAAGAACCAGAGAGGAGCCCTACTGGATCTGGTCCAGCATCCTCTCACACACAGTGGCCACTAAATGCCCATGGGCATCTCAAGCAGGGACAAGGACAAACCTTCTGCTCTTGAATCCCTGAAAATGGCCTTGGAGGCCTCCTGCTTGTCCCCCAGCCTGGAAGATCTACTTAGGCATCCATTCTAGTAGCCATTGATACATCTGTCATCCATACATTTGTCTAATGCTTCCTTAAAGCCATCTAGGCTGGTTGCTGTCACTGGCTCTTCTGGCAGCCAGTTCCATAGACCGATGACCCTCTGGGTGAAGAAATACTTGCCCTTCTCTGATCTGGTCTCCTGGTTCTAGTGTTGTGTGATAGGGAAAAGAAATTTTCTCTATCTACCTTTCCTATACCATGCAAGAATGTGAGCATGTGTTACAGTGATCTTCTGAGCAGATCCAGCACAGTGCTGGATTTCCCAAAGTTTTGCTGAACTGCATGTCTGCCGATGTTCAGGCAATATAAGCCCACTGGAAACGTCCGTCCTGGAGTTGCCAAGCGTGCAAAGAAACAAAAGAAAGGGTATGGGAATAGTTATAAGGCCCTGGGAGCTCTCAGCAAGTTCACCCCCCCCCCCCAGACCACATCGGATTTGTGGGTCAGTTAATCTGTGCCACTTGAGTCTGGCAGGCCATGAGTAGAGACAATGCCACATTCCCTTTTATAACCAGCATTAAATGCCAGACAGACAGACCGATGGAAGGAAGGAAGAAAAGGAGGGAGGGAGGGAGGGAGGGAGGGAGGAAGGAAGGAAGGAAGGAAGGAAGGAAGGAAGGAAGGAAGGAAGGAAGGAAGGAAGGAAGGAATGGGAATGACCTGGAGGGAGGATCCCATCTTTCAAAATCCAGCCAAAAATTGTCAATCAGAGAATTGCTGCTGGTTGTTCCAAGCTGATGGTCATCACCCCACCTTGTCTCAATTGGGTTTTTCCTTATCTGCTCCCTGACTTTGTCAGCTCCTTTCTCATTCCCCTTTCTTCTCTCTCTCTTTCTCTTTCCATCTCCCTTGCCGTCTTCTGTGGGGCATTGATTTTCCCATCTGTCAGCAAAATGCCTAAGGAAAATGAAAGAGCATCTTCCCCATCGATCTGCAGAACTCTGCAGCCTTGGGTCAAGAAAGGTTTGGATCCTGCACTCCCCAGGCATATAATTACCCCCAGACTCCCAGGAAAAAGGCTCTTTCAGAAGCCCTGCTGAGGGAAGCCTCCCCAGCCAGCTCCAGCAGGCAAGGGCAGTGGGGTCCTCCCAGGAGACAGAACGGTGGTGGAAGCCAGTTCCACACGGTCTGTTGCTGGCTTGCTCATGAAAATGTGTTGACAGGCATGAACTTCCTTCCTTCCTTCCTTCCTTCCTTCCTTCCTTCCTTCCTTCCTTCCTTCCTTCCTTCCTTCCTTCCTTCCTTCCTTCCTTCCTTCCTTCCTTCCTTCCTTCCTTCCTTCCTTCCTTCCTTCTTTGAATGGATGCCTAAGTACATCTTCCAGGCTGGGGGGACAAGCAGGATGCTTCTAAGGCCATTTGCTGGGATTGGAGAGCAGGAGAATGTTTGCTCTTATCTCTGCTTGAGATGGGCAGTTGGTGGGCCACTGTGTGAGACAGGATGCTGGACTAGATGGGCTGCAGCCTGATCCAGCAGGACTCCTCTTAGGTTCTGAAGTCTCTCCTTTTCTCTAGCTCTCTCCTTCCTTCCTTCCTTCCTTCCTTCCTTCCTTCCTTCCTTCCTTCCTTCCTTCCTTCCTTCCTTCCTTCCTTCCTTCCTTCCTTCCTTCGAGCAATTCAGTTCTTGCTCAGCTTTTCTGGATGGTTTTCTGTTCAACCTTCTTGCTGCGTGCATGATCAGTACAAAATGTGATCACGCTCAGTTAGTCATAGACAGCTTGTATCTGCTTGCAGTTTGCCTAAGGATCCAACCTTTCAGTAGGTGCAATAGGTGGTTCCGTGTGCTGAGCACATGTGCAAATGCTCCACAGTTGGATTGGGAAGAAACTGTTGTGATGTGCTCTGCGACCTTTGGGTGAAGAGCAGGATATAAATTCAGAAGGGAGGAAAAAAGGAAGAAAGGAAGAAGGAAAGACTGGAAGGAATGACAAGAAGGAAAGATGGGAAGGAAAAGAAGGAAGGGAGGGAGGGAGGGGAGAAGAAGGAAAAGAAGGAAGGGAGGAAGGAAAAAGGAAAGACAGGAAGGAAAAGAGGAAGGGAGGAAGAAAGAAAACAGAAAGTTCAAACGTTGGCAGCTATCAGGTCTCAAGAAGCCAGGCCCTAGCTTTCAGCAAGGCAAAGTGAATGTTTTGCCCCTTCGGTTGGCTCCCCTATTTTTCCAAAACGGGGCTATTTCCTCAGGTGTGGTTGAGGGTACGGCCCTGTGTCTCGCACTGAATGAGAAATTCAGTTCGGCTGGACTAAAAGTAATAATAAAACTCGGCATTGGAGGGGAAAGCATCGCTGTGTCTGTAGCCTCAGGCAAAAAAGTGTTTTAGCCTTAGCCGGAGAGTGAGACGCCGGGTTTTCTATTCTTATCATTACAAAAATGTTCAGTGCAAAAACTGGATGTGGAATTCTAGTGCTGTTAAAATGGAGGATGAACAGAGGAGCATTGAGGAGCCCCAAATGTAGGATGGAGAGGGGAGCTAATATTTTCCTAGTCAATCCAATGGTTCAGGCAAAGGAAGAAGAAGAGTTGGCTTTTCTCTCCCATTTAAGGGGACTGAAGGTGGCTGACAAACCTTCTGTTCTTCTCCCTGCAACAGACACCCTGTGAGGTAGGTGGGGCTGTGAGAGCTCAGAAGAGAGCTGTGACCAGCCCAAGGCCACCCAGCTGGCTTCATGGAGGAGTGCGGAACCAAACCCGGTACTCCCAGATAAGAGTCCAGCCCCCTAACCATTAGACCAAACTGGTCCTGATCGGAACCAACATGTGTGTCTGCTGGGTACCATTGAGTCCGGGTTGATTTCTGTTTGCTCCACGAATGACCGTCTGCATTTTGCTTGGCAGGTAATAAAACAGTTGGCGGTTGCCCGGCTGCTATTTTAGTATGTTCCTTTAATATTTGGTTTTTAGTGTTGTAACCTGCCCGGAGTCCTTCGGGTATAGGGCAGGGTGAAAAGCCACAGATAAGTAAATCAACAAAACCCCCATCAGTAGGAGCAGGGGTCATTTTGTACCCCAGGCAAGTGAAATTTGGAATCTTAAAGTGAAACCCCATGTGGAAATCAGGGCCATATCGTTTGGTTCCATGGATTACAAAGTAGGGGCTACGCAGCAACTCCATTGCCAGGGATGTGCATGAATATTTGTACTATTAATTATTCGCACGAATTCAGACATTTGAATACGAATAGCATGTCTGAACATTCACACTTTAGTACAAATTCGAACGTTTCAGACATTTGAATGAATAGTTCAGACATTCATATGACGGTACAGATACATACGCATCCCGTAGGTATCCATACTGACCCTGTATGCATCCATACACAGTACGGGATATATACGGGATACGCATGGATGCATATGGATACGTATCATCGAATATGCATCTCTATCGAATATTTGAATGAATGTGTACGATAGGGGTGTTTTTGCATTCGAATTTGAGTCAAATAGAATATTTTGACATTCGATTCGAATGTTTAAAATCCGAATGCTAAAAAAAGATTCAGATCCATTGCATTCTAATCTATTTGTTCGAATGTTAGATTCAGATTTAAAGATACGAATGTCGACAACATCTGTATGTGTGATACGTATCTGTACGCATTTTGTATGCATCCCGGTTTCACCCCGTATTATAAGCACAAATGCGTACAGATAGGTATATTTTTATAGATACGTTTGTATATCTATACAATCGAATGATTCGAATCATTTGAATTAATGTTTCGGGCACGTTCGAAATCCGTTCGACTGTCTAAATTTTAATGTGAAGACATTTGATTCGAGTTCGAGACTCCACATTTGAATTAATCCGATCAGATTTCGAATGTTTAGAATATTTGTGCACCTCTCTAGATGTGAATGCATCCATATCAAATCGAATGTCCAGAAATTCGAAATTCGTATAAATATGAATATTCGAACACACCCCGATCCACTGCCCCCAAACGGGATACTTTCTCACCCATTCCAAAGGGGTTAAATAACTTTTTACCCAGAAGTTCCTTCAAGGTCTTACTCAGTTCGGTCCCCCTTCTCCGCGCTTTTCCCGCAGTACCTTTTGAAACTGGGAGACGAGGACTATAAAAACTTGAACGCCACTTTGCTTCTGTTAAAAAGCAAAAGAAGAAAGAGGAAATTTTAATGCAGTCTGGAAAATTTCCTATTTTTGGAGCTTCTCCGAAGGCTGCTGAGATGGCTCAGAGAGCGCTGTGTTTTCCCAAAAAGGAACTTTTCCAAACTTTATTCCAAGACGAGGGCTCTGATCTCATCACCCTCTCAACCACCCTAGAAAGACGCACAGTTTGGAGTAGCTTTTTGCACTGTGCTTTACCTGTGGAGCTACCCTTGAAGGCAGTTTGGAAACTGGGGCAATTTGGAAACTTGGGCTGCATCCCCAAGCAATAAAAAGCTCATTAAAAAGCTTCCTTTGCCCCTGAGCGCCCCCATGCACGGCTTTTCTCCAAGCTTCCAGTGGCACAAAAGGAGGAAAATGCGTGGAAAAAAAAGGGCCCTTTAAACAAGACTACCAGAGCACTTTTTGGAAGCTGTGGGTATTCCGAGCAACATTGACTGCCAAGATCTCAGAAAAAAGCACCCTGGCTCTGCTGCTGCCGCCCCTTGCACACACAGCCTTAAACCTTCACACATCTCCCAGAACAGCAGAACCTTCCCTTCCTTTCCCTTTCTAAAGGTCAGAACTTTTAAAGAGCCAGAATTGCAGAGAATTGCAACATTGTTATCAGGTGTGAAGTGGGTGGATTGCTACAGTGTAACTGCTGCTGTATGGGGTGGATTTTTACAGTGAAATCACTATCTTTGGAAGCAAGCTCTGGATCCCAAAGTGATAAATATTCCTGGTGGGTTTTGCAGGCAGGGGAGACGAACAGAGAACTTGTAAATATGGCTATTTTTCTTTTGGACTTCTCAGGGGTTGTCTCCCCGGCACCCTATCAAGCAGAGAGGGGGTGGGGAGAAAAAGATGTGGGCAAACAATACATGCTTCCTTGGGGACGGTAGGTGTGTTTAAAATGCGTGTTTTACCAAAACTCATGGGGACGCTGATTCTGGAATTGAACAGCACTTTTAAAGTCTGCTGGAATAGAGGGACAGTAGAGGAAAACTAGAGGCAAATAAGTTGCTTGGGGATGCAGCCTTGGAGTAGGTTTTTGCACCGTGCTTTACCTGTGGGGCTACCCTTGAAGGCAGTTTGGAAACTGGGGCTCGTACAGGAGGAAGCCACATAGTGTACCATGGGAGATGCATTGCACCGGGCCTGGAAAAGAAAAATCTGCTTTATATTGTCTGGACAATCTCCCTGCACCCCCCACCCCTCCGTCTCCCAAGGCCCAGCAAGCGCATTCTGCAAGCCCTGTGAATTTCCCTCTCGCCTCTCTGCAGTGCTTGCAGATTGTTGTGTTGTGTGAGTCAGCCGTAAAATATCTCACAGCTACTTCTGCTCCAGTCAGGATTTTCATGACTGGCTTGGAGAGAGAAAGATGCAGCTGTAGGCGCCTCCATCGCTCGGAAAGTCTGAGTCACCCTTGCAAAGCAGCGACCAAAGAAGCCAGCCAGAGGCTCCCGGGTGGGGAGCCGTGAGCAGATGTCCGGACTTGTCTAGGACGGCTTTCATCAAGGGTGTGTGTTGCGGGTGGGAGGTGGGGAGCAGTGTCCCTGGGTCTCATTTCTCCCAGCCTTCCTTCCCTCTGCTAGTCAAGGCTCAGACGGAATTTAGGAGAGGAACAGCCACACTGGGTGGGTGATGAGGAGCCGCTGATGCACCTAAGAAGAACTTAGCAATATTTGGATGAACGGGAAGCTGGCCAGACTCCTCCATCCTGGGAAGGCAGGGCAGTTTTGGGAAGCTTATATTTTCTTGGACCAGGAGAGTGGATGGGATTGCTTCGTACCCTGGGAGCACTGGGGAGGAGAAGAAGAAGAGTCGGCTTTCCCACCTCGCTTTTCTCACCCATTTAAGGGGACTCAAAGGGGCTGACAAACCTTCTGTTCTTCTCCCCACAGCGGAACACCCTGTGAGGTGGGTGGGGCTGTGAGAGCTCAGAAACAGAGCTGTGACTAGCCCAAGGCAACCCTGCTGGCTTCATGGTGGAAGAAGAATAGCTGGCTTTTCTACCCTGCTTTTCTCACCCATTTAAAGGGACTCAAAGTGGCTGACAAACCTTCTGTTCTTCTCCCCACAACAGAACACCTTGTGAAGTGGGTGGGGCTGTGAGAGCTCAGAAAAAGAGCTGTGACTAGCCCAAGGCAACCCAGCTGGCTTCATGGTGGAAGAAGAATAGCTGGCTTTTCTACCCTGCTTTTCTCACCCATTTAAAGGGACTCAAAGTGGCTGACAAACCTTCTGTTCTTCTTCCCACAACAACACCCTGTGAGGTGGGTGGGGCTGTGAGAGCTCAGAAAGAGCAGTGTGACTAGCCCAGGCCTACCCAGCTGACTTCATGGAGGAGGGCGGAATCAAACCTGGTATTCCCAGATAAGAGTCCAGTTCCTTAACTACTAGACCAAACAGGGGAGGAAACCAATCAGATGTTTCTGGCTTAAGACTTCAAAATAGGTGCCCCACCATCCCAATAAGTATCCTGCCCTATGAAGAAATCTCAACATTTGACGCCCTGTGTGTGCTGGGCAGGGTGGTGGTGGTGGTGGGGGGCGGCAGGGAGAGAAAAGGAGAAGGAGGGCCAAGGAACAGAACTTTCAAGGCAGTATTTATTTATTTATCTGCTGGCTTATAGCTTTATATATGCCACCTTTCCTTCAAAAATTGATAAAATCAGTTAAACAAAACAGAAAAGTAACAAAAAATTAGAGGATAGCCGTGGCAAATCTCAGCAGAGAGCTGTTCCATAAGAAGGGGGCCATCACCAAAAATGTCCTGCTCCTAGGCATTGGCCCACTAAACTCCTCTAGAGAGGGCGCAAGAAAGGAAGGCTCCCCCTGGCATTCTTGAGAGGAGGGGCAGCACTAACAGATGCCCCACAAAGTTCCTTCAGAGTGGCTGCTGACCTTCTGTGCCCGCTTGGGCCGCCCACGTTCTTTCCTTGTAGCGCGGTTCCTGTGAAGAAGGAAATCATGGAGATGCGTTTAAAAACCCAACGGAAAGCAGAGATCAGCTGCATTTATCCAAGCAGCTCTAGGGCTGCATCCAGAGGTTGGTGGTTGATTCCACAAGATCTGGATGCCGCTTTGGAAGAATCAGTTGAGTCTGAGAATCGCTGACTGCCCTTCAGCACCCCAGGTAGGATGGACACCAGCTTCTCTAGGCCCGAGAGGGATTCTGTAGCTACAGATACTTTGGTTGCATTGTCAAGTACAGTTGGGCCCCTGTATCTGCTAGGGATACGTTCCGGCTTCTACCGTGGTTACCTGAAACCGTGGATAATCGCAAACAGGCCTTCCGGTTCTGGGGTCGTGCAACCCCAGAACCGGAAGTGCATTTCTGGCCTCCGGAAGGCCTATTTCGGCCTCTGTAGAGCATTGGAATAGGTGTGTGACGCCACCAGATGCCACCAGACACCTCCCACCTGCTTCCCATGCGCACCTTACATTTTGGGATGGGCTTTGGTGGTGTCACGTGCCTGTTCCAACACTCTACGGAGGCCAAAATAGGCCTTCCGGTTCTGGGTGTGTTTCCCATTATGGCGCCCACAGGCGTGGGCTGATCCGGTAACCGTGGTTAACTGAAACTGTGGTTACCGAATCAGTAGAGATGGAGGTCCACCTGTACTGAGAATAGGCTCAAACTGGCTTTCCCTTTGTGCCCCAGTTTTAAGCCACAAAACGTCCGGGGTTCTGCACCTGCGAGCCCCCAAAGGTTTTGGAAGATGCATCCCGGAGGAAGGTTGGAGCCTCAGGGCATGTGACGGGTGCTGTAACCTAGATCACAGCAGCCGATTCCCTGGTATTGAACCCAACAAACCCAACAGGATGCTACGTCTCAAATGCTGAACGCGCCTTTAGTTCGGGTCACCTGGACTGCACACATCTGGACACGTACGCCTGCGCACTCACTGACACACACACGCACACCTGGGAATGAACTTAACCGGGCGCTTTCGCAAGCCTTCTCATCACCCAGGCTCCCTCCTCCTTGAAATTCAGCACACTAATAAAGTTGTAATTCATTTGCATCGGAGATGGAGAAAGCAAGTGCCAGAGGTTGCTATGGCAACCGCCTCCCGCATCCCGGCGCTCTGCTGCTGAGCACAGCAGAGAGATCAAGAGACCGAGCAGAGTTCCTTGGGCTTGAATGGTGCTTGGGACCAGCTCCGGTTTTGCCTCCGGCTTTGCCCAGAATGGGAAACCGGCCTCTGTCTGTTCCAGCCCCCCAAATTGTCCTTCGTGATCCAAGCGCTAGGGGAGCGCATGAATGCAATTTTCGACATTCGATTAGTAACAAATCGAACATTAAAAAATCCGAATTTGTACGAATAAAGAAAAATGAATGTCCGGACATTCGATAATAATTCAGCATAATTCAGACATTTGTATCTCTACGGGTACGTATGCATCTCGTATACATCCTGTACGCATCTCGCATACATCCCGTTTTCATCCCATACGAGATGTGAATTAGGGATGTGTATGAACTTTTTTTTGGCATTCTATGCGAATCGAATCAAATACTTGAAAATTCAGTTCGGTTCAAATCTGTTAAACTCAAATTTAACAAGATTCAATTCATTTTTGCCAAATACGAATCTATTCGTTTGAATTTTTTATTCGAATCTGCACATACAAATGTCAACAACATTTGTATGTTTCCGTACACATCTTCCTGACATCTGTACACATCTGTATGGATCTCATAGTTATCCCATACGCAACCCGTTTCGTCCTGTACAGATCTGTACAAATGTGTACGGATGCGGGAAAGATACGGACCTTCAAGTACATATCGGGTGTTTTTCCACTGTCACTAGAAGTACCCATTAAGTACCCATTAATGGGTACAAAAATGCCATTACATACCCATTAATGGGTACTTAATGGGAACTTTTAGTGACAGTGGAAAAACACCCATTGTGTACAAACCCGTACTCATACGAATGATAATAATCATCTGTATTTGAACGAATACTGAAATTCGATTTGAATGTTTACATTTGAATTTTGGGACATTCTATTCGAGTTTGAATGTCAAAATTGGGGACATTCGATTAGATTTGATAGGGATATTCATGCGCATCCCTAATGTGAACGTACCCGTACAGATACAAGTTATTTGTAGGAATAACTCGAGATATTTGTATGAATAATTTGTCCTAATAATTTGTACGAATAACTCAAGATATTTGTATTTGTTCACATTTGGAAATCCAAATATCCAGACATTTGATTTGTGTACAAATTTCCAAATTTGTCCAAATTCGTACGAACAACAAATATTTCAAATATTTGTTTACATCCCTGCTAAGAACCTGCGAAGACCTTGAGGGAGTTTTGTCGCATTTTGTTAAAAAAAAAAAATAGAAAAAGAAAAAAGGAAGAGTCAAGCTCAGGATTTCTCCCCTTCAATCTACACATTCATTCTCTGTTTTGGCGCCGGTTTCAAACACATAGTCCTCGTTGCTTGGATTGCAATCCCAAATGGATAAAAAAAAGTTAACCTTCACAAATGTGTGTTATATCCTAGCTGCTCTTTGTTACCATTCAGCAACGTTTGGGGTTGTGGTTGTGGTTGTGGAGAGACCCCTGGCCAGCAGCTGTCCTGCAGAAAGCAGGTGGTTCGCCATTTTATTTATTTTACTTTAATGCCACTCAGCAGCAGAGTCCCTAGGCCAGCCAGCAAGCAGGATAAAAGCAGTGTAAAATTCAGTTTTTTAAAAAATTGCAAAAGAGGGAAGAAAAAAGCAAGACTCAGGCAAGACTTTTGAAAAGGACATCGTTGGACCTTTCAAAGCAACCTTTGGAAAAGTGTTTTGGAAATCAGTTTCTTGAAAAAAGGCACACACTAAAAGCATGGGCTGTGGTCACACCTAAGGCTTAATCCAGCTTCAGTCCACCTTAGGAGCTAGAGAATACTCAGCAAAATGACCAGTAATTTTCTTTTCACATTATCTATTCCATAGACGAATTTTCTGAGTTATTTAACACTGAAAGAAAACAGCTTGTCACTTTGCTGAGGTATTCTCTCACTCTGAAAGTGGACTGAAGCTGGATCATAACTTAGGTGTGAATGCAGCCTTAGGGTGCTTCCACACCTGCTGCCGAAATATGGATCTAAAAAGATCCGTTTTCGGCCATCTGTTCTTTCAAGGATCTGTCCCAAATGTGCGGGGTGGCCGCAGTGAGGCCGGATTGGGCGGCTGGGTCGCCCGGGTGCTGCCTGGAAGCCACAGCCCCCAGGGCCAAAGGCAGCTGGATTCCTGCACCACTGACACTGCGGAAGCGCCACTGAAAAGGGTCCTTGATGTACCTGTAGAGATACACCTGCGCAGAAGGTAAGTATTTATGTTGTCTGAATGTGTCCTATATGTGTTTCTAAATGCGTTTTTAGGGGCTGTGTTGAAGCACCCTGAAGCTCTTTCTGCACTTAGCCTTTTTCTGGATTATATTTCTCACTCTTTAAGGGGACTCAAAAGCAGCTGACAAACCTTATGTTCTTCTCCACACAACAGGCACCCAGTGAGGTAGGTGGAGCTGTGAGAGCTCAGAAAGAGAGCTGTGACTAGCCCAAGGCTGCCCAGGTGGCATTGTGTGGGAAGAAGAAGAGTTGGCTTTTATGCCCCGCTTTTCTCATCCATTTAAGGGCCTCAAAGCGGCTGACAAACCTTCTGTTCTTCTCTCCACAACAGACACCCTGTGAGCAGGTGTGGCTCAGAAAGAAAGCTGTTACTTGTGCAAGTTCACCCAGCTGGCTTCATGGAGGAGGGCAGAACTGAAACAGGAGACCACTGAAGAAGAAGACCAAACTGGTTGTGTCTCTTCCATCCCTCCCTCCCTCCATCTATCTATTCAATTCTTACTTGCAAAATCTAAACAACTTTCCAATTTTCCATTTATTTGAATGACACCTTGCTGGTTCTTCTTTTCTTTTCTGGCCATTGATATTTGTTCTTATGGGCTCATTTCCGGGAGAAACAAAGTTTGGGGAAACAAAATCCCTCCTACGACCTCTCTCACCTGTGACTCAGGCTTCCCCAACAGAGTTTGCAAACTTGATCCCAAATGCATGGAGGGGACAGGCGCATCAATGGCTGCTAGAATGGATGCCCAGGTGCGTCCACCTGGATGGGGAGATGGGCAGGAGGCCTCTCAGGGCCATTTGCAGGGAGTCCAGAGCAAGTGAGGGTTTTGCCTTTGTCTTCTGCTTGAGATGTCCAGAAGCAACTGGTGGAATGGATGTCCACCAATATTCGTTACATTCGAAATATGCACTAATTTGGCTGAATTTGGATATTTGAATTCTAATCCAATGTTGGCACATTTGAAGAATGACTTTCGAATTTGAATGGCATGTTTTGATATATTAGTATGAAGCTTTGTTATGGATTCGTATGCAATTTGTATCTAACATTTGTACTGAATTCGAATTCTACCACATTTGAAGGGATTTATTCGAATCAACATGAATTTTCTTCCATAATTCAATATGAATTGAATGCAAAAGAAAATTCATACACATCCCTTACTGGTCAGCCACTGTGTGAGATGGGATGCTGGCCTGATCCAGCAGGGCTCCTCTTAGGTTCTTATGGACTAGATGGACTGCGGCCTGATCCAGCATGGCTCCTCTTAGGTTCTTATGGACTGAATGGGCTGTGGCCTGATCCTGCAAGGCTCCTCTTAGGTTCTTATGGACTAGATGGGCTGTGGCCTGATCCAGCAGGGCTCCTCTTAGGTTCTTATGGACCAGATGGGCTGTGTCCTGATCCAGCATGGCTCCTCTTAGGTTCTTATGGACTAGATGGGCTGTGTCCTGATCCAGCAGGGCTCCTCTTAGGTTCTTATGGACTAGATGGGCTGTGGCCTGATCCAGCAGGGCTCCTCTTAGGTTCTTATGGACTAGATGGGCTGTGGCCTGATCCAGCAGGGCTCCCCTTAGGTTCTAATGGACTAGATAGGCTGTGTCCTGATCCAGCAGGGCTCCTCTTTTGTTCTTATCCCACTCCAGTTCCTATTTTGTTAGAGGAACAGGCCATCCCCACTGGAATTGGTAGCCATGGAAAACGTGGTGACAACAGTGGGTTGAGCCTATAGCAATTAGGGGTGGAGCTAATGGGAAGTTCTATGCTCCTCCCATATAAGGTGAGCCTGAAGTTGATGGGATGGCTGGATTTGCACTGTGCACCCACCTGCCCGCTCTCAGGCTTCCTTCGCACGCTTGGCTTTCTATTTCCCGTGACCAACCTCGTTATCTGGCAATCCCCGTTGGGCTGATGTCTCCTTCTCTTTCCTCTCTGTTCTTCCTCCATTAATGGGAGCTTCCCTTTACAACTGCCGGAGCTCTCTCTTGTTACCACTCCAGGGAATTTCTGAGGAGTCTCCAAAACAGCGTCGTTTTATGGGTTCTCTTCTCTCCCTGGCTTTGTTCCGGTGCCTGAAAGGCCCCGGTTCCCCGATGAAGGTCAGCGCCTGCTTTTTTCTTCCCACTCACCCTCTTTGGGACTTTGGTGTCTTCAGTCTCCGCTTCTGCATTTGATCTGAAGCTTCAGCGCCTCACTTCATCCACCCTCCCTCCCGATTCCCTCTCTAGGGAGGTCATGGAAGAACACTTTACCATATGCATGGAGATCAAAAGCTCCACATTGTTCTTCTGCACCTGGCGTGCTTGAAATTGGAAGGAGGAAACTCCGGAGGGCTGCGTGTGGTCGCGTGGCCCCATAAATGAAGCCTTCATCTGCTTGTCGCCTTCAGGGGGTACCTAACGGGCTTACCTGCTTTTACCTGCTGCTGGTTTTGGGCCCCAGCTACACACGATGTCCCCAAAGCACTTTGAGCTCAGAAGACAGCCCGTTCAGCTTCGGGTATGCTCCCAATGCATCGCTGTTAGCCGTCCGTGAGGCCTCCTTTCCTTCATCTCTTTCCAGCACACTTGTCGAATATTCCACCTCTCATGTCATTCCAAGAAGCCCCGCCCATTGCCCCCCAGCAACGCGATGCGATTGGCCGTCCCTGTCTCTCTGTCCCGGCTTTGATTATTTTGGTCTCATCTAGGGGTGCGCATGGATATTCCAAATATTGGTTATTTGTAAGAATTCGGACAAATTCGGCCATTCGTATACAAATCGAAGTGGCCGGACATTCGTATTTTAGTGTTCGTACGAATACGAATATTTTGAGTTATTCGTACGAATAATTCGGACATTCCTATGTGTACTGATTGGTACGCATTGCGTACGGATATGTACGGGACAAAAACGGGATACATACGGATGCTTATGAGATTCACATCGTTGGATATGCATTGAATATTCAAGCAAATGTATTTGTGTCGGTTTGAACGTCCAGACGTTCATCCTTCTTTATTCGTACGAATCTGGATTTCTGAATATTCGGTTTCTTACGAATCGGGTGTCGAGAACTGCATTAATGCACACCCCTAGTTGACTATGGGCCGAAGTGCAGAGTGCTGGATCAGGCCACAGCCCATCTGGTCCACAAACGAAGCCTTGCTTTGATCTAGAAAGGGCCCTCATATGAACTGGTTTTATAGCACGGCCCTTGCTCCGAGAACTCGGGGTATAACAGGGGATCAGCTCCAATTGTAAACAACGGGAACATAAATATCCTACACCAGGACCCGACCCAAAGCCTCAATTTGCAGACGTCGTTTGAAGGAGCGGGCGAGCCAATACCCCTGCGTAATTTTCACGGTGCAGCGGCGGCTGAAGGGGAAGCGGGTGGGTTGCCCTTTTGCATGCAAATGGCCCTTCTCCTGCAAAGCGCTGCGTGGATTGGCAACCGGAGTGGCCTGGGAACGCCCTTCGAACGCGGGGCTCTGCGTGGAATGAGGGTTTTTCTTCAAACGGCTTCCCTGGCCACATCATTTACATGCTTAATGCGCGGCTCCCTCCAGGTCTGTTTCACAGGTAGCAGGGGAAAGAGGGACAGATCTTTTCAAAGAGGTTTAAGCAGATTGCTTTTTTCTTTTTTGCTGAGTTTGCATGACTGTCCACTCACCATCAAACTATGTGTGTGGAAGGGAGACTCCATCTACCAATGGAAACCAAGGGCGCTCTGGAGGGGAGGCCCGGTCTACCAATAAATAGTGTGAGATGATGCAGCATATAACACAATGGTTTGGTTGCCAGATGGTGGGAAACTAGGCGAATCACTGCCACTTATGGTTAACTGTTGATTAAAGAAGCCATGGAAGGCTAGTTCACCAAAGGGAAGTCATGGGCACTGTGGTGAGGCGTAGGCTGTGCCCAAATGGTATTTTTTGCATTCAGATTCAAGTCGATTCGAATATCCAAACATTTGATTTGATTTGAATGTTTAGAATCCGAATGCAACACAATCCGATTCAAATAGAATACGTTCAAATCTACTCGTTTGAATGTTAGATTCCAGTCTGAAGATACGAATGTTGACGACATTCCTATGTGTTATACGTATCTGTATGCATTTTGTATGCATCCCGTTTTATCCCGTATGTGTCCTGTTTTCGTCCTGTACTATCAGCACAAACGCGTACAGATACATAGTAGATTCCTACAGATTCGTATGCGATACATATGTATCTGTACATTTGAATGATTGGAATCATTTGAAGGAATGTTTCGGAACATCTGAAATTACTTCGAGTGTTTAAATTCGAATGTGTAGACGTTCTGTCCGAATTCGAATGTCCACATTCAATCCAATTCGATCAAATTTTGAATAGTTAGAACATTTGTGCATATCCCTAGTACGGGATGCATATGTACCTGTACAGATAAGAAGAAGAGTTGGCTTTTCTGTCCCGCTTTTCTCTCCCATTTAAGGGGACTCAAAGTGGCTGACAAACCTTCTGTTCTTCTCCCCACAACAGACACCCAGTGAGGTAGGTGGGGCTGTGAGGGCTCAGAAGAGAGCTGTGGCTAGCCCAAGGTCACCCAGCTGGCTTTGTGGAGGAAGAAGAAGAGTTGGCTTTTCTACCCCGCTTTTCTCATCCATTTAAGGGGACTCAAAGTGGCTGACAAACCTTCTGTCCTTCTCCCCACAACAGACACCCTGTGAGGTAGATGGGGCCGTGAAAGCTCAGAAGAGAACTGTGACTAGCCCAAGGTCACCCAGCTGGCTTCATGGGGGAGGGTGGAATCGAACCCGGTATTCCCAGATAAGAGTCCGGCTCCCTAACCACTAGACCAAACTGTCTGAATTATTTGTACGAATACATACAAATGTATTTGTATCGAATCGAATTTCCAGAGAAAGATTTCCATCATTCGGAGCAATTCAGACTTTCGAATATTCGATTCATTACGAACTGAATGTCGGAAATGCGCTTACGCTCTGTTTCGACCGCAGCACGCCACCCTTCGATTTAGTGGCTTTCCTCTATCCTGCCCGGAGACCTCTGAGCACAGCGTGTGGGAAAGGGGGAAATGAATGAATGAATGAATGAATGAATAGCAGCGAGGCTTGTTTTGAGGCTGTGGGGCACACGCTGGGTATCTGCCCCCAGTGCCAACGTCGGTAGCGCGGCCGCAGAGATGGAGAGAAAGGGGGCACGGCTTTCGGGCCGGCGTGCGGACTGCCCACGGAAATGGCCTCGGCCGCGAATGCTGCATGAGGCCGGCTAGCCGGCTTGGCTCCCGTCCAGCGCCAGAAGGCCTAATTAATCATGTTGCCTTAAAGAGAGAAAGAGAGAGGGAGGGATGGAGGGATGGAGGGAGAGAGGGAGGAGGAAAAAAGGTGTGTTTCTGTGTTAAAAATTAAAAGGAGCGGCCACAGGCGGGCAGCGGGGAAGGCGAGGCCGAGAGCGAGCAGAGCCGGAGAGGAAGACGATGAGGGATGGATGGATGGAAAGCATCGTGTGCGCAAAGATGGGAGCCGAGGCTCCTTCAGCCGACACGGTTGCCATGGCGACGCGGCAGCAGCGAGGAACAGGAAGCGCAGAAAATAGCATCGCCTTTTGCTGAGGCCTGCAAGAGGCTGCAGAGAGAGAGAGAAAGAGAGAGAAAGAGAGAGAAAGAGGGGCCCTCTCCTCTGCTTGCACCATCCTCCTCCTCCTCCTCCTCTCCCCTTCCCGCTCATTCTACCATTTCCCTTTCCGGACCCTGATTCACAGGCTCTCAGGTAGCAGAGAAATAAATAAAGAAATTATAATTTGTTTTAAGAAATCAACACGCACACTCTCTCCGCCACATCCCCAGGCCTATAAATAGTAGGTGGGGTGAAAGAGAAAGGATGGAAGAAAGAACTGTCCTTGGACCTCCACTGGACCTCTGTTTCTGTGCTCTGAGCGTCCGCCCGACATCTAGATCCCTTGCTGGCTCAAGTTTGTTTGTTTGTTTACAAACAACTCTTTTAAGACTGGAGTGATGTGCATGTGGCCAGCTGTGCCGGTCAGCAATCTAGCTGCTGCATTCTGCACCAGCTGCAGCTTCCTAACCGTCTTCAAGGGCAGCCCCATGTAGAGCGCATTGCAGTAGTCTAGTCTGAAGTCAAGCCCGTGTAGGCTCCCCGCCTTGATTTCACGCCTGTCCGCAGTTGTCAGCTTCCTCTCTGACCACGGGTCAGGTGGATTGTCCGGCTCCCCCTTGCACTATTGCAGTGATGGTGAACCTTTTGAGCTCGGTGTGTCAAAATTTGCAAGAAAACCTCGCTTAACTCGGGTGCTGTGTCACATCTAGAAATATCCATAATTTTGTGATATTTGTAGCTCTGGTAAAAAAGTTATATTTTTGATATATGTATTTTATTAAAAGGAAAAACAAATAATTCTTTACATTTGCTAAATCTTCCATTGAAAGTTGGTATTTCGTACACTTCAAGAACAAGCAAGCACTGCACGCCCAGGTGCCAGGGTGACCAGGTGTGTCACCCAAAAGGGCTTGGCGTGTCACCTGTGACACGTGTGTCATAGGTTGGCCATCACTGCACTATTGTGTCTTCCTCTCCTCACCACGTCTCTTCAGCTTTTGGGGCCGCGGTTGAGTGCTGCTCAAAGGAGAGGTCAGGGGGTAAATTGGCACCCATTTCTGTGAAAGATGGCGGAAGCTCAGTTCACAAAGAAGGGAGTCCAACTAAGGGACCGGACTCACATTTACAAAGCCACGTGTAGCATAGGACAGGTGGAAGGAGAAAAAAATATTTTCTCTATTGCACAGTTTTAGAGCCAGGGGGCTTCTCTGTGAAGCTCATCGTGGGGAGAGTTAGGAGGCTTGAGAAGAGGACATGTTTCTTCACCCGGAGAGTCATCAGTCTGTGGGATTTACAACCAGAAAAAGGTGGTGACCAGAATCAGCTTTAAAGAAGGGTTGGGCAAATTCCCAAAGGATAGGTGTACATGAGCCAGTTTGGTCTAGTGGTTAGGGAGCCAGACTCTTAATCTGGGAATACCGGGTTTGATTCCGCCCTCCCCCATGAAGCCAGCTGCGTGACCTTGGGCTAGTCACAGCTCTGAGCTCTCACAGCCCCACCCACCTCACAGGGTGTTCTGTTGTGGGGAGAAGAACAGAAGGTTTGTCAGCCACTTTGAGTCCCCTTAAATGGGTGAGAAAATCGGGGTAGAAAAGCCAACTCTTCTTCTTCTACATCATCCAGGTTGGAGAGACAAGCAGGAGGCCTCTGAAGGCCGTTTGCAGGGAGTCAAGAGCAGGAGAAGAACTTTTCTGCATGTACCTCCCAGAGTTATTTCTACTGACTGGGCTTTAGAGTGGCAAACGTGTGCCAAGGGATGACACAATGTAGGTACCCAAGGCCTTTTTGCACTTACCTTGGTAGTCCATCATGCACTAAGCCCGGTACATGCCAGATACAGGTGGGCCATTCGCACTTGCTGGGAGGGAAGCTTCCCCAAAGCATCCATTACAGGCCTGAAATGCGAATGCCGGGCTGGGTGTAGAGCGCATGATTGCACCCCCAGACGCTTGTGGTAAGCCCGGGGGATATGTTGGGACAGGTGCAAAGCATGATTTGATGCAGACCATAATTTATCAGGTCTACAACTAATTCAGATTTAGCACGGATCTCATAGATTTTTTTTTATCAGCTTCCTTCCCTGTGGCCAAACCTTTCCTGGCTGAAATGCCTCCTAATGAAAGAAACCTATCCACATAGGAGAAATTCCTGAATTCCACTTTGGGCCTCGCCTCGCTTTCATGACCGCCCCTCCCTGATCTCTCCTGAGCTCAGAAAGGCTGAGCAGGAGGGGGTCTGGCTGCCGCATGGGTGCAGCGGACCACCTGGGAAGACCGAAATCCATGTAGGCACAACTGGAGAGTGGATAAATAGGGTTGGACGCGTCCTGGGCTCCCCAAGAGCTCCAGCTTTTGCAAAAGTACTGACCTCCCAGCAGCTGGTTCGCTTGTGCAAGCCATGTGGATGTTGGCTGGCAGCCTTTGCCTCGAGTGCAAGGAATTCTTGGAGAATTCTGGTCCTCGCAGGGAAAGCCAGCAGGACGGAGGGGTCGTGGCATCTCAGACCGTGAATTAGGGGCCGAGCAAGTGCTGAGCAAAATTGCCTTGGTTCTGCTATCCCATTTTCTCCTTTATTTAAAGCTTTTCCCCCTCTCCCTCCAACTTTAAGTGGGGATGTTTGCATGAATTCTTTTTTTGGGGGGGGGGTCGATTTGTATCGAATACAAAAAAATAGAATTCATTCAAATAGGGATCCGCATGAATGCAATTTTTGGGATTCGATTCAATTTCAATCTGAATTTACCCAAAAATTCAATTTGACTTGAGTCTTTAAAATCTGAATTTACCCAAATTTGATTCGAATTAAGGAAATTCGAATGTATTTCTTAAAATTTTCAGTTTGAATTTGCACTTACGAATGTCAACAACATTCATATGTGCAGGGACGCATCATTATGCATCCCATAATTATCCCGCATGCGACCCATTTTCGTTCCGTACCGATCCATACAAATGCGTACGAACGTGGGAAAGATACATATTTGCAAGTATGCATCATGTCTGAATATCTGAATAATTCAAACAGATTCAAAAACTCAAAACTTGTTTGAATGTTTAAATTTGAATTTATGGACATTCTATTCTATTCAGATGAACTCAATTGAATTTCAAATGTCTTCAAATATTCATGCACATCCCTACGTTCAAGTAGACCCCCCTTCGAATGCGGTAGGATTTGAATTCAAGATGAACGTTCGATACAAATTTGATTCTCATCTCCACTACGGCTCGCATACGAATCCCCTACGTATTCCCCTATGTATCCGATACATAGTGGTTGGCGAACGGGACTCCTATCTGGGAATACCGGGTTTGAGTCCTCCCTCCTCCATGAAGGCAGCTGGGTGACCTTGGGTGAGTCCCAGCTCTCTTCTGAGCTCTCTCAGCCCCACCTACTTCCAAGGTTGTCTGTTATGGGGAGAAGAACAGAAGGTTTGTCAGCCACTTTGAGCCCCCTTAAGTGGGTGAGAAAAGTGGGATAGAAAAGCCAACTCTTCTTCTTCTTCTTCTTCTTCTTCTTCTTTATCCTGCTCCTCACTTACTTCCCTCCATTGAAATAGGTCTCCCTCCCATCCCCGGAAACCTTCCCCGGCTGTTTGGTGGAAGGGAGCTTCTGGGAGAGCCCCAGCCGATAAAGGGTTAATTATTTCCCCTGCAATCGTGCATGCCTTGCTCTGGGGGCCCCTCTGCTCCATTTTGCTGGGCAACAGCCGCCAGAAGACCTCCCCCCCCCCCGCGTTCTGATTCAGCTGTGCGCCGCTTCCCAAGAAGTATTGGACAGCAGCTGCGTTCACCCAGGCTGGCCTTGCAGATGGATGGAGAAAAGTGTGCGCGCACACATGTGTGTGTCGTCTGTTGGAAACCTAATTGTCTGCCGTCTAATCCATCAGCCAGTGGGACATCGTTCATGATCCCTTGCAGGCAATACGGTAAAGGCAACGGCCGCCAGCCACGCTCTGGCTTTTGAGACGCTGTATCCTTGTCCTTGGCGTCTCTACCAGAGATGCGTCTATGATCAGATTCTAACATTGGGTTCGATCCCACAAGCAAACAGCCAGGAGGGACTGTGTCTACCTTACGTCTGGTTCACCTCATGTTATCGATTTACAAATTCAGGTTCTTCTTCTTTCTTCTTCATGATAGTTTGGTCTAGTGGTTAGGGAGCCGGACACCTATCTGGGAATGCCAGGCTTGATTCCACACTCCTCCACGAAACCAGCTGGGTGACCTTTGGCTAGTCACGGCTCTCTTCTGAGCTCTTACACCCCCACCCACCTCACAGGTTGTCTGTTGTGGGAAGAATAGAAGAGCTTTGTCAGCCACTTTGAGTCCCCTTAAATGGGTGAGAAAACCAGGGTAGAAAAGGCAACTCTTCTTCCTCCATAAAGCCAGCTGGATAACCTTGGGCTAGTCACAGCTCTCTTCTGAGCTCTCACACGCCCACCCACCTCACAGGGTGTCTGTTGTGGGGAGAATAGAAGAGCTTTGTCAGCCACTTTGTCCCTTAAATGGGTGAGAAAAGTGGGGTAGAAAGACCAACTCTTCTTCTTCCTCCATGAAGCCAGCTAGGCAACTTTTGGCTAGTCACAGCTCTCTTCTGAGCATTCACAGCCCCGCGGTCCTTTTAAGACTGGCGTGCTGTGTGTCCAGCCAACTGTCCCGGTCAACAATCTAGTAGTTTTATTCTACACTAGCTGCAGCTGCCGACCCTGGGCTTTGGCCTGATCTAGCAGGGCTCCCCTGAGGTTCTTACATTCTTATGAGACTCTTCAGAGGAGGGCGAGATCCTTAACCTTTTCCCTTCATGCTCTGGTCCTGATTCCTTGATTTGAGAAAGAAATTCCCATTGAAAGACCAGCTTCTTTCCTGAAACTGCTGAGCAAGGGAAAGGATTTGACTGGGTCCTTTGAAGCAAAGAAGGAAGATAACCAGTCCATAGATCCAGCCCTTATCTTCCAACACTAACATGGAAAATCTCATACTCACTTCCTTTCTCCTCTTGGGCTGCTCCTCATTCCATCACTTATGGTTCCTTTGGAAGAAATGTTGCAACACTTCGTGGTGATCTGGCTTCTGTGAGTCCCCACATTCATTCGTTCTTGCATAATAATCATGTCTGTATGTCCATCATCATATCTGTGTGCCAGTAGTTTGCAAGCACTCCGCTACGTCTTGCTAGGATTGTGCACGAACATTCGTAGGCATTCAAAATCCGATCGAATGTGCCGAATTTTGACGTTTGAACTCAAACAGAATGTCCCGAAATATGACTGTAAACATTTGAATCCAATTTCAAACTTTGGATCTGTTTGTTCGAATTATCCGGACATTTGTATGTCTACGGGTGTTTTTCCACTGTACCCATTAAGTACCCATTAATGGGTATGTAATGGCATTTTTGTACCCATTAATGGGTACTTAATGGGTACTTCTAGTGACAGTGGAAAAACACCCTACGAGTTCATACATGATGCGTACTTGGAGTTCCACATCTTCCCTGCATCTGTATGGGACGAAAAACGGGTTGCATATGGGATAACTACAGGATGCATACGGATATGTACAGATGTGTACAGATGTGGAGAAGATGTGTGCATGCACATACGAATGTTGCCGACATTTGTATGTGCAGATTCGAATCAATAATTCGGACGAATAGATTCAAACTTGGTAAATACGAATTGAATCTGGTTAAGCTCGAATTTAAAAGGTTCAATTTGAACTGGATTTTCAGGCCTTCAATTCGATTCGATTCGAACAGAATGTCAGAAAAATATTCATGCATGTCCCTACAACTTTCACCTCTCCTCCTGTTTTGTCCTGCTTGAACCTTGGAAAATCTGGTTCTTCCAGTTCCCAACAGAATTCAACCTGGACTTATCAACTGGTGATCTTGCTAAGCAACCGTGGCATCGCCTGGCACTTCCTTGCAGGTTTCCCACCAGTTTTGTAGCTATTGTGGGAAAAAAAATATATAATAATTTTAAAAAAATGCAAAGCCCCCGTGTTTTGGACATCCAATTTGTGTGCAAACTCCTTTTTAACAAGTTAAAAGCTAGAGCAAGAAAATTGGTCACAGCTCCTCTGGAATTAGATTTTCTTTTTTCTTTTTTAAAAAAGTGTTTATTGTAACACTTCATCAAGGACAATATCACACAATACAACACTAGACAATAAGCCAATTATTAAATTAATAAAGTAGGATTTATTTAGCCTGCAGAACAACAGTTATACAATTAATTATAATTGTTTTTTTTTAAGTATTCTGGGTTTATGTTTTGCTTTTGAACTGCATAGAGTCTTTATGCAATGGGCTGCATCCCCATTTGAGAAAAAAAGCTGGTTTAAAATCCAGATTGATCAGCACTGAGCTCCGTTTTTTACCTGTTCCCATTTATAGCTTTTTATGTGGATTTACGGGGGGGATCCTCCCTCTCTCTTTCATAACTTGACTTTATGGGGTGGGGATCCAAACCCTGTAAGCCTGCTTCTGATTAATAGCCATGGCTATGGGAAAGGGAGGAAAGGGAAACAGACATTTTGGCATCCTGCCACCAAGGCACCTCCTCCAAGGGGACAATGTTACCGGGAAGGCAGCAGCTTTGCACAGAATTAGCTGAGTGAAAGAGACATCCAGGGTGAACCGATCCCTCTCCCTTTCAAATCAGAGGCTCCCTACATTTACTATGTTAAGGGGAAGGCAGCAGCTTTGTGCAGAATCAGCTTAGTGAAAGAACAGACATCAAGGGAAAACTTATCCCTCTCCCTTTCAAATCAGAGGCTCCCTGCATTCACTATGTTAAGGGGAAGGCAGCAGCTTTGTGCAGAATCAGCTTAGTGAAAGAACAGACATCAAGGGAAAACTTATCCCTCTCCCTTTCAAATCAGAGGCTCCCTGCATTCACTATGTTAAGGGGAAGGCAGCAGCTTTGCACAGAATCAGCTGAGCGAAAGAACAGACATCAAGGGAAAACTGATCCCTCTTCTTTCAAATCTCAGCTTTGAATGAGCCGCTCAGGACCAAGCGGGGATAAAAAAAAAAGATTCCCTCTGCTGATTGCTGTTACAATGTAATGTATCTCTTCTAATTATAGTGGCATTCACAGAAAGGGGAAATCTATGTTTGAAGACCCAACACTTTTTTGATCTCCATACAGAAAAGACAAATGACAAGGATGGCAAGGACAAGGGGCTGACCTTCCCAAGCATGAAACCCCACCTATTTAATGGCACCTCCACAACGGTGGCGTGCATTGGTCAGAAGAACATGGGTGGGGTGGGGGGCAGACCAAAAAGCATAATCTCCCCACTGAATAGTCGTGCAATGTTCCCAAAGGGGAAAAAAAGTGGGCTAGCCGGCGAGACCTGGTATATTTATGGGGTTTTTTTTTCTGCGGATTTCATCGATTTAGTCCTCATAAAGTCTGGGAATAAAAATTTAAATGGGGATGGACAATTCCAACAACAGACTGGATATGGATTTTTTATAGTATGGGAACATGACCATAGAAGTCAAATTCATTCATTCGTTCGTTCATTTGTTTGTGTTTTTACCTTGCCCTGTACTGAAGGTCTCAGGGTGGATCACAGCAATACAAATAAATGTTTCTTTAGCCAAAAGCCAGGGCAAATAGGTGCATCTTCACTGCTCTCAGGAACATGTAAAGTAAAGGTACTTGGTAGTGAGGGGGAGGGGGAGAGGGCAGGGACAGATCATTCCATTGTCTAGGGGCCAGTACCGGGAAGGCCCTTCTCGGGGTCCTCACCCCGCTAGCTACTGAAGATCTTCCCTGAAGATCTTAAGGCAAAGGTTTGTCGATATGGGTGAAATAAATAATATCCCATAACTGAGCTTCTTTGGGCAGCTTTTCAACGCTTGAATCCTTGTGTCAGGAAATAACGGAACGTTTTCCCAGGTTCCCACCCTTCCTCAATGTCGGCATGTACAAAGATGTGGAGGAACGCAGCCTCCACAAATACTTTTTGAAAAGCGCAGATCATTAACCTTTTGATGAACTGCATTTAAGCAAACGAAGAGAAGCAGAAGAATCCTTATTATTTTGCAGCCTCCAAGACTCAACCTACCCTAGATGGAGTGGATCCATTAGGATGAGCAGGAATATTAGTGAAGATGCTGTTTAAAAAGGTACTCTGTACCTTGGAAGGTGGGAAGGAAAACTGGCAGGACAAGCCTTGGACCTGCTGGTGAGGTATGGGTTAGGAATGTGCACATTATTCATACAAATTCATCCTCCACAAAGCCAGCTGGGTGACCTTGGGCTAGTCACAGCTCTCTTCTGAGCTCACTCAGCCCCACCTACCTCACAGGGTGTCTGTTGTGGGGAGAAGAGCAGAAGGTTTGTCAGCAGCTTTGAGTCCCCTTAAATGGGTGAGAAAAGCAGGGTAGAAAAGGCAACTCTTCTTCCTCCACGAAGCCAGCTGGGTGACCTTGGGCTAGTTAAACACAGCTTCTGTTCTTCTCCCTGCAACAGAGGGGCTGTGAGAGCTGAGAAGAGAGCTGTGACTAGCCCAAGGTCACCCAGCTGGCTTTGTGGAGGAGTGCAGAATCCAACCCAGTATTCCTAGATAAGAGTCCGGCTCCCTAACCACTAGGCCAAACTGGCTCACTTAGTCCCTTGGCCGCCCCAGTGGCCTTCCTTTTTCTCCTTGCCTCTCCTCTGCCCCTTCCTCCTTCCTTTCCTCCCTTACCTCAACCCTTCCCTCCTCCCTCCTCTGTGTTCCTCTCCTCTCCTCTGCCTGTCTGGTTGATTTACACGCAGCGCGCGTTGAAGTGGCTCAGCTGGGCGCTGGGCTCCCCGCCGTGAGCAGGAGAGCTAAATCCAGACCTCGCATGGCGCTCGCCTTCTGCGCCTGGAAGGAGGCGCCGCGCCAGAGAGAGGGATCCGCGCACGGGGCGACCAGCGCCCACCCGCCCGGAGAAGCGAGCGGATCGCGGGATGCGGGGGGGGGGGGGCAGGCAGGCAGGCAGGCAGGAAAGCCCGAGCCTCTTTATACAGGACGTTGACACGGTTCCCTGCAGCGATCATGCATGGAAGATGCAGAAGTGACATGCTTACCTGCCCTGGATGAGGGAGAGAGAGAGAGAGAGAGATCCTGTTATTGGAACCAAATCCACCTGTGTTTGAAGATTCAGTGAAAACTCTATATTAAAGCAAAGAGTGTAATTCTCTCTCTCCCCTCCTCTCCTCTCTCTCCTCTCTGTCTCTCTCCACTCTCCCCCTCTCCTCACTCCCCTCTCTCCTTTCCTTCTCTCCCCTCTCCCCTCCCCTCCTCCCTCTCCTCTCCTCTCCTCTCTGTCTCTCTCTCCCCTCTCCCCCCCTCTCCCCCTTCTCTCACCCCTCTCTCCCTCTCTCCCACCTCGGTCTCTCTCTCCCCCTGCCCCTTCTCTCCCCCTTCTCTCCCCCTTCTCTCCCCCTTCTCTTCCCTCTCCCCCTCTCCCACCTCTCTCTCTCCCCTCTGTCTCTCTCCCCCTTCTCTCCCCGTCCCCTCCCCTCTCCCTCTCTCTCCCCTCTCCCCCCTCTCTCCCCTCTCCCCACTCCCCTGTCCCTCCCCTCCTCTCCTCCCTCTCCTCTCTGTCTCCCCTTCTCTCCCCCTTCTCTCCCCTCTCCCTCCCTCTCCCCTCTCCCCCTCTCCCCACTCTGTCTCCCCCCTCTGTCTCTCTCCCCCCTTCTCTCTCCCCTCTCCCTCTCCCTCCCTCTCCTCCCTCTCTTCTCTCTCCCCCTCTCCCACCTCTGTCTCTCTCTCCCCTCTGTCTCTCTCTCCCCTCTCTCCCCCTCTTCCCTCCTCTCCTCCCTCTCCTCTCTGTCTCCCCCTTGTCTCCCCCCCCTCTCTCCCTCTCTCCCACCTTGGTCTCTCTTTCCCTCTCCCCTGTCTCTCCCCCCTTCTCTCTCCCCTCCTTCTCTCTCCCCTCTCCCCCCTCACATCTCTCCCCCTCTCCCTTCTCTCCCCCTCCTCCCTCTCTCTCTCCGTCCCCCCCCATGAATTTTCCCTTCTGCCACTCCATAGCATGACCAAGGGAGGGGCTCTGGAAAAGGGTTCTGCCATTGAAGAGGACATCTGTACAGATTTTAGGGTTAGATAGGATTCTCGGGGGCATCAGGAAAGCAAAGCCAATTTAGCTAAGTAGGCTGATCTAGCTGCTGGGATTTTCAAGGGTACCTTTTAAAAAGATTCTTTCCTTTAGGATGTTTGGCCTAGTCACAGCTCTCCTTCTGAGCTATCACAGCCCCACTGATGTCACAGGTTGTCTGTGGTGGGGAGAAGAACAGAAGGTTTGTCAGCTGCTTTGAGTCCCATTAAAAGGGGGAGAGAAATGGGGTAGAAAAGCCAACTCTTCTTATTCCTCCACTAAGCCAGCTGGGTGACCTTGGGCTAGTCACAGCTCTCTTTCTGAGGTTTCACAGCCCCACCCACCTCACAGAGTGTCTGTCGTGGGTAGAAGAAGAACAGAAAGCTTTGTGAGTTGCTTTGAGTCCCTTTAAGGGGGAAGAACAGAAGGTTTGTCAGCCGCTTGAGTCCCCTTAAATGGGTGAGAAAAGCAGGGTAGAAAAGGCAACTCTTCTTCTCCTTCCATTTAAAGAGGAACCTCTGCAGCCTTAAATGTGGGCACTCTGCCCCACACAGAGTCCCCCTGCAGGCCTGAGCCGGCCCAGAGGAGACACCCTATATGGCTGCTCCGGTTGTGCAACGAGGTGGCAACGAGGGAGCCGCCCCCTCCTCTCCCCCCCCCATGACTCTGCATCCCCTACGGCCAGCCACGCCAGCCCAGGATGAGGAATGCGCCTCACACGGCGCAGAGCATGGAGCGCGCTTTCCTCCCCCGCTCCCATGCCCTCTCGCGCAACCGGAGAGCCTTCCAGGCGGAACGGGCCCTGAGGACGCCTGTCTCCACTCTGACCGCTCCTCTCCCCCGCGCCGTCTGCCCCGCTTCCTCATTCCCATCAGTAGGGGTTGCGCAAGAACAGGATTAGGGCGAGGCCCCGGAGCACGGTTCCTTTCGCCATGCGTTAAGCGAAAGGGAATGAGCCGGCCGGGGTATGCGGCGCGCCTCTCTCGCTCTCGGTTGCTCTGTGCTTGTGGGGGGGCCTGAGCAGACCGAGCGCCGCATTCCTCTGATAAGGCCGGACAAGGTTGCCAGCGCACCAAGGCTGACGCGCGGCGCCAGGCCTGTGGCGTCCGGATTTCTGAAAGGGGAAGGAGGCCTGGCATGCAGCAACACTTCTTTGGCTTGCCACCCACTCCACAAAGCCCCCCCGGGCAACTCCCAGTAATATTCATTTACTTATTTATTATGAATATTTCTATTCGCTTTATCCCACCCTGGGCCCAAAGGTCTCAGGGTCAGTCAAAAGAGGACGCAGAAGGAACACATGGGAAAGCATAGCAAGGCCTGGATGTGGCGAGGGAAGCTGTTTCCTCAGCCCAGTATCAGGATGTGCATGAATATTCAAAACGTTGGTTATTCGGACGAATTTGGACGAAATTGGACAGTCGTATATGAATCGAATATCCGGACATTTGGATTTCCGAATTTGAACGAATACGGATATCTTGAGTTATTCGTATGAATAATTTGGACAGTTGTATCTGTACGGGTACATATACATCTCATACCTACCTGCACACATCTCATATGCATCCACACACATCCAAATGGGATGAAAACAGGATGGATACTAGATCCATATGAAGAAGAAGAGTTGGCTTTTCTACTCCACTTTTCTCACCCTTTAAAGGGACTCAAAGCAGCTGACAAACCTTCTGTTCTTCTTGCCACAACAGACAACCTGTGAGGTAGGTGGGGCTGTGAGAGCTCAGAAGAGAGCTGTGACTAGCCCAAGGTCACCCAGCTGGCTTCATGGAGGAGGAAGAGTTGGCTTTTCTACCCCACTTTTCTCACCGATTTAAGGGACTCTAAAGTGACTGACAAACCTTCTGTTCTTCTCCCTTAAAAGGACTCAAAGTGGCTGACAAAGCTTTCTGTTCTTCTCCCCACAAGAGGCAGGTGGGGCTGTGAGAGCTCAGCTGTGACTAGCCCAAGGCTACCCTGCTCGCTTCATGGAGGAGAGTGGAATCGAACCTGGTATTCCCAGGTAAGAGTCTGGCTCCTTAACCACTAGACCAAACTGGCTCACTGGATGCGTACAGAACGCGTACGGTTATGTACGAGATGTGGATGTAGCCATACAGATACAAATGTCTGAATTATTCACACGAATGTATTCATATCAATTTGAATGTTCAGACGCTCGTGTTTCGTTACTTAAATACATTCAGATTTTTGAATATTCGATTCGTTATGAATCAAATTTGAAAATTGCATTCGTGCACACCCCTTGACTTCACCGATCCCCTGAATGTGTAAAGGGAAGGTTGCCTGTAGGGCCTCATGGGGAGACGACTCCGTAGTCTGGGAGCCACCACGGAGAAGGCCCTATCCCGGCTACCCACCACTTCAGCCCCTGCTCATCTTAATAGGATTATTTGAGGCTGCAGAATTGTCCACATGCTGCAAATGTGCCCCTTCGTGATTGCCAAAGAGGTTCAGAGGTTCTCATAAGAGTGGGTAGCCTTCCCCTCGATCCGTCTCGTGATGCTGGGCTAAAGGAACCAAGCAGGCTTAATTTTCAGAGCAGGTATAGGCATCCATACAGGAGGACATCTTATATGGGACGAAAGTGGGATGCATACAGGATAAAAATGGGATGCGTACGGATGCGTATGGACACATACGAATGTTGCCGACATTTGTATCTTCAAATACGAATCAAATATTCGTGCAAACAGATGCGCATGTATTCGAATCGAATCGATCGAGAGTAGATTAGTATTTTAAACCTTCATATTGATTCGCATTTTCAGTCAAATCGAATGCCCAAAACTGCTTTTGTGCACAGCCGTGCAAACCACATCTGAGTGACCTGTAACACTGCCGCAGCCCAAGGTATTTTGTTGCATGGATTGTTAGTTTAGAAAGGAGGTGAGTCACAGGAGGAAATGGGGCCAGTATAAAAATTAGGCGTCTAGAGGAAAGAAGGTACTTGGAAGAATCTGGATGCTGGAAAGGTCAGGCTAGGGGGAAAGGAAGTATTCATGCAACACATATTTTGAACTATGGGTCCCGTGACCAGAAGATGTGGACCAATTTGTGGAAGACGGGGCTCCCCCGTGGCCTAGACCTGGCACTGTGCGGGCCATAAGATTACAGGACAAATTGTAACCTTGGGTGCTTCCGCGCTTACCACTGGAAATCCGGATCTACTACGTCCAGATTTACTAAATCCGGTTTAGAGTAGATCTGGGGTGTTTTTCCACTGCAGCCTTTAGATCTGGATCTAAGAAGATCTGGATCTAAGGAATGGGTACATTTCTTAATCCGGATCTAGTAGATCTGGGTTAAGGGAAGCACCCAATGGGTGCTAACGCCCCTGCTGTGGAAACCGCTTTGCACCCATCTGGGGAATCCGGATCGACCCACAAGGGGTCGGTCCATTCCCCCAGGTGTTTTGGGGGGCAGGGGGGTGCAGTCTTCGAAGCAACTTCGAAGTGATTTCAAAGTGACTTCACAGTCAGCTTCGAAGTGACTTTGAAACATGAGCTCAACTTTCGAAGAGCTCATGCTTCGAAGTGGCTCCGAAGTGACTTTGAAGCCAATGTTGGGGGGGGGGGGTCCCAAAGGTGCATCCCCTCCCCCTAGCCTCCTTTGGACCCCATTGCCCGTTTCCAGTGGAAACAGGATCCCTTTAATCTGGATTTTCTGGGAGAAGACCCCATTGTAAACCCCTTTAATGGGGTCTACAGACAATCTGGATTAAAGGCCAAAATGTACCCATTAGATCCGGATTTCCCCAATGGCAGTGGAAACAATCGGGTCCCAAATGGGTGCTGTAGTGGAAATGGGGTCATGCAGCTCACACCCAAATGGGTCCTAAATGGGTGCAAAAATGGGTACTTTTGACAGTGGAAAAACACCCCTGGATTTACTAACTCCGGTTTAAGGTAGATCCGGATTTACTAAATCCGGTTTAAGGTAGAACTGTATCTATTAGATCCAGATCTACCAACACCCCTTCGGTCTGCACATGCGTGAGAAGGATGGATTGCGAGGAACAGATTCTGCCTTCGCTGTGCGGACGCAGTAGCACAGATTTCAAGATGGCTGCCCTAGGAGCCGCGTGATTGGAGCCTTCAGCAGTCAGTCACCGCTCCTTTCCTGCCGTGCGCGGACCAATCAGCGGCATGTCTAAGATCCAGTGCCCGCCTGGCGCCGAAGCTGGCTTTTTGTGCACGGAATCGCTACATTCAGTCTTGCTGTCCCTCTGCCGCCGTAGCTGGACACCTGCCTGATGCAAAGCCCATGTGAGAGGGACTTCATGCCTGGACTGTGCTTCTCCTGCCTCACTCAACATGGAGGCTTCCTGCCACTGCCTCTCTCAATATGGCGACTTCCTGTCCCGCCCCATGTGTTCTCCCTCCTGTCCGTGTGCGGACGTGTCCTATGTTAATGCGAATTTAAAGCAAAACACCCATTAAGACCACTTTCAATGTGGTGTTCCGTTAAACCCCGTTAAGCACACATTAGAGACGGATATGTGCGGAAGCGCCTCACCGGAAGTGTGCTAAATAGATCGGCCTGTGCGGATGCAGGTTTCCCAACGTGTGCTTAATGGGTGTTGCTGTGCGGACACGCCTCGCCGGAAGTGTGCTAAATAGGCCCGTGTGTGCAGATGCAGGTTTTCCTGTGCGGAAGCAGGCCTTCTCTCCAAATTTTGTAACCTTCCAGTGTGCTGACACGAATGCATTTTTAGCATTTGATTTGTAACAAATCAAATGCTTGAAAATCCATATTCGTACAAACAGATCACATTCGAATGTGGTGAAATTCTATGCGGTATGAGTCTATTCATATGTGTTTGAACGAATATTCGATATGTATCGGATACCAATGAATATGTATCTGATACGAACCAATACATGTCTGATATTACTACTATTTATCGGTACTTTGAAATGGTCATATGACTGATCAAATAAAATTATTATTATTATTTATTATTATTTATGATGATGATGATGATGATGATGATGTAAAAGCAGCAGTTACACACAGCAAACGAGATGACTATGCTGGATTTCGTATTATATCACTAGTCGGGCACTTCCCTATTATTATTATTATTATTATTATTATTATTATTATTATTATTATTATTATTATTATTATTACATGTCTGATATGAATGAGTACGTATCTGATGCATATCTGATATGAACAAATATGTATCCAATACGTATCCATAACATATTCACGCTAACCCTAAAAATGAGAAATCTGATCTGAATCCACTTTTAATCCACTGCCGATCCATGTCAGATGCAATCTGGAACCATTGCAGATGTGACTGGCGCTCCGTTTTTCCACACCCTTAATCTAACGAATGTCCGAATTAGTCCCAGGAATGCCCGGAAGCATTTGTATTCGTATGAATGTTAGCGTACGAATATTGTAGCATTCGATTTGTGTACGAGTGTCCCAGTTCACCCGAATAATGAATGTTACGAATATTTGTGCACATTCCTCGTGCTGACGACAAAGGCCTACCTTGTCAGGCTGTTGTGTAATCGAGCACAATAACGTTCTTAATTTGAGGAACAAGAAAGGCTTGCAAGAAGGTCAATGATGCTCAGTGATTTTTGCCTGAGAAGATGCTATGGAATGGCTACATCCATGAGTTCTCAGGTCCTCCTCATTTTAGTTAATACTGATTGGGGTTGCAGTCCAGCAGAAACTGGACGGTGGCCACATAGCTTCCCATCTCTGGTGTGCAGGGAGGAGAAAAACCTGGTTGTCTTCCCCGTTGCTTGCTGTGTGGCTAAGGCGTTTGTTCTTCTGCAAGCCTGCTCTTTGGGGACCTTCTCACCCAAGGTTTTGGTGCAGGCTGCAGACTTCAGCAAGGTGCTTAATTGTTGCTCAGCAGCTGGGGGGGAAAGGTGGGCTGGCTTGGAAGACAAAATAGCTCAGGTTTTGCTGCTGACTTGGCTAGGCAGAACCTCAGGAGAAAAAGCAGGGTGGGTGGGATTCACGAAGACGTGGCCAGGATTGCGTTATAGAAAGTTACAATCTATTGGACTATTGTGATGCGCTCTACATGGGGCTGCCCTTGAAGATGGTTCGGAAGCTGCAGCTGGTGCAGAAGACGGCTGCTAGGTCGCCGGTTGGATGCATATCACACTGGTCTTAAAAGAGTTGCACTGGCTGCCGATTCACTACTGAGCCCAATTCAAGGTGTCATGTCCAATTTGTTAACTTATAAGGCCCTAAATGACTTGGGCCCCAAATATCTAAAGGAATGCCTCCTCCCATATCGACCTGCCCGTGCCTTGAGATCTGGAGAGGAGGCCCTCCTGGTTATCCCACCACACTCAGCAGCAAAAGGGTTGGGCACCTGGGGGAGGGCCTTCTCAGTGATGGCCCCTAGACTATGGAATAGTCTCCCCCTTGAGATGCGTCTATCTCTATCCCTGTACATGTTTAGGAAGACAGTGAAGACGCACCTCTTTGCCCCAACATTCAGTTAAATGGGGATACACTTTCCTTTCCCACTTGCAGACACTGTTGTTTTAATATATACTGTTATTGCTTTAATATGTTGATTTTAAATGTTGTTACCCGGCCGGAGACCTTTAGGTAAAGGGTGGGATAGAGTCTAAGGAGCTGCAGTACACTGCTGCATGAATTCTAGAAGGGACATGAGATGACCCCAAAGGTCCATCTTGGACAATCACTGCCATTCTCCAACCTCAGAGAAAGTCGACCAGCAGTTTCCACTAAGGAGAAAGGCCCTCTTGATCCACCACTGCAGGAAACATCTACAGATGGTCTGAGTCCATCCAGGGGTGTCCCATCCCCAGTCCTGTGGACAATAAGATGACATGGGGTGTTTTCCCATGGTCACTTAGTACCCATTTTAGCACCCATTAAGGACCCATTTGGGTGAGAGCTGGATGACCCCATTTCCACCACGGCACCCATTTGGGACACATTTGTTTCCACCGCACCTCAGGAAATCCAGATCATATGGGCACTTTTTGGCCTTTAATCCAGATTTTCTGTAGACCCCATTAATGGGGTCTACAATGGGGTCTTCAGCCAGAAAATCCAGATTAAAGGGAGCCTGTTTCCACGTTAGTTTGGCAATGGGGTCTAGAGAAGGCTAGGGGGAGGGGGCATCCATGGGTGGGGAGCCCCAAAACCTAAGCTTCAAAGTCATTTCAAAGTCTGTGCAAAATAGCTCCGGAGCGTCTTTGAAGTCTGTGCTGATCTTCGGAGTGAACTTCGAAGTGACTCTGAAGTGACACCGAAGTCACTTCGAAGTCACTCTGAAGTTTACTCCAAAGTCATTTTGAAGTCACTTTGAAGTTTACTCTGAAGATCAGCACAGACTTCAAGGATGCCCCTGAGCTATTTTGCACAGACTTCGAAGTGACTTTGAAGTGACTTCGAAATGACTTTGAAGCGACTTTGAAGTGACTTCGAAATGACTTCAAAGTGACTTCAAAGTGACTTTGGAGCCGCTTCAGAGATTGCACCCCCTGTCCCCCCAAAACACCTGGGGTGACACGCAGACCCCTCGTGGGTAGATCCGGATTTCCAAATGGGTGCTCCGGTGTTTCCATGGCAGGGAGGCTAGCACCCATTGCTATTGAGTGCCAGACCACCCATGGAAACACACTGGGTACTTCCCTTAATCCGGATCTACTAGATCTGGATTAAGAGAAGTACCCAATTTATGTATTTATGTATTTATGTATTTATGTATTTATGTATTTATGTATTTATGTATTTATATTTCTATCCCACCCTGTACCTGAAGGTCTCAGGGAAGGTAACAACCATGAGCTCCCTGTTGGGCTGTTGGTCCTGAGGGCCCTTTGCGCCATTCAGCAGGATGTCATGTCTGAGCAAGGAGGGGATGCTGGAGATTCCCTAGAGCAGGGCTCCTGGAATGTCCATGAGGACCATCACACAGTTTTCATGGCAACGTTACCGGTTTGCCCTTATCCATGCCTGGGAGGCACTGGGGGTGGGGTGGGGTTGAACCTACTTGCAAAGTCTACCATTGACCATCAGCTGTTTCCCCCAATGAGAAAGACCCTCTTGAGCTGGGATAAGCTCCTGGTTCTCCTATGGACACGTCCGGGCAGATACCAGCGTGACTCCCATACGGACATTTGGACCTCTGACCTTCCGCTTGGCAGGCCCTTGCTCTACCAGTCCTTTCCCCCTGCGCCGAGACCCCAGGGGACCTCCCCACACTTTGCATTGCTGGGAGCCCCCCAGGAGGTCAGGGGACATCTAAGACCTCTGCCCAGCATCGTGCTGCACTGATGCATGGCTCTTTCTCAGCACCAGAGACGCATCACCTGCCGACCCATGGCCAGGTTCTCCTTCCTCTTTAGAATCAATGGAGGAATGATTAGCTAGACGTGCCCGGTTACCCATTGACTGCAACCCTCAACCCAGCCCAGGGGTGGGTGGGTGGGTGAGGGAGGGAGTAGTAGTAGAAGAAGAGCTGGCTTTTCAACCCCGCTTTTCTCACCCATTTCAGGGGACTCAAAGCGGCTGACAAAGCTTCTGTTCTTCTCCCTACAATAGACAGCATGTCAAGTGGGTGGGGCTCTGAGAGCTCAGAAGAGGGCTGTGACTAGCCCAAGGTCACCCAGCTGGCTTCGTGGAGGAGGAGGAGGAGAAGAGTTGGTTTTTGTACCCCACTTTTCTCATCCATTTCAGGGGACTCAAAGCGGCTGACAAAGCTTCTGTTCTTCTCCCTACAACAGACAGCTTGTCAGGTGGGTGGGGCTCTGAGAGCTCAGAAGAGAGCTGTGACTAGCCCAAGGTCACCCAGCTGGCTTCGTGGAGGAGGAGGAGGAGAGTTGGTTTTTATACCCCACTTTTCTCACCCATTTAAGGGGACTCAAAGTGGTCGACAAAGCTTTCTATTCTTCTTCCCAGAACAGAATATCCTGTGAGGTAGAAGAGAGCCGTGACTCGCCCAAGGTCACCCAGCTGGCTTCACGGAGGCGAGCAGAATCAAACCTAGTACTCGCAGATGGGAGTCCGGCTCCCTGACCACTAGACCACACTGGCTAGAGACGCAAGAGGAGATCGTGCCAGGCAACCAGTGGACCCTTGGACAGCGAGCGGTGTCTTCTCTGCACCTCTTTTCCGTCCTCTCCTTGGGTTGCATCTCTCTGCAATTCCTTTCTCTCCTTTGCAGCCTTCCGCTGGCTGGCTGGCTGGCTGGCTGGCTTCCCCTCCTCCCTCCCTCCCTCCCTGCTTCCTTCCTTCCTTCTTTCCTTTCCCTGCCTCCCTCCATCCCTCTCTGGGGGGGAAAAGGTCATTGCGCAAATGATTAGTCAGAGCTCAGTTGCTATAGCAACCAGCCCGCCGTATCTGGGACAGCCGATGTGCGCTGAGGACAACACAGAGAGGTCGACCATTAGCAGAAGCTGCCGGGATGGATGCTTTTGTATCGACTTCCAAGGGAGGCGAAGCGGAGGTGGGCAAAGGCGGGTGAGCAGCCACCCACCTACCTACCTACCCCACCTACCTACCCCGGTCGCCCAATTTGGGTCCACCGCTTGCACACTTGCTGCTGGGCCATCGAGGTGGGGCCCGGGCAGGATCCGCACGATGCATACAAATGTCGATTCACCGAGTAAGCACATTTTGTGGCACGGGTGTTGCGTAGGTGCCGGGGTGGGGGTGGGGGAATGGACCTTGCAGGGGGCCACTCCAACTTGGGAGGAAGGGCCCTGCACCGTGGGTGAAAGCAATGAGGTCCATGAGAATTTACCTGACCATGCCTGGATGAATAGAGAGGTAAACAAAGCGCGATGCATTTTTCGCTTGCAAATCCCTGCAGAGCAACACAGCTCACTTGTACACCAGTCATCTTTTTTCAGCCTGTACTACCTTGCAGGATCGTTGTGAAGAAGGAGAGTTGGCTTTTCTACTCTGCTTTTCTCACCCATTTAAAGGAGGAAAGACAGGATAGTAATGACAAACAAGTGAAGTAGCAAATCCCACGGATATAACTTCCTTGGGGAGCCCTGAGAAAGATTTCCAAGAAGAAGAAGAAGAAGAAGAAGAAGAAGAAGAAGAAGGTGGTCCTGCTGGCCTTGTATGGTGTGCCAGTTGCTAAGATGCCAGCATCTTCAATCAATTGCATTAGGAGCATGAGAAGCCTTTCACGGTCATGAATCCCCTTGGCATAGTTCACACCAGGGCTTTCCACAAATCATACACCATCCCTGCACATGGAGGTGAAGAAGTCGGTCATGCTGGGCAAAGTGCTCTCTGCTACTTTCCGCTTCCGCCCTCTGAATGCATTAGGAGCGGATGGAGGTTAGCTGCAGGGCAGTTTGGAGTGGAGATTCAACCACTGTGGTCACCACTACTCACCACCCCATTTTGCAGAAAAACAGGCTTCCCTTGGAGAAACATGTTCCTGCCTCAATGGGCTGCAGAAGGGAGCAGATGGCGGCTTCCAGAGGCCTCCCTGGCGGCAACTCCATGGGGCATGATGGCGTGGCAAAGATTCAGCCAGACCAGACCAGGTCCCCCGGGTAATGTCTTCGTGGGCAGCGGTGCTCACCAGGCAGGAAGGCATTAAAGGAACACCCCTTTGGAGCGCTGGAAAGTTTTCTGCCTCTGCGTACGACATCTGAGCTGTCACAACAGAACCGATGAATCTGTGCAAAGGGAGGCGAAGGGTGAGGAGTAGAGATGGGAACGAATATTCGTAGCATTCATTATTTCATACGAATTCAGACATTTGTAAACATATCAAGTGTTACGAGATTTGTACAAATACGAATCCTTCAGAATATTTGTCCAAGTAGTTTGGACATTCTTAATCTGGGGATACATATCGTATATGTATGCATTTGTATAATATTTTGGGCTCACCTTCACTGGTGTTTCAACCCACCAGCAAGGGAACGGGTCGTTCTCTTTCCACGTTGCCCACTCCGAAGGTGGGCTTTCTGAGTTGAGATAACGTAGAAGGAAACCCGCCCTTCCCTCCACTGATGGGTTATCCTACTCCGAAGGTGGACCGAGGCTGGATTAAAACTTGGGCGTAGACAAGACCTCAAACAGAGCGAGGTTAGCCCTGATGCACCCTGATCATCCTGAATGGAGGAGACCTTCCTTTCTTCAGGTCTGAAGGACGTCATGAGGGTGCGTGTCAAAGGAAGAAAGGAAGTACCTAAGAAAAGGGAAGGAAGTTGGGGAGAGAATGGGGGGAAGTGACTTCACTCTGTTGGCCGTCGGGTGGGGAAAGAAAGCAGGATGCAGATGGGAGCCGGGGCTGGGTGAAATTGTTCTCAGCATCCCTGCTGAGCTGCTTTGATGGCTCTACGGGCTTCCACGTGCTACCTTTGCTTGCCAAGATGGCGTCATCTAGGGGTCGTGGACTCCAACTCCCATAATCCCCTGGGCAGAAAGGCCATGCTTCTTGTGCAAGCCCCCAAGGCTCCAGTTGCCTTTGGCACGGATTCTAATTAGCCGTATAGCCCTGGGTGCCAAAGGTCAGCTTCCACGGATGGAAAAGAGGCCTTCTTGGGCCTTGGCTCAGGGGATGATGGGAGATAGGAGAAGGTCCAAGATACGAAGAGGTTCCGGTGAGAAAGGGGGAATTGGTGATATCAAAATGTAGTGTAGTGGGGTGTCCACCAATGCAATTTTTGAATGTGATTTGTAACTAATTGAATATTCAAAAATCCAAATGAAAAACCAAATGCCTGGATGTTCGATCGATACGAATACTTTTGTATGTATTTGTACGAATAATTTGGACGTTCATATCTGTACAGGTACATATCCATCTCGTTTGTACGCATGCCACGCACATCTGTATGCATCTGTATGCATCTGTATGCATCCTGTACGGATCTGAACGGATGCATTCAGGATGCCTACGGGCACACGTGAGATGCGTATGTACCTGGACAGGTACGAATGTCTGGATTATTTGTACGAATAACGCGAGATATTCGTATGCGTTCAAATTCAGGAATCCAAATGTCCGGACACTCGATTCAAATCCGAATGTCTGAATTTGTCTGAATTCATGGAAATAATGTGGGCAGAGACTGACTCGTCCCTTTGCTGGTAGGTGGCTGGTGGGTTGAAACAGCAGCGAAGGAGAGGCCAAAAACTAGAAAGGAAGAAAGGAAGGAAGAAAGCAAGAATAATGAATATTTTGAATATAGGGCTTGGGGCCGGGTGTGGGAGAACTAAGGAGGTTTAGCCACGAAGGAACACCCATTGGTCTTTCTCCATGTTCTTGGACACAGCTGGACCTGACCCTGCCTACATGCTGCTCTTCCAAGGCTATCCATAGGCAGCTCCGGGTTTGTGTGGAAAAAACCTTTTCTGTTGTGGGTCCGTGTGAGAGTTGCTGCTCAGAGTTGGGCGATATTCTTGCTTCCTCCGCTCAGCACAACCTCTCTGCTTGTTACCTATTTTCCCTCTCTCTCCCTCACTTATTTCTGGGCCTTCTGCCATGCGTTTCTGGAACTGATTATCCCCCTCCTGCTCTCTCTGGCTCCCTTGTGCGGCTGCTTCTCTTTTTCTTTCTCTCTTCTACGCTGAGTTTCTCCTTCAGACTTAGGAAAGAGGAACAGGGAGGAAGAGGAGGAGGAGGAGGAGGAGGAGGAGGAGGAGGAGGAGGAAGAAGAAGAAGAAGAAGAAGAAGAAGAAGAAGAAGAAGAAGAAGAAGAAGAAGAAGAGCAAAGCTTTCCCTCCTTCCTGTCTGGAAAGTCTCGTCTTATGAGTCAGTATGGTCTAGTGGTTAGGGAGCCAGACTCAGGGAATACCGGGTTGGATTCTGCCCTCCCCCATGAAGCCAGCTGGGTGACCCTGGGCTAGTCACAGCTCTCTTCTGAGCTCTCACAGCCCCACCTACCTCACAGTGTGTTCTGTTGTGGGGAGAAGAACAGAAGGTTTGTCAGCCACTTTGAGTCCCCTTAAAAGGGTGAGAAAAGCAGGGTAGAAAAGCCAACTCTTCTCTTCTTCTTCTTCCTCCATGAAGCAAACTTTTTTGAGGGGCGGGAACCATGCTCCTCAGTTTCCCCTGACCCAATGCAAAGCCATGATTTCTCCTGCCCTAGCCCCCTCTTCCTGGGTTGCTACCCATTATGTGCTAAGGAGATCGCCCTGGCTGAAAGGGAGGTTGGGGGAGGAAGAGAAGGATGAAGAGCCTGCAGAAGCTAACAAGAGATTCATGAATAAGGAGTGAGATGTAACAATGTATCTGGGATTGAAGTGTCTGATTTTACAAAGAGATCGTGATCGTGAAAGCAGTGATCGTGAAAGCTGCAAAGCTTCCGGCTCTTGTGTAAAAGCCTGCCTGCCTCCCCCTTTTGCCTCACTCCTGCCATTTCTCACTGCTCTGATCTATGGATCTCGCACAAAACACCAATATAAGAAGGGGCCGTGATCTTTAAATCTTCTACTGCCTTATTAACATGAGAAACAAGCTGTTCTATGGGGGGGGGGAACAAATGGTGAATAAAAGCTGCTGCCAAAGGACTCCATGATCTCTGGTTTATACATAGGGTGGGCTTTGAATTGCATTCAGGGTATGGCGGTGTTCAATTGCTGACTGCATTTGGAGGGGGTTCTGCTGAGGGCAGGAGAGAGGGCAGGGGGTTCCTGCCAGGCCCTGAAGAGTGGAGGGTGAGTCCACATTATAAGCTAGCAGTGGGAATGTAAAAAAAAAAAGACCCTGCTGCTGATTTTAAAAACCCTGATTTAAAACTGAATTAAGTTGCCTAGTGGGAACATGGTCCTGTATGTCTCTCCCCACCATACACCTAGCCCACCACATTTACAACAGAATATTGTGTCCCCTGCATGCAGATCCAAGGATGTTTTCTTGGTCAAGATTTCTTTCTCCCTCCCTCCCTCCCTCCCTCCCTCCTTCCTTCCTTCCTTCCTTCCTTCCTTCCTTCCTTCCTTCCTTCCTTCCTTCCTTCCTTTCTTTCTTTCTCTTTCTCTTTCCTCCCTCCCTCCTTTCCTCCCTCCCTCCCTCCTTTCTTTCTTTCTCTTTCCTCCCTCCCTCCCTCATTTCCTTCCTCCCTCCCTCCCTCCCTCCCTCCTTTCTTTCTTTCTTTTTCTCTTTCCTCCCTCCCTCCCTTCTTTCTTTCTTTCTTTTTCTCTTTCCTCCCTCCCTCCCTCCCTCATTTCCTCCCTCCCTCCCTTCCTTCCTTTTAGGAACCACCATTTGGCAAAGCAAACGTCTCAGTTTTCCCGCCCGCCCGCCCGCCTGCTTCGGCTGTTGTTCCCGTTGTTTTTGCTCGTGACCCACACAACTTGAGTCCCAGGACTTCCTGACCAGCTGAAAACAGAGACGCATCACAGTTTTAAATACATCCAGGGAAGGAAAAAGCGAAACATGAGATGGAACTTTAAGCACACAAGGAAGGAGGAGGGTGTGGATATTTCCACACTCTGGCTGCATCCACAAGTAGATTTTAAAAAGTAACTCGAAAGTGGCTTAGAGGTGATAGCATCCAAACATTAGTGCCTTGAATTCACATTAAATGTCAGAAAAGGCACTCTGAGAAGCCTTTAACGTGGATCAGAAGTGGGCTAGGAACACTAATGTCCACATTCTACCACCTCTCAGGCAATCTTTAGTAGAGATGTACATGAATGGTTTTTGGCATTTGATTAGAAACTAATCAAATATTCAAAAATCCCTATTTGTACCAATAGATTGCAATCGAACGTGGTAAAATTCTGTTCGATACAAATCTATCCGTACGTATTTGCATAAACATTTGATACGTATCTGATACGATCACATATGTATTTGATATAAACGGATACGTATGTGGTATGAATAAAATACATATCCGTAAAGTTCCTCCAGCTTAACAGGCATCTGAACTATTCATATGAATGTCTGGAAACATTAGCATTCATTCGAATATTAGCATACGAATATCGTACAATTTGATTTGAGTTCAGATGTCTGAATTTGGCCGAATTTTGAACGTTATGACAAATTGAATGGATATCGCTAATCTTTTGCCTTTCTGCAAAATGGAACAAACACACTGGGGTTTTCAGGCTCCCTTAAGTTCCTCTTACACCTTCTAGTGAGACAGTTTGGTCTAGTGGTTAGGGAACCAGACTCTTACCTGGGAATACCGGGTTCAGTTCTGCTCTCCCCCATGAAGCCACCTAGGTGACCTTGGACTAGTCACAGCTCTCTCCTGAGCTCTCACAGCCCATCCTACCTCAAAGGGTGTCTGTTGTGGGGAGAAGAACAGAAGGGTTGTCAGCCACTTTGAGTCCCCTTAAATGGGTGAGAAAAGGGGGGGGTAGAAAAGTCAACTCTTCTTCTTCTTCTTCTTCTTCTTCTTCTTCTTCTTCTTCTTCTTCTTCTTCTTCTTCTTCTTCGGCTCAGTCCATATGTTGACCCAGCTGGTACTGAATGGAGGGTCTCAGCCACAGGGCCAAGGTGCCATCCTGTCCCTCTATGCTGATTATATTAAACTGAGCATCCTCCACAGACGTCCTCCCTGCAAACTGGGGTTGGTTTTCTTGATGTTACCAGGGCTGTTTAACTGATTTAGTTACATCCCAGAGAGTAGAAGTCATAAAAAGACAGAAGGAAACCTCACTATGAAGTTTCAAAAGGCATGCTCCTGCTCCGGAAATAAATAAAAATCCTGATTAGAGGCATGCAAAGTTCTGCTCTTGTTCAAAAGATTTGATCAGAAGGGCCCTTTTCAAAGATGCTTCCACTAAACGGAACATTCGGTTTCACGGCGATCGTGAAATTAGAACAAAGCGAACTTGTCCCATACTTGGGAACATGAACAATTTGATCAAAGAGTTTATATCTCCTGTGGTTTTGCCCTTGACCAGGGGTTTTTTAATGGAAAAACTGCTGTTTTTTTTTTTGTTTCAAACCACTTTGAAATCAAACGTGAATAGCCATTTGTTCGAGTCGACAGTTTTAGGGATGTACACAAATGGGGTTTCGAACCGATTTGTAACGAACCGAATGTTAGAAAATTAGTCATTGTTTGAATAGATCTCCTTCGAATGTGGTAGGATTCTATTCAATCCGAGCGTATTCAGATGAATTCATACGAATATCTGATACCAAAGCATACGGGATACAGATCCTAAATGAACACATAGGATACGTATCCCATACCAATGCATACGTATTGATAAGTATCTGATATGTATCCCCCATCTTAACGAATGTACGAACTATTCAAATTGTATACGAATGTCTGAATTTGTCCAAATTCATACAAATAACGAATGTTACAAATATTCATACAAATAAATACTCTACTAAAAGGTTTTCAGTAGAGCCAAACAAAATGGGTATTTGGTTTGATTTGAACCAAAACAACAACAATAACCAATTTTCATTCGCACACATCTCTAAACCTGATCTGTCCAGGTCAGTTTCCCCATGCATAAATTCACACGCATCTTCTTTGTCATTCATTCCAGCAGGTAGTCTTCCTTCTGCAAGGAACAACGAAGGGGGAGGGAAGGATGCTGCTTCCTTTCTCTTCCCCCTTCTTCCCAACAGGCTTTGCTGCTCTGCTTTTATTTGACCAGGCTTTCAGTTTTTAAAATTCCTCCCCCCCTCAAATGTATATGCAATCCAGGATGGTCTTCACCTTTGACTCCCTCACTATGCCTTTCATACAGGGTCTTCTCTGGATGGGCCCCATTCTTGAACTCCCTGCAGAATGGAATTTACCTTCCATTTTAACAGGGTACATTTAATGTCAGTGTGGCCCTCTATCTATTATTTTTTCCTCATTCCTCTCCTGTTTGTCTACCACCTCAGTTGGGCAGATTTCTGCACGGCGCCACGTTGTTACCCGCCCGGAGACCCTTCCGGTAGGGGGCGGGATGGAAATGTAAATAACAAATAAATAAACTAGGAATGTGTACAAATATTCATAACATTCAAAATCTGCCCAAATTCATTCAAATTCAGACATTCAAATTCGAATCAAATCCTTTGGAACATTTGTATGACATGTGAGAATATTAGAAATATTCATAATTCGATCAGATTTGGCTGAATTTGGACATTTGAATTTGAATAGAATGTCCAGACCTTCATTTTTTAAATATTGGAATACGAATATTTCGAATCATTTGTATGAATATTTTGGACATTCATATGTGTCCAGATACATGTGCATTACATATGTGTCTGCACACATCTTATTATTATCTGTATGCATCTGTAACAGATACGTATGGGATGAAAACAGATACATATGAATTTTGTTGACATTCGTATCATCAAATATGTATCGAATATTCGTACAAATAGATATAAATGTATTCAAATCGGTTTGAATTTTAATACATTCATTTTTTCTCTGTTCGTATGAATTTGGACATTTGAAGATTCAATTCAAATCAAATCGAATGTCAAAAAGTGCATTCGTGACACCCCAGTTGGTTACATCAATGAACCTGGGGACGTGAGAAAGTGGCTGCGCTAATCACATCTGCAATTAGTCCAGAGTGGGTTCAAAGCAGATTGAGAGCGGATTCAAAGTGGATTCAGGGCAGATTTGACGCGTTCGGAGTGGATATGTAGGGGATATGTTTGGGATCCGTATGCGATTTGTAGTGGGGTTTTGAATAGCATTCGTGTTGAACATTTGTCCTGATTTTGAATCCTAAGGGGATCTGTTCAAACAAGTACAAATTTTCTTGCACTTGATTCGATACGAATTGAAACCAAAAAACCCACCATTCATGGGTATCCTAAGTGCCAACTTCTATATGCCAGCATCCCCCAAATCTGGAAATACCACCTTTGGGCAAGCTGGATTTGATCAGAGGCCTTCAAAGGTAACATGGCAGGATGGGGAGCCCAAGTGGGACATTATCAGCACTGCAGCCCCCAAAGAAGATGTGGGGTCTTCTTTTGGGTGGGGTGATCCTTCTGAGTGGGGGGGAGGGCGCTACATGACCTCCAACGTTCCTTCTGACTTCTGGGCTCCAAAACCTCTGGAGAAAGCGTGGAATTCTACCTGCAAATTTGAAATGGGTGCAGCACTTGCTTCCTCTGCAAGGTGAGAGAAAAGGAGAGGCGATAAGAAAAGCACCCCCTTGGCACCCCGGTTCTCTTTACGGGGAGCCCCCTCCCTTCCACTTTCACCCTCCCACCCTTGGGACCCCCCTCTGCCCTCTTTGCAGCGCACCTACGCTTCTGTTCTCTCTCTCTCTCCCCCCCCCGGACCGTGCCCGTAAATAATTGATCACATCCATAAATAATAGATGCCTTGCTTTTTCCTCTTCACTCTCACCCCCTCTCACCCCCACCCATGAGCTGCTTTTCCAAAGGCTGTGCCCCCCCCCAAACACACGGCTGCAGGCAGGGGTGTGTATAACCCAGAACGAGGCCTGGCATTCTCTGGACTGTGTTCTTTCCTCTACTAGATGCCTTGGTGTGTGTGTGGGGGGGCTTGGGGGGGGAAAATGCTGAGCTTATAGAGGAAGGTGGGCTGTGAATATTGGGGGGAGAAGACTGGTTGAATGCTCGCTGCTGACCAGAATTAGTCCCCTCATCCCTCCCTCTTTGCTTTTGGTACCCATTAGGGAGGGGCATGGCTTCCCCCACCACCACCAGTCCCCAAGTTTGGGTCTCATCGAAACAAGTGGGCCGGAAATGTGCACTTGTGTGAACAGAGCCACTCCGAATTCACTCCAAATGTTCGACGCCAGTTGTATGTCCAAACCCGATCCGAATCCACGCATTCGCCTTCGCGGACGTGACGGAGCTTTGAACGGAGGCGCCAAAGCGTTTGCTGAGCTCAGGTGCAGCCAGTATTCACCTCGAACGCGAACATTCGAAGCTTCGCAATTCGTACAAATTGTGGGGGTGACCCACCTTTCTCTGCCCCTCCCCTCCTCCTTTTTCTGCTCCTCTTGTGCCCCTCACCCCACCTTGGCCACTTTCTCCTCCCCCCTTTTGCCCTCTCTGATTTGCCCCCATGCCCAGTACCCCTGTCCCTCCCTCCCTCCTTAACCTCACCTCTCCTATTGCTCCCCTTCTTTCTCCTTGTGCCCCTGAATGTCCTTCTGAACCCCCATTCCGTTGGCCCCAGAATGTGTTTTGCTTCCCTTTCTCCTTTTGCTCCCCCTCCCCCTCCCCTTCCTCTTCCCCTCCCTCCTTCATTTGCCCCTCCCTTCTTTTGCCCCCGAATCCCCTTGTTCCCCCCTCGCCCCTTTGCCCGCCCTGTGCATGAGCCTCCTCTTTTGCTGTTTTCCCTCTCCCTTTCTCGCTGGCTTCCCTCCATCTCCTCCTCCCCTCCCTTGCCTGGGCTTTGCCTTCCCCTCACCCCTCCTTCTCGCATACTTCTCTCACTCTCACTCTGCCCCCCCTTGTGCTGCTGCTGCCTCCCCCTCCCTCCCTCCCTCCCTCCCTCCCTTTCCCGGAGCGAAGCTTGGCGCCAGCAGTCTGGAACTGGTCTCTGACATGCTTTTGAGTTATAGAAAAGAGGGAGGCGAGGAGCGCAGGCGGGGGGAGGAGGGGGAGGAGGGGGAGAGCGAGCGCAAAAGGCAAGAAGAGAGAGAGAGGAGGGAGGGAGGGAGGGAGGCCAGGAGGCAGCTGGTGTGCGGCTTATTTCAAGCACTAGCAAGAAGCAGCAGCAAAAACGCAAAGCTGGGGGTGGGAGGAGAGACGGAGAGAGGAAGAGAGAGAGAGAGAGAGACGGAGCTGGATTCGAACCTGGGGATCTGTTTGCGTGCGTGCATGTGTGCTCTCTCTCTCTTCTTTCTTTGCTTTTGCAAAAAAATCACCAAGAGAAACCGTGTGTGTGTGTGTGTGTGTGTGTGTGTGTGGAGGATTGGATGAGTCACACAGGCCTATTTTCAACAGAGCCATAAATTTAAAAAAGAGAAGGAGATGGTGGTAGGTAGGTAGGTAGGTAGGTTTTTATGGGAGGGCAAAACGTGGAAAGCCATAGTGCCTTCCAGAAGGGACTCTCCGGCTGCAGCTCTCCGGCCCGCCTGCTCTCCCAGGAGGACATTCCTTTCTGCCAAATGCGGCTCACGCGGCTGGCCGCCTCCTCTGCCCTCGCGCTGGCTCGGCTTCCGCTTCCCTCTGCTGCAGGCTGCTTCTCCTTTGCAAACACTCTTTGGTCTCCCCAAAACAGCCGTGCCTTTGTGGGGGGGAAATGAAGGCCGAGAGGGAGCAGCTGTGCTCTGCCCCCCCCAGCCCCCCATTCCGGATGCCCAGTTTGTGGGTCTGGTGTGTGTCAACTTTGATGGGGGTTATTTTTTTTAAAAAAATATTTATTTATTTATTTGCATTTTTATCCCACTCTATGCCCACTTATGCTGGCTTACAGCAATGCAAACAAAATTCAGAATGGATCCACTAAAAAACAATTTTTGGTAGGGAAGTGCACAAATGGGTTTTTTTGGGGGGTTCGATTCATATCGAATCAAATGCACAAAAATTGGTCCCCTTCGCATGTGGTAGGATTCAAATTCGATACGAATCCCCATTATGAATCACATACACATCCCCTGTGTATTCCACACGAACCCCCTACATATCTGATAGGTATCCCCCACGGATCTGCCCTGAACGTGTCAAATCCACCCTGAATCCACTTTGAATCTGCTCCCAATCCACTTCAAATCCACCTCTGGAGCCATTGTGGTTGTGACTGCCGCATCCCCAGGCTCACAAAAGTAACAAAGAATTTGATTTGAATTTGAATGTCCAAATTGGTCTGAATTTGTATGAAATCTGAATGTGGTGAATATTCGTGTTTAGATTCCTGGTACGCCTCAGAGGGGGGGATTCTTCCATTGTCTGGGAGCCACCACTGAGAAGGTCACGTCCCGGAACATCACCCTTTTAACTTCTGAAAGAGGTGGTACAACTAGGGGTGTGCACAAATGCAATTTTCAGGGTTTGATTCTTTTAAATTCGAATTTAACCAAATCTGATTCGAATTATGCAAATGCAAATCTATTTGTTCAAATTATTCATTCGAATTTGCACTTATGAATGTTGACGACATTCGTAGATGTCCGTACAATCTTCCCTGGATCCGTACACATCCGTACGCATTCATACATGTCTGCGTGTGTCCTGTAGTTATCCCGCATGCAACCCGATTTCATCCCTTATGGATCCGTAACAAATGCGTACAGATGAGGGAAAGATTTGGATCCTCAAGTACGCATCGTGTACAAACCCATACACTTAGGAACAAATCTACTTTGTTCAAATCTACTTTGAACAAATAGATCCAAAGTGCAAAATTCAAATCAAAACTTTAAATTCAAATTTAAGGACATACGATTTGAAATCGAATGTCAAAATCCAGTCAATTCGATTGAATTTCAAATGCATTCGAATGTTCGTGACCATCCCTGCAGATTTTAAGGCCTGGCCGGGTCAATATGGGTGGAGGCGTCCCTTTAGATGTGTGGGCCACGCCATCTTTTCCTCAAAGTGATGCAGCAGAGGCATTGTTCCCGGTCCTGTTTTTCATCCTTCCAAAATATCCAGAGAGGTAGGTGAGGGCGAGTGGCTACACCTGCCTCCAGGTCACCTTTGTAAGCTTCCGCACTCTGCTTGGGGTTTGAATGATGGTTTCCCAGTCCCAGGGTGCTTGACTCTAGGTTGTAACATCGGGGGCTTTTTGGTCTAGAAAAAGGATGGCTCAGAGGAGACATGGAGGTGCTGAAAACGATGCATGCTCTTCTTAGGTTCTTCTTATACCTACGGGTATAGGACAGGTTCTAAATAGAAATAATAAATAATAAATGAATAAATGTTGTGTGCAAACAGGACAGGGAGCGGTCTTTCCCCTGGTTCCCCAAAATCCTAGAACCAGAGGTCGCCCAATGAAGCTGAATCCTGGATGATTCAGGATAAGCCAAAAGAGAAACACCATAAATGCATAGTTCAGCTTTGGGATTTACCACCAGGGGGACTTGCACAAATGTTGTAGGGTTTTTTGCATTCAAATTCGAGTTGAATTGAATATCCAAACGTTCAATTAGAATGTTTAGAATCCAAATGCAACAAAATTTGATTTAAATTGAATACACGCGAATCTATTCATTCGAATGTTGGAGTCGAATCTGAAGATACAAATGTCGGCAACATTCTGTATCTGTATGCATTTCGTACGTGTCCCGTTTTATCCTGTACGCATCCCGTTTTCGTCCCGTACTATCAGCGCAAATGTGTACAGATACCTATGTGATACATACGTATCTGTACATTCAAATGTTTTGAATCATTCAAATGAATGTTTCGGAACATTCGAAATTTGTTTGAATGTTTAAATTTGAATGTGAAGACCTAATCAGATTCAAAGGTCCACATTGGATCAAATTTGATCAAATTTTGAATGTTTAGAACATTCATGGACACCCCTAGGGCTAACTACTTGCATGGTGTCAAGAAAACATTTGGACCAAGTGGTGGAGGACAGGGCTATGGACGTCTGTTAGCCCTGTTGGCTACTAGAACGAATACCTAGGTGCATCTTTCAGGCTGGGGGGGGGAAGGAACTGGGGTGCTTCTAAGGCCATCTGCTGGGACTCGAGAGCAGGAGAAGTTTTGCCCATGTCTCTGCTTGAGATGCCCATGAGCATTTGGTGGGCCACTGTGTGCGACAGGATGCTGGACTAGATGGCCTGTGGCCTGATCCAGCAAGGCTTCTCTTATGTTCTTATGAGTGTGGCCTCCTCTGGGCATCGGAGGCCATGTTCTGCCGCTTAGAACTAAGCAGCTCAGAGATTGTGAGTGGGGTGGACTATGTCTTGCTTTTAGGCTTCTGTTGGCTGCTGGGTGGCCATGATGAGAAGACTGCTGGGCTAGCTTGGCTGTGGGCCCAATCCAGTGGGACACTTTTTAGGCTTTTAGGTTCCTTACCTACAGGAGTGTTGCCAGGATGGCACAAAAGAGCCCTGCTCCAACGAGCAAGATGGAACCCGCCCCTCATCACGTGCAGCATGCAACACTAAATGAACACCACCCGACCTGAATGCACCAGGAGGGGGTCGCCGTTGCTGCCTTGACTCCTGGCGAAAAGGTGGACCAGCTCTGCTTAGGAAGGCCTTTGGCTGAATGGGGAAACAGCTGGATCTCCCCGTGCTCAGAGGCTGTTATTGTTGAGTAGGTTCATTTTTATATCTGGTCTTTCGTGCCCCTCCAAGGTTGCTTGGTCCATGCTCACAGGTGGGGATTCGGTGGATATCAAGGGCAGGATTAGGGTCAACTTGACGTGGCTCCTGGCCTCGGCTTCCGTACACCCCTCAAAGCTTTTTTGCAGGACAGTAAAAAAACTGCTAAAAGAGCCAATTTAAGCATAAAGTTATAATTAAACACCCAGTGAGAGAAAGGTAACAAGGTGATTAATTTGCCTATTTCTGCAGGAAGGCTTGTGGTTGTTGCTTTTTAAATACCTTCAGTAGATGTGCAGACATGACTGTGATAGAGTTTGGTTTCTCAAAAGCTTCCACACTGCTGAAGGAGAAGGAGAAGGAGAAGAAGAAGAAGAAGAAGAAGAAGAAGAAGAAGAAGAAGAAGAAGAAGAAGAAGAAGAAGAAGAAGAAGAAGAAGAAGAGTTGGTTTTTCTACCTCCCTTTTCTCACCTGTTTAAGGGGACTCAAAGCAGCTGACAAACCTTCTTTTCTTCTCCGCACAACAGAAGGCCACTGGGGCGGCCAAGGGACTAAGTGAGCCAGTTTGGTCTAGTGGTTAGGGAGCCGGCCTCTTATCTGGTAATACCGGGTTGGATTCTGCACTCCTCCACAAAGCCAGCTGGGTGACCTTGGGCTAGTCACAGCTCTCTTCTCAGCTCTCACAGTCCCGCCTACCTCATAGGGTGTCTGTGGTCGGGAGAAGAACAGAAGGTTTGTCAGCTGCTTTGAGTCCCATTAAATGGGTGAGAAAAGCAGGGTAGAAAAGGCAACTCTTCTTCCTACATGAAGCCAGCCGGGTGACCTTGGGCTAGTCACAGCTCTCTCTGAGCTCTCACAGCTCCTCTGTTGTGGGGAAAAGAACAGAAGCTGTGTTTGACTACGAATTTCAGACACCCTGTGAGGTAGGTGGGGCTGTGAGGTCTCAGAGAGAGCTGTGACTAGCCCAAGGTCACCTGGCTGGCTTCATGTAGGAAGAAGAGCTGCTTTTCTCACCCATTTAAGGGGACTCAAAGTGGTTGACAAACCTTCTGCTCTTCTCCACCCAACAGACACCTTGCGAGGTGGGTGGGGCTGTGAGAGCTCAGAAGAGAGCTGTGACCAGCCGAAGGTCACCCAGCTGGCTTAGTGGAGGAGGAGAAGAAGCGTTGGCTTTTCTACCCTGCTTTTCTCACCCATTTAAGGGGACTCAAAGTGGCTGACAAACCTTCCGTTCTTCTCCGCACAACAGACACCCCGTGAGGTGGGTGGGACTGTAGAGCTCAGGAGAGCTGCACCACCGAAATGGGTCCCCCGAGAGCTCTGATGTTTTGTTCCTAACCCTTTCAATCTGGGGATGTGCAGAAATGAAGGTTTTGGCATTCGATTTGTAACGAGTCGAAGGTTAGAAAATTCATATTCGTTCAAATATATCCCTCTCGAATGTGGTAGGATTCGCATGAATATCCGATATGAATGCATACACATCCTATACAAACACATACATATCAGACACGTATCCTATAGGATACATATCTGATATGTATGTGTTTGCATAGGATCAATACATATCAGATCCATATCCCCAGCTTAATTAATGCACGAACTACTGGTATGAACGTCAGTGTGCAAATGTCTTAACATTCATGGACCAATGTCCGCCTTTGCACAAATTCTTACGAATTACAAACGTCACAATATTCATGCGCGTCCCTATTTCCGTCCTCCATGGAACAGACCGAATTCCTTCTGACTGCAGAAATGGAAACGTACAATGATGCATCCATGCATTGTCCACAGCCAGGATGATGTGGAAAGAGTCCGGCCCATGGCGTTGCAGGGAAAGGCAGGGGTCAAACCCCTCTCTCCCTCCCTCCGTTCCAGACAACGTTTCCGCTGCAGCTGTTGGATGACCAGCTTTTAAGCGTCCAGGCTTTGCATTTTAACTCGCTCAGAGTTCTGCAAAGGGTTTTGTTTCTGGTGGAAGGCAGCACACCTAAATTTTCCAGTCCCGATGTTCTGTGGTTTTACTTATCTTGTTTTTTGTCCTGCTCAGTAAACTGCTGTGGGGAAAATTAACTATCAGTCGCAACAGCTAATGGTGAAATTGTAACCCTGTGTCGATTATTTCCCAGGTAAGGTGAGCATAAATTCCTCTCCTTGTCTGAGCCAATGTAGGGGGTGTAGCTCAGTGGTAGAACAAACCACCTGGAATGCAGAGGGTGGCCGGTTCAATCCCCAGCCTCTCTCCGGAAGCTGGCAATGGCAAACCACTTCTGTATTACTGCCAAGAAAACTGCATAAAGGGCCCATGGAGTCTGGGAAGGGCTGTAGCTCACAGGTAGAGCAAACAGCCTGGAAAGCCGAGTATTGCTGGCTCATTCCCTAGAACCTCCTCAGAAGCAGGCAATGGCAAACTACTTTGGTATTCCTGCCAAGAAAACTGCATAAAGGGGCCCATGGAGTCTGGGAAGGGCTGTAGCTCACAGGTAGAGCAAAAAGCCTGGAAAGCCAAGTTATGCTGGCTCATTCCCTAGAATTTCCTTAGAAGTAGGCAACGGCAAACTACTTTGGTATTCTTGCCAAGAAAACTGCATAGAGGGGCCCATGGAGTCTGGGAAGGGCTGAAGCAGAGGGTGGCTGTTTCAATCCCCAGCCTCTTCCTGGAAGTAGGATATGGCAAACCACTTCTGTATCTCTGCCAAGAAAACTGTGCAAAGGGGCCCATGCGGTCAACCAGGAGCCAGCCATAATTTGGTGGTACCCAATGACCACAACCAAATGTAAACAGGCGCTGAGGGCCGTTTTTCAATGCCAGGTTGGGGATGTGTATTTTCAGTTCTCATTTCTTGCTCCCACATGGATGCAGAGGAAGCGTGACTAACCACGTGCTGTTTCTATGCTGGGAAGTCCTCCAATGGAGACCGGAAACGGCTGGGAGTTGGCCTTTTTCACAGAAACAAGTATCCTTCCAAGTGCGTTCTTGACATTTGATCGATAACGAATCAAATGCTCGAAAATCTGTATCCGTACAAATAGGTCACATTCGAATGCGGTAAAATTCTATTCGATACGAATCTATTCGTACGAAGATTCGAAACGTATCTGATACGAACGAATAAGTATCCTACACGTATCCATAACGTATCCGCGCTCTTAAAACACTAAATCCGACCTGAATTCGCTTTTAATCTGCTCTCAATCTGTGTTGAATGCAATCTGGATCCACTCCGGATGTGACTGGTGCTCTGTTTTTCCACACCCCCAATCTAATGAATGTCCGAACTATTCGTACGAATGTCAGTGTACAAACATCTTAACATTTGAATCGTGTACAGAAGTCCAAATTCGTCCGAATAACGCATGTTACGAATATTCACACAGATCCCTAGTGGTCGCTCTTCTCTATTTTGAGTGGGTGAGCCAGTTTGGCCTAGTGGTTAGGGAGCCGGACTCCTATCTGGGAATACGGGGTTCAATTCCGCCCTTCCCCATGAAGCCAGCCGGGTGACCTTGGGCTAGTCACAGCCCTCTTCTGAGCTCTCACAGCCCCACCTACCTCACAGGGCATTCTGTTGTGGAGAGAAGAACTGAAAGTTTGTCAGCCGCTTTGAGTCCCCTTAATTGGGTGAGAAAAGTGGGGTAGAAAAGCCAACTCTTCTTCTTCTTCTTCTTCTTCTTCTTCTTCTTCTTCTTCTTCTTCTTCTTCTTGAGGATCCTGATGTCTTCCCCCCCCCCCCACCTTAGAAACTTCATGAAGAATTTCCCCTTTCCCCTTTGGATCTTTCTGTCTGCCCCGCAAGAGAAGGCAACCCGTTGTCTCCATGCCAGTCTCTGCGTGCAGAAGACTTCCTTTGAGGAGAGATAAGGGAAGCTCACGATCAAAAGAGAGAGCTGCGGTGAGTGCTTATTTTTCGCTACTTCCAAGCAAGACCCAAAGTCATCAAAAGATGAAAAGCAGGAATTTACAGGCCACTGGCGCCCTGTTGGCTCTCCTTTTGAAGCTGTCAGGATGGCCGGTTGGTGGACACCTAGATCTGAAGACGCCGGTGAAGGCTAATCTGTTGGGCTCGGGATCTGAAGATGTTAGGTGTGGCCGGACTGTGGACACCTAAAGACTCCAAGGAGTTTGGAAGGTCATGAAGGGTTAGAGTGCTGGACTCGTATCTCGTAGTCACCAGGTTTCATTCTACACTTCTCTGCGATGCCAGCTGGGTGGCCTTGGGCTAGTCACAGCTCTCCTTCTCAGCGGTCGCACCTCCACCTACCACAGAGGGTGTCCAGTGTGGGGAGAAGAACAGAACATTTGTCAGCTACTTTGAGCCCCCTTAAATGGCTGAGAAAAGAAGGGTATAAAAACCTCCACGAAGCCAGCCGGGTGACCTTGGGCTAGTCACAGCTCTCCTTCTCAGCTCTCACAGCTCCACCTACAACACAGAGTGTCCAATGTGGGGAGAAGAACAGAAAGTTTGTCAGCTACTTTGAGTCCCCTTAAATGGCTGAGAAAAGAAGGGTATAAAAACCTCCACGAAGCCAGCCGGGTGACCTTGGGCTAGTCACAGCTCTCTTTCTGAGACCTCACAGCCCCACCTAGCTCATAGGGTGTCTGAAATTCGTATTTACCAAGCCAACCTGCACATACGAAGGTTGACAACATTTGTATGTGCCTATACTCACCTTACCCACATCTGTACTCATCTGTAAGCATCCCATAGTTATCCCGTAAGCAACCCGTTTTTGGCCTGTACGGATCCATACAAATGCGGCCGGATGCGTGAAAGATGTGGATCTTCAAGTACGCATCGTGTATGAGCCCGTACACGTACGAATGTCCAGATAATTTGAACAAATAGGTCCAGAATTCAAAATTCGATACAAATGTTTACATTTGAATTTCGGGACATTCTATTTGGGTTCGAATGTCAGAATTCGGCACATTTGAGCGGATTTCGAATGCCTACGAATATTCATGCACATCCCTGCTGTCTTTTCACTCTTTCTCTAGCTGAATTTCTTCCTGGGGGAGGAGAGGTTCAGAGCCCCTCTGGACGCCTGAGCCAGCCTCATTGTTCCCCGGCAGACCCATCTGCTTTGCGTGTGACTCTTTCGGAATCGCAGTTTAGCTGGGAGAAGGTTTAGAATTAATCCCAGAATGAGGGCAGGGGCCTTCTGCGGAGTGCTTCCCTGCTTCCATCTGTTCGCTTGCGTCCCTTTCAGCCCGCGCCGTCGCTGATAAAACACGCCAGCCAAAGCTGCCCTTGATGTGGCCGGATGGGAAAAGAGAATTGCTTTAAGGCCCCCTTTCCCTGGGAGGCCCTGGCTGGCCAGCCGGCCGACCTTGCCTGTCCTGCACACGTCGGTAAACACTGCACCAAAGGACTTGGCCGTTGCAAGGGGGTGTGTGGGAGAGGGAGAGGGAGGGAGGGGAAAAGAGAAGGAGAGACAGGGAGGGAGAGAGCAAGGGAGGGAGGGAGAGGGAGAGAAGGATGGAAAGACAGGGAGGGAGGGAGAGGGAAAGAGAGAAGGAGGGAAAGACAGGGAGGGAGCAAGGGAGGGAGAGAGGGAGGGACAGAGAAGGAGGGAGAGAGAGAGGGAGGGAGGGAGAGAGAAGGAGGGAGGGAGAGGGAGAGAAGGAGGGAAAGACAGGGAGGGAGGGAGCAAGGGAGGGAGAGAGGGAGGGACAGAGAAGGAGGGAGGGAGAGAGGGAGGGAGGGAGAGAGAAGGAGGGAAAGACAGGGAGGGAGGGAGGGAGAGGGAAAGAGAGAAGGAGGGAAAGACAGGGAGGGAGCAAGGGAGGGAGAGAGGGAGGGACAGAGAAGGAGGGAGAGAGAGAGAGAGGGAGGGAGAGAGAAGGAGGGAGGGAGAGGGAGAGAAGGAGGGAAAGACAGGGAGGGAGGGAGCAAGGGAGGGATAGAGGGAGGGACAGAGAAGGAGGGAGGGAGAGAGGGAGGGAGGGAGAGAGAGAGAAGGAGGGAGGGAGAGGGAGAGAAGGAGGGAAAGACAGGGAGGGAGGGAGAGGGAAAGAGAGAAGGAGGGAAAGACAGGGAGGGAGCAAGGGAGGGAGAGAGGGAGGGACAGAGAAGGAGGGAGAGAGGGAGGGAGGGAGAGGGCGAGAAGGAGGGAAAGACAGGGAGGGAGAGAGGGAGGGAGAGGTAAAGGAAGGAGAGACAGGGAGGGAGAGAGGGAGGGAGGGAGAGAGAAGGAGGGAGAGAGAGTGAGGGAGGGAGAGGGCAAGAAAGAGGGAAAGACAGGGAGAGAGGGAGGGAGGGAGAGGTAAAGGAAGGAGAGACAGGGAGGGACAGAGAAGGATGGAGGGAGAGAGAGAGGGAGGGCGAGGGTGAGAAGGAGTGAAAAACAGGGAGGGAGGGAGACAGAGGGAGGGAAAGAGAGAAGGAGAGACAGAGAGGGAGGGAAAGAGGGAGGCACAGAGAGGGAAAGAGAAAAGGAGGGAGGGACACAGAGAGAGGGAGGGACAGAGAGGGAGAGAGGAGGAAAAGACGGAGGGAGAGGGAGAGAGAGGGAGAGGGAGAGGGAGAGGGAGGATGAGAGAGGGAGGGGAGGGAGGGAATGGGGAGAGGGAGAGTGAAAGGGGAGGGGGAGAACAAGCCCCATTTACACATTCAGATCATTCAAAAATCTGTATTCAAGTTCAAATGTGCAAATTTGGATTTTTGAAAATCCGATTCAAGTTCAAACGCCGATATTCATTGGATTTGAATTGAATATTTGGATTTTTGAATATTCGTGCTCATCCCCAGCCTGGTGGTGGGTAAATAATTTTGAAAAAAACGCCGTTCTGACACTTGGGAGGGTGAAGCGGCGAGCAACACTCCGAGTGTTCCTCCATGCTCAAAGGGCCACTTTCATGTGTTGGCCTGGAGGTGGCCAAAATCCCCCGTCCAGAACATCAGAGGAGCAAAGCGAAAGGTCATCGCGCCAGAGGAGCCACCAAGGCAGGCAGTAAACACAGTAAAGTCTTGGGCACCTTCAAGGCAAAGCCATTCGTGATGGCGGGGGTTGCTGTGGGCAGCTTAGCCGTGGCCAGAGTGACCTTTGGAGTGGGCTCAGAGATCTCTTGCAGGTCAACATAACATGCCCAGTTGGTTTTTGAAACTTCTTGGACACAAGAATCCCATTTTTTTTCCATTGGGAAAAGAAAAAAGAAAAGAGCGAGCTCCTTATCAAGGGCAAAAACACAGCAGACTGATGGAATTGTTCATGTTTCCAAGCCAGGAATTGGTTCAGTTATACTGAATTTCTGGATATTCGAACAACTGCATGAATATTTGGCACATTTGAAATTCATACAAATTTGTATGAATTTTGACATCCGTGGGCAAATTGAAAGGGGCTCATGTGCCCACGGATCGAATGGATCTGAAGATTGGATCTGCCCACTCTGGCCTCCTGTCCCCCCTGGCTGCACCCCCTTACCCCCAAATGCAGCCACCCCAATCCTCTGTGTCCTCCACTGCTATTCATGGGCTCATCCAAGGCCCAAGTAGGCCTTCTGCAGCTGCATGCACACCTCCAGAAGGCCTGCTTTGTGAACCAGTTTGGTCTTGTGGTTAGGAAGCCGGACTTTTATCTAGGAATATTGGGTTTGATTCTGCACTCCTCCATGAAGCCAGCTGGGTGACCTTGGGCTAGTCACAGTTCTCTTTCTGAGCTCTTACAGTCCCACTGTCATGCCCTGTTCGGCCTCATCAGAAGAGGAGGAGATGCCGGCAATGCGACCACAGGCTGAGGAACAGCCACAGGAGGGCATGGCAGGCATGGAAGAGCTAAGGCTGGGCCCAGGTGAGTGGCCAGACAGCTCTGGTGATGAATCCACTAGCAGTGAGCCTAATCAAAGGCTCTCTCATCACCTGCTTAGGCAGCAGAAGCAGGTGAGACGGAGATCAGAGTGATTAGCCCAGCTGCACCGTGGGAGTGGCTCTGACTCCTCTGTTTAAGAACAAGCTCACCTCGCCTCAAGTTGCTGCAGACAATGCCTTAACATCCTTGTGTTACCTGAGCTTGAAATCCTGGACTCCTTGTGACCTGCTGACCCTTTGGACTGCCGGACTCTTGCTGACTTTCTGGACTCCTAGACCCTGGACCGGAACTGAGCTTGAGAATGCCTGGAACTCTTGGAACTGAGTAGCTGTGCAAGTGTTTGCCTGTTGCCTGGCTGGCCTACAACGTGACACCCACTGACCTCACAGGGTGTCTGTTGTGGGGAGAAGAACAGAAGGTTTGTCAGTAGCTTTGAGTTCCTACTTCTTTTTCTCAAATGGGCATGCAATGGTGGTGGCAGATAAGTGGAGGTGGGAGGTGGGAAGCGAAGAGAGGCATGGGGGACTCCCTTTGTGTGTGAATATTCTTGGATGTTTGCATGCAAAGCTGAATACCCCCATATTCATGTGGAGGGGGGGTCTGGTCACATCCAATCAAATGCGGGAAATTGTCTTCATGCTAAGGATGTGCACAAAGATTTGTAACATTTGTCATTCATAGGAATGTGTATGAATGCGGATATTTGCACGTGAATTGAATGTTAACAATATTCAAATGTTACAAACGAATACAAATGTTTTCGGACATTCGTATGAGTAGTTTGGACATTCTTTAGATTGGGTGCGTGGGAAAACGGAGTGCCAGTCACATCCGCAATGGATCCAGATTGCATTCAACATCGATCAACCGCAGATTAAAAGTAGATTCAGGTCAAGTTTGATGTTTTCAGAGCACGGATATGTTACGGATACATATTTGGTCGTATCAGATATGTATTTGTTCGTATAGGATACATTTTGGATATGCATTCATTCGTCTCGATACGTATCGAATATTCATGCGAATATGTACAAATAGAATTTTACCACATTTGAATGGGATCTATTTGTACGAATGAGGATTTTCAAACATTCAGTTTGTTACGAATCAAATATGAGAATGTGCACCCAGCTACTTCACACACATCCCTCACCACTTGTTTGGTTTGATGCAAATGGCTTCCGATGCAAATGGTTTGATTAGATCTTAGACATGAACCAAACTTTACACACCACTTTTGGTAATACTGGTGTCAATGGGTGATTTTCCACCGCGCTCCTTTGATCCAGATCTAAGAAGATCCGGATCTAAGGAATGGGTACATTCTTTAATCCGGATCTAGTAGATCCGGATTAAGGGAAGTACCCAGTGTGTTTCCATGGGTGGTCTAGCACCCAATAGCACCTGTTTGGAAATCTGGATCTACCCATGAGGGGTCTGCCTGTCACCCCAGGTGTTTGGGGGGACAGGGGGTGCAATCTCCAAAGTGGCTTCGAAGTCACTTCGAAGTCATTTCGAAGTCTGTGCAAATCAACTCCATTGAAGTCTGTGCTGAACTTCGGAGTGAACTTTGGAGTGAACTTCGGAGTCACTTCGGAGTCCACTCTGAAGATCAGCCCAGACTTTAAAGACACTCCGGAGCTATTTTGCACAGACTTCGAAGTGATTTCGAAATGGCTTCGAAGCTTAGGTTTTGGGGCTCCCCCCATGGGTGCCCCTTCCCCCTAGCCTCCTCTAGACCCCATTGCCACACAAGCGCGGAAACAGGCTCCCTTTAATCCGGATTTTTTGCCTGAAGACCCCATTGTAATCCGGATTAAAGCCCCAAAAGTACCCATTTGATCTGGTTTCCCCAGCGGCAGTCGAAACAATCAGGTCCCAAATGGGTGCCGTGGTGAAAATGGGATCATCTGGCTCACACCCAAATTGGTCCTTAATGGGTGCAAAAATGGGTACTTTCTGACAGTGGAAAAACACCCAATACCACGTACCTGTTAAAGAGCAGGGGTGTGCAAGAATGCAATTTTTGACATTTGATTTGATTCAAACATTCAAATGTTTGGATTCATATGAATAGAGAAAAAATGAATATATTCAAGTTCAAAACAATTCAAATACATTCGTGTCTCAACGTATGAATATTCTATTCTTATTTGATTATACGAATGTTGACAACATTTGTATGGGTCCGTACGCATCCCGTTTTTATCCTGTACATATCTGTACAAATGTATGGATACGAATAAGATGCTTACAGATACGTATGTAATGTGTATGTTTTCATTCATGTACGAATGTCGGAATAATTAGTATGAATGATTTGAAACATTTAAATTGGTTTGAATGTTAAAAAAATGAATGCATAGACATTCAACTCAAATTCAATTGAATTTTGAATATTTCAAATATTCTTGCCCATCCCTATTAAAGAGTGGGCAGGATACTCCTTAGCATGTGAGACCCATGAACTGGGAACCAAATTGCTGCAAACTGTTCTGTCTTGTCTCCAAATTTGCAGTAGGAAACCTTAGTCCCAGATCTGGAGGCATGGATTCCATGTGAGGGTTTCTCACTGAATGCACAATGCCCATTGTTCTTCATGCACCATTTGGGTCCATACAGCAGAAAGAGAAATGACGCTCTCTGGCCTTCAAGTGGTGCTGGAACATTTTTTCTTAATGACACACTAAGCCAAAGAGACACTAGACAGAGAGGCAAAACAACCAACAGCTTGGCACCTGGTAATGATTACTTAGACTTACTACACAGGATGCATAAATATGGATGATGTCTAGAGGGCAGCAGAGAGAGAGAGAGAGAGAGAAAACACTTGTTCTTTGCTGCCATCTAAAGGTTGCCTGGATTTTTGCAACCTAGATATATTAGCTTTAGTGGTGATCCTAAAGGTAGAACAAGAAGAGATGAATGTGAAAAGGTGACACCCTGATGTTTGTCTTCCAAATATTTATCCAAAAAATAGGACATGGGGAATGAGTCTTTGCTGATCTGCTGCAGAATGTTGTCCTACGGAAAGGTTGGAAGATACTGGAAAAGGCTAGAGATTGACCAACATACTTGCCCTTGTTTGGCACCCTAAGGAGAGCTGCTATCTTTTGTAGTACTATCTTGTACTTTGGAGGTGGAATAAGGAAGGCTTGGGGGGGGGGGAGAGAGAACGAGTCCGACTCCTATCTAAAGTGTAGCCAATGCGTTTTGGCATCCCCAGCTACTCATCCGACATCCTAGTGGGTTAAACGATATTAATCTGTTACAGCAAATCTACACATGACTTCGGCGGGTAGGGTCGGTGGTAGAGATGTGCACGAATGGGGTTTTTGACATTCAGTTTATAACGAATCGAACGTTAGAAAATCCACATTCGTACAAATAGTTTCCCTTTGAACATTGTAGGATTCTATTCAATATGAATGTATTCATATGTATTCGTACGGATACCCAGTATGAACTAATACGTATCCGATATGTATCCGACATGAACACATATGTATCTGATACATATCCTGCAACAAATCTGGCCTGAATCCATTTTGAATCCGCTCTCAGTCCATGCTGAATGCAATCTGGATCCATTGGAGATGTGACTGGCGCAGCCACTTTCCCACCTCCCCGGTTTAACAAATGTCCAAACTATTAGTACAAATTAGGGTTATGCATGAATGCAATTTTTGACATTCGAATAGGTTCAAATGGAATATTCGAATATCTGAATTTGTACGAATAGAGAAAAAAACAAATTAAAATTCAAACCGATTTGAATACATTCATGTCTATTCGTACGAATATTTGATATGTATTTGATGATACAAATGTCGTACACATTCATATGCATCCCGTTTTTATCCCGTACGCATCCCGTTTTCATACAGGATACGTATGTATGTGTATGGATAAATACACATATGAATGTCTGAATTATTCATATGAATCAAAATATTTGTATTCTTTTGAATATTAAAAAATGAATGTTTGGACATTCGGTTCGAATTCGAATGTCCGGATTTAGCAGAATTCGATCAAATAACAAATATTTCAAACAGTCTTGCGTATCCCTAGTACGAATGTCCGGAAAGATTCGTATTCATACGAGTGTCAATGTACAAATATTGTAACATTGGATTTGTGTCCGAATGTCCAAATTCATACAAATGGCTAACGTTACGAATATTCGGGCACGTCCCTTGTCAGTGGTCCAAGGAATCTGCCCACTCCCAAGCTGCCATGGGGGCTTCCTCTTCTACCGGAGCCCAACAACCCGTCCAGGGCTCCGCTGTGGGTCCTTTTGTCCACACCGGAGGGGCCCTAGACGGAAATGGAAGATGTGAACAGGAGCACGTCATGCGCTAATGTTTTCCTCCCGGGCTCCTGTGGAGAAAGAGAAAGGAGAGGGAGGGAAGGGACGGATAGAGGGATACCTCCCTCCATTGTATATCTGCCCTACCTTTTCATATTCTAATAGCTTCCCGCCCTTGATTTGTGAGGTTTTTTTTCCCTCTCTCTTTCTCTCCCTGAGAGTCCTGCTGGGAATTCTCCCCATCAGAGGCACACGCCGTCCCTCGGTAAATTACACCAAGATATAATGAAGGAGGGGAAGTCGGTGACTTGGTGACATGGCTCCCCGGGGCACCTTAATTCAAATATTTGTGGAGCCGAGCATGCAAGGCATTGTGGGTAGGGGGAAGAGTCGCCCCCTCAGCAGGCTGCTTGAAAGTGCACGGCACAGAGGGTTAGGGGCAGACCACGGACGATACTTCCTTGGGGAGGAGGGTAGACCTGGCTCCTCAGAGGCCGTCGAGGGAAGGTGGGGGGGCATCACAGTGCCCCGTGTGTTCAGGGGGGCAAACCGCTCTGTTTGTCTCCTTCTCCCAAAATGCAGAGCCAGGGGTGGTTCTGGAGGAACTGGGACAGAGACGACAGGACTGAGGTTTTTTGTTCTTCGTTTTTGGATGCAAGAGGTAGTTGTGCACCGCGTGACCCCGGGTCACCAGCTTGGACGAGGTCAGAAAATGGCTTGGATTGATTCATGGGACACAAAGCTGTCAATGGCCATTAGACCCGATGGCTGTAGGAGGTGGCTTGATTTTTAAGGGCAGCTGTTTTAGGACTGTGAGAAGGGCAAGCTGTGTGCCCAGTCCTGCTAGTGGGCTTCCTGGGGCAGAAGATCAGCCACTGGGGGAACAGGCTGCTGGACCAGATGGGCCATGGGTGTGATCCAGAGTGACATTCTTAGGTTCTTATATCTCTGGAGGCAAGCTGGGTCTGATCTAGCAGGACATCTCCTAGGTTCTTCTGCTGATAAAGGCTAGCTGTTGGGGAAATGCTTGTGTCCTCCTGGTGGACCACTGAGGGAACTGGCTGTTGGACCAGATGGGCCATGGGTGTGATCCAGAGCGACATTCTTAGGTTCTTATGTCTCTGGAGGCAAGCTGGGTCTGATCTAGCAGGACATCTCCTAGGTTCTTCTGCCTCTAAAGGCCCACTGCTGGGGAAATGCTTGTGTCCTCCTGGTGGGCTACTGGAGGTCTGTTGGACCAGGTGGGCCATGGGTCTGATCCAGAGGGAGATTCTTAGGTTCTTATGTCTCTGGAGGCAAGCTGGGTCTGATCTAGCAGGACATCTCCTAGGTTCTTCTGCTGATAAAGGCTAGCTGTTGGGGAAATGCTTGTGTCCTCCTGGTGGACCACTGAGGGAACTGGCTGTTGGACCAGGTTGGCCATGGGTGTGATCCAGAGTGACATTCTTAGGTTCTTATGTCTCTGGAGGCAAGCTGGGTCTGATCTAGCAGGACATCTCCTAGGTTCTTCTGCCTCTAAAGGCCCACTGCTGGGGAAATGCTTGTGTCCTCCAGGTGGGCTACTGGAGGTCTGTTGGACCAGGTGGGCCATGGGTCTGATCCAGAGGGACATTCTTAGGTTCTTATGTCTCTGGAGGCAAGCTGGGTCTGATCTAGCAGGACATCTCCTAGGTTCTTCTGCTGATAAAGGCTAGCTGTTGGGGAAATGCTTGTGTCCTCCTGGTGGACCACTGAGGGAACAGGCTGTTGGACCAGGTTGGCCATGGGTGTGATCCAGAGCGACATTCTTAGGTTCTTATGTCTCTGGAGGCAAGCTGGGTCTGATCTAGCAGGACATCTCCTAGGTTCTTCTGCCTCTAAAGGCCCACTGCTGGGGAAATGCTTGTGTCCTCCTGGTGGGCTACTGGAGGTCTGTTGGACCAGGTGGGCCATGGGTCTGATCCAGAGAGACATTCTTAGGTTCTTATGTCTCTGGAGGCAAGCTGGGTCTGATCTAGCAGGACATCTCCTAGGTTCTTCTGCCTCTAAAGGCCCACTGCCGGGGAAAGCACTTGGGTTCTGCTGGTGGACTTCCTTGCGGATCTGGTTGGCTGCTGGGGGAACCGGCTGCTGGACTAGATGAGCCATGGTTCTGATCCAGTGGAGCATTTCTTACGATCTTATACTTCTAAAGGCCAGCTGTTGGGGAGGTCAATCTGTGTGTCCTGCTGGTGGCCTTCCCTGTGCTGCTAGTTGGCCATTGGAATAACAGGACCACCTGTGTAAAAACACTTTCTTAGGTGCCTGTGAATTGTGAATTGTAGGCAGAGTAGCCTCACAAACGGCATTCCAAAGGGAAGGAGCTACCACTGAGAAGGCCCAGCTGGCAAGTGATTTTAAAATGGCCTTCTAGTATGACACGGAACCTGCAGTAAGACCTCCCCAGGTCATCTCTGGGCTCTTCCAGGGTTATACAGGGGGAGGCATTCTGAAAGGGGTGGTAGCATATACATGAGGAAAATCTTTGAGTGATTTGTAGCAATGTGCACAAATGTTCAAAATATTCATTATTTGTACGAATTTGGACACATTTGGACAATCACACACAAATAGAATGTCCAGATATTCGTACTTTAGTATTCGTATGAATGCAAATATATTGAGTTATTTGTAAGAATAATTTGGACATTTGAATGTGTACAGATATGTATACGCATTCATCTTGTGCATATCCATACGGATCCTGTGTGCATTCCGTGTGCATCCCATTTTCAACCCATACGCATCCATATGGATACATATGGGTTGAAAATGGGATGCACACGGAATGCATACGGGATGCGCATGGGAGGCATACAGATACGTACAGGATCTGTATGTAGCCATAGAGATATGAATGTCCAAATTATTCATACGAGTACATACAAATGGACTTTCATTTTTTCCAATATTTGGAGACAGTCGAATTTTTGAATGTTTGATTTGTTACCAATGGAATTCAAAAATTGCATTCCTGCATTCCTAGCAATTTGATTGTTGGAACAAAACAAACAGAGTTTTAAAAATCAGGTAGATGCATGCATGCTCACATGCTCACGTGCTCACATGCTCACATGCACACTACAAAACAGTGAGCCACAGACAAGCAGGAGGATTACGATGGGGCCTTGAATCAATGCATCCAGGGATTTCTTGGTATGGTTGCATAGTCCATATAATCCCGTCTCCGGTTGGCAAAAGATTCTGGTGGGGGGGGGGTTGGCTCCCCCCAAGTCCAGAGGAGTGTTGTTTTCTTTGGAGGACAGAGCGGGCAGTGGTTTATGGCACAGTTGTAAGGGTCTGTTTAGGAAAACAAATGGTAGTGTCCAGCAAAAAGCTGCGGCCAGCTCAAAGTAAAATCAGCATGGGCCTCAGAGGATGATGAATGCAAAATTGCCTGAGTCCTGGGGGCCTCTCTCTTTCTGTCCAGTGAAAGTGACTTCACTGAATTCCAGCCACGCAGGGTAAACAGAGGTAAGAGTCCCGTAATCAACAAACTCCCTCTTGGAACCCGATTCCCCATAATGCTTTGCTAGAGCAAACTCCTGCAGGCGTGCTTGCTTGCGTGCCGAGGTCTTGGGAAACTGGCCGGTCTCCAGGACTGGGGAGAACAGCCTTATGGGAGCATACACACACATTCTGAGCATCCCCGGAAGAGCCACGCTGCCACGTATTGTGAGCTTAGTGCTCCTTAACCAGGCATGATCATAGCTGCTGGAGCTTGAGAATAAAACGATATCTCTGTTGAACACCCAGATGATCCCGAAATTCAGATTATAAGAATGTTCCATGGATGGCTTCCAGGAGAGAGAAACGGCACTGGGCTGGGCTCTGGTTGGACCTATCTGTTGGTTGTGCTAAACCTTGTGATTAGAGACGTGAACAAATATTTGTAGCATTTATCGTTGGTACAAAATTCGGACATGCGTACACAAATCAAATGTTACAACATTTGTGCATTAATGTTCATGTGCATATGAATGTTCTGGAACATTTGTATGAATAGTTCATAAATTCAATAAATTGGGGATATGTATCTGATACTAGAAATGGGCAAGAATATTCAAAGCATTCAAAATTCGGTCGAATTTGTTCAAATTTGGTCATTCAAATTCTAATCGGAGGTCTATACTTTCGCTTTTTAACATTCAAATGAATTTTGAATCTTTGAAATCATTCGTATGTATCATTTGGACATTCGTATGTGTACGGATACATATGTATGCATTTGTACGGATACGTACGGGACAAAAACAGGATGCATATGGGATAAAAACGGGATGCGTGCAAATGTGTACAGATGCATACGGATACATATGAATGTTGATGACATCCGGTGTTTCTGCTTTGGCTGCGGAAACCGTTTCAACCACCCTTTTAAGACCCATTTAAAACCCTTACCTACTTACCTTCCACACTGGAGACCTCTTTAGCGACCTTTCCTGGTGTTCACTTCCGCATTTCGGTGCCCAAGATCCATTTCTAAAACGGGTCTCGCCGCCGAAAATTAGGTCTTCAATCCATCCCTTCGCCTGGATCTGTGTGGAAGAAGGATGCTTCCACACATGGCCAGGCGAAGGGATGGATGTCCCTGTGGCCACCATGTTGGGAGGGGCGGAAGCAGGATAGCCTGCCTCAGAAGCCCCTCCCTCGCGTGCCATATGCCACCGGAAACATGCGGTGATTGGCAGCTGCATGATCCAGTCCCGCGGCTCCGAGAGTAGCGTTGGCGCTGCGGGAATCCGGCAGCCTTTTTGAATGGGTGCTGTGTCTTCTGCGCAGCACCCAGGCGATCCAGCCGCCTGATCCGGCCTCACCACACGTGTGTGGATGTGGGGAGGCCTCCTCGGATCCGTCCCTATTTGGGACAGATCCTCCGGAGGACTGCTTGCTGAAAAACGGATCTTCTTAGATCTGTTTTTCAGCGACAAATGCGGAAGCACCCATTCATATCATCAAATATGAATTGAATATTCATACAAATAGATATGAATACATTCACATTGAATCGAACGTGAAACGTTCAGATTGATTCAAATTTTCCGATATTCGATTCGAATAAAATTGAATGGCGAAAATTGCATTTGCGCACACCCCTATCCAATACATATCCAGTACGTACGCGTTGGTAGGAAATGTATCTCCTATGTATGTGTATAGGATCCATGTCCAGGATCCGTATGCATTTGTATCGGATATTCATATGGATTCATCTGCATCTAATAGAATCCTACCACATTTGAAGGGGATCTATTGGAACGGAAATGAATTTTCTAACATTTAATTCATTATGAATTGCATGTCAAAAAAACACACTTGGGCACATCCCTAGCTGTGATGATAAAGTTGTGCAACATCAAAGCGAGGCCTTAAGCCAGCTTCTTGTCCAAAACGTGCCACACGGAGCGTTCTGATACCCAAATGATTCTGGCTGGGGTCCTTCCCTGAGGCAATGCGTATTCTGCGTTTGACAAAGTGTAATTCTGCCACCTGAATGCATCGTTCCAATCTGAGTCCTTGGCGTCATTCTCATTTTGGTGAGTTGCAGTCAAAAACACCACACTCGGCGACATCAGAGCGAGTCACCGGTGTGTTCTGATTTCCAAGCCACCCTGCCTGCCTGGATTTTTTTTTCCGAACCAGTTCGGATTCTGTGTTGGGCAAAGTGAAATTTTGTCAGCTGAGCTCACTATGCAGATTTGGGGTCTTCAGCGCACCCTCGTTTAGGAATCTGCACAAAGACTCATCACATTCAAAATTCATCTGAATTTGGACATTTGAGTTCAAACCAAATGTTGGTGCATTTGAAGACTGACATTCGAATGCTTCGTAACGTTCGTATGAAGCTTCATTAGATTTGTGAACCTGTGAGGGTGGAAAGTTGCTGCTCCAGACATCTGCAATGGATCCAGGGTGGATTCAAAGAGGATTCAGAATGAATTAAAAGTGGATCAAGAGCACATTTGACGCATTCAGAGTGGACACATAGGGGAGATGTAGGGATTTGTAGGCGATTTGTAGTGGGGATTTGAATCAGATTCTTATCAAACATTTGTATTAAATTCAAATCCTACCACATTTGAAGATCTATTTGAACAAATATGATTTTTTTTTGCATTCGATTCAATACGAATCGAACACACACACATCAGCTGTGGAAAACTAGGAGGCCTTTGGGCTCTTTCTTGCCTTTGGATGTTCAGTATTTGAAGCCCCAAACTGCTTGGAAGACAACAGAGATGGGGTAATTTCAGGATATTCGAGCAGACAGCCGTACTTGTTCAGACACTTTGCAAGTTCACAATGAATCAAACCACCAGGGGTGTGCAAGAACGCAATTTTCGACATCCGATTCGTAATGAATCGAATATTCAAAAATCCAAATTTGCACAAATAAGGAAAAACGAATGTCCGGGCCTTCGATTCAGTACAAATATATTCATATGCACTTGTTCAAATAAATCATACATTCGTATCTCTAAAGTTACATATGCATCTCGTATGTACTTGTATGCATCCTGTACGCATCCCGTACGCATCCCACCTTTATCCCATACAAGATGTGAATGTATCTGTATAGATAGAATGCCCAAATTATTCCTATGAATAACTCGAGATATTCATATTTATTTGAATTTGGAAATCCAAACGTCCAGACATTTGATTCGTATATGAATGGCTGAATTTGTCCGAATTCGTATGAATAATGAATATTTCAAATGTTCATGCAGATCCCTACAAACCACCCTGTAGTTCAGAAAATAATGGTTTGAAGAGAACCCAAACCAAGGGCCTTTCTAATGAGGCAATCAAGAGTCCCCAAAAAGCAAACCACCCAATTTTAGTTCATGCCCTGTTTTTAGCAGCTACCCCAAAGTTCAAGGAAACCTGGCTAGGAATGTGCACGAATATTCGAAGACATTCAAAATTCGATCGAATTCATCCAGATTTTGACACTCAGTTTTGAATCATATGTCCCTAAATTCAAATCTAAGCATTCAAATGAATTTCGGATTTTCAAATTTATTCATTAGAATTATTCGGACATTCATAAGTGTACGGATTCGTACAGGTTGCTTTCTTGCACGTACCAAACTTCCCTGCATCTATACGCATTTGTAGAGATCCGTACGGGCCAAAATGGGTTGCAGACGGGATAACTATGTGATGCCTACAGGCTTGTATGGATGCGTACGGGATGCGTAGCAAGACATACAGGGACCTTCGGGTATGGGGCGGGATAGAAATGTAAATAAATAAATACAAATGTTGTCAACCTTTGTAAGTGCAGATTTGAACTGAGAATTCAAACGAATAGATTCAAATTTGCTAAATTCGAATTGAATCAGGGTAAATTCAGATTTTAAAGATTTGGATCGGATTTTCAGATATTCGATTCAAATCCTGAAAATTGCATCCATGCCCACCCCTGATCCTGGCAGTTGGTGCGATTGGGTGGTTTACCCTTTCCTCGTTTTAGACTGCAAATTATATACACAGCTCAGGAAGGAACGCAGCAGCGCACCTCGTCTCTTGGGATGCTAAACTGCAATCGGCAAAGATTTATTTATCTCTTTAGCTTATAGTCAGGGAATACAACAGATATTTCGGGTTTCCACATCTGGCTCCTAGTGGCCTCTTTCCCCACTAGAAAAGGTCTCAGGCATTGCTGGGTATTCAAACTTCAAAGCAGGGGTTTAGAGGGCACTGGACCAACCTCTTTGTGGGTCTCAGTTTGTGAAATCAGCCATTCCTGGTGTTTCCCTCTGTGTGAAAATGTTCTCCTGTTCTCCACCTCCCACACCCTCTCACATAGATGCTCTGTTTCTGACACACCCTTCCTCCAGAATCACACCAGGGATGGACTCTGAGCCTCAGCCATGGCTTGAAACTCCATGCAGTTTCCTTGGCCATCACAGAGCTGGACTTTAAGGGATTGGACTTTGATGAGATCAGAGGTTTTCCCAATACAGTTGGAACAGGATGGAACATAAAGGTGCAGCATTCTCCAGCTGGCATTGTCCTCAGCTCAACAGGTTACCAATGGAAGTCAATGGCCCTGTGGAGGGGAGGCCCAGTCTTCCAACGCAAATTGAAGGCATTGTGGAGGGGAGGCCCAGTCTACCAATGGAAATTGAAGGCACTGTGGAGGGGAGACCCAGTTTGCCAATGAAGGTCAAGGACCCCGTGGAGGGGAAGCCCAGTCTGCCCATGGAGATCAATAGCCCTGGAGAAGAGAGGCCCAGTCTGCTCATGGAGGTCAATGGCCCTGGGGAGGGGAGGGAAAGCCCAGTCTGCCCATGGAGGTCAATGGTGCCTTGGTGGCCAGGTGTTTGCAATTTTTTGAAAGTGCATTCAAGTGTAATTATATATATTTTTAAAAAGCTCAATTGCTTGCTGCAGAGTCATGTTATATGAGGGATGGCTGCAGTGAGAGCATTTACAGCCACCCAGCAGGACCACCCATCCTTTGGAGGCCCATGGGAGTCCTTTGTGGAAATTTGGGGAAAGGTTCTGGTTGCCAGATGTCTCCGAATGGCACCACAGGGCACGGAAGAGCACCAGAAGTTGCATCTATAGAAGGGGAAAGGATTCAAGCCCCAGGGGTCCTGCAAACACTTCTCTTGCTTCATGAGGACTGGGGCTCCTGCTGACCAACACACATGGGTCATCTGCTCAGACATCTAAATTTGGCCCTCAATTGTGCTGAAGCAAAGAGTGGAGAACGAAGGGAGGAATAGAAGGAGAGAGGGATGAGAGGAAGGGAAAGAGGGAAGGGATGGGAGGGAGAGAAGGAGAAAGGGAAATCAGGGAGGGGAAGAAAGAGGGAGGGAAGGATGGAAGAAGGGAAAGGAGAGATGGAAAGGAAGAAGGGAAAGAAGGAGGGAAGGAAGGATGGGAGGAGGGAAGGAGAGGGAAGGTAGGAAAAGGGGAGAGGGAAGGGAGGAATAGAAGGAGAGAGGGAAGGGAGGGAGGGAAAGAGGGAGGGAAGGAAGGACAGAAGGAGAAAAAGAAGGAGAAAGGGGAGGGAGGGAAAGAGGGAGGGAAGGAAGGACAGAAGGAGAAAAAGAAGGAGAAAGGGGAGGGAGGGAAAGAGGGGAGGAAGGAAAAGAAAGAGAGAAGGGAGGAAGAGAAATAGGGGGAAGGGAGAACGGAAGAAGGGAAGAAGGGAAGGAACAAATGAAGGGAGAAAGAAAGAAAGAAAGGCTTGTGTTGCATATAGACAGGTTCTGCAGTGCCGTGCCTGTTTGGGAGCAAGAGAAAATGAAAAACAGATTCAGCAAAGGCGAGCGGGGGGGGGGGCGCGGGGGGGACGGGCGAGCGAGCAGGAGAGAATGACAGACTGTAATCCCCTTTGAGTGCGTAGCCTCATGAATATTAATAAGATGGTAATTAAAATGCAGGGACACAGCAAGACGGATGCAAGGGCTGCTTTCAGAGCACTGGGAACGGGTTGGGTTGTGGTGCTGGGGGGGGGGAGAGATTGTGGAGCGCAGCTTTCCTGGCAGGGTTCCCCCCTCCCTCCTCTCCTCTGCGGAGAAGGAAGGAAAGTGAACCTTCAACTTTAATCAGTTTTTCAGGGGGTCTCTTTCTCTCTTTTCTCCCTCTCTCCCCTTCTCCCCACCATTTTTTCCTTGTTTAATTGCTGGTTCCAGCCCCCCCTCCACACCTCCCCTCCTCCCCCCAGCTTGCTCTCCTGCAAATCCAGCCATAAAACCGGGAGACATCATGCGTGGCGCAGATGGGGTGAAGGCAGGGTCTGGTCTGCCGTTAGGAAGGACCCTTGGGGCGGCTTTGCCCCTAGGCCTCAGTTTTGGAAAGGGGAAGAGGTTAGCGCTGCTGCCGGAAGATCTGGGATCCGATCCCTCTCGCAAAAGGAGAAAGGTGATTGGGTTGGAGAAGGAAGGAAGGAAGGAGAGATTCACATTGTCTGCCACTGCCGCCTCTGAAATCTAGGGTGTTTTTCCACTGTCAAAAAGTATCCATTTTTGCACCCATTTAGGACCCATTGGGGTGTGAGCCGGATGATCCCCTTTCCACCACGGCACCCATTTGGGACCCGATTGTTTCCACTGCCGTGGGGGAAATCCGGATCTAATGGGTACATTTTGGCCTTTAATCCAGATTTTCTGTAGACCCCATTAATGGGGTCTACAATGGGGTCTTCTGCCAGAAAATCCTGATTAAAGGGAGCCTGTTTCCACTGGAAACAGGCAATGCGGTCCAAAGGAGGCTAGGTGGAGGGGATGCACTCATTGCCCCCCCCTAAACCTAGGCTTTGAAGCCACTTCGGAGCCACTTCAGAGCCACTTCAAAGTCATTTCAAAGTCATTTCGAAGTCTGTGCAAAATAGCTCTGGAGTGCCTTTGAAGTCTGTGCTGATCTTCGGAGTGAACTTCGGAGTGACTCTGAAGTCATTTTGAAGTGACTCCAAAGTGACTCCAAAGACATTTCAAAGTTCACTCTGAAGATCAGCACAGACTTCAAAGGCACTCCGGAGCTATTTTGCACAAACTTCGAAATGACTTCTAAGTCAATTTGAAGTGGCTTTGTAGACTGCCCCCCCCTGCCCCCCGAAACACCTGGGGTAAAAACCGACCCCTTGGGGGTCGATCCGGATTCCCCACATGGGTGCAAAGCTGTTTCCACAGCAGGGGTGTTAGCACCCATTGCTAATGGGTGCTACACCTCCCGTGGAAACACATTGGGTGCTTCCCTTAGTTGAATCTACTAGATCTGGATTAAGGAATGTACCCATTCCTTAGATCCGGATCTCCTTAGATCTGGATCTAAGGGCTGCAGTGGAAAAACACCCCTAGTTGTAGGTGAATGTTGCCTGTGCGATGACTATGGCAATAGAATGTTCAATAACATCACCACTCAAAACGGGAGAACATGGTCACAGGGACATGCCCTCCGTAATTAGCTGCATGAGCTTTCTCCCCTTTCTTTCCCTGTCAGAGAGATAGAAGGGTGACCCAGGGATATGGGATATGGTCTCTCAGTTAGGAGAGTTAGGTGAGGGTCTTCTCATCTTAACCGAACTCTGGAAGGAGTTGTAAAGACTACGGGGGCGGGGGGGACGACGACGAAAGAGATCGGGTTATTGATGTGAGACATATATGGGGAAGCCACAGAACCTTCCCTTTTCTTCCTCTTCTCATACTCTCCAATCCTGTGTGGCTAAAGAGCATCACATTTCTCTCTGAGGAACATGGGAGGGAGCTGGCCTTGGAGAGTAGGACAAGGTAGACCTCCCAAGCGAGGCAAGTTCTTGCGTTCGTGTCCTGCTGAACAACTTCCTTGTGCAACAATTTGGCCATGGAGAGACCAGGCCTGGGGATGAGATGGATCACTGGACCCATCCAGGAGGACATCCCATGTGAACTAGATGGACCTCTGGCCTGGCCATCAAGGCAATTCTGGGGCCCATATTTTGTTAATATTACAGAATGGAGTCTCCAGGGCACACTGGACAGCTTCAAAGCACCTCTGATGATGTTCCTCAATCTCCTTCTTTATCTCCCACATTTCTCCAGAGGAAGGAAGAACTGGAGAACGTTTCTGACCACAGTGGTCCCACTGTGGCCTTCTAGATACTGTTGAATTACAGCTCCCATAGCTACACTGACTGCATGACATTTGGGGAGCATGTTTGTTCCACCCTGTCCCAGACCTAAAATGGTGACCTTCTAGGTAAGCTTGGAGATCAGCTTCTAAGGCTTCTTGGGACACTGATTATCCTTGCTAATGCTGATCAGTGTGGATGTCCATAGCTTAGTCACACCTAGGGGAGGGGGCAGGGCCATAGGATTAGCCACATGCCCTGCTGGTGGGTGTTCCGTGTATCTGTTACATTCAGATCTCCAGTCTCCTGGGGCCTGCAGTCATGGAAATGGAGGAGAAGCCACAGTTTAGAAGTGGGGAGCAATCTAAAAGACCCCCTTCATCGCTGCTTTTGGTCTGAATTGCTACTGAATTTGCTTATACGTTGCAAACTTCCACATCAGCTTCCATACCTGGGAAATCTCAAGTGTCCCAGGATCGATCACAGCAGTTAACGCCCCCAGAGACCTTCAGGTATGGGGCAGAATAGAAATGTAAATAAATAAATAAATATTTAAAATAAAGTTCTGAATGGCCTGATTTTGATTGTTTGCTTGTTTGCCTTAACGCTGCATGATGTTTGAATGCATACTTAATCATAACATTGTAAATATTCATCAAATGCGTGTGAGGGTCTTTCCTAACTGTTTTCACGTTAACATTTTATCCGACTAAGACTGTGGTCACACCTAAGGTTTAATCCAGCTTCAGTCCACTTTCTGAGTGAGAGGACACATTAGCAAAGTGATCAGTGATTTTCTTTCCACATTATCTACCCCGAAGGTGAATTTGCTGAGTGATTTAACACCGAAAGAAAACCGCTTCTCACTTTGCTGATGTGTTCTCTCGCTCTGAAAGTGGACTGAGGCTGGATTAAAAATTAAGTGTGACCACAGCCTAACCTCACACACCTGTTCAACAGCCGTTCACAGTGTGGGTCCCCACTATATGCTGATACTTGGGATGTACAAAAATATTTGTACTATTTGTTATTCATACAAATTTGCATGAATTTGGATATTTGCATACAAATAGAATGTCCGGACATTCATACTGTAGTATTCATATGAATGCGAATGTTTCAGACATTCGAACAAATAGTTCAGACATTTATATGATGGTATGGATACATACACACCTGTACGGATATGTACGGGATGAAAACAGGATGTATATGGAATGCATACAGGATACATATGGAGGCATATCACTGTATACACATCTGTATGTATTGAATATTCAAACGAATGTGTATGAATGCGCTCATATTGAATAGAATGTCCAGACATTTGAAATAGCACATTTGTATGAATACGAATATTCGAACATTCGATTCATTACGAATCAAATGCTAAAAATTGCATTTGTGCACAACCCTCGTTGATACTCATGGGGTTTCAGTCAGTAATTGCTGAGTTATTGATTATTTTTTCATGGTTTTTCCTTTCTTATTTTTCTGACCCAAAGCAATATCAGGCTGTTGCTTTTTTTGTAGGAAAAGTAAGTTTGCGTCCATGTACAGACGTGGAATACAGTTTTGCTCCTCGTACGTGGGTCTGAAACTCTTTCCCCTGAATGTATGTTGTGCCCATGACTTTTGTTCTCTTTTATAGCCCTTCCCACATGCTGTGCTTTGCAAATTCTGTTGCAAAACGTGGACAAGTGTAGTGTAGATTTTAAAAGCCGAAGGCAAAGGTCATATGCTCAGCCTTTCCGAAGTATGGATGGCGGGAAGTAGGAGGGTGTGAGAAACGGAGAAGAATTTTGGTGGGCAACTACTGCTTCTACCTTTCCCAGCATCCCAAAGACCTGAGCTTTAACAGAGCCTCAGGTGCATTAATTCTCCATTCACGGTGCTGGGCCTGGGGTGGAGAAAGGACTTCAAATGGTCAGCTCCCTGCCTCGCCCTATTTCAGAAACCAAGTAGAAATAGGCATGAATAACACTCACAATTCATACGAATTCAGACATTTATATTAGGATTTAATGTTGGCACCTTCGAAGAGTGGCATCCGAATTGGAGTCAAATGTTTTGATACATTCGTACGAAGCTTCGTAGGGGATCCGGATGCGTTCGTATGGGATGGAACATTCAAAATCCCACTGCATTCGAAGGGGGTCTATTTGAAAGAATGCAAATTTTCTGCAGTCGTTTCAATACGAATCAAATAGAAAGAACTTGGGTGTTTTTCCACTGCAGCCCTTAGATCTGGATCTAAGAAGATCCGGATCTAAGAAGATCCGGATCTAAGGAACGGTTACATTCCTTAATCCAGATCTAGTAGATCCGGATTAAGGGAAGCACCCAATGTGTTCCCACGGGAGGTGTAGCACCCATTAGCGATGGGTGCTAACACCCCGCTGTGGAAACAGCTTTGCACCCATGTGGGGAATCCAGATCAACCCCCAAGGGATTGGTCCGTTACCCCAGGTGTTTCGGGGGGCGGGGGGGGGGGCAGTCTTCGAAACCACTTTGAATTGACTTCAAAGTCATTTTGAAGTCTGTGCAAAATAGCTCCGGAGTGCCTTTGAAGTCTGTGCTGATCTTTGGAGTAAACTTCGACATGACTTTGTAGTCACTTCAGAGTCACTTCGCAGTCACTTCGGAGTCACTTCGCAGTTCACTCTGAAGATCAGCAAAGACTTCAAAGGCACTCCGGAGCTATTTTGCACAGACTTCGAAATGACTTCGAAATGACTTTGAAGTCAGTTTGAAGTGACTTCAAAGTGACTTTGGAGCCTAGGTTTGGGGGGGGGCAATGGGTGCATCCCCTCCCCCTAGCCTCCTTTGGACCCCATTGCCTGTTTCCAGTGGAAACAGGCTCCCTTTAATCCAGATTTTCTGGCAGAAGACCCCATTGTAGACCCCATTAATGGGGTCTACAGAAAATCTGGATTAAAGTCCAAAATGTACCCATTACATCCGGATTTCCCCCACAGCAGTGGAAACAATTGGGTCCCAAATGGGTGCCGTAGTGGAAAGGGGATCATCCGGCTCACACCCCAATGGGTCCTAAATGGTTGCAAAAACGGGTACTTTTTGACAGTGTAAAAACACCCATTGTCTCTGCACATCTCTAAAACCAAGCAGCATTGGTGGGTTTTTGCCCGGCTGAGCGGATGCAAGAGGTTCTTTCTCCAGCCAGTGGTTCTCCTTCCTGCCAGCGGAGCCCGGCGAGGAACAACATTTATAACGACATATATTATTTAAACCCTGCCTTGCCTTCCAGAGGAACCCCAAGGCAGCTAGGAATAAAATAATGCAACTGTTCATATTAAGGGCCATTCCGTATGTGCTGGTAGTGCCAGCTAGAAAGGGTTTTGCCCCAAAATGTCATCCTATTGTTGACCACCAGGAGATCTCTGTTTTGAAGGCTACTGGGGTGCTAGAAGGTGGTACACTGAGCCACAGGGGCATGTGGTAGGAACACCTTCGTGGACTGCTACCACGGGCGTAGGGATGTGCATGAATGTTTTGTGTGTTCAATTCAATGCGAAGCAAAGCAAAGCGAAGGTGAGGAAATTAACATTCGTGTGAATAGAGCCCCTTCAGATGTGGCAGGATTCAAATTCTTCAAATGCTATTCGAATCTGATTCGTATCCCTGCTGCCGGTCGTGCCCCTGGATCCCCTGCAAATCCCTTAAGAATCCACTCTGAACATGTCAAATCCACTCTGAATCCGCTTGAAATCCACTCTGGATCCGCTTTGGATCTGCTCTAGATGTGCTGCAGGTGCAACTGGGTAGCTCCTTTCCAGCCTCCCCAGGTCCACAAATGTGAAACGAAGCTTTACATGAATGTATAGAACCATCCTATTTGCGTTCGAATGCCAGTCTTTCAATGTACCAGTATTCTATTTGAATTTGAATGAATTTGTACAGATTTTGAATTTGATGAATATTCATGTACACCCATTTTGGCAGCACAACAAGACAGGCTACTAATATGAGCAATCCAGGGACTCTGTAGGCCAAGAGCTTTGGTTCTTGACTTTCAGAGCATTCACACACACACACACACACACACACATCACACGCCACACACTAGGGGTTTTGCAAGAATTTTTTTTAGATTCTATTCAAGTCAGTTTGAATAAGCGAAAATTCAATTCAAATGATTTAAGTTCAAATTTAACAAAATTTGATTCGAATTAAGCAAATTCGAATCTGTTTGAATTTTTTATTCGAATTTGCACTTACGAATGTCAACAAGATGCGTAGACATTCCACACATCTTCCATGCATTTGTACACTTGCGTATGCATCCTGTAGTTATCCCGTACGCAACCCGTTTTCATCCTGTGCAGATCCGTACAGATGCGTACGGATGCGGGAAAGGTGTGGAACTTCAAGTATGCATCATGTACTAACCCGTACACATGCAAATGTTTGCATAATTCAAACGAATACTCCCAAAATTCAAAATTCAGTCCGAATGTTTAAATTCAAATTTCTGGACGTTCTATTTGAATTCGAATGTCAAAATTCGGCACATTCAATCGAATTTTGAATGCCTACGAATATTCATGCACATCTCAAATACACACCAGCTCAAAGCTGGCATGAGGCTTGCGAGTGGAGCATGGATCCTGGTGCGGAACCGGTTGTCCAAACGCAGGCAGCCTTGTTCTGAGCCAAGAGCAAGATAGATTGCCTATCCAGGACTTGATCACATACATACAGTCTCCAATAATCTTGGCAAAAACATTTACAATAATCTAATGGCCAGTGCAGCCAACCCTTATATCATATGGCTTTATGTCACCTAGTTTTGCTTCTACTTGGTTAGGAACATGAGATTTTCTACATTGTAACGCTGGACCTCCATTTCGAAAATCCAAAATCCAATTGAATGTTTAATTTCAGAATTTTGAATACCTGATTCGAATTCGAATGTCGACATTCGACGGATTGAATCGGATTTTTGAATTTTCGAATATCCATGGACATCCCTAATTTGAAGGGGATCTGTTTGAGTAAATACAAATTTTCTAGAGACATCGTAACAATTTTGCAAGCGCTAAAAGTAGCTCTACATGGAACTCGGGGCGTTCTTTGAGGAGACTAGTTGTTCTTTAAATCCTTGGCTAGGATCTGAATCACTCATGGGCCCAAACCCTTGTTGTTTATCTTGGGTGGGCAATGTAACCAACAGGCAGTCCTAAAGTGATCCACCTCATCTACTATCTCTTCCATTTTGCCCATGCGCTGGAGACATTCTAACAAACTCATGGCATAAGCCAGTTCTAAAATAATAAGTTCAGGAGCAGGTGGAGCTGAAGGAAAAATAAGTTTCTGTACATTCTTCTGACGGGTCATAACAGTGCATTTCTTTATAGCCACGTACTTGGAGTTCTACAGTCTCATCAGCTTCTTTGCATAGCGTATGTTTACTATTATTGTTTACTATTATTCTCGGTCTTCTTAGCTTTGGCATTTACTGCATTTATGCTCACTGTATATGAATGACACCCTCCGTTTCTACAAGGTCCCCTTTTCTAACCAACTACTAGCCTTTCTTGTTCATTTTTAGTTGTATACTGCAGTGGCACTGACCATACAGTGGTTTCTTGAGCCATTTGCTTTCTTGGTCCATCGGCTGTTTTTTCTTAGATGCCTCCTTAGATCCATCAGCCTGCACTGGTTTCTTGAGCCATTTGCTTTCTTGGTCCATCAGCTGCTGTTGCTTAGATCCATCAGCCTGCACTGGTTTCTTGAGCCATTTGCTTTCTTGGTCCATCAGCTGCTGTTGCTTAGATCCATCAGCCTGCGCTGGTTTCTTGAGCCATTTGCTTTCTTGGTCCATCAGCTGCTGTTGCTTAGATCCATCAGCCTGCGCTGGTTTCTTGAGCCATTTGCTTTCTTGGTCCATCGGCTGTTTTTTTCTTAGATGCCTCCTTAGATCCATCAGCCTGCACTGGTTTCTTGAGCCATTTGCTTTCTTGGTCCATCAGCTGCTGTTGCTTAGATCCATCAGCCTGCGCTGGTTTCTTGAGCCATTTGCTTTCTTGGTCCATCAGCTGCTGTTGCTTAGATCCATCAGCCTGCGCTGGTTTCTTGAGCCATTTGCTTTCTTGGTCCATCAGCTGCTGTTGCTTAGATCCATCAGCCTGCGCTGGTTTCTTGAGCCATTTGCTTTCTTGGTCCATCGGCTGTTTTTTTCTTAGATGCCTCCTTAGATCCATCAGCCTGCACTGGTTTCTTGAGCCATTTGCTTTCTTGGTCCATCAGCTGCTGTTGCTTAGATCCATCAGCCTGCACTGGTTTCTTGAGCCATTTGCTTTCTTGGTCCATCAGCTGCTGTTGCTTAGATCCATCAGCCTGCGCTGGTTTCTTGAGCCATTTGCTTTCTTGGTCCATCAGCTGCTGTTGCTTAGATCCATCAGCCTGCGCTGGTTTCTTGAGCCATTTGCTTTCTTGGTCCATCGGCTGTTTTTTTCTTAGATGCCTCCTTAGATCCATCAGCCTGCACTGGTTTCTTGAGCCATTTGCTTTCTTGGTCCATCAGCTGCTGTTGCTTAGATCCATCAGCCTGCGCTGGTTTCTTGAGCCATTTGCTTTCTTGGTCCATCAGCTGCTGTTGCTTAGATCCATCAGCCTGCGCTGGTTTCTTGAGCCATTTGCTTTCTTGGTCCATCAGCTGCTGTTTCTTAGATCCATCAGCCTGCACTGGTTTCTTGAGCCATTTGCTTTCTTGGTCCATCAGCTGCTGTTGCTTAAGTGTCCCCTGATGTCCACTGTGCCAATGGAAGTCCAAAGGGCTCATTGGACGGAAGGCCAACTCTGCCAATGTAAAGTCAACAGTGTCCCAAAAGCCAATTTATTTTTCAGATTGCATGAACTAGGGGAAGTCACACTTAATGTCCAGGCAATGCCATACTAGGGGTCAGGGAGGGAAATGATACATAATTTTCAGGGGAGGAAGTCATAATTTTAACAGCTGTGTAAAAAACAACAACATCCCTGTTTTACATAAAGTTGCATTTTACAAGGACAAGTTTAAATAGCCCAAAATAAGCAGGCTTTGGTGTTCTCTGGAGGTTTTGCAGTACAGGATTTTAAGTCCTAATTCTCCAACAACAGCAGCTGTCTTTTCCCTTTAAAAACATGACTGGCAAGATGAAGAAACTTAAACACGCCCAGAGCAGTATGCAAAGAATCTCAGAACGTCCTCAGAGGCAAAATGTTTTGTTTTTCTTCCTTTAGAAGATCTTATTTTGATTTATTGATATTTGGAGGTGTTTATCCCATTTTTTACTTCAGGGAACACCGAGTGAAGGGGCGTTTTCTTGGCACCCCTTTTTAATGCTCATAAGACCCCTGTAGGAGATGCCAGGAAGGAATACCATGGCTGCCCAGGGTCACCTGGAAGTTCTTAGCTGGACATATGTTATTCTGGTCTTAGTGGTCCGCACTAGCTTCCTGTTCCCTATTGAGCCCAATTCAAGACACCTGAAAGCCCAAAATGGTTTGATCTCCAAATATGAGCCGGTAGGGATGTTTACAAATGGGTTTTGGGGCATTTAATTCGTAAAGAATTGAATGTTTAAAAATTTGTATTCATTCAAATAGATTCCCTTTGAATGTGGTAGGATTCTATTCGATACAAATGTATTTGTATGAATTCGTATAAATGTCCAATATGGCTGTCTACGTATCTGATATGAATAAATTACGTATCCGATATGTTTCCCCAGTTTAACAAATGTCTGAACTATTTGCACGAATGTCCGTAAACATTTGTATTCATATGAATGTTAGCATACAAAAATTGTAATATTCGATTTGAGTTTGAATGGCTGCATTTGGCTGAATTTCGAATGTTACGCCTATTCGTGGACATCCCTAGTACGAATGTTGTAATGTTCAATTCGTGTACGAATGTCTGGATTCATATGAATAATATTACGAATATTCATGCACATCCCTATCAGGTGGGCCTTTCCGTGGTGGCCCCCAAACTTCAGAATATGTTTTCTGCTGAGACAAGTTGAAACGTTGCACTAATGTTCTTACAACCGGTGGGTGGAGGAGAGAATGTTTTAATTAAGTTCAATATATTTTTTGTTGATTTTAAGGAAGTTGGGGTGGGGGGAATCTTCTGCCACAGTGAATCATGGGGGGTGTAGTCCAAAAATAGAATTCCAACTGGAAGTGTTCTACCCCTTTGCACTTTTCACCAAAAAATGAAGCAAGACCCCCCCCCCAAGAAGCTTTAGTCCCTTCCTTTCCCTGCTTTCAAACCAAAATGAAGGCTGGAGGGCAGAGGAGAGAAAATTGGAGGTCAACTAATGTTGAGTGAACCCCCCTTTTCAATGGGGTCCTGGAAGGAACATTTGCTTGGAGTTTGTTACTACTGACTTCGGTGCATATTTTTAGTGCACAAAGAATTCATTTCATTTTTTTGGGGGGGGGCAGAGGTTTGTGTGTCATCCCCCCTCCCCGCTATGTATTTTTGGAGTCTGTGTTGCAGCGTTCATCTAGGAGCTGAGCTGGAAGTCTGTTTCTTATGCCACTCTGTGCATGTCTGTGGGACCCACTTTGTGGGGGGCACGTGCCAATCTAACCCCCCGCCAAGGAAAAGGAGAGTTCGAACCCTCCTTGGACATAAATCTCATTAAAGCAGGGTGTGTGTATGAGAGGATCTCTGCAGCTGTTTCAGCCTGGGCTCAAGGATGGGGGCAGACGGACATGGTGGGTGGGTTTCCATCCCGTAACTGAGCATCTTGAAATGCAGGGGAACAAGCCAGTACCTACCAGATAACTGCAAAGTAGCTATGTGTGTGAATATTCACGACATTCGAAATTCAGCCCACTTCGGATGCTCGGATTCGGATCGAACGTTGGCGCATTCGAAGACTGACATTCGAATTCGAATGGAATCTTTCGCTGCGTCCGTACGAAGCTTCGTACGGGATCCGTATGGGATGGGTACATGGGATCCGTATGGTGTTCACACGCATTCGTATGGGATTTGTGCAGGACGGAACCTTCATATCCAATACGAACACTATCACATTCGAAGGGGATCTATTAGAACGGATACGAAATGTCTTGCATTCGATTTGATATGAATCTATTTTTTTAAATAAAAAAAATTCATGCACATCCGTACTGTGGAGTGTGAGGGGGGCTCAGCTTTGCAATTCCAGGGGCTCGACTGGCCAAGATAAACGCCAGGAAAGGAAAGAGAACAAGCCTCTCTTTCCCTCCCTCCCTCCCTCTTTCTCTTTCTCTTTCTCTTTCCCTCTCTCTTTCTCCTTTTCTCTTTCTGCCCTGCTCCCTTTAGCCAACAGGGGACTCTTGGAGTGCCCAGATCTCGTATCTTCTGGGTTCTGAAACCATGCATCTTCCTCTCCTCCTCCTCCTCCTCCTCCTCCTCAGCTCTCTAACACCACCACCACCACTCTGTCTGGGCTCGAAGCAGTTAAATTCCTTTCCAGTTGAACTGTCAAACCAAGTCTGAGCACATTAGCTCCTACACTGGGGGGGGGGAGCAGAGAAGGGAGGGGGAGGGAGGGGGAGGGAGGGGGGAGGCTCAGGGCTTCAAAACTGCAGAGAGCTATTCTCATGGGCTCAGGAGAAGGAGGGGGAAGAAGCGGCTTCCGAGAAACTTGAATTTATTTTTAACCCAGGAAGGGGGGGGAGGAGAAGGCGAGGAGGAGAAAAGGACTGCGGGGGGGGGGAGTTGCTAGCTGGCTGCTGTGCTCTGTGCGCTTTGCAGAGGGAAAGGACGGGCAGCCTTGGGTGGGAAAGGCCGAGGCTCAGGTTTTTGCTTCACATCATTTGGCTATTTTTTTAAAAAAACAAAAAACAAAAAAAATATAAAATGGAACGAAAAGACGCCATCCGTGCTCCGGGATTTGGGTTGCGTCAGCAAGGAGCTCATAGACCGCAGCTTGCTGTGCATGGCTTTTGTGCACACGAGTGCAATTTCCAAATTCGATTTGTAACAAATTGGATATTTGAATGTATCCAAATAATGACAAAGCAAACGTCCACACATTCGGTTTGATACAAATGCATTCGTATGTATTCGTATGAATAATTCAGACATTCGTATCTGTGTTTGTTCATATGCATCTCATATATATCCGTACGCTTCCTGTATATATCCCATATGGATCCTGTTTTCATCTCATATGGATGCCTATGGGTTCATACAGGATGCATATTGGTACATACAAAATGTGTATATACCCGTACAGATACGAACTTCCAAATTATTCGTATGAATAACTCAAGATATTTGTATTCCCATACCAACCTGCCAGTGCCTTAAGATCCAATAATGAGGCCCTCCTGGTTGTCCCACCACCTTCAGTAGCGAGGCTGGTGGGCACCCGGGACAGAGCCTTTTCAGTGGTGGCCCCAAGGCTGTGGAATGGCCTCCCCCTCGAGGTGCGCCGTGCCCCCTCCTTGTATTTATTTAGGAGGGCCCTAAAGACATACCTGTTTGCCTCCCCCTTTGGCCAAGGATTTATTCTCCCTCCCCAGTTATAATGACATCATTTTAATGCACTACGGAGTGCACGGTTTTAAATTTGTTGAATTTTAAGGTGATTTTAAGTGTGCATCTTGTTTTATCTGTATTTCATTTTAATCTGTATCTGTTCTTAATTTGTATCTTGTTTTAATCTATTTTAACCTATTGTTGACCGCCTAGAGACCTTCGGGTATGGGGCAGGATAGAAATGTAAATAAATAAATAAATAAATAAATAAATAAATAAATAAATAAATAAATATTCATTCAAATTTGGAAATCCGAAAGTCCAGACATTTGATTTGTATACAAATGTCCGAATTCATCTGAATTCATACAAATAATGAATATTTCAAATATTTGTGTGCATTATTTATATATATGAAAAGTCTGGCAAACACAGTTGGGTCCTCCTTGTTTTTAGGGAGGTTAAGGAAGGAGAGGTTGGCTCTGAGCATGTGCAGAGTGTCTTTGCTTTGTGGAGGGGTCGCTCCCTTTGTGGAGGGGTGAGTGGCCGGAGTCCTTGCTTCTCTGCTCTCCCATACAGAGCAGAAACAAGAGAAGGAATCAGGCAGCCCTGCGGCTGCTGCATGACTTTGGCCCTTTCTGCCCTTGCTGGTGATCTGGATTAAGGAGACTGGATCCTGGCTCTCCTCGTCTACACTCCAAGATGGAATGAGGAGGCCCTGTGCCCTGCTGGTCTGGCTCCACTTGCTACAGAAGATGCAGGTGGTCTTTATTCAGGATCTCTGGTGGGCCTGTTTAATACAGTCCACAGGAGGTCCAAGGGCCTTCTTCTGGAACACAGGAGGTGTGTAGATGACTATCTTCATGCTCTGCAACCACCCGAGTGTGTGTGTGTGGGGGGGGGGGGGGAAGACCAGCAGCAAACCCTGGGAACTTTCCTTCCAAACTTTGGGGATGTTGGGTGGGGCAGCTGCAAAGCGTGAACAAGCATCACAATTGCGGACAGGCTTGAGCCAGATCCGTCAGTGAAGATGGCGTTGATGTGGCCCGTACCTCCCCATGACCTGGACCAGTGGCTCTGGTTATCCTGGCCCCACTGATCTGGACCTAGGATAGGTAAATGGAGGCTCAGGGTCAGCTCAGAGGCGGTTTGCAGGTGGGATGGTTCACAGGCCAGTCATCCCCCCCCCTTTTTTGTTTGCCTCTTGTGAAGATCCTAGACTAGAAAAGGTGGATTAGGGCTGGGATGAGAACATAAGCGCCACACTCTCCTGTCTCTAATGCACTTTGGAACTGCTACAAATCGAATTTGAAAGTTGCATTTGTGCACACTCCTAATTTGTTCACCTGTTGGAGCTGAAAAGTCTCAAGCAGAGGATTTAGTATGAATGAGGTTGGACTCCTCCAAGGGGCCTCATCCCAGCTGCTGGAGGGAAGATCCATTTGCATCCATAAAATGCATGAGGATGCTGTCCTGAAAGTTGTGTACTGAGAAGCCCATTGAGATGGGAAGGTGGAAAGGAATGGAAGGCATTTTCATTTTCTTCCTGAGAAGAAAGCAAGCAGTGGGGTGGGTGGGTGTGAGAGCCCAGCAAGGAGTGACCTGGAGGCTGGAGGTTAATGATCTAGGGTCATAGAGCAGAAACAACCCAGGAGCAATAGGAGGGACCCTAGCTAGAGTGGCAGAGCAGAGACAAAGCAGGAGGGAAGGAGGTGTCCTAGCCAGGGTCATAAAAACAAAGCAGGAGAGACAGGAGGAATCCTATAGAAGGTCATAGAGAAGAGACAAAGCAGGAATGATAGGAGGGACCCTTCCTAGGGTCATAGAGTAGAGGTAAAGCAAGAGGGAAGAAGAGGCCTTAGCTAGGGTCATAGAGACAAAGCCAGGATCCAATTAGTCATAGAGCAGAGGCTACGAGGGAAGATGGGATTCTAGCTAATTGTTTCTCATCAAACTGCCTCTAGTGGTCATTTGGGGTTCTACCACAAAAGAATAAGGCACCTGTAACTGCTGCTTCAATGGCTGGGCGTGTTGTTACTTGGATGATTTGGGTTTATTTTATTTATTTATTTATTTTTGTAGGGATGTGCACAAATATTTGTAACATTTGTTATTCATATGAATTTGGACATTTGTACACAAATTGAATGTTACAACATTTGCACATTAACATTCGTACGAATAAAATGTTTGGGAACATTCATACAAATAATACATATGTTAAACTGGGGATACGTATCGAATAAGTTGGTATGTATGCGTTCGTATAGGATCCGTATCCAGGGCTGAATTTGCACTTAGGCCTCTGGTATGCAATATGGGGTGTTTTTCCACTGCGCTCTAAGAAGATCCGGATCTAAGGAATGCGTACATTCCTTAGTAGATCCGGATTAAGGGAAGTACCAAATGTGTTTCCATGGGTGGTCTAGCAATGGGTGCTAGCCTCCCTGCCGTGGAAACACGAGAGCATCCATTTGGAAATCCGGATCTACCCATGAGGGGTCTGCTTGTCACCCCAGGTGTTTGGGAGGACAGGGGGTGCAATCTCCGAAGTGGCTTCGATGTGGCTTCGAAGTCATTTCAAAGTCACTTTGAAGTCACTTTGAAGTCACTTTGAAGTCTCTGCAAAACAGCTCCATTGAAGTCTGTGCTGATCTTTGGAGTGAACTTCGAAGTGACTTCGGAGTGACTTCGAAGTTCACTCTGAAGATCAGCACAGACTATTTTGAACAGACTTCAAAGTGACTTCGAAATGACTTTGAAGCTTAGGTCTTAGGGCTCCCCCCCCCATGGGTGCTTCCTCCCCCTAGCCTCCTCTAGACCCCATTGCCACACAAGCGTGGAAACAGGCTCCCTTTAATTTGGATTTTCTGCCTGAAGACCCCATTGTAGACCCCATTAATGGGGTCTATAGAAAATCTGGATTAAAGGCCAGAAAGTACCCATTTGATCCAGATTTCCCCAGCAGCAGTCGAAACAATCGGGTTCCAAATGGGTGCCGTGGTGGAAGTGGGATCATCCGGCTCACACCCAAATGGGTCCTTAACGGGTGCAAAAATGGGTACTTTCTGACAGTGGAAAAACACCCTAGGACAGCTCTGGTTCAGAATATGTACCAGATATGTATCCAGAACATACAGAATAAGAGTGGATACTAATGACTAAGGATGTGCACAAATTTTTTTTGCATTTGAATTCGAGACAAATCAAATGTCAAAACATTTGATTCGATTCAAATGTTTAAAATCCGAATGCTAAAAAAACAATTTGAATCCATTTCATTCAAATCTATTTGTTTGAATGTTAGATTCGTTTTTAAGATACAAATGTTGACAACATTCTTATGTGTTATACATATCTGTACACATTTTGTAAGCATCCCGTTTTATCCTGTAGGCATCCTATTTTCATCCCATATTATAAGCGCAAATGTCCACCGATACGTATCATATTTGTACAGACACGAATGTTTTGGAACATCCGAAATCCATTTGAATGTTTTTAATTCGAATGTGAAAACATTTGATTTGAGTTTGAATGTCCACATTCATCGGATTTGAATTGGATTTTTGAATTTTTGAATATTTGCGCACATGCCTATGAACGGGGGACTTGATACTTTCTGTAAAAATAATGGTCATGATAGGATTATAAGTAAATGTATTATTTCTTAAGAATGAGGGAATAGATTACCTTGTATCTTGATTATAAATTTAACTTAGGCTGTAATCCAGATGTTGCTTAGTTATTTTGCTGCATTTGGATATTTCAGAATAAAGCATCAATATTCCAAAATATCCAAATATATTGGAATAAATAACCACTGTCTGGACACAGCCTTAGAAGAAAATGGTAATATTTCTTCACGATAACTGTAATGTTGGTAAATTTTTGGTTAAATATTTACTAGTGAAACATTAAGGATTAAGAAGCTGATTTGTGATATTTATATCAAAATGTAAAATATTATTCTATACAATCACGTTAAACAAATGATAGAGCTATAAAGAGCTTGTTAATAAAGAATATTCTATTTAGCATTTAACATTTTGAAAGTGATAAAACTATTAATATGCTATTTAGGTTATATATTGAACCAGGGGATTCAATTATTTTCAAGTGCACATCTTATGTTTAATTTCTTTCCTGTATTCTTTCCTGTATTTCTTTAATATGTTTTTTTTAAAGAATTTGCCTTAAAAATCACCAGCCAAAACCAAATCTTTGCTAAATACTGTTAGAATGTTTACTCAATGCATATCAATCTGCAGTTGTATTGGTTAATTGAAGTAACACTCCTGAAGGAATAAAACTTGGAAATGGAATTTTTATTAGAAATCTTGGTAAAGAGGAAAATGATAAATAATTGGAAAAATTGTAATTTGAAAATATTTGACATCAACAAGTGAAAAAAAGAGACAAGAGTTGAATTTATATAGAGGATTTATAAAATCCTGAAATCAACATTTAATGGACCAAGAAAATTAAGGCCATAAGCTTTTCCACTGATTTGGAACAGGTAGGAATAGTTTTCTGCCCTCAATCATAATTAAATCCATTGGCTTGAAAATAACTGAAAGATTTTGACAGTGATCACACTTTTGATTCATTCAAATTCTGGTGCATAGATGGGATATCCAATATTAAGAAAACAATTACAAATACTGGAACTCAAATGGATTCATCGTTTGAAATCTGAATTCCCGGTGGGCTTAAATGAAAATGTGAATTGGTTAGTTTGAGTTTTTCATTGACCTTCCACACCCTTAGTTTTTTTCTTGAGTCTTGGCAGGATCGTTCCCATTACTGGTTCAGCTGGTTATATAAGAGACTCTGTGAGCAGTAGAAGAACATTATTACTTTGGAATTGAACAGAGTCACATTGTGTGAGCTGTCGATTTGATATTTTATAAATATTTTTGAATACTTACAGGCCACTGAAGAAGACTGTAGTCGAAACGCATTTGGCCTTGAGTTTTGAAATTTTTACTATTATTGTATTACTAATTTTTTAAATTATTTTCAGTATTTATAAACTTTCCAGTGGGGTATTGCCACCCTTTTAGACATTACACTGTTTTTTTTTTTGCTCCAGAGTGCATTTATTTCTTTATTTCCTCATATATTTGCCTTTCTATACTTGGTAGTGGGACATATTTTATCCTGTTTATTGATATATTTTGGCAGAACCCTTTTGTTTGTTTGTTTTTGGTTATAATACTTGGGTTTTTTGACTTTAGGGACTTGTGCTGGTTTGCTAGATGGGCTGAGACCTGATCCAGCAGGGCTCCTCTGAGGTTCTTATGGACTAGATGGGCTGTGGCCTGATCCAGCAAGGCTCCTCTGAGGTTCCTATGGATTAGATGGGCTGTGGCCTGATCCAGCAGGGCTCCTCTGAGGTTCTTATGGACTAGATGGGCTGTGGCCTGATCCAGCAGGGCTCCTCTGAGGTTCTTATGGACTAGATGGACTCTGGCCTGATCCAGCAGGGCTCCTCTAAGGTTCTTGTGGACTAGATGGACTCTGGCCTGATCCAGCAGGGCTCCTCTAAGGTTCTTATGGACTAGATGGACTCTGGCCTGATCCAGCAGGGCTCCTCTAAGGTTCTTATGGACTAGATGGACTCTGGCCTGATCCAGCAGGGCTCCTCTTAGGTTCTTATGGACTAGATGGGCTGTGGCCTGATCCAGCAGGGCTCCTTAGGTTCTTACAAATAGAATGTTGGTACATTCCAAAAGTGACATTCAAGTACAAATCAAATGCTTTAATATATTCATACAAAGATTTGTGACATTCATGAACATTGTCTTACTTCACACTGGGCAGGCGGGAAAGTGGCTGCCCCAATCACATCTGCAACAGATCCAGAGTGGATTCATAGCAGATTCAGAGTGGATTAAATGTGGATTGAGACCGTATACGTAGGAGATACATAGGGAATTCGTAGCAGGGATTTGAATTGGATTTGTATTGAACATTCGCATTGAATATCAATCCACCACATTCGAAGGGGATCTATTCGGACATTCGATTCTATACAAACTGAACATTAAAAAAATCTTTGTGTGCATCAGTACAACAGAGGCAGAAGTGCTTTGTCCCTGGCAATAAGCCCTCCAATGTTTGAAAAAGAACAATCAGTTGGTGGGATTTAACTAGTAAATAAACAAACAAATGCAATCAGTTTCCATTAATAGAGGAAACTAAGACCTGTTGGAGACTCAGGTTCATGAAAAGGACTCTATAGTAGGATCCTTCTCTATTATACCTAGGAGACTCTTCCACAGTCCTCCAAGGCATAGACTGATACTTGAAAGCATGCTGCTAGAGTGTCCCTTTCAGGAGTTTGTGGCACCTCCAGGTCTGAGCTCCTCTCTTTATCAAGTTTTCAGTTCAAGGCTGCATCAGCCATCGTGGCCCAGAGGTGTGCATGCTCACGCCACATTCAGTCAAAGCGCAGATGTGACTCCACGTAAACACAGCCAAAGTGTGGCCTTCTCGGGCTTTTGACCTTCTAGATCCTAAGGCTGTGCTGAAGTCCCTCCTGGATTGGCACACGTTCTTCAGTGGTTGGCATCTTTCCTGGCACAGGGAGACACCTAAAATTGGAGAGAGAGGGAGGGAGGGAGGGAGGGAGGAGGAAGAGGTGGCAATAAAAGGGATAAGAAGAGGCACTTTCGTGAATTTGCGGCCAGCAAGAGAGAAAACTGTGCGGGGTGGGAAAGCGCGTAAGGGCACGGAAGGACGGCGGAACCCCACCACCGCAGTTTGTATGGGAAGTCACAGCGAGAAAAGGGGCCCCTTTGATTTCTGTGTGCCTCATACCAGACACTGTCTAGACTCTTGCAATTATTGTCAGCTTCGAACGCCCAGGCGCTGCCATTTCAGCTGAGAAAGAGCTTAACAAAGGGGGAGGGGGGGAGAGGGAGAATAGGAGGGGGGGAGTGCCTTGCCAAGAAAGAGAGAACCCTTCCTGCAGAACAAGGGGTCCCTCTTCTCGCTTCTTCTCCATCAACAAGCCCCCGAAGGCAAAAAAACAGCGCAAACAGGTCCAGGGGTGGGTGGGTGCACAAGGGGGGGGGGTGTAAGGGAGAAAGGAGCTGCTTTGGAAATGTGGAGACGGGATGTCAAAAACGGAAGAGGGAGGGAGTGAAGTAGGAAGGACGGATGGACGGATGGACGGTAGGAAGGAAGAGACCTAGAGGGGAGGGAGGGAGGGAGGAAGGAAGGAAGGAGACCTAGAGAGAAGGAAGAAAGAAAGGGAGGGAGGGAGGAGAAACAGACCTAGAGAGTAGGGAGTGAAGTAGGAAGGAAGGAAGAAAGGATGGACGGATGGATGGATGGATGGACGGTAGGAAGGAAGAGACCTAGAGGGGAGGGAGGGTGGGAGGGAGGAAGGAAGGAAGGACAGAGACACAGACCTAGAGAGTAGGGAGTGAAGGAGGGAGGAGCTATTCAAATGTATTTGAAATTCCAAAATCCGTTTGAATGTTATTAAATCCAATTCGAATTCAAACATCAAAATTCATTGGATTCGCATCAGAATTTTGAATATTCGTGCCCATCCCTAATGCACACCCCTAATCCAGATATTAGTTGCACATTTGCTTAAGGTATTCAGAGTTAAGCTTCCAAAACTGTAGTTTGATCCCATCGCTGGAGTATCACAGGCTTCAGCAGTCTTGCAACGGCGTCTTCCTTTCTTGTCGGGTGTCTGGTAGGAAACACCGATTGTTGTCTGTGAACAAACCCTGTCAGGTTACAGCAATACTTGTCAAGTACTAAAGCTGTCAGATGTCAGTGTAGTCCAGCGTGGATTCCTGGCAGCACAAGCCGGCTCTGATGCACCAAGGGAATTCTAGCACACCTTTAGGTGGTTATAAGCTTGGCAGCTCTGGCGGCGACACCAAGTGCCACCAAGATTTAAGCTCCGTTTCCACACTAACCTGTCGTGGAACGCTCCAGTGAAACCAGATCAGCTGGAGCTGTCCACTGGCCGGATGAGCCCAACTGTCCCAGAACAAGGCCACCCGAGTTTGGACAGCTATTAGGGGGCAGTGCCCAAACCAGCCCTTCAAGAAACTTAGAACCTAAGAGGAGCCCTGCTGGGTCAGGCCACAACCCATCCAGTCCATAAGAACTTAAGAGGAGCCCTGCTGGATCAGGCCACAGCCCATCCAGTCCATAAGAACCTAAGAGGAACCCTGCTGGATCAGGCCACAGCCCATCCAGTCCATAAGAACCTAAGAGGAACCCTGCTGGATCAGGCCACAGCCCATCCAGTCCAAAAGAACCTAAGAGGAGCCCTGCTGGATCAGGCCACAACCCATCAAGTCCATGAGAACCTGAGAGGAGCCCTGCTGGATCAGGCCACAGCCCATCAAGTCCATGAGAACCTGAGAGGAGCCCTGCTGGATCAGGCCACAGCCCATCAAGTCCATGAGAACCTAAGAGGAGCCCTGCTGGATCAGGCCACAGCCCATCAAGTCCATGAGAACCTGAGAGGAGCCCTGCTGGATCAGGCCACAGCCCATCAAGTCCATGAGAACCTGAGCCCTGCTGGATCAGGCCACAGCCCATCCAGTCCATAAGAACCTAAGAGGAACCCTGCTGGATCAGGCCACAGCCCATCCAGTCCATAAGAACCTAAGAGGAGCCCTGCTGGATCAGGCCACAGCCCATCCAGTCCATAAGAACCTAAGAGGAGCCCTGCTGGATCAGGCCACAGCCCATCCAGTCCATAAGAACCTAAGAGGAACCCTGCTGGATCAGGCCACAGTCCTAGCCTTCTCTAGACCCCATTGCCAAACTAACATGGAAACAGGCTCCCTTTAATCTGGATTTTCTGCCTGAAGACCCCATTGTAGACCCCATTAATGGGGTCTACAGAAAATCCAGATTAAAGGCTGAGAGGTACCCATATGATCCGGGTTTCCCGAGGCGCGGTGGAAACAAATGTGTCCCAAATGGGTGCCGTGGTGGGAATGGGGTCATCCGGCGCGCACCCAAATGGGTCCTTAATGGGTGCAAAAATGGGTACTTTCTGCCGGTGGAAAAACACCCTAAATCTACTCCAGAGGTTCCTGGGCAGCCCCTTTGCCACTTCCTGACCTTTGCAAACGCAACGAAGCTTCCAATGAACGCACAGAAGCTTTCACTTCGCATGCGAAGGCCAGTCTTCGAGTGGAGCCAATATTCATTTCGAATGTGAATGTTTAAAGCGTTGACGTTCGTACGGATTGCAAAGCTGACGAATATTTTTTGCAAATCCCTAGCCAGTGTACAATGTGAACAGTACTGCGTGCAATCAAATCATACAATTCAGACTGCATGGCATTGAAACTCTGGCATTTTGGGGAGGTCCACCCCCCCTTTTTCTAAAAACGTATCTCGACAAAATCAGAGAGAACATACTGCTGGCTGCACACCTTTGAAACTGAGGCGCACTGAATTTTGTTATTCGGTTCCCTCCTAATTGCAATGCTTTAATAATTCATAATATTAACAACAAGACGTCTGTTTTGAAGCTGATGGAAAAGACCACAATGTACCTCCACAAAAAAAGAAAGGCAGTTTTCATCTAGATATGTACAAGGCATTGGTTCCTTTGTTGACATGGGGTGTTTTTCGGCTGTCAGAAAGTACCCATTTTTGCACCCATTAAGGACCCATTTGGGTGCGAGCCGGATGATCCCATTTCCACCATGGCACCCATTTGGGACCCGATTGTTTTGACTGCCGCTGGGGAAATCTGGATCAAATGGGTACTTTCTGGCCTTTAATCCGGATTTTCTGTAGACCCCATTAATGGGGTCTACAATGGGGTCTTGAGGCAGAAAATCCGGATTAAAGGGAGCCTGTTTCCACGCGTGTGTGGCAATGGGGTCTAGAGGAGGCTAGGGGGAGGGGGCACCCATGGGGGGGGGAATCCCAAAACCTAAGCTTTGAAGTCATTTCGAAGTCACTTTGAAGTCTGTGCAAAATAGCTCCAGAGCATCTTTGAAGTCTGTGGTCTTCAGAGTGAACTTCGAAGTGACTCCGAAGTCACTTCGAAGTTCATTCTGAAGATCAGCACAGACTTCAATGGAGCTGTTTTGCACAGACTTCAAAGTGACTTCGAAATGACTTTGAAGTGACTTTGAAATGACTTCAAAACCACTTCAGAGATTGCACCCCTGCCTCCCCAAACACCTGGGGTGACAAACAGACCCCTCACGGGTAAATCCGGATTTCCAAATGGGTGCTCTGGTGTTTCCGCGGCAGGGAGGCTAGCACCCATTGCTACTGGGTGCCAGACCACCCATGGAAACACATTGGGTACTTCCCTTAATCTGGACCTACCAGATCTGGATTAAGGAATGTACCCATTCCTTAGATCCGGATCTTCTTAGATCCAGATTAAAGGAGCGCGGTGGAAAAACACCCTAAGTGGGTGTAGCAGTTCAGGTGTCCAGAGGACAATAGTGGCAACTAGGGGTGTGCACATATATTTCAAATATTCGTTATTCATACAAATTCCGACATTGGTATTCGAATTGAATGTCCAGACATTTGTAATTTAATTTAAAAAATAATTTAATTTATTTGTATGAATAATTCAGATTCGTATGTAAGCATTGTTTACATATCCGTACAGATCCATACGGATACATATGGGATGCGCACAGATTAAGAACGTACGGATTAAGAACGTGGAAGAATGTTTGAAATATTCATTATTCGATTGAATTCGGCTGAATTTGGACATTTGAATTTTTAAATATTTGAACAAATATGAATATTTCGTATCATTTGTATGAATCATTTTGACATTTGTATGTGTACGGATACATATGCATTACATAGGTATCCATAGACATCTTATTCGTACACATACGCATCTGTACAGATACATACGGGATGAAAACGGGATTGCGTACAGGATGCGTATGGATGGAAACAGACACATTCAAATGTTGTCGACATTCTTATCATCAAATACGTCTCAATATTTGTACGAATTGATACGAATGTATTTGAATCAGTTCGAATTTTAATACATTCGTTTTTCTCTCTTCGTACAAATTCAGACATATTCTATGTGACTCAAATCAAATGTCACAACCATAGGTTTGTCCTCCACCTCTGCTAAATTATACCCAGAAGCAACTAGGACACCACTTTGTGAGATAGGATGCTGGACTGGATGTGTGCTGGCCTGATCCAGCAGGGCTTTTCTTAGGTTCTTATGTGGATATGATTGCCCTTCGCAAATTTCACGTCCGCAGTGGAAAATATGGCATCTGATCCTCACAGGTGACCTTAGGAAAACATGTGATGTATTTTTAAACTGGAGCAAGCTGCTGAGCATGTGACCACATTCCGCAGGCTTCCCCAGATCTAGGAATAGTACCAATATTTATAGCTGAAAGGCCAGGTGAGCTGGTGAGTAAGAAAGGCAGGAAACACCTGGAGACCCATATTGGACTTTTTCTTTGCATGTTTATCTTACAGATTTCTCTACTCTGCTTCCCTTTCCTCAGCCTTGGCACTGCTAGGAGGCTTTAGTATATATATATTAAATAAAGATTCCAAAGAAAACAAGTCAGACAACAGAAGCCCATTCCCCCTTAGAGTTTGTGGCCTCAGTCCAGGGCAGAGGCGTCAAACTCAAATACACAGTGGGCGAAAATTAAAAAGTTGGTCAAAGTGGTGGGCTGGCAAAGTCGCGGAGCATTCTGGGATTTGTCATCTTAGCGGCGCATGCGCGGTCTAGCAGCTCTAGCAGACATTTGGCATTTTCTTGGCAACATTTGGTATTGCCCGAGTTTGACATCTATGGTCCAGGGAGCGATCTTGCTTTCTTTGGCGGCAGCCGCTTCTGAGTCTGGTATAGATGTGCATAAATATTCTAAACATTCAAAACCAATCGAGTTTGTTCACATGTGGACCTTTGAATTTGAATCGAACGTCTTCACATTCGAACAGATTTTGAATGTTCGGAAACATTCATTCGAATGATTAGAACCGTGCTAATGTATTACATATTTATCTGTGTTAATATTATATGTATCCGTATGCATTTCTACTTATAATACGGAACAAAAACTGGATGCATACGAAATGTGTACAGATAGGTATAACACAGAAGAATGTTGTCGACATTTGTATCTTCAAATTTGTATCCAACAGTCGAACAAATAGATTGGATTCGAAGCGGGTTTTGTTGCATTTGGATTTTAAATGTCTAAATCGAATAGAATGTTTTGACATTCAGTTCGACTCGAATTCAAATGCAAAAAAGACACATTTGTGCACTTCCCTGCCTCCAGGAAAGATCTTTGTATCAGCTGAGAACCTTGCAGCAATCGGAAGAAATTCTCTTGTCAAGATCTTTGCTCCTTTCCAGCAGGCATCTCTGTGGTGCTCAGCCGATAGGTGAAGCGCTTTTGCATCATGACGGTCAGCCTTGCTGAGCGGCGTTCATTACACTAATGGACAGGAAATGCTCTCTGTCCATATAGTTATTACCAGGATTGGAGGCCTCTCGCTTCCAGACAGGTAAGTAATTGTTCTGATGCAGATGTGCGGAAAGCAGAGATGAGCCCAAGCAAAAATTGCGTGTTCAGTTGGAAACAGAACCAAGCGCCCGTGAGGTCAGCTCAAGATGGAAGCATTTAATTGGACAAAGAGTTGCTCACATTCAGTTTTGGACTTCTTTGACTACGTGTGTGCCTGGGTGTCTCTCTCTCTGCGTATTTCGGGTGTGCATGAATGCAATTTTTGACATGTGATTTGTAGAAATCCAAATTTATAGGAATTCAGAAAAACAAATGTCTGGACACTCAAACCGGTACAAATACATTCATATCTATTCATTTGAAGATTCGACACATATCCTATATTGCGAATCTTGTAAGCATCTATACAAAGCCTGTACGCATCCTGTTTTCATCCCTGATGCATACAGATATGTACGCATATGAATGTCCAAATTATTCATACAAATAACTTGAGATATTCTTATTCATACGAATACTAAAGTACGAATGTCCGGACAGTCAGTTTGTATACAGATGTCCAAATCCGTCCAAATTCATACGGATAACAAATGCTTCAAATATTCATGCAAATCTCTAATGCGTATATCAGACTTTGAATTGGCAAAAAAAAAAGCCCTTTTCGTGAGCAGGAACACAGCAAATTGAAACTGTTTGATATAATTTATTTATTTATTTATTATTATTTACATTTATATCCCGCCCCATACCCGAAGAATTGGCCTGTCTTGAGTGGGCAGATGGTTTGGTTTGACGGAATTTCTGGGTGTTTGAACCACCACACGTTTGGTTCGATGTGAACCGGTCCAAACACAAACTTCCAAACACGAACCACCTTTGCCCACCTCTAGTGGGGAGGGGAGGGATTGCAGCTCAGCAGTGGAGCTACGGCCTGGGAGGCAGAAAGGTTGTAGGTACAACAGCCAGTACCATCCTGGAAGGAACTGATCGTCCAACCACTTCCATCTCTGCCATGAAAAGTGATGGAGGTATCCATGGGATGCCTGCAGCATGGTGACAGAATAACCACCTGAAAAGCAGAGGATCACAGGTTTGACCCCCAGGGTCCCACCAGAGGGAGAAAATGACAAACCACTTTTGCAGCTGCCAGGAGAATTGCCAGGGAATGTGCCCACAGAGGCTGCAGCTCTGTGTTAGAGAAACTGTCCAAAACAGATAGTCCCTCCTTCCATAGGAGGAATCGGTGGACCACTGTGTGAGAAGCGATGCTAGACTAGATGGCCTGTGGCCTGATCCAGCAGGGCTCCTCTTGTGTTCTTATGGCCTGTGGCCTGATCCAGCAGGGCTCCTCTTGTGTTCTTATGGACTAGATGGGCTGTGGCCTGATCCAGCAGGGCTCCTCTTAGGTTCTTATGGACTAGATGGGCTGTGGCCTGATCCAGCAGGGCTCCTCTTAGGGTCTTATGGACTAGATGGGCTGTGGCCTGATCCAGCAGGGCTCCTCTTGTGTTCTTATGGACTAGATGGGCTGTGGCCTGATCCAGCAGGGCTCCTCTTAGGTTCTTATGGACTAGATGGGCTGTGGCCTGATCCAGCAGGGCTCCTCTTAGGTTCTTATGGACTAGATGGGCTGTGGCCTGATCCAGCAGGGCTCCTCTTGTGTTCTTATGGACTAGATGGGCTGTGGCCTGATCCAGCAGGGCTCCTCTTAGGTTCTTATGGACTAGATGGGCTGTGGCCTGATCCAGCAGGGCTCCTCTTAGGTTCTTATGGACTAGACAGGCTGTGGCCTGATCCAGCAGGGCTCCTCTTAGGTTCTTATGGACTAGACAGGCTGTGGCCTGATCCAGCAGGGCTCCTCTAAGGTTCTTATGGACTAGACAGGCTGTGGCCTGATCCAGCAGGGCTCCTCTTAGGTTCTTATGGACTAGACAGGCTGTGGCCTGATCCAGCAGGGCTCCTCTAAGGTTCTTATGGACTAGACAGGCTGTGGCCTGATCCAGCAGGGCTCCTCTTAGGTTCTTATGGACTAGGTGGGCTGTGGCCTGACCCAGTAGGGCTCCTCTGAGCTTCTTATGGACTAGGTGGGCTGTGGCCTCATCCAGCAGGGCTCCTCTTAGGTTCTTATGGACTAGATGGGCTGTGGCCTGACCCAGCAGGGCTCCTCTTAAGTCATGGAGGACGGGTGTCTCAATGGCTACTAGAATGGGTGCCTAGGTACCACCTCAGGTTGGCGCAATAGGCAGGAGGTCTCTGAAGGCCATTTGCAGGGAGTCAAGAACAGGTGAAGGTTTTGCCTTCGTCTTCACCCTGCTTCACCCATTCTTCTCTTATGCTCTTCCTTCTTGCTTGCTTTTCCCTTCCCCCACTTCCTTTCTCCCCCTCCCTCCCTCCCCTCACACTCATCCTCAAGGAAGAAAGTCTATTGCCCCCCTCTACCCCTCCTTATCAGCTCTTTTTTTAAAAAAATTAAAATGTGGCCAAGAATTGCAGAAAGGTTACATTTGCACAAAGTGCCTCTGGAAAACCAGCAGTGGGTGCACTAAATGTGAGCAAAACCGGCTTCAGAGTTCCTATTTTGGAAAGGATCAAAACCTCCAGGTGGGGCTTTAAGGGAGAATATCTGAACCTGAATTTTTCTCCTCTTGACCTTGGTCCTGATTTTGCTGCTCACGTCAGCTGAGTAAGGCGATCCTAGTGGTGGGGATGGATGGAAGAGCTTCATTGGGAGTGATGCCTGAACTCAAAAATTTCCTTTAGTGTTTAGAGAGCCAGACTCTTATCTGGGAATACAGGGTTTGATTCTGCCCTCCCCCATGAAGCCAGCTGGGTGACCTTGGGCTAGTCACAGCTCTCTTCTGAGCTCTCACAGCCCCACCCACCTCACAGGGTGTCTCTTGTGGGGAGAACAGGTTTGTCAGCCGCTTTGAGTCCCCTAAATGGGTGAGAAAAGTGGGGTGGAAAAGCCAATTCTTTTAATTCTTCCTCCAGGAAGCCAGCTGGGTGACCTCGAGCTAGCCACAGCTCTCTTCTGAGCTCTTACAGCCCCACCTCCCTCAGAGAAGCTTGGGTGACAAAAGCAGGGTGGAAAAGTCAACTCTTCTCCTCCACTAAGCCACCTGGGTGACCTTGGGCTAGTCTCAGCTTTCTTTCTGAGCTCTCACAGCCCCACCTACCTCATGGGGTGTCTGTTGTGGGGAGAAGAACAGAAGATTTGTCAGCCGCTTTGAGTCCCCTTAAATGGGTGAGAAAAGCAGGGTAGAAATGCCAACTCTTTCATTTTCAATTTATTTCTCCAAAATCCCCGAGTGATCTTACTGCAGAACTGACCAACAGACACGAAGGTGAGCTTCGCTATTATGGGAAACCTAGCCTCATTACCAGATTTCCCCATAATACCAACATATCAATCGTTGCAAAGAAAAGCCAGAATTATATTGGGTGATGTCTGGCATTTCCAACACCGTGCCAGGAGAATCGTCTCAGCCCATGTCCAGAGGCACCCCTACAAGTGGAGTTGGCATAGTTTCGGCAAAAGTCCTCATAGCGGTAAAATCTCTTTGATTGGTGATAGGAAGGAAGGAAGGAAGGAAGGAAGGAAGGAAGGAAGGAGAGAGTAGGGGAAAGAAGGCAGGCAGGCAGAGATTGCTAGGGAAATGGAAGGAGAGAGCTAGAGGAAGGAAGGACAGAGATTGCTAGGGAGTAGGAAGGAAGGAAGGAAGGAAAGAAGGAAGGAAGCCATAGAGTCCCTAATGAATTAAGCCATGGATGCTCTGCCAAAGGATTTGTAAAAACTCTTAAAGACCTCAGACCAGCAGTCAGTAGGGGACTATCATTGTCTTTTGGGGTGTATCAGCAGTAGGTCTCCAAAATGCCTGCTGTGCAAACCTGTAGACTGAGTCTCACCTTGAGGAAAGTGTGTGTGTGTGTGTGTGTGTGTGTGTACGTGCACATCTTGTGCCGTTGTAACCGGAGCTCTCTTTGGATTCCTGCCTGGGTGGCACCTCTCTTGGCCTGGGTTTTGTGGAATGCCTGTGTGGGGTGGAGGAGAGGTGAACAGAGGGTGAAAGGCTTTTGAAATCCAACTTCCTTTTCCTCCCTCCCTCCCTCCGCTGGGTCAAAGCAAACACGCTCCTTCTAGCCTCCTCCCCTAGGCGGCAAAGCTATTCTTCCAAAAGGCTCCTTTGTTGGGACTCAAGAGAAAGGCATGTCGAGGCAGCAGGAAAAGTTCCCTTGGCTCTCGCCCCTGGTCAGGTGGCCGCCCCTCCGGGCTTGCCCATCAGACTGTGCTAAATTCAGACGTCAACCGCCGGTAGAGGATGGCAATGGCTCAGAGGCCGGGGAAACTGACAGAGAAGCCGGAGTGATAGTTACGGGCCCCAGATCCCAAGTCAAGGTTCGCTGGGATTCGCTCTCCCAAACTGGAACGTTTCCCTCTGTTCAGTGGCTAAAGTGTAGGCAGTGGACTTGGATGCCCCCCAAATTTTGTGGCCATTCATTCCTTCTTTGTAAAGATGCCCAGACTCAAACTGCCCTCCCTGGGAAGGATGCGACAACCAGGGGAGCCAGTTTGGTCTAGTGGTTAAGAAGCCAGACTCTTATCTGGGAATCCCGGGTTCGATTCTGCCCTCCCCCATGAAGCCAGCTGGGTGACCTTGGGCTAGTCACAGCTCTCTTCTGAGCTCTCACAGCCCCACCTACCTCACAGCATGTCAGTTGTGGGGAGAAGAAGGTTTGTCAGCCGTTTTGAGTCCCCTTAAATGGGTGAGAAAAGTGGGGTGGAAAAGCCAACTCTTCTTATTCTTCCATGAAGCAGGCTGGGTGACTTTGGGTTAGTCACAGCTTTCTTCTGAGCTCTCACAGCCCCAGCTACCTCACAGGGTGTTCTGTTGTGGGGAGAAGAACAGAAGGTTTGTCAGCTGCTTTGAGTCCCCTTAAATGGGTGAGAAAAGTGAGGTAGAAAAGCCAGCTCTTCTTATTCCTCATGAAGCCAGCTGGGTGACCTTGGGTTAGTCACAGCTCTCTTCTGAGCTCTCACAGTCCCACCTCACAGGGTGTTCTGTTGTGGGGAGAAGAACAGAAGGTTTGTCAGCTGCTTTGAGTCCCCTTAAATGGGTGAGAAAAGTGGGGTGGAAAAGCCAACTCTTCTTATTCCTCCATGAAGCAGGCTGGGTGACCTTGGGTTAGTCACAGCTTTTTTCTGAGCTCTCAGAGCCCCAGCTACCTCACAGGGTGTTCTGTTGTGAGGAGAAGAACAGAAGGTTTGTCAGCTGCTTTGAGTCCCCTGAAGTGGGTCAGAAAAGTGAGGTAGAAAAGCCAGCTCTTCTTATTCCTCATGAAGCCGGCTGGGTGACCTTGGGTTAGTCACAGCTCTCGTCTGAGCTCTCACAGCCACACCTCACAGGGTGTTCTGGTGTGAGGAGAAGAACAGAAGGTTTGTCAGCTGCTTTGAGTCCCCTTAAATGGGTGAGAAAAGTGGGGTGGAAAAGCCAACTCTTTTTCTTCAGTTCTTCATAACATAGGAGGTCGTGATGGAGCAGTTCTGTCACATGTGGGTGAAATGTGCCTAAGTGGCAGCCATAATTATGGTGTGTAGATGATTTGCTCACTCAGAAGAGAAGAACAAGGCAGGGATGTGCATGAATATTCAAAATATTCGTTATTGGGACGAATTCGGACAAATTCAGACATTTGTATATAGATCGAATGTCCAGACATTTGAATGCCTGAATTTCAATGAATACAAATATTTCCAGTTATTCGTACGAATAATTCAGACATTCGTATGCGTATGGGTACATAAGCATCATGTATGCGTCCACATGCATCCCAGGATGAAAACGGGATGCATACCGGATGCGTATGGAATGCATATGGATGCTTACAGGACGCATAAGAGATTCGTATCATCGGATATGTATCGAATATTCAAACAAATACATACAAATGCATTCATATCTAATCAAATGTCCGGACGTTCGTTTTTCCTTATTTGAACAAATTCGGAATTTTTGAATATTCAGTTCATCACGAATCAAATGTCAAAAACTGCATTCGTGCCTCGAACAAGGGGGTCAGGTGTGTCTGCATTTGCCCTCAGTAGACCGGATCCAGTAGACCCAACCTGCTAGGATGGACCGGCGGTTCTTGTGTTGAGACACCCTGTTCCCATGAAGGCTCTGAACCTTCCTCCCCCATATAAGTCCAATGGGTTCTTTTAATTTTAACAGGTTTGTCCGAAACTGTTCGATCCTTGTCCTAGATCAAACCAAACTCAGAGGAGCCCAGTTCGAATCAAGCTGAACTGAGTCTTAGAACATGAGTTTGGGCACGTCTCTAGAGCCAAGTACTTTGTCGATACCCTTCCCTGGTGTAGTTCAGTGAGATCAGAGCCATCTGGGGAGGTTCGGCTGTTGGTGTCATCTACAGGTGCGTGCAAATGTAATTTTCGGGATTTGAATTGAATAGAATATCCAAAAATTCAATTCGATTCAAATCTTTAAAATTCAGTTCAAACATAAGAGAAGCCTTGCTGGATCAGGCCACAGCCCATCTAGTCCAGCATCCTGTCGCACACAGTGGCCCACCAAATGCTCATGGGCATCTCAAGCAGAGACAAGGACAAACCTTCTCCTGCTCTTGAGTCCCAGCAGATGGCCTTAGAAGCACCCCAGTTCCTCCCCCCCCCAGCCTGAAAGATGCACCTAGGCATTTGTTCTAGTAACCATTGATAAATCTGTCGTCCATAAATTTTTCTAACCCTACCTTAAAGCCATCTAGACTGGTAGCTGTCACCACCTCTTCTGGCAGGAGATTCCATAAGCCGATGACCCTCTGGGTGAAGAAATACTTCCCTGTGTCTGATCTGACTCTCCTACCCATCAGCTTCATAGATGCCCCCTGGTTCTAGCATTGTACGATAGAGAAAAGAAAATTTCTCTATCCACCTTTTCTGTACAGTGCATAATTTTATATACTTCAATCAGGTCCCCTCTTAAACGCCGTCTCTCCAGACTGAAGAGGCCTAGACGTTGCAGCCTGGTTTCGTAAGGGAGGTGTTCCAGACCCTTAACCAATTAAGCAAATTAGAATCTATGCGTTTGAATTTTTTATTCGAATTTGCACTTACGAACGTCAGCAACATCCATAGGTGCCTATACACACTGTTACACATCCCGTATGCATCTGTATACATCCATACACGTCCATATGCAACCCATATTCGTCCTGTACTGTTCCGTACAAATAAGTATGAACGCGGGAAAGATGCATACATGCAAGTACGCATCGCCTACGAGCCCGTACACATATGAATGCCGGAATAATTCGAACAGATTTGAAAATTCAAAATTCATTTGAATGTTTAAATTTGAATTTATGGACATTCGATTTGAATTCAAATGTCGAAATTCGGACGAATTCAACAGAATGCCAAATGTCTTCGAATATTTGTATACATCCCTAGGGTCATCTCACACTGTCATGGAGCAGGGCCTTCTCTGTGGTGACACCCACCCTCTGGAACTGCCTCATTTCAGATGGTCATCAGAGATCTATATTTTAGACCTTCTGTTCTATATTTTAGGTGCTTGTTGAAAACTTACTTATTCTCCCAGGCATTTTTGGTGTGAATGAAAGTCTGTCTTGTGACCCCTACTCACCCAACTTTTAGTACTATCTTCAGCTGTTTTTAGCTGTTTTTAGCCTTTATTTATTTACTGTAAAATTATTTTGAGATTTTGCTATTTATTTAAATGCTTTAAATAAATAAAACTCTTCCTTCCTTCCTTCCTTCCTCCCTCCCTCCCTCCCTCCCTCCCTCCCTCCCTCCCTCTTTCTTTCTTTCTTTCTCCCTCCCTCCCTCCCTCTTTTCTTTCTTTCTTCCTTCCTCCCTTCCTTCCTTCCTTTTGCTAATCAGGCTTTGGCAGGGAGAAAACAGAAATAATTAAAGGAGGAAAGGAATTCTGCCTCTGCTGGTTTTCCTGCATGGAGAAGGGACCCTTCAGTTTTGGGATGAGATCTGCCGTGCGTGCCCTCTTTGGGTGGGAAGGAAGGCTTGTTCCCTTCTGGTGGTCTCAGGGTGGGTTTAGAAGGAAGGACCCAAGGGGATCTCTTTACACACAACACCTCCCAAGAAGAAACACCATCTATAGAGCCCTCGGTGGGAGGTTCAGGGCCCCTTTGTGTCACAGGAAGCGAATTCTGCAGGAGGGTGGCTGTCTTTTCTTCTCCCCTTGAAGAGCAAACATTCCCAGAGAGGACCAGGAATGAGCTGTCTGCGTGATGAAGGGGATCACAGCTGCTTTCCAGCTTGCAGGAAGCCACAGAGTTTCCAAGACTCCAGGTTCGTTCTGCCTGAGACCAACAGCCTGTTCAAGACACATTGCTTTGGTTTGGCTTCTGGCTGGCTCTGGGATTCTGCGAAAAGTCACAAAAGCGGGAGAGGAAAGTAAGAATATAAGAGGAGGCCTACTGGATTGGGACACAGTTCCCTCTAGTCCAGCATCCCATCTCAAAGAGTGGCCCATCAATTGCTTCTGGGCACCTCAAGCAATTTAAGACAAAGGCAAAACCTTCACCTGCTCTTGACTTTCTTCAGGTGGCCTGTAGAGACATCCTGCCTGTCCCTCCAACCTGAAGGTAGTACCTGGGCACCCATTTTAGATAGGCACCTAGGAGGAGCCCTGCTGGATGCGGCCACAGCCCATCTAGTCCATAAGAACTTAAGAGAAGCCCTGCTGGATCAGTCCAAAGCCCATCTAGTCCATAAGAACCTAAGAGGAACCCTACTGGATCAGGCCACTGCCCATCTAGTCCATAAGAACCTAAGAGGAGCTCTACTGGATCAGGCCACTGTCCATCTAGTCCATAAGAACCTAAGAGCAGTTCTGCTGGATGAGGCCACAGCCCATCTAGTCCATAAGAACCTAAGAGGAGCCCTGCTGGATCAGGCCAGAGCCCTCTAGTTCATGAGAACCTCAGAGGAGCCCTACTGGATCAGGCCACAGCCCATCTAGTCCATACGGACCCAAGAGGAGCCCTGCTGATCAGGCCACAGCCCATCTAGTCCAGCCTCCCACCTCACATGGGTGGCCCACCAATGGCTTCCCGAGCATCTCAAGCAGAAGATGAAGGCAAAATCTTCGCCTGCTCTTGAGTATCTGGAAACAGCCCTGAGAAGCACCCTGTGTGTCTCTCCAGCCTGGAGGATTTACCTAGGCATCCATTCTAGTAGCCACTGATATGCCTGTCTTTGAGAGGAGCCCTGCTGGACCAGGCACAGCCCATCTAGGCCGGCATCCCATCCCACACACTGGCCCACGTGTTGCTTCTTGGGTTCTCAAGCAGAAGACAAAAGCAAAACCCTCACCCGCTCTTGACTCCCCTGCCAGTGGACTTTAGACGCCTTCTTCTGGGGGAAACGTTGGAGGCTGAACCTGCAACCCTCTGCGTTCCAGGCCATTGATCTACCTCTGAACACACCAATGCAGTTTTCTTGGCAGAGATATAGAAGTGGTTTGCCATGACTTCCTTCTGGAAAGATGCCAGGAATCGAACCTGTGACCCCCTGCTTTCCAGGCAGAGGTTCTGCCATGAGCTAGGGGCACTCCATGAATACCTCCGCGCAGCTTTCTTGGCAAAGTTACTGAAGCTGTTTGCCATGACCTTCTCCTGGCGAATTGCTGGGAATTGAACCCTGGGCTATCCCTGCTTTCTGGGCTATTTTCTTCCCCTCTGGGAGCCATGGCTATCCATTTCCACTTCACCGTTTGTCCTCCACCCCCTGCTGGAACAGTTCAGCGTTAGCATCTCCCAGCTAAGGAAGGGGGCTGCCTTTTGCCACGGTGTGGTCCATAGCGGCAACTCTGTTAACTGTCCCAAAACCCCATGGGATCTGTCTAGGATTGTGCACAGATGGGCTTTTGGCCATTTAATTTGTAACAAATCAAATGTTAGAAAATTAGTATTTAGGGATGTGCACAAATTCCATCAAATTCAGTCGAATGTGGGCATTTGAAATCAAATAGAATGTCTACACATTCAGATTCAAACATTCGAAGGAATTTCAAATGTTCCAAAAGATTCCTTCAAGTGATTTGACGCATTTGAATGTACAGATATATATGTGTTACATATATATTCGTATGAATCTGTACACACTTGCGCTTATAATACAGGATGAAAATGGGATGCATATGGGATAAAATGGGATGTGTACAAATATGTATAGTGCATACAAATGTTGGCAATATTCATATCTTCTGATTCGAATCTAACATTCAAAGGAACAGATTCGAATGTATTCTATTCAAATCGGATTTGGTTGCATTCGGATTCTAAGCAATCAAATCAAATCGAAAAATGCAAAAAATAATTCATGCACATCCTTAGTCCAGAAATATTAGTATGTGTTCAAATATTGTAACATTTGATTCAAGATTGAATGCGCAAATTTGGCCAAATTTTGTAAGTTACGGACCTTCATGGCCATCCCTTTTCATATTCATTCAAACAGATCGCCTTCCGACAAATTCTATTCGATATGAATGTATTCATTCAAATTTGTATGCATATCCGATACAAATGAATACGTTTCCTAGATACGGATCCTATATGCACACATATCGGATATGTATCCAACACAAACACATACGCCCCATTTTAACTAATGTACAAACTATTTGTACGCAGGTTCCAAAACATTCGTATTGGTGTAAACGTTAATGTACGAACGTCGTAACACTCAATTTGTGTACAAATGTCCGAATCCGTCCAAATAACGAATGTTTACAAATATTCGTGCAGATCCTCAGATCTGTCAGATGTGTTACGAACTTCGCGGTGGCGGTGGCGATGGCAGTGGCGGTGGCGGTGGCAGACCTACAAGGTAACATTGGAGGGTGCTGGTGCAGGAAGGAAAGCAGAGATAAAATGAGTTTTCCTTTTGCTCAGCCTGCGCCGAGTGCCAAGGCGAGCGTCCCTCCACCGCGCCTCCAGAACGGAGCCGATGATCAAAAGCTCCCATCTGTGCGTCCCCAAAAGCAAGGCTCCCTCCCTCCCTCCCCTCCACAAGCAACGGAGAGGAGCCAGCCAGCCAGGGTGGCACAGATGAGATTATTCGGGGAGGACCTGGCTGGCGCAGCGGCGGCTCTCCGGGGCTCTGCAACATTCGGCGCACAGGCAGGGGCAAGAAGAGATCCGGAGCTGCTGCGTCACCCAGGCGAAGGATCAATAACTAATTTCGCTGCGGCAGCCAAGCAAGTTTCTTTCCAATAATTGCAAGTGGGGAGCGGGGAGCTCCGCACTGCCGGCTCGCCGCTAACCCGGCCCGATCAATTCCCCCTTCCTGCCGCCGCTGGGGCAGCAGTGAGGAAAACTCGTTTTTTTCTCTTTCTGCCTCCCCTGCTACCTCGCCTTTTGCCCCTCCACTTCTTCCCGGCTTCCTCCGCTGGCCTGGTGAGAGAAGGAGGCGCACAGAGTCCGCTGCAGCAGGCCAGGGCGCAAGACAGGGAAGAAGAAGAAGAGCTGGCTTTTTCTCACCCATTTAAGGGGACTCAAAGCGGCTGACAAACATTCTGTTCTTCTCCCCACAACAGACACCCGGTGAGGTAGGTGGGGCTGTGAGAGCTCAGAAGAGAGCTGTGACTAGCTCAAGGCCACCCAGCTGGCTTTGTGGAAGAAGAAGAAGAAGAAGAGGAAGAGCTGGCTTTTATACCCCACTTTTCTCACCGGTTTAAGGGGACTCAAAGTGGCTGACAAACCTTCTGTTCTTCTCCCCACAAGAAGCACCCTGTGAGATGGGTGGGCCAGTGAGAGCTCAGAAGAGAGCTGTGACAAGCCCAAGGTCACCCAGCTGGCTTCATGGGGGAGTGTGGAATCAAACCTGGTATTCCTAGAGAAGAGTCCAGCTCCCTAACCAAGGAAGATGTGGGAAGGCTTCATGACCCTCAGGCTGCGTTCACACACCTAAGTTTTAATGCAGTGTCAGTTCACTTTCAGAGTGAGAGAAACACATCAGCAAAACGACTAGCCATTGTCTTTCCATTTCATCTAACCTAAGGGTGAATTTTCACTTTGCTGATGGGTTCTCTCACTCCGAAATTGGGCTAAAAGTGGATTAAAATGTAGGTGTGAATGCAGTCTCAGCTTTGAAGTGCCATTAGGCTCATGAAGACCCAAGAAGCGGTTCCTGAACTGGTTCCCCCTCCAGATGAGGCCTAGGATGCAGCTGGAGAGGCACTGAGCTGCGTTCACACCTAGGTTTTAATCTGGCTTCAGTCCACTTTCAGGCTGAGCTAACACATCAGCAAAGTGAAGAGCTGTTTTCTTTTGGCATTATCTGTCTCAGGCTATGGTCACACCTAAGGTTTAATCCAGCTTCAGTCCACTTTCAGAGTGAGGGAACACATCAGCAAAGAAACAGTTTCTCACTTTGCTGATGTGTTCTCTCACCCTGAAAGTGGCCTGAAGCCGGATTAAATCATAAGTGCGACTGCAGGCTGGGGCCATGTTCACACCAAAGTTTTAATCCAGCTTCAGTTACTATCATTTTCCTTCTTCATCATCTAACCCAAAGAAGGGTTTTCTGAGTTAGATAAAGCCAAAAGCAAACAGCTTATCACTTGGCCAGGGAGTTGTCTCACTCTGGAAGTGGAATGAAGCTGGATTAAAATTCAAGTGTGAATTTCCCCTTAGGCTCAGTGGTTTAACATTTGCAAGCTAGACATTTCTAAAGCTTCCTGGAAACCGAGTGAAGGAAAACCTTTATTTTCCGCAAGCAGAAATCTAGCACGTTGTTTCTGTTTCCCTGACAGCGATGTGCATGAATCTGTTTTTTGACATTTGATTCATAACGAACCGAATGTCCAAAAATTCATATTCGTTCAAATAGACACTTTTGGACGAGCTAAAATTCTATTCGATATGAATGCATCTGTACAAATTCGTACAAATATCCGATACAAACAAATTTGTATCGGACATGAACAAATATGTATCTGCTCTGATACATATCCTATGAGAAATCCGCTCTGAAAGCATCAAACCCGACCTGAATCCACTTTGAATCCACTCTCAATCCATGTTGAAAGCACTCTTGATCCATTGCAGACGAGACTGGTGCAGCTGTGTCCCCCCACCCACCCACCCCGTTTAATGGATGTCTGAACTATTCATACCAATGTCCGGAAACATGCGTGAATATGGTAACATCCGATTTGTGTACGAATGTCTAAATTCAAATGGGTAATGAACGTTATGGATATCTGTGCACATACATCCCTGCCCCCTGATGGGTCGGCGTTGACTTTCATGGATCCATTTTCGTATTTGACGGTGTTGGGTAAAGGCCAGGTGCCCCCGACACCTCTCCAACCCTGGCTCACTTGGAGGTTCAAAAGTTCAACCTGGGGAAGGGGGGGATCTCTGTTACAGATGAGATCCAGGGTGAAAAATCACCTCCAAAAGACAATCCTCAGTGGAAAGAAGCCACTCATCAATATGATCTCCATGGCGAAGGCTCAAGGCGGAGAGAGGAAATTGCCAGAGTTGGTTGGTGTCACCTGAAGCCCCCTCTTCTTGGCTGGAGTGATGGAGATCCATGATTTCGCCCAAATTCCCTCCTGAGAAAATAGTTTAATTAAATCTGGTTTGGTACCCATCTCAGACCCACTGTCTCCTTATGGCTGGGGAGCAAGAAACTGGTGTGTGTGTGTGTGTGTGTGTGTGTGTGTGTGTGTGTGAGAGAGAGAGAGAGAGAGAGAGAGAGAGTGAGTATGTGTGTGTGGCAGAGAGAGGTTGGCTCAGGTGGTTCCTTTAAGAAAGCTAGAACCTTCTTCTCCAGAAAACAACTGAAGGTCACAGTGTGCGGCTTGCAAAGGGAAAGAGAAGGATGGGAGAACAGCCTCGGACTGAGACTGGCTCCACTCTGAAAGCAAGAAGGAGAAAGAAGGGGAGGGATGGGTGGGGGGGGGGAGAAAGATGCTGGGGAAAGAGGATCAGGAGAAGAGAAGGAAAGAAGAGCTGAGCAGGGAGGAGAGAGGGATGGAAGGAAGGAAGGAAGAGTAGAGAAGGAAGGAAGGAAAAAAGAGGAGCTGAGCTGGAAGGAAGGAAGGAAGGAAGGAAGGAAGGAAGGAAGGAAGGAAGGAAGGAAGGAAGGAAGGAAGGAAGGAAGGAAGGAAGGAAGGAAGGAAGGAAGGAAAAAAGAGGAGCTGAGCTGGAAGGAAGGATGGAAGGAAGGAAGGAAGGAAAAGAGGAGCTGAGCAGGGAGGAGGGAATGAAAGAAGGAAGGAAGGAGAGAAGGAAGGAAGGAAGGAAGGAAGGAAGGAAAAGAGGAGCTGAGCAGGGAGGAGGGAATGAAAGAAGGAAGGAAGGAGAGAAGGAAGGAAGGAAAAAAGAGGAGCTGAGCTGGAAGGAAGGAAGGAAGGAAGGAAGGAAGGAAGGAAGGAAGGAAGGAAAAGAGGAGCTGAGCAGGGGGGAGGAAGGAATGGAAGGAAGAAAAGAGCTGAGCAGGAAGGAGGGAAGGACAGAAGGAAAAGAGGAGCTAAGTAGGAAGGAGGGAAGGAAGGAAGGAGAGAAGGAAGGAAGGAAAAGAGGAGCTGAGCAGGGAGGAGAGAATGAAAGAAGGAAGGAAGGAGAGAAGGAAGGAAGGAAAAGAGGAGCTGAGCAGGGGGGGAGGAAGGAATGGAAGGAAGAACAGAGCTGAGGAGGAAGGAGGGAAGGAAGGAAGGAAGAGGAGAGAAGGAAGGAAGGAAGGAAGGAAAAAAGAGGAGAGAAGGAAGGAAGGAAGGAAAAAAGAGGAGAGAAGGAAGGAAGGAAACCAATGCTCTTGCTCCTTCTCTCCCCTGGTGGAAATTACTTTTTTCCTGCTGTGCAGAGGAAATCCCAAAGGAGCAACTGCCATCTGGCTGAGCCAGGAGATGTGACGGCCAGCTTAGCTAGAGGAAAGCAGGAGCCCTCTAAGGCCATTTGCTGGGATTGGAGAGCAGGAGAAGGTTTGTCCTTGTCTCTGCTTGAGATGCCCTTGGGCAGTTGGTGGGCCACTGTGTGAGATGGGATGCTGGACCAGGAGGCCTCTAAAGGCCATTTGCAAGGAGTTGAGAGTTGGTGAAGATCTTGCCTTCACCTTCTGCTTGAGATGCTACCAAGGCCTCTGTGTGAGACAGGATCCAGCAGGGATCCTCTTAAGTTCTTGTCTCTTATGTACTTGCCAAACATGCCGAAACCAGAAGTAAGTGGAATATACTAGCTCATGCTATTGGTAGGTACAGCTGCACTTATCTGTCTGAACTGGACCTGGGGGGGATCCATGCATTTACAGTTAATACAATTTAATGATCACACCTGGCCCACAATATACATGTGAAGCCACCAGGATGGCAGGAAATACAAAGGGAAACAACAAGAAATCAATGGATACCCAATGAAATGGATACGTATCTGATGCGTATCCTGTACCATATGAACTCTGAAAGCACCAAATTCATCCTGGATCCACTTTTAATCTGCTCTCAATGCATGTCGAATACACTCTGGGCCCCTTGTAGATGTGGCTGGCAGCCGCTTTCCCGCCTCCCCAGTTTCACGAATTTCCAAACTATTTGTACAAAGAAAAAGAAGAGTTGCCTTTTCTACCCTGCTTTTCTCACCCATTAAGGGGACTCAAAGCAGCTGACAAACCTTCTGTTCTTCTCCCCATGACAGAACGTCCTCTTAGACTGTGAGAGCTCAGAAAGAGCTGTGACTAGCCCAAGGTCACCCAGCTGGCTTCACGGAGGAGGAAGAGCTGTCTTTTCTACCCTGCTTTTCTCACCCATTAAGGGGACTCAAAGCAGCTGACCGACTTTCTGTTCTTCTCCCCCATGACAGAACACCCTGTGAGACTGTGAGAGCTCAGGAAGAGCTGTGACTAGCCCAAGGTCACCCAGCTGGCTTCACGAAGGAGGAAGAGCTGTCTTTTCTACCCTGCTTTTCTCACCCATTAAGGGGACTCAAAGCAGCTGACCGACTTTCTGTTCTTCTCCCCCATGACAGAACACCCTGTGAGAATGTGAGAGCTCAGGAAGAGCTGTGACTAGCCCAAGGTCACCCAGCTGGGCGGAATCAAACCCAGTATTCCCAGATAAGAGCCCGGCTCCTTAAGCACTAGACCAAACTGGCACACAAATGTTAATATACGGGTGTTGTAACATTCGATTCGAGTAGAAGTGTCCGGATTCGGCCGAATTCATACGAATAACATTTCTATTTCCTTTCCCTTCCTCCTGCTAGCCGTGTATCTCAGCGCTGGATCCACAAGAGCCCGAAGGAGGGGCAAAACCTAGAATCCTCCTTTGCTTTTTGGCCTTGGCTCCCTGGTTCCACCGAAAGGAGGAAGAGGAGGCTGTCAAGATTATGGATGGCCGGGAAAGGGGGGTGCCCGGGTGGCAGCGAGGGTGGAATGCCGGAGGGGCACTGTGCCCTGCTAGCCACACATCTCCCTCTCCTTCTCTCTCTCTCTACCCCGCCTCTCCTCCACCTCCAAAGGCAGCCTGAGTTGTCAGCGAAAGCCTTCAGAGTAAAGCTGCCTCATCAGCAGAATTTTTATTATCGCATCAGCGGCAGTGAGCGAAGCAACCGGCTTCCCTTCCCTCCTGCCTGCCTGCCTGCCTGGCACAAACACAGATCCAGCTGAGAGGCTTGGCAGGGGCGGGGGTGGTGGTGGTGGTGGCTCAGGCTGCAAAGCAAGCCACCCTGCAAAACAGATCCCAGAGCATGCACAGAGTTCAATAGCAATGATAACCGAACCAATGGACTCCGAGCTCCGTCGCTGCCCATGTTGACTGCCAAGTTGGGAAATAGAGGTACTCCTTTGGGGCTGCTGACTGATGTGGGTGAGCCAGTTTGGTTTAAGGAGCCTGACTCTCATCTGGGAATACTGGGTTTGATTCTGCCCTCCTCCGTGAAGCCAGCTGGGTGACCTTGGGCTAGTCACAGCTCTCCTCTGAGGACTCACAGCCCCACACACCTCACAGGTTGCCTGATTTGGGGAGAACAGAAGGTTTGTCAGCCGCCTTGAATCCCCTTAAATGGGGGAGAAAAGTGGGATAGAAAAGGCAACTCTTCTTCCTCCTCCACAAAACCAACTAGGGGACCTTGGGCTTGTCACAGGGTGTTCAGTTGTGGGGAGAGGAACGGAAGCTTTGTCAGCCATTTTATGTCCCCTTAAATGCATGAGAAAAGCAGGGTAGAGAAGCCAACTCTCCTCCTCCTTCTCCTTCTCCTTCTTCTGTTTTTTTCTATCGATCAGCCCGCTGCCCTTGTGCCTAGATGTTTTATCTCAGGCGGGATCCCTCTGCGACAAAGGGTGCACCCCTTGTTGTTTTATGCATTTCACATCTTTTTATCCCTCCCTGTATGCGAAGGTTGTAGGGTGGGTCACCACATGAAAAAACAAATATAAGATGAACATACCCAAACAAGAACAGCGCCAGTAAGTGGGGAAGGAAAGCTTTTTCATATTTCACCAAACACCAGGGCAAAGGGCTGTGTTTTCACAGCTCTCCTGGACATGTGAAGCTGCCTGGCACACACCTCAAGGAGGAGGCTGTTCCATAGTCTGGGGCCATCACTGAGAAGGCCCTATGCTCTGTATCCATCCTTTTTGCAACTAAGGGTACTGGTACAACCAGGAAGGAAGGAAGGAAGGAAGGAAGGAAGGAAGGAAGGAAGGAAGGAAGGAAGGAAGGAAGGAAGGAAGGAAGGAAGGAAGGAAGGAAGGAAGGAAGGAAGGAAGGAAGGAAGGAAGGAAGGAAGGAAGGAAGGAAGGAAGGAAGGAAGGAAGGAAGGAAGGAAGGAAGGAAGGAAGGAAGGAAGGAAGGAAGGAAGGAAGGAAGGAAGGAAGGAAGGAAGGAAGGAAGGAAGGAAGGAAGGAAGGAAGGAAGGAAGGAAGGAAGGAAGGAAGGAATCCATCCATCCATCCATCCATCCATCCATCCATCCATCCATCCATCCATCCATCCATCCATCCATCCATCCATCCATCCATCCATCCATCCATCCATCCATCCATCCATCCATCCATCCATCCATTGTAGTAGTACATTGATATGCTTAAGAGAAGAAGAGTTGGCTTTTCTACCCTGCTTTTCTTACCCATTTAAAGGAACTCAAAGTGGCTGACAAACTTTCTGTTCTCCTCCCCACAACAGAACACCCTGTGAGGTAGGTGGGGCTGTGAGAGCTCAGAAGAGAGCTGTGACCAGCCCAAGGTCGCCCAGCTGCTTCATGGAGCAGGGTGGAATCAAACCCGGGATTCCCAGATGAGAGTCTGGCTCCCTAACCACTAGACCAAACTGGCTCACAAACTGGAAGGAGGTGTTCCTTGAAGTATTTGGAGGCCAGGTCAGGGTGACAGGTTAACACCTTGAATTGGGCTCAGCAGCAAATTGGCAGCCGCTGCGGCTCTTTTAAGACCACCGTGATGTGAAATGCATGATTTGCTCTGGAAACAGTCCTTTCTGGGCTGCATACTAAGCAGCCCAGTGCAGGCAGAAATTACGGAGCTAATCAAACCAAAAGGCAACTCAACGGCACCAGATAAGAACGGCGGTCGATAAAAGTGCCTTCAGGAATGATCTTCCATCCTCTTGCATCACCACAACCTCAGCAAGAGAGAGAGTCAAGCTCAAAAGATTAAAAAAGAAGGGAAAAGATCTTGACCAGCATCACAATAGGAGAGCGAGAAAACAAGCGAACAAGAAATTCTGGAATGTTGTGGCCAACAGGAAAAAGGCCCTGCTCACCTGTGCTAACCGGGGATGCTCACAAATATCAGTAACATTTGTGACTTGTCTGAATCTGTCCGGATTCAGACATTTGTACACAAATCGAACCTTAGGACATTTGTACAGTTACATTTGTATGAATAGGAATGTTTTGGACATCCGTACAAATAGTTTGGAAATTCATACATATAGTTTGGACACCCATTAAACTTGGGAGGTGGGAAAGCAGCTGCGCCAGACACATCCAGAGTGCATTAGACATGGATCGAGAGCGGTTTCAAAGTGGATTCAAGTCGGATTAAGATCTAGGGTGCTTTCCCACCACGCTCCTTTAATCCGGATCTAAGAAGATCCGGATCTAAGGAATGGGTACTTCCCTTAATCCAGATCTAGTAGATCCAGATTAAGGGAAGTACCCAGTGTGTTTCCATGGGTGGTCTAGCACCCAATAGCAATGGGTGCTAGCCTCCCTGCTGTGGAAACACCGCAGCACCCATTTGCAAATCCGGATTGACCCACAAGGGGTCTGCCTATCAGCCCAGGTGTTTTGGGGGACAGGGGGTGCAATCTCCGAAGTCCCTCCAAAGTTGCCTTCGGAGATTAGCAAAGGCTCCGAAGACAAACCCCTTGCAAGAGCATGCATATTAATTAGCTCCTTGTGAGCAGGGATGAGTCAGCCTCATTAATATGCACCTCTTTCCATGCCTGAAGGTAACAGTCCCCTTTGTTCTCAGAGGTTTTTCTTCGGAGCCTTTGCTAATATCTGAAGTTGCCTTCGGAGGGACTTTGGAGGCAAGTTCGAAGTAACTTTGAAATGGCTTTGAAATGACTTTGAAGCCTACGTTTTGGGGCTCCCCCCCCCCATGGATGCATTCCCTCCCCCTAGCCTCCTCTAGACCCCATTGCCTGTTTCCTGTGGAAACAGGCTCCCTTTCTTCCGGATTTTCTGGCTGAAGACCCCACTGTAGACCCCATTAATGGGGGTCTACAGAAAATCCGGATTAAAGGGCAGAAAATACCCATTTGATCCGGATTTCCCCAGCAGCAGTGGAAACAATCGGGTCCCAAATGGGTGCCGTGGTGGAAATGGGGTCATCTGGTTCACCCCCAAATGGGTCCTTAATGGGTGCAAAAATGGGTACTTTCTGACAGTGGAAAAACACCCCTAGTTTTTCTTAATTCAAATCCTGGTTGGGCCTTGGAAACTCTGAAGGTCATGTTGGCCCAGCCGAGTCCTACCCCGTAGGGTAGTTGTAGAAATTAAAAATTAGAAGCTCCGTCTCTTTTGAGAAAAGGTGGGGTGGGAACTCCATAAAGAAAGGCATAAGTAGGGGTGTCCATGAATCTCATTTGTAATGAATCGAATATTCAAAAATCCGAATTTGTATGAATAAGGAAAAACGAATGTCCAGACATTCAATTTGATATGAATATATTCGTATGTATTTGTTTGAATAATTCGAACATCTGTGTCTGTACGGGTACATATGCGTCTCGTGTTAATCCCGTACGCATCCCATATTCACCCCATTTTCAGCCATATGAATGCGTGCGAGATGCACGCAGGTTTGTACACAATGTGTACAGATACAAACGTCTGAATTATTCGTGCAAATAGCTCAAGATATTCCTTTTTTCAAATCTGAAGTTCAAATGCCCGAATATTCGATTCGTATAGGAACATCTGAATTCATCCAAATTCGTCCAAATTCATCCCAATAATCAATATTTTGATTATATCCGTGCCCATCGCTAGGCGTAGGAAAAAGTGGTTGCTTACATACCTTTTGGTGCATATATAGCCATGGGCTGTCACAAGATAAAACACACAAACATTTGTGGTGTTAAAACATAAAAAGGTTTAAAAGCAAAGCATTAATGTTCAGGGCACTTACCTCGTGTCTCTGTTGGCTACTGATGCCAGAGATATCCAGGCAATGTTTTCAAATTCTACATAAGTAAAATTAGTTGGAGCTTAGTTGGATTGCCCTGCTGGGCCTTTCCCCTCTGATAAGCCAAGTTTCCAGTCCCTGGTGAGGAGGAAGGCTGAAAAATGAGCAGAAATCCTATCTGGACCCGCCAAAGCAGAAGGCAAAGCACATGGGTTCCAGAGTGACCTTCTCAGGTCTTATCTTTAAATTCTCTCTGTCATGCTTCAGCATGTGCTAATGAAGAGAAATCTCGGCTTCTCACTCAGCCGCAATCGCGTCTTCTGCTCAGACCTGTTAATTAATAGGTGCGTTAAGATGTGACAAGAAGAAGAAATTGAGAAGTTTTAAAGGCTGCGCAAAATGTCTGCCGCAGCTGGGAATCTGTGTGCCGCCGTCTCTTCTCCTGGTGCTGTTCAGCACTGCCAAATTGTGGCCGGCTCCTGGTTCACTGCATGGGCAACTCTGCACAGTTTTCTTGGCAGAGGCACCAAAGTCGTTTGCCATTGCTTTCTTCCAAGGAGAGGCCAGAGACTGAAACAGCAACTCTTGACTTTCCAGGCAGCTTCCTCTACCTGTGACCTACAGCCCTTCCCAGACTCCATGGACACCTCTATGAAGTTTTATTGGCAGAGATACAGAAGTGGTTTGCCATTGCAAATTTTTGAAGAGAGATTTTTGGGTATTTGATGCAATTAAAAAAACTGTGCACATTTGTAGTATGGAATCCATACGCTCTTCATATACATTCTATATGAATCAAACACACACACACACACACAAATTCTGCACATTCCTAGTTCAAAGCTGTTAATGGGTGTTTTTCCACAGTCACTTAGTACCCATATGAGCACCCATTAAGGACCTATTTGGGTGAGAGCCAGATGACCCCATTTCCACCACGGCACCCATTTGGGGCACATTTGTTTCCACCACGCCTCAGGAAATCCAGATCATATGAGTACTTTTTGGCCTTTAATCTGGATTTTCTGTAGACCCCATTAATGGGGTCTACAATGGGGTCTTCAGCCAGAAAATCTGGATTAAAGGGAGCCTGTTTCCACATTACTTTGGCAATGGGGTCTAGAGGAGGCTAGGGGGAGGGGGAACCCTTGGGGGGGGGACCCCAAAACCTAAGATTCGAAGTCATTTTGAAGTCATTTCGAAGTCTGTGCAAAATAGCTCCGGAGTGCCTTTGAAGTCTGTGCTGATCTTTGGAGTGAACTTCGAAGTGACTCCGAAGTGACTCTGAAGTTTACTCCGAAGATCAGCACAGACTTCAAAGATGCTCCAGAGCTATTTTACATAGATTTCGAAGTGGCTTCGAAAGTTTGAGGTGACTTCGAAGTGACTTCGGAGATTGCACCCCCTGTCCCCCGCAAACACCTGTGGTGACAGGCAGACCCCTCGTGGGTAGATCCGGATTTCCAAATGGGTGCTCCGGTATTTCCACAACAGGGAGGCTAGCACCCATTGCTATTGGGCGCTAGACCACCCATGGAAACACACTGGGTACTTCCCTTAATCTGGATCTACTAGTACCCATTCCCTAGTTCCGGATCTGTGATTGTGTTTGCTGTGTTTTTGGTCTTAAAAGGATATTTTTGCCATTTGATGTAATGAGGGGTATTTGTGCTAACAGAGAAGGAAAGCTGGAATGTTTCTGACCCTCTTCTACACCTCTGGGATTCATGCACAGAAAGGAATACTGCTTGACTTCCAGCCTCTGTACAAGATTTTCCATCAGGAAGTTCCTCAAGTTAATGCAAGGGGAAAATTTTGGACCCAAACTTTGCCTTTCTTCCGTGGTTTCCCCTGGCTTCCCCATCTCCCTTTTTTTTCTTTTCCTTTTGAGGAATTTAACACTTGCCTCAGCCACACCTGTGTAAGATCCAGCTGTGCATGGATTTTAATTTATTTAATTTAGGTAATTTTATATACCACCTTATATAATCATCTCAGGGCAGTTAATGGGAAAGAATGGGGAAAGTGTTTTAAAAAGGTAAGAGGCGAAATACAAACTTATTAAGCAAGGATATTTTCTACTAGGTATCTGGAACTGCTACAGACCAAGGTCTGTTAATTCCAGGTTAATGTGTAATTGGGAGAGAAAAGTCTCACAAAGAAATCCAGGAAATGCTCTCCATCTTGTCTGGATAATGACAGTATAACCTTAGAAACCGTGCATTGGTAACTTATTGACTAGACTGCTGTAATGTACCCTAGGGGGGCTGCCCTTGTAGATGATGTGGAAACTCTTCCTCCTCCAGAACAAAGCAGAAAGACATGGGTGGTAATCCAATGTTTCAAGACAGCAGGTAGCAAAAGACTGGGTTGGCAAGCCACTGCCACCCAGGAAAAATGGAGGTTACGGGAGCTCTGGAAGCCCAACACAAGTCAGTGGAGGTCAAGGACACCAGGAAGAAGAGGACCAGTCCACCAATGGAAGTCAAGGGCACGCGGAGGGGAGGCCCAGTCTGCCCATGGAAGTCAAGGGCCCTGTGGAGAGGACACCCAGTCCACCAATGGAAGTCAAGGGCACACGGAGGGGAGGCCCAGTCTGCCAATGGAATCAAGGGCCCTGTGGAGGGGAGGCCCAGTCTGCCAATGGAAGTCAAGGGCCCTGTGGAGGGGAGGCCCAGTCTGCCAATGGAGGTCAAGGGCCCTTGAAGGGAAGGCCCTGTCTGCCAATGGAGGTTAAGGGCACTTGGAGGGGAGACCCAGTCTGCCCATGGAAGTCAAGGGCACACGGAGGGGGGGCCCAGTCTGCCAATGGAGGTCAAGGGCCCTGTGGAGGGAAGGCCCTGTCTGCCAATGGAGGTCAAGGGCCCTGCGGAGGGAAGGCCCTGTCTGCCAATGGAAGTCAAGGGGCCTGTGGAGGGGAGGCCCAGTCTACCAATGGAAGTCAAGGGCCCTGTGGAGGGTAGGACCAATCTGCCAATGGAAGCCAAGGGCCCTGTGGAGGGGAGGCCCAGTCTGCCAATGGAAGTCAAGGGCCCTGTGGAGGGGAGACCCAGTCTGCCAATGGAGGTCAAGGGCCCTGTGGAGGGGAGGCCCAGTCTACCAATGGAAGTCAAGGGCCCTGTGGAGGGTAGGACCAATCTGCCAATGGAAGCCAAGGGCCCTGTGGAGGGGAGGCCCAGTCTGCCAATGGAAGTCAAGGGCCCTGTGGAGGGGAGGCCCAGTCTGCCAATGGAGGTCAAGGGCCCTGTGGATTGGAGGCCCAGTCTGCCAATGGAAGTCAAGGGGCCTGTGGAGGGGAGGCCCAGTCTGCCAATGGAGGTCAAGGGCCCTGTGGAGGGGAGGCCCAGTCTACCAATGGAAATCAAGGGCCCTGTGGAGGGGAGGCCCAGTCTACCAATGGAAGTCAAGGGCCCTGTGGAGGGTAGGACCAATCTGCCAATGGAAGCCAAGGGCCCTGTGGAGGGCAGGCCCTGTCTGCCAATGGAAGTCAAGGGCCCTGTGGAGGGGAGGCCCAGTCTGCCAATGGAGGTCAAGGGCCCTGTGGAGGGAAGGCCCTGTCTGCCAATGGAAGTCAAGGGCCCTGTGGAGGGGAGGCCCAGTCTGCCAATGGAGGTCAAGGGCCCTGTGGAGGGAAGGCCCTGTCTGCCAATGGAAGTCAAGGGCCCTGTGGAGGGAAGGCCTGTCTGCCAATGGAGGTTAAGGGCACTTGGAGGGGAGACCCGGTCTCCCAATGGAGGTATCCGTACACATCTCATTTGAATCCATACACAGTTGTACGGATACGTACGGGATACAACCGGGATGCACACAAATGTGTGCCGCTGCGCCTGGGCACACACGAATGTTGTCAACGTTCCTATCACCACATACGAATCGAATATTCATGCAAATAGGTACGCATGTATTCAAGTGATATGAATTTGAAATGCGTTTGTTCTTCTCTATTTGTACTAATTCGGACATTCGAATATTCTGTTTGAACCTGCATCCCTGAGCACCCCTGATGCGTACTAGTGGCCTCACTCTGTGCTGGGACGGCGCCTTCCCTTCCCCTATGGGTTTGGAAAGTGTAGATTTCGTCCCATTGCCCCCATTGGACGAATTAAGCGACGGTGTGGTCCCTTCTCCTGTTCTCAGCTGGACAGCTCAGGCGTGGTCACAGGGAATCCCTGAAAACCCGCTGTCGGAGACATGCACGTTTGTGGCCAGGATTTTCTGTGTGCGCCGATGTGCCACGTGAACAGAAGCGGAGCGCTGCTTCTGGGGCAGCGAGAGGAAGAGGGAGGGGGGAAGAGAAGGAGATGGAGAGAGAGAGCGAAAACGCACACAGATTGCTGGAACCAGCCCAGAGAGAAGATTTAATCCGGTCTGTGCTAGGCTTTTAGAGAGAACGCAGCCTTCAGAATTAATTGCAATGCTCAAGGCCGCATTCAGGCGCTTCTCTCCTCCTCCTCCTCCTCCTCCTCCCCCCTTCCACCCCCCCCTTTCCCCATCACCCGCCATGCACAGAAGAGCCTGTTCCCAACTCAGCCAGGGCTACCAAGCTGAGAAGGCGGCGGGCGCGGGCACGGGCCGGATGCAAGAGCCCTTCCATTTCTCTCTCCAGCCGGGTGTTGGAGACAGTTCAGGCAGGGGGAAGCTATAAAAGGGCTCAGCTGGGATCTGCTGGTGTGCCGGAGAACGGGAAAGGCTTAGATATTTATAGGGGACCGGAGGCAGGCGGGCAGCCGGACGGGCAGCTGTCACATGACGGAGGCAGAGCTGTAACCCAGCAAAGCCCAGGCAGGGCTGGCTTAACCCATTCTGTGCCCCAATGCCATGGCTCCTGGGACGAAGGGAAACGCAGGAGGGACCTTACGGTGCCACCACCTTCAGCTGTGCATGTGATTATTATCAGAGAAAATAAATCTGAGCAAACATTTTCCTCCTCTAGAGGGATACTAGGTAGGGGCATACACGAATGCAATTTCCGACGTTCCATTCATGATGAATCAGATATTCGAAAATCCGAATTTGTTATGAATGAGGAAACAGGAATGTCCAGAGATCTGAATCAATACAAATACATTCGCATGAATTCCTACGAATAATTCGAACATTTGTATCTGTACAGGTACATAGGAATTGCTATACATCTGTGTGCATCCCGTTTCCATCCAGTACGGATGTGTACGAGAGGGGTATGGATATGTATGTACCCGTACAAATATGAATGTCTGGATTATTCATATAGGAACGTCCGAAAACATGTGAATTTGTACAAATATTGAATATTTTGAATATTCGTGCACATCTCTAATAACAAGTCTTACAACACCTTGATCCATCGGCATCACCTTGCAGAACCACTCTAATGGTGCCCCCGGGGCCCAACTCAAGTACTGCTGACTTAAGAACCTAAGAGGAGCCCTGCTGGATCAGGCCACAGCCCATCTAGTCCATGGGAAGCTAAAAGGAGCCTTGCTGGATCAGGCCACAGCCCATCTAGTCCATAAGAACCTCAGAGGAGCCCTGCTGGATCAGGCCACAGCCCATCTAGTCCATAAGAACCTAAGAGGAGCCCTGCTGAATCAGGCCACAGCCCATCTGGTCCATGAGAACCTGAGAGGAGCCCTGCTGGATCAGGCCACAGCCCATCTAGTCCATAAGAACCTAAGAGGAGCCCTGCTGGATCAGGCCACAGCCCATCTAGTCCATGAGAACCTAAGAGGAGCCCTGCTGGATCAGGCCACAGCCCATCTGGTCCATGAGAACCTGAGAGGAGCCCTGCTGGATCAGGCCACAGCCCATCTAGTCCATGAGAACGTAAGAGGAGCCCTGCTGGATCAGGCCACAGCCCATCAAGTCCATGAGAACCTGAGAGGAGCCCTGCTGGATCAGGCCACAGCCCATCTGGTCCATGAGAACCTGAGAGGAGCCCTGCTGGATCAGGCCACAGCCCATCTAGTCCATGAGAACGTAAGAGGAGCCCTGCTGGATCAGGCCACAGCCCATCAAGTCCATGAGAACCTGAGAGGAGCCCTGCTGGATCAGGCCACAGCCCATCTGGTCCATGAGAACCTGAGAGGAGCCCTGCTGGATCAGGCCACAGCCCATCTAGTCCATGAGAACGTAAGAGGAGCCCTGCTGGATCAGGCCACAGCCCATCAAGTCCATGAGAACCTGAGAGGAGCCCTGCTGGATCAGGCCACAGCCCATCTCGTCCATGAGAACCTGAGAGGAGCCCTGCTGGATCAGGCCACAGCCCATCTGGTCCATGAGAACCTGAGAGGAGCCCTGCTGGATCAGGCCACAGCCCATCTAGTCCATAAGAACCTGAGAGGAGCCCTGCTGGATCAGGCCACAACCCATCTGGTCCATGAGAACCTGAGAGGAGCCCTGCTGGATCAGGCCACAGCCCATCTAGTCCATGAGAACCTAAGAGGAGCCCTGCTGGATCAGGCCACAGCCCATCAAGTCCATGAGAACCTAAGAGGAGCCCTGCTGGATCAGGCCACAGCCCATCTGGTCCATGAGAACCTAAGAGGAGCCCTGCTGGATCAGGCCACAACCCATCTAGTCCCTAAGAACCTAAGAGGAGCCCTGCTGGACCAGGCCACAACCCATCTAGTCCCTAAGAACCTAAAGGGAGCCCTGCTGGATCAGGCCACAGCCCATCTAGTCCCTAAGAACCTAAGAGGAGCCCTGCTGGATCAGGCCACAACCCATCTAGTCCATAAGAACCTAAGAGGAGCCCTGCTGGATCAGGCCACAACCCATCTAGTCCATGAGAACCTAAGAGGAGCCCTGCTGGACCAGGCCACAACCCATCTAGTCCATAAGAACCTAAAGGGAGCCCTGCTGGACCAGGCCACAACCCATCTAGTCCCTAAGAACCTAAAGGGAGCCCTGCTGGATCAGGCCACAGCCCATCTAGTCCCTAAGAACCTAAGAGGAGCCCTGCTGGATCAGGCCACAACCCATCTAGTCCATAAGAACCTAAGAGGAGCCCTGCTGGATCAGGCCACAACCCATCTAGTCCATGAGAACCTAAGAGGAGCCCTGCTGGACCAGGCCACAACCCATCTAGTCCATAAGAACCTAAAGGGAGCCCTGCTGGATCAGGCCACAGCCCATCTAGTCCCTAAGAACCTAAGAGGAGCCCTGCTGGATCAGGCCACAACCCATCTAGTCCATGAGAACCTAAGAGGAGCCCTGCTGGACCAGGCCACAACCCATCTAGTCCATAAGAACCTAAAGGGAGCCCTGCTGGATCAGGCCACAGCCCATCTGGTCCATGAGAACCTGAGAGGAGCCCTGCTGGATCAGGCCACAGCCCATCTAGTCCATGAGAACGTAAGAGGAGCCCTGCTGGATCAGGCCACAGCCCATCAAGTCCATGAGAACCTGAGAGGAGCCCTGCTGGATCAGGCCACAGCCCATCTGGTCCATGAGAACCTGAGAGGAGCCCTGCTGGATCAGGCCACAGCCCATCTAGTCCATAAGAACCTGAGAGGAGCCCTGCTGGATCAGGCCACAACCCATCTGGTCCATGAGAACCTGAGAGGAGCCCTGCTGGATCAGGCCACAGCCCATCTAGTCCATGAGAACCTAAGAGGAGCCCTGCTGGATCAGGCCACAGCCCATCAAGTCCATGAGAACCTCAGAGGAGCCCTGCTGGATCAGGCCACAGCCCATCTGGTCCATGAGAACCTAAGAGGAGCCCTGCTGGATCAGGCCACAACCCATCTAGTCCATAAGAACCTAAGAGGAGCCCTGCTGGACCAGGCCACAACCCATCTAGTCCCTAAGAACCTAAAGGGAGCCCTGCTGGATCAGGCCACAACCCATCTGGTCCATGAGAACCTGAGAGGAGCCCTGCTGGATCAGGCCACAGCCCATCTAGTCCATGAGAACCTAAGAGGAGCCCTGCTGGATCAGGCCACAGCCCATCTAGTCCCTAAGAACCTAAGAGGAGCCTTGCTGGACCAGGCCACAACCCATCTAGTCCATAAGAACCTAAGAGGAGCCTTGGTGGACCAGGCCACAACCTATCTAGTCCATAAGAACCTAAGAGGAGCCCTGCTGGATCAAGCCACAACCCACCTGGTTCAGCATCCTCTCGCACACAAAGGATTGCTTCTGGGCATCTCAAGTATCTTCTCCTGTTCTCTGTTCCCTGCAAAAGGCATTAGAGACATTCTACATGTCTCTCTAACCTGGAGGTGGTACCTGGGCATCCATTCTAGTAGCCATTGGTGCACAAGTTCTCCATGAATTATGAGAATCCCTGCTTGATCACGCTGCAGCCCATCTAGCCCAGCATCCCATCTCACACCATGGCAACCTCAGGAATTCTCCAACTGCTTCTGGACATCTCAAGCAGAAGACAAAGGCAAAATCTTCACCTGCTCTTGACTCCCTGCAAATGGCCTTCAGAGGCATCTTCCTTGCTTGTTTCTCCAATCTGGAGCTGGTACGTGGGCATCCATTCTAAAACAGAACCTAAGAGGACCCTTGCTAGATCAGGCCACAGCCCATCTCACCCAGTGGCCCACCAATTGCTTCTGGGCATCTCAGGCAGAAGATGAAGGCAAAACCTTCACCTGCTCTCGAGTCCCTGCAAATAACCTTCAGGGGCCTCCTGCCTGTCTCTTCAACCTGGAGGTGGCATCTGGACCACTGAATGAGATGGGATGGTGGACTAGATGGGATTGGCTTGGTCCAGCAGGCCTCCTCTCAGGTTCTTAGGGTCTTGTGGAAATTTTCTCCAGTCGGAAGAAATAAAATCCAAACCTCTTGGTAACTTGTTCCAGTCTTCAAGGTCATGTAGGTCTAGAATATATTTGCATGTGGATCCCAAGTGCCCAGCTTCCTGAATTATGGGATAGGTAGGACAGGACGCCAGAGAATTTGCTGAATTCCTGAGGTTGCTTTTTATGGCTTTTATGGCTTACACATTTACCCTTGCAGGATATATATGTATATATATTTGCAGGATTATATTGCCTTCTTCTTCCAGCTTGTGCATCTAGATCCTTCAGACTATATAGCAAGCCTTGAGATTACGGTTGTGCACAAATATTCTAAACATTCGAAATCCGATTGAATTAGTTTGAATGTGGACACTCAAACTCAAATCGAATGTCTTCGCATCCGAATGGATTTTGAATGTTCAAAAACATCCGTTTGAATCATTTGAATGCACAGATACGTATGTACGTATCCGTACAAATATCCTACGTATCTGTACGCATTTGCGCTTATAATACGGGATGAAAACGGGATGCATACGAAATGCGTACGGATACGTATAAACACATATGGATCTTGTTGACATTTGTATCTTTAAATACGGATCTGACGTTAGAACGAATAGATTCGATTGTAATGGGTTCGAATTGGGTTTTTTAGTATTCGGATTTTAAGCATTCAAATCGAATTGAATTTGAATGCAAAAAAAAAAAAAAAATTCATGCGCGTCCCTCCGATTTCTAAAGCTCTGAGCAGAAGGCTGCCTGTGCAGCTCATAGACTGGAGATTTATTTTTATTTTTTTAAAAAAAGAAATTAAAATTAAAACACCCAGCATTTATACAGCATGGTGCTGTTTCGTGAGCATTGGGTCTGCCATAAACCCTGGATTTGCTTTCCGCTGAATAGCCATACAACTAGGCATTTCTGGCTGCAGGGAACGGTCGCTTTCCTCTCCATTCCGGCATAGCTACTTGGTTGTGCTTGTGCAGAGCTGAGCACATAGCCAGGGAATAACTCGTTTTCCTCCCTGGCTTGCTCACTTGTTACCCTATCCTTTCTCAAAAGCAGCAGCAGCAGAAAGCCAGGATCCAGGCAGACGTGCAATCCATTCCAGCTTTTCCCGACTTCTTTCTCCTTGGGAAACAGCCGAGTTCAGCTTCAAGGTAGCTCCTACCTGTTCCAGCCACCATCATCCTTTAGTCTTCCTGCTGCTCACCTGGGACAGCGATGGAGAAATCCCAGGGTGGATTTCAGGCTCCAGCTGGAATGGATTGTGTGTCTCGTTTTGCAAGAATTTCCCAGCCTTTGTTTGCCCCGGTGGAGCAGGGACTAAGGAGCCGGTCTGGCCAGGGCATCTTTTTCCCTGGAACGGGGATTATATTTAGGGTGGATCTCACTGGCTTTCTCTGCCAGGGTGGCTGGATCCCCTGTTGGATGGCGTTGCAAGTTTTGCCCGAAATGTTGGTGGCTGGAACTTGGGAATCATAATGCTAAGAGTTAGGGATGGAAAGGAATTCTGTGAAACAAGGATATGCACAATTTTTTTTTTTGACATTCTTTTCGAATCGACTCGAATACCCAAAAATCCAATTCGATTAGAACCTTTTAAATTCGAATTCAACAAGATTCAAGTCATATTTACCAAATTCGAATCTACTCGTTTGGATTTTTTATTCGAATCTGCACATACGAATGTCGACAACATTAGTATGTGCATGAATGCATCTTCCCGACATTTGTACATGTCCATATGCATCCTGTAGTTATCCTGTATGCAACCCGTTTTTGTCCTGTAAGGATCCGTACAAATCCATACGGACTCAGGAAAGATGCAGATCTTCAAGTACGCGTCATGTATGGATAATTCAAATGAATAGATTCAAAGTTTGAAATTCAATTTGAATATTCATATTCGAATTTCAGGACATTCTACTTGAGTTTGAATGTTAAAGTTTGGCAAATCCAATCGGATTTTTGAATGCCTACGAATATTTGTACACATCCCTAATTGTGATTGCAGCCATGAAGTTAAGAGATGCTTGTTTCTTGGCTTAGGTTTAGGCTTAAGTTTAGGTGGTACACTAGGACAAACCTGAACAGCATATTAAGAAGCAGAGATATCACCTTGCTGAAAAAGGTCCTTATAGCCAAAGTGATGGTTTGGTTTTATGAGGGGCAGTTTGGACCACAAACAAGGCTGAGAACTGAAGAATCAACGCTTTCAGATTGTGGTGTTGGAGAAGACTTTTGAGGAACCTTTGGACTACAAGATGACTAAATCTACCAATGCTGAAGGGGATCAGCCCTGGCTGCTCCCTGGAAGGAAAAATCCTGAAGCTCAAATGCTTTGGGCACCTACTGGGAAGATGGGAGTTACTGGAAAAGGTGCTGATAATGGGAAAGGTGGAAAGGAAAGTGAGGTAGCAGAAGATGTGATGATGGGTAGAAAGTGACCTGGATGCAACAAACATCAGTTTGGGCAAACTGGGAGGCCGTGGAGGACAGAAGGGCCTGGCGTGTTGCGGTCCATGGGGTCACAAAGAGTCAGACACAACGGAAAAACAGTCCCAGCATTCTGGCTGCTTTCTGAGCAGGGATCCGAAATATTCGTTATTCGTGAAAATGTTGATGAATTCAGATATTCGGATGCAAATTAAATGTCCTTGAATTTGAACCAATATAAGTACTTTTTGAGTTATTCATATGAATAATTTGGACGTTCGTATCTGTATGGGTACAAACACATCTCGTACATACCCTTAGGCGCCTCGCACACATCCGTATGGGATGCAAACAGGATGACAATGGGATGCGTACTGGTTGTATATGGGATGCGTACTGGTTGTATATGGGATGCGTACTGGTTGTATATGGGATGCGTACGGATGCATACGATATTCGTATGAACCCGTAGAGATAGGGATGTCCGAATTATCAGAGCAAATACATACAAATGAATTCGTATAGATTCAAATATACAAATTCAGATCTTTGAATATTCAATTCTTTACGAATCGAACGCCGGAAATTGCACTCATTCACGCCCCTATTTCTGAGGAATGTTCCCAGAACCATCGTTGAACGTTGACTGAGAAGCAAAGAGATAATTTTATAATGGAGGGGGGACGCAGACTGAGGGCCGAGCCACGGAGTGGTCACGCGTTCTTTCTGATAGCAAAATGAGGTTTCCATATGTTGGTGGGCTTTCGCTCTTGATGTCCATCCAAGCTCCGGGCTTCTCTTTTTGCCTGCAGGACGTTGAGCCCCAATATTATTTGGAATGGGGGGGCATAGATGGGGAGGAGAAGAACTGCAGGAGGGGGGGTAAATGCATACCCACAGGGTTCGGTTTGTTTGTTTGTTTAAACTCTCAAACTGATTTTTGTTTGTTTCTGGCTTCCTCAGCAAACCCTTAACAGAGCCAAGACTTGCGACTCCGTTTGGCGTATTTAAACTCGAGGGTAAAATTGATCGAAGAGAAAAACAGCATTAATCAGACAAGGGGCAGCTGAGCAGGCGGAGAATCTCGTATTCTACTCCCTCCCCCAACCGTTCTGGTCGCTGCGAATGTTACCGCCAGCTCCTCCCAAATCTTCCCAAAGCGTTTCGCTCGGTATTTTTATTTTTCAAAAAAAATCTCACCTGATTTGAATTTGAATTTACCAGTTCATGACTGATACCTCGCAAGGACGTCCGGTCCTACCTGATGTGCGCCCAGGTAGGGATCTTACCTCGGTCCATTGGGGATGAAGGAAGGTACAGGAGCATGCCAAACACCAGGCCCGATTGGACTTAATTCGGAACGCCGTTTTGCACACCCTTTTATGATGTTCAGCATTTAGCCATCTGATTTGCGTGGGGCACACTGACCTTTTCTTGTCGAAGGCCGATTGCTCCGTGAACAGACACGAACACTTATTTGGGGCATCCAAGACATTAGGACAGTGCATGAATATTCAAAATATTAGTTATTCATGCAAATTTGGAAATCTGAATGTCCGGATATTTGATTCATATAGAAAAGTCCAAATTTGTACGAATGTGCATGAATAACGAATATTCCAAATATTCAGTTTGGTCTAGTAGTCAGGGAGCTGGACTCTTATCTGGGAATACCAGGTTTGATTCTGCCCACCTCCACGAAGCCAGCTGGGTGACCTTGGGCTAGTCACAGCTCTCTTCTGAGCTTTCACAGCCCCACCTACCTCACAGGGTGTTCTGCTGTGGGGAGAAGAACAGAAGGTTTGTCAGCCGCCTTGAGTCCCCTTAAGTGTGAGAAAAGTGGGGTAAAAAAGCCAACTCGTCCTCTTCCTCTTCTTCTTCTTCTTCCACAAAGCCAGCTGGGTGGCCTTGAGCTAGTCACAGCTCTCTTCTGAGCTTTCACAGCCCCACCTACCTCACAGGGTGTTCTGTTGTGGGGAGAAGAACAGAAGGTTTGTCAGCCGCCTTGAGTCCCCTTAAGTGTGAGAAAAGTGGGGTAAAAAAGCCAACTCTTTTCTTCTTCTTCCTCTTCCTCTTCCTCCTCCCCTCACTGGTATCTTCCAGGTGTAGAGTTCTTTACTTTCCACAAGCACCACCATACAGAGGCCTAGAAAGAGCTGTGACTTGCCCAAGGGCACCCAGCTGGCTTCATGGAGAAAGAGTGGGGCTGTGAGAGCTCAGAAGAGAGCTGTGACTAACCCAGAGCCACCCATCCATCTTCATGGAGAAAGAGGATGAAGAAGAGTCGGCTTTTCTACCCCGCTTTTCTAACCCATTTAAGGTGACTCAAAGTGGCTGACAAACCTTCTGTTCTTCTCCCCACAACAAACACCCAGTGAGGTAGGTGGGGCTGTGAGAGCTCAGAAGAGAGCTGAGACTAGCCCAAAGTCACCCAGCTGGCTTCTTTGAGGAGGGTGGAATCAAACCCGGTATTCCCAGGTACAAGTCTGGCTCCCTAACCACTAGACCACACTGGCTCACTAGGAGGGCAAATCACAGCGTCACAGGCAGGACCTCAGAGGTCACCTAGTCCACCCCTCACTGGCACACAAACCCTTCTTTGCCTGATATCCCGGAGAGGCCGATGTTGACCAGAGCTCAATCCCTGCAGGACCAGATGGTCCAACGGCCTCATTCTGGTATGGTGTGCGCGCGTGTGTCTGGGCGTGTCTGCAGCTCGCTTCTCCAGAAGGGTCCTGCGAGGCAAACCTCAAATTCTCTGGGGCTTCAGTTGGCTTTTCCTCCTCCTCCTCCTCCTCCTCTCCCTGTCTTTTTAAAGGGTATTGTTTTAATGCAAACAGGGACTGGTGGGGCGGGGAAGAGAAGGGAGGCGAGGCGGCCAGGCAGTCAGGCAGCCTCTGGGAGTGGCCATGTGTCTCCTTCCCTTATCTTCCCTCGCCCATCTGTTTGAAATTCATCTCTGACTCAGTTCCCAACGCAGAGAGAAAGAGAGAGAGAGAGGGAAAGAAGGAAGGAAGGAAGGAAGGAAGGAAGGAAGGAAGGAAGGAAGGAAGGAAGGAAGGGCTGCCAGTGTTGTGGCTCGTCTGCCTGGCGTGAGCCTTGTCTTGCTTCTCTCCTCTTATTTTCCCTTCTTCTTCCAGACCTTGTGGTTGGTTTCTGGAGGGTTTATTTCTGCCCCTTTTCCTTGCATGCACCAAAGGGTTGGGGGCACAGGTGTGGCACAGAGTGGCACATCCACCAAAGTTTGCAGACATGTGGCACGTGTGGTGCTCCATCTTCTCCTCTCGTCTGGCAGAGGGGGAGAGGGGGGAGAAGAGAGAGAGAGAGAGAGAGAGCGGTGGAGAGAAAGCAAAGGGAGGCAGAAGGAAAGGAAGGAGAGGGAGGGGAAAGGAGGGGGTAAAGTTTCCAATCCATCAACAAAAGAAGAAAGTTGAAGCAAGAGCGCAATGGATTAAAAGTCCTAGCTCCCAGCATCCTGGCGGCTCGGAGAAAAAAGTCCAACACTGCCCCCGTGTGTTCAGGGCTGGGTACTGCATGCTAGGTCTGGCTCGTCTCGGCGTTGGCGAACACTGGCTCGCGGGGTGTCCCGTGGAGTTTCGGGGCACGGCTGAAGTCGGGCAGCTCAGGAGGGCTAGCAGAGGGGCGTTTGAAAACCTGCCAGATGGGACTTTTGCAGAAAGTTTTGGGGGCGGGGGTACCACATGCCCCCCATCCCACTGCCGAATGTGTCCTGTGTGGTTAGCCTCTGTGGGGGCACAACATTTTGCACAAAGTTCGGGACCTGAGAACAGGCCTAGAAGGGGCCCAGGCCCAAGGAGGTTTGGCAGGCCAGGTGAAGGGCGTGCAGGGGGGAGCAGGGGTCCACCGTGGTCCTGAAGGACGGGGAAGGACAGCCTTCAGCTCTTTTGGAAGCGTGACCGGATGAAGCACTGGCAGCTGAAACTGGACAGCAAATCAGAAGAAGACTTGGCTTCTGTTCAGCTTCTGATCTTCTCTCCTGTGAGGCGCGTTGGGCTACGAGAGCTCAGAAGGAGAGCTGTGACTAGCCCAAGGTCACCCAGCTGCCTTCCTGGGGGAGGAGGGAATCAAATCCGGTCTTCCCAGATAAGAGTCCGGCTCCCTAACCACTAGACTGAACTGGCTCAAATGAGGAAGGATTGGGGCCCTGGTATTGTTTTGCAGAACTGAACTGTGGTTTCTCATGGGCTGAAACAAAGGCGCATCACTCCAGCGGCTCTTCGCGGGAACCGGGAGCCGCATCGTGAGAACATCCGGGGTGGCATGTGAGTTGAGCAGCCTGGCTTTGATCTATCTGAGATCAGAGCCTGATCCAGATGCATCAGATGCCCTCAGAAGAGGAGGAGGAAGCCCCACGTTCTTAACCCTGCCAGATGGTTTCAACGGGCGTCGCTAAAGCAAAGGGAAATGCAGTCGGCCTCGCGGAATTCAGACGCCTCTCCGTTTCCCGCTGCAGCAATTCCTGGCCAAAAATCTATGGCTACCAGGGGCAGGTTTTAAGGGAAGATGAGCACAAATGCTCTGGTTCCACATGTGAATGAATGCAACCTATAAAAAATGCATCAGGTGGGGGGGGCAGCTTGTAATAATGTATATATCAGGGGAAGAGGGGGTGTGAACACAGCAAAATACATAAAGTGAGAGGAATAAAAGGGAAAGAGAGGAGTTGGCGATTGGGGAAGGGAAGGAAAGGAAAGGAAAGAAGGGAGGGAACGAAGGAGGGATAGAGGAAGAAGGAGGAGGGAGAGAGGGAAAAAGGAAGGAAAGGAGGGAGAAAGGGCGGAAAGAAGGAAGGGAGTGAGAAAAGGAAAGGGGGAGAAGGAGGAAGGAAGGAAAGGAGGGAGGGAGGGAGAAAAGGGGGAGAGGGGGAGGGAAGAAAGGAGGGAGAGAGAGAAGAAAGGAGGGAGGGAAGGAGGGAAGGAGGGGAGAAAGGAGAGGGGGAAAGGAGGGAGGGAGAAAAGGAGGTCAGAGGAAGGAAGGAAGGAAGGAAGGAAGGAAGGAAGGAAGGAAGGAAGGAAGGAAGGAAGGAAGGAAGGAAGGAAGGAAGGAAGGAAGGAAGGAGAGTTTAAAAATGAGAGGAACACAAAAGAACCCCAAACTCCACGAACTGGAAAATGTTTCACCCATAAAGGTGAGGGTTATAATGCTGAACTGGACTCTGGACCTAATTTAGGCCTATTCACCCTAACAAACTCTGGTCTCATCTGGTGGTTCTGAAATCGATGATTCTGAATGACAACTTCCAGGTCAATGTGGCCGGCATGGAAGGCCAGGAGGTTGCCAGTTCCATCCCCAGCCTCTTCCCAGAAGTAGGCAGTGGCAAACCACTTCTGTATATCTGCCAAGAAAACTGCATGGGGCTATCCATGGAGTCTGGGAGGGGGGGATGTAGCTCAACAGTAGAGGAGGTGGTTACCAGTTGTCTCTAGGTAATGGCAAACCACTTCTGTATCCCTGCCAAGAAAACTGCATAGAGGGGCCAGGACTGGCTGCAACCTAGCAACAACAGCCAAGTTACCTAAGAGTGTGAATTGGGGATGGCATAAACCAGTGATGGAGGACTGACCAAGCCAACTGTCCCTCTGTGTAGAGGCTCAGCCTGAGTTCCGCTTGCTCATTGGCCTAGGGCCTGCTTATGACCTAACACAGGAAAGCCCCTTGAGCCAATGAGAATTAGCTAAGGGCGGGACCAGAAAGCTTCTTCCCCCACCAAGTTTAACTAGGCGAAGCTAACCAAGCTCCAATGGCCCTGCTTTCCAGGCAAGTGAAATACAGAATGACAATCCAGATTCGCTCTGAACAGGGGATTTAGATCTAGACTTGAGGCCCATAAGAACTTGAGAACCTCAGAGGAGCCCTGCTGGATCAGGCCACAGCCCATCTAGTCCATAAGAACCTCAGAGGAGCCGTGCTGGATCAGGCCACAGCCCATCTAGTCCATAGGAACCTCAGAGGAGCCCTGCTGGATCGGGCCACAGCCCATCTAGTCCAAAAGAACCTTACCAGAAGCCCTGCTGGATCATCTAGTCCAGCACCACATCTCTCTCAGTGACCCACCAACTGTTTCTGAGCATCTCTAGCAGGAGACAAAGCCAGAACCTTCACCTGCTCTCGACTCCCTGCAAATGGCCCCAAGAGGCATCCTGCCTGCCTCTCCAACTTAGAGATGGTACCTAGGCATCCATTCTAGATCAGAACCTAAGAGGAGCCCTGCTGGATTGGGCCCCAGCCCCTCTACTCCAGTATCCAGTCTCACCAGTGGCCCACCAATTGGTTCTGGGCATCTTCAGAAGAAGACAAGGGCAAACCCATCACCTGCCCTTAGCCTCCCCGCCAGTGGCCTATGGAGAAATCCTGCCTCTCTCTCCCACCTGGAGGTCCTATCTGGGCATCCATTCGAAACTTAAAACTGTAGAGTTTATATCCCATGTGAAACCTCATATTTTAATTTATTCAGGAAATTATGCCCTAGAATTGTTTGCCATAGGGATGTACACGAATATTTGAAATATTCATTATTTATATGAATTTGGACGAATTTGGAAATTCGCATTAGGAGCGTGCACAAATATTCAAAGGTATTCGAAATTCAATCGAATCTAGCCAAATTTTGACATTCAAATTTGAATCGAATGTCCATAAATTTGAATTTAAAAGATCTGAAGAAATTTTGAATTTTGGATCTGTTTGAATTACTCAGACATGATGCGTATTTGCAGATTCGCATCCTTCCTGTATCCATACACATCTGGACGGATCCGTATGGGATGAAAATGGGTTACATACAGGATAACTACGAGACGCACACAGGTGTGTTCCGATGTGTATGGATGTGAGAAAGATGCCCCTGGCCACGTACAAATGCTGCCGACCTTCGTAAGTGCGAATTCAAATAGAAAATTCAAACGAATAGATTCAGATTGTAAAGCTTCCACTCAAATTTGGTTTAATTTGAATTTTAAAAGATTCGAATCGAAGTGAATTTTTGGGTATTCAGTTCGAATCGAATCCGGAAACTGCATTCGTGCCCATCGCTAATTCATACGTGAATCAAATGTTGGATTTCTAAATATAGGATGAAAACAGGATGCATAAATGATGTAAACAGGTATGTACAAGACACATATGTACCTGTCGAGATGCAAATGTCTGTATTATTCATACGAATTCATGCAGATGTATTCATACTGAATCGAATGTCCAGATATTGGTTTTTCCTTATTGGCATGAATTCAGATTTTCAAATGCTGAAAATTGCATAATACCTATATGCAATTTAGGTATACCTAGTTTGCCAGGTATTAAAATGATAAAACACACACAGTCTGTAAGGGCAGCTTTAACCCCAATATTCCAGTTATGAATCAATGCTGAAAACCTTCCAGGGATTTAGGGTTTTTAATCTCAGATTTAACGCCTCTGTTCTCCATCTTGTTTTATCTGTATTTCATTTTAATCTGTATCTGTTTTTACTTTGTATCTTGTTTTAATCTATTTTAACCTATTGTTACCCACCCAGAGACCTTCAGGTATGGGGCGGGATAGAAATGTAAACAAACAAACAAACAAGAAGGGGGAAGGAGCCAGTGATAGAAAAGCAACAATAAGAATTTCCTTTCATTTTAATGCCAATTGTTAATTTTCAATGTCCATTTTGAAGCCTCCTTACCTGGGCGAAGGTGGAAGGCGCTTAAAACCAATATAAAAATAAGAAAAATAGATTAACAAACACACAATTTTCATGCAACCTATTGTAAAAATAGATACAGTCAGACCCCCATATCCACTGGGAATACGTTCCGGCTCCTACCGTGGTTAACTGAAACTGTGGACAATAGCGAACAGATCTTCTGGTTCTAGGTCATGCAACCTCAGGACCGGATGTGCTTTTCTGGCCTCTGGAAGACCTATCTCAGCCTCCGCAGAGCGTTGGAATAGGCATGTAACACCACTGGACGCCTCCCGCCCGCCTTCCACGTGCCCCCTTACATTTTGGGACAGTCTTTGGTAGTGCCACATGCCTATTCCAATGCTCTACGGAGGCCGAAATAAGTCTCCTGGAGGCCGAAATAGGCCTTCTGGTTCTGGATGTTTTTCCCTTATGGTGTCCATAGGAGTGGGGCAGGCTGATCCGGTAACCGTGGTCAACTAGAACCGTGGTTACTGAATCAGTGGATGGATACGGGGGTCCGACTGTACAGTCCAGAGCAGCGGTGATGGTTGGAAGAGGGCAGCCACGGATGGCTGAAGATGCCCCAACAGCCTCTAGAACACAAATTCCAAGAGTCACATTAAAATGTGAATTTGAGACCAACCAACCATCTGATGGACCAAAGGTCGCCTCCTGCTCCATCAGGTCATGTTTTGTAGGACAACCAAAGGCCTAACGGAGATTCTAGCAGCCTCTGGATGGAGAGTCCTTGTTGGTCTAGATCTATACTGAATGGTTGGGTGCCAGGGAATTCCTACTGCCTTGGCTCTCTCGAGAAGGGCAGGTTCTAGATTTCCATTAGATCTTGGGCCTCCTAGAGACCCTCATCGTTCTAGGTCTGTCCTTAATTCCTGTTGCCTTAGCTCTGTCAAGAACATCCCATACAACAGGGATTAGTGGGCAGGCCTGGAACACAAGGGTCTCCAGGAAGTTCAAGGTCTGATGGGAATCTAGAACATGCTGTTCTGGACAGAGCCAAGACAATAAAGAAGAAGAGTTGGCTTTTCTACCCCAGTTTTCTCACCCATTTAAGGGGACTCAAAAGTGGCTAACAAACCTTCTGTTCTTCTCCCCACCACACAGAACACCCTGCAAGGTGAGTGGGGCTGTGAGAGCTCAGAAGAGAGCTGTGACTAGCCCAAGGTCGCCCAGCTGGCTTCGTGGAGGAGCGTGGAATCAAACCCCATATTCCCAGATAAGAGTCCGACTCCTTAACCGCTAGACCAAACAGGGGTCTCCAAGAAGCTCCAGATCCCAGCCCAGCTAGAACGGATGGAAATCGAGGGCCTTTCTGCACCTGGTCTTATTCCGGAATATGTCCCAGAATAGGAATCTGCTGCCTGCCGACGGGGACAGATCACAGAACACGCCAAGTGAGACCTCCCACAGTCTGCCTTAGGTTGTGACCAGCAGACCGCTATCCCGAGATATATTGCAGAACAAGGCCAAGCGCAGAAAGGGCTCTGGGGTGGTTCCACGTCTCCCAAGTGACCAAGAGATGCCCCAAAGCCCTGACTTTCTGCCCCACCCCCACCCCCAGGTGCCAGACCCGCCTGCCCGTCCTGGGCGGGCGTATTCTACTCCTGGACTCCAAAAGGACCTTTGGTCCAGTGGTTAGGGAGCCGGACTCTGATCTGGGAATACTGGGTTCGATTCCGCCCTCCCCCATGAAGCCAGCTGGGTGACCTTGGGCTGGTCACAGCTCTCTTCTGAGCTCCCACGGCCCCACCCACCTCACAGGGAGTTCTGTTGTGGGGAGAAGAACAGAAGGTTTGTCAGCCACTTTGAGTCCCCTTAAATGGGTGAGAAAGGCGGGGTAGAAAAGCCAACTCTCTCTCTCCTTCCTTCCTTCCTTCCTTCCTTCCTTCCTTCCCTCCCTCCCCTTGGTCTCCCCTGGGGCCCACCAGCCCTCTGCTGCGCGGTCCTCAATGGAGCCCCTTTCGGGCATCCCGGATCCCCAGCCCGGCGCCCCTCGTTGCGCGCGGCAGTGCGCGCTGCCGCGGCTCCCTTTCGCTTCCGTGCTCCGCGCGTTCGCCCTCCCATCCGTCGGCCCACTGGGCTCCGCAGCCCGGGACGGTGGCGGGATGGTGGCGGCCCGATCGCAGCATCAGCACCACCGGGGTCTCCCTCTGCCCGGGTCCCCGCTGCGCTGCGCTGCGCTGCGCTCCGTCCGTCCGTCGCCCGGGAAGGAAATTGCGTGCGGCGGGGTGGAGACTGCCCGGCCCAATGCGCGGCCGCAGCCGCCCGGGAAGGCAGCCGGAGGCAGGCGAGCCGAAAGCGGCGCAGGAGGAGGAGGAGGAGGCGCGCCCGGTGAGTCCCCGCCGGCGCCGCGCCGGAGTCACGCCGGAGCAGCAGGAGCCCACGTGGTGGAGGGGGAAGACGGGAGGGTGGGGAGGTATTCCCCTGGGGGACCTCCTCCTCCTCCTCGGTGCCTTCCCTTCCCGGCCAGGCTGGGCGTTGGGCTGGGGCGAGGCGAGGCGAGGCGAGGCGCGGAGGCAGGGGGGACCTTGCCTGCGGTGGCCCCAGGAAGAACGCGCCGGGCGTTGTGTCCACGCGGCACAGCAGCACAGGCGATGGGGCGGCCAGGAGCTGGGGTGCCTCTGAGCATGGGCAGAGCGAGAGGGGTGACTCTGTTGCGCCATAGCCCTTAGCCAAAAGCAGACTCCTGAACACCCACTCACCCACCTGTAGCTATATGACCTCTGTGCGGATGAGCGCCCCAGGAGGCTGATTCTCCTGCCCTGCCCTGGGTGGAAAGAAACTCGGGGAGGGGTGGGAGGTCTGCAGCGGGAAACCCCCTCCGTCGGCTGGAAAAAACGATGCTCCAAAGCCGGCAGCAGCCTGTTCAAGTTCCTAGCCCTCAATGAGGTTTGCCTGGCGTGTCTCGGCTCCGGCCGCCTAGACACTGGCGGGGTTTCAACCAGAGGTTTTATTAGCTCGGGACCTGGAGCAGACAGGACAGGAAGTTGTTTATGGGGCAGGAGTCTTGATCCTGGGGCAAAATAGAAGGATATTTTTGCCCCCCTCTATCCGCCTATCTTTATTTGAGCCTCCTTCGGTTGTTGAACTACAGTTCCCATAATTGACGGGACCTAGCCTCGCTAGGGCTTATGGGAGTTGTAGTAAGCGACATCGGGGCAGCTGTAGCTTGTAGAGTCCTGCCCTCTTTGGGGCTCTGGATTTTGGCATATAGAGGGAGGTGGCAGAGGATTCTTTTGCTTGCAAACTCTCCAAAATACAGAGAAAACAATTTTGCATCCGTTCCAGATGTGCTGGGAAGGACAGATGCTGCTTGCCTGGGAATTTTGTGAGCCAGTTTGGTCTAGTGGTTAGGGAGCCGGACTCTTATCTGGGAATGACGGATTTGATTCTGCACTCCTCCACGAAGCCAGCTGGGTGGCCTTGGGCTAGCCACAGCCCCATTGACCTCACAGGGTGTCTGCTGTGCCGAGAAGAAGAGAAAGTTTGTCAGCTGCTTTGAGTCCCCTTAAGGGAGAGAGCAGAAGGTTTGTCAGCTGCTTTGAGTCCCCTTAAATAGGTGACAAAAGCAGGGTAGAAAAGCCAACTCTTCTCCCTCCATGAAGGTGGCTGGGTGACTTTGGGCTAGTCACTGCTCTCTTCTGAGCTCTCACAGCCCCACCCACCTAACAGGGTGTCTGTTGTGGGGAGAGGAACAGAAAGTTTGTCAGCCATGTTGAGTCCCTTAAATGGGTGAGAAAAGCAAGGTAGAAAAGCCAACTCTTCTTCCTCCACAAAGCCGGCTGGATGACCTTGGGCTAGTCACATCCTCACCTACCTCACAGGGTGTCTGTTGTGCAGAGAAGAAGAGAGTTTGTCAGCCGCTTTGAGTTCCTTAAATGGGTGAGAAAAGGGGGGTAGGAAAGCCAACTCTTCTCCTTCCTCTATGAAGCCATATGGGTGACCTTGGGCCAGTCACAGCTCTCTTCTGAGCTCTCCCAGCCCCACCCACCTCACAGGGTATCTGTTGTGGGGAGAAGAACAGAAGGTTTGTCAACCGCTTTGAGTTCCTTAAATGGGTGAGAAAAGCAGGGTAGGAAAGCCAACTTTTCTTCTTCTTCTCTACCCAAGTTTGGACTGTGATTATGTTTGTTCTTACTCCACGAGGCAACCTTGTTTCCTGGTTGATTTTCAGATGTGTACTTTTGGTTTGTATATGTTTAACATTTTGTTTCCCCAGTGCAGATAGTACCAAATAGTTCTTCTTGGCTTTTATCCTCCTCTTCTTTGGGGCAAGGACTGAACTTCCTCTGGCACTTTTCTAAAAGGTGCGGGTAGCAGCTTTTAAAATCCAGCGTATCAAAAACAATAAACAAAACAAGCAAAACCACCCATATTAAAATTTAAAACCAACACATTAAAATCAGCACAGTATCAATTAAAACAGCATCGGTTAAATTGTTGTGGTCACACTCAGGATTTAATCCAGCTTCACTTTCGGAGCGAGAGAACACATCAACAAAGTGACCAGTAATTTTCCATCCACATTATCCATCCCAAAGGTTATTGAACCCTGAAAGAAAACTGCTTGTCGCTTTGCTGATGTATTCTCTCTCTCTCTTGGAAAGTGGACTGAAGCCGGATTAAACCTTAAGTGTGACTACGGCCACTAACATCAGAATAAGAACAGAATTTTTAAAACATGACTCAATCAGCCTCTAGCTGTTGTGGTAATGCTGAAGACCGGCCCAAGACTTCCCACCTCAGACTGTGAAAATAGCTAGATCTGTGGTCAAAATGTGCCTGATTTTGGTCACGCTTGTTTTTCCGACTGTTTTTTTAAATCTGTATTGAAATTTATTTGCCGACTTACTAAACACCATTAGTCTCATTAACTTCTACGCACGCCTGTGTATTGGTATAATTTGTTTTGCAATAATTGATATTGCATGGTTAACAATTTTTCTGGCTGATGCACCTTTTCATGTTTGCATTTAATAGGGTCTGTTGTGGTATAACCTGCAGTTTTACATCATCATTTCAACTGGTTTAAAGATGGAAATAGAGGGAAATAACAAGGTATTTCTTCAGAGTGGATCATCATTAGATCCCGTTGTTTTTCATCTATCCATTTTAAGGGGATCTAGATCCATGAACCTTTTATTGAAGGCAATAATACTGAGCTAGGTGCCATCACTACCTTCTCAGATAGTTGCAGTCTATAGACTAGGAATGTGCATTAATATTCAAAATATTCATTATTCTTATGAATTTGGATGAATTTGGACATTCGTATATGAATCGAGTGTCCGTACATTCAGATTTCCAAATTTGAACAAATACAAATATCTTGAGTTATTTGTAAAAATAATTTAGGCATTCGTATCTAGACGGGTACATACACATCTGTACAAGATGAAAACAGGATGCGTACGGGATGCATATGGGTACATAAGAGGTGAGCCAGTTTGGTCTTAGTGGTTAGGGAGCTGGACTCTTATCTGGGAATACTGGGTTCGATTCTGCCCTCCCCCATGAAGCCAACTGGGTGACCTTGGGCTAGTCATAGTTCTCTTCTGAGCTCTCACGGCCCCATCCACCTCACAGGGTATCTGTTGTGGGGAGAAGAACAGAAGGTTTGTCAGCTGCTTTGAGTCCCCTTAAATGGGAGAGAAAAACTGAGTAGAAAAGCCAACTCTCCTTCTCCTTCTTCTACTCGTAGAGATACAAATGTCTGAATCATTCAAGCAAATACATGTGAATGCATTCGTATTGAATCAAATGTCCGGACATTCATTTTTCATTATTCGTACGAATTTGGATTTTTGAATATTCAGTTCATGAATTGAATGTCAAAAATTGCATCCATGCGCACCCCTAGCATGAAAGAAAAAAGCCTTGTCAGGAAATATTTATTTAGGAACAGAAATGAAACCACATTGGAGTTTGGAGCTCTGACGCGGCATCAGGCAGAGTTGAGCTTCAGGTTCCTTCACGCCACCAGCTCAGTAAAACAACCTGGAAGGCACAATTTCTGGACTCTGCATTGCCTGAACATCTGGAATTTGGTGGCTGGTTGCAGGTTGTGGGACTGAATAGTTCACAGCCTTTTGCCGCTTAGTGGAACACTCTCTTCCAGATGTTCCAGATGGTGGGAATTTGGGTGCATAACACTTGGGCACACCATGCTTGATTGGAACATTTCCATTTGTCACTTTGGTCTAGTGGTTAGGGAGCTGGACTCTTATCTGGGAATACCAGGTTCGATTCTGCCCTCCCTTATGAAGCCATCTGGGTGACCTTGGGCTAGTCACAGCTCTCTTCTGAGCTCTCACAGCCCCACCTGCCTCACAGGGTGTTCTGTGGTGGGGAGAAGAATAGAAGGTTTGTCAGCTGCTTTGAGTCCCCTTAAATGGGTGAGAAAAGCAGGGCAGAAAAGATTACTCTTCTTCTTCATCATCGGATGATCGTCCAATCCATGCTGGCTTTGTGTGTTTATGGAGACAAAATCTATTGCCTTATTTCTGGACGCCCAGTGCATTTGGAGTAACAGTCTTGCAGGCAGAATGGCAGAAGTTTTGTGTCTGAACCAGTGACCTTTGTGGGTTAGTGGTGCAGAGTAGTGGCTGTTTTCATCCCTTAAGAATCTGTACAGATGTGTGCCGGTCTGCGCAAGATGGGTACAGATATATACATGATGCATACATATCCGTAGACGTACGAATGTCCGAATAATTCGCGCGAATAGATTCAAAAATGTGAAATTCATTCGAATGCTTAAATTCGGATTTATGGGCATTTGGTTCAAATTCGAATGTCCAAGTTCGATTGCATTCCAAATGTTTCGAATTTTGGTGCAGGGTCTATCCTGTGATGTGCCACATGCATCCAGCTGCCCTGGTTCAGGGAGTGTGGAAACTCGACAACCAGCGTTTCCATGTTTGGCAGCGAGGAGCCCCGTCCTCCTGAGCTCTGGATAAATTTAGCTGCAAGATTCATATTTCACGGCTGTGCGTAGCTCGGCAGTTGGGACACTGTGCCGGGGAGAGCTTGCTTTCGTGGTAAGAATAGCTTCCCAGCTTTTGGATGCAGGCTGCTTAGAAGAAACAGGAGTTGACTATCCCAGAGGCGTGCCCAAATGCAATTTTCGGGATTCGATTCGAATCGAACACTCAAAAATTCAATTCGGTTTGCATCGGTTAAATTTGAATTCAACCACACTTGGTTCGAATTAAAGCAAATTCGGATTTGCTCTTACGAATGTTGACAACATTCGTAGACGCCCTCACACATCTGAACTCGTCCGCATGCACCCCGTAATTATCCCGTACGCAACCCGTTTTCATCCTGGCAGGAGCCGTACAAATGCGTACGGATGCGGGAAAGATGTGGGTCTTCAAGTGCGCATCATGTGTGAACCTGTATAGATGTGGCTGTCCGAATAATTCAAACAAATAGATCCAAAGTTCAGATCAAAACTTTAAATTTGAAATTGAGGATGTTTGATGCAAGTTCAAATGTTGAAATCCGGTTGATTCGATCAAATTTTGAATGCATTTGAATATTTGTGCACGTCCCTAGACTATGCTGTCCTCAAGTGAATAAAGGGCTTTCTACAGGGCTATTCTGTGAAATATTCCCAACTTCTGACCTTGGTTCTCAGAAGGACGAAGCGGTGGGAATGCCCAGGTACTTCCTCCAGGTTGGAGAGACAGGCAGGCAGGAGGCCTAAAGGGAAGTTTCTGCCTCCCTCTATTGGCTGAGATGCTCAAAAGCATCTGGTGGCCACTGTGTGAGACAGGATGCTGGACTAGATGGGCTGTGGCCTGATGCAGCAGGGCTCCTCTGAGGTTCTTATGGACTAGATGGGCTGATCCAGCAGGGCTTCTCTTAGGTTGCTATGGACTAGATGGGCTGTGGCCTGATCCAGCAGGGTTGCTGAGGTTCTTATGGACCAGATGGGCTGTGGCCTGATCCAGCAGGGCTCCTCTGAGGTTCTTATGGACCAGATGGGCTGTGGCCTGATCCAGCAGGGCTCCTCTTAGGTTCTTATGGACCAGATGGGCTGTGGCCTGATCCAGCAGGGCTCCTCTGAGGTTCTTATAGACTGAATGGGCTGTTGCCTGATCCAGCAGGGCTCCTCTTAGGTTCTTATGGACCAGATGGGCTGTGGCCTGATCCAGCAGGGCTCCTCTGAGGTTCTTATGGACTAGATGGGCTGTGGCCTGATCCAGCAGGGTTCCTGAGGTTCTTATGGACCAGATGGGCTGTGGCCTGATCCAGCAGGGCTCCTCTCAGGTTCTGATGGACTAGATGGGCTGTGGCCTGATCCAGCAGGGCTCCTCTGAGGTTCTTATGGACCAGATGGGCTGAGGCCTGATCCAGCAGGGCTTCTCTTAGGTTGCTATGGACTAGATGGGCTGTGGCCTGATCCAGCAGGGCTCCTCTTAGCTTCTTATGGACCAGATAGGCTGTGGCCTGATCCAGCAGGGCTCCTCTCAGGTTCTGATGGACTAGATGGGCTGTGGCCTGATCCAGCAGGGCTCCTCTGAGGTTCTTATGGACCAGATGGGCTGTGGCCTGATCCAGCACGGCTCCTCTTAGCTTCTTATGGACCGGATGGGCTGTGGCCTGATCCAGCAGGGCTCCTCTTAGCTTCTTATGGACCAGATGGGCTGTGGCCTGATCCAGCAGGGGTCCTCTGAGGTTCTTATGGACTAGATGGGCTGTGGCCTGATCCAGCAGGGTTCCTGAGGTTCTTATGGACCAGATGGGCTGTGGCCTGATCCAACAGTGCTCCTCTTAGGTTCTTATGGACTAGATGGGCTGTGGCCTGATCCAGCAGGGCTCCTCTTAGCTTCTTATGGACCGGATGGGCTGTGGCCTGATCCAGCAGGGCTCCTCTGAGGTTCTTATGGACTAGATGGGCTGTGGCCTGATCCAGCAGGGTTCCTGAGGTTCTTATGGACCAGATGGGCTGTGGCCTGATCCAGCAGTGCTCCTCTTAGGTTCTTATGGACTAGATGGGCTGTGGCCTGATCCAGCAGGGCTCCTCTTAGGTTCTTATGGACTAGATGGGCTGTGGCCTGATCCAGCGGGGCTCCCCTTAGATTGTTATGGACTAGATGAGCTGCGGCCTGATCCAGCAGGGCTCCTCTTAGGTTTCTATGGACCGGATGGGCTGTGGCCTGACCCAGCAGGGCTCCTCTTAGGTTCTTATGGACTAGATGGGCTGCGGCCTGATCCAGCAGGGCTCCTCTTAGGTTCTTATGGACCAGATGGGCTGTGGCCTGATCCAGCAGTGCTCTTCTTAGGTTCTTATGGACCGGATGGGCTTTCCTTTCTCCTCTCACGTGTCCCCCTTTCTCTTCCAGGAGGACAAAGCTGCTATGCTCTCCGCCCCGCAATCGACAGCCGCAATGACAAGCGACGTGGTGGAGAACGAGTCGGAGTTCTACTCCAAGGCGGAAAAGTACTGGAAGGACATCCCTGCCACCGTGGACGGGATGCTGGGCGGCTATGGACACATCTCCAGCATCGATATCAACAGCTCCAGAAAGTTCTTGCTCCGCTTTTTGCGGGTGAGGACGAGAGGAAGTGTGGGGACATATATATATATAGTGTATGCTGTTGTCCATTCTGTGATGCTTTGGTGGAAGCTTCTAAGGATACTGGATTCCCTGGGGCCTCCCTCCCGGAGCCTGCCCCTCCATGACGTACCGGTGCTCCGGTGGTGGCCCAGGCCTCTTCCCAGCCTTCCAGTGTTTAGGTTCCGGAAAGCCTGTTTGGGGTTCCGGAGGGCCCGGAAAGAGGGCTCTCACCTGCCTCCCTAGCGCCCACTTACATGTGGAGGTCCTCTGATGGTGGCCTGGGCCTGTTTCCGGCCCTTCCAGAATGCCAAAAAAGCTTTCCGGAAACTGCAGGCAGGGCCTTCTGGTACTGGAAGGCCCTGCCTCCCGGTTCCGGGACACCCGTCCGCCATTTTGGAAGGGCCAGAAACAGGCCCGGGTTGCCATCGGGAGTGCTCAGCTATCGCGCTGGGCCTGTTTCCAGGCCTTCTGGAACGCCACACAGCGTGTTCCCACCCACCTCCCCGGCACCCCCTTTGGGGGCGCTCCTCCGGTGGCCCAGGCACCGGGTGGCGGCAGCGGCGGTGGTGTGGACGGCGGCGCTGGCGTGGATGGCGTTGCTGGTGCCGGCGAGGAAGTAAGGTAAGTGGGGAAGGGGTGGGAATGGAGGGGTGTGGGGGAGGGTTTATTTGTTCTATTCGCTCGAATAGAATGTGTGTCGTGGATTTGAAGCAGTCAAGCTGCGCTTTTTTCTCTAACAGCGGATTGTATTCCGCTAATCCGGATATTACCTAAGAAAGTAAAAACCTTTTGCGGTGGCATCGAGTATATTTTCAGGATTCTAACCCTCGCCGCTTGTGTCTGTTCAGGATGGACCGGACCGGACCGGGTCGTCACGTGCCCTTGACTGCGGTGCCGGCATTGGCCGGATCACCAAGAGGCTCCTTCTACCCCTGTTCAAGACCGTGGATATGGTGGACGTGACGGAAGATTTCCTGAACAAAGCCCGGAGTTACCTTGGCGAGGAGGGCAGGCGGGTCCGGAACTACTTCTGCTGCGGCCTGCAGGACTTCTGCCCGGAACCGAGTGCGTATGACGTCATCTGGATCCAGTGGGTGATTGGTGAGCAACCTGCTACCGCTACATCCGGGAAAGCTGGTGGGGCTGCCTGAGGTTCCGGTGTAATGCTGATGGGGAGCTATTTTATAAGAAGGTTTAATGCCTGTTGGCGAAGTTCCCTTCCTTCCTTCCTTCCTCCTTTCCTCCCTCCCTCCTCTCTAAGTCTCTCCTTCCTCCCTCCCTCCCTCCCTCCTCTCTGTCTCTCCTTCCTTCCTCCCTCCCTCCCTCCCTTCCTCCCTCCTCTCTAAGTCTCTCCTTCCTCCCTCCCTCCCTCCTCTCTGTCTCTCCTTCCTCCCTCCCTCCCTCCCCTCTGTCTCTCCTTCCTTCCTTCCTTCCTCCCTCCCTCCCTCCTCTCTAAGTCTCTCCTTCCTTCCTTCCTCCCTCCCTCCCTCCCTCCCTCCCTCCCTCCCTCCTTTCCTCCCTCCCTCCTCTCTGTCTCTCCTTCCTCCCTCCCTCCTTCCCCTCTGTCTCTCCTTCCTTCCTTCCTTCCTTCCTCCCTCCCTCCCTCCTCTCTGTCTCTCCTTCCTCCCTCCCTCCCTCCCCTCTGTCTCTCCTTCCTTCCTTCCTTCCTTCCTCCCTCCCTCCCTCCTCTCTAAGTCTCTCCTTCCTTCCTTCCTTCCTTCCTCCCTCCCTCCTTCCCTCCCTCCTTTCCTCCCTCCCTCCTCTCTAAGTCTCTCCTTCCTTCCTTCCTCCCTCCCTCCCTCCTTTCCTCCCTCCCTCCTCTCTGTCTCTCCTTCCTCCCTCCCTCCTTCCCCTCTGTCTCTCCTTCCTTCCTTCCTTCCTTCCTTCCTCCCTCCCTCCCTCCTCTCTGTCTCTCCTTCCTTCCTTCCTTCCTAGTTACATTTTTATCCTGCCCTATACCCTGAGGTCTCTGGGTAGGTAACAACATCTAAAATCAAACATCATTTAAAACAATAACAACATCTGCCAGTGGAGAGAAAAATCATCATCATCATCATCATCATCATCACTTGCCCGGGGGGGGGGGGGGTAGGGATGTGCATTAATACAATTTTTGACATTTGATTTGTAACGAATCGAATATTCGAAAATATGAATTCATATGAGTAAGGAAAAACGAATGTCTGGACTTTCGCATGGATTTGTACAAACAATTCGTACATCCGTATCTGTACAGGTACGTACACCTCTCATACGTACCTATATGCATCCTGTATGCATCCCGTTTTCATCCCGTATGGACGCATATGAGACCCGTGGGAGATGCGTATAGGTACACCCAAGATGTCTATGTACCTGTACCAATATGACTGTCTGAATTATTCGTACGAATAAGTGGCAATATTCGTATTTGTTCAGATTTGGAAATCGGAATATCTGGAGCCTGGATTCATATATGAATGTCTGGACACTCAATTCATATACACATAATGAATATTTTGAATATTCATGGGATGTCTAAATGGGTCATGTGAACCTTTAGCGGCACTGGTGAAAAGCAAGAGCAATTTGAGGATGGCGGAGTGTTTTCGTAACCTCCTTGTGTTACGCCTTTGCCCCCAGACAGCCTTATCTCAAAGGTGGGATAGGGAAGAGAGGGAGGAAAATAGACCACGTGCTGGTGCTGGTCTAATGGCCAACAGAGTGGGTTTGGCAGCTGAGGAGCACCTAGGCCAGTGTTTCTCAAACTTTTGACATTATGTGTACCCCTTCTATAATTTTCGTAACGCTCATAAAAAACGTATGCTTTAATAAAAATCAAAATATATTTATTTTTTCTTTTTTTGGAACATACCCAGTTCCCGTGCAAAAACTGCGATACGCGCCTATTTCTTTCCTTGTTCTGTGGGCGCAGCTCAGCACGGCGCGGTGGATATTCCCACGTGATCCCCACCAAACTCCGGGGCAACGCGTACCCCCACCAAACTCTTCCCGTACCCCTGGGAGTACGCGTACCACACTTTGGGAAACACTGACCTAGTCCAGCACACTAGTTCAGTAAGGGTGTGCAAAACACCAATTCGAGTGCTTTTCAAAAGCATTTCCGGTGGCTGCCACACCCCTCTTACACAGGAGGTGGCAGGAAGAGGACTCACCCATGCTCACCTTGCACCTGGCGGCACCTCCTGGCTTTTCCAAAGGCCCAGCAGCAGTTCCTCAAGCCTCCCTTGCTCCTAGGACCATGCTTGGCGGGTGGCCGTCATGTCAGAGGGGTGCGGCCATCTTGAATGCATCGAAACGGGTTCAAAACGCCGATTTGCACGCCTCTTTAATCCAAGCTGTGCCTTGTTTTATCTAGTTAAGAATTGACATTCTCACTTTCAGCGGGACTAGAATGGGTCACCACAATAAGAAATTATAGGGAGTATTTTTAATATTAGGGGTGTGCATGAATGCATTTTTGACATTTGATTCGTAATGAATCGAAGGTTTGAAAATCTGTATTCATATGAACAGAACACATTCGAACGGTAAAATTCTATTCGATTTGAATCTGCGCATACAGATTTGTACGAATATTCGGTATGTATCAGATATGAACGGATACATATTGGGTACATATCCAGTACGAACGAATATGTATCTGATATGAACAAATACGTATCCGATGCATATCCAGTGTGTATCTGTAACGTATCTGGGCTCTTAAAGTGTCGAATCTGGCCTGAATCTGACCTGAATCCGTCGATCCATGTCAAATGCAACCTGGATCCATTGCAGATGTGACTGGCGCTCCGTTTTTCCACACCCCCAATCTACCGAATGTCCAAACTATTTGTACGAATGTCCGGAAAGGTTTGTATTTGTACGAATGTGAGCATACAGATTTTGTGACCTTTGGTTTGTGTACGAATGTCCAAATTCACCCGAATGACAAAAGTTACAAATATTTATGCGCACCCCTGCTTAAAACGTATTTGCAATGTAACCCACCCTCCCACTCAGGTAGAGCTCTTCCGGTCGTTTGCTCCGTTCTGATAGCAGAGCGCAGCCTATCCTGTTTTGATCCGTTCCATCGTAGCTCGGACGCTTCCATTGCCGACGCCTCTCCGTCTTTTCTTCCCCTCTGAACAGGGCACCTGATGGACGATCACCTCTCCAGCTTTTTGAAACGATGCCAGCTCGGCCTCCGGCCCAACGGCATCATTGTTATTAAGGACAATATGGCCCAGGAAGGGGTCATTATGGACGACGTGGACAGCAGCGTATGCCGAGACCTAGACGTCGTCTGCAAAATAATCCGCCGCGCTGGGCTCAGTCTGCTGGCCCAGGAGAAACAAGAGAACTTCCCCGAAGAAATCTATCATGTTTATACTTTAGCTATGAGATGAAAACCAGTCCTTCGGCAAAACAAAACCAAAAAAAAAAAGCACCCCGCGTTCCCAGAAGTACCACGGAACCCTAAGCCCAAGCAGGGCCCTCTCTCGGGTGGCCCCCCTGGCTAAGAATGCACAATCCTAGGAGGTGGTCCAAAAATCTGGGAAGGCTTTAAATGGCTGTGGTTTGCAAGGCTGGTTTGAATGGCGGAAGTAAACCTGAGTTTATTGCAGGCTTCCAAATTGGCTTCTAGTTTTATTTGCCTTTTCCCCTTATTTCAGACTTTAAAGGAAAGTCTCCTAGTTCTGGATAGTATGTCTACAGTAGTAGAGGGAGAATGACTCCTGTTCTTTAGGCTTACGTCCTCTTATTCCTTTTTTATTTTTTGGCAGCTTGAATCCCAGCCTTGAAGAACAGGGAGCTGTTTTCTGAAAAGAGGTATCCCACCGCTCACAACCTTGGCGCGTCCACATGGGGACTCTTTGGGAAGGGCCTTTTCCTCCCCTCTTTGGTCCAAAGGTCTGGTGCGGAGGCTAAATTCATAATCAGCTAACTAAGGATCTAAGAGGAACCCTACTGGATCCTTAGCTAAATAAGGATGTAAGAGGAACCCTACTGGATACGAACCCTACAGATACAAATGTCTGAATTATACGTACGAATAACTCAAAATATTCGTACTCATACAAATACTAAAGTACAAATGCCTGGACGCTCGATTCGTATACGAATGTACAAATTTGTACAAGTTTGTACGAATAACAAATATTTTGAATATTTCCGCACATCCCTATGCTGTTATCTTGACCAAAGTTTGACTGTAACTCTGGACCTGGTAACTCTGCTTTACAAGTCAGCTGCTGAATCCTAAATGTTCCCTCCTAAGACAGACACGATGCAAGTTTCAGGATCCGAATCGAATACCCAAGAATCCGTTTCGACTTGAATCCTTAAAATTCAAATTTAGCCAAATTGATTTGAATTAAGCAAATTCGAATCTATTCAGATTTTCAGTTGGGATTTGCACTTACAAATGTCGACAAGATTTATATGTGCCCGTACGCATCATTGGGCATTCCATACGCATCCATACACATCCGTATGCATCCCGTATTTATCTTGTATGCAGCCCATTTTTGTCCCATACGGATCCGTACAAAGATGCGGATGCGGGAAAGATGCTTACAAGCAAGCATGCGTTGTGTACGAACCCATACGCAGGCAAATATCTGAATAATTCAAATGAGCAAATTCAAAATTCGTTAAAACGTTTAAAGTCGAATTTATTGACATTTGGTTCGAATTCGAATGTCGAAATTCGAACAAATTCAGTCAAATTTCAAATGTTTTGAATATTTGTGCACAGCCCTAGGGAAAAAGTAACCATCCACACAGCATCCAACAGAACCAGAGATGTGCATGAATTTTTTCTTCATTCGAATTCGATTCGAATCGAACGTCAAAACCTTTGATTCGATTCGAATGTTCAGAATCCGAATGCAACAAATTCCAATTCGAATTGAGTACATTCTAATCTATTTGTTTGAATGTTAGACAGCATTCGTATGTGTCATACAAATCTACGCATTCCATACGCAAATGTGCGCAGATAAGTATGAGATCCGTACAGATATACGTATCTGTTCATTTGAATGTTTCGAATCATTCTAACGAACGTTTTGGAACATTTGAGATTCATTTGAATGTTTAAATTCGCACGGGTAGACATCCTGTTTGAGTTTGACTGTCCGCATTTGATCGGATTCTATCGAATTTTGAATGTTTAGAACATCCACGCACTTCCCGAGTCAGAATTGGAGTCTAGAAAGCAGAGTTGGCCCTGAAACAGAGAATTTCCCTTGAAGGAACGTGTGGACTTGGTGATGCGTGTCAGCATCCCACATATAGCCTCTTGCGCCGGTGCATTTACGCCACCCGTTTGGTGCTGGCTGGCCCGGCTCCCCACTTTCTCACAAAAGACAAGGCTCATCCGGTGAAGACACGGAATTTTAATGGCCTTGAGAACAGATGGCGTTCCTTCCCGGTAGCCAGAGGTGGCTGAAATGATCGATTTCAAATGCCACGCTCCAGAACTTGCATTTGCTTTGGTTAAGGCACAGATCTGCCAAAGACAAACACGCCCAACCCTTCCCGAGTCCGTGTTTGTGGTTCTGGTTGCAGGTTCTGGTCCACAGAAAGTGAGCCGAATGGCTTTGGGTCCACGAAACGAGCGTCCACGCCATCCCTGTCCCACGTCTGTGGTTCCGTTGCAGGTTCTGTTGAGCGTGGAGAACGGGTGGTGGGCCTTCTCATGGCTGGAGGAAAGACTGGTAGGAATCGCACGAGACGCCACATGAGGCTGGCTGGTTTTGCGGTGTTCAGATCTGTGTGGGTTGTGTCTGGAGGGCTTCCCTAGTCCACAGTGCCCCAGTGTAACAGGTCCCCTCGGTCAGCCTCTGGCTACCTTGCCCTCCTTCACATGTTCTCCTCTGAGGAACCGCTTTGGTCCATGAGAAGGTACCTCTTCAGTCTATCAGGCAGTGGCAGCATGTTGATCTTCACGTCGACCGGCCAGGGTCTCAGAAGCTGCCGGAGGTAGACTCTGCAAAGATGCTTCAGGCTGGGCGGAGTGTGCTCCAGCTGTTTCAGAGAGCTGAAGAGGGCCTTGATCTTCTCCCTGTGGAAGCGGCAGCTGCTGGGGTTGACCTCAAAGTTGCTGGGGAGCTTGACGGTCGGGGCACTGGCCACCATCAGATCCAGCACCGTCTCGGCCTTCTGCAGGAGGTCGATGGAGAAGGTGTCGTCTTCGGACTCGCTGATGTGGGAGCAGAGCCTCTCGAAGATGATCTCGAAGCCCGACCAGCAGGAAGGCCCGTGGAGGGAGCAGTTGTAGGAGGCGCCGGACTCCAGGAGGAAGCGCAGCAGGGGGAAATGCAGCCGGAAGCTCTTCAGGCAGAGGTGGGTCAGGGATTCGTAGGGCGGGCACTCGCTGGGGTCGGCCCCGTGGGCCATCAGCAGCCGCGTGACCTGGAAGCAGAAGCGGTTGATCATCTTGGCTTCCTCCTCGTCTCCACCTACCGTCTCGCCAAGCAGGAAGATGACGAACGTGAAGACCGTGTCGCCGTCTTTGGTCGTGGCCTTCACGTCAGCGCCTGAGAGGAGAAGAGATGGAAGAGGGAAATACATAGGGCCGTTTGATTACGTTTCAAAATGCAGGCCTTTTCATACCCCCACTTTTCTCGCCCTTAAGGGGACTCGAGGCTGCTGGCAAACCTTCTTCTCCCCACAACAGACACCGTGAGGTAGGCAGGGCTGTGAAAGCTCAGAAGAGAGCTGTGACTAGCCCAAGGCCACCCAGATGGCTTCATAGGGTGGGGGGGGAGAAGAAGAGTTGGTTTTGTCATCCACTTTTCTCACACATAAGGGAACTCAAGGCTGCTGACGAACCTCCCCGCAACAGATACTGTGAGGTAGGTGAGGCTGCGAGAGCTCAGAAAGAGAGCTGTGACTAGCCCAAGGCCACCCAGATGGCTTCATGGGGGCGGGGGGGAAGAAGAAGAGTTGGTTTTGTCATCCACTTTTCTCACACTTAAGGGGACTCAAGGCTGCTGACGAACCTCCCCGCAACAAAAACCGTGAGGTAGGTGAGGCTGCGAGAGCTCAGAAAGAGAGCTGTGACTAGCCCAAGGCCACCCAGATGGCTTCATGGGGGAAAAAGAAGAAGAGTTGGTTTTGTCAGCCACTTTTCTCACCCTTAAGGAGACTCAAGGCTGCTGATAAACCTTCCGTTCTTCTCCCCACAACAGACACCCTGTGAGATGGGTGGGGCTGTGAGAGCTCAGAAGAGAGCTGTGACTAGCCCAAGGTTACCCAGCTGCCTTCATGGAGGTGTGCGGACTCAAACCAGGAAACTCCAGATAAGAGTGCTGAACTGTGACCACAAGACCAAATTGGCTATATACTCCCTGCTGGAAGCCGTGCATTGCACAGAGTGACTCCCAGGGTCTGGGGCCGTGAAAAGAAAAGGTTTGTCTGCTATAGGAGAATTATACTAGAGGGCAGTAAAAAATAAAGAAAATTTAAAAATACTCATCTAAGCCAACTACAGGAGGGACGGCAGCTATTTGCCTGGCTGGCAGGCTATTTTTCCTCTAGCTCTGGGGGACGCCCAGGTCAAATCCTTGCCCCGATGCTGAGAGAGCAGTGATCCCCTTACCTCCTTCCAACAGGAGGCGGATATTTTCCGTGTTGTGAATCTGGACGCCGTCACTGCTGGCGAGAGCGTGGAGCAGAGCCGTCTTTCCTGGCAGTGGAAGGAAGAGAGGCAAGAGAGGGAAGATTGCTATAGTCAGTTCTTAGCCGAGTCTGAAGTCAAAGGAAAGGCCCTTCCGCATCTTTCCGTAGTACCATTGGTAGGGGTGGCCGTGGATGCCGTTTGCGACATTGCTTTGACTAAATGACGACTGAATATTTTTCAATATATTTGTCGGACTCGTTGAGCTGCCTTGTGAGTTGGAATTCGCACCAACATTTCTACAGTCATCTCTCATTGAATGCTAAGGGTTGGTTCCCATCAACCCCTGTGAGGTGGAAGATCGTGTTATGCAAAGCACAGTGTAGCCGTATAAGCGGTAGAAGGTATAAGGGGGTGTAAGGGGGAAAGGAGGTATAATGGGGAAAGGGGGAGTAAGGGAGAAAGGAGGTGTAAGAAGAAGAAGAAGAAGAAGAAGAAGAAGAGTTGGCTTTTCTACCCCACTTTTCTCACCCATTTAAGGGGACTCAAAGTGGCTGACAAAGCTTCTGTTCTTCTCCCCACAACAGAACACCCTGTGAGGTGGGTGGGGCTGTGAGAGCTCCGAAGAGAGCTGTGACTAGCCCAAGGTCACCCAGCTGGCTTCATGGGGGAGGGTGGAATTGAACCCGGTATTCCCAGATAAGAGTCCGGCTCCCTAACCACTAGACTAAACTGGCTCACAAGTTTAAGAGGGAAAGGCAGAAGGGCACAAGGGGGAAAGGGGGCATAAGGGGGAAATGGGGTGTAAGGGGGAAAGGAGGTATAAGAGGGGAAGGAGGTGTAAGGGGGCTTAAGGGGGAAGGGGGTGTAAGGGGGAAAGGAGGTATAAGAGGGGAAGGAGGTGTAAGGGGGCTTAAGGGGGAAGGGGGTGTAAGGGGGAAAGGAAGTATAAGAGGGAAAGGAGGTGTAAGGGGGCTTAAGGGGGAACAGGGTGTAAGGGGGAAAGGAGGCACCAACCGTGCTTGTCAGCAGCATTGATATCTGCACCCAAGTCCAAAAGACGCTGGAGGCACGGGAGGCGTTCCGGCTCTTCGCTCGCGAGGTCCAAGGGGCTGCTTTCATGGATCTGAAGACAAACAGGGAGGAGAGATGGAGTATTCTGGCTTTTTCAAGTGCTGAACTCTTGCCAGCTAACAAGGCAGAGGCCTTGGGGTGAGTTTCTATTGGGCATCCAGCCACCATCCAGAAAAGATCCGGGCAGCATCTGGAGATGTTCTGTACATCTCTGTGCAGTTTAGCTGGCAACACTAGGGGAGTGGCTTGCCATTCCCTTCTTCCAAGGAGAAGTGGGGGCTCAAAGCTAGCCCCTTCAGCTTGCCCCCCGGACTCCCGGTGCCACCCCCGCCATCCCATGGCATACCCTGTCCCTCCGATTGATGTCCGCACCATGCTGCACCAGGAGTTCAACCATGTCTGGCTGGTTCCGGAGCACCGCAATGTGCAGAGCTGTGTAATAAGTGACCGGGTCTGGAAAAGAAAAAATTCGGCCAAGTAGCCGCTCTGTGCAAAAATGTCGTGCTTTTTTTTTTTTTTTTTAATCAGGGGAAGGTGTGAGTTGTTCTTCTATTACAGGAAGACTTTGGCCACAATAATGGTTCCACAGAGGACCCATTTAAGGGGCCTCAAAGCTGCCGACAAACCTTCTGTTCTTCTCCCCACAACAGACACCCTGCGAGGTAGGTGGGGCTGTGAGAGCTCAGAAGAGAGCTGTGACTAGCCCAGGGTCACCCAGCTGGCTTCATGGAGGAAGAAGAGTTGGTTTTTATGCCCCGCTTTTCTCACCCATTTAAGGGGCCTCAAAGCTGCTGACAAACCTTCTGTTCTCCCCACAACAGATACCCTGTGGGGTAGATGAGGCTGTGAGAGCTCAGAAGAGAACTGTGACTAGCCCAGGGTCACCCATCTGGCTTCATGGATGAGGGCGGAATCAAACCCCATATTCCCAGATAAGAGTCCGGCTCCCTAACCACTAGACCAACCTGGGAGAGAAAGGGGGGAAGGGGGCTTACCGCTGTTTGCATTAGCCCGGCAAAAGGGGACCCAGCACGCTAGGACACAGCCCCCCACCCACCTCCTGCCCATCCTGAAGGTCAGAGGCCCTCCTGCCGGTCTCGCTGGGAAGAGGCCATGTTGCTATGGAGGCGGCTATCAGTGCCCATAACATGACATCATCCAGCTGAGACATCTGGACAGGGTGGGAAGGGCCACAGAACCCGGGACAGAGTGGGAGGAGCCTGGCAGGTAAAGGGGCGGAGCCTGGAGGTGCTGGTGATGGAACCTGATGGCGGGCGGTTCAGAACAGGGGATTCCACGGCTACGTGGGCATCTGAGCACGAGAAATGGGGGGCTGCCTGCCGTCCCTTCCAGCTGTGGACAACTGGACCCGAAGCAAGCGGCTCTCTTTGCCTACCTTCGAAAATGATGTCTGCCCCATTGCTGAGGAGGCCTTCTGCTGCCTGCACCAGGCCCAGCTCGGCCACTTTCAGCAAAGCGTAGCTCACGCCTTCCTGGTAGAACGGCGACTGGGCTTCTCTTTCCAGCAGCTCCTGAAGCAGCAGATGTCTCCTGTCATCACTGGCCAAGCAGCTGGGGCTGGGAGGAGGAGAAGAAGAAGGAGTTGGCATTTCTACACCACTTTTCTCAACCATTTAAGGGGACTCAAAGCAGCTGACAAACCTTCTGTTCTTCTCCCCACAACAGGCACTCTTTGAGGTGGGTGGGGCTGTGAGAGCTCAGAACTGTGACTAGCCCAGGGTCACCCATCTGGCTTTGTGGAGGCGTAGGAGAGGAGCTGGCTTTCCTGCCCCGCTTTTCTCACCCATTTAAGGGGACTGAAGGTGGCTGACAAACCTTCTGTTCTTCTCCCTACAACAGACACCCTGTGTGGTACTGTAGGTAGGGCTGTGAGGGCTCAGTAGAGAGCTGTGACTTGCCCAAGCTGTCTTCATGGGGGAGGGCAGAATCAAACCCGGTATTCCCAGATAAGAGTCCAGCTCCCTGACCACTAGACCAAACTGGCTCACATTGGTCCACTGGGAAGAAGATAAGGTGACCACAGAAGGAAGTGGAGGATAATTCAGAGAAGGAGATCTGGACTTCATTTGATTGGGCTTTCCTAAGAAGGAGGAGAGAGCCAATAGATCTTGTCTTAAGGACAGAACGAGTAGAAGTCCTTCCCTCCACAGATCTGATGCCAATTTCATGAAGTTGTATCTCCAGATGTTTAGAGAGACACACATTTGGTCTTGGTCTGACTATTGGTTATCCTTGTCAGAGGCAAAAGAAAAGCAACACTCCTGGCCAGCATGACAGATACTCAGAGATGGTGGGACTTCACTGGAGGAAAACATCAGAGATGTGAAGTTTTCCAGGATTCAGCTATTGGATTCCAGTGGTCTCACCAAGCCCAGTCACCCTGGGTTGAAGGTGGGGATTTCCCCCACCCCATCAAAGAATGGGCACCTGAGCTGGGGAAGACCATCCTGGAGTTGAGCTTGGTTCCTGGTGACCCCTCAGACATCTCCATGATGATACTGAAGTGGGAGATTCAGGAATCACCCTTGCAACCCTTTGCTTTCCAGAAGATCACCGGATCACTTTGCAAGAGACACCTTTCACGGGGCCGGCTTACCTTTCTACCATATCCTGCCTCTCGGGATCCTGTAGCCCCAAGCATTGCAAGATCTCATTGACCAGCGGCTGGTATTCGAAGATGATCCTCCGGAAGCCATGCAGGAAGGGCATTCTCCTGGCTTCTCTAGGTCAAAGGGCCGCCAGGAAGGGGTTCAAGATTTCACAGCCAAGCCCAGATTTCCTCCTTGGCCTGCTAAACAAATAAACAAAACCTTCCATGTGTCCATCCAGAACATCTGCAATCCTTGCTGGTCATCGGAAAGGTAGGTTTGGGGCTTCCTGTCCCGGGAAAAGTTGGTCTTTGGAACAGGAAGCCACAAAGCTCTTCCTCTTCCCTTCCATTCTGGAAAGGAACTCCTACCTTCAACTGCCAGTTGCCCTAGAGACTCAGAAAAAAGGTCCACCTCTCCACCTTGATCTTCTCCACGAATAGTCCAGGTCATCTTCTCCACTGGCCTCCAAGATGCTTGACAGAACACCTACAGGGCCACATTGCCTGTTCAAGCCAGATCCCAGGCCCAGAGACCTAACAGCAAGCCAACTGCCACCACCTTAAGTATGTTTTGCTTGGATTCAACCAAGGAGAAGTTATGACCACGCAGAGAGGTCTTTCCTTCGGGTGGCTGGGGGTGTGGATTGAGAACCAACGGGTGGAGGAGGGTGGAGTTTCTCTCTGGGCTGCTGCTCAGAACTGATTGCTTTGGGCATCTGGGACAGGCTGAACAGCAGCACAGGTACTTCATGAAGTGAAGGGGGTGGGACAGATGATCTCTGGGAGTACAGAAGAGGACAATGGCAGGAAAGGGAACAGCTGGTCTCAAAGCTATTGCCTGAAGGTTGCTTGCCTCTTTCTACCAGCGTTGGAAACCGAATCTCAGGAAAGATGCATTCCCCATCATTATACCTTCACACCATCTTCCTTCCTTCCTTCCTTCCTTCCTTCCTTCCTTCCTTCCTTCCTTCCTTCCTTCCTTCCTTCCTTCCTTCCTTCCTTCCTTCCTTCCTTCCTTCCTTCCTTCCCTCCCAACTTGGTGGGAATCTTTTCTTATTTAGCCATTTAGACTTTTAAGTATTAGCAGGAAAAGCTTGACAGGCAATGCATTAAAGATGTATGGATGGAATACAATCCAATTGTCAGAGGGCCAGACCAGTCAAAAACATCCATTGGACGCTAATGAGGAGGGGGATAGCGATCATTTGAGAAGGCATATAGGGTGTTTTTCTGCTACACTCCTTTAATCCAGATCTAAGAAGATCCGGATCTAAGGAATGGGTACTTCCCTTAATCTGGACCTGTGTTTCCATGGGTGGTGTACCACCCAATAGCAATGGATGCTAGCCTGCCTTCTGTGGAAACATCAAAGCATCCATGTGGCAAATCTGGATTGGACCTCAAGGGGTCTGCCTGTCACCTCAGGTGTTTTGGGGGACAGGGGGTGCAATCTCCAAAGTTGCCTTCAGAGATTAGCAAAGGCTCTGAAGACAAGCCCCTTAAGAGAGAGGCGCATATTAATTAGCTCCTTGCTTGCATCTCTCCTGTGGACACTGAGGAGACAGCCTCATTAATATGTACCTCTTTCCATGCCTGGAGGTAACAAGCAGCTCCCAAGTCAGCCTCATTAATATGCACCTCTTTCCATGCCTTTGCTAATCTCTGAAGGCAACTTCAGAGGGATTTTGGAGCTACCTTCAGAGGGACTCTGAAGTCTTGACTTTGGGGCACCCCCCCCCATGGGTGCCTCCCTCCCTGACCCTCCTCTAGACCCTATTGCTGTATTGTAGTGGAAACAGGCTCCTTACAGTCCAGATTTTAAGGCTGAAGACCCCATTGTAGACCCCTTTAATGGGGTCTACACGAAATCCGGGTTATAGGTCAAGAAGGACCCATTATGATCCGGATTTACCTAGCTGTGGTCGGAACAAATGTGTCCCTAATGGGGTCTGTGGTGGAAATGGGGTCATCTGGCTCTCAGCGAAATGGGTCCTAAATGGGTGCTAAAATGGGTACTTACTGCCAGTGGAAAAACACCCATAGAGTTTAGAACCTCAAGGGAGCTGTCCAGAGTGCCAGAGCAAACGGAGATGCTTTACAGGGCTTCATAAAAGCGTGAAGTTTGTAAAAGGTTGAAGTTTATCTCTACCTACCTACCAACCTCTACCTACCTAGCATCTCTGTTCTGTTGCTGCCTGTCAACCTATCAATCTATACCTACTTACCTACCTACCTATGTCAAGCTGTCTATCAATCTATACCTACCTACCTACCATCTCTGTTCTATTGCTGCTTTACCATTTGATTTGGTTTCAACTTTGTTGTGTGTTTTTTTATTGTATAATAGACCATTTTGGGATTCTTATTATTTTAAAATTGGAGATGTAGTACAGAATTTTTACAAACAGTTGCATCCTTCTATTTTGCTTGCAGTTTTCTACTGCTGACATTTAGCTCCCCCGTCCTCCCTAGGGACAGAAAGGTGGGGTAGCTCTCACCGACGGCACAAGAGAAACGAACTACCATAGTAAGGGCCTTTTTATCTCCAGGCCGACACGCCCAGCCACACTCCCTTCTTATCTACCCTGTATGCAAGGACCAGATCGCCTCCTGGGCAGAATTGCGCGACTGTGCTCACAGAAATGCGCGCCTGCGCAGGCACATGAGTGCCATTATTTCAGAGGCGGTGTGGGCCTCTGTCCAAGAAAGAAAGGTGGGGATCCGCCACATGAAGCCGCCCGAAACTAAATGCATGCACAGAGTTCATTGACAAAGCGCAAGCTCAGCAGCCAGCCTGCTGGTGAGAATTTCTGGGGACCTTCCAGCTGCCTGGCTGTCAGATGTGGCGTGAGCAATGCCAAACGCCCACCGGCATCTGACTGTGTCTTTAAACCAGCAGCGGAAACCCACCAGGTTGCCACTTCCATCAGCCCTGCCAATGGCGACATTTTAACATCTCCAGGGGTTCTCCTCCTTCTCGCCCTCCAGCGCTTTCCTTTCACCGTCCTGAAACAATATGAATAAATCTCCTTTCTGGAGCCTGATGCCCTGGAAAGGTTGCAGAGCCCTGTTTCTGGAAGTGCAAGAGAACACATTTCTGCCCCCCACGAATCCCAGATCTCTTTCTTACCTTCATCTGGTACCTCTGCCTGCAGGAAGCGGAAAGCAGGAGCCTTCCCTGGGTGGCCTTTTTCAAATTCATGGGAAGCGGCCACAGTGAGACAGATCTCCCTTGCTTCCCCAAGTGCCCTCTTCAGGCCTGGAGGATTCTGGACCTTCAGCAAGGAGACAGCCGCCAGAGGGCAGGCCTCCCCAGCAGTGACCCAAAGCTTTGCAAAGGGGGGCTCATGGGTGCATCTCCTGCACGCATCCGTTTCCATCCGGGGCCCCACACTCAGGCCCAGCTGCCTCATTCGTTGGGTGCCATGCCCCTGAGCATGTGCAGAGTGCCTTTTTGTTCTCACTCTCGGGCAGCAACAGGCAACTCTCCGCCCATCCAAAAGCGTTGCCTTCTCTGCTGGCTGCTAGGGGCCACTGAGTTGGGTGGGTTCTTGGGAACTTTGGTGGGCATGAGTGCGCAGTTTTCTTGGCAAATGACAGAAGTGGTTTGCCATGATCTTTTCCCAGGGAGATACTAGGGGATCAGGGGAGATTTAGTGAAGGAAGGAAGGAAGGAAGGAAGGAAGGAAGGAAGGAAGGAAGGAAGGAAGGAAGGAAGGAAGGAAGGAAGGAACATTTGCAGGCTATTTTCAGCAGATTCATAAGGTTTAATTCAAAAACTCTTTTGTTCATAATGCAAACCCTTTCTTCTGAAACAGGAGCAGATTACCTGCTCCACGCCATGTAGTTCAACTATAACTCCCATCAGCCTCTGGGCAATATGACAGCCTTCCCCCCTCCCCCTTTCCTTCCCCCCTCCTTCCTCTTCTACCTGCATTGAAGTCTTAGAGATCGAGATATGCCGAACTGGTCCATTTGCTTCACGGTTCGCAGCGAACACACTTTGCATGCAAAGTGAACTGCTCTGCTCTTTTTCAAGTCGAACCCAAACCAAGAGGTGGTCCATTGAACCAAGTGAACCATAGAGAAGCCGGGCTGGGCTGACCGTAGGTGGTACGCTGTGGTTGGGTCAGTTTGCCTGCGAACCAAACCACCTGTCCTTCCAAAAAAAAAAAAAAAAGACCTTGAATTGGACCACTAAATGGCCACGAATATTTGAAATATTTGTCATTTGTACAAATTCAGACATTCGTATACAAACTGTACGTCCGGACATTCGGATTTCCGAATTTGAATATGAATATTTTGAGGATTTTGTACGAATGTTTGTACATCTGCATCTGTATGGGTACATATGCATCTCATACGCATCCCATATACATACGGATGGTATAGGATGCGTACAGGTACGTATGAGATGTTTATGTACCTGTACAGATATGAATCTCCAAATTATTCATACAGATACATACAAATATATTTGTATCAAATCAAATGTCCGGACATTCCATTTCTGTGTTATTCGGATCCATTTGAATTTTCAAAAATTCGATTCATTACAAATCAAATTCAAAAATTGCATTCAGGCACACCTCTAGTGGCTTCATTTTTACTCACCTGAATGACTTTCCCAGAGTACAAGCAATCAGCCTGGGGCAGGTAGAAGACAAGGTAAAACAACACCTGGATGTTTCCGCTGATCCTATGTCGCTGTCTTCTGGATCTCACTATCTTTATGGCCGTTGTTTGGAGCAACTTCTTTAGGAGCCTCCATGCCCAGAAATGGACATCGGATTCTGTGGGAGGTCGGTTCTCAGTGCCACAGAGCAACACTGTTACATGTTTTGGTGGAGATACTTTGGTTGATGCAACAGGGAATGGCATTAGGCTTTTTAGCTGCAGCATCACGTCCCTGACTTCAGTTCAGTCTAGTAATTAGGGAGCCAGACTCTTATCTGGGAATACTGGGTTTGATTCCACACCCCTCCATGAAGACACCTCGGTGGCCTTGAGTTAGTCATGGCTCTGTTTCCAAGCTCTCACAGCCTCACCTACCTCACAGGGTGTCTGTTGTGGGGAGAAGAACAGAAGGTTTGTCAGGTGCTTTGAGTCCCCTTAAATGGGTGAGAAAAGCGGCATAGAAAAGCCAACTTTTCTTCTTCTTCCTCCATGAAGCCAGCTGCGTGAACCTGGGCTAGTCACAGCTGTCTTCTAAGCCCTCACAGCCCCACCCACCCCACAGAGTGTTCTGTTGTGTGGAGAAGAACAGAAGGCTTGTCAGCCACTTTGAGTCCCCTTGAATGGGTGAGGAAAGTTGTGTAAAAAGCCAACTCTTCTTCTTTTTCTGCTTGCAGCAAAAGGTTGCATACAAAATAGAGGAAAAGGCGTGTGTGGTGATGCACATAAACATTTGGAAGTGTCCATATTTAATTCTGTCAAATGGCTGAACTTATTTTTTACCCTCGCCTCTGTGCCATAGAAGAAGAGAAAAGAAGAAGAGTTGGCTTTTCTTCCCCGCTTTTCTCACCCATTTAAAGGGACTCAAAGCGCCTGACAAACCTTCTGTTCTTCTCCCTCAAGGGGCCTCAAAGTGGCTGACAAACTTTCTGTTCTTCTCTGCACAACAGAGAGCTGTGAGAGCTCAGAAGAGAGCTGTGACTAGCCCAAGGTCACCCAGCTGGCCTCATGGGGGGGAGGTCCTAATCGAACCCGGTATTCCCAGATAAGAGTCTGGCTCCTTAACTACTGGACCAAACTGTCTCACTCTGTGTGCCTTAGCTTTTGCATAACGACAAGAAAGAAAGTTCTGTTGCTGACGATCGCGACTGTCTTCCTTTTTAAACTGGTGTTTTAGCCTGCAAAGGGCTTGAAACGGTGGCCGCTTACCTTTGGGGATTGCCAATAAAAACCCCATTCAGCTTAACAGTCGGAGCTCTTATCTCCAGCAACTAATCTGCCCTTTGACATTTCCTCTTTTAGTTCTTTTTAAAAAGACCCCCTTTATTATTAGGCCCCATCTGTTTGCAATTTATAAGCCATCTCTTCTAGGTCTAGTTGACTTTATTAGTCGTCTTCTCCTTCCAGGTCCATTTGTGACCCTCCATTCAAATTTCACTCCCTTGGGCCCGGGCGCTTTGTCACTCGGCCAGATTTGCCCGCAAAAAGGTTGCAGGGTTTTTAAAACGAAAGTTACAACCGGCGCAAGTTCAGCGCAATTTAAGTGCCTTCAAAGGCAGCCGATTCCGGGGAGCTGAGGGCGCAGGTAACCCTTTCTCTTGTGGGAAAACAGAAAGCCCAGCTGCAGGTTGCGTCCTGGAACACCGTACGGGCCTTTTAATCCGGATGAAGGAGCCACTGTCTGCACAGATGTAGTATAGATCCGGCGCAGTCCCGTGCTGAGAGCTCACTAATCTGGATTAGTGGGACACTATAAATCCAATCCGGATCTTCAAATGGGCATCCACACATAGAACAGATCCCGGAAAAATGTGGGTGTGGATTTGAGTGACACCTTCTTTCCTTCCTCTTCCTTCTTTCCTTCCTCTTCCTTCTCTCTTTCCTTCCTTGCTTCCTTTCTCCTGTTCTCTCCTTCCTTCCCTTCCTCCCCCTCTGCCTCCTTTCTTCCCCGGTTCTTCCTCCTCCCTCTTTCTTTCCTTCCTTCATCTTTCTTCTTCCTCCTTCTTCCTCCCACTTTTCCTCCTCTTTCCTTCTTTCTTTCTTCCCCTTGTCTTTCTTTCTTCCTTCCTTTCTCTCTCTCTCATCATCATCATCTTCTTCTTCTTCTTCTTCTTCTTCTTCTTCTTCTTCTTCTTCTTCTTCTTCTTCTTCTTCTTCTTCTTCTTCTTCTTCTTCTTCTTCTTCTTCTTCTTCCTTCCTTCCTTCCTTCCTTCCTTCCTTCCTTCCTATCTATCTATCTATCTATCTATCTATCTATCTATCTATCTATCTATCTATCTATCTATCTATCTATCATCTATCTATCTATCTATCTATCTATCTATCTATCTATCTATCTATCTATCTATCTATCTATCTATCTATCATCATCATCATCATCATCATCATCATCATCATCATCATCATCATCATCATCATCATCATCCTTCCTTCCTTGCTTCCTTCCTTCCTTCCTTCCTTCATCTATCCATCTATCATCTATCATCTATCATCTATCATCTATCATCTATCTTCCTTCCTTCCTTCCTTCCTTCCTTCCTTCCTTCCTTCCTTCCTTCCTTCCTTCCTATCTATCTGTCTGTCTATCTATCTATCTATCTATCTATCTATCTATCTATCTATCTATCTATCTATCTATCTATCTATCTATCATCATCATCATCATCATCATCATCATCATCATCATCATCTTCCTTCCTTCCTTCCTTCCTTCCTTCCTTCCTTCATCTATCCATCTATCATCTATCTTCTTTCTTTCTTTCTTTCTTTCTTTCTTTCTTTCTTTCTTTCTTTCTTTGTGTATGTTTAATCTTCTGGACGCAAGCAAGTCTCTGGGGAAATGAGTCTGGAGTGATTCAGCGTGTTCAGAGAAGCCTTGTTTTGAAATCCTTCCTTTCCCTCCCTTCAAGGCAGCTCATAAAAGCCGAAAGCGGGAAGAGGGTCTCCAGACCTGGTGGTTTCCTTCTGGCAGCAACCTCTGTGAGAACAGAAGGTCACGTTTGACGCACCACTTCGGGATTTTGGGTTCTTTCCTTCCCCAAGACTTGGCAAGCGACTAGTTCTCATTGAGGTCGAAGGACAGTGATTCAGGCAATCGCACATGCGCCTAAATGCTCATCCTGTCAGCAGCCTCAGCAGCCTGTACCCAGACAACAAAATGCCAAGGAAAAGTTCTAGCTTAGGAAAGACTTTTAACGGCCATCAGTGCTCAAATACTTTAGAATGCAACACAGGCATGCCGTTTGGCTTAAGGGCATTTTTATCTTTCCAGAAGGAAGCCCCATAGCTTAGTCCTGGAGCATCTGCTTTGCAGGATCCATGCTGCAGCTTCAGCCCTTAGCATCTTCCTAGAAAACCCCCTCAAAGCAAACCCCTCCTGAATTCTGCCTCAAGACCTTATGGCCGGAGTCTCTTAAGGTCATCCAAACTGTGGATAACAAAAGTTAAGGCAACTGAGTCCTAGCAGAAACACAAAAAGTGCATTCGATTCGAATGTTAAAAATCTGAATATCTGATCCGAATCCGGATTATTTGAATGGGTAGATCTGAATGTTTGATTCGTATTTAAAGATATGAACATTGACAAAATTCATATCTGTTATACGAATTTGCATTCATACCATATTCATCCCGCATTATAAGCACAAACACACATAATTTCTGCACATATTTGTATACGATACGTTCGAATCTGTACATTCGAATTATTCGAATATCCGTATTGGATTTTTCGAATATCCAAAATCCGTCTGAATGTTTAAATTCGAATGTTTTTTAAATCCGATTCGAATTCGAGTTTCAATATTCGTCGGATTCGAATCGGATTTCTGAATATTCATGATGGGGATTTTATAAACACAAAGCTGCTTCTGCTTAGAACGTATATTTGCATTGCATTCAGGCATGAAAGCCCTGAGTCCCATAAGTATCAAAACAGATGGTGCAATTGGGAGAAAGCATTTGAAGGGAAGAAGGAAGGACCGGCCCCAGTCTTGGTCATCCCAGAATCTCCTTTCCTGAACTCCATTTCCCATCATGCACCACCAATGCAGCTTGCTGCATTATGGGATATGTAGTTAAGGAGCCGTCGAGGGAGATCCGAAGGCATCTTCAAGGTTGGGGAAAGTTTAAGGGCAGCGTGCAGCCTTTGAAAAAAAAAGGACATTTGAAAAGCTGTATGCTGGTCATTGTCTTGTGGACAAATAGCCCACAGTGTTTTTGACACCAGAGAAATGGAAAATGTTGCACGCCGCATGGGAATGACCTCAACAGGCCAGTGGGAAAGGTTGCAAAACGGAGGGTCCGGCACTTTTATTAGCACTTAGGGATGCAAGAGATGCAGAGAAGAGATTGGGAGATGACAGGCGGTCTCCATGAAGGCAGCGCGCCCTGTTTGTGATGCTGCTGCCAAAATGGCAAATGCAATCCTTGGCATCTATTTTGAAGAGGGAGAGGAACACAGTGTGATTACATGGGGACACCTGGCAGCCAACTCTGAGATCAAAAAAGGTGGTCTTCGTGTGGATTCCTATCTACATGGTCAGCCAGTCCTATAGAAGGTGGCAAAGGGGTTCAGTGGTCAGAGCCAAACCCAGCGCTTTCTAGTTTGAGCAGAAAACCGGGAATCTTTTGGTGAGCCAGTTTTTGTCTAATGGTTAGGGAGCCAGACTCTTATCTGGGAATACCGGGTTCGGTTCTGTCCTCCCCCATGAAGCTAGCTGGGTGACCTTGGGCTAGTCACAGGGTGTTTGGTGGGGTCATGAGAGCTCAGAAGAGAGCTGTGACTTGCCCAAGGCCGCTCAGGTGGAGGAGTGCAGGATCCAACCTGGCGCTCCCAGATAAGGAACCGGCACTCTGACCGCAAGACCAGACTGGCTCATGTGCCTGTGGGCCATGGTGGAATGATTTTGTGGCCCTCCGTGCTAAAATGGCCACCATGGGACAAGGGTGACAACGTAAACCACAGAACCCTCTAAAACGGTCAAGGCGACCGGCCGGGAGCCCTGCGTGCCGCTGATCTTTTTCTGCCGTCCGTCGTCCAGCTAGCGGTTTGCTCTTGCGCTGCCCACACGCCGCTTCCTTTCTGAAATGGAAACCATTTTAATGCAAAGCACATTTTAAACAAATGCGCACACAGGCACACGCACATGGCCAGGCGGGCGCACCTCCGTTGGTTGGCAACTTGTGTTCTCTTATGCCACCCCCCCCACCCCCCCACCCCCACCCCCCCAAAGAGAAGACCTTCTCTTGTTTCCAAAAGCAAGGAAGGCATTTTGGGCGTAAATCAACCTCCCTTAAGAACCAGAGGCAGGGAGGGGAAGGGGAAAAAAGGGGGTGGGGAGCTGAAGGGTCGGATCCTGCACCCAGAAATGGAAAGGAACATTTGGCTGGGGGGTGGGGGGGTGGAGAGAAGGCTTTCAAACGGTGATTCTTTCTTGAGGGCTGCTTGGCCCAGGAGAAATGCAGCTGGCTGTCTACCAAGGAAGTAGAGACAGAGAGAGAGAGGGAAAGAGAGAGAAAGAGGGGGAAAGAGAGCAAAGAAGAGGGCATTTTAGGAAGGGGGCCAGGGAAATTTGATCATTAAGAAACCCCTCCTGGCTGTCTGGGGAAATTTAATTAAATCGCTGGAAGACTCGCGCACAAGAGAAAACATCTGGATTCAATATGTTCGGCTTTGATTTTACGTCTTTCTTTCTTCCCTTTTTTTTTGGGGGGGGGGAGTTCACCGTTTTTTCCCATCTTGCTGTCGAAAGGGTTCGAGGGTGGGACGGGGCGGGGGGTGGGGGTGACAGGGAGACAGAGACGAGGAAAACAGCAAAGCCGCAGAGCCTTAGCAAGGAACAGGGAGAGAAGGAGCTGGGAAACAAGGGAGGGCGGAATTTGGATGGAGACAGGCGGGCTGGCAGGGAAAAAACGACTGGCGAAAAAGTGCCATGGGATGGGCGAGCCATCGAGTTGCCCTGGCCGGGCATTTGCTGACTCAGCAGGAATCTAAGGGGGTGGGCTCCAATGAGGAGGGGTCTAAGGAGGTGGGGTCTAAGAGGGAGGGGCTTTCCTTGGCCACACCCCAGGGTGCCGAAGGGAGGAGCATAGGATACTTGCTGGTCGAGGTATCGGCCTCAGTGTTTTAGGGGTTCCCGTTTTTTGGGGCGTTCGATTCGACTCTCCGAATGTCCAAATTGGTACAAACAGAGAAATAAACGGGTGTATTGAAATTCGAACCGATTCGAATACCTTTGTATCTGTTTGTACGAATATTCGATACGTACTTGATGATACGAATCTTGCACGCGTCTTGTTTCCATCCGCTGCGTATCCGTACGGATGCGAATAAGATTTACCTCTACGCATATGAATGTCCAAATCATTCATACGAATAATTTAAAACATTCGTACTCATCTGAATACTAAAAAATGAATGTCTGGACATTCGATTTGAGTCCGAATGCCCGAATTCGGCTGAATCCGATGGAATAACAAATATCTCAAATATTCTTGCATATCCCTACTCGGTAGGTCCCTTTGTGTCCAGAGTGCCTGGGGTCTGGACCACAGGTGTGGAAGACCGTGAGAATTCCTTCCACCTCCACGGTTGGTAATTTCCACAAACTTCTCCAAGTCCTGTGAATGGTGCGTGGTGGTTACTCACGGATTATGGACGGATGGCCACCTCTCGTTGTGATGCCATCATGAAGCCATGGAGTCCAGAAGGGACCATATCTCAGCAACGTCAGATCTCTGGGCTCTTGGAAGCAGAAGCTCCAGCCAACAAAAGAGCGGTGAAAGATGGTCCATGGATCAGAGTCTTATCTGGAGGCCATCATTTGGAGGACAGAGGTTGGGCGCCTTGTCTTTGATTGAGCCAAACTACACTTGGCTGCCCCAAGAACCAAAGTCCAGTGGGATACGCTAAAAAAGCAAGGTGTGTGTAGATCTCCAGCCGAGGTGATGTGGAATCCACCAGACGTCTTCCAGGCCAGCAGAGTTGAGGTTAGGATGGCCCTGGGAACCATTTAAATAAACACGCTTCCATCCTGGCCATGTTTAAAATTGGAAGCCATTGGGATGGAGGTGCATTTTGAAAGGACAGGTCATGAGGTGTGTTGAAGAGTCTCTGCTTTGAATGCTTCGCAAGGGAAGGCAGAGGGATTGATTTCCATCATCCTGTGTGAACTTGGTCCCAGCAGGCAAAAGAATGGCGCGTGGCTTAGAGATGTGAAGGCAAGGGTTCTGGCATTTGCCTTATCCCACTTTCCTGGCTTGACCAGATGAGATAAGGAGGAGCCTTTCTGCTGGATCAGGCCACAGCCCATCTAGTCCATAGCAACCTTAGAGGAGCCTTGCTGGATCAGGCCGCAGTCCATCTAGTCCATAAGAACCTAAGAGGAGCCCTGCTGGATCAGGCCACAGCCCATCTAGTCCAGCATCCTGTCCCACACAGTGGTCCACATATTGCTTTTGGGCATCTCAAGGAAAACCTTCACCTGCTCTAGAATCTCTCCAAATGGCCTTAAGTGGCCACCTGCCCATCTCTCCAACCTGGAGGCGGTACTTGGGAGTCCATTCTAGTAGCCATTGATACACCTGTCCTCCATAAATTTGTCTGATCCTCTTCTGGGTGTAAATCCCACAGGTCAATGACCCTTTGGGACAGATAACGTAGAAAGGAAATTACTGGTCACTTTGCTGATGTGTTCTCTTGCTCCGAAGGTGGACTGAAGCTTGATTAAACTTTAGGTGTGACCACAGAGAACCATTGGCAAAGTGGAACCTTTGAGATAGTTAAAGTGGAAAGAAAATTACTGGTCACTTTGGTGATGTGTTCTCTCGCTCTGAAAGTGGACCGAAGCTGGATTCAACCTTAGGTGTGACTACAGCCACTCTGAAAGTGGACTGAACCTGGATTAAATCTTAGGTGTGACCATAACCATTCTGAAAGTGGACTCAACCTGGATTAAATCTTACGTGTGACCATAACCATTCTGAAAGTGGACTGAACCTGGATTAAATCTTAGGTGTGACCATAACCATTCTGAAAGTGGACTGAACCTGGATTAAATCTTACGTGTGACCATAACCATTCTGAAAGTGGACTGAACCTGGATTAAAACTTAGGTGTGACCACAGCCACTCTGAAAGTGGACTAAACCTGGATTAAACCTTAGGGTGTACTCTGAAGGTGGACTGAAGCTGAATTAAACCTTATGGGCGACCATAACCATTCTGAAAGTGGACTGAAGCTGGACTAATCCTTAGGTCCGACTGGAGCTTTAGTTATTCTGGCTGACTGCAAGAACTGGAACCATCCTCTGCTTCCATGGATGCTCCCCAGGCTGGTTGCTTTGCTTTGCCCAGGTGAGAAAGTGGCTTCTTTTGGGCACCCCTGGGCATGGTGAATTCTCTGCCACCTTCAAAGGCAAATGGCTCCCAAGGGCCCCAGTGTCGCCATCTTGGCTGCCGTTGGGGAAAGGCCTTGGAAGAGCGAGTGCACCGCCAGGACTCAAAATCCAAAGGCTTCACCTTTCACCCTTGCACCAGCTTTTAAATTGCCCGAGTCTAGCCGGAGAGCCTGTCTCTTGGCTGCGCCAACATCTTGCTGTGATTACGGGACAGGAATGCCTCCGGGCACCATCAAACTGCCTTGGCGGACGGATGAGGTTCGGGTGGCGGAGAAGGAGCCAGGCTGGGTAGGGGGTGGGAAGCGGGTGGGGTGGGGTGGGGGTGGGCTCGAATGAGCCAGCCCTGCCTTCAAATTGAGCTGGTTATAATGGGGTTCTAATGACCCCTAGCTATTTCTAACCCCCTTCTTGAACCCGTGTCTTGGTGCTTGACGTTGTGTCTCCAAAGGATGAAGGAGGGCGCACAGATGCGGGCAGGTCTGCGGCGGCAGCAGCAGCAGCAGCTTTGGGCACTACAAAAATTATATGGGCAAGGCTATAATCAAGAGTGAAATTCCCTCTGGACTTTGCTTCCTCAGCTCTGGTGACTGCTGGTATTTCTAAGGTGAAATATGACCTTTTTATGATCAAAGTGGATCAACCTTCCTAGGGAAGTGGAGGAAAAGGAGGGCGGGCGCAGGGGCTCTGAGTTTGCTTTCTCCCAAGTCCTCGCGGTCTGGTAAAGTTTCTTTAGACATGCAAAGATTTATGCTCCTTTCAGCAGGGGTCCCCAGAATTACCCCTCCAAAACGCTTTGCACATTTCCAAAAGGGGAGCTGGAACAGTAACTCACAGAGAAATTAACCGGCTTTTCAATAAAGTCCCCTGACGGCCTTTTCATAGCCGGGAAGCAAGAAAAAAAAACTAATGACTCTTTTTTGAAGTCCAGGTCAAGTTTGCTTTCTTTGAAAAAGAATTTTTTTAAAGAATAAAAATTAATGCAATTTCCTCTTTCACTCGGGAACTTAAGAGGCAGACAGGGGCAGGGAGGGAGAGAGGGAGGCAGGGGTTTATTTTTATTTTTATTTCAGATTTTATTATGATTGTTTTCGTCCCTCTCTCTCTCCGCGGGTCCGCCCCCCCCCCGATTCTCTCTCCAATTACACAGTTTTTAAAGGACTAAATATGCCCAAAAGTGGGTGGCGGCAGAATACGTATCTTGTCACTTTAATAGACCCCACTTGTGAGAGTTCTCTATTTTTAAGGGCCATTTGCTTCCAATTAGTGCGTGCGCTAAAATTTGCTTTAAAAAAAATAGTTTAAATCAATTAATTGCCGTGGATAATCAAATAGCAAGTTTGCTGCCTCCTGTTTACAGAAAGATGGCTAAGAACAACTTACATCAAACTGAATTGGATTCTTTATTTGTATGTTTGTTTATATGTCTGTTGCAAGAACATTGGAACTTTTCCCATTTTAGGGGGTGATCAGACAGGGATTTTTTGGGGGTCGCCTTTTATCACGGATCACCCCATTTGTAGATGCATAAAAAAGTGTGCTGAACACAATTGCCTTCACCTTTCTTCATGATGAGTAGGATGTGCATGAATATTTGAAATATTCATTATTTGTACGAATTTTTTGGATGAATTTGGATATTTGTATACAAATTTGAATGTTCAGACATTTGTACTTAATATTTGTACAAATAATTTGGACATTCGTTTGTATACGGATATGTATGCGTCCTTACGCATCTCGTGTGTATCCATACAGATATGTACGGGACGCATATGGGATGAAAACGGGATGTGTACGGATGTGTACGGATGCGTATGAGATTCGTATCATTGGATATTTATCAAATATTTTAATGAATAGCTACGAATGTATTCATATCGGTTGGAATGTCTAGACATTTGTTTTTCTTTGTTAGTTCAAATTCTGATTTTCAAATATTAAATCCGTTACGAATCGAATGTCAAAAATTGCGTTCGTGCACACCCTTAATGATGAGTACTCACCGAGCTTTTGCCAGATTTCCATGGCCCTGATTGGTCTATTGCAGCAATTTCCGGGCTGGAATTGGCTAGCTTCCATAGCTTCCTGCCTAATATACCCCCAAAGTGAGTCACCCTCAGAGTTATGATTTCCCATCTGAAAAGGGAGTTCACATTCACAGGATTGGAGACATAGAAAGGCAATTTTAGGCACTTTGTGTCTGTTCCTGGAGCCTCAGATTTACCCAGGGGGGTAGTCCTTTAAGAGTGTCAGTGTCACAACAATCCTGTGAAGCAGGCTACACTCAACATTGGTTTCAGTACTACTTTTCTGAGTTTTGCAGCTTAATTAGGATTTGAATATACCCTCTCCATTTTCCTTCCATTACTCCACCTGCTACATGTCCTTTTAGGAAATTCTGTACCTAACTTGGATTGAACATAAGAGAGAAACTTAAGGAACATCTGATTTTGAGCTGATAACAACGGAAAACCATTTTCAGAGCACTTCCTGTTTAATTAAAAGCTACCCACCAGCAGTACAGGGTACCCTGAAAGTGCCCAGAATTGCCACACACCAGGTTGCAGGTCTCGTCGAGATTGCTTGTGGGAAATTTCTCTATGATCCTGCTTGGAAAGGCCTTTGAATTGAGCCTCCATTCCATTCTCCACTAAGATAAAGCATGTTACATCCTTCGCCCTGTGTGCAACTGTCTTTTAATGGGCAATTGTTTCCAAATCGCCTTTTGAGGACAAGATGTTGTCTGATGCCGGTCTACAAAAATACTTTGGAACAACAGAGAAAACAAAAGAAATGTTATGAATATTCATAACATTTGTTATGCATACGAATTTGTACGAATTCGGATATTCGTGCATGAGTCAAATGTTACGATATTCGTAAATTGACATTCTTGCAAATAGTTCGGACATTCATTAAACTGAGGGAAAAACTGAGGGAGACGGAGAAGGTATGTGTGTAAGACAGGAGGGGGAAGCAGGATCAGGGAAGGAGGGAGGCAAGGTGTGTGTGTGTGTGTGCGTGTGCGCACGTGTGTGTGTGTGAGAGAGAGAGAGGATGGAGATCTGTATCCTATATGTATGCATTTGCATAGGATCCATAGCTGGGATCTGTATCCAGCATCTGTATCTGATCCGTATGAATTCATTTTGTGCAAATAAACTAACAACAACAACAACAACAATATTGTATCGAATGGAATCCGACCACACTCGAAGGGGATCGATTCGAAGGAATATAAATTTTCTAACATTCTGTTCCTAAGGAATCAAAGGCCAAAAAACCTATTCATGCACATCCCTGGAAATGTTGAAGCTGTCCACTGGAACACAAACCCATATCCAAAGTAACCATGAAAATATAGCCGGTGGAGGTGATAAAAGTAAGAATAAATTCGGTATCTTTGATGAGATTTTTTTCCCCCAGTAGCGACTGCTCAACTTGGGGAGCCGCCCAAGTTTCCAGCAGGGCTCCTCTTAGCTTCTGATGGACCAGATGGGCTGTGGCCTGATCCAGCAGGGCTCCTCTTAGGTTCTTATGGACCAGATGGGCTGAGGCTTGATCCAGCATGGCTCCTCTTAGGTTCTTATGGACCAGATGGGCTGAGGCTTGATCCAGCAGGGCTCCCCTTAGGTTCTTATGGACAGGATGGGCTGTGGCCTGATCCAGCAGGGCTCCTCTTAGCTTCTGATGGACCAGATGGGCTGTGGCCTGATCCAGCAGGGCTCCTCTTAGGTTCTTATGGACCAGATGGGCTGAGGCTTGATCCAGCATGGCTCCTCTTAGGTTCTTATGGACCAGATGGGCTGAGGCTTGATCCAGCAGGGCTCCCCTTAGGTTCTTATGGACAGGATGGGCTGTGGCCTGATCCAGCAGGGCTCCTCTTAGCTTCTTATGGACCAGATGGGCTGTGGCCTGATCCAGCAGGGCTCCTCTTAGGCTCTTATGAACCAAATGGGCTGTGGCCTGATCCAGCGGGGCTCCTCTTAGCTTCTTATGGACCAGATGGGCTGTGGCCTGATCAAGCAGGGCTCTTCTTAGCTTCTTATGGACCAGATGGGCTGTGGCCTGATCCAGCGGGGCTCCTCTTAGCTTCTTATGGACCAGATGGGCTGAGGCTTGATCCAGCAGGGCTCCCCTTAGGTTTTATGGACTGGATGGGCTGTGGCCTGATCCAGCAGGGCTCCCCTTAGGTTCTTATGGACTAGATGGGCTGTGGCCTGATCCAGCAGGGCTCCTCTTAGTTTCTTATGGACCAGATGGGCTGTGGCCTGATCCAGCAGGGCTCCTCTTAGGCTCTTATGAACCAAATGGGCTGTGGCCTGATCCAGCGGGGCTCCTCTTAGCTTCTTATGGACCAGATGGGCTGTGGCCTGATCAAGCAGGGCTCTTCTTAGCTTCTTATGGACCAGATGGGCTGTGGCCTCATCCAGCGGGGCTCCTCTTAGCTTCTTATGGACCAGATGGGCTGAGGCTTGATCCAGCAGGGCTCCCCTTAGGTTCTTATGGACTGGATGGGCTGTGGCCTGATCCAGCAGGGCTCCCCTTAGGTTCTTATGGACTAGATGGGCTGTGGCCTGATCCAGCAGGGCTCCTCTTAGCTTCTTATGGACCAGATGGGCTGTGGCCTGATCCAGCAGGGCTCCTCTTAGGCTCTTATGAACCAAATGGGCTGTGGCCTGATACAGCGGGGCTCCTCTTAGCTTCTTATGGACCAGATGGGCTGTGGCCTGATCCAGCGGGGCTCCTCTTAGCTTCTTATGGACCAGATGGGCTGTGGCCTGATCCAGCAGGGCTCCTTTTTAGCTTCCTATGGACCAGATGGGCTGTGGCCTGATCCAGGAGGGCTCCTCTTAGGTTCTTATGGACCAGATGGGCTGTGGCCTGATCCAGCAGGGCTCCTCTTAGCTTCTTATGGACCAGATGGGCTGTGGCCTGATCCAGCGGGGCTCCTCTTAGCTTCTTATGGACCAGATGGGCTGTGGCCTGATCCAGCAGGGCTCCTCTTAGCTTCTTATGGACCAGATGGGCTGTGGCCTGATCCAGCGGGGCTCCTCTTAGCTTCTTATGGACCAGATGGGCTGTGGCCTGATCCAGCGGGGCTCCTCTTAGCTTCTTATGGACCAGATGGGCTGTGGCCTGATCCAGCGGGGCTCCTCTTAGCTTCTTATGGACCAGATGGGCTGTGGCCTGATCCAGCGGGGCTCCTCTTAGCTTCTTATGAACCAAATGGGCTGTGGCCTGATCCAGTGGGGCTCCTCTTAGCTTCTTATGAACCAAATGGGCTGTGGCCTGATCCCGCAGGGCTCCTTTTAGGCTCTTATGAACCAAATGGGCTGTGGCCTGATCCAGCAGGGCTCCTCTTAGCTTCTTATGGACCAGAGGGGCTGTGGCCTGATCCAGCAGGGCTCCTCTTAGCTTCTTATGAACCAAATGGGCTGTGGCCTGACCCAGCGGGGCTCCTCTTAGCTTCTTATGGACCAGATGGACAGGGGGTAAGTGAAATCCAAAGTTGGGGCAAACAGTTATTTTCTTTTTCTGGGAAAACCAAGCCTTGTCCACATTATTAAACCATCTCGACAGCCCTCCTGCTCTGTGGTCCTCTTCTGGTTTTTCCAAAGGAAAAGATGCAGTCGTACTTTCCCTTGGGATATGAGCAGGCATGGAAATTCTGCCCCCTCTAGGAAACATGATTTGCCCTCCCTGGGGGTCTCCTGGGGCGATCTTTTTGTCTCCTCTAAGCGCTCTGCTCTGAGAGCGTTTGGCCGTGCCGGAGACACGCCGCCAGTAAATGGCTCCCTTTTTACTGCTTGTGTAAATAGAGCAAATTTATCGGTTTGACCTCTCAGATCTTCCCCTGTACAGGCGCAAAGGGGGAGCCCCGCAGCAAATGAAATGGAAAAGGTCAAAAGTGCCGCCAGCTCTGGAGCGGTCAGGCTGGAAAAAGAGTAGAGGGAAGTTCAGAGGGAAGGCACTACTCAAGAGCTACTCAAGAGAGAGAAAGGAGAAAGATTCCAGACGGAGTCCTGTTGCTGCAACCAGAAAGCAGGGAAATGGGGGGGGGGGGACTTATGGGCTTTTTCTAGGTGAGTGATGGCCAACCTATGACACGCCAAGCCCTTTAGGGTGACACACCTGGTCACCCTGGCACCTGGGCATGTACAGTAGTGCTTGCTTTTCCTTGAAGTGTACGAAATGCAAACATTCAATGGGATATTTAGCGAACGAAATTCAGCAACAAAAGTCACTAATGTAAATAATTATTTGTTTTTGCTTTTAATAAAATACATATATCAAAAATATAACTTTTTTACTAGAGCTACAGATATCACAAGATTATGGATATTTCTAGATGTGACAAAGCACCCGAGTTAAGCTAGGTTTTGTTGCGAATTTTGACACACCGAGCTCAAAAGGTTAGCCATCACTGTTCTAGGTAAAGCATGCATTTATGATCACAAAGAACTTTAAAGTTTCTCACTAATACACACTATTCAGATGGAGGATGGAAGAGACAGGTGGTGGGTCTCCCTTGCTCCCAAAGATGCCTGTCAAAAGAACTCGAGAACCTAAGAGGAGCCCTGCTGGGTCAGGCCACAGCCCATCTAGTCCATAGGAAGCTAAAAGGAGCTGTGCTGGATCAGGCCACAGCCCATCTGGTCCATAGGAAGCTAAGAAGAGCCCTGCTGGATCAGGCCACAGTCCATCTGGTCCATAAGAAGCTAAGAGGAGCCCTGCTGGATCAGGCCACAGTCCATCTGGTCCATAAGAAGCTAAGAAGAGCCTTGCTGGGTCAGGCCACAGCCCATCTAATCCATACGAAGCTAAAAGGAGCCCTGCTGGATCAGGCCACAGCCCATCTAGTCCATAAGAAGCTAAGAAGAGCCCTGCTGGATCAGGCCACAACCCATCTGGTCCATAGGAAGCTAAAAGGAGCCCTGCTGGATCAGGCCACAGCCCATCTGGTCCATAAGAAGCTAAGAGGAGCCCTGCTGGATCAGGCCACAGCCCATCTAATCCATAGGAAGCTAAAAGGAGCCCTGCTGGATCAGGCCACAGCCCATCTAGTCCATAGGAAGCTAAGAGGAGCCCTGCTGGATCAGGCCACAGCCCATCTGGTCCATAAGAAGCTAAGAGGAGCCCTGCTGGATCAGGCCACAGCCCATCTAGTCCATAGGAAGCTAAGAGGAGCCCTGCTGGATCAGGCCACAGCCCATCTAGTCCATAAGAAGCTAAAAGGAGCCCCGCTGGATCAGGCCACAGTCCATCTGGTCCATAAGAAGCTAAGAAGAGCCTTGCTGGGTCAGGCCACAGCCCATCTAATCCATACGAAGCTAAAAGGAGCCCTGCTGGATCAGGCCACAGCCCATCTAGTCCATAAGAAGCTAAGAAGAGCCCTGCTGGATCAGGCCACAACCCATCTGGTCCATAGGAAGCTAAAAGGAGCCCTGCTGGATCAGGCCACAGCCCATCTGGTCCATAAGAAGCTAAGAGGAGCCCTGCTGGATCAGGCCACAGCCCATCTAATCCATAGGAAGCTAAAAGGAACCCTGCTGGATCAGGCCACAGCCCATCTAGTCCATAGGAAGCTAAGAGGAGCCCTGCTGGATCAGGCCACAGCCCATCTGGTCCATAAGAAGCTAAGAGGAGCCCTGCTGGATCAGGCCACAGCCCATCTAATCCATAGGAAGCTAAAAGGAGCCCTGCTGGATCAGGCCACAGCCCATCTAGTCCATAGGAAGCTAAGAGGAGCCCTGCTGGATCAGGCCACAGCCCATCTAGTCCATAGGAAGCTAAAAGGAGCCCCGCTGGATCAGACCATGGTCCATCCAGTCCAGCATCCTGTCTCACTTTATTGGTCCACCAGCTGCTTCTGGGCAGCGCAAGCAGAAGATGGAGATGAAATCCTCACCTGTTTTGGACTTACTCCAAATGGCAATTAGAGGCACTCTACCAGCCTCTCCAGCCTGGAGGAATATTTCTCACGTATCGGAGGGAAGCCCACCATAGCCCCCTTTTTCTCTGCTCAACAGTGCTAAATACTAATACTGGAAAAGCATTTTTCCAGCTATAACTCTTTATACTTACATTGGATGGAGATCCCCAAATAATATGCACTTCCCTAAATTCATTTGAATCTTGAATGTTGTCCGTATCTGTGCACATCCCTAGCGGACACCATACCTATCACATGGGGATGTGAGGATGTGAGAAGACCCTCATTCAGAAACTTGATTTCCGCTGAAGGCTCTTGCTGCTTTCACCTGCTCTGTCTGCCACTGACCACCAGCCTTCCTTGACCGCCTCTTCCGTTCACGCTCAAGGGCATAAACAGACATTTCTGGGCAAAAGTCCATCTGCTAAAAACATCAAAGCTACCAGAGCTGTCTGCCGCAGAGCAAAATGCAGTTGTAATTCTTCCAAATCCATTTGGGACGGTTCGATAAAAGGAACATTTTTGCAGAGGAAACCTAAGGAGAAGGCTGGTGTGGAAGGCAACTGCTGCTCTTTCTTTGACTGGGATAAGGGAACAAGAATGCTGCGTTTGAAAACCAACTAGTGGTTTACTAATAATCATAATCATGAATCAGAAAATAATCTGGTTTATTATTACTATTATAATCATAAACCAGAAACCAGAAAAAGTGGTCAAAAACGAACAAGCCAAACTACTGTGGGACTTCCAACTTCAGACTGATCGAACACTGGAACACAACACGCCAGACATCGCAACCGTGGAGAAAGACAGTGTTTATTGTTGACATTGCTACTCCAGGCGACAGCAGAATTGATGAAAAACAGAAAAACTTACAAGATATGAAGACCTGAAAATAAACCAGTAAAGGTGTTACCAGTGGTTCTCGGCACACTGGGGGCAGTGCCGAAAGATCTTAGTGGGCACTTGAAAAGCATTGGCATCGACGAAATATCCATCTGCCAGCTTCAGAAAGCCACTTTGCTGGGATCTGCTCGTATCATTTGCCGATACGTCACTCAGTCCTAGGCGCTTGGAAAGGCCCGACTGGTGATAACACGTACCAAAACCAGCATAAATGTCTTGTTTGCTCTGTGTTACCGTTGCTTTATGTCAATAATAATAATAATAATTTTATTATATAATATTATCTGCTCGTATCATTTGCCGATGCGTCACTCAGTCCTAGGTGACTAGTGATAAAAATGACCAAAACCAGCATGTGTGTTACTGTTGTGTTATGTCAATAATAATAACAATAACAATAATAATTCAAGAAAAATAAACAAAAATGCTCATCCATAAAGCAAGCAACCATGATGAAAGCAAATCTTTGGGAGAGAAGGAAAAGAAAGCGCAGCTTCCCTGGATATATATTTTTTTTGGGGGGGGGCAGTAAAGCAAAAACAAAATCCCCAAACTTCATGCATTTCCAATGGTCCAAGAAGACTCTACCCAATTCTAAAGCATCGACCTTTGGACCTTGATGATTAGAAGAGACAGGTCAGCTGTCATTTTCATTACAGACTTTTGGTTTCATTGCATTCATCTGTTCCAAAAGATTGCCAATGGAAATATAATATGTCAGTGCCGGGGATATTTTTTTTAAGAGCGATTTTTCCCTCTCCCCCCCCCCCCCCCAGCAATTGGAAAGAACCCCCTCTAAGCCTAGGAGGGGAGAGGTGGCAGGCTGAGTAAATTCCTGTTTCTATCACTATCATATGCCACTGCTTTGACCAACGTTAGGGGTTTTGGGGGGTTACCACAAGAGGAACCAGGGGAGGGAGGAATCTAAGATTTATTTGCTCAGAAGTATTTGGTTTTTGGGAGGCTTTTTTTTTCTGCTTTGCTTAAAAAAATTCCAAAGTGATATTCAACCCCAGCAAGTGCCAAAGACGATTAAAATGCAATGTAGCCTAAGTTCTTCTAAGTATACGGAATCCGTCTCCCGTCTGCGCTACGCCATCAGCTGGAATGTGGCATAACCACGATTCCTTTTCTAGGAATGTTTACCTACGTGGAAAAGATACCCAGGGGAAGATGAAATCATCTCAACATTGCTGCATGCATCCCATTCTAGATCGGGCGCTCGGCGTTCCGGGCAGGAATCTGTCCGCATGCAGATGGCTTCAGGGTGTCGAGTTTGATCCAGACACCATTAAACCTCGAAGGAAGACAGCGTATTCCCGAAGTTTTGTTCGAACACTCCTTTGTTTGGTTCGAATTGGAGGTCTGTTTTCAAACAGGCAGGAGGTTCGGTTTGATTCAAACACCTTTAAACCTCGAAGGAACGCGGTGTGTTGCCTAGGTTTTCTTAGAACATCCCTTTGTTCAGTTTGATGCCAACTGGTTTGGCTCGTCTTTAACAGGTTCTGCAGTGTTGTTATTCTCATAGATCTCATTTGACCTTCTGATTGCCCTATGATGTGGGCTAGACTGAGACAGAGGATTTACCCAAGACTGACCTGGGAGGTTTTGAGCCCAGAGCCTCTGTGGTTATAGCCACACGCTCCAGTTATGGTGATGGATTTCCTTCCTTCCCATTTGCCTTTCTGGTCTGTCCTCCACCAAATGGCCACAGATACCAAGCGGACTCTGGTTGCATCCCCACACATGGTGAAAAAGCAGCGTGGAGTTGCGATTTGCGTGAATATTTGTAGGCATTCGAAATTCAATTGAGTATGCCAAATTTCGACATTCGAATTTGAATCGAATGTCCGGAAGTTCAAATTTAAACATTTGAAACAAATTTCAAATTTCAGGTCTCTTCGTTCGAATGATCCGGACCTTTGTATGTATACGGGTTCGTACACGATGCGCACTTGAAGATCCGTGCCTTTCCTGCATCTGTACGCATTTGTACGGATCCGTACAGGACGAGAACGGGTTGCATACGGGATAACTACGGGATGCATACGCATGTGTACAGATGTCGGGAATGCGCATACGGGCATCTACACATGCTGGCGACATTTGTAGGTGCAAATTCGAATCAAAGATTCGGACGAATAGATTCCAGTTTGCTTAATTCAAATAGAATTTTGTTAAATTCACATTTAAATAATTTGAATCGAATTGAATTTGAGAGAATCCGAATTGACTCAAATAGAATGTCAAAAAAGCATCCTTGCATGTCCCTAAAGCTGACTTCCTCAGAGACAGTTCACAGGGGTCTAGGGGTTAGGAAGCTGGACTCTGATCTGGGAATACCGGGTTTGATTCCACCCTCCCATATGAAGCCAACTGGGTGACCTTGGGCTAGTCACAGCTCTCTTCTGAGCTCCCACAGCCCCACCTACCTCACAGGGTGATCTGCTGTGGGGAGAAGAACAGAAGGTTTGTCAGCCGCTTTGAGTCCCCTTAAATGGGTGAGAAAAGCATGGTAGAAAAGCCAAGTCTTTTTCTTCCTCCAAAAAGCCAGCTGGGTGACCTTGGGCTAGTCACAGCTCTCTTCTGAGCTCCCACAGCCCCACCTACCTCACAGGGTGATCTGCTGTGGGGAGAAGAACAGAAGATTTGTCAGCCGCTTTGAGTCCCCTTAAATGGGTGAGAAAAGCGAGGTAGAAAAGCCAACTCTTCTTCTTCTGTGTCAGTCCGCATGAGGGTCGCATGCTACTGTCTCCAAGGCGCTTTGGAGCCACTTAGAAATGACTTAGAGCCGGTTTCTAGAATGCTTCTTTTCTTTAAGATGTGGTACAAGCTAGTATTGACCTGTAAAGGCCTGTACAACTGATGGACCCCAAATACCTGAGAGACCTGCACAGCCACTAATTTCTTCTCCGGAAGACCTCCTGGGTGGAAGGTGTTTTGAGGAGTTCTCTGGAATAGAGATGCACACAAATGGTTTGGTTTTTTTGACATTCCATTTGAATCGAATCGAATCCTCAAAAATCCAATTCGAGTTGAATCATTTAAATTCAAATTTAACAAGATTCGATTCACGTTTGCCAAATTCGCATCTATTTGTTCCAATTTTTGATTCAAATCTGCACGTACGAACGTCGACGGCCCGTACAGATCTTCCCCGCATCTGTACACATCCGTATGCATCCCATAGTTGTCCCGTATGCAACCCGTTTTCATGCCGTCCGTATGGATCCGTACAAATGCGTACAGATGTGGGAAAGATGCGGATCTTCATGTACCCATCGTGTACAAACCCGTAAGTGTACAAATGTCTGGATAACTCAAAGAAATGGATCTGAAGTTCGAAATTTGATTGAAATGTTTACACCCAAATTCCGGGACATTCTATTCGAATGTCGAAATTTGGCACATTTAGCTATAGAATCATAGAATCATAGAATGGTAGAGTTGGAGGGGACCTCCTGGGTCATCGAGTCCAACCCCCTGCTCAAGGCAGGATCTCCTAAACCATCTCAGACAGATGGCTGTCCAGTCTCTGCTTGAAGACCTCCATCGAAGGGGAACCAACCACCTCCCGTGGCAGCCTGTTCCACTGGTTGATCACTCTTACTGTTAGAAATTTTTTCCTAACATCTAAACTAAATCTTTTCCCCTGCAGTTTCACCCCATTGTTTCTAGTCCTTCCTTGAGAGAGTGAGAACAGCGCTGATCCCTCTGCCTTGTGACAACCCTTGAGGTATTTGTAGACAGCTATCATGTCTCCTCTCAGTCTTCTTTTTGTTAGACTAAACATTCCTAGTTCTTTAAGCCGTTCCTCATAGGACATGGTTTGCAGACCGTTCACCATCTTGGTAGCTCTCCTTTGAACCTGCTCCAGCTTGTCAGCGTCTCTTTTAAACTGGGGTGACCAGAACTGGACACAGTACTCCAGATGAGGTCTGACCAAGGTAGAGTAGAGGGGGATAATAACTTCACGTGATCTGGACTCTATGCTTCTCCTAATACACCCCAGGATTGCGTTTGCCTTTTTTGCAGCTGCCTCACACTGTTGACTCATGTTCAGTTGATGATCTACCAGGACACCCAAGTCTTTTTCGCATGTGCTGCTGCTCAGCCGAATTCCTCCCATTGTATATGTGCTTTTTTCATTTTTCTTGCCCAGGTGCAGAACCTTGCATTTTGATCGGATTTTGAATGCCTCCAAATCTTCATCCACATCCCGACTCCGGAATTATGGCCAGGAGTAGGGCATTCTTTGTGGTGGCCTCGCAACTTTGGAACAACCTCCCTAATGAGATTCCTGAGATCAAGGAAAGTTGCATCTTCTTCTCCAGACCTCCAGAGTATCTGAAGAACTACTACTTTGCTTTGCTTTTTTCCCCTGTAGATCTCTTGTGCTTAGTCGTTTCTTTTATTATTTTTACTTTTCATGTTGGGCATTATAAAAACCCCAGATAAATAGAAGGAAATCTGGCTTGAACAGAAGGAGGAAACAGTACCATCTGTTTGCATAGGAGCCGGTAACGGGGTGGCAAAGTTGGTTTTTGTCCACATGGCCCTGTGTGCAGCAGGCGCGAAAAAAGCTAACTCAAAGCTGGGAATAATTAGGAAGGGAATAGAACACAAGCCAGCAAGTGTCACTTTGCCTCTTTATAAATCTATGGTGAGGCCACATTTGGAATATTGTCTACAATTCTGGTCACCACACCTCAAAAAGGATATTGCGGAACTAGAGAAGGTGCAGAAAAGGGCAAGCAGAATGATTAAGGGGCTGGAACAAAATCCCTTATGAAATCAGGCTGCAACGTCTAGCCCTCAACTGTCTGGAGAGATGGCGTTTAAGAGGGGACCTGATTGAAGTATATAAAATTATGCAAGGTATAGAAAAGGTGGATAGAGAAAACTTATTTTCTCTATCGCACAGCACTAGAACCAGGGGGCATCTATGAAGCTGATGGGTAGGAGAGTCGGATCAGCCAAGGGGAAGTATTTCTTCACCCAGAAGGTTATCAGCCTAATGGACCTGGCTGCCAGAAGAGATGGTGACAGCAACCAGCCTAGATGGCTTTAAGGAAGCATTAGACAAATGTATGGACGACAGATGTATCAATGGTTACTAGAATGGATGCCTAAGGACATCTTTCAGGCTGGGGAGATGAGCAGGATGCCTCTAAGGCCATTTGCTGGGATTTGAGAGCAGAAGAAGTTTTGCCCTTGTCTCTGCTTGAGATGCCCATGGGCAGATGGTGGGCCACGGTGTGAGACAGGATGCTGGAGTAGATGGGCTGTGGCCTGATCCAGCAGAGCTCCTCTGAGGGTTTTATGGACTAGATGGACTGTGGCCTCATCCAGCAGGTATCATTTTAGGTCTTATGGACTAGATGGGGTATGACCTGATCCAGCAGGGGTCCTCTTAGGTTCTTATGGAATAAATAGGCTGTGGCCTGATCCAGCAGGGCTCCTCTGAGGGTCTTATGGACTAGATGGACTGTGGCCTCATCCAGCAGGTATCATTTTAGGTCTTATGGACTAGATGGGCAGCGGCCTGATCCAGCAGGGCTCCACTTGGGTTCTTATGGACTAGGTGGGGTATGACCTGATCCAGCAGGGCTCCTCTTAGGTTCTTATGGAATAAATAGGCTGTGGCCTGATCCAGCAGGGCTCCTCTGAGGTTCTTATAGACTAGATGGACTGTGGCCTGATCCAGCAGGGATCCTTTTAGGTCTTATGGACTAGATGGGCTATGGCCTCATCCAGCAGGGCTCCTCTTAGCTTCTTATGCTCTTAAATTTACCCCAAGCTCTGGATTGGGAGCGTCTTCCCCCACCCTCCATAAAATCCAAGCCGTGGCCTAGGGGGTCCCATCTTTCTCCCCACTTTAGCCCTTCCTTTCCCCCTCCCCCAGGAAGAAGAAGTATCTGCAGAAGGCCAGGGGAGGTGGAAAGGAGGTGGCTGCAGAGGGAGCATCTTTCTTTCTTTCTTTCTTTCTTTCTTTCTTTCTTTCTTTCTTTCTTTCTTTCTTTCTTTCTTTCTTTCTTTCTTCTCCAAAAGAGAAGCAATTTCTGTGGCTTGCAGAGGACAGGCAGTGGGGGGGGGGAAGAGGAGAAGCTCAGGCCCTAGGAAGAGGAGGAGGAGGAGGAGGAGGGGAACGCCTTGTCATTTCCAGCCAGCTGAACAGAAAGGGCCAAACTTCGGTCCCTTCCAGAGCCAAGGGGTTGGTGCAGAAGTGGAGAGAGAGAGAGAGAGAGAGAGAGAGATCCAAGGAAAAGAAGTGCGATTTGAGCAAACGTGAGGCGGTGGGCGTTGGAGGAAGAGCGGTGCGCACGGGGCTGGGTGGGTGGGTTAGAGCAGGAAGGAGCAGAACGACGTAGAGCAAAAGTTTCGGGATCGCTCTCCTTCTCCTTCGCTTTTCCCTTCCACCTTCCAGACGTCAAGAGAGGCTGATCCGGGTCGAAAGGAATCGGCGGCGGCGGGGTTTTTTTCTTCTTCTAAACTCCCCCCCCCCAAAAAAGAAAAAGTTTCCAGAGAACTTTTCCGGCTGTCTTCCCTGGGAAAGCGCAGGAGGAGGCAAGAGGGCGAAAGGGGGAGCTCGGAGATCCGAAGTTTTGGGGGGTGGGAGGGAGGCAAGGGAAGGCGAGGCGAAGCGATCCCGGCTGCGAGCCGTAGCCAAAGGAGAAGGGGGCCCGGCGGCCGCGTCGCTGGCCGGGATGGAAGCGGTGGCGGCCGCCTACGGCATGGAGAAGCCATACACGCCCGGCGCGGTGCGCCTCCTCGAGCCGCCGGACCCCTCGCAGGCGCGGAAGAACTTCAGCGTCAGCCACCTCCTGGACCTGGAGGAAGCGGCGGCGGCGGCGGTGGCGGGGAAGGACGCCGGCCCGGGGGCGAGCGAGGGCGGCAAGGGGGCGCAGGAGGGCTCCGGAGCCAGCAGCGGCAGCGAAGGAGGCGGCGGCGGCGGCGGCGGCGGCGGCGCGCCGCGGGAAGGTGAGTGCGCCTTTGGAGAGCTGGGGAGGGGGGCCGGGGCGAGAGGGAGGGAAGGCCCGATCGGGGACAGTTTGCCGGGGGGGCGACGAGGGGCCGCTCGGAGCATCCCGCGGAGGCGGCGGGGAGCCGATCCGGAGCGTCCCCCGGCGGCGGGGCGCGGCGCAAGGCGAGAGGCGGTGCGGGCGCCCCGGGCGCAAACCGGGCGGCGACGCGGGGCTGTTTTGGCGCACGGGGCTGCTCCGCCTCGCCGGCGATCGGCGGCCTCGGAGCCCGCGCTCCTCGCGGGACTGGAGACGCGCTTCCTCGGGAGGCAGCCTCCTCCTCCTCCTCCTCCTCCTCCTCCTCCTGCTCTGCGCGGCGGTGGCGGGGAGACCCGAGGAAGTTCCCTTTGCGCAGCGCCGAGCGCAAACTTACAGGCGGCGAGCTTCCGTGGCCAAGCGCATGAGGGTGGAGGGAAACCCGTTATAATAATAATAATAATAATAATAATAATAATAATAATAATAATAATAATAATAATAATAATAATAATAATAATAATAAATCACGCAGTCCTAGGTGCTTGGGAAGCGCCCGACTAGTGATATAATACGAAATCCAGCATGGTCATCTCGTTTGCTGTGTGTAACTGCTGCTTTTACATCATCATCATCATCATCATCATCATCATAGGAATAATAGGAATAGGAATAGGTTTGTCCTTGTCTCTGCTTGAGACGCCCGTGAGCATTTGGTGGGTCACTGTGTGCGACAGGATGCTGGACTGGATGGGCTGTGGCCTGATCCAGCAGGGCTTCCCTTAGGTTCTTATGTTCTTTAGTAATAGTAATAGTACAGTAGCAGAAGTAGGAGCGATCCTTTAAGACTTGGAAAGCTGGAAACGTTTCTCAGCGAGGTGAAACAAGTGGAGAGTTGCCGGCAAGCGAAATCCCAAAGCGACAATGACGTGGACAAGGTCTGGAAGTTGTCACGGAGAGTTTTGCCTTTGCTGTGGCGGTCAGTTCAGCGCTAACTGGGCTAGGGGATGTTTTTTAAAAGAAAAGAAGAAGAGTCGGCTTTTCTACCCCGCTTTTCCCACCCGTTTAAGAGGACTCAAAGCGGCTGACAAGCCTTCTGTTCTTCCTCCTGCAACAGAACACCCTGTGAGGTAGGTGGGGCTGTGGGAGCTCAGAAGAGAGCTGTGACTAGCCCAAGGTCACCCAGCTGGCTTCATTGGAGGAGTGTGGAATCAAACCCGGTATTCCCAGATAAGAGTCCGGCTCCCTAGCCTCTAGACTAAACTGGCTAGATGAAAACATCACTTGGCCAAAATCTTTCCCGGCGGGGGCATCGGTGAAGAACCGGGTCCAAAACACGCACACATGGCTTCTTCACGCGCGTTGACAGCGGACGCGACTGTCAGCTCCAAAAACCGGGGTTGGAAGGCAGCACGCAAATGGGAGGACCATATAGAGCCTCAGTCCACCTTCTGAGGAAGAGAAGATGGGGGCAAATCGCCTAGTGATATACTTTCCACACTACCCATCCCAGAGGCGAGTTTTCTGACTTAGGCTGTGGCCACAGTTAAGGTTCAATGCGGCTTCGGTTCACTTTCAGAGCAAGAGAACACATCAGCAAAGTGAGAAGCTGTTTTCCTTCAGTGTTAAATAACTCAGAAAATTCCCCTTTGGGATAGATAACGTGGAGAGAAAATTACCGGCCACTTTGCTGATGGGTTCTCTCGCTCTGAAAGTGGGCTGAAGTTGGATTAAACTTTAGGTGTGACCACAGCCTTAGATAAGGCCAAAGGAAAACAGCTTCTCACTTTGGTGGTGTGTGGTCTCGCTCTGAAAGTGGGCTGAAGGAGCATGAAACCTTGAGTGATTCTTTTTCTTCATAGCAGTATGATTTTTCATGTCTTTCTTGTGCTACTATTTGCGGCTTCTGAGTTGTAATTGGTTTAAGAAGCAGCAGAAGAGTTGGCTTTTCTACCCCACTTTCTCACCCATTCAAGGGGACTCGAGGCAGCTGACAAAGCTTCTGTTCTTCTCCCCACAACAAAACACCCTGTGAGGCAGGCAGGGCTGTGAGAAGAGAGCTGTGACTAGCCCAAGGTCAGCCAGCTGGCTTCTTGGGGGAGAGTGGAATCGAACCCAGTATTCTCAGATAAGGGATCCAGTCCCTAACCACTAGACCAAACTGGTTCATTTAACTGATTGATATATTATTTATCCACCACCTTTTGGTACAAGCCCTGAAACTTTGCACAGGAGAAAGGGCACTCTGTACATGTTCTGAAGAAATGGAGGGGGGAGGAAAGATGAGAGGGATGGGGAACTGTAGCCTAACTCCAAATAGATTTGCCATCATTAATTTTGAAATGGAACCCTTTGCTCTCCAAAACTAAAGGAACATCGTCGCCCATACCGACCTGCCTGTGCCTTAAGATCTGGAGGGGAGGCCCTCCTGGTTGTCCCACCGCCCTCACCGGCGAAACGGGTGGGCACCTGGGGAAGGGCCTTCTCAGTAGTGGCCCCCAGGTTATGGAATAGTCTCCCCCTTGAGGTGCACCAGGCTCCTTCTCTGTATATGTTCAGGAAGGCGGTAAAGACACACCTCTTTGCCCTGCCCGTCGGCTAAATATGGTTGCATTTCTGCCCCCACTTTTAGGTAGTACTGTTTTTAATATATATTTGGTTCATTTTAACATGCGGGATTTAAAATATTGTTGCAGATATTACTGTTTTAATATATATTGTTTTGTTTTAATGTGCGGAATTTTAAGGGTTGTTACCCTCCCTGAGACCTTCGGGTTCAGGGTGGGATAGAAATACAAACAAACAAACAAACAAATAAATAAATAAAAACAGTCTTGATGACAGACAAAAGCAAAATACAGCGCATAAACCTTCCCACTATGAGTTTTGCCTGCTGAGCTGGTAATGATCAGGCCAAGGTATGGTTTATGCAGTGGGAAAGAGGGTGGAATTAATGCAAGCAATATATAAAAAAAGTCACTTTTAATCAGAAATGTGCAACAGCTTTCAGACCACACTAGCCACAGTGCAGGGACAGTGCAGGGACTTCACTTCCCATCATGCCTAGTAACCATCTCATGATTGAATATGGAGTCTAGCAAGGGGGTGAGGACAGTGGAGGTGCTCTGTGTAACCCCTACGGCTGGCGCAGTTTGGCATCACAGGTCGCGACATCCCATTTCCCTTCCTTCCTTGTTGATATCAGATGTGTTCTGTTGGGGACCCCGTATAGAACAAGTGCTGGAACGCGGCCTGAATTCAGGTCGCAGCTTCATCATCCTTTGCTCCCGGATCTATAAAATAGGCGCAAATTCCTTCGTGGCCTCTTTGCCCTCCATGACTATGGTTTAAGGAAGGGGACAGAGCAAGGTTCCCCCTGGGGAAAATGCAACATTTAGGGACTTGAGAAGAAATCTGGGAAATGATAGCAACAGAATGAGCGGTAACGTCAGCATTGACTTTTATCTGTTTGTTAGGATGAGCGTGAATATGAGTTTGGGTTTTTTTTGGTATTTTATTCGTATTGAAGAAAATCCGAATCTATCAAAAAGATCCCCTCCAAATGTGGTAGGATTCATATTTGTGTGTGTGTGTGTTTAATTAAAACAATATAAAAAACTTTTAACTTTTTCACATTAATACTCTATATGACTTCATTTTTCTGGCTTCTCTTCTTGATGACACTTATTTCTTTGCTTCCCTTTCCCTTGCTTGTTGCTTTTCAGCTGACTCCTTAATTTTTAGTCAAAACCAACCTTCTGTTTCTTATAGACAGTTAACAAAGGGGCTCCAGTCTTCCATAAACTTATCTGTTGCTCTGTCTTGTAGTAAATTTGTTACTTTGTCCATTTCAGCCAAGTCCATCAGCTTAACCAGCCATTTGTATCCTGAAGATATCTCTCCCTCCTTCCATTTTTGAAGGTTCGAGCCCATACGAATCTCACACAAAAGCCTACAAATAGCCCATGAATCCCATCTATGAATCCCATACGAAGCTTCATACAGATGTATCTAAACATTCTATTATGATCTGAATGTCCAAATTTGGCTAAATCCAGCTGGTTACAAATATTCGTGTACGTACCTACTTTTTATTATCGGCACTTGCCCTGGAAGGATATATAAAAACTGCAAAAAATAATTGCTCCAGGGTTCTCCGATGCCTTCCAGGAGACAGCTGGCAGGAGGAGATACATTAAAAGTGCCAATTAAATGCTCATTTATTCTCCATTTGTTTTTGTTTTTTTCTTTTGCACAGTCCTGAATTTTGTGTCATAAGGTGGTAAAGGGATCTTAATAAACAGAGAAGTAAAAGTCAGTTTGGACTTGTAGGGGGATAAAAGAGCACTCCGTGGTTTCTTTTTCTCCCCAGCCTTGGCCAAACAGGAAGCTGACCACTGCCACCCCCACTTCAGAACTAAAGAGAAGAGGGCCTTCTTTGTGGTAGCTCCGGCCTCCTTTCTCAGACGTGCCAAGCAACATTCCCTTGTTTGGGCTCGCTTCTTTATCCGGGCCTTTAACTGAGGAGGCAGCTCTTCCTCCTTTTCCACACACTCTGCTGCTTTCGACTGCTTTTATTTGTTTGTTTGTTTGTTTAATGTGCTTTTACGGTTTTTAATTTTTGTAACCTGCCCGGAGACCGGGTAGAAATGTAAACAGCCAAACAGACGTTTCTTCTAGGCGAAACGGAAGGCTGAATAGTTTTGCCGTCTCTCCCTGGTGCAAAGTCCTGCACGGCGAGGCGCTTTTTCTGACAGTCAAAGGGTAATCTGTTTGGCAAAGTGTCGGAGCAGAGATCCGTGGCGACTAGTGTGGATGGGCACAGCCAGGAGTTCACGGATCCCACGCAAAACCGTTCTGCCTCCCGTGCGCTCCCTTGCCGGCGATCCTCCTGCCTGAATGGTTGTCTCTCGCTTTCGCTTCCTCTCGACGATCTTCTAAAGTTGCCTGCCCTCCAAAGAGAGGTGGATCCCAGTGGATCCGGAAAGCCAGCTCCCATTTCCACGTCTCCTAGTCTGGTCCAGTGGTTAGGGAGGGGGACTCCTATCTGGGAATACCGGCTTTGATTCCACACTCCCCTACAAAGCCAGCAGGGTGACTTTGGACTAGTCACAGTTCTCTTCTGAGCTCTCATAGCCCCACCAACCTCACATGGTGTTCCGCTGTGGGGAGAAGAACAGAAGCTTTGTCAGCCGCTTTGAGTCCCCTTACGTGGGTGAGAAAAGCACGGTAGAAAGGCCAACTCTTCCTCTTCTTCCTCCACAAAGCCAGATGAGTGGCCTTGGGCGGGTCACATCTCTTTTCTGAGCTCTCATAGCCCCACGAATCTCACATGGTGTTCTGTTGTGGGGAGAAGAACAGAAGCTTTGTCAGCCGCTGTGAGTCCCCTTACGTGGGTGACAAAAGCTGGGTAGAAAAGCCAACCCTTCTTCTTCTTCTTCTTCTTCTTCTTCTTCTTCTTCTTCTTCTTCTTCTTCTTCTTCTTCTTCTTCTTCTTCTTCTTCCTGTTTCGCTTGGTATTTAACCCAAGCTGTCCACTGGACTGGCTGCATTCAGGATTTCAGACAACTTGAATCTGTGGCCCTTGGTGGGGGCAAAGGTACCAGCAGGGTGGACTGGCATTTGATAAGATGAAAGCCAGCACGCAGGACATTGTGATCCATTGGCAGACAGGGCTACGCTGTAGCCAAGGAAGGGGGCGTCTCTGCAGCAGATTGGAAATTGTGTGCACACCAGGGATCACTGCGGATCTCATCTTGTATTTTTGATCGCCTGGTGTTAAATAATGCAGAGCAGGAGCAGCTTCTTGGCATTTGGGCCCAGATCAAGCACTGCATCTGTTCTGGAATCCAAACCAGGTAGACAGAGAGGTCGCCTCTCCTCTGCATCCTTCCCCCCTCTTGCCTCTCGAATGAGATCAACCCAGGATCTTTGTGTCTGCGGGTTCCGAGTCTGTTAGATCCGTTTGCAGATGTGTTTGTCCGTTGCTTAAAACGTTGGCCCCTGATTGGAGCGTCACCTTTTCATGTTCCAAACTGCTCTGAAATTAGATCGGATTTGTCTGAATTTGAACATTCCAATCCGAATCAAATGTCCATAAATTCGAATTTAAACATTCAAACAAAGTTCACATTTTTGAATCTGTTTGTTCAGATTATTTGGATATTCGTATGCGCGTGGGTTCATAGACGGTGCATACTTACTTGTAGGTACGCGCCTTTCCCGCATCTGTACGCATTTGTACGGATCCATGCGGGATGAAAACAGGTTGCATACGGAATAAATATGGGATGTATACGGACATGTACAGGATGCATAACAATGCGCGCGGGCGCATACAAACGTTGTTGACATTCGTAAGTGCAAATTTCGAACCGAAAATTCCAACTAATAGATTAAAATTTCCTTAATCCGAGGGTGTTTTTCCACTGTCAAAAAGTACCCATTTTTGCACCCATTTAGGACCCATTTGGGTGTGAGCCGGATGATCCCATTTCCACCACGGCACCCATTTGGGACCCGATTGTTTCCACTGCCGTGGGGGAAATCTGGATCTAATGGGTACATTTTGGCCTTTAATCTGGATTTTCTGTAAACCCCATTAATGGGGTCTTCTGCCAGAAAATCCAGATTAAAGGGAGCCTGTTTCCACTGGAAACAGGCAATGGGGTCTAGAGGAGGCTAGGGGGAGGGGATGCACCCATTGGGGCCCCCTTAAACCTAGGCTCCGAAGTCACTTTGAAGCCACTTCAAAGTCATTTCAAAGTCATTTCAAAGTCATTTTGAAGTCATTTCGAAGTCTGTGCAAAATAGCTCCGGAGTGCCTTTGAAGTCTGTGCTGATCTTCGGAGTGAACTTCGGAGTGACTCTGAAGTGACTCTGAAGTCATTTTGAAGTGACTCCAAAGTGACTCCAAAGTCATTTCAAAGTTCACTCTGAAGATCAGCACAGACTTCAAAGGCACTCCGGAGCTATTTTGCACAGACTTCGAAATGACTTAGAAGTCAATTCGAAGTGACTTCGAAGACTGCCCCCCCGAAACACCTGGGGTAACAGACCAACCCCTTGGGGGTCTATCTGGATTCCCCACATGGGTGCAAAGCTGTTTCCACAGCAGGGGCGTTACACCTCCCGTGGTGACACATTGGGTGCTTCCCTTAATTTGGATCTACTAGATCCGGATTAAGGAATGTACCCACTCCTTAGATCCGGATCTTCTTAGATCCGGACCTAAGGGCTGCAGTGGAAAAACACCCCGAATCAAATGTGGGTAAATTCGAACTGCAAAGATTTGAATTGAATTGAGTTTTTGGATGTTCGGTTTGGATTGAATCCCAAATATTGCATTTGTGCACACCCCTACTGTGGATTGAGTCACATTTCCAGGGAGCTGACCCCCAAGGGGCTGACTTATCCATAGAGCCTACGAAATATCAAAGTTTATATACAAACACAGACGGCTCCTGAGTAAAAGTGCGTCATGAACCAATAGCATTCCCTAGCCCCTCCACCCTAAATGGGAACAGAATTAGGGACGTACATGAATATAACATGTGTACAGATTTGGGCATTTGTACTACACGAACTGAATGTTACGAAATTTGTACATCGACGTTTGTACGAATACAAATGTTTCGGACATTCGTACGAATGGTTTGGACATCCGTGTGAATTATTCGGACATTGGTTAAAGTGTGGATGTGGGAAAGCGCATGGATTAGAGTGCATTCAACATGGATTGAGGGCGTATTTGAGTATTTTTGAGTGGATTTGCTATGGGATATGTATCGGATACGTATCTCGGATACTTATCAGATGCGTATTTGTTTGTGCCTTAAGATATGGAGGGGAGGCCCTCCTGGTCACCCCACCACCCTCAGCAGTGAAACGGGTGGGCACCCAGGAGGGGGCCTGCTCAGTAATGGCCCCCATTGAGGTAAAGTCTCCCCCTTGAGGTGCATCAGGCTCCTGTTCACGAAGGTGGTGAAGACGCACGTCTTTGCTCAGGCCTTTGGCTAGATGTTCGTTATGTTTCCCCCACTGTAAACACCACTGTTCCAATTGATATTTTGCTTTTAACATGCTGGGTTTTAAATTCCATGGATCTTATGGTTTTAATATAGTTTTGTTTCATTTGCTGGATTTTAAAGGTCGTTACCCGCCCTGAGACCTTCAGGTGTAGAGTGAGATAGAAATATAAATAATAAAATAAATAAAAATAAATCGATACATATTCATTCGTATCCAATACGAATGTATTTGTTTGTATTGGATATTTGTATAAATTCTTACGAATAACTTTGTATCGGACAGAACTTTTCCACATTTGAAAGTGTCTATTCATACGATTTAGAGATCTGGACGAATATTCATAGGCATTTGAAATTCGATCGAATGTGCCGAATTCCAACATCTGAACTCGAACAGAATGTCCCAAAATTCAGATGTAAACATTCAGATCTAATTGCAAACTTCAGATCTATTCGTTCCAATTATCCGGACATTCGTATGTGTACGGGTTCGTACATGATGCGTACTTGGAGACCCAGATCTTTCCCGCCTCTGTACACATTTGTACAGGTCCGTATGGGACGAAAACAGGTTGCATACAGGATAACTACAGGATGCATATGGATGTGTACAGACGTGGGGAAGATGCGTACGGGCACATACGAATGTTGTCGACGTTTGTATGTGCAGATTAGAATAAAAAGTTCAAATGAATAGATTGGAATTTGCCAAAAACGAATTGAATCTTATTTAAATTTGAATTTAACAGATTCGAATTGAATTTTCAGGTATTAGATTAGATTAGGGGTGTTTTTCCACTTAGCACTAGAGTAGCCATTAAGGACCCATTAAGGAAAAACACCCTAGAATAGAATGTCAAGAAACACCTTTCTGCACATCTCTAATCAGATGCAACCAATTTTTCTTCTTCTGGGAATGACTCTTTTTTTGCAGAATTCCAAGACACCTGTAGCTTCTGCCCAACCAGCCAGAATTCTTCATTAAACCAACGGAATGGATTGGGAGCTATGGTGTCTCCATACCTTGGCTGTGTTCTGTTTTTGAATAGTTTTAGAAGTCCCTTGCTGACCAGACATAATGACAGTTTGCCCCATGGTGGGACCCAAAGGGAAGATTTGCATTAGTTTAATGGGGACGCCAAAGATCAGGTGGGGGTCAGAACTTGGAAAAGTCGCCTGAGTTAAAGTAACCAAATGGCCGATAGGTAGCAATGTATTAGCAATGCGGCCGATAGGTAGCAATGTATTAGCAATGCGGCCGATAGGTAGCAATGTATTAGCAATGTGGCCGATAGGTAGCAATGTATTAGCAATGTGGCCAATAGGTAGCAATGTATTAGCAATGTGGCCCATGGGTAGCAATGTATTAGCAATGTGGCCGATAGGTAGCAATGTATTAGCAATGTGGCCGATAGGTAACAATGTATTAGCAATGTGGCCGATAGGTAACAATGTATTAGCAGGGTGACCGATAGGTAGCAAAATATCAGCAATGTGGCCAATAGGTAGCAATGTATTAGCAACGTGCCCAATAAATAGTGTATTAGCAATGTGGCTGATAGGTAGCAATATATTAGCAATGTGGCCAATAGATAGCAATATATTAGCAATGGTGCTAAAATGTATTTGCCTATTCATTTCCAGGTGGAATTTGGGAATCTGTTCCTACCAGGGTTTAGTGGTCGATAGATTTCTATCTGCACTTGTTTTCTGTTCACATAGATATCTGCTCCCTTCTTTGCCCCTAGCAGATAATAAAACTCAGTTTCCTCAGTTTCTATTCACCCTATATATTTGCATTTATGTCTTTGTAGATGTTATTCATGTTTTTCCGAGCACAGTTTATTCAGTTGCATAGGGCTCTAAACTGCACAGGGTTGCAAATTTTATAGGGTTCTGATATCCAGGGCGAGTGTAATTCACATGCTTGCAAGTTGGCAGTCAGAACTGGCATGCATTTGTGTTTTTCCTGAGTGGAAGAGAGAGATTAAACTATGTGAGTTTCTATCTTCTTCTCTTATTTTCAGCTTTGCATATTCTCAGGCCTTCCCCAGAATGGAACACTCATTGATAAGGTGAAAATAGTTGCCTATTGGCTGATGTACATTGGATGTATCCAAGAACAAATTCAGCATGTGGAAGAATATTTGAAATATTCGTTGTTTGATCAAATTTACCTGAATTTGGACATTTGAATTCAAATCAAATGTCCATATATTTTTTTAAATATTTGACCGAATATGAATATTTTGAATCATTCACGTGAATAATTTGAACATTCGTATGTGTATGTATCATACACATTACATACGTATCCGTACACATCTTAATTGTATCTGTACACATTTGTATGTATATGTATGGGATCGAAATGGGATGCATATAGATGTGTACAGATGTGGGCGGATACATACGAATGTCAACATTATCATCAAATACCTATAGCAGTGATGGCCAACCTATGACACGTGTGTCACAGGTGACACACCAAGCCCTTTTGGGTGACACACCTGGTCACCCTGGCACCTGGACGTGCAGTGCTTGCTTGTTCTTGAAGTGTACGAAATACCAACTTTCAATTGAATATTAGCAAATGAAATTCAGCAACAAAAGTCACTAATGTAAAGAATTATTTGTTTTTGCTTTTAATAAAATATTACTAGAGCTACAAAATTCACAAAATTATGGATATTTCTAGATGTGACACAGCACCAGAGTTAAGCTAGATTTTCTTGCGAATTTTGACACACCGAGCTCAAAAGGTTCACCATCACTGACCTATAGGATATTTGTACGAAAAGATATGGATGTATTCGAATCAGTTCAAATTTTATGCATTATTTTTTCTCTCTATTTGTACGAATTTGGACATTGGAATATTCAATTTGAATTGAATCAAATGTCGAAAATTGCATTCCTGCACACCTCTAGAGCAAAGGTGCATATACAACACTATGTTTAAGTGCAGATGGGGGTAAGAACTTGCAGAAAAAACATTTGTGCGTTTTTACAGAGCTAAGGAGAAGCATAAAAACTTGATGACAGGACCAGAACGGGAACAGGAAGGTATTAAAATTCCATGACGGAGTAAAGCAGAACAATAATAAAATCATCTGACACGTCAAAGATACGGCACTTACGTTGGTGTGAAATAAGCTGCCCGCGAAGGCCAGTGAAGCATTACATGGCCTTCTCTTTGGTGGCCCCCAAATTATGGAGTGATGATGCCAGAAACCAGCAATAGGCTGTTAAACGTCTCCCGCCTGAGATCATTAATTGACAGTGAATTTTCCCTCCTTTGTATTATTGCTCCCTTGTTTGATTTTTGGTTTCACAGTAGCTTATTATCGTACAAAGAGAGGGGAGGAAAGCTGTACTGGACTGAAATTTGGCGGGAGGGTCCTTGAACCCAACCGAATTTTGCAAAATTTGGGGATTTTTCATTTTGGAAACTTTGTGATTGCTTCAGACTGTACAGCATTCAAACGTTGTCCTGGCCCGTTCAAACAAATGTTCGCTGCTCTACCTTGCTATGAAAACAGCACTTTGCTTAGTGTCGCCTGGACAACCGTGTGAAATCCGATTTCACATGGAACAAAATTTCTTCCTAAAGATAAGAACTTGACTAAAGTTATCTGAGACTTGCCCTTCAGAGGAAGAACAGAAATGGAGATCTCCAGGAATGCAGACATGTCACTAATTTGTACTGCTTTCATTGGAAATTGCTGTAAAAGGTGTCATTTTCACACCACAACCCAAAATGCCCCAAATTTACCTTGCTCTATCAGTCATCAGTGATGCCAATATTATGTTTAGCTCACTCTTCCTGCAGGAAGCTGCAAAGGCGTAAGCTATGCATTGCTTTTTCTGGGTTTGGTTAGAAATTATTATTGCCCAATGCACCAGAAATAGCATAAAACGAGAGGATGGGATGTAAGTTTCAACAGCAGGGGCAACCTTGTTATTAAACAATTCTTGTTTATTAATTCTGCATGCCTGATATGACAGCAGTTGAACTTTCAGCCGATGGGCAGTTTCACAAATGCGGTAAAAATTGGATTGGATTGGTAGTCAATTTCTGGATCGTTGTGTTTATGTGCTTACACAATACTGAGGATACCTCAGAAGTGTCATAGGGGTTCATTCAGGAGTATTGATCCTGCAATCTCCTTGCTGCTTAAGGAAAATAAGCAACAATAAGTATATGATTAGAGAGATCAGGGTGTGCTTTTTAAAACAATATTCCTGCAAAATTTAAGATCTTTAATCAGCATCCATAACATGTCTGTAATAGATGGTGTGATATATCTGTTCAAGGCACATATCCGATCAATCAATGTTGCAATCCTGAGCATGTTTTCTCAGAAGAGAGGTCCGTTTATGGGTGACTTACCAGCCTCTGAACCATTTTATCTAGGTAAATTTCAGGCAAAACAACAAGAACCTATGTCCCCATTAGATCCATTCTGCCCTTTTCTCAAAGCATAGATCTGGTGAATTTCAGCTCTTGCAGATTTATTGCCATATGAGTGTGTTTGGGTAGGCAGAAAAGTGTAATAAAAGGCAAAAAGCAAACAAATAAAAATACTGATTCTTGAATTTTTGGTGAAGATGCAAATTAATTCTGGACTAAAATTCAGGTCATTAGTGTTTAGCAGAGATGTGCAATTGTATTCAAAATATTTGTTATTCGATCGAATTTGGCCGAAATCGAAAATTCGAATTGGAATTGAATGTCCAGACATTCGTACGTGTATGGATGCGTACGCATTGCATATGTATCTGTACGCGTCTTGTTCGGATCCGTGTGCATTTGTGTGGATAGGTATGGGATGAAAATGGGATGCTTACAGGATAGAAACGGGATGCGTACAGGATAAAAACAGGATGCGTACAGACACATACTAATGTTGCCAAAATAATCAAATATGTATCAAATAGATGTACAAATAGATACGAATGTATTTGAATCGGTTTGAATTCTAATACATTTGTTTATTCTCTATTAATTCGGACATTCGAATATTCAATTTGAATTGAATCGAATTTTCGACATTCGATTAGTAACAAATCGGATATTTGGAAAATCCGAATTTGTATGAATATGGAAAAATGAATGTCTGAATATTTGATTCAATATGAATGCATTTGCATGTATTCATAAGAATAATTCCAACATTTGTATCTCTTTGGGTACATACGCGTCTCGTACTTATCCGTACATATCCCATGTATGGATGTGATTCACATATGAATGTCTGGATTCATCCGAATTTGCAGGAATAATGAATATTTCATATATCTGCGCCCATCCTTACTTTTTAGTGCAACCAACCTATATTAAAAGATTGGCAGCAATTTCTCTTGTCTGTGCATGAATGAAAAGCTCACCGACATACCAAACACCCATTTTTAATTCAATATCAAACCATTTAATCAAACAGATGGTTCGTGCTTAATTTTGAACTCCTTTGAAAACAGAGAAAACACCATTTATCCGTTGAAAATGGTATTGATTGAATCACGAACTGGTTCAGCTCGATCTAATTTCTGGATATGCAAACCGCTTCACGTTCAGTTCGAGGTGAACGTCTACGATTGCAAACTGTTCGATGGAATTTTTGAACCCAAACCAAACTAATGCACAATAATAACTCCAGTGCTAAAAAAGAATACAAATAAAGTTTGCTCACTTCTGCAGCAAAGAGATTATTTCCTAGTAGAAGAGGTTTTGGAAGGCATTTTTCACTCAAATGCACTTTTCCATGTACACACATCCATGCAATTTGTTTTTCTGCCTTGTAGACATATTGCAAAAAGAATTCGTCCCAAACGGGAGCGGAGCAACCTGGTTTTTGAAGCTGGGTGTCTAAAGGGAGCAGGGGAAATCGATGTTTACCTCTTTCCACAGCGAAGGGGGAAAAAGTTCAAATAACTATTGCCGGGGAGTTCTTAAGCAATTAAAACCACGATAAATCACAGAGGGGCAGTTTTTATTTTATTATTTTACAGTTATTTTCTTTTAAAAAAACAGCACCTAAGGAAAAGTTCCCAGCAGCCATGACTTCCTATCTGTGTTCCTTTCACACACAGAAGGACAAATTGATGCGAATAGAATTTAACACTGAATTTAACAATAAAATTGAGTCCTGTGCAAGCTGAGCTGTTTGGAGCTGTTAGTATTTGCCCGGGGAGAAAGATCCACAAAATACTGTTAGCAGTGGCTCAAAAGGGGAGGAGGCGGAAACGCAGGGGTTAAATCTGTCGTGAATTAACAAACCGTCCCGTAATTGAGCAAGATTTATTTAAATTGGCCGAAGGCGGCAGGATTCTGTTCAGTTTGTGTTTTAAGTTACGGAGAGGGGGCGAATGCCTAACAGCCCCACGTATTAGGAGAAAAAAATTATTGGACCTTTTAATTTGGGGTTGTGTTGAGTTTCCTTCTCTCCCATCATCGTGTCCCCTTGAAGCAACATCACAGCCCTGTAGAGCCACAAGCTCAGTATTCCCTGAGTATAATTCTGAACAGACTTTGTGCAATTATGTTTCCAAAATGGTTCCATTAGGAAGACATCAGAGGCAGCCAGCATCTTTTGCAACAAGGATTGCCAGACTGGAGGGTACGCCCTGGGTCCAGGCTAGGAGGGCATGAGAAAGAAGAAATAATTTTTAATTATAGTCAAAAATAGGGTGGGAAATGAATTATAAAAGCACTGTTCATGGGTCAAAAGAGACAAATGATGGGAAATTGTTCCAAAACAACAATGTAAGACATTACAAAGGGAACTGAAGGGTAAATAGACAACAGTATAAACAATGATGTTGATGTATTTCAAGGGGAAAAATATGGGTCCCCCAATCTTTTGGAGAATGCTGATCCAGGAAGGAAGGAAGGAAGGAAGGAAGGAAGGAAGGAAGGAAGGAGAGAGAGAGTGAGAGACCTGGAAGGAAGGAAGGAAGGAGGGAGGGAGGAAGGGAGAAAAGGAAGGAAGGAAATGCTATTAGCTAATTTAGAATGGACTTATTGGTTCAACCTTTGACTGAATATTTATGTTTTTATAAAATGAACTCTTACATTAGCTGGATTGTATAGGCAAGTGATAAGCAGCAAAGTCTTAATTTCTGCTTAGATTTTTTATTATTGGTTGATATACAAATGCAAATAACTAATCAATTTACCATTAGAAATAGATAAATAAATAAATAAGAAGCAAGGAAGCAAGGATGGAAAGTCTTTACCCCTTGAGTTCAATCTTTGGTTTGCATTTTAGTAACTCATGCCAAAGGGAAAGTACCATTTGGGTGGCAACTTTAATTTAAGCACTTAACCCGTGTTGTTCTCATTGATTAGGACAGGCCTATTCAGTGTTCAGCTGTGTTCACACCTACACTTTAATCCAGCTTCAGTCCACCTTAAGAATGGAAGAACACATCAGCAAAGGAAACAGTCATTTTCTTTCTGTGTCATCGAACTCAAAGGTGGATTTTCTGAGTGAGATAATGCTGAAAGAAATCAGCTTGTTGCTTTGCTGTTGCGTTCTTTCATTCTGGAAGTGGACTGAATCTGGATTGAAGCCTAGGTGTGAGCACAGACTTGGAGAGATTGAACCACAGAAGCCCAAACAGAATGCCATACGTTCGCTGAAAATATTAGTGGAAAACAGAGATAATTATGGACAGGGAGAGCAAGGGAGAACACTGCCACGGAATGGCTTCCTTTTCAATAGTTGCCCTAAATGGTTATGTGCAATTGGAGCACTGAGCTCCTGGTTCTGTCCCACAGACCCTGATTCTAGCAGAACAGAGCCGATGCCTCCTTAGCCTCTTAGCCATGTAAGAAAGTGGGTGTAGTGTAGCAAATGATTGTCGCCGGGGCCAGTTGTTCGGCTTTGTGGTCTGGCCATGAAGGTGCGGCTACTTTTCTTCTATGTTGGGAGCAAAGGAAATCAGAGCTCATAAAGAAATCGAAAAGGAGTCCTTATGGGGCATGAAGGGGAACGAAGGACTTGTAAACACTCATAAAAGAAAGAAAAGAGAAGCTCTCTTTTGCAGGCTTTCTTTTTCGTTGTTCTTAAGGCGCAACAGAATGGAAACGTCTGCAGCTCTTTTCCCAGCCTGGTCAAGTCATGTTGCAAGACTTAACGCCGAGAAGTAAATCCTAAAATGCTCCAGTTCAGCCTTCCTGTTGAATCTCTTTTGCACAGTGATGGGCTGAAGCAGGAAAATAAAAGTCTGGATCATTCTTTGGAAGAGAAGCAAAAGAAGAAAGAAAGAGAGGGAGGGAGGGAGGACTAAGGAAGAGAGAGAAGGAAGGAAGGGAAGAAGGGAAGAGAGAGAGAAGGAAGGAAGAGGAAAGAAGAAAAGAAAGAAGGAAAAGAAAGAAGGAAAGAGGGGTGAAAAAAATTATAAAGCAGTGTTCATGGGCCAAAAGAGAAAAATAGTGGGAAAGCATTCCAAAACACAACATGACATATTACAAAGAAAATTGAAGGGTAAATGGACACCAGTATAAATACTGGTCTCGATGTATTTCAAGGAAAAAAAATAGGGATCTCTTTAATCTCTTGGAGAAAGCTGATCCAGGAAGGAAGGATAGAGAGAGAGAGAAGGAAAGAAAGAGGGAGGGAGGAAAGAGAAAGAAAGAAGAAAGGGAGGAAGGAGAGAAAGAAAGAGGAAAGAGGGAAGGAAGGGATAGAGAGAGAGAGGAAAAGAAAGGGAAGAAGGAGAGAAAGAAAGAGGAAGGAAGGAAGGAAGGAAGGAAGGAAGGAGAGAGAATGAAGGGAGGAGAGAGAGGGAGAAAGAAAGAAAGAAAGAAAGAAAGAAAGAAAGAAAGAAAGAAAGAAAGAAAGAAAGAAAGAAAGAAAAAGAAAACCCCAAACACATGCAAGCAGCATAGACAGATTTCTCTGCCTTTTCTTTTTGGGTGGCCATGATTTCTTTTTCTTTGTTACAATGGGTTGTTCCAAATTCATTTCCAGCTTAATTCCTGAAGAGTTGCCAATAAAGAGCTTATGAGGATGTAAGTCATATAAATGAAATGCAGCGATAACATCTTATGGAGTATTGGACAGTTTTTAAACAGTGTGGGCTTCCAAAAGATTTCTAAGTTGGAACTCTTATGCTCAGTTTATGGGACCTCTCTTGGTGTATTCTTCACCCCCAAACACAACCTGAGATCAGGAGGGGGGGATTAGATAGATACAGGTCCTTCTCAGTGGTGGCTCCCTTAGTCCTTGAGCTTATTCATGAGGAAGGAATCTCACCCAGCACTTACTATCCTTGGTATCAAGGTGGAGAGACATCTCTTCTCTCAGACAGCTAGCGTACACACATACAGTTATGTACATACATCGAATTTGCCACTTGTGTTATTACCACTGGATAGTTTATAAAGTTTTTTTTAAATAAACACACCCAAACATATATAATCATTTCTTGCATGATGTTATGGCTAAATTCCCAGAAATCGCTGTATGGTGCAAAAGCTTTGTTCCCACTTACGGAAAATTATGGGTTGGGGAAAACATAGAGAGCCGGTTTGCCAAGATAACATGAGAACATCAGGACCTCAGAGGAGCCCTGCTGGATCAGGCCACAGCCCAGCCACTCCATACGAACCTCAGAGGAGCCCTGCTGGATCAGGTCACAGCCCATCTACTCCATGAGAGCCTAAGAGGAGCCCTCCTGGATCAGGCCACAGCCCATCTAGTACATAAGAACCTAGGAGGAGCCCTGCTGAATCAGGCCACAGCCCATCTAGTCCATAAGAACCTAAGAGGAGCCCTGCTGGATCAGGCCACAGCCCATCTAGTCCATAAGAACCTAAGAGGAGCCCTGCTGGATCAGGCCACAGCCCATCTAGTCCATACGAACCTCAGAGGAGCCCTACTGGGTCAGGCCACAGCCCATCTACTCCATAAGAACCTCAGAGGAGCCCTCCTGGATCAGGCCACAGCCCATCTAGTACATAAGAACCTCAGAGGAGCCCTGCTGTATCAGGCCACAGCCCATCTAGTCCTTAAGAACCTTAGGGGAGCCCTGCTGGATCAGGCCACAGCACATCAACATAAGAACCTCAGAGGAGCCCTGCTGGATCAGGCCACAGCCCATCTAGTCCTTAAGAACCTAAGAGGTGCCCTGCTGGATGAGGCCACAGGACATCTAGCCCATAAGAACCTCAGAGAAGCCCTGCTGTATCAGGTCACAGCCCATCTAGTCCATAAGAACCTCAGAGGAGCCCTGCTGGATCAGGCTATAGCCCATCTAGGCCCTAAGAACCTAAGAGGAGCCCTGCTGGATCAGACCACAGCCCATCTAGTCCATAAGAACCTAAGAGGTGCCCTGCTGGATCAGGCAACAGCCCATCTAGTCCTTAAGAACCTAAGAGGTGCCCTGCTGGATCAGGCCACAGCCCATCTAGTCCTTAAGAACCTAAGAGGTGCCCTGCTGGATCAGGCCACAGCCCATCTAGTCCTTAAGAACCTCAGAGGAGCCCTGCTGGATCAGGTCACAGCCCATCTAGTCCATAAGAACCTAGGAGGTGCCCTGCCGGATCAGGCAACAGCCCATCTAGTCCTTAAGAACCTAAGAGGTGCCCTGCTGGATCAGGCCACAGCCCATCTAGTCCTTAAGAACTTAAGAGGTGCCCTGCTGGATCAGGCAACAGCCCATCTAGTCCTTAAGAACCTAAGAGGTGCCCTGCTGGATCAGGCCACAGCCCATCTAGTCCATAAGAACCTCAGGGGAGCCCTGCTGGATCAGACCACTGCCCATCTAGTCCATAAGAACCTAGGAGGTGCCCTGCTGGATCAGGCAACAGCCCATCTAGTCCTTAAGAACCTAAGAGGAGCCCTGCTGGATCAGGACACAGCCCATCCAGTCCATAAGAACCTAAGAGGAGCCCTGCTGGATCAGGCCACAACCCATCTAGTCCATAAGAATCTAAGAGGAGCCCTGCTGGATCAGGCCACAGCCCATCTAGTCCATAAGAACCTCAGAGGAACCCTGCTGGATCAGGCCACAGCCCATCTAGTCCTTAAGAACCTCAGGGGAGCCCTGCTGGATCAGGCCACAGCACATCAACTCCATAAGAACCTCAGAGGAGCCCTGCTGGATCAGGCCACAGCCCATCTAGTCCTTAAGAACCTAAGAGGTGCCCTGCTGGATGAGGCCACAGGACATCTAGCCCATAAGAACCTAAGAGGAGCACTGCTGGATCAGGCCACAGCCCATCTAGTCCATAAGAACCTCAGAGGAGCCCTGCTGGATCAGGCTACAGCCCATCTAGGCCCTAAGAACCTAAGAGGAGCCCTGCTGGATCAGACCACAGCCCATCTAGTCCATAAGAACCTAAGAGGTGCCCTGCTGGATCAGGCAACAGCCCATCTAGTCCTTAAGAACCTAAGAGGTGCCCTGCTGGATCAGGCCACAGCCCATCTAGTCCTTAAGAACTTAGGAGGTGCCCTGCTGGATCAGGCCACAGCCCATCTAGTCCATAAGAACCTAAGAGGTGCCCTGCTGGATCAGGCAACAGCCCATCTAGTCCTTAAGAACCTAAGAGGTGCCCTGCTGGATCAGGCCACAGCCCATCTAGTCCTTAAGAACTTAGGAGGTGCCCTGCTGGATCAGGCCACAGCCCATCTAGTCCAGCATCCTGTCCCACACAGCGGCCCACGAGCTGCTTATGAGCATCTGAAGCAGAAGACAAAGGCAAAACCTTCACCATCTCTCAGTTCCCTGCACAATTGCCTTTGGAGGCCTCCTGCCTGTCTCTCCAGCCTAGAGATGGTCCCTTGGCATCCATTCTAGTAGCCAATGATACACCTCTGCTCCATGAATTAAGAGGAGCCCTGCTGGATCGGGCCACAACAATTGCTCCTGGGCACCTCAAGGAGGAGACAAAGGTGAAACATTCACCCAGATGAGATCAATCGCTGATCTAGCTTGGGGAAGACCCATCAGCCAGCAGACGCCAGTACTGCAATGGATGGAAGACTCCAGCTATCAACAAACCTCAATAATATCAGCCATTCCTGCCTTTTGTCCCAGGCCCTTGGCAGTGGCCACTCACCAAGAGTCATCAAAATGGCCACAAAGAGGCCTTTTGGTGACCTGTGTGAAGGTCCAACTGGGGTTTCTGAGCATCCTGTTTTCATCCCGTACGTATCCGTATCCATGTATACAGATACACAAAGGATACGTATGCAATGTCCAAATTATTTTTATGAATAACTCAAAATATTCATATTCATACGAATACTAAAAAAACAAGCGTCTGGACATTCGATTCAAGTTTGGATATCCAAATTTGTCCGAATAACGAATATTTTGAATATTGGTGCATGTTTCTAGTATCGAATATAATCCTATCACATTCACTGGGGATCTATTTACAATGGGAGGAATTCGGCTGAGCAGCAGCACATGTGAAAAAGACTTGGGTGTCCTGGTAGATCATCAACTGAACATGAGTCAACAGTGCGAGGCAGCTGCAAAAAAGGCAAACGCAATCCTGGTGTGTATTAGCAGATCACGTGAAGTTATTATCCCCCTCTACTCTACCTTGGTCAGACCTCATCTGGAGTACTGTGTCCAGTTCTGGTCACCCCAGTTTAAAAAAGACGCTGACAAGCTGGAGCAGGTTCAAAGAAGAGCTACCAAGATGGTGAACGGTCTGCAAACCATGTCCTATGAGGAACGGCTTAAGGAACTAGGAATGTTTAGTCTACCAAAAAGAAGACTGAGAGGAGACATGATAGCTGTCTACAAATACCTCAAGGGTTGTCACAAGGCAGAGGGATCAGCCCTGTTCTCACTCTCTCAAGGAAGGACTAGAAACAATGGGGTGAAACTGCAGGGGAAAAGATTTAGTTTAGATGTTAGGAAAAAATTTCTAACAGTAAGAGTGATCAACCAGTGGAACAGGCTGCCACGGGAGGTGGTTGGTTCCCCTTCGATGGAGGTCTTCAAGCAGAGACTGGACGGCCATCTGTCTGAGATGGTTTAGGAGATCCTGCCTTGAGCAGGGGGTTGGACTCGATGACCCAGGAGGTCCCCTCCAACTCTACCATTCTATGATTCTATGATTCTATTTGAACAAATACAGATTTTTGATACAAATCAGTGAAAGAACAAAAACAACCCATCCATGCCGCCTGTCCCTCTGTCTCCTATATTCTTATAGCTGTGGTTCAGTATCTAACAGCCCTATCTCTTCTTCTGAAAGTTCTTGGCTTATTGCAATGGCTAATTTTTGTTCCGTTGTCAAAATGGTTCATAAGGATATTCAAGAATGTTGTTTTCGACATTCTATTCGAGTCGATTCGAATACTCAAAAAATTCGATTTGATTCCAATGATTTAAATTCAAACTGAACAAAATTCGATTCAAATTGAGCGGATTTGAATCTATCCATAATCCCCCGTTCGAATTTTTTGATTCAAATCTGCACTTAGGAATGTCGGCAACGTGCCTGTACGCATCTTTCCGACAACCATACACATCTGTGCGCGTCCATACACCTGCATACGCATCCCGTAGTTATCCCGTACGCAACCCGTTTTCGTCGCGTACGGATGCTGGAATGATGTGGATCTTCAAGTACGCGTCGTGGGCTAACCCGTACGCCTACGAAAGCCTGGATTATTTGAACGATGAGACCCGGAATTCTATGTGGATGTTTAAATTAGAATTTCGGGACATTCAATTCGAATGGTGAAATTTGGCACATTCGATTGAATTTCGAACGCCTACGAATATTCGTGCGCCTCGCTCTTCTGCTTCACTGCCTAGTGCCTTAAGAGTTGGGTGGAAGAGGTACAAAGAGCACTCCAGGACAGACAGTCTGGCAACATTCACACAAGCAGTGGATGTGCCAGATGTGGGCTACGTTTTGCTTTGGTGGTGCAGAATCTACCTCTGGAGCCACGGCTGCTGTGGACCTACCCAGCCCAGTTGCCACTGTGTATAGGTACACAGAGGTGGCGTAAAATGCTACACAGGCCATCCTGGAGCCAAGCAGCATTTAACCGAGCTCCAGATGACGGTTCTTCGTTGGTGCTGTTCCTTGGAGCGTGGTGAAAGGTCCTCAAGCTACAGTCTCAAGGTGAGAGTTGACCGTCCATCAGCCTGACAGCCACCTGCCTGCTCTGCTGCCCCACCCATTCCCGGCTCCCAATGGGGACTTGCACGAAACCAGTACAGTAGATTCGAATGTCATAAAATCCTATTCGGTTCAGATATTTAGGATTCAAATGTCATAAAATCTGGTTCGAGTCTGTAACATTCGAATCTGTATGTTCGGATGTCAGGTTCGTATTTAAAGATACGAACGTCGACAACATTTGCATCTGTTATATGTTCGGCTGTAGGAAGAGAGGAGCAAAATTAGGAAGTGGAGAAAGAAGAGGAGGAAGACGAGGAGGAGAGGAGGAAAAGGAGGAGGAGGAAGGAGAGGGGAGGAGGAAGGAGAAGAGAAGGAGGAGGTAGAGAAAGGCTCTGGTTGTTAGCTTGGAGATTGCAATGTATGTTTGCGATGTTAGAATGCTATATCCGCCGATCGTAAGTTCCTAGCTGGAGTATACAGAGAGAGTTTTGATTCTAGGTTGCTTGGAGTTGAAGGCCAATACTGATACTTTAAAGTGAATTCTAGGCCGAATTGGAAGCCAAGGCAAAGACCTCTTGGGAGCTGTAATGTGGGGATATTTTGGCAGCCTCTCCATATGCTGACTTTCTGATAATGCCGTAGCTATCTTGGCCTTTTCAGTCTCTTCCTCCTCCTCTCCTCCTCTTTACTTCCCTGTCCAAAGGCAATCTCTTCCCGCTGTTCACACAGCCATCTATTGTGGTGGGTGGGTTGTTGAGCTGCTCCATCGACTTCAGGTGAAGCCCTGCAGGCAGTGGGGCTTTTTTTTGGGGGGGGGGAGTCTTCTGCTTGCACCCACCAATTAGCACCTGCCCTCCGCGACAAATGCAGAAAAGCCGACCCTGGGCGCTTTCTGATAATTGCAACCAGATACAGAGCGAGATAAAGGCGGCTATTAAACGCGAGAAATGTCTCCCAGAATGCTTAATCCCACTGTCTGTCTGGTTGTAATTATTACAGAATAGCCACGGAGCTGTCCCGGGCACATTTGGGAAAGGAAAGGGAGGGGGAAGGAAGAGGAGGAGGAGAGGAGGAAGACAGGAGGAAGGAGAAAGAGGAGAGGAGGAGGGAGGAGAGAGGAGAGGAGGAGAGGAGGAAGACAAGAGGAGGAAGAGAGGAGAGGAGGAGGAAGAGAAGAGGAGGAAGGAGAAAGGAGAGGAGGAGGGAGGAGGGAGGAGAAGAGAGGAGAGGAGGAGGAAGAGGAGAGGAGAAGAGGAAGAGAAGAGAAGAGAAGAGGAGGAAGGAGAGGAGGAAGAAAGGAGAGGAGAAAGACAAGAGGAGGAAGAGAGGAGAGGAGAGGGAGGAGAGAAGATAGGAGAGGAGGAGGAAGAGAAGAGGAGGAAGGAGAAAGGAGAAAGGGGAGGAGGAGGGAGGAGAGGAGGAGGAAGAGGAAGAGGAGAGGAGGAAGAAAGGAGAGGAGGAAGACAAGAGGAGGAAGAGAGGAGAGGAGGAAGGAAAAAGGAGAGGAGGAGGAGAGAAGAGAGGAGAGGAGGAGGAAGAGGAGAGGAGGAAGAAAGGAGAGGAGGAAGACAAGAGGAGGAAGAGAGGAGAGGAGAGGAGGAAGAGAAGAGGAGGGAGGAGAAGAGGAGGGAGGAGAGAAGAGAGGAGAGGAGGAAGAAAGGAGAGGAGGAAGACAAGAGAAGAGAGGAGAGGAGGAAGAGAGGAAGAAAATTAGGAAGTGGAGAAAGAAGAGGAGGAGGAAGAGAGGAGGAAAAGGAGAAAGAGGAAGAAGAGGGGAGGAGGAGGAAGGAGAAGAGAAGGAGGAGGTAGAGAAAGAAGAGGAAAAGAGGAGGCGGAGGCGATGAGTCACTTTCATTTTTAAAAGGGAACGATCAGGGGTGCGTTTGCTATTATCTGTTTCCTTCGGTGGTCCGACGGATTGGCCCTCCCTGCAGCCTAATCCATGAGGACTACACCCTGGGTGTATTTGATTTAATTTAACGTTTGTATGTCGTTCCTCATTTAATGAAAATCTCAGAGGGTTTTGCCGAAGACCTTAAAAGCAAAGCAGCTTTGTTGTTCCCAGAAGTGGTGGGCGGTTTGGGCTCAGTGTCGTGGCTGGCAGCCTTCCGCGTGGGGAGGGCCCAGGCGTGGCTACGGGTCCGGGCCCCGTCATCCCGAGGGCTCTCTGGAGCCAGACCTTATGTATTGGTTTAGCTGCTGGGAAGCAGGGGAAGAGAATGGATGCTTCCAGGATGAGCCCCAGCCTGTCTGTTGCATCCCATCCCTTAAGCAGGGGAGGGGGGAGAGAAAATTGGAAGGAGGGGAGGGGAGGGGGAAGGAAATATTTTTTTTTCCTGAAGGTAAAACATGTAACTTTTCTCCCTATACGATTAAAAGAAACAGAAAGGGGGAATTGATTTCAGGAGCCATAAATCAAGGTCTGCTTTTTTTGTGGATTTATCCAGGCTTCTGTTAGAAGACAATGATTGGTGGGATTCTTCCTCCCTCCCTCCCTCCCTCTTTCTTCCTTTCTCTTTTTTCCTTCCTTTCTCTCCCTTCCTTCCTCTCTCTCTTCCTCCCTTCCTCCCTTCCTTTTTCTCTTTTTTCCTTTCTGTCTCTTTTCCTTCCTTCCTTCCTTCCTTCCTTCCTTCACTCTCTCTAGGTCTCCTTCCTTCCTTTCTCTAGTGGTCTAGTGGTTAGGGAGCTGGACTCTTACCTGGGAATACCTGGTTTAATTCTACACTCCTCCATGAAGCCAGCTGGATGACCTTGAGGTAGTCACAGCTCTCAGCTCTCACAGCCCCACCCACCTCACAGGGTGTCTGTTGTAGGGAGAACAGAAGGTTTGTCAGCTGCTTTGAGTCCCCTTCAATGGATGAGAAAAGCAGAGAAGAAAAACCAACTCTCCTTCCTTCCTTCCTTCCTTCCTTCCTTCCTTCCTTCCTTCCTTCCTTCCTTCCTTCCTTCCTTCCTTCCTTCCTTCCTTCCTTCCTTCCCCCAAATTCCTTTCCACGTCTGGCCTGTCTCCCCAAAAAAAAGGACATGAGGGGGGCAAAAACATTCACACAAATGGGTAAATAAATCACGGTTTAGGAGGAACAGTTCCTTAATAAAGACGCAGCTCCGTGGTGGTAAAGAGGATATAAAGAATCATTCTTTGCCAAACAGACTCCCAGCATCCATGCGCATTTCAGGTGCCATCTGAGACCTATTAGGGGACTCAGTTCAGACCTCCTGTTTTAATTTAGCCCTTGCTTGGAAATGCGGACATAGAGAGGCCGTATTGTGTTACATTTCCAAGGCGTTCGTATCTGGTGGCAAATTGGGGCGTTGGTCTGGCCTCAGACATGAAATCAAGGACGGCTCTGGTTGGGATGGGGTTGGTTGCGGGATGGATGGATGAAGGATGGAAGGCAGAGCAGACAACAGCAGGCGGAGCCAGAGAGACGGTCCCGCTGCCCACCTGGGAAACTGAGTCCAATCTTGTCCACCTAGCTCCTCATGCCCGGGGTCTGCTTCTCATTGACCTGGTGGCATAGTAAGTGATGGGACCTGGCTTGCTTTCAGTGTGAGGGTTTTACCCGCAGTGTGGCCGCAACTTTAAAGGTTTAGGAATTAAGCGGAAACTAACAGTGCAGGTGGACTGGGATATTGCAAGATCTTATGAAGGTATCACGCACAGGATTGAAGCTTGGGAGATGCGTCCCCATAAGTTTCCAGGCGAGATGCAAATAGGTCCTTATCTTCTCAGGGGAGTCCAATGCTAGGGTGTGGGTTCACCATGGCGTTGGATCTGATTTCCCGTAAAAACGACCTCGCTGCAGATATCCAGAGTCTCAAATGGTCTTCACTACCATGTATCAGTGGAGATGCTTGAAGGGTGAATGAAAGATGTGGAAGCTAGACCTGGAGAAGACCCTGAGGTCCCAAGGTCACTCTCCAGCATCTTCTCAGGAGGCAGTGGTGAATTATTTCCATAACCGTGCCAAGTAAGAGATATGCACAAATTTTAAAATTCTGGTTTGATTCGGTTTGGTTTGAGTTTGGACCCTTTTCTTTAAATAGGCATGACATCTGGTTCGATTCAAACACCTTCAAACGCCTTCTAACTCTGATTCAAACAGGGTATGTTTGCTAGGTTCTATAGCAGAAGTGTCAAACTCAATTTTGTCGAGGGCCGGATTAAAAAAAAAAACTGTCAGGGCCAGGGGGCTTGGCTGGGGGCGTGACCGGGGGCATGGCCAGGGCACAGAGGAGCGGCTGGGGCGTGGCCAGGGGTGTGGCCAGGGTACAGAGGACGGGCTGGGGTGTGGCCGGGGTGTGGCCGGGGCATGGCTTGGGCACCGAGGAGGGGCTGGCTGTCCATGGCGGCACCCGCGCACTCGGGCAGTGGAGGGTCCCGCCGTGCGCTTGCTCGCCCTCTCCTCGCCTCACTTCACCTCCTTCGCGCCCAAGGAGGACAGCGGTGGCCGCGGGCGGTGGCCGCGGGCCGTATTCATACAGCCCGCGGGCCGCATCCGGCCCACAGGCCGTATCTTTGACATCCCTGTTCTATAGGTTCCTTAGAACAGCCCTTGGCTTGAATGGAGTCTCCATTTTCAAGCAGGCAGGGTGTTCGCTTGGAACGCAAACTTTTTTAGTTCCATTTGAACCAGTTTGAATCCAGTTCAGTGCAAGTCAACTCCATGCAGTTGACAGGAGTGAAGTTCACGCTGAGGACATCTGTATCGTTGGGAGCGACCATAGCTCGGAGGGAGAAAATCTACTATGCATGCAAAAGTTCCTAGATTCTTCCTGGAACCCGTTGGCCGAAAAGTCTGCATGGAGGTGGCCATTTAATCAGCTGTAGGAATGTGCACAAATATTCGAAATATTCAAAATTCGATTGAATTCAATTTTCAACATTCGAATTTGAATCGAATGTCTATAAATTAGAATTTAAACAGAACAAATTTTGAATTTTCGGATCTATTGGGTTTGAATTATTCGAATATTGGTAGGTGTACAGGTACCTACACGATGCGTATGGGCACATACAAGTGTTGTCGACAAACAGATAGGTTCAAATTTGCTTAATTCGAATTGAATCCGGGTAAATTAGAATTTTAAAAATCCAAATCAAATGGAATTTTCAGACATTCGATCCGAATCAAACGGAATCCTGAAAATTGCGTTTGTGTACACCCTTACTCAGCAGCAACCAAGCTCATGTTGCGGTCATCTGTTCCTTTCAGGCTGACCGTAGTTCAGTTGGTGTTATCGTCTGCTTTCCACGCAGGGGTCTCAGGATTTGTTCCTGCTGTCGTCCTCCCCCCCCCCCCCGGAGGCACGGCAAACCACTTTTATATTGTTGCTACATCACTGTGAATTGGTTGTCTCCAAGGCTGTATTCACACCAAAGTTTTTATTTATTTATTTAATTAATTAATTAATTAATTTACATTTCTATCCCACCCCATACCCGAAGGTCTCTGGGCGGGTAACAACCTTAAAACAGATTAAAACAAAGTATACATTAAAAGACTTTTAAAAAGGATTCAACAAATATAAAATGATACACAATATGTTTAAAATAATAGTGTCTGTACTGGGCGGAAACATAAGCAGCTCAACCAAAGGCCAGGGTAAAGAGGTGCGTCTTCACCGCCTTCCTAAATATATATAAGGAAGGGGCATGACGCGCCTCTAGCTTCAGCCCACCTATGAGAAAGGAGACTTGCCATCCCCCTTCCTCATTATCTAACCCAAAGGTAGGTTTTCTGAGAAGAAGAATAGTTGGCTTTAAGGGGACTCAAAGCGGCTGACAAACCTTCTGTTCTTCTCCCTACAACAGACACCCTGTGAGGTAGGTGGGGCTGTGATAGCTCAGAAGAGAGCTGTGACTAGCCCACGGCCATCCAGATGGCGTCGTGGAGGAGGAGGAAGAAGAGGTGTCTTCTCTACCCCGCTTTTCTCACCCATTTGACTCAAAGTGGCTGACAAACCTTCTGTTCTTCTCCCCACAACAGACACCCTGTGAGGCAGGTGGGGCTGTGAGAGCTCAGAACAGAGCTGTGACTAGCCCAAGGTCACCCAGCTGGCTTCACAGGGAAGGGCAGAATCGAATCCGGTATTCCCAGATAAGAGTCTGGCTCCCTAACCACTAGACCAAACTGGGTTGTGCACTAATATTTATGTGTGTGTGTTTGATTCGTAACTAATCAAACGCAAGAAAATTTGTATCCATTCGAATAGATCCCCTTTGAATGTGGTGGGATTTGAATTCAATCCAGATGTTCAATACAAATTGGATTTGAATCCTTACTATGAATCGCCTACGAATCCCTACATATCTGTTCTGAATGCAGCAAATCACTCTCAGTCCATTTAATCCACTTTGAATCTGCTTTGAATTCACTCTGGGTCCATTGCAGATATGACTGGGATAGCCGCTTTCCCACCTCCCTGGGTTCACGAATGTAACAAAGCTTCATACGAATGTATCAAAGCATTTGACTCGTATTCAAAAGTCAGTCTTCCAAGGTAGCCAACATTTGATTTGAATCCGAATATCCGAATTTGTAAGAATTTCGAACGTGATGAATATCCGTGCACATCCCAAAAGCAACCAGCTTGTCACGTTGCCAGTGTGTTTTCTGGTTCTTCTGAAAGTGGGCAGAAACTGGATTAAAACCTAGGTGTGAAACCAGCCCAGGTGTCCAGCTTCAGGAGCCAGTGACACCAGGAATATTCAAATGCATTGAATCGACCAAATTTTGACATTCAGATTTGAATCAAATTTGAGTTTTGGATGCATTCATTTGCATTATTCAGACATTTGCATTTGTACGGGCTCATACACGATGCGTACGTGAAGATCCTCATGTTTCCCACATCTGTACGCATTTGTACCCATACGGGTTTCATATGGGATAACTACGGGATGCATACAGATGTGTGTATGGACCCGGGGAAGATCCATGCGGTCATCTATGAATGTTGTCAACATTTGTAAGAGCAAATTCATATCATGTTGAATTTTTAAATGTTGTATTGGTTATTATTGTTTCGATACAGTTTTGATGCGTTTGATTGTAAAGGTTGTTAGCCGCCCGGAGACCCTCAGGTACAGGGCGGGATATAAATATAAATAAATAAATAAATAAATAAATAAATAAATAAATAAATAAATAAATAAATAAATAAATAAATAGATAAATAGATAAATAGATAAATAGATAAATAGATAGATAAAATAAATAAATAAATTCAAATGAAAAATTGAACAAATAGATTCAAATTTGCTTAATTCGAATCGAATTTGGTTAAATTAAAAGATTAACAGATTCAAATCAAACTGAATTTTTGAATATCAAATCGCATCTTGAAAACTGCATTTGTGCAAATCCCCAGGTGAGAAGGTCTGAACTGAATCTCAGGGACTTTGATTTGCCTCCTTTGGCCGCGGCTTCTTTCGTTTAAGGCACGAACCCGATTGAATCGGGCCTGTACCTCCCTCTTGCTTTTCCCAGTCTCCCTTCTTCATCTCCTCCTCCGTCTTCCTCCCTTTGCTGCTTGGCCGTTCCCATCTGGAAGGCTTCCTATTTCCCGGAGACAACGTGATGATAGGAAGAGTGTAGGCCACATGGATCTTTTTACTAGGAATGTTATCTTTTTATGGTGATCCTAAAACAAAACAGGCTGGGGGCGTTTGAGTCCCATGCCTTTTTATTGCCTTTCTTTTGCTTCCCACAGGCGTGGCTTTAGAACGTAACCTTGGGAGCTCAGAGAAGTGGTTTTGCATCCAAGAGGGCTTCTTTCTTTGGGGGGGGGGGAGTGAGATTAGGAAATTCTCCTTTCTTGGGGCTCCCGAAGGAACCTTTATCCTTAGGAGCTTCCAGTTTGGTCTAGCGGTTAGGGAGCCAGACTCTTACCTGGGAACAGTGGGTTTGATTCTGCACTCCTCCACGAAGCCAGCTGGGTGGCCTTGGGCTAGTCACAGCTCTCTTCTGAGCTCTCCCAACCCCACTGACCTCACAGGCTGTCTGTTGTGGGTTTGTTAGCCACACTGAGTCCCCTTAAGGGAGAAGAAGATTTGTCAGCTGTTCTGAGTCCCATTAAATGAGTACAGTAGGAAAGCCAACTCTTCTTCTTCTTATACTACTACTACTACTATTAGCACCATGAAGCCAGCTGGGTGACGTTAGGCTAGTCACAGCTCTCTTCTGAGCTCTCACAGCCCCACCTACCTCACAGATAAAAAAGTACTCCTGCATATATAAATGCAAAATAATAAGCTGCATTTCAGCGTGACACCATATTCCAACATTTTATATTTTTTATGTCTCTCTTTCAGGCCCTATTCCTCCATTTATTACCTCCATTTCTTTTGGGGAATCTTTCCTTATTCTCTCCTTTCCTACTGGTTCCCCAGCAGAGAGGAAACTTGGGTTCCAGCCCATCAAAACAGAGCAGTTAAGGAGATAACGGGGGTCCTTCCAGTATCCTTAAAGTTCTCCCTGCCTTTAAAGGCACAATTCTGTCAGATGAGATTAATACTCCAGATTCCAGAGAGTTTCATTTAATCTACTTTGCTTTAAGCAAGCTGGCCTGATTTTCACTTCTCAGGCTTTCATCCTTCTTTTCTTTTTAAAACCTGTTATTGCTCAAGTGTTTTACACTCCTCCAATTTTGCAATATAGGCTGCATCCACATGCAGATATTATTATTATTATTACTACTACTACTACTACTACTACTACTACTACTATTACTATTACTACTACTACTACTACTACTACTACTACTACTATTATTATTATTATTATTATTATTATTATTATTATTATTATTATTATTATTATTATTATTATTATTATTATTATATGGAAGCTCAAAAGCAGCTTAGAAGTCAAGGCTGCCAAATGCCTGCATTCCTATCCCGCTGCCAATCCACTTCCAAAGTGCCACCAGTTGCGCCTGCAAATCTGCTCCAAATCCGGTTTGAATCTGGTTTGAATCCACTGCAGACATGAGTGGGCAGGCCCTTTGCTGCCGCCTCACCTTTGCAAATAGAACGAAACTTTGAACGGAGACACAAAAACATTAACTTTGCATTAAAATGTCAAACCTCAAACATTTATTTATTTATTTAGTTTTATTTATTATTTGTATTCCTATCCCACCCTATGTCTGGAGGTCTCAGGGTGGGTAACAATGCTTCAAAATTCTGCACATTAAAACAAAATAATATGTATTAAAACAGTAATACATACAACATTTAAAATCCAGAATGTTAAAACAAACCAAGTATATATTAAAAACGGCCAGTATTACAGTACTACAGTTTGGTCTAGTGGTTAGGGAGCCGGACTCTTATCTGGGAATACCGGGCTTGATTCTGCCCTCCTCCATGAAGTTAGCTGGGTGACCTTGGGCTAATCACAGCTCTCTTCTGAGCTCTCACAGCCCCACCTACCTCACAGGGTGTCTGTGGTGGGGAGAAGAACGGAACATTTGTCAGCAACTTTGAGTCCCCTTAAATGGGTGAGAAAAGCGGGGTAGAAAAGCCAACTCTTCTACTACTACTACTACTTAAAAGGGGGGGGGGGAGTTGAACCACATTTAGCCAAAGGCCAAGGCAAAGAGGTACGTCTTTACTGCCATCCTGAACATGTACAGAGAAGGAGCTTAATAACATAGCCATTATTCAAGTTGCATGCAAATATTTGAATTCATATGGATTGCAAAGATAATGAATATTATCCACCCATTTGGACGTGTGTGTATTTATTAGGAATTTGCACTAATGCAATTTTCAGCGTTCAATTCGATTTGAATTGAATATCTGAAGATTTCAATGGATTCAAGGCTGGATTCCGTACAAACGCATACAGATACGAATAAGATGCACGCAGATACATTTGTATTGCATATGTATCCGTACACACAGGAATGTCCGAATAATTCGTATGAATTAGTCAAAAGACTGAAAATTCGTTTGAACGTTTAAATTTGAATGTTTAAAGATTCGATTCGAATTTGAATGTCTGAATTCAATTGGATTTTTAGTGTTTCGAATATTCATTCACATCCCTAGTCTTCATTGAGGGAAGAAAAAAATTAAGGGGGGGGGGGAAACAGAAGATCTGCTTTTCAAAAATAGCTCCAGACAGGCTGTTGCAGAGCCAATTAATATAGCTGCTGGCAGATAGAAGAATGTGCTGCTGGATGATGTGAGAATTTGGATGTTACCAGTATGTCCCTGTTTCTTGTCTCTGACCCACATCAGGGAACCAGCTGTGAGGTCCTCCATACACCAGTGCAAGCTGGAGATAAAGCTGGAGCAATACAGGCAAACCAATCCGATGCATGTAGAATATTGGGGTTTTGCAGAGTATTGTTGCATTGGATGGGTTTACCCCACTTCTGTATCAGTTTAGCAACAGTGCAAAAGAGGTTCCCTACATCTGAAAAGGAAATTGAATTAAAAGCATCATAACACAGTGGTTCTATTCCTCACGGTGTCCAAATTGCATTAGGAAATGAATTGTATGAATTGCTACTTGCTGAAACTGGCCACAGCGACCGTTTGATAGGGTGGGACATGCTACCAGTGACTAGGAATGTGCACAAATATCCAAATGCATTAGAAATTCAATCTAATCGACAGGATTTCGACATTCAAATTTGAATCGGATGTCCTTAAATTCGTATTTAAAGAATCAGTTAGAATTTCGGATCTATTCGTTTGAATTATCCGGACGTTCGTATGTGTACAGGTTCGTACACGAGGCATATGTAAAGATCCAGAACGTTCCCACATCTGTGTGCATTTGTACGGATCCGTACAGGATGAAAACAGGTTGCATACGGGATAACTACGGGATGCATATGGACGTGTATGGATGCATACAGATGTGTACAGACCTGGGGAATATGCTAACGGGCATCTGCAAATGTTGCCGACATTCGTAAGTGCAAATCCGAATGGAAAATTCAAACAAACAGATTCAAATTTGCGCAGTTCGGATTGAATTTGGTTGAATTCGAACTTTAAACATTCGGATTGAACCCAATCCCAAACATTGCATTCATGCGCACTGTAGCCAATGGCGCATAGCCAAAATTGTGCTGTGCAGAACTGTGTAGAGTTTTGCATGGACAAAAATAACGTGTGCATTCACCATTGAATTGAACACCCGTTGGTTGAGTTTAACAATGAACCAGTTAATTAAGCAAACAGGTGTTTGTGTTCAATTCCAAACTTGTTTGAAAACAAAAAAAGTCATTTTTTTTAAATTAAAAACCCCCTATTCAAGGGCAAAACGGCAGCAGATTCAAGTGGTGGACTTAGGCATCTATACTAATGGCCACGACATACCTGTCCTGCATGAATTTATCTAATTCTATAAGGGGCCCTGCTGGATGAGGCTACAGACCATCTGGTCCAGCATCCTGTCTCACACAGTGGCCCAACAGTTGCTTTCACCTGAAAGTGGACTTCAGAGGCATCCTGCCTGTCTCTCCAGCCTGAAGGTGGAACCTGGGCATGGATTCTAGTAGCTACTCATACACCTGTCCTCCATAAGAAGCTAAGAGGAGCCCTGCTGGATCAGGCCAAAGTCCATCTCGTCCATAAGAACCTCAGAGGAGCCCTGCTGGATCAGCCCACAGCCCATCTGGTCCATAAGAACCTAAGAGGAGCCCTGCTGGATCAGGCCAAAGTCTATCTCATCCATAAGAACCTAAGAGGAGCCCTGATGGATCAGGCCAAAGTCCATCTCATCCATAAGAACCTAAGAGGAGCCCTGATGGATCAGGCCAAAGTCCATCTTGTCCATAAGAACCTAAGAGGAGCCCTGCTGGATCAGGTCAAAGTCCATCTAGTCCAGCATCCTGTCACATACAATGGCCCACCAGTTGCTTCTGGGCACCTCAAGTGGGAGATAAAGGGGAAACATTCACCTGCTCTCAGATGACTGCCAGTGGCCTTCAGAGGCATCCTACCTGTCTCCCCAGCCTGGAGGATATACCTGGGCATCCACCCTAGTAACCACTGATACACCTGTCCTCCATGAATTTGAGTGACACAATGGCATCCCATAGGAAAGGAGGTAGATTTGGCACAGGGAAAGGGGTGGAGGGTCAAGAGTTCCACGAAGGAGTTTCAAGTCAACCGTGGAGACAGGTGTGTGATGCATCCCAAGGTGGGATGGCCTGTGGATGACCTATAAGGATCTAGGTGTAACCAGCACTGGTACAACCTCAGTTCAGATTCATGAAGAGGATGCTCTGTCTCACACTGGTGTGACCAGGGCCCACGTGAGCCAACAAACCACTCAGGACTGGGACGAAGCCACTTTTCTAGGACTGTTTTTTACAGCCCCGGCAAAGCAGTTGAGTTCAGGTACACACTTAAACAAACCAAATTCTTTCAGCCTCTCTCCGGTCCCTCTCCCAGCCCCGTCTCCCCCTTCCTCATCTCCCAAGAGGCGATAAACTAACAGCCCTATCTGGAAAGGCTTTTGAGGAGTTGTACACACACATGCCCAGCCCGGGCTAAAGTTTCCCCGGCTGTTTTATCTTCTTGAAAGTAGTCAGGTCTGTCGCTAACAGATGGTTTGAGTTAAGACGTTATTTGTTAGTATAATGAAAGGAGGTGAACAAGCTTTCAAGAGCTCTGTCTGCCCAGCCCTCCTTGAATACCTTTTTAGAGATAGATAGATAAATAGATAGATAGATAGATAGATAGATAGATAGATAGATAGATAGATAGATAGATAGATAGATAGATATAGAACAATTGAAGGAAGAGAAGGAATACGTGGTGGAGATGGATGGATGGATGGATGGATGGATGGATGGATGGATGGATGGATGGATGGATGGATGGATGGAGGAAGAAAGAAAGGTAGGTAGGGATGGATGGATGGATGGATGGATGGATGGATGGATGGATGGATGGATGGATGGATGGATGGATGGGTGGGTGGATGGATGGATGGATGGATGGATGGATGGATGGATGGATGGATGGATGGATGGATGGATGGGTGGATGGATGGATGGATGGATGGGTGGATGGATGGATGGATGGATGTGAAATACTGCATTGTTCCTGGCTGTTGGCAGTATTCGAATCGAATAAAAAACCCGAATATCCGATTCCATTTCAATCTTTCAAATTCAAATCTATTTGTTTGATTTTTTTATTCAAACCTGCACATACGAACATTGACAGCTTTCATATGTGCACGTACGCCTCTTCGCCACATCCGTATACATCCATAGGCATCCAGACACATCCATGTGCATCCCATAGTTATCCCGTACGCAACCCGTTTTTGTCCCGTATGGATCCGTACACATGTGTATGGATGCATGAAAGATGAGGATCTTCAAGTACGCATCATGTACGAACCCGTACACCTAAGAATGTCCTGATAGTTTGAACGAATAGATATGAAATTTGGAAATCCAATTTCAGTGTTTACATTTGAATTTGAGTACATTCTATATGGGTTTAAATGTTTAAATTTGACACATTAGATCGGAATTTGAATGCCTATGAATATTTGTGCACATCCCTAGATGTGACACTAAGTGATGTATTGCACAATGGATATTTATGTTCTTTCCAGCATGAAAGATGAGGGAGGTTGGAGAGACAGGCGGGATAGCTCTGAAGAGGACCATTTCCAGGAAGTTAAGAGCAGGTGAAGGTTTTGCCTTCATCTTCTGCTTGAGATGCCCAGAAGAAGCAACAGGTGGGCCACTATATGGAGCGGGGTGCTGGACTAGATGGGCTGTGGCCTGATCCAGCAGGGCTCCTCTTAGGTTCTTATGGACTGGATGGGCTTTGGCCTGACCCAGCAGGGCTCCTCTTAGGTTCTTATGGACTGGATGGGTTGTGGCCTGATCCAGCAGGGCTCCTCTTAGGTTCTTATGGACCAGATGGGCTGTGGCCTGACCCAGCAGGGCTCCTCTTAGGATCTTATGGACCAGATGGGCTGTGGCCTGATCCAGCAGGGCTCCTCTTAGGATCTAGTGGACTAGATGGGCTTTGGCCTGACCCAGCAGGGCTCCTCTTAGGTTCTTATGGACCGGATGGGCTGTGGCCTGATCCAGCAGGGCTCCTCTTAGGATCTTATGGACCGGATGGGCTGTGGCCTGATCCAGCAGGGCTCCTCTTAGGTTCTTAAGGACTAGATGGGCTGTGGCCTGATCCAGCAGGGATCCTCTTAGGATCTTGTGGACTAGATGGGCTGTGGCCTGATCCAGCAGGGCTCCTCTTAGGTTCTTATGGACTGGATGGGCTTTGGCCTGATCCAGCAGGGCTCCTCTTAGGATCTTGTGGACTAGATGGGCTTTGGCCTGACCCCGCAGGGCTCCTCTTTGGTTCTTATGGACTGGATGGGCTGTGGCCTGATCCAGCAGGGCTCCTCTTAGGATCTTATGGACCGGATGGGCTGTGGCCTGATCCACCAGGGCTCCCCTTAGGGATCTACAAGGGATACCTGTGTACAAACAGCTATGTTGCAAGTTCCTGGAGATTCACTTGAAAGTCAGTAAGAAACACACTTCTAGAGTTTTATATATTTTTTGTAAAAGCCGGGGTGGGTGGGTGGGTGGGAGTCGATCTTTGCTATTTTAAACCACCGTGGAAATAGTTTTCTGAGAACTGCCCAGCAAAAGAAGCCAAAATATTTCCTTTTCAGCTGAGCATACACCCTTGATCGTGCGTTCCCGTTCTCTGCCACAACTGTTCCTGATTTATTTGTATAACTTAGGAGCCTGGCTTTAAAAAGTGTAAGAGAGGCGCGATCCAATTTCCTTCTTAATATCCCCTTTCAGAATAATCATAACATACAAGATCACTCATAAGAAGATAAGAACGTAAGAGGAGCCCTGTTGGATCAGGTCACTATCTAGTCCAGCATCCTGGTCTAGTCCAGCTCTGTGGACCCCTTCCCATCTACTCCAGTATCCTGTCACGCATTGTGGCCCACAAATTGCTTCTGGTCTAGTGGTTAAGGAGCCAGACTCTTATATGGGAATACCAGGCGTGATTCTGCCCCCCTCCATGAAACCAACTGGGTGACCTTGGGCTAGTCATAGCTCTCTTATGAGCTCTCACAGCCCCACCTACCTCACAGGGTGTCTGTTGTGGGGAGAAAAACAGAAGGTTTGTCAGCAGGTTTGAGTCCCCTTAAATGGGTGAGAAACACATGGTATAAAAACTAACTCTTCTAATTCTTCCACAAAGCCATCTGGGTGACCTTGGGCGAGTCACAGCTCTCTTCTGAGCTCTCACAGCCCCACCCACCTCACAGTGTGTCTGTGGTGTGGAGAGTAAGGTTTGTCAGCGTCTCTGAGTCCCCTCATACGGATGAGAAAAGTGGGGTACAAAAGCCAACTCTTCTTCTTCCTCCATGAAGCCGGCTGGGTGGCCTTGGGCTAGTCACAGCTCTCTTCTGAGCTCTCAACAGCCCCACCCACCTCACAGTGTGTCTGTGGTGGGGAGAAGAAGGTTTGTCAGCCACTTTGAGTCACTTTGAATGGGTGAGAAAAGTGGGGTAGAAAAGCCAACTCTTCTTATTCCTCCATGAATCCAGCTGGGTAATCTGTGTCAGCGAGGAGTTGGACCTTCCGGCTCCAGATGCATTGGCCCAGGCTGGTAAATGGGAGGACTATTCAGAATTCAGGCTTGATTGGGGATTTGGGCATGAGGTTTCGATGGTGATGATGGTGATGATGACGATGATGATGATCATCATCATCTTTTCCTGTACTAAAAGGAAGAACTGAGAATTGGACACCCTTCTCCGTGTTGAACAAAATTTCAAGGGAATCCCAAGTGGCTTTTCTACTCTGTGGTCTCATGGGAGGAAGTCAGATCTACACTGGCCCGGTGGGTCACATCTTGGTTTCTCCTTGGAAAGTGCAAAAAATCTGGCACTTCATTTAATCTGGCACAACGGAGGGATGGGGCAGAGGCTGTGGACACTGATGGCCTGCTCAGAACGCTGTCCATTCACGTACAAGGTTTTGAGTTGTGTCTGGAGACTGTGACCAGGGCAGGTTGCTGTGACTAGGTTCTGCTGGTGAGCTTCCAAATGAAACTGGTTGGCTGATGTAGGAAGAGGTGGGTGGGCCAGAGAGCCCATGGATCTGATCCAGTGGGGCATTGGTTAGGCTCTTATGATGGGAGATTGTGAGCAGACCCAGGGGTGCCCTTATGCCCTGCTTGTGGACTTCCATATTCGGCTGTTGGGGACAGAGAGAACAGGTTGCTGGATTAGATGGCAAATGGATCTGATATAAAGGGGCACTCTTAGGTCCATGTGCCTCTGAAGATAAGCTGGGTCTGATCTAGCAGGGCTTTTCAAGACTGCCAAGAGCTCCAGAGGGATCTCTTAGCATTGGGTGAGTGGGCACCCAAGTGGCAAATGTGCTTTAATCTTAACAAGTGCAAAGTAATGCACATTGGGGCCAAAAATCCAAATTGTGTCGATAAACTGATGAGGTCTGAGCTTTCTGCAACACACCAGGAAAGGGATCTCGGGGTTCTGGTGGACAGTTCAATGAAGGTGTCAACCCAGTGCGTGGCAGCAGCAAAAAAAAAAGCAAATTCAATGCTGGGAATAATCAGGAAGGGAATAGAAAATAAGTCAGCAAGTGTCATTTTGCCCCTTTATAAATCTATGGTGAGGCCACATTTGGAATATTGTGCACAGTTCTGGTCACCACATCTCAAAAAGGATCTAGTGGAATTAGAGAAGGTGCAGAAAAGGGCATCCAGAATGATTAAGGGGCTGGAACAAAATCCCTTATGAAACCAGGCTGCAACGTCTAGGCCTCTTCAGTCTGGAGAGACGGCGTTTAAGAGGGGACCTGATTGAAGTATATAAAATTAGGCATGGTATAGAAAAGGTAGATAGAGAAAATTTCTTTTCTCTATCTCACAATACTAGAACCAGGGGGCATCTATGAAGTTGATGGGTAGGAGAGTCAGATCCGACAAGGGGAAGTATTTCTTCACCCAGAGGGTCATCGGTTTATGGAATTTTCTGCCAGAAGAGGTGGTGACAGCTACCAGTCTAGATGGCTTTAAGGAAGGGTTGGACAAATGTATGGATGACAGATGTATCAGTGGCCACTAGAATGGATGCCTAAGAACATCTTTCAAGCTAGGGGGACAAGCAGGATGCCTCTAAGGCCATTTGCTGGGATTTGAGATCAGGAGAAAGTTTGCCCGTGTCTCCGATTGAGATGCCCATGGGCAGTTGCTGGCCCACTTTGTGTGACGGGACGCTGGGCTAGATGGGCTGTGGCCTGATCCAGCAGGGCTTCTCTGAGGTTCTTATCTTAGGTCCTTATGCCTCTGAAGTAGGGGTGTGCACGGATACAATTTCCTATTAGAAATTTGTATTCAATTCTATTAGAATCTTTAAAATTGGAATTTACCCAAATTCGATTCGAATGAAGCAAATTAGAATCTAATCGTTCGAATTTTCAATTCACGTTTGCACATATGAATGTCGACAGCTTTTGTATGCGCCCATGTGCATTGTTACACATCCTCTATCCATCCATACATGTCCTCTATTCATCCTGTATGTAACCTGTTTTTGTCCCATATGGATTCATACAAGACATTCAGTTTGAATCCAGATGTCGAAATTTGAACAAATCTGATTGAATTTTGAATGTTTCAGATATTTATGCACATCCATACTCAGAAGGTTAGATGCTAGGAGGTTGTGAGCAGGGGAAACTACGTGCTGATATCCTGCTGGTGGTGGGATTTTATGGGCAGCTAGTCGGCCACCAAGAGAACATGCTGCTGGACTAGATGGACCATAGGTCCGATCCAGCAAGACATTTCTTATGCGCTTATGCTTCTGAAGGCCAGCTCTTGGGAGACTATGGGCGCATTTCCATGCATGTTTCATTGGGTACCGAAATCGGGTTCAGCAAGGGGTGTCTGCATGCGTTTTTGATTTGGTCCGATTTCCGCAGATCAGATTGCCCCAAACCGTGCCAGACCAGGACCAAATTTGGCACCTGAAAAAAACAAGTCTGGGCACGATTTGGGGGTCCAGCACGCATTGCCTAGCGAGGCAGGCCTGTGCATGGGGACAGGCCTGGGCTATTCGGAGAGGAGATTGACGCTCACGTCATTGGGAGGTGGGGTGTGCTGCCGTTCCTGCCCTGTGCATTGGAGATCGCAACTGCTGAGAGTTTTTGGGAATGAAAAAGATCCCGATTGCCAAGGCAGGCAGGAGAATGGCTTGATTTTGTCTCTTTCCCCAAATATTCCATCCCTGTTTCCCATTCGCCAAGGCAATCATGATAATGGCTTGATTCTGCACTTCTCCACGAAGCCAGCTGGGTGACCTTGGGCTAGTCACAGCTCTCTTTCTGAGGTCTCGCAGCCCCACCCACTTCACAGGGTATCTGTTGTGGGGAGAACAGAAGGTTTGTCAGCCGCTTTGAATCCCCTTAAGGGTGAGAAAAATATAGAAGCCAACTCTTCCACTTACCTGAAGCCAGCTGGCTGACCTTGGGCTAGTCACAGCTCTTTTTCTGAGCCCTCACAGCCCCACCGACCTCACAGGGTGTTCTGTTGTGGGGAGAAGAACAGAACGTTTGTCAGCAGCTTTGAGCCCCCTTAAATGGGTGAGAAAAGCGAGATAGAAAAGCCAGCTCTTCTTCCTCTCCCTCTCCCTCCTCCTCCTCCTTTTACTTGTCCTAGTCATACAGGGGACCTTTGACCTTTGGGTGGGTGTGGGCAGCCGAGTGCCAAGTCCTGCCCTGGCATTGATCTCTGAGCAACCCGCGTCCTTTTCCCTCTAGCCATCTTCTGTCACGTCCTAGGGCGCCGGATGCTAATGCGTGTTGGCATTTCCCAACCCGGCGCCTGTTTACATCACGCAAGAAGGCCGCCGCCGCCGCCGCCGCCACCCGGCCTCCCCAAAAGATCCCCCTTTCTCCCCCTTCCACTTCCCCTGGTGTTCTTATTAAGCAGGGTGGAGATGATTCCATAATAAAGCCGCTTTTCAGCTCCAAGCGCGGTGATAACTGAGGACGAGAACATGTACGAGTCTATTAAAGTCTGTGCGCCTCTGTCGACTGGAGGTTTGTGGGAAAGAGCGGCGCCAGGCGTACGCACTGAACCAGATGTGCAGAGGCGCCGTTCCCGCTCGCCACCGAATCCAAGCTGCTGGAGCCCTCACACGCAAAGGGAAACTGGAGCGCACATGGAGAGAAGGCGCATGGCGCTGGGCTGGCGGGCTGGCTGGCTGGCTGGGGAGAAACCTCTGCCTCCAACAACGTGGATCGTGGCAGGGAGGGTGACAAGGAAAAGCAGGAGGAAGAGGAGGAGGAGGAGGAAAGGAGATTTGAGAAGCAGAGGCGAAGGGGAAGAAGGAGGAAGCAAAACCCAGAGCGCCCAGCAGGCGAAATTCGTTCAAAGAAGCTCCAAGCTGGCCTCTGGCAAACTGATTTCGCCCCAGCGGAATCTCAGTCCCCTTCGCTCAAATAGGTTTTGCAGAATTTGGGTCGTCGTCGTCCCCCCCCCCCCCCCCCGTCCTTTTTCTCCTCAAGCCTGCCAGATCCGTTTGGCAGGATGCGTGGCTTCTCACCGAGGGCCGATTTCAGATCTTCTCGAAAGATGGCTTGTTAGCATTGCATTTGGTTTCAGGTTAGCTGGCAACAATTCAGCTGCTCCCTGCAAAGGGATGCGATCAAACGTGAAATGCGCCACGGTAGGGAGAGTGGCGTATCAAGTCCACATTGCTCAAAATTTTATCTGCCTGCCTGCTTGCCTGCCTATGCATCCATCCATCCATCTAGCCACCCACCCACCCACCCATCCATCCCTATCCATCCATCCATCCATCCATATCCACCCACCCATCCACCCACCCATCCACCCGTCCGTCCGTCCGTCCGTCCGTCCATCCATCCACCCATCTCCACCTACCCATCCACCCATATCCACCCATCCACCCACCCACCCACCCATCCATCCATCCATCCATTCATCCATATCCACCCACCCACCCATCCGTCCGTCCGTCCATCCGTCCGTCCGTCCGTCCATCCATCCATCCATCCATCTCCACCCATCCATCCATCCATCTCCACCCATCCATCCATCTCCACCCACCCACCCATCTCCACCCACCCATATCCACCCGCCCGCCCGCCCGTCCATCCATCCATCCATCCGCCTGTTTATTAAGGAGTTGACTACCTTCTTCTTGATTTGAGTGTTGGTGAATGATTGTCAGATTAGGTGTTGTGTGAAAGGGTACAGAACTAAAACTCTTGTGGTTTGGTTATTGGTTGGTGACCTGTTTGTTTCGCTTCAAGTTCGATTTTCGGTTTTGTTTTGTTTTAAAGCAGTCAATAGATGGGTCCTAGGCCTAGATATGTTTCCACATTTTTGGAATTGTTTCAAACCTGAACGACTTCAGTGCATTTCTAGGGCAGGAAAAGAGGGGAGATTGAGAGAACTGGGCATATTTACCAGGATGGCCAAGAATGCAGGTGAAGCTAGAAGTGGGCTGTACCAGTTCTTGGCTGTTTGAAGCTTTCAGGATGCTAACTCGGGCCTCCCATTTCTCTGAACAGAAATGATGGATCAAAGGAAGTCTTATCCCCCAGCTTGCCAGGGGCTTCTGACACAGTCAACAAGCCAGTGGGTGGGGGTATGATAGTTTTTAAAAGCATTTTTCAAGGGCAAAAATACAGTTAACTGTTTGCGATTGTGTCCCTGGTTTGGTTTGAGAGAAAGAATAAAGGGGGAAAAGAGAGAGAAAATGAATGAATAAAATGAAAAAGGGAAAGAGAAGAGAGAGAATGAATAGATGCATGAATAAATGAGAGAGAATGAATCAATCCAACTGAGATAATGAATGAATGAAACAAAGTAAGAGAATTAATTAATCAAAGTAAGAAAGATAATGAATGAATAAAGAGAATGGATGGATGGATCAACCAGGTAAGAGTGAATAAATGAATAAAGAGAGAATGGATGGATGGATGAAACAAAGTAAGAGAGATTTATTTAATTAATTAAAGTAAGAGAGAATGAATGAATGAATGAATGAATAAAGAGAATGAATGAATGGAACAAAGTGGGAGAGAATGAATTAATGAATAAAGAGAGAGAAATAATAGATGAATGAATAAATGAATGAATGAAAAAGTAAGACAGAGAGAAAAAGAAAGAACAAAGAACAAAGAAAGAAATTATGAAGGGTCCTCAGCAAAGCATAATGATTGAACCATGTGGCTGAAATAGGTTTAATTCCCTTCCCCCAACCTCTCCACCCCCCACCCCCCAATAAGGCCCATTCCGACCTTCATCCTCCAGTCTTTTCTCCCCTCCTTCCTGCTGATTTCCTGGGGCCCCTGAGCTCCAATGACTTCCACTTACACCCTGGTCCCCTTCCGACAGCTTCGGGAGATCCAAAAGAAAATTGAGATGCCGGCGCATGTTTTCAGGTGGGGTTCTCCGGAGGAAGCCGGACAGCTTGCATGCGTTTTGCTCAGGGTCCCGTCTCAACCCCACAAGCGCTCCCCCCTTGGCCTCTTACATTTTTTAAACCCCTCTGGAGGAGAAAGATGCCAGAAGACTGAAAGAGCCGAGCGTGGGCTGGCGAATGGGGGAGAACCGAGGGGAAGGAGTTCCTTCCCTTTTCTTCCTTTTTTCCATGGAATAATGAACAGTGAAGTTCAGTACGGGAGACGGGAGAGCCAGTGGATCTGGGGAAAGGATCAGGCATACATGCCATTTACACACTCTGGACCACTCTCCAAAGTTATCTTCACACTGCACAGTACTGATTTATCTGTCTGTTCATCCGTTTTATATCCTGCATTCATGACCCAACCTTCGCCAAATGGTTCTAAGATGGGAAACGGAGAAGGAAGGAAGGAAGGAAGGAAGGAAGGAAGGAAGGAAGGAAGGAAGGAAGGTGTTCATAAAGCCAAACACACACAGTTACTGCTGAGATTTCTCAGGTTTTCACAAGGATGTGTGTTTGCCGTTTTGCTTATTCAAGGAAAAAAGTTTACAATCCTCTCTCACAACTGCCGATTAAAATCTGCAAACCCACATACTTGTGAGTTTAGCCTGCCCAGCAGTCGTTTTTCAGGCCCATCATTCTGAATAGAATGCATCTAACCATTCAGTGTCTCCCTTCAATTTGGGGAGCTTTGTCACCCACAGCATAATGCAGAACGCTGCTGGATCAGGCCACAGCCCATCTGGTGCAGGATCCTGTCCCACACAGGGGCCCACCATGTGCTTCTGGACATCTCAAGCAGAAGATGAAGGCAACACCTTCAGCTGCTTTCTCTAACTCCCTGCAAATGGGCTTTAGAGGCATCCTGCCTGCTGGATCAGGCCGTCAAGTCCAGCATCCAGAATTACACAGTATCCTACCAATTGCTTCTGGGCATCTCAATCAGAAGACAAAGGCAAAACCTTCACCTGCTCTCGGATCCCTGCAAATGGCCTTTAGCGGCATCCTGTGTCTCCCCCTCCAACCTGGAGGATGTACCTAGGCATCCATTCTAGCAGCCATTGATACACCTGTCCTTGAATTTCACTACAAGAACCTAAGAGGAGCCCTGCTGGATTGGGCCACACAGCCCATCTAGTCCAGCATCCTGTCCCACACAGTGGTCCACCAACTGCTTCTGGGCATCTCAAGCAGAAGACAAAGGCAAAACCTTCACCTGCTCTCCATGCCCTTCAAATGGCCTTCAGGGGCATCCTGCCCGCCTCCCCAACCTGGAGGCAGTATCTGGGCGTCTGTTCCAGTAGCCATTGACACACCTGTCCTCCATGAATTTGTCCAACCCTTTCTTAAAGCTACCCAGGCTGGTTGTTGTCACCACCTCTGGTGAATTGGCAGACAGGGCTTCTCTCTCCCTTTGAAACTGGGGAAACTTCACGCCCTGGCTGTGAGGTTGTGATGGGGGTTGAACATGCACCATGTGGTGTGGAGGACGCTTTCAGTGTGACCAACCGCTGCCAGTCCCTCTTCACTTAGGAGCCCATGGTCCACCCATCTCTGTTCATCCCACTGAGGTGTTTTCCCCCTTCGGAGAGGACCGTGACCTGGTGGTTTCTCGCTTTGAAACACGCAAGAAACAAGAGATGTCAGTGGCTCCTAGAATGGATGCCTAAGGACATCTTTCGGGCCGTGGGAACAAACAGGACACCTCTAAGGCCATTTGCAGGAATTCAAAAGCAGGAGAAGGTTTGCCCTTGTCTCTGCTTGAGGTGCCCATGGGCAGTTGGGAGGCCACTGTGTTAAGCAGGATGCTGGACTAGATGGGCTGTGGCCTGATCCAGTAGGGCTCCTCTTGGGTTCTTAATGACTAGATGGGCCATGGCCTGATCCAGCAGGGCTCCTCTTAGGTTCTTATGGACTAGATGGGCTGTGGCCTGATCCAGCAGGGCTTCTCTTGGGTTCTTATGGACTAGATGGGCTGTGGCCTGATCCAGCAGGGCTCCTCTTGGGTTCTTATGGACTAGATGGGCTGTGGCCTGATCCAGCAGGGCTTCTCTTGGGTTCTTATGGACTAGATGGGCTGTGGCCTGATCCAGCAGGGCTCCTCTTGGGTTCTTATGGACTAGATGGGCTGTGGCCTGATCCAGCAGGGCTTCTCTTGGGTTCTTATGGACTAGATGGGCTGTGGCCTGATCCAGCAGGGCTCCTCTTGGGTTCTTATGGACTAGATGGGCTGTGGCCTGATCCAGCAGGGCTTCTCTTGGGTTCTTATGGACTAGATGGGCTGTGGCCTGATCCAGCAGGGCTCCTCTTGGGTTCTTATGGACTAGATGGGCTGTGGCCTGATCCAGCAGGGCTTCTCTTGGGTTCTTATGGACTAGATGGGCTGTGGCCTGATCCAGCAGGGCTCCTCTTAGGTTCTTATGGACTAGATGGGCCATAGCCTGATCCAGCAGGGTTCCTCTGAGGTTCTTATGGACTAGTTGGGCCATGGCCTGATCCAGCAGGGCTCCTCTCTGGTTCTTATGGTATAGATGAGAAGTGGCCTGATAAAGCAGGGCTCCTCTTAGGTTCTTAGGGACTAGATGGGCCATGACCTGATCCAGCAGGGCTCCTCTTGGGTTCTTATGGACTAGATGGGCCATAGCCTGATCCAGCAGGGTTCCTCTGAGGTTCTTATGGACTAGTTGGGCCATGGCCTGATCCAGCAGGGCTCCTCTCGGGTTCTTATGGTATAGATGAGAAGTGGTCTGATAAAGCAGGGCTCCTCTTAGGTTCTTAGGGACTAGATGGGCCATGACCTGATCCAGCAGGGCTCCTCTTGGGTTCTTATGGACTAGATGGGCCATAGCCTGATCCAGCAGGGTTCCTCTGAGGTTCTTATGGACTAGTTGGGCCATGGCCTGATCCAGCAGGGCTCCTCTCGGGTTCTTATGGTATAGATGGGAAGTGGCCTGATAAAGCAGGCCTCCTCTTAGGTTCTTAAGGACTAGATGGGCCGTGGCCTGATCCAGCAGGGCTCCTCTTGGGTTCTTATGGACCAGATGGGCCGTGGCCTGATCCAGCAGGGCTCCTCTTAGGTTCTTATGGACTAGATGGGCCATAGCCTGATCCAGCAGGGTTCCTCTGAAGTTCTTATGGACTAGATGGGCTGTGGCCTGATCCAGCAGGGCTCCTCTTAGGCTTTTATGTTCTAACTTCTTCCAAGGGGGATCTGAATTCCCAATCCATCAGTCAAAATGATGCAGAGCAGGAAGGGTTGGTCCTCTCTGGCACATTTCTGAGTGTGTCATTCATCCCCCCGTCTGAGAAGGAGCCTTCTATTTACTGAGAACTATCATGGGAAAGGGGAAAAAAAAAAAGAAAGAAAAAGAAAAAGCCATGCCTTTCCAAACAATTTCTGGGCAAAGCCTGTCCCTATGGTTTTCGTCTGACTCAGCCCGGCCTCAGTGTGAATTTGTTAAATCCACATTAAGAGCCCCAAACTGTGGCTGTTTGTTTTTGCTAATTCAAGACGGCCCTGAGATCAAATTGGGATTCCATTGACTCGGGGACTCCTGTTAATTAATAAAGCCTATTTATTTTCTTACGGATGCTTATAGCCTGAGGGTCACATTTAGCATAATTGTTATTTCAAACAAAAACAGAAGATGACTTTGGACTCCGAAAGAGGGAGAGAGAGAGAATGGGAGAAGGAAAGAATTAGCGGCTCTTGTTTTTCGTCCCTTTAGGCCATTTCAGGCTCCTTAGATAAGGGGAAACAAGGAAGCCAGAGCAGAAAAGAGGAAGAGGAAAAGGCTCTTAGAACTAGGGGTTGCAAGGATATTCAAAATATTCATTATTCGATTGAATTTGGCCAAATTCGGACATTCTAATTCAAATCGAATTCAAAGTCGAAATGAATGTTTTGATACATTCCTATGTAGCTCTGTTACAGATTCGTATGGGTTTTGTATGGGATTCGTATGCGAATTCATCGTGAACATTTGAAGGGCACCTATTTGAATGAATACAAATTTTCTTGCGTTCGATTAAATATGAATCAGTAGGGGGGGAAAAAAAACATTTGTGCATTTCCCTATTTCCAAACACTCACGATTGTGCAGAGTCGCCGAACGACAATTCCAGTGGAGCGCTCCGTTTCTGGGCAGGTCCTTTTTATGGGACAGAGAAGGCTGAAAAAACTGCCCATGGCCTCAGCTGTGGTGGCCCCCAACATGGGATTCCGCAGTGGTTGGGGGAGAGAAGAAACCTGGTTCAGATGTTCCTCAAACACGAGGCTGCCTCTGAAAACAGCCTTGAAGCCTCAGCCAATGTAGAATGCAGCAGCCAGGGTAGCTACCTGCCCAATTCAAGGTATCAGCCTTAACCTAGAACGCCCTAAATGGCTCGGCCCCAAAGCATCTAAAAGAACACTTCCTCCCATATCAACCTGTCTGTGCCATGAGATCCGCGCGGAGAACCTCCTGGTTGTACCACCACCTTGGGTAGCTGAAAGGTCGAGTATCCAGGATAGGGTCTTCTCAGTGATGGCCCCCAAATTATGGAGGGGTGTCCCTCCTGAGCTGCACCAGGCACCTTCGCAGCACATGTTCAGGAGAGCAGGGAAGATGCACCCATTTTGCTGAGGAAATCGCTTCCCCTCCCATCTTTGGGTACCTGTTGCTATTTTTGTGTGTCCATTTGACATTTGTAACATTTGTTTTATTGCTGTAACCTGCCTTGAGACCTTGGAATCAGGTGCGATAAAAGGGCAAATATAACTAACTAACAGCGGTGTGCAAGAATGCAATTTTCGACATTTGATTCATAATCATTCGAATATTCAAAAATCCAAATTCGTACGGATAAGGAAGAACGAATGCGCGGACATTTGAATGAACACGAATATTGCGAGTTATTCGAGTGAATAATTTGGACATTCCTATCCGTACGGGTGTGTTTGCATCTCATTCACACCCATACGCGTCCTGTATGCATCCCGTAGGGATGGATGTGAGATGCATATGGTACTCACGAGATGTGTGTGTACCCGTATGGATTTGAATGTCTGAATTATTCGTACTAATAACTCGCAATATTCGTATTCATTCAAATGCGGAAATCTGGACATTCGATTTGTATATGGATGTCCAAATTCGTCTGAATCCATCTGAAGACCAGATATTTTGAATATTCATGCCTTTCCCTTCTAATTCACTCACACATCTGCCATGAATCCAGGGGTGTTTTTCCACGGTCACTTGAAATACCCATTAAGTACCCATGGCACTGTTGTACCCATTAATGGGTACTTCTAGTGCCAGTGGAAAAACACCCCAGATTGCACTTGATATGGATCGAGAGCAGATTAAAAGTGGATTCAGGTCGGGGTTTGACGCTTTCGGAGTGCTGATTTGTTAACAAATACGTCCCTGATATGTATTCGTTTGTATCAGATATTCATACAAATTTGTATGAATATGTTCGCATTGAATAGAATCCTGCCACACTCAAAGGGGATCCATTCAAACGAATACGGATTCCCTAACACACGATTCGATACAAATCGAATGTCAAAACCCCCCATTCATGCGCATCCCTAGTGCACATCCTACCGTGGCCTGATGGGAGTTTTGCCCTCCGTGGATCACCAGCTTGCAGGGGAAAGAAAGATCCTTGCCTTCCCCTTTCTGTTCGCCTCCCTTTCTCCTCCCCCTGGGCAAAAGAGCCTGAGTTTTTTGGACCCAGAGGAGGAAAAGTTACTTACACTGAATTTTCCACATGCTCGCCGAGGAATGAAGATGCATTTCCAAGAATAAGACTGGCTCATTAAGGAGAGTCAAAAATAAGTTGGCGCCATCTTCCCTTGCTTCTCTCCCTTGCCCAAGGTTGGATCGAGTGTTGCATTTTGGAGCCAGCATGAAGCAGACAAGAGGGAGACAGCCAAGCTGAAAGACTTTGCCTGAGAAATCCACAGCGCGGCCCGTTCTTCCATCTTGGCTCCCTTCTCCCGAAATCTCATCAGGAGGAAAATGGGTCACTCCCAGGGGCGGCCGAAAACAGCGACGCCGAGGGATTGGGGTGTTGACGGATTATTTATTTATTTATTATTTGTATTTCCATCACGCCCTACGCCCAAAGGTCTCCACGCAGGTAGCAGCGTTTAAAAAACATATTAAAACAATAACAATATATATGAAAACAACAGTGTCCGAAACTGGAAAGGGAAAAGTGTTTTCCCATTTAACCAAAGGCTGGGGGAAAGAGGTGACTCTCCACTGCCTTCCTAAATGTGTACAGTGAAGGAGACAACTATTCCATAGCTTAGGGGCCACCACTGAGAAGGCCCTCTCGTGGGTGCTCACCCTTTTTTACTATTGAGGGTGGTGGGACAACCAGGAGGGCCCCCCTTCCAGGTCTTAAGGCACAGGCAGGTTGATATGGGAGAAGGTGTTCCTTCAGATATTTGGGGCCCAAGCCATTTAGGGCCTTATAAGTCAAAGTTAACACCATGAATTGAGCTCGGTAGTGAATTGGCAGCCAGTGCAACTTATAAGACCGGCGTGATGTGCGTCTGGCCACCTGTCCCAGTGAGCAATCTAGCAGCTGCATTTTGCACTAGCTGCAGCTTCCAAGCTGTCTTCAAGGGCAGCCCCATGTAGACCGCTTTACAACAGTCTAGTCTGGAGGTTACCAGAGCGTGGATAACTGTGGCCAAGTCATCTCTGTCCGAAAAGGGCTTCAACCAGCCGTAGTTGGGAATAGGCACTCTTGGCCACAGCCTCCACCTGAGCTTCAAGTGTCAGCCCAGAGTCCAAGAACATCCCCCAATTGTGCGCCTGGCTCTTCCAGGGCATTGCAACCCCATCGAGGTCAGGGTGTCTCCCAACCACACGGACCCAAGACCCTGTGACCCACAGCCCTCCATCTTGTCTGGATTCAGATTTAGATTATACTTCCACTGTCCCACAAAAGCTCAGAATGAGGTTAGAAACAACTGACAACACAACCTTTGAGAAAACAAGGTGTGAAGGGCTTGGAGTTCTCTGCATGGTTCTCCCCAAGGGCTCTAAGGAAGAAAAACTCTCTGGCGAGTGAGAAGGCTAAAAGGATGGCAGAAGGAGAAACCTAACGCCTGGCAGATGTTAGAAACACCAGAACATGAGAAATGTGCTGCTGGTTGAGACTGGTGAACCATTCAGTTCAGCGGCTTGCTCTTAGAAAGCCTTTCCACACTTATGTGTAAAACGGTATCAGTGAGGCCTAGCTCTTCTGCACTTTGGGGTGGAAGAGAGGTGCCCCCTCTCCCCACTAGGCCACTCTGTCCAGTTTAACAGGGGGATCCATTTTCGGCAGCACACCAAATCTTCCAAACTCAGAACTTATCCTGTTTTAAAGGCCTAATCTAATTCGGAGCCCAGAGCATACAGAATGCTGCCACTCGGAACATTTTGTGCATGTTCTCTTCCCACTTTTCAGAGACGGCTATTGTTTTAATATATTATTATTATTATTATTATTATTATTATTATTATTATTATTATTATTATTATTATTATTATTATTATTATTATTATTATTATTATTTTAATATATATACTTAGTTTTTAAATGTTTGTTACCTGCCCTGAGACCTTTCGGTATAGAAATGTGAATAAATAAATTCCCAGAGCCTGCTACCATATCTGGGCTGCAAACATCCAGGAGACCGCTAGATGGCAGAAGAGAGTTCAAAGTTTTTACGTGGTTCTCTCCTGCCATCTAGTGGCCATTCAACTTTGTGAAGCCCAGATGGGGTAAAAGAGTTCTGCCTTCCATTTAAGCTCACGGTCTGGTGATTTATGTGATCAAGTCTGTAAAATCTAAGGCAACATTACTGAAAATATTCTAGCAATGCCTTCTTCTGGATTTATTATTTTTTAAAAGTAAAATTCTGGTCAGTAGATGCTGTAGCATTCCGGTAGCATTAAAGGCTGCTTCAAATAAATGGGCCATGGGTTGAATGCAGCCGTGGGCCTGTTCCAAATATTGAAATAGGGTATGAGTCGCCATTTCCACGGACATCCCTAATTGCAAAGCACAAATGCCAAGGAAATTCTTTACCTTCACTTGTACCTGGGGCTCACTCTAATATCAATTTCTGAGTACAGTGCAAGAGTCTACAGCTGTGGTCATACCTAGGGTTAATCCGGCTTCCATCCACTTTCAGAGTGAGAGGATACATCAGCAGAGTGACCAGTAATTTTCTTTCCACGTTGGTTGTGGTCACACCTAAGGTTTAATCCAGCTTCAGTCCAACTTCAGGGCAAGAGAACACATCAGCAAAGCGACCAGTAATTTTCTTGCCACGTTATCTATCCCAAAGGTGAATTTTCCGAGTTATTTAACACTGAAGGAAAACAGCTTCTCACTTTGCTGATGTATTCTCTGAAAGTGGACTGAATCTGGATTAAACACTGGCTGCATTCACACTGAAGGCTTAACCCGGCTTCAGTCCACCTTCAGAGCGAGGGAACACCTCAGCAAAGTGACCAGTAATTTCCTTTCCGCATTATCTATCCTGAAGGTGAATTTTCCGAGTTATTTTACATTGAAAGGAAACAGCTTGTCCATTTGCTGATGTGTTCTCTCGCTCTGAAAGTGGACTGAAGCTGGATTAAAGCTTAAAAGTGTCACCAAAGCCTCTGTCTTCTGGCCACATCGTGGCTGCCAAAATTTGACACATAGCAGAGGAATCCAGGGTAGCTCTTCTCCAAACCAAAGGGCAGTTACAAAACTATTCCAAATTTCAAAACCGTGCCAGAATAACGCCCCAACGCCGCCGCTGCCGCCACTCTCACCACCACCATCAGGGAACAAATGGAAGCCAGATGTCTGCACTGCAGAAAAACTGCGGCCCAGTGTAGTATTTCAGTGGAGAGATTTAACACACAAAACAGGCATCTCTTTGGGCTGTCTGTGCCTTTCCGGGTTAGGTTTCCACGGACACTCAGACGGCTCTTCCGGGTTTAACATCATGGGGTTTCGGTAGCCCATGTTAACTTTGGGAAGCTCAGGCGTGATTAAGAACAAGAGGGGAGCTGGGGGGCAGGAAAAAAGGTTTCCAGGAGGCTGAAGTGAACCCACTGCTCTCACTCTGTGTGTGTGTGTGTGTGTGTGTGTGTGTGTGTGTGTGTGTGTGTGTGTGTGTGTGTGTGTGTGTGTGTGTGTGTGTGAAAGAGAGAGAGAGAGAGAAACAGCAGCATTGTCAAGGTTGCTCTGGAATCCTGGCTGTGGCTCAGTGGTGGAGGAAAATGTCAACAGAGGGCTGCAGGCTCAATCCCCAGCGTCTCTCTGGAAGCAGGGAATGGCAAATCTCTTCTGTATTACTGTCAAGAAAACTGCATAGAGTTGCCCATGGAGTCTGAGAGTGGATCAAACCAGAAACTCTCTGCTTTCCAAGGAGTTGATTCCTCCCTCCCTCCTTCTGGATTCCTCTCTCCCTCCTTCTAGATTTCCTCCCTCCTTCCCTCCTTCTATATTTCCTCCCTCCTTCCCTCCTTCTATATTTCCTCCCTCCCTCCTTCTAGATTCCCTCCCTCCTTCTAGACTTCCTCCCTCCCTCCCTCCTTCTAGATTTCCTCCCTCCCTCCCTCCCTCCTTCTAGATTTCCTCCCTCTCTCCCTCCTTCTAGATTTCCTCCCTCCTTCTAGATTTCCTCCCTCCCTCCCTCCCCAAGAGGAGGATGAGGTTGCTTTGTTCAAGACGAACGCACAACCAGGTTGAGTCTGATGGATCCCCCGGACCTCCTCCGTTTCTCTGCTCTACAACAGGGGAGAGCTTGAGTCCGACGCGCAGCGCGACCAAGCGGAAGAAAAAGCAGCGGCGGAACCGCACCACCTTCAACAGCAGCCAGCTCCAGGCCCTGGAGAGGGTGTTTGAGAGGACGCACTACCCAGACGCCTTCGTGCGGGAAGAGCTGGCACGCAGGGTGAGCCTCAGCGAAGCCCGAGTGCAGGTGAGGAGACGAGAGATGAAATGGGTTCAGTGGACGGACTGAGGTCCCGTCCGCACCGGCCCTCCTTCTGGATTAGAACCTGGAATAGGGCCCTGCCATCCACATGTGGGTGCCGGTGAAGGCAGGCTCTGCCCGGGGCGGGTGGGATCAAAGTAACTCTTCCGCTCCTCATCTGCCCCAGGTGTGGTTCCAGAACCGGAGGGCCAAATTCCGCCGCAACGAAAGGGCCGTGCTGGCGAACCGGTCGGCATCGTTCCTCAAGTCCTACAGCCAGGATGCGGCCATTGAGCAGCCGATGGCCCCTCGGCCGACCACCTTGAGCCCAGACTACCTTTCCTGGTCAACCACTTCGCCATACAAGTAAGTCCAGGTGAAGGATACAAGGACCTAAGAGGAGCTCTCCTGCTGGGTCAGGCTGCAGCAACCTTCACCTGCTGTTGCTCATTTCCCACACTAGGGATGTTCATGAATGTTCTAAACATCTGAAATTCAATCGAATTCGATCCAATGTGGACATTCGAGTTCAAATAGAATGTCTTCACATTCTCATTTAAACATTCGAGTGAATTTCAAATGGTCCAAAACATTTGTTCCAATGATTCAAATAATTCAGATACAAATGCAGACAGGTACAAATATCATACATATCTGCACGTACTTTCGCTCATAATACGGAACGAAAACGGGATGCATACGGGATAAAACGGGATGCATATGAAATGCGTACAGATACGTATAACACATATGAACGTTGTCGACATTCGTATCTTCAAATTCGTATCTAACATTTGAACAAATAGATTCAAATGTATCGGATTCGAATCAGAATCAATTTTTGTTGCATTTGGATTCTAAACGTTCGAATCGAACTGAATGTTTTGACATTCGATTCGCCTTGAATTCGAATGCAAAAAAATTTCATGCACGCCCCTGACTTCACACCTGATCAACTATTGGTGATGTTTTATGGAGAGAGGGCACGCTTGGAGGCTGCCGCGGCCTTATGGACATGTGTATGCTCTTCCCCAGATGTTCACTACTTTTTCACTACCGGCATAAGTGCGATTAAATCTCTGGCCTAGGACTATAGGACTGACTTGAATTCTATTGTGCCAGCAAAGCAGCTCAGGAGTTGGAGAATCCTGGGCTTTTACCCCCTTACCATGTTCCCAGCTGCTATCATGCCTTGCTTTGACTTCACACGTCTTCTTGTATTTCCATTCCCAAATCCAATCACATAAATGGAAAAATCTCCTTATTCACACACTGGAAAACTCTGAGTGAATATTCATATTCTGCCGTGTTTTGCTTGTGCAAAAGGGCATTTTAAATGGGGAAAAATTTGTGAAAACATCTCAACAATATTTGAGTGTGAATGTGGAAGTCTGGGCATTCGACTTAACGAATCTGCAATGAAACATATTTTGGGGCGCTCAATTTGATAGCGAAACGAATGCGAATATTCGTATTCTTCCATGTTTTGGTTGTGAAAAGGGACTTTTTAAATGGTGAAGACAATTTGTGGAAACATCACAAAAATGTTTGAGTGCGAATGTCTGGACGTTGGACTTAACGAATCTGCAGTGTAACAAATTTTTGGACGTTCGATTCGATAGCGAAACAGAGGTGAATTTTTTAAATGCATACTCCTAATGATCTCTTCTTCACTTTTCCCCTCCCATTCCTCACCAGCAACACAGTGCCTACGTACAGCTCCAGTAGTCCCACCACACCCACCCAAGGGGTGAACATGGCCAACAGCATCGCCAGCTTACGCCTTAAAGCCAAAGAGTTCAGCCTCCATCAGAACCAGGTGCCAACCGTGAACTGACAGTCGGGCGTGTGGCGGACACCAGCCTCACCTTCCTTCCTCAGTTGCTGCAGACAGGATATCCTGTGCCGCCAGCTCCAAGGCCAAATTCCTGCGCCACCAGGATCTCCATGATTCGGTCACCAGCAACAACGCCCCGCCCTCTTCCTGCGCCCTTCCATTATTTCCTTCGCAGCTTCCTTCCGGGAGGAAGAGAGAGACGCAAAGGACTTCAGAAACTTTGAGATGTTCTGGTGATGAGCAGGACATCATGTCCTGTATTTGGGGGAAGAAGAGGGGAAAAAAAGAGGAAGGAAGGAAGGAAGGAAGGGGATTTTTTTTAAGAACAACATAGTGGACTCAATAATGATCCCAGAAGAAAGAACTTGCAAATATTGGCTTTGACATAAAATAATGACACACCACATTCCTTCCCCAGGAAAGCCTCATGGGAAATTTGATTGCAAACTTGAAATGACCGGATGGCCAACAAACAAGAAAATGCTCAGAGGGGCAGGCTAGGGAGGTCATGAGGTTGCTCCATAAATGGGAGGTCATGAGGTTGCTCCATAAATTGAGCATCCTACCATCTTTACCCATGGCTGGTTTGTTTGGCAATACTTAAAACAGCTCAGGGAGGGATGAAGGAAAATGACATTTGTTTTCACCTTGTAGGGCCACCATACTCATCAACCCCACCTGCAGCTGTGTATTTAGGAATAACTGGAAGTCTATCAAAGTTCTCCAGAACTTCCTCCTGACCTCATCTGTTTTGCATCTGAAGCTTAACAGAGGTCTCCACAAGAGCTTAACAGAGGTCTCCACAAGAGCTAAGAGGATAAGGATCTGTACCTCCAAATTGTGGGCCATGGTCCCCTGCTGGGGAAAGCTGAGGTGGTGAAAGGACAGGATGTTGAAGATGTCTTGGATTTATGGAGGCACCAAGTCTTCAATGTGAATTTGTCTGATAGTATGTGTGTCAATAGATTTGGGAAGACTCAGTCTTCTGAGAAGTTAAGGGTTAGGCCTAAGCTTAGAGGATGAGAAACAAGAGTGGTAGTTTGTACTTGGGAAGGAGAGAGATCTTCCTGGAAATCGTGTGGGCCTCATGGGCAGCCAACAGACTGGATTTCCCAGGAAGATCCCAGAGTGGTAATGTTGGAGGAGATCTGGACACCCCTTTGGGTGTGCCAACCTTAGCTCCTCCCTCCTGAAAGGACCTTCCCAAATAGCGTGTTGGAGGACACGTAAAATGGTGCCCACCACCCTGAAGAAGTTCCCACAAGTTTCACCAAGTTCCATGTCCCGTTTCTGAAGATTACTGAGATCTTCTCTTCACTACATATTCATGGGGGGAGAGGAGTCATGGTACGGCTGCCATACGTGGTCTTCTCTTATCTGTGAGTTTAAGAGGTGAGTGGGGTGGTGACGCCTCTGGAACCCACAGTTGGGAGAACAAATATGGTAATTTTAAAATAAGTGGCAAAGTTCAAAACTTACATGGACTCTTGGTTGAAAGCCAGGTGGTAAGAGTGGGGAAAGCCAAACCTTCTGTTCTCCCAACAACAGACACCCTGTGAGGTAGGAAGGGCTGCGAGGGCTCAGAAGAGAGCTGTGACTAGCCCAAGGTCACCCAGCTGGCTTCATGGGGGAGGGCAGAATCAAACCCAGTATTCCCAGATAAGAGTCCGGCTCCCTAACCACTAGAGGTGAATTAGTTGGCTGGTTTCCATCCAAGTAAACTTCTGCAGGGGATCAAAAATGGCCGACCTGTGAGCTGTTTCGGGCCCGCTGCAAAGCAGCATGGGTAGAAACGACCATGGCTGCGAGAGGGTTCCAGAGCCAGGGACCCCCTCAAGGTGTAGACCATCCACCATCTTCATGATGGGTTCCACATCTCCTATTCAGGAGGTGTCCAAAATCGCGGAGATCTGGTTGCAGCCTGCCTTCCTATTTCCCACACTTTGCAGATGGTTTGCCTACAATAGGTTTTCGGCATTTGATTCGAAACAAAATCGAATGTTCGAAAATCCATATTTATTTGAATAGATCCCCATCGAATGTGGCAGGATTCTACTCGTTACAAATGTGTTCGTATGAATTCGTATGAATTTCCGATACAAATGCATAGGTATCCTGGGTACAGATCCTGCATACAGATCCTATACAAACACATACATATCCAATACGTATCCTATACCAATGCATATGTATCGATACATATCCCGATACGTATCCCCAGTTTAACGAAGGTACGGACAATTTTACGAGTGTCCCAAAACATTCGGATCCATACTAATGTTAATGCATGGATGTTATCACATTCAATTCGTGTAGAAATGCCCAAATTGGTACAAATTCATACGAATAACGAATCTTATGAATATTCATGCACATTGCTACCTACGACTTTAAGCCGTTAAGTTAGATCCTGATGGTGCATGAATGTTGAAGAGATCAGGGCCTTGGGTTTATGGAAGGGTAACAAATAATTCTGCTGTGGGAATTATTGGGGCTGTGAGAGCTCAGAAGAGAGCTGTGACTAGCCCAAGGCCACCCAAATGGCTTCATGGGGGAGGGCGGAATCGAAGCCGGTACTGCCAGATAAGAGTCCGGCTCCCTAACCACTAGACCAAACTGGCTCTCCACGTGTGGTAGAAATGGCAAACGGCTTCTGGATGGAGATTGTCCACATGAACCCAGAAAGTACTTTGATTGAGGATTCTATTGTGTGTCTTGCAACTATGGGGGACATTTCTACCTGCTCATCTGCCAAACAGACCTGTGAGATCCCCGGAAGGCCAGGAAAGGGTGTATTTCTTTTCAAAAGACTGTGGATTCACATCAGTACTGCCCAAATGCCCCAGCAGAGGGCAGCAGTAGACTAGCTTGAGCGTAGAAGAATGCGCCTTCTATCTCCAGCATTTCTACGGCGGTATCTTCAACCAAGCAAGCGGAAGGCAAAGACTGGGCCAAGTGTTTGTCCAACCTGAAGGTCAAACGAACACCAAAAGGCTGCAATAATTCATGCGATTATGCTGTGCTGTGTTGCTGCTGGCTTGGGTTTGTGGCCTCAGATGGAAACTACTGATCCGTAAGATCATTTTCAAACGCCGCATTGTGCTTCAAACGCAGCAGCGTCCGTCGGTGGGACTTGGGAATAATTACTTCCTCCAAAGAGAAAGACTGAGGTAGCCACAAATAAAAGTCCAAATTTGCCAAGGGTGTCTGGTCTTCTTTTGCTTTTAAGGAAAGAAAAACACCACAGGTGGGTTTGGGGGTATTCGGCTCGTAATGAATCGAATGTTAGAAAATCCGTATTCATTTGAATATATCCCCTTCGAATGTGTTAGGATTCTATTCGATACAAATGTATTCGTACCAATTTGTACAAATATCTGATACGAACGCATACGGATCCTTCATGCAGATCCTGGATACAGATCCTAAATATGTATCCTGGATATGTATCAACACATATGCATTGGATACGTATCTTATACAAACACGTATGTATTTATATGTATCCGATACATATCCCTGGTTTAACAAATGTACCAACTATTTTACGAGTGTTCCGAAACATTCGTATTCGTACGAATGTTAATGTACAAATGTTGTAACATTCGATTCGTACAAATAACGACCGTTACGAATATTTGTTCACACCCTACTGCTGGCTAACGCAGCGTCTGCACCGTCTCTCTGAATACCACACGTGGCACCACCCGGTCCACTGCCTCATGCTGCCCTCGATCTGGATCTAGCTAATCCGGATTCACGTATACGGATTAAGATGGTAAGTGCAGAAAGGGACGGAGGTCTGTTTGAGCTAAATCCTGACACCAGTGAGATCCAAGACTATTTCCATCTTCCATCACACGCACAAATCCCACTAAACCTAAGAAAAAGGTACAATAAAACTGAAACAGCAGGTTTCAGGCACCAAATACTGCGCAAAAGAATGTTCATGTGGTCTAAGCCACTTTAGGGAAGTAAAAATGGTCACCATTTCCCAAGTTTTGCAACGACCTAAAAGAACCATGACCAAGGTTTGAATGTGCTCCCGTAACATGTGGTTTTGACTATCCGTTAGGACTGGTACAAACACCTTTGGCCAATCCATGGGAGTCGGGGCTGTTAGACGTCTATTACAGTGGTTCTCAACCTGGGGGTCGGGACCCCTTTGGGGGTCGAACAACCCTTTCAGAGGGGTCGCGATGAGTCTCCCGCTGCCCTTCCCTCCCACCTCCCAGCTGTTCCACCCCTGTGGTTGGGGGTCTCCACAACACAACAGGAACTCCATTAAGGGGTCGCGGCATTAGGAAGGTTGAGAACTGCTGGTCTATTAGATTAGATGCCTCCGGTATGGCCGTGCATGAATGCAATTCTCAACATTCAGTTCATAAACAAATATTCAAAAATCTGAATTAGTACAAATAAGGAAAAACAAACGTCTGGACATTTGAATCGATATGAATACGTTTGTATCTATTCGTTTGAATAATTCAGACCCCTGCATCTGTACAGGTACATGCGGATCTCATACATACCCATTCACATCCTGTACGTATCCATATACATCCTGTTTTCATCCCGTACGGATGTGTACGGATGCATACAGGTACATATGAGATGTGTATGCACCCATACAGATACGAATGGCCAAATTATTGATACAAATAACTCGAAATATTTGTAGTCGTTCAAATTCTGGAAATCCAAACGTCCAGACGTTCGATCGGTATACAAATGTCTGAATTCATCTGAATTTGTACGAATAATAAATATTTTGAATATTTGTGCGTACCCCTAGCCTCTGGAAATAAGAGTCACTGGTCCACCCCCGAAGGGCAGCTGCTGGGAGGCTGTGAACAGGGTGGGCTATGTGCCCGTTCCCTGAAGGGATCCACTGGCTTTGGCGCTAGATAGAGGAGGGGCCCAATCCTGCAGCGTGTTTCTTATATTCTTGTTCTCCTGCTCCTCACTTTATCCTCATGACAACCCTGCGAGGCCTGCAGAGCTCAGCAGTAAAGGCCGCCCCACTGTTCATCAGGCAAGCTTTCACAGCCGAGTAGAGATTCAGACTTAGAAGCCTTTCTCGTTCTTATTCTGACACTGCCTCTTTTTTTAATGCTAAAGGTAATTGCACTAATATTTCTTAATTTGAATCTCAAGATAGAAACCCTGGGCACGAACCACACTCAGTTATGAAAGCTCAACTTGGCTTCCAAACCCATCCATCCCAGCCAGAACAGCCATTTTAGGTGTGACCTCCCATCTCCCTTTGCTGTGGGCCACATGGAACCCCCTCTTACCTTCCCCCACTCTAACCCTGCAAATTTTAACACTCAAGACCTCCTCGACCTCCTTTCTTCTTCACAGCAACTTTTTATTGTACATCCAGGGGGGAAAAAACCCCTGCAATCCCCATTCTGCTGCTCTGGGAAAGGTGTCTCCAGCAGAGGAAAGGGGACCACCAAGAGAGTAAAGTCAGTTGGCTGAATCAGCCAATTGGAGTGCCCTATCGTGATGACATCAAGCGCAACAAAAATGTCCAAAGTCACACCAAGGAAAGCAGAATCCGTCCATCTCCTCCTCCCTTCTGCGTCTCTCCTCGGTTTCTCTCCTCTTAATCACCAGAATTTCAGAAGCGCGAAGAGAATTTGGAGCGCCATGGAGAAGCAAGGAAGCTGCGCTACGCTGTACGCCACGGACCGCGTGGGCGCCCTCAGTTTCAGGAGGTAGGCCACAGTGTGGATGATGCGTCCCAAGAAGAAGATCAGGAAGTGGATTTGGGCCAACGCCGGGTTCGGATCCAGTAGCGAGTAGATAGCCCCCAGGAACAGGAATGGATAGATGTTCTCCATATCATTGCGATGAGCTCTGGGGTGGTCCAGCAGAAGGGGTGGGGAGGAAGAGAAAAAGAATAGCAAATGGAATATCAAGGGTAGTTTAAAAACACACCTTGCCCCTTGCTCTACAAGCTTCATTCATGGTATGAAGAGGTACGAGGGTGTGGAAGAGTTGTCCGAAGATGATACAACCCCAGGGGAATTCTCAAAGATGCTACTGATATGCATGAATATTTGTAATGTTCGTTACCTGTATGAATTCGTACAAATTTGGACATTCGGACACAAATCAAACGTTAAGACATTTGTACAAATTTTTTGCGCATTCAAATTTGAATCAAATCGAATATCCAAACATTCAACTCGATTCTAATGTTTAGAATCTGAATGCAACAAAATTCGAATTCGAATCGAAAACATTCAAATCTATTCGTCCAAATCTTAGATTCAGATCTGAAGATAGGAATGTCGACAACATTCGTATGTGCTATATGTCTCTGTGTGCATTTCGTACGGATCCCGTTTTATCTCCGTACGCATCCCATTTCTGTCCCGTACTATCGGCGCCCATTCATACAGATACGTACGTAATACATACTTATCTGTACATTTGAATGTTTCAAACCATTCGAACAAATGTTTCGCAACATTTGACATTCATTCGAATGTTTAAATCTGAATGTGTAGATGTTCTATTCGAGTTCGAATGTCCACATTCAACTGAATTTGATCGAATTTCAAAGGCAAAACCTTCAGCTGGAAATGGCCCTTAGAGGCTTCCGGCGTGTCTCTCTAACCTGGAGGTGAAACCTAGATATCTATACTAGTTAAGAACACAAGAGGAGCCTTGCTGGATCAGGCCACAGCCCATCTAGTCCATAAGAACCTAAGGGGAGCCCTGCTGTATCAGGCCACAGCCCATCTGGTCCATCAGAACCTCAGAGGAGTCCTGCTGGACCAGGCCACAGCCCATCTAGCCCATAAGAACTTAAGAGGAGCCCTGCTGGATCAGGCCACAGCCCATCTAGTCCATGAGAACCTAAGAGAGGCCCTGCTGGATCAGGCCACAGCCCATCTAGTCCATAAGAACCTAAGAGGAGCCCTGCTGGATCAGGCCACAGCCCATCTAGTCCATAAGAACCTAAGGGGAGCCCTGCTGTATCAGGCCACAGCCCATCTGGTCCATCAGAACCTCAGAGGAGTCCTGCTGGACCAGGCCACAGCCCATCTAGCCCATAAGAACTTAAGAGGAGCCCTGCTGGATCAGGCCACAGCCCATCTAGTCCATGAGAACCTAAGAGAGGCCCTGCTGGATCAGGCCACAGCCCATCTAGTCCTTGAGAACCTAAGAGAGGCCCTGCTGGATGAGGCCACAGCCCATCTAGTCCCTAAGAACCTAAGAGAGGCCCTGCTGGATCAGGCCACAGCCCATCTAGTCCTTGAGAACCTAAAAGTAGCCCTGCTATACCAGGCCACAGCCCACCTAGTCCATCAGAACCTTAGAGGAGCCCTTCTGAGTCAGACCACAGCCCATCTGGTCCATAAGAACCTCAGAGGAGCCCTGCTGGATCAGGCCACAGCCCATCCAGTCTATAAGAACCTAAGAGGAGCCCCACTGGATCAGGCCACAGCCCATCTAGTCCATAAGAACCTAAGAGGAGCCCTGCTGGATCAGGCCACAGCCCATCTAGTCCAACATCCCATCTCACACAGCAGCCCACCAATGGCTTCTGGGCATCTTCACAAGCCGTTGACTTCCTGCAAATGGCCTCCAGAGGCCCTGATTTGTCATGATCAAACTCAGTTACTGGGGCTCTAGAAAGAGGTTGGTGAATTTCTCCTGCCCGCTGATCTTCCAGAACTTGCAGGAAAGGGTGAGACACCTAAACCTATCGCTGTTCCCTTCAGCCCACAAGGAGAAGTACCTGGACCACTGCTGCCCTCTAGAGGTTGTATCCAGAATGACTCCTGAGTAGGGATGGGCACAATTATTTTTTGCATTCGATTTTGAGTCGATAAGAATATCCAAACATTCAATTTGATTCTGAATGCAACAAAATCCAATTCAAATCAAACACGTTCAAATCTATTCATTCGAATGTTAGCTCCGGATCTGAAGATACGAACGTCGACAACATTCGTATGTGTCGTGTTTTATGTGTCTGTCCACATTTCATACGCATCCTGTTTTCATTCCATACTATCAGTGCAAATGTGTACAGATACGTATGATATTCGTAGAGATGTGTGTCTACATCTGAGTCTTTCGAACCATTCAAACGAATGTTTTGGAACATGCAAAATGCATTAGAATGTTTAAATTCGAATGTGAAGGCATTCTATTTGAACTGGAATGCCCACATCCAATCGAATTCGATCGGATTTCGAATGTTTAGAACATCCGCTCTCCGCCTGGCTTCTTACTCAAAGGAAAAAGCCAGGCTGCCTTGAGAGCAAGGAAAGGTGGGAAGGGAACAAAATCTTCGGTGTTTTTCCACTGTCAGAAAGTACCCATTTTGCACCCATTTAGGACCCATTTGGGTGTGAGCCGGATGATCCCATTTCTACCACGGCACCCATTTGGGACCAGATTGTTTCCACTGCCGTGGGGAAAATCCAGATCTAATGGGTACATTTTGGCCTTTAATATGGATTTTCTGTAGATCCCATTAATGGGGTCTACAGTGGGGTCTTCTGCCAGAAAATCCAGATTAAAGGGAGCCTGTTCCCACTGGAAACAGGCAATGGGGTCCAAAGAAGGCTAGGGGGAGGGGAAGTCATTTCGAAGCCTGTGCAAAATAGCTCCAGAGTGCCTTTGAAGTCTGTGCTGATCTTCAAAGTGAACTTCGGAGTGACTCCGAAGTGACTCCAAAGTCATTTTGAAGTTCACTCTGAAGATCAGCACAGACTTCAAAGGCACTCGGGAGCTATTTTGCACAGACTTTGAAACGACTTCGAAGTGGCTTCGAAGACTGCCCCCCCCCCCCGCCCCCCGAAACACCTGGGGTAACGGACCGACCCCTTGGGGGGCACTCCGGATTCCCCACATGGGTGCAAAGCTGTTTCCACAGCAGGGGTGTTAGCACCCATTACACCTCCCGTGGAAACACATTGGGTGCTTCCCTTAATCCGGATCTACTAGATCTGGATTAAGGAACGTACCCATTCCTTACATCCGGATCTTCTTGGATCTGGATCTAAGGGCTGCAGTGGAAAAACACCCCTTATCAGCCTATTTGAGGTGTGCTTTTGGGGCAGCCTCCAAGAGATATAACTGGAGGCGACAACCCACATCATGCCAAGACAGACTAGACCGCATTCTCTCCAGCATCGGAAGGTTTCCGCCCACCGAGCTGAGTTCACCTGGCCAAAACCCAAGCCACAGACATCTTTGGACGGGCCCGCACACGCCTTCCAAAACAAACCTCTTGTTTTTATCCTGGCACAGTTGGCAAGCGCACACCTGATTTTAGCAGCAGCAGCAGCAGCAGCAGCGGGCATCATGGAAACTTCCTTCCATAAGGCAGTGCAGGAAATGAAATCTAACGCTGCTCCCAAACACACCTTTCCGATAGAGGTGGGTCTCCATTCCCTACCTAGGCACTGCCAACCTGGCTGACTCAGCAGCCCAAGTTCCAGTGGCACACAGATAATACGGGTGTGCGTGGAGGCAGTTCTCAGGATTCGATTCTAATCTGTTAAATTCAAATCTAACCGAATTCCATTTGAATTAAGCCAATTCGAACCTATTGGTTCTAATTTTTCATTCGAATTTGCTCTTATGTCGACAACATTCGTAGATGCCCGTACACATCTTCCCCAGATCTGAACACATCCATATGCATCCTGTAGTTATCCTGTATGCAACCCATTTTCAAGAAAACTGCAAGGGAGCCTGGGGAGGGATGGAGCTCAGATGTGGAGCCGAACAGCTTATAACTCCTGTTATAAAACCTTATTGTAACACAGGCTTTGCTTGAATTTTTCTTCTGTCCATTTTTTGCTTCCGTCCAACTTCCTACTTGGTTTAGTGGTTAGGAAGATGGACTCTTATCTGGGAATACCTGGTTCGATTCTGCCCTCCCCCATAAAGCCAGCAGGGTGACCTTGGGCTAGTCACAGCTCTCTTCCGAACTCTCACAGCCCCACCTGCCTCACAGGGTATCTGTTATGGGGAGAAGAACAGAAGGTTTGTCAGCCGATTTGAGCCCCCTTAATTGGGTGAGAAAAGCGGGGTACAAAAGCCAACTCTTCTTCTTCCTCCACAAAGCCATCTGGGTGACCTTGGGCTAGTCACAGCTCTCTTCTGAGCTCCCACAGCCCCACTTGCCTCACCGGGTTGTTCTGTTGTGGGGAGAAGAATAGAAAAGCTTTGTCAGCCGCTTTGAGTCCCCTTGGGGGGGGGGGGAGAACAGAAGGTTTGTCAGCCACTTTGAGTCCCCTTAAATGGGTGAGAAAAGTGGGGTAGAAAAGCCAACACTTCTTCTTCTTCTTCAAAGGCAAGATGTGTGTAACTTTCACTAGATGGCATACATTACACCTGTGTCCATTAGCATCACGGGATATTTATTTTGAAATCCGTTTGGGGCTGGGGGCTTTATTTTTTTGTGCTCGGTTTCCTACGGTTGCAAAATCCTTGACTTTTCCCTCTTTCATCTTCCTTGCAGTCTTTGGCAAGCAGACAGATGGAAGGAAAACCACCGTGGTCTCCAAAAGGCAGGCAGGCATGGCCCTCATTAGCCAGAGGCCAGAGCAACGTACACGGACGTTAACAGTTGCTAGAGCAACACAGCTGGATTGCATCGTTTCCCCAAAAAACCCCATTTATGTACATGCACACCTCGGCTAAATCCCAGAGCTGTTAATGGAGGTTGCGTAAGAGAAGGAGCCTGTTTCTCTCCATTGGCAACCACTTCCTGTCTTAAACCCAGCTAAGCTCTTCTGAGCGGGACATTATTAGAGCATATTCGTAGCACATGAATTTGGGCACATGAATATACAAATCGAACCTTACAATCTTTGTATATTAACTAGGGATGTGCAGAAATATTCAAACGCATTCAAAATCCGATCAAATTGACCGGATTTCCACATTCAAATTCGAATCAAATATCTTTAAATTAGAATTTAAAGTTTTCATCCGGATTTCGGTTCTATTGCTTCAAATTATCCAGACGTCCGTATGCGTACGGGTTTGTACACGATGCGTACTTGAAGATCCGCATCCATCCCGCATCCATACGCATTTGTACGGATCCGTATGGGATGAAAACGGGTTGCACACAGGATAACTACAGGATGTATACAGATATGTACGGGTGTGTACGGACCTGGGGAAGATCTACAAATGTTGTCGAATTTAAATGAAAAATTCAAATGAATAGGTTCGAATTTGCTTAATTCGAATCGAATTTGGTTAAATTCAAATTTTCATTCGTGCACACCCATAATATTAACATTCATACGAAGACAAACGTTTCTGGACATTTGTACGAATAGTTCAGACATCTGTTAGATTGGGGGTGTGGAAAGACAGAGCACCAGTCGCATCCGCAATGGATCCAGATTGCATTCGACATGGATCGACAGCAGATTAAAAGCGGATTCAGGTCAGATTTCACATTTCCAGAGATTAGATACGTTGCGAATATGTAGAGGATACGTAGAGGATACATATTTCTTTGCATTGGATATGTATCCGTTAGTTTCTGATACATATCGGATACGTATTCGTTCGTATCTGATACAGATTGGATCTTCATACGAATATGTACAAACGGATACAAATAGATTCGTATCGAATAGAATTGACCACAACTGAACACAAGAGACCTTTGGGTATGGGGCAGGATAGAAATGTAAATAAATAAACAAACAAACAAACTGCCATCTACTCGTACGAATATGGATTTCTGGACATTCAGTTTGTAACAAATTGAATGTCAAAAATGCATATGTGCGCGCCACTATTAGAGAGTGCGTGAACTTATTTCTTTCTCCTGGGTCTGGTTCGAGGAGAACCAAACACTCCTTTGTTTGGTTTGGATTGGAACCTTTTCAATACTAAGGGAAGATTTTGAAGAACGGAGGAAGTTGCGAATAATAAGCAACTGGAAGATGTAATACTAATGAGCGTTTGCAAATGGAAAGACGGAGTTTTGAAGCTGGGTTAAAACAATAAAAAATTGAGAAAAAAACCACAAATGCACAGACACAGAGAGAGAGAGAGAGAGCCTTCACCTCACAGAACCCTTCTTAAGTTGGAAACCAAAAGGCCCATAAAATCCCTTTGTTTACACCACAAAGCCAGTTCTTCTGCAAAGCAAACAATACGTTGTAAAGCCCTCCACACGTTCCCTGGGTTGAGACAACAGGGCCTGACTGTGATTTATGACTTCGGGGTGAAAGGATTTTGGGAGGAGGAGGAAACCCCATGAATCATCAAGTTCTCCTCAGGAAAAGAGCGGGGGGGGGGGGGTCCTGGTCACGTCTGGGGCCTCCTCTCCCCCTCTTTGGACAGGGCCGGACTGGCGCTCCATCAAGGGAGAAGAGATTGTAAGCAAACAGCCGCGCCCTGGACACTAAACACAGCTGGGCAGAAATGGCTCCTCAGACTGCCGCATCCTAGCAAGGGTGCGATCACACGGGATAAACTTTTGGCGCACTTGCCGCCCCTGCGGCACGGCTGACTGAGTTGGCCTGCAGCTGGAGTGGCAGACAGGTCGCTGGAAGGGGAGCAGGTTTTTAGGGCCTGGAATTCCACAACATGGAAGGAAGGGGGGCTTTGACGCATGCCGGGCGCTGTGGTGATGCTGTCCGGCTGTCCGGCTGGAGGGCTGCTTCTCTGCTTTCACCAGCATGATGCTATTTGGCGCTGCTGAAGCAAGTTTGGATCCCATCAGCTGTGTGGACAAATGCCAGGTCTCCTTGTGGTTCCCAAGACATTGCAAGTCTCTTGACTCCATGTATCTATCTTGCCTGGGGTCTTTCTCATCTTCTGCTTCAAAGCAGAATGTCCTTCCTTCCTTCCTTCCTTCCTTCCTTCCTTCCTTCCTTCCTTCCTTCCTTCCTTCCTTCCTTCCTTCCTTCCTTCCTTCCTTCCTTGCCAGTTTGGTCTAGTGGGTAAGGAGCCAGACTCCTACGTGGGAATACCCTCAGATACCTTTGTGCCCTCCTCCACAAAGCCATATGGGTGACCTTGGGCAAGTCACAGCTCTCTTCTGAGCTCTCACAGCCCCACCCACCTCACAAGGTGTTCTGTTGGGGGGAGAAGAACAGATTTGTCAGCCACTTTTGAGTCCCCTTAAATGGGTGAGAAAAGTGGGATAGAAAAGCCAACTCTCCTCCTCCTTTGCCATGAAGCCAGCTGAGTGTGACCTTGGGCTAGTCACAGCTCTCTTCTGAGCTCTCACAGCCCCACCCACCTCACAAGGTGTTCTGTTGTGGGGAGAAGAACAGAAGATTTGTCAGCCACTTTGAGTCCCCTTAAATAGGTGAGAAAAGCGGGGTAGAAAACCCAACTCTTCTTCTCCTTCAATGGCGGTGGTGGGCTTCAGAAACTGACTGGACGGGCAGCTCTCAGGGACATTCCAAGGGTTGATCTAGATGTTCTTCAAGGTCCCCCCTAACTCCGCCCTTCCACAATGCCTTGAATAGCAATTCTCTGCTCCCAGCATCTCATCTTTGCTCTAGACATGATGCTGTTTTTGTCTCCCTGTGGTTTGCGGTGACCTGGGCCAAGGTAGGTGACAGAGACAGTGCAGCATGAGTGCAAAGCCCCAAAGGGGAGTTTTAACAAGGGTGCAAAATCCCAGACAAAACATATTATGAATCACCCGTTTATGAGTCGCTGCCGGATTGCCTAAGCGCCTACGGCTGAGGACTCCTGATTTCAAAAATCTTTCGCTGCTTCCACTCTGGGCCTGCAGCCTTCCATGGCCCCTCCATGGCTCCCGTTGCGGGGCCACTGGGAGTGGGGAAAAAGGCCCTGCACACTTTGTCGTCAGTCAATGACTTTTTGGAGGCAGACCGTGTCAGACTGCGGCTTCGTGGGGCTTCTAGAAAGGGTTCGGAAGAGGCTCCCCTTCCAGCTACTTTGAATATTGCTAAATATTGTGTTTTATTGTCACAGGCCCTGAGATTTCTGGGTGTAAGGCAGGACAGATATATAGAGAAGCAGGATGTTGGGCGGAGAGATATGAATTGATAGACAGAGACATATGGATGGATGAACAGAGAGATGGACAGAGAGACAGGAATTAATAGAGATATGGCTGGATGGCTGGATAGATAGACAGATAGACAGATAGACAGATAGATAGGATAGATAGATAGATAGGTGGATAGGTGGATAGGTGGGTTGGATAGATGATAGGAATGAACAGGTAGATATGGATGGATAGATAGGGTGTTTTTCCACTGTCAACAGATGTACCCATTACGTACCCATTAATGGGTACTTAATGGCATTAATGTACCCATTAATGGGTACTTAATGGGTACTTCTAATGACAGTGGAAAAACAACAATAGAAGGATGGGTAGGAATAATAAAGACATATGGATGAATATGATTGGAAAGACAAGATAGATATGGATGGATAAATAGATAAACAGATATGGATGGATAAATAGAGAGACAGGTAGTTTGATTGATTTAAAAATGGGTAAACCTAGTCCAAGGACTATCTGCTTTCCAAACCCTGCTGAGCCTGGGTTCCTCCTCCCGTATCTTAGCAAGCGGCTGCCGTGACCTCAGTCTCCTCGTCATTTCTGGTGTTGGTTTCGCCTTTCATTCACCCCCCAGCCCCGGGTGGTGGGCAGGGTGACTTCGCCAGGGCGTCTAGACCTGCGACTCGAGGAGCTTAAAGAATTGCACAATGCGGGAAACGCCTGGGACTCCCTGACTTCCTGCCCCCTGTCCTGCTCTGCCTTCGTCAAAAGCTAATGGCCACAGAATCCCTTTCATTTCGCAAGGCGCGAGGCGGTCCAGGGAACCCCACTGATAAGAGATGCGCGGAAGCATGCAGCGCCTTGACCCTGCAGCTGTGACCGGAGCGTCCCCCGAGCTCCACCCACCCCACTCCCGGGCTTTGACAACTGGGCTCCGTTCCCACCGTGCTGGGGGGCCTCGGAAAACCCCCCAGAACCCTCCAGGGCCAAAGACCAACCTGAGACATCGCTCCACATCGGGGTCTTCTCTGTAGTACTGCAGTCCTCCGTGTCGCAAAGCATCCTCAGGGTTAGCAAATGCCTGGAGGAAGAGAAGAAATAGTCCAGTTTTATTGGCAGAGATACAGGAGTAGTTTGCCATTCCCTTCTCCCCAGGGGTCAAACCAAGGACCCTCTGCTTTCCAGGTGGTTTGCTCTTACCATTGAGCTGCAGCCACTCCCAAACTCCAAGAGCAGTTCTGTGCAGTTTTATTGGCAGAGCTACAGAAGTAGTTTGCCATTCCCTTCTCTCCAGGGGTCAGACCAAGGACCCTCTGCTTTCCAGGTGGTTTGCTCTTACCACTGAGCTGCAGCCACTCCCAGACTCCAAGACCAGTTCTATGCAGTTTTATTGGCAGAAATACAGGAGTAGTTTGCCATTCCCTTCTCCCCAGGGGTCAAACCAAGGACCCTCTGCTTTCCAGGCGGTTTGCTCTTACCACTGAGCTGCAGCCACCCCCAGAGACCAAGGGCATTTTTATGCAGTTTTATTGGCAGAGATGCAGGAATGGTTTGCCATTATGTCATCTTAATAGTTGCGATACCTCCATAAATTTTACCATGGAATTGGAAAGGGAAGGGGGTCTGCCATTTTTGGATGCATTTATTAACAGGAAAGAGGATTTGACAGTAGGTTTCAAGGTATATAAGAAACCAACACATTTGGATAGATATTTACACAGGGATTCAAACCATCATCCTTCGCAATAAAGAGGGATTATTAAGACCCTGATGACCAGGGTGGACCGTATAGGCAAAGAATATCACATATCACGAGAGAAGCAACGTGTGGAAAGGGCCCTGTTAGCTAATGGATATTCAATACAGGACATTGATTGAGCAACAATTCGCTAAGAATAAGCGAAAGGGTCAAACATTGGAGCGGCTAAATAGATGGAGAAGTTGGCTTTTCTTCCGTATACAAAAGCGGTGACAGATCACATTGGGAGAATACTCCGAGGTGTTGATATAAAAACTGTTTTCCACCTAACGAAGAAAATCAACCAAACGATCCGTAGTGTTAAAGATCCTGGACCCCCGTTCCCCACTGCTGGAGCCTATAAAATGCAACGTGGTTGCAAAAGGGTCTATACAGGTGCAACGAAAAGAAGCATCGCAACCCGTACGCCACTGCAGGCTCAGTCAATCTGACCAGTCTGCAGTGGCGGAACCTGCAAGGGAGAGGAGAAGCAACCAAGTCTTGTGCTGCACCTGTGAGACTGGCGCCTTTGCTAAAGCCTCCTCTAGGTGTGGGTTCCAGCTGAAGACGGAGGAATGGAGGGCTACCTGGGTTGGTGGTTGATGCTTCGCTGCAACTTCGGTTCAGTTTCTCCTTTGACGTTTTTGAGTTGCCTTGCAATAGGGTTTATTTTTCAGTTCACACTGTATATTGTAGTTATTTTAAGATTACATAGCTTATTATTAGAATTTGCACATTGCTTACGATCTATATTTGTTTTAGCCATTGAAACTGAGTTCCTTGCTTGCTTGTATTTACCTGCTCGATTTCTCTGATGTGATTATTGTATTTGCATTGCGGTTTTTCTCTGTTTGTTGCAAACCGCCTTGGGCAAAACTCGATTGGAAAGGCGGTATACAAATAAAAATGGAGTGGAATGGGATGGGATGAAAAGTGGTCACCACATTGATTTTAACAATGCTACAGTTCAATGAGTACCGGATGCTTGGCTGCCAGTCTAAAAACATGCAGAAAGGCCTCGACAGAGGATCCTGGCCAAAAATGTTACTGTTTTCTTAAGTAAGAAGGAGGAGGAAGTTGCAGGAGCTGGCAGCCGTTTTTGATGTCCATGAGCCCTATTTGCCTTGTATTTAGCAGTTGACTGATTCTCCCTAATTCACTTCTAATGTCTGTCTTGCTGGGTGTTTTCTCTCCTAGCAAGGCGTACTATTCTTGTTTCTTCTGAGGAAGCCTACAGTGAGCAGGTGAAACACATGTACAGATTGGGACTTATAAAGATTGGGACTTTTATGGCAGGGTTTTTTTTGTGTGTGTTATTTTAGTTTCCGTGTAGTTTTTTTTCAAGTATTTTTAGCATGGCTGTTTTACCTGAAAACTGCTCCAACCACCATACTGTACCCAGTCATGAAAGCCTTAATCTGCATAACCCTCTGCTTTCCAGGTGGTTTGCTCTTACCACTGAGCTGCAGCCACTCCCAGACTCCAAAGGCACTTCTATGCAGTTTTATTGGCAGAGATACAGAAGTGGTTTGCCATTGCCTAGTACTGGGAAAGGGGTGGAGATCAAGCTGTAGGGGTGAATAAATTAATTATACTTATTATTAAATTTAAAACTTCAGCTTGAATGAATGGTTGACATTCCCAGGCTAAAAAGCCTTAACTCTTCCCTCCAAATTAACGCCTGCCTGCCTGTGGTCTTTATCTTATCTTTTGCTACAGATGGCAGGCAAAGGAGTATTTACACTTACAAAACTAGTCAGCAACAGGGCATGGTTATGAGGATTAGATGAAATAAAGAACTTTAAGTAATGCAATTTGCTTCTATATTACCCTGCTTGCGTTAAGTTAGGCTGTGTCCCCAAGCAATAAAAAGCCTGCTAAAAAGCTTCTCTTGCCTCTGAGTGTTCCCATACCCGGCTTTTCTCTGAGCTTCCAGTGCCACAAACGGAGGAAAACCCGCGGAAAGAAAAGTGCACTTTAAAGAAGACTCACAGCACACTTTTTGGAAGCCGCGGGTTTTCCTGGCAGCATTTACCATGGAGACCCTCCGTGGCAAAAGGGGCGGGGATTGCCGCCTGCACACACAGACATAGAACATTCACACGTCTCCCAGAACTGCAGCAGCTTCCCTTCCTTTCCCTTTCTAAAGGTCAGAACTTTCAAAGAGCCAGAATTGTGGAGAATTGCAACATTGTTATCAGGTGTGAAGTGGGTGGATTGCTACAGTCACCGCTCCTGTACGAGGTGGATTTTGACAGTGATCAGAGGGAAAGTGTTGAGAGTGAATGAGCGAACGATTGCGCGGCCGATGGCTGCAGCCGCTGCCTTTCCTGGCACGGGAAGCCATTTCGGGGGGCGGAGATCTGGGAGACGAACAGAGAACCAATGGCTATTTTTCCTTTGGACTTGTCGGGGGTTTCTTCCTGGTTGTGGCCGCGCAGAGCGCAGTCCCTCCCCGTTCCCGCCAGCACCCTATCAACAAGAGAGGGGGCAGGGAGAAAAAAATGTGGGCAAAGAAAACATGCTTCCTTGGGGACAGTAGGTGCGTTTTAAGTGCGCGTTTTGCTGAGCCTCATGCAGACGCTTATTCTGGAATTGAACAGCACTTTTAAAGTCCACTGGAATAGAGGGACGATAGAGGGAAACTAGAGAGGCAAATAAGTTGCTTGGGGATGCAGCCTTAGAACTTTAATATCAGAGTAAAAATATAAATATAATGGTACTCTCTACCATTAATAGGGAGTAATCTAACAGCTAAAAAGTTGTTTGCAACTCCCTTTCGCTGTCTCGTAGGATACGCCTACACGACAGCTAAAACGCCTCTTAAGTGCCTTATCTTTAAACACAGACAAAGACTAGGCGCTAATTATTTGTGAGGATTTGTAAAATCTTTGGTACTTTAGCTTCAAGAAACTCAAGGCTAGCAGAGTGACAGAAGAGAGGTTGTCCAATTTAGGGGCAAGACTGACGGGACAGAAAAGGTATTTTTCTTTGAGCAAGAATGATAGTATAAATGCTTGCAATATATTGATCATAAGCAAAACTAATAAAGGGATAAAAGTTGTTTTCAACTATCTCTCTCTTGCTCTTCTTTTGCTAACGTCAGAAGTTCCTTATCTCTTGAAACTTATGTTTTCAAGTATAGGAGGCTGGGGCAGGGCAGAAGCTACAGCCTGTCCCTCTCAGTCCCCACCCAGCTACTGTGCATTGAGATCCATATTAATTTGAGTTTTTATCTGATGATGGAGAGACACACCTATCTGGAATTTTGTATAAAAGACTGTTGGCTGAAATGGGGGGCATGCAGCACCTTTGGATATGCATCCCTGCAGGTAGAAATGTAATAAATATTGCTGATTCTTTCCCAGAACAACCCTGTCTCATGCACCATTATTGGGGACCCTTCTGGGGTCACCTGACACCGCCAAAACCAGCAACGCTCTTCTTTCCAGGACCAGATATATAGCCCAGACTCAATGGAAATCTCTATGCAGCTTTCTTAGCAGTGATACAAAAGTGGTTTGCTGTTGCCTACTGGGGATTAAACCTGCAACTCTGTTGTCCTGGCTGTTGCTTTAACACTGAACTACCTGCACCTTTCCTTCTATGGAAATCCTTACCTATTAGAACCACCACCTGCAGTCTGCCACTTTGAATTATTTATTTATTTATTTATTTATTTATTTATTTATTTATTTATTTATTTATTTATTTATTTACGTTTTTATTGTTTGTTTTTATTTGTGTTTTTATTTATTTTTTTGTTTTTATTTTAAATATTTCCGTCCACCCTGAGACCTTCAGGTATAGGGCAGGATAGAAATACACATAGTAAATAATAAAATAAATAAATAAAAACATTTATTTTATTATTTACTATGTGTATTTCTATCCTGCCCTATACCTGAAGGTCTCAGGGTGGACGGAAATATTTAAAATCAAATATTAGAAGAAGAAGAAGAGTTGGCTTTTGTACCCTGCTTTTCTCACCCATTTAAAGGGACTCAAAGCGGCTGACAAACCTTCTGTTCTTCTCCCCACAACAGACACCCTGTGAGGTAGGTGGGGCTGTGAGAGTTCAGAAGAGAGCTGTGACTAGCCCAAGGTCACCCAGCTGGTTCCGTGGGGGAGGGCGGAATCAAACCCGGTATTCCCAGATAAGAGTCCGGCTCCCTGGCCACCAGACCAACCACTAAAAATAACTGTGTATATCAAAACAGCTGTGTCTGCCAGTGGGAAGGGAAAGTGTCTCCCCACTCAGCCAAAGGCCAGGGCAAAGATCTGCGTCTTCACTGCCTTCCTAAATGTGTACAGTGAAGGTGATAGACGTACTTCAAGGGAGGGAGTATTCCACAGCCTAGGGGCCATCACTGAAAAGGCCCTCTCCCGGATGCCCATTCCTTTTGCTGCCGAGGGTGGTGGGACAACCAGGAGAGCCCACCACCACCACCAGATCTTAAGGCACGGGCAGGTCAATATGGAAGAACATGTTCCTTTAGATATTTGGGGCCCAAGTCATTTAGGGCCTTATAAGTTAAAAGTTAAATTAAAGACTCTCTTCGACCCAGATCAAATCTTTGGAGACTTGGCTTGCTGTGACTTATTTGAGGCTAAACAAGTTCTCAGAAAGCCTGCTTGCTGAATCTCTAGACCAGCATATGCACGTTTCTTTTATTGGTTCATCTCGTGCCAGACGCGGTTCCTGGACTACATTGTTTTGCAGTTTACGGTTCGCTTTGCCATGGTCTATAAAGCACAGGAGCGCTATCAGATTTTGCAAGCGCGCCACCACAGGGATGCTTTATCAGCAAAAGACCCAGTGGGCACAAGGAGAGAGAGAACTCGGGTTTTGCAAAATCGGAAAAACAGGATCCTTGTGCAACTATTTTTTCTTTGAAAGCATGAGTTGTCAAGTTCAGGAAGTTCAAAGATTCACACACATTCTCGGTTCCGGAAAGGAGTGACATTTCTGCTCGCCAGATCCTTCCAGAACCATGTCACCAAGCAAGCTCACAACACTTCTTAAACTGAGCAGGTGGGTGAGGAAAATTTGGACCTTCGGGAAACCAGAAGGAGAGTGGTTTTAATTTAGCTAGGGGCTTCAATAGGAAGACCTAATACAGTTTTCACCAGCAAAGTGACCAGCCTTAAATGGGTGAGAAAAGCTAGGTAGAAAAGCCAACTCTTCTTCCTCCATGAAGCCAACTGGGTGACCTTGGGCTAGTCACAGCTCTCTTCTGAGCTCTCACAGCCCCACCTACCTTACAGGGTGTCTGTTTTGGGGGGAAGAACAGAAGGTTTGTCAGCCACTTAGAGTCCCCTTAAATGGGTGAGAAAAGTGGGGTAGAAAAGCCAACTCTTCTCCTCCACCTCTTCCTCTGTGAAGCCAGCTGGGTGACCTTGGGCTAGTCACAGCTCTCTTCTGAGCTCTCACAGCCCCACCTACCTCACAGGGTGTCTGTTTTGGGGGGAAGAACAGAAGGTTTGTCAGCCACTTAGAGTCCCCTTAAATGGGTGAGAAAAGTGGGGTAGAAAAGCCAACTCTTCTTCTTCTTCTTCCTCCACGAAGCCAGCTGGGTAACCTTGGGCTAGTCACAGCTCTCCTCTGAGCTCTCACAGCCCCACCCACCTCACAGGGTGTGTGCCGTGAGGAGAAGAACAGAAGGTTTGTCAGCTGCTTTGAGTCCCCTTAAATGGGTGAGAAACGCAGGGTGGAAAAGCCAACTCTTCTTCTTCTGCCAGATTTTATGCTTGTCAGCCATATTCCCAGGTTCAACACTTTGCTCCACAGTTCAGGTGTGAAAACACCCAGAGCTGGCTTCTACTAGGTAGCTGCCCCAGGTCAGATGTTTCACCTCAATCCAAAATATCCTAATTGCTGCCTTCCTGGAGGAAATTCTTTCAGAGTTCACACTGGAAAGCAATCTGTTCCAACACAACCCAGGCAACGTATGCAGATGCAGCCTGCAGGTGAGCTGTTTATGGATAATTCGTCTCCTGTTGCAGCAGGATGAGCTTTCCTATAGAAATATTACCTTCCTTGCAAAATCAAGAAGCCAGACTGAACGTTTAGCACTCCCACCAAACCTGTTTACTGTTTCCAGTTCCGGGCACCTCAATTCAAAAAAGACATTGGCAAACCAGAGCAAGTCCAAAGGCGGGCTACCAAAATGGTGAGTGGTCTGGAAACCGTGTCCTAGGAGGAATGGTTGAAGGATGCATTCGAAATTCGATTGAACTGATGGAATTCTGACATTCGAATTCAAATCAAATGTCCTTCAATTCGAATTTAAAGCGCCGATTTGAATTCTGAATTTTGGATCTATCTTTTCGAATTATTCAGACATTCATATACCACCTCCGGGTGCATTGGTACAGATGTGTACAGGATGAAAATGGGTTGCATACAGGATAAGAACGGGATGCATACGGACACGTACGGGCATCTATGAATGTTGTTGACATCCGTAAGTGCAAATTCAAATCTATTTGTTCGATTTTTAAATTCGAATTTGCACTTCCAAATGTCCACCGCATTTGGCAGTATTCGACTTGAATACCCGAAAATTCAATTCAGCTTAGATCTGATAAATCTGAATTTGACCGAATTCGATTCGAATCAAACAAATTCGAATCTATCTGTTTGAATTTTGTTATTCGAATTCGGTTAAACTCAAATTTAACAGATGCAAACCGAATCGAGTTTGAGTATTCGATTCGAACTGAGTCCTGAAAATTGCATTCGTGCAAACCCCTAGATTGTATTATGTTACGTATTGTTTGTACATGTATATTCAGAAATTATAAAAACACAATAACTCAGACCAGCTGTTACAAACGGGGCTGCCAGGAAAAAATATTATTCCTTAAGCCAACTGGTTGCGCAACACAAAACTGGATGAACGGCTGATGTCTACCAGCTGCCACACTATGCCCAAAGATGGGCCTTTCTAGAGTCTCCTCTTCTGAAAAAAGTTCATATATGGTCCACAGCCAGTGCAGAATAAAATGCTGTAACTCCTTCTCCTTCGTCCAGCAGCATTTTAGCAACCATTTGGGGTTTGGGCTGCTTCTGTTACACTCTGCAGCTGCCTTGCCTTTGCCGGAAACTTTCCTTTGCACCACTAAATCATGCTCCAGAGGACAAGAGGGTCACGGGCTGAAAGAGGACAGGAGAAAGCCACCTGCCCGCAAGAAATCATCCCAGGCCAATGCTGGAGGGGATGCAACACAAAAACGAGAGGAAAGGCCCTCTCAGGGGAGATGATGAGGGCTCCTGGGGGGTTTGAGTCACGCCAGAGGCAGAGCTGGTTTCCTGTCCCTCTTTTCAATGGAGAACATGCTCTCTGGTTGCCCAAAGGCCAAGAATTCAGGGTTGCCCTGAGGAGAATTGCTTTGCCCACAGGGACGAAGGAAGATGCTTGCAATCTAGCAGAATGCAGCTGCTAGGTTGCTCACTGGGACAGGCGGCCAGGCGAACATGCATCAGGCTGGTCTTGAAAGAGTTGCACTGGCTGCTGATTCGCTACCGAGCCCAATTCAAGGTGTCAACTTTAGCTTTCAAGGCCCTAAATGACTTGGGCCCCAAGGATCTGAAGGAGGGGAGGCCCTCCAGTTGTCCCACCACCCTCAGCAGCAAAAGGGAGAGGGCCTTCTCGGGGATGGCCCCCAGCCTATGAAACAGGCTCCCCCTTGCGGTGCCTCTATCTCCTTCACTATACATGTTTAGGAAGGCGGTGAAGACGCACCTGTTTGCCCCCCCCTTCAGTTAAATGGGGACACACATTCCCTTCCCACTTGCGGATGCTGTTGTCTTAATACAAGCTGTCATTGTTTTTAATAATGTTTGGTTTTAAATGTCGTCACCCACCTGGAGACCCTCAGGTATGTAAACAAACAAACATACAAACTCTGTCCCACAGCCCCAGGGAAGATGTAGATCAATGAAAGTGAGCTTTGGAAGGAAGGAAGGAAGGAAGGAAGGAAGGAAGGAAGGAAGGAAGGAGCTATAGAGAAGGAAGGAAGGAAGGAAGGAAGAGAGAGTGAAATTAAGAAAAAATGAAAGGGAAGGAATGAGAAAGGAAAAGAGGAGACAGAGGGAGAGGAAGGAGGGATGGAGAGAGAGAGGGAAAGGAAGGAAAATAAAGGATGGGACGGAAGTGAAGAGGGAGGAAGAAGGAGAGAGAAAAAGGAAGAAAAAAGGAACGGAAGGAAGGAAAGGGGAGACAGAGAGTGAGGAAGGAAGGAAGGAAGGAAGGAAGGAAGGAAGGAAGGAAGGAAGGAAGGAAGGAAGGAGAATTGGAAAGGGAGGGACGCCCTGTGCCGCTTCTCCTTTCCAGCCCTTCTCCCGTTCGCGTTCAGCAACGCCCAGGTCAACATCTGCCCACGAGCGAGAGGGGAGAAGGTCCGCCCCCGCCCCCGCCCCTGCCCGGGTCTGGCCCTGGATGGACGGGGGTCCCGCGCCTGCTCGCCGTCGCCCTTTGGCGGGCAGAAAAGCAACGCCGACCCGGGCGCCCCTGCCCAGAGCCTGGGCATCCTCGGCTCCCGGCGCGGAGGGCGGCAGGTCCCTGGCGCGGGGCAGTGGGCGCCGCTTGCAGAAGGGGCGCGGGGGGACCCACCTTCTTCCGGAGCCGCACTTGCCCCGTGATAATGGCCACGGCGTACATCTTCAGCACCAGCAAGGTGCCCACGAAGGCGAACGAGGCGAAGGCTTCGCTCTCCATGCTGCTCCCGCGAGTTCTCTCCCCGGCTCTGGAGCGGCTGCGTGAGAGAATCCAGAAAGCAGAAAGGGGGTGGATCCGAATTAATCATCCGGGATCTGCTATTGGGAAGCAGCAGCAGCAGCAGCAACATGCAGTGCTGATGGGCAGGAGAACCCCACTGGTCACATTTAAGGTTCAATCCAGCTTCAGTCCTCTTTCAGAGTGAGGCTGTGTTCACACCGAAGGCTGAATCCAGCTTCAGTCCACTTTTAGAGAGGCTGTGGTCACACCTAAGGTACAATCCGGCTTCAGTCCACTTTCAAAGTGAGGCTGTGGTCACACCTTAGGTTTAATCCAGCTTCAGTCCACTTTTAGAGAGGCTGTGGTCACACCTAAAGTATAATCCGGCTTCAATCCACTTTCAGAGTGAGGCTGTAGTCACACCTAAGGTTGAATCCAGCTTTAGTCCACTTTCAGAGTGAGGCTGTGTTCACACCGAAGGCTGAATCCAGCTTCAGTCCACTTTTAGAGAGGCTGTGGTCACACCTAAGGTTGAATCCAGCTTCAGTCCACTTTCAGACTGAGGCTGTGTTCACACCGAAGGCTGAATCCAGCTTCAGTCCACTTTTAGAGAGGCTGTGGTCACACCTAAGGTATAATCCAGCTTCAGTCCACTTTCAAAGTGAGGCTGTGGTCACACCTTAGATTTAATCCAGCTTCAGTCCACTTTTAGAGAGGCTGTGGTCACAGCTAAAGTATAATCCGGCTTCAATCCACTTTCAGAGTGAGGCTGTAGTCACACCTAAGGTTGAATCCAGCTTCAGTCCACTTTCAGAGTGAGGCTGTGGTCACACCGAAGGCTGAATCCAGCTTCAGTCCACTTTTAGAGAGGCTATGGTCACACCTAAGGTATAATCCGGCTTCAGTCCACTTTCAAAGTGAGGCTGTGGTCACACCTTAGGTTTAATCCAGCTTCAATCCACTTTTAGAGAGGCTGTGGTCACACCTAAGGTATAATCCGGCTTCAATCCACTTTCAGAGTGAGGCTGTGGTCACACCTAAGATTTAATCCAGCTTCAGTCCACCTTCAGAGCAAGAGAATACACCAGCAAAGTGATCAGTGGTTTTATTTCCACATTATCCATCCCAAAGGTGAATTTATTTAACACTGACGTATTTACTCTCTCACTGTGAAAGCAGAATGAAGCCAGGTTAAACCTCAAGTGTGAACCCAGCCTGGGTCTCAGCAAGGGTCTTGCATTTTCAGCTGAGATCCTGCAAGCGAGGTGGACAGACTCATAGCACCCCAGAAGACGAGCTCCACGTGCCAAGGATTCCAGGTGCCCACCTGGGTATTTTCCACCCCGAGTGCCTGAGGATGTCAGCGTGCCTTGCTTAAAAGGACGGAAAGGAAGGCAGGACCCGCCGACACGCCTGTCCTCTTATCACAACAAGCCTGCAGGGCTTGGAGTTCTTGCTGCAGCTTGGAATTCGACTCACAACTTCCCCGAAGGCTGGGTTAGAAGAAGAAGAAGAGTTGGCTTTTCTACCCCACTTTTCTCACCCATTTAGGGGACTCAAAGGGGCTGACATACCTTCTGTTCTTCTCCCCACCACAGACACCCTGTGAGAGCTCAGAAGGGAGCTGTGACTAGCCCAAGGTCACCCAGCTGGTTTCATGGAGGAAGAAGAAGAGTTGGCTTTTCTACCCTGCTTTCCCCACCCATTTAAGGGGACTCAAAGCAGCTGACAAACCTTCTGTTCCTCCACCCACCACAGACACCCTGTGAGAGCTCAGAAGGGAGCTGTGACTAGCCCAAGGTCACCCAGCTGGTTTCATAGAAGAAGAAGAGTTTGGTTTTTCTACCCTGCTTTTCTCATCCATTTAAAGGGATTCAAAGCGGCTGACAAGCCTTCTGTTCTTCTCCCCTCAACAGAACACCCTGTGAAGTAGGTGGAGCTGTGACAGCTGAGAAGAGAGCTGTGACTAGCCCAAGGTCATCCAGCTGGCTTCATGGAGGTGGGAAAGGATTGGCTTTTCTATTCTGCTTTTCTCACCCTTTTAGGGGACTCAAAAGTGGCTGACAAACCTTCTGTTCTTCTCCCCACAACAGACACCCTGTGATGTAGGTGGGGCTGTGAGAACTCAGAAGAGAGCTGTGACTAGCCCAGGGTCACCCAGCTGGCTTCATAGGAGGAGGGTGGAATCAAACCAGGTATTCTCAGATAAGAGTGTGGCTCCTTAACCACTAGACCAAACTGTCTCACCTGGGGGTGTTGGTGGGACCCTGGCTGGGTGCTTAAAGGAAGCAGGTTTGCCCCACAGGTAAACGAGTGACTCATTGTGCTTACCTTTGGCACCGACTGACTCACTTTTCAAATCTGAACTTGCCGAGTTGTGCGGTTGGAAAAAACCACAAGTTCGGCTCGACAAGGAAACCGGGAGGGATCAGGCCTGTTGCCAAGACCTTTTGGGGTTTTGTTTTGGCAGCGGTGATGGAAGAGCGGGTGGCGAAGCGCCAGGAGACACGCAGGTTGGCTTAAGGAGGTTATGGTGGGAAATCAGGAACCATTTCCTTCATTCTTGCCTGGTTTAGTTTCGCAAATTCGTATTCCTTCGAATAGATCCGCTCCAAACATGGTAGGATTCTATTCGATACGAACGTATTCATATGAATGCATGCAAATTTTCGATACGAATGCACACGGATCCTGCATACAGACCCTATACCAGTGATGGCGAACCTTTTGAGCTCGGTGTGTCAAAATTCGCAAGAAAACCTAGCTAAACTCAGGTGCTGTGTCACTTCTAGAAATATCCATAATTTTGTGATATTTGTAGCTCTAGTAAAAAAGTTATATTTTTGATATATGTATTTTATTAAAAGCAAAAACAAATAATTCTTTACATTAGTGACTTTTGTTGCTAAATCTTCAACTGAAAGTTGGTATTTCATACACTTCAAGAACAAGCAAGCACTACACGCCCAGGTGCCAGGGTGACCAGGTGTGTCACCCAAAAGGGCTCGGCGTGTCACCTGTGACACGCGTGTCATAGGTTGGCCATCACCGCCCTATACAGATGTATACTTATCGGATATTTATCCTATATAGTGGTGTGCATGAATGCATTTTTGACGTTCAATTTGCAACAAATTGAATGTTCGAAAGTCCATATTCATAAGAATAGATCACATTCAAATGTGGTAAAATTCTATTCGATATGAATCTATTCATATGTATTAGTACGATATTTGATATGTACCGGATACGAATACGTATCCAATACCATATCTGGTACAAATGAATGCGTATCTGATATGAACAGATAAGTATCCATTATATATCCGTAACATATCCGTGCTCTGAAAATGTCCAATCTGACCTGAATCCACTTTTAATCCACTGTCGACCCATGTCGAATGCAATCTGGATCCATTGCATATGTGATTGGCGCTCCGTTTTTCCACACCCCCATTCTAATGAATGTCCAAACCTATCTGGAAACATTCGTATTCGTACGAATGTTAATATACAAATATCGTAACATTTGATCCTGGTACGAATGTACAGATTTGTTCAAATTCATATGAATTTGTTCGAATAATGAATATTACGAATATTCCTGCAAATCCGTAATATCAAAGAATATGTATTGGATACATATCCGATAAGTAACCTATATGAATGCATACGCATCTATGGGTGTTTTTCCACGGTCACTTAGTGCCCATTTTAGCACCCATTAAGGACCCCTTTGGGTGAGAGCCAGATGACCCCATTTCCACCATGGCACCCATTAGAGACACATTTGTTTCCACCACGCCTTGGGAAATCCAGATCATATAGGTACTTTTTGGCCTTTAATCCGGATTTTCTGTAGACCCCATTGCAATGGGGTCTTCAGCCAGAAAGTCCAGATTAAAGAGAGCCTGTTTCCACGCTTGTATGGCAATGGGGTCTAGAGGAGGCTAGGGGGAGGGGGCACCCATGGGGGGGGAGCCCCAAAACCTAAGCTTCGAAGTCATTTCAAAGTCATTTCAAAGTCACTTCAAAGTCTGTGCAAAATAGCTCCAGAGCGTCTTTGAAGTCTATGCTGATCTTCAGAGTGAACTTTGAAGTGACTCCAAAGTGACTCTGAAGTCACTTCGAAGTGACTTCAAAGATCAGCACAGACTTCAAAGGAGCTATTTTGCACAGACTTCGAAGTGACGTCGAAGTGACGTCGAAGCCACTTCGGAGATTGCACCCCCTGTCCCCCCAAACACCTGGGGTGACAAGCAGACCCCTCATGGGTAGATCCTGATTTCCAAATGGTGCTCCGGTGTTTCCATGTCAGGGAGGCTAGCACCATTCCTTAGATCCGGATCTTCTTAGATCCGGATTAAAGGAGCATGGTGGAAAAACACCCGATATGTATCCAATAAGTATCCCCAGCTTAATGAATGTACGAACTATTCATATGAATGTTAATGTATGAATGTTGTAACATTAAATGTGTGTACGAATGTCTGAATAAGCAACGTTACTAATATTCATGTGCTTCCCTAGCAAGGAGAGATGGGAGCTGTAGTTTTGGAAGACCCAGAGAGCCACACATGATCTCCATCGGGTACAGGATAGCGTTGCACATGAATATTCTAAACATTCAAAATCCAATCGAATTCGTTCAAATGTAGACATTCGAATTCGAATAGAATATCTTCACATTCGAATTTAGACATTCGAATGAATTTTGAATGTTCCGAAAACATTGGTTCGAATGATTCGGATCGTTCAAAATGCACAGATGCGGATGTACGCATTTGCGCTTATAATACGGGATGAAAACGGGATGCATACAGATAGATATAAACACATACGAATGTGGTCGACACTCGTATCTTCAAATTCATACCCAATATTCGAACAAACAGATTCAAACCATTTTTTGCTGCATTCAGATTTTAAACATTCAGCTCAAATGCAAACGCAAAAAAATATTCATGCACACCCTAGTACGTGAAGGTGTGGACTTCTCCACCATGTGCCTGTTTCCCGCCCCCAGTGGGCTCTGATGCTCAGAGGCTCAGCCATGGCAACCGTAGAGTCAAACCTCCTGAAAAACATGAATGCACAATGTCCTTCTAGTGCCAGGACCTTCTCCCCAGAGGGAAGGCAATGGACCATAAAGACCATCCTGCGTCAGCAGGGAGAAAAAAAAAAACCAAGACAAAAACCAAACCCAGAGCTTTTCCCTCCTTGGCTGGAAATGTTTTGCAGCCCGAGAGCAATTTGGAAGGTGCTCCCTTGCCGGAGCCAAACATCTCCAGCTGAGAACGGAATGCCGATTTGTTTTTCAAATCACTTCCGGACAGACGCGGCCTCCTGAAGCCGAAAGCCGCAGCCCCCCCCCCCCCCGGGCAGAGTTGCATTCCACAGCCAGGAGGATGCGCGCAACGGGGTGGGGCGTGCTAGAATCCAGCTGTGCAGGGTCCGCTTACCGGCCAATGGGGAAGGGCGTGGGGAGCGCTTGCAAAGAGAGGGACCAGCCAGTTGCTTCCCTAGAACACACAACAAGGATTCCCAAAGAGACGCAGCCGTGACCGCAAGAGCTCATGGATAAGGCCACTGGCCGGGGGGGCTCATGACTCCTCCCTTGCTCGCCAGTGAGCTCAGAGGAACGCAGCTGGGTTTGCTCTGCATGCATCCACAGCTCTACACAGGCGGTGGGGGTGCTCAAAGGTAGCGTGGAGGCTGGGGCCTTCCCCAAGACGTCCAGCCGCCCAAAACACACTGTGAAGCAGATGCCTGGTGGAGCCTTGGACTACATCCCCACATCTCCATAAACCTAAGACTCAAGAAGTCTCAGAAGTACCCACCCACCCTCCCTCCCTCCCTCCTTCCTTCCTCCCTCCCTCCCTTCCCTCCCTCCCTCCCTCCAGGTCTCTTTCCTTCCTCCCTCCCTCCCTCCCTCTCTCTCTCTAGGGCTCCTTCCTTCCTTCCTTCCCTCCCTCCCTCCCTCTATCTAGGACTCCTTCCTTCTTCCCCTCTAGGTCTGTCTCTCCTTCCTTCCTTCCTTCCTTCCTCCCTCCCTCCCTCCCTCCCTCTAGGTCTCCTTCCTTCCTTCCTTCCTTCCTCCCTCCCTCCCTTCCCTCCCTCCCTCCCTCCAGGTCTCTTTCCTCCCTCCCTCCCTCCCTCTCTCTCTCTAGGGCTCCTTCCTTCCTTCCCTCCCTCCCTCCCTCCCTCTATCTAGGACTCCTTCCTTCTTCCCCTCTAGGTCTGTCTCTCCTTCCTTCCTTCCTTCCTCCCTCCCTCCCTCCCTCCCTCCCTCCCTCTAGGTCTCCTTCCTTCCTTCCTTCCTCCCTCCCTCCCTTCCCTCTCTCCCTCCCACCAGGTCTCTTTCCTTCCTCCCTCCCTCCCTCTCTCTCTCTAGGGCTCCTTCCTTCCTTCCTTCCTTCCTTCCTTCCTTCCTTCCTTCCTTCCTTCCTTCCTTGAAGGTGTCTGTTACAAGAGCTAAGGTTTAATCCAGCTTCAGTCCACATAATGTCTCTCAAAGGTGAATTTTTGGAGTTATTTAACACTAAAAGAAAAGAGCTTGTCACTTTGCTGGTGTATTCTATCTCTCTGGAAGTGGATTGAAGCTGGATTAAACCTCAAGTGACCACACCCACAGCTGGCCAGACCATACAGTACAGTTCTCATGATGTTTCTCTTCTGCTTGAGATGCCCAGAAGCCTTTGGTCAGCTACTGTGTGAGATGGGATACTGTGCTAGACATGATGTGGTCTGAAGAACTATCCTCGGTCAGCGTCTGGCCTACGTGAGCCCTCTGTAGCTGGCTGCTGAGCTTGGCTTTTCTACCCCACTTTTCTCACCCATTTAAGGGGACTCAAAGCAGCTGACAAACCTTCTGTTCTCCCCACCACAGGCACCAAGAAGAGAGCTGTGAATAGCCCAGGGTCACCTAGCTGGATTCGTGGAGGAGGAGGAGAGTTGGATTTTCTATCCTGCTTTTCTCATCCTTAAGAGGACTTAAAGCAGCTGACAAACCTTCTGTTCTTCTCCCCAAAACAGACACCCTGTGAGGTTGGTGGGGCTGTGAGAGCTCAGAAAGAGAGCTGTGACTAGTGCAAGGGCACCCAGCTGGCTTCACGGAGGAATAAGAAGAAGAGTTGCCTTTTGTACCCCGCTTTTCTCACCCATTCAAGGGGACTCAAAACAGCTGACAAACCATCTGTTCTTCTCGACACCACAAACACCCTGTGAGGTGGGCAGGTCTGCGAGAGCTCAGAAAGAGCTGTGGCTAACCCAAGGGCACCCAGACAGGCAAAGAAAGCTGGCCCTAAAAGGATGCCAGCTGGGGTTCGCGTTTCAATTCCATCTTCCAGAAAGAAAGAAATGGAAGAAATGGCTTCCAGCATTCTGCCAAGCCTTGTCCCATGAATGAGCTTCCTTTTTTCCTCCCCTACCCTGTTTCCTTTGGTGCTATTTTTAATTTCCCCGCTGCTCAGCATGAAGTTGGGTTCCATCTTTTGCCTGCTGCCAACTTATGGCCTCCACCAGGACTCCAAAGAGACGCTTTGGCTGAAATTGTTCCATCTTCTCCGCAAGGTGCAAGAGGGGGAGGCCAGCTGTTTAGAGGTGGGTGGGGAGGGTTATGTCATTTGTCTGCTCTTCGGTGTCTGTGATACATATACCCCCCCCTCCCCAGTGTTATCTCATTCCTGCCCCACCCTGTCATGTGTGGGAGGGGACCTGCTCTTATAGAAGGCTCTTCGCAAATACAGACAATGAGCTGTTGGTTAAAGATATACCAGGGGAACAATTGCCCTTTACGTGCCCACACTGCAGAAGATGCCAGGAGCAGCTAAAGGAAGTGTTTAGCGATTGGTAACAGCTGGATCTCCAAGGCCACATCTGTACTGGGGATGTGCATGAATCTTCAAAATATTTGTTGCTCATACCAATTTGGACAAATCTGGACATTCATATATGAATCTAATGTCTGGACATTCGGACTTCCACATTTGAATACATATGAATATTGTGAGTTATTTGTATGATTATTTCAGACATGAATCTTGTATGTACCCATACGCATCTGGTACACATCTTGTACGCATCTGTATGGTAGGAAAGCAGGATGGATATGGAATGCATACGGAGGCGTATGTACCTGTAGAGGTACGTATGTCCAAATGTATTCATGCTGAATTGAATATAAACGCGTTTTCCTTGTTCATACGAGTTTGGATTTTTGAGTATTCGATTCATTACGAATTGAATGTCGAAAAGTGCATTTGTGTGCCTGCCTAACCTGCACTTGTATCCCTTTGTTCCAGATATTGTTTGACCCATTGGAATTTGTGGGTGGATGCCCACACATCTGAAAGGAAGGAGGTACCAGAAGCAACTAACTGGCTGGAAATCAGAAGGTCGCAGGTTTGATTCTCAGTATCTCCCTGGAAGAAAGGCATGGAAAACCACTTCTACATCTTGGCCAAGAAAACTGCATTCATGTGTCCACATGGTGGCCATAACTCAGCAGGAAAGTGGAGGGTTGCAGAATGAATGAATCCCCCATTTTTTCCCCAAAAGGAGGTCATGACAAACCGCCTCTACATCTTGGCCAAGAAAACTGTCTCCATGTCTCCATGTAGCGGCCATAACTCTACAGGAAAGCAGAGGGTTGCAGAGCAAATGAATTTCCCATTGTCTCCCTAAAAGGAGGTCATGGAAAACCACTTCTACATCTTGGCCAAGAAAACTGCATTCATGTGTCCACATAGTGGCCATAACTCAGCAGGAAAGCAGAGGGTTGCAAAGCAAATGACCCCCTCATTATCTCCCCAAAAAAAGGGTCATGGCAAACGACTTCTACATCTTGGCCAAGAAAGCATGGATGTCTCTGAAAAACAGTCCTACCTGAGGTCCGAAGGGACTGCCTAGGAAGGCGAGGGCCACAGGTTCAATCCCCACTGGAAGGAGGTCACGGCGAAGCGTTCCTCTAGCTTTTGAAAATACCCCTGTGGAGAGACTGAGGCTGCTCAGGAGGCAGGTCTTTCCAAAATAATGGGAACTTAGAGGCTGCCCATATCCACTCGACGACTTGAAATGCTTCTGCCCTTCTGGAAATGCTCAGGCATTTAAAAATGCTCAGCCTGGAGCCTTTGTCATTAACTTGCTCTGCGCCAGCTGGAACCAAATTCCGACCACAGCTGAAGATTCCTTCACAGGCGCCGCTTCCACAACCGTGTTCACACCACGGCTGCCATCGGCTGGACAGAAAGATGCATTGCAAATTTCTCTGACGTCGGCAACAATTCCGAGTCCCAGCAATGGAGAAAACCTAAATCAGGGTGACCAGAGCCTTTGCAGAAGAGAAATGCAGAGCTTGGAGCAGTGTTTGTCCCAGGAAGGCTTAATTCTGTCCACCTGCACCATATAGTCCAACCCTCTTCCCTGGGTCGCATAGAGTATAATTAGACCTTAGTCATCCTTCTGAGTTTGTTACAGTGTCTACAGAGCTGCTCGCACGACGCTTCGATGCATGTGTAGACGGATATCAGCTTAACCATACTGTAACCATCGCTGGAACGTTTGTATCCAAGGTTTAAGTTGCTTGCAAGCTGTAAACTATTTTTCTTCCGTATTTCCATGCAACTGTTTCTTTATGCATTGCTTACTTTCACTCACCCAAGAATAAAGCACCTTCCATTCTGCAATGCTTCAGACGTCTTTAACTTCTTTGCAAGGGATTCCAGGAAGCAGATCTATTTGAACTAATACGAATTTTCTACCATTCAATTCATTATAAATTGAACACCAAAAAAACCATATGCATCCGTGAGCCAGTTTGGTCTAGTAGTTAAGGAACTGGACTCTCATCTGGGAATATCGGGTTCGATTCTGCCCTCCCCCATGAAGTCAGCTGGGTGACCTTGGGCTAGTCACAGCTCTCTTCTGAGCTCTCACAGCATCACCTACCACACAGGGTGTCTGTTGGGAGGAGGAGAACAGGTGGTTTGTCAGCCACTTTGAGTCCCCTTAAATGGGTGAGAAAAGCAGGGTAGAAAAGCCAACTCTTCTTCCTCCATGAAGCCAGCTGAGTGACCTTGGGCTAGTCACAGCTCTCTCCTGAGCTTTCCCAGCCCCACCTACCTCACAGGGTGTCTGTTGGGAGGAGAAGAACAGAAGGTTTGTCAGCCGCTTTGAATCCCCTTATATGGGTGAGAAAAGCGGGGTAGGAAAGCCAACTCTTCTTCTGATGAAGAGAGATTTGACTTCATACCAATGAAAAATGGAGGGAAAAATGCAAGCTGGATTGAAATGGACTCGGATAACCTTTAAAAACGTTGACCGGGGTCCGAAATCTCAGTCCACCCTCATTCGTAACCGACGTTGCTGATCTTGGCTGCTGCCGAACCAAAGCTAACTTCCAGAGCAGACGTGGCCAAGGGTTCCAGTCCTTTGCCGCAACCGTCAGGATCTAAGATGGTGGACGTCGGTGGTGGCCCACAGGACGCAGGATGGTAAGAGCGAGGCTTTGGCCTGGAGAAAGTAGATAGCTCCAAGGTATCTGAGGCGGCCATCTTGCTGGGTAGATCCCAGATCTCTACCAAGGGTGAGCAGACAGCGCTGCCCATCATGAACCTGGAAGGGCCAAGAAGGTTCCAGAAAGAGGCGGACGTCCAGTCGGGACCTAGATCCCAACACTTCCTTGGCCCATATTTGGGTTTCAGCCTCCTCCTTTTCTCCTCAGGGCCTTGGATGGTTCTGTTTACGGAACCCAACCTGAGATCTTGATGGTTCTTGAAGGCAGTTTGGACTCCCCTGTCTACTCATCAGCTGTTGGTGAGAACATCTCCGCTCCCCGTGGACTATGGAGTTGGTCCCCTTGTGGCCCTCTACATTCCCTGCATTGGCCCCCAGGGCCCTGTGGTCATCAGACACTCCAAAGCGACGCTCACATGATCTGAGACTGCAATCCAGAGGGGAACCAGATCTGGCCTGTCAAAAAAACAAAATAAGGAGGGAATGACAAGCCACGTCCTGTTGTGGTCATAAGTCCACAAATGCAATTTTTGACATTCGGTTCGTAACAAATTGAATATTCTATAATCCGAATTCGTATGAAAAACAAACGTCCGGACTTTTGAATCAATACGAATACCTTCGCATATGAATAATTCAGAGATTTGTATCTCTATGGGTACATATGCATTTTGTACACACCCATACGCATCCTGTATGCGTCTGTACGCATCCCGTGTACATTCCGTTTTCATCCCGTATGGATGCAAACGAGATGCGTATGGGTACATACAGGATGCATATATACCTGTACGGATACGAATGACCAAATTATTCAAACAAATCTTGCAATGCTCATATTCATTCAGATTCGGAAATCCGAAGGTCCGGAAATTTGATTTGTATACAAATGTTTGAATAATGAATATTATCCTTGTACATCCCCCCCCCCCATTAAAAGACAAGGAGAAGGAGGAGAGGGGAAGGGAGAAGGAAGAAGGGACAGAGAAGAGGAAGAGGAATGACTGTGCAATAGTGCAGGAAAACATTTTTAAAAATGAAAAAAAAAATGGAAATTTCCCAACCCTTCCCAAGTCTGATATCTGTATGATTTAAGCATTCCTATCCTAACTTTCTCCCAAGGAGCTTCAGACAAAATATGGGGCTCTCTGTCCAGCCCTACACAGTCCTGAGAGAGCCCAGGTCTGGACCAGAGATCTTCCATCTGGGACCCAAATCAGCATTTGTGAGCCGTTTGGTCTAGTGCTTAGGGAGCCGGACTCTTATATGGGAATACCAGGTTTAATTCCACACTCCCCCACAAAGTCAGCTGGGTGACCTTGGGCTAGTCACAGCTCTCTTCTGAGCTCTCACAGCCCCACCTACCTCACAGGGTGTTCTGTTGTGGAGAGAAGAATAGGTGGTTTGTCAGCTGCTTTGAGCCCCCTTAAATGGGTGAGAAAAGCGAGGTAGAAAACCCAACCCTTCTTCTTCTCCAGCTTCAAACACGGGCCCAAATCAGCATCGTAACTGGAGAACTGCCTTGGCAATCCACCCACAGTGTTCAGATCGTCTGTTCTGGAACCCCCAGTGTCTCATACTGTTAAATCCTGTTGCGTTTTCCTCTTTTCTTATCTGATCCTTCGAGGCAACCTTCGTTCTTCGTGCACAGGAGTCTGTGGGTGGCTCACTGCCCCCTGGCACACCTTCATCAGATTGTTTGCATGTTCCAGCAGCAAGGTGGGCATCGGTTTGCATCGGAGCTCAGGTGACACTATCTAATTTCTGCTCTATATCAGCTTAACTTGCTCCAGGAAACAAATCTGCCAGGCAAGGCTCAGGCAAGGCACAAAAGCCTACAGCACCCTCCAGAACGCACAGAATTTCAGCTTTAGTTTCAGTTCACCTGGCTAATTTTAGTACAATCTGGGCCTATGCATGAATATTCATAACATTACCCTGTTTCCCTGAAAATAAGACCTACCCCAAAAGTAAGCCCCAGCATGATTTTTCAGGATTTTTGGAGATGCTTGAAATGTAAGGCCAAAAATAAGCCCTATTTACAGTTCATACTACGGTGGATAAATCTGGAAAAATAAGACATCCCCTGAAAATGAGCCCTAAGGCTTCCTTTGGAGCAAAAGTTCATATAAGACCCTGTCTTAATTTCGGGGAAACATGATAGTATGAATGTGTACGAATCTGGACACTTATATGCGGATCAAACATTAAGACATTCGTACATAAACATTCATGCGAATAGTTTGGACATTTGTTAGATTGGGGTGTGGAAAAATGGAGCAGCGGTCACATCCACGATAGATCCAGATTGCATTCGGCGTGGATCGACAGCGGATTAAGAAGAAGAAGAGTTGGCTTTTCTACTCCACTTTTCCCACCCATTTAAGGGGACTCAAAGCAGCTGACAAACCTTCTGTTCTTCTCCCCAGAACAGAAGACCCTGTGAGGTAGAATAGAGCTGTGACTAGCTCAAGGTCACCCAGCTGGCTTCATGGAGGAGGGCGGAATCAAACCCAGTATTCCCTAACCGCCTGACCAAACGGAAGCTGTGTATGAGATTTCCATGGGACTGGACGTTCGTGTTGAATTCGAATCCTACTACCTTTGAAGGGGATCTATCCGAATGAATACGAATATACCTGCATTCGATTCAAGAAATATGAATCAAATCCAAAAGAAATCCCTGTCCATCCGTAGAACCCACCATAGTTTGGGTCCAAGTATGTCCACGCCTGAAGACGGGAGGCAACATGGCACCCAGAGAGCTGTCCAGGGTGCTGGAGGGCCCCAAAGCTGCTCTTCCCGGGCACAGGAAACCTGGGTTTGTGTCACCAGGAACAGAAGGTCAAGATTGGCTCAAGCCTGGACTTGGGAGCACATGGACTTCCTCTTGGGCATCATGGTGGACCCTGGAGATCATAGAAGGCACTTCAGCAGAGTGAGGCCGAAGAGGAGGACAAATTCATCTCCGGCAGGATTCTTGCTCCTGAGATAGGAGAAAGAAGGGGTTCCTCAACTGGGTGTATTTGAGAGTGTTATAAAATAATAATTAAAAAATTTAAAAAGCCTTGATTCAGGGGTTGAGTTGAAAAATGTGGATTTTCTCCTTGGCTGCTGGTTTAAGGCGACTCAAAGCTGCTGACAAACCTTCTGTTCTTCTCCCCACAACAGAACACCCTGTGGTGAGGCTGTGAGAGCTCAGAAGAGAGCTGTGACTAGCCCAAGGTCACCCAGCAGGCTTTGTGGAGGAGGAGAAGAAGGGCTGGCTCTTCCACTCCACTTTTCTCACCCATTTAAGGGCACTCAAAATGGCTGACAAACCTTCTGTTCTTCTCCCCACAAGAGACACCCTGTGATGTGGATGGGGCTGTGAGAAGAGAGCTGTGATTAGTCCAAGGTTACCCAGCTGGGTGGCTTCACAGAGGAAGAACAGTTGGCTTTTCTACCCCGTTTTTCTCACCCATTTTCTCACACCTTCTCCCCTGAAGACAATTGGGTGACCTTGGGCTAGTCACAGCTCTCTTCTGAGCTCTCACAGCCCCAGCAACCTCAGAGGGTGTTTTGTTTTGGGGAGAACAACAGAAGGTTTGTCAGCCGCCTTGAGTCCCCTTAAATGGGTGAGAAAAGCGGGTAGAAAAGCCATCTCTTCTTTCTTTCTTTCTTTCTTTCTTTCTTTCTTTCTTTCTATCTATCTATCTATCTATCTATCTAACACACTTTAACAGTCACCCCATTGGGAGCCCATTCAAGAATTGCTGAATAATGAACAGGTAAGGATTCGGATTTTGGGAGTTGACACTACAACTCCCATGACCCTCCGCTGTGGTGCCAGAGAATGCTGGTCACTGTAGCTGACCGCAAACTCACCCCCCCCAAAAAAAGGGAACTATTGCAAACTTCCTAATCCTTCTCCTAAGAACTTTTTGCATGCACATTTTTAATTGCAAGCCCCTGAATCAATCCTGCATCCAAGGCTCGCGATCCTCGCGAGCAGCCCAAATCCCTAATTTCTGGGCCAAGCAAATGTCAGCAGCCAGCCCGCTTTCGCCCGCTGCAAAGATGGAGGCAAGGGCGTCTAAAAGGGCGGAAGTCTACCCTCGAAGTGGCGGGCTGTCCCCAAGCCCGGGCGGAAGCGCGGCGCGGGGCTTGCCGGGAGCAGCAGTCCCGGGCTGGTGGCGTTTGCAATACAAGCAGCTGCAGTAGCAGCATCGCCGGGGCGGACGGCGCACGCAGGGACGACCATGCGGGTCTTGCCGGTGGTGGCCCTGCTGCTGGTGTGCTGCGCGCGGGCGCTGGAGCCCATCAGCGTGGGCATCGCCATCGGGGCGGCCTCGGTGCTCACGGGCTTCCTCTCCTCGCCCCGCTTCTACTGCTCGTTCGTGGAGTGCTGCCCCGCAGACGCGGACCAGCCCAACGCAACCGGTACCCGGGCATCGGCGACCCTGCTGGGTCTGGGTCTGGGTCTTGGTTCGGGTCCGGGTTTGCACTGGGCGCCTGCCTGCTGGGGTCAGGGAGAGGGAGCGATTGCGCACCACGGTCCCCCTGCACGAGCGAGGAGGTGCAGACGGTGCGGGGATCGTCCCGGGACAACCGGGGATGGAGGAAGGAGGAAGGGAAGGGAAGGGCTCTCAGTTCGGGTAAGCCAGTCTGGTCTAGTGGTGAGGCGGCCGGAGTTCCGTCTGCGAATGCCGGGTTTCATTCCGCACTCCTCCACGAAGCCAGCTGGGTAACCTTGGGCTAGTCACAGGTCTCTTCTGAGCTCTCACAGCCCCATCCACCTCACAGGGTGTGTGCTGTGAGGAGAAGAACAGAAGGTTTGTCAGCCACTTAGAGTCCCCTTAAATGGGTGAGAAAAGTGGGATAGAAAAGCCAACTCTTCTTCTTCTTCCTCCATGAATCCAGCTGGGTAACCTTGGGCTAGTCACAGATCGCTTTCACATTCACATTCCCCCCCCACACACACACACTCACACATGACTTGCTGTCCCCCTCACCACAGCAAATGAGCCTCAGAGGCAATGCAGGCCATTTTCGGAGCCCTTCAGGGTACCACCAGCCCAGCTGAAAGCAAGAGCGGAAGAAAGCGGAATTGGGGAGGTGAATTTGTTGGCGGAATCCGGCCAGGGGCCACGGGTCAGGCTCCTGGGCAGAGGGGGAAAGGGCCCGGGGGGGGGGGGACTATGCCACACAGTTCTATAACTGACGGCCCTGCAGGCAAAGCAAACAGGTTAAAGTCTATTTGCACAAGAGAGGGCAATGGAATCCTTTCCACAAAGGGTCACACTTCCCTGATCTCCTTTTGTTCACTCTTCAGTTTGGTCTAGTGGTTAGGGAGGCAGACTCTGGTCTGGGAATACCAGGTTCGATTCTGCCCTCCCCCATGAAGCCAGCTGGGTGACCTTGGGCTAGTCACAGCTCTCTTCTGAGCTCTCACAGCCCCACCTGCCTCACAGGGTGGTTCTGTTGTGGGGAGAAGAACAGAAGTTTGGTCAGCTACTTTGAGTTCCCTTAAATGGGAGAGAAAAGCAGGGTAGAAAAGCCAACTCTTCTTCCTCCTCCTCCATGAAGCCAGCTGGGTGACGTTGGGCTAGTCACAACTATCTTCTCGGGTCTCACAGCCCCACCTGCCTCATTGGGTGTTCTGTTGTGGGGAGAAGAACAGAAGGTTTGTCAGGAACTTTGCGTCCCCTTAGGTTCTCATGGACTAGATGGGCTGTGGCCTGATCCAGCAGGGCTCCTCTTAGGTTCTTCTGGACTAGATGGCCTGTGGGCTGATCCAGCAGGGCTCCTCTTAGGTTCTTATGGACTAGATGGGCTGTGGCCTGATCCAACAGGGCTCTTCTTAGGTTCTTATGGACTAGATGGACTGCGGCCTGATCCAGCAGGGCTCCTCTTAGGTTCTCATGGACTAGATGGGCTGTGGCCTGATCCAGCGGGGCTCTTCTAAGGTTCTCTGCAGCCTTTTATCTTGTTCTTGCTCTCTGGCCTTTTGCAGCCCTCCGTCTGAACCTCGAGCAAAATCTCTTTGGCCAGCACCTGGCGAAGGAAGTGGTCCTCCGGGCCGTGACCGGATTCATCAGCAACCCCAACCCGAAGAAGCCTCTGGTTCTCTCCATGCACGGCTGGGCGGGGACCGGCAAGAATTTCATCAGCCAGATGATCGCCGAGAACATCCACAAAGCAGGACTCAAGAGCAAATATACCCACCTGTTCCTCTCCACCCTCCACTTCCCGCATGACCACCAGATCAAGCTGTACAAGGTGAAACATTTTCTACTTCGGAGGTTGGAAGGCAGGTGGGATGTCCTAAGGCTGGGCCGGTCTTGCGGCCATTTTGCAGGTGGCCAAAGTAAACCCACGCTTCACTGGTGCATCTCCGACAGGCAGGGCCTCCCAAGGCGTGGCCCCCTCTCCTGAACTACAGACCCAGCTTTCTAATCCCAGCACTCTTTGCGTGCTGGTGCGGAATGCTGGGAGATATAGTTCAGAAACATCCAAAGGCCCCTAAATCGAGCAGCCCTGATCCTTCTGTTCCCTGTTTGTGCTATCCGAAATAGGAATAGCATTTTTAAGGGCCCTCCAGCTGTAGTTGAAGCTATAGCAACGGATGAAAGGAACTGTGGTTTGGAAGCATTTCCAAAGCCAGCCGTTCGCCGAGCGAGCTTGCCGGTGAGTGCTTTGCTTGTTTATTGTGTAGGTGGGTGCTCTGCATCTGAAAAGATGAGAAAAGAAAGGGAACGTAAACAAGTGGGCCAGTGCTTTATGGCCTGTTTTCCCCTGTTGGGTGGAACTGCTTGTAAAAAGGTCAGACTTCCTGGAAAGAGATGCAGCAATTTCATCACATCCAAAATCCGTACCAGTTTCTCCAAATTCAAACATTCGAACCGAATGTCGGTACATTAGGAGATCGACATTTGAGTGCAAATCGGAAGATGAGATATATTAATTTATTTATTGTTTACTTTTCTATACTGCCCCATAGCTGAAGGTCTCTGGGCGGGTAACAGCTTTTAAAACAACAGATTAAAAAGACAACGTACATTAAAAACACTTTGAGAGTTCAACAAATCTTGAACAATATACTCTGTGTTTACAATGATAGTATCTGTACTATCACCATGTCCAAAGGCCAGGGCAAAGAGGTACATCTTCACTGCCTTCCTTAATATATACAAGGATGACACACCTTGAGTGGTTAAGGAGCCAGACTCTTTATCTTGGGATACCGGGTTTGATTCCGCCCTGTTCCATGAAGCCAGCTGGGTGACCTTGGGCTAGTCACAGCTCTCTTCTGACCTCTCACAGCACCACCTACCTTCACGGGGTGTTCTGTTGTGGGGAGAAGAACAGAAGCTTTGTCAGCCGCTTTGAGTCACCTTAAATGGGTAAGAAAAGCGGGGTAGAAAAGCCAACTCTTCTTCTCGAGGGGGAGACTATTCCATAGTCGGGAGGCCATCACCAAAAAGGCCCTCTCCTGGGTGCCCACCTGCCTCGCTACTGAAAGGTGTGGGATAACCGGGGGGGGGGGGGGTCTCACCTATCGTACGAAACTTCGTTACGTTCATGAACCTGGTGAGGCGGGAAAGCGGCTGCCTCAGTCACATCTGCAGCGGATCCAGAGTGGACTCAAAGCGGATTCAGAGTGGATTAAAAGTGGATTAGAAGCAGATTTGACGCATTCAGAGCAGCTACCAAGGGATTCTATGATCTAGGGACTCGAACTGGATTCGTATCAAATTAGAATCCTACCACATTCTAAGGGGATCCATCCGAATGACTGTGAATTTTCTTGCATTTGACTGAATTCAAATCGAGCATGAAGAACACATTTGTCCACTGAAAAGAGGAAACCGGGAAATCGAAAGTGAGAGCTAAACCTCCATGTAGTATCCGGTTTCTCCCTCTAGAGGGAGCAGATTATCTGGATCAGCATGAAGATTGTATGCACTGCCCCCCCCCCTCGCCCCCGGGTCCTAGGCAAGGGGCCCACATCTGGATTTAGCCATTCAGAAGTTGTTAGAATGCTCTTGCAAATTCCTCTGCTCTCTGCCCTGACTGGCTGGGAACGACAGGGGTTTGGCTACATCTGGAAGCCCGAAGCTGGCTAATGCCTCCTCACCTAACTGGTGTCTATTACTTTCCTTCCCAGAAGAAACATTTCCCAAACCTCTATGCTTAAGTGAGACGTTACTTTGTCTGTCTGTCTGTCTGTCTAACTCAGTGGTTCTCAACCTTCCTAATGCCACGACCCCTTAATGGAGTTCCACATGTTGTGGAGACCCCCAACCATGGGGGCGGAGCAGCTGGGAGGTGGAAGGGTGGTAGGAGACTTGTCGCGACCCCTCTGAAAGGGTAGTTCGACCCCCAAAGGGGTCCCAACCCCCAGGTTGAGAACCACTGATTTAACCGAATCTAAATATCTCTATATGATCTCTCTCCTGTCTTTTTATCTTTCTATCTAAATCTCTCTCTCTCTGAATCTCTCTATGATCTCTCTCCTGTCTGTCTGTCTGTCCATCTGACTCTGGATCTAAATATCTATCTATGATCTATCTATATATCTAAATTTAAATATCTATCTATGATTTCTCTCCTATCTATCTATCTATCTATCTATCTATCTATCTATCTATCTATCTATGTCCTGCCCCAGATCTCTGGGCGGCTTAGAATGAAAAACCTGTATACAAACAAAACATTAAATAAATACCCCGTTAAAACAGTATTAAACAACCTAGTTAGTTGAAAGTTAGAATTTAGTGCTAGAGTGAATTAATGCCCAAATGCTTCAGTAAAGAGCCAAGTCTTTGCTTGGTGCCTCAAAGTTAGGAGAGTTGGCGCTAATCAGGCCTCCAAAGGAAAGGTATGCCATGGGCAAGGGGCCACTGCTGAGAAGGCCCTCCCCCATCTCCCAACACAGCAGATTTCTCTAACTGGTGGGACACGGAGGAGACGCCGTCCGGTAGATCTTAAACCTCAGGTGGGTGTGTATGAGAGGAGGCATTTCCTCAAGGATTGAGTTGCCAAGCCATTCAGGGGTTTAAAGGTCTTTATGCGCATCTTGAATTCAGATCGGATGCATATAGGTGTATCCAAAAGTGTAGGTTCATAGAAGAAACCTGGAACATGGCACAACAGCCCCAAAATTGCTATGAATGAGATTGAATCCGACCGTGAAAGACTGCATACCACCCATCATTGGGGTGTGAATGGGGGTGCCAGGGGATTCCATCCTCAGGGCTGTCATGGGGACCTGTGGGCACGTGGCGGGCTCCTGTTCTGGGATGCAGTGCAGGTGGGCCAGTGCAGAAAGGGGCGGCGGGCAGCGTGTTGCAGAGCTGCGAGGCTCACCTTGCTTCTCCTTTCAACTGGGTTTCGTGTAGGAGCAGCTGCAGGCGTGGATCCGGGGGAACGTGAGCGCGTGCGCAAAGTCCGTCTTCATATTCGATGAAATGGACAAGCTGCACCCGGGCCTGATAGACGCCATCAAGCCGTTCCTTGACTACTACGAACAGATTGATGGCATATCCTACCGGAGGGCCATCTTCATCTTCCTCAGGTTGGTCACTGCTGCCGTCAGCTGAAGGCTGCACAGGGGGACAGTGCGTGGGAACCTCAGAGGAGCCCTGCTGGATCAGGCCACAGCCCATCTAGTCCATAAGAACCTAAGAGGAGCCCTGTGGATCAGGCCACAAGCCTATCTAGTCCATAAAAACCTGAGGAGCCCTGCTGGATCAGGCTACAGCCCATCTAGTCCATAAGAACCTCAGAGGAGCCCTGCTGGATCAGGCCACAGCCCATCTAGTTAATAAGAAGCTAAGAGGAGCCCTGAGGATCAGGCCACAAGCCTATCTAGTCCATAAAAACCTGAGGAGCCCTGCTGGATCAGGCTACAGCCCATCTAGTCCATAAGAACCTCAGAGGAGCCCTGCTGGATCAGGCCACAGCCCATCTAGTTAATAAGAAGCTAAGAGGAGCCCTGTGGATCAGGCCACAAGCCTATCTAGTCCATAAAAACCTGAGGAGCCCTGCTGGATCAGGCTACAGCCCATCTAGTCCATAAGAACCTAAGATGAGCCCTGCTGGGTCAGGCCACAGCCCATCTAGTCCAGCATCCCTTCTCACACAGTTGCTTGAGCCAGTTTGGTCAAGTGGTTAGGGACCCGGACATTTGTCTGGGAATACCGGGTTTGTTTCCGCCCTGCCCCATGAAGCCAGCTGGGCTCTTTAGTTCTTCTCCCCGCAACAGAACCCCCTTTGAGGTGGGTGGAGCTGTGAGAGCTCAGAAGAGAGCTTGTGACTAGCCCAAGGTCACCCAGCTGGCTTCATGGGGAGGAGGGTGGGATCGATTTTAAATGTATCTCACGCTTAGGGGAGCTTCAAGGGTTTCCAGGCTTAGGTCTTAAGGCAGAGGAAAGCAAGATATTCCTTCCCACCAGAAAGTGCACAGAGTTTTTGGAATTTTCAGTCCTTCTTCCCTTCCTCCTCTTTCCCATCAGCAATGCTGGAGGAGACCTCATCACTAAAGTCGCTCTGGACTTCTGGAGAAAAGGCCAAGACAGGGAAGAGATCCAGCTGAAAGACCTGGAGCCTGTCTTATCCCTGGGCGTTTTCAACAACAAGAACAGCTGAGTATCTTTCCCCCCCACCACCATTTTATTTGTATACCCTCTTTCCAAAAGGGTAGGGGTGTGCATGGATGAAATTTTCGGGATTCCATTTGAATCGGATATCCAAAAATTCGATCCGATTCGAATCTTTAAAATTCAAACTCACCCAAATTCGGTTTGAATGCACCCGTATGCACTGCTACCCATCCCATATGCATCTGTACGCGTCTGTATGCATCCCATATTTATCCCGTACGCAACCCGTTTTTTGTCCCGTACGGATCCGTACAAATGCATACGGATGCAGGCAACATGCCTACGGGCAAGTATGCGTCATACGGACGTCCGAATAATTCAAACAAACAGATTCAAAATTTGTTCATATGTTTAAATTCAAACTTATGGGCATTCGATTCGGATTCGAATGTCGACATTTGGACGAATTTGATCGAATTTTGAACGTCTTCGAATATTCATGCACATCCCTCCTGCTGTGTGAAAATTGTGCATGCAGGATGCAACCTAGATGAGCGCCTGCCCTCTGCTTTGCCTCATCTCTATGCCAAAAGAAGGAGAAGAGTTGGCTTTTCTACCCCGCTTTTCTCACCCATTTAAGGGGACTCAAAGCGGCTGACAAACCTTCTGTTCTTCTCCCCACAACATAACACCCTGTGAGGTCAGTGGCACTCTGAGAGCTCAGAAAGAGAGCTGTGACTAGCCCAAAGTCACCCAGCTGGCTTCATGGGGGAGGGCAGAATCGAACCCGGTGTTCCCAGATAAGAGTCCAGCTCCTTAACCACTAGACCAAACTGGCTCACCAGAAGTCCTGGACGTGCAACGTGCCACCTGCTAGACGCTGGATTCCATTTCTCTCTCCTTCTTTCCAAGGTATTTCCGCGTTCTGCGCCCGTTTTCAGTGCTTGCCTTTTGTCTGTTTGATTTTGCAGGCGGCCTTTGGCACAGCAGCCTCATTGACCGAAACCTGATCGATTATTTCGTGCCCTTCCTCCCGTTGGAGTACAGGCACGTGAAGATGTGCATTAGGGCAGAGATGCGTTCCCGTGGCCAGCCCATCGATGAGGACATAGTCCAGAAGGTGGCCGAGGAGATGACATTTTTCCCGAAAAGCGAACGCATCTACTCAGACAAAGGTTGCAAGACGGTTGGGACCAGGCTGGACTTTTACTGAGGCCTCAGCCAGGTCCGTACCAGGGTAGACTACAGCGCTTGGCAGATCAGGGCGCCTGCCACAGCTTGGATCCGGGCACAGTGCTGTCAGCGGGTCCCTTCTAACCCTGCCTGCCTGAATCTCACAGACGGGGAAATTTCGTTTCCCGGCTTTGATGTTTCTGTCTGACCCTGTTTGGAAAGGCACTGGTGTGACCTCAGGAATCAGCTAGGTATATTGCTAGGAAAAAAGCGGCACAGGTGAGTTTGCACGACAGAGGCGAGGTGGGTGCAGGAAGGCATGTCAAGAGTGCTTTTTTTTCCAAATTCTACATCAAAAGTGACTCTGGCAACATTTCCCACCCCGCTATGGGTACAGGATCACGCAGTCCCCACACTCTTTGGGGGCCATAAATACGCCATACAAATTCTCTTTGCCTTTCTCTTTCCCTCTTTTTTCCAAAAGAAAGGGTCACTAAACCGAGCAAGGAAAGGCCGTGAATCCTTTTCCCTGGAGGGCATTTAAAACTTCTTTTTAAAAAGAATTTTAAAGGAATATGCACTTTTTAATCTTCAGGGGCTTTAGGGAGCCATTGGGTTTTTAAAGGTCAACCTTTTTCATCTCCATGCATGGTGCCATCAGGCAATTCCTGTGGTTTTATGAAGATATTTTTGCAGGGATTTCCACCCTCCTATCCTGATGTTTATGATCTTGCTTTACAAAAGTTCTTCCTTTTTCACACCGTGCAATAAAGCATTCTTGCAAGTGGTTTCTGAGGGTTGCGGGGGGGGGGGGGGGGGAGAGAATCACACAAGCCACAGTGCAGCATCATTGTAGAAAGCACATGAGATGCAGGGAAAGGCTATTTGCAACCTTCAGGGTTCCTGGGAAAAAATGTCGCCACATTTCTGGTCTGTTGCACAGATAAGACATAAAAGAGCAGTTATGTGGCCATCCCAGAAGACTGTGACCCTCGTATTTAGGATAACCAAACATCACCATTTTGGCAGGCAGGCAAAACCTTGCTTTCCTCACCGCCTCTCTTGAAAGCACAAAACTCAGACTATAATGAAGGCTTTCTTCTTTTGATGACTCTGCTGTCCCGTCTTCCCTGATCCCCCAGTAGTAGGAGTTTAGGAGTTACACCTCGTTGAAGCTCAGCAAGAAAGGGAGTGCCTTTTCAGATCCATGTTAGTATGTACTGGTAAATCTACGGACCAGTGCTGCGTTCCCAGAATCCCCATCAGTCCTGCTTAGTCTGTCTTGCCCTGATCAGCGTTGGTCAACCGAATCTCTTGAGACTTCTGATTGGGGAGAAGACGTTATAGGATATTCAGGGCCATGAAACTTCGTCCTAAATACGCTTGCAGTGGTATCAACCAGAGAGGTGCAGACATATTTTTTTTGACATTCTATTCGAATCTAATACCCGAAAACCCAGTTCAAATCTTTTAAGTTCGGCTTTAACAAAATTCAGTTCGAATTTTCCAAATTCGAATCTTTGTTCGAATTTCTGATTTGAATCTGCACATACGAATGTTGACGACATTAATATGTGCACCTATTGATCTTCCCCACATCCACACACATCCGTCTGCAGCCCGTAGTTATCCTGTGTACAGCTCGTTTCCGTCCCGTATGGATGCCTACAAATGCGTACGAGTGCGTGAAAGACGCGGGTTTTCAAGTACGCATGGTGTACGAGCCCCGTACACATACGAACGTCTGGATAATTCTAACAAATAGATCCAAAATTCAATTTGAATGTTTACATTCGAATTTCGGGACATTTGATTCAAATTCGAATGTCAAAATCCGGCACATTTGATCAGATTTCGAATGCCTATGAATATTTGTACACATCCCTTTGTATCAATGGCTACAGAAGTAGAAGAAATACTAAACCTGACCACCATCCATCTCCTTGGAGTGGACAAATCGGCCTGGAAAGGAAGAAACACATATAGAACTTGATATATTCCAGGCTGGTGTGTTTCCAAGGCTTCAAGAGTACAACATAGTTAGGTTTGTAATAATGCTGTTAACATCCAAGATAACTATTTGGCTTTGCTGCTAATTGCTTATCGTCTTCTGAGTCTTCCAAGTTGGTCTTCCCCAGTTGCAGCTGGACTTTCAAACTGGATGGAAACTGGGAATCTTCTTGAAAGGCTGAATAATGTCAAGGACTGTGAAATATCCCATTTTTGACACTGTTCTGATTTTGCTTGTTGTCACACGTGTCTGTTATCTTTTTTTGCAAGGAACTACAGAACAATTTCAGAATGGTTTTTTGAACTGGTCAGTAGATAAAATTGTAATGAAGCTACAAATGGGAGAATATTTTATGGTGGGTGAGGAACGAATCGAGTAATCCCACTCCTATCTCATCCTGCTTTGTGTAAGATTCGATTGAGCGGATTAGTTCCCTGGAGCTGAGGAACACCAGCTTTCATAGTAGCTGCGTTTGCGTGATGCCTAGGAGTCCTTCTAGAAACCCAGCGGAGTGGACAGCGCTCCATCAGCTTCCAAATCCTACTGCTTGATATTTAAATTTACCGTGCTGGTCATCTGGTTAAAGCTATGTGAAGGAGTGGAGAAGGGGGGATTTTGAATCTCCAAACACTAAAATCTGGAGATCTCCAGATGTTTTGAAGAATTAAAGCCATCTTGAGCTTCTGGTTCAAGTCTCAGGACAAAGGATGATTGTGAAATTCAGATCTTTCCTCGTTAAGGAACTGATGGGTGGAAGAATATGAAATACTATGCTGGTGCTGACCCAATCTTCACTTTTCTTTGAGCAGGGTTTCCAAGGTGGCCTCACCAAAGGATTTAGAGTGCCTTTATCCAACATTTGATGTATACAATTTCTCATGCCACACCCATACTTATGACCATGAGGTTTGATTTTCCTTGCTCTTCCATTCTGTGGTATCTCCTTCCTCCAAGTGCCATTGCTGGTCTGATGGAGCTGTGGGTTGCTCTGGAGTCCAGCCAGTTGATGGTTGGCGTCTTAAAATCTCCTGGATGTTCTCTTAAGGTGCAGAACAAGATTTTAAAGGGTCATTTGTCTCCACATGGAAAGCAGCATTGGAGAGAAAGCATTCAAGGATGACAACCCGGTCTCACAGTAATACGAATTAAGGCTCTAGATAAGGGCTGATTAAGCTAGAATTTCCATGAGCTCCCACCAATCCGGACAGCCTTCACCAACATCCGGAGGGCAACACCTCGTTCTAGGCAGAATACCTTGCAGAAAGTCTGGGGAAGGAAATTTGAATTAGTTGTTACATGATGAATTCAAACTTTGCTTCAAACCAGGGGGAGAAACTGTAGCCTGCCAGATGTTGTGGTTTAGCTTTGCAACTTGAAATCAACATCTGGGAAATCATACACAGCCACCCTGGCTTGAAAGTCTTTTCCCCCCTCTTCCTGTTACAAATTTTCTAATGGCATTTTGTAATGATATTTTTTTGTAATGAGTTGTAATGATGCAGTGGGATCTACACTTTTCAACTCTGTTGAAAAAATAAAAAAGTTTTCTGCTGGTCTTACCTAAGGGTGGTCCTTGTATACATCTTGATGCCTTGGAGGTTAAAGAGGCTTCAGTGTTGCAACAGCTGCAATAAAAAGTTGCCTTTTCTTTTTTTCTGTTTGTAAATTCTTGCCTTACTTCCACTTTAAAAAGATCCATCCATCCATCCATCCATCCATCCATCCATCCATCCATCCATCCATCCATCCATCCATCTTATCTATCCTGCCCTATACCCAAAGGTCTCAGGGCAGGTAACTATGTTTAAAATTAAATATATCAAAACGATAAGAGCATATATTAAAACAATGTCTGCAAGTGGGAAGGGAAAGCGTGTCCCCATGTAACTGAAGGTCGGGGCAAAGAGGGGCGTCTTCACTGCCTTCCTGAACATAAACAGAGGAGCAGATCTCAATTCTCTGCAAATGGCCTTTTAAGGCATCCTGCCGATCTCTTCAACCTGGAAGTGTTAGCTGGGCATCCATTTTAGCAGCCACTGATACACGGGTCCTCCATGAATTAAGAGGAGCCTTGCTGGATCAGGCCACAGCCCATCTAGTCCACAAGAACCTCAAAGGAGCCCTGCTGGATCAGGCCACGGCCCCTCTAGCCCATCACCCCATCTCACACAGTGGCCCAATTTCTTCTGGGCATCTCAAGCAGAAGATGAAGGCAAAACCTTTACCTGCTCTTGACTCCCTATCAACGGCCTTTAGAGGTCTCCTGCCTGTCCCTCCAACCTTGGAGGCTAGCCGGTTGGGGAGTGGGGTGACACCCATTTTGGTCTCTTAGTTTCCTGCTTCTACTCCTATCCACTCCCTGCTCAATGCCTGTTGGTTTAACTCTACAGAGGTAAAGAAAAAGGGGTCATTGGGCAAGGATTTATTCACAGATGTATACAAAAATCACAAACTGGCAAAAAGATGTGGCACGGTCGAGACCAGCGAAGAGGAGGCATTTAAGAAGCTCTTGAGTATAACAAAACTGCATTGGTGTGTTAACGGTCACTTCAACACCGCCCAAAGTAAGCAGAATTCTCTTCGGGGGCTCCCACACAGGGTAAGTTAAGGTGATATCAAACTTCCAGTTCCATCCATCTCATCTTGCCCAGGGCAGTACCGAAAACCTTTCTTCCACCAGCTTTTTCAATCTGTTCCAGGATCCAAGCCAATATCTCAACTGAGGTCTAATCCAGATCCTCAACTTAGACATCATACAAAGCTAAGCATTGCTAGAAAAAGAAAATGCAGTTTAAATTTCTGTAAGAGGGAGGAGGAAAAATCCCCCAGAGCACTTTCCCATGGCACAGTTTGCAATCGCTGTGAACTCAGCAAATTCATTCTATCGTTTCTCACAGATCTTTTAAACCTTTGCCGTGAGCACAAAGGATTCTGGGAGGAGCTGGAGAGGACGCAGGCCCTCACACTGGTCCTTTCTCCCGAATAGCCACAGTTTTGTTACCGTGAGCAATTTTTCTGCGCCGGTTTCTCCCATCAACGCTCCTGACCTTCAAGGAGAAAGGATAATAAAGGCAGCAGAGACAACAGACAGTTTTGTCAATGTACCAGGCACCTTTAAGGCAGCGATGGCATTTTTGCAGTTTTGGAAGAAACACGTACCTTCACAAACACCCCTTCATTCCTTAAGGGAGTCACGATTCTTAAAAAGATTCAGACAGGCTTCCGAAATTAATACCTAATTAGAATTAAGTTCAATCTCTGTGCAGCCCCCACCCCACCCCACCCCGGTCCTTCAAATGGTCCTGAAAATCATCTTTCAAGTAGATTCACAGTATAAGCTTCATTAAGTCGTGGTTGTTACTGATGGGAGATGAAGTCCGTCCCACCTGGAGGGCTGCTACTGGTCCCCTTAAGTGACATTATTCTCTGGGACAGGCTGATCTGGGAGGGACTGTTTTTCCACCCATAGCGGAATCTGGCCCACCGTGCCCACCCATGCCCTCTCCGGCACCCCAAAGGGCTGCGTCCCATTTAGATTTTAAAATCTCTTTTAAAAATCCACCTCTCCTAGTTCGGCTACAGCGTTTCTTCTCCCTTCAGAGATGCAATGATTGCAAAAGGAGAATTATAAGTAGAAATCCAGTTTCGTGCACACGGTCTTGCAGCCTTTACTGGAGTAGATTCTCTCTTCCTTTGGGAAATAGGTCATCTCGTCCGCCACCTGCGTGACGATGTCCTCGTCGATCACGTAGCCCCGGGACTCCAGTTCAACCCTGACACACATCTTCACGTGCTTGTATTCCAGGGGCAGGAAGGGGACGAAATGGTCGATGAGGTGCTTGTCAATCAAACTGCTGTGCCAGAAGCCGCCTGCAAGCGAAGGGAGAAGGGGTTCCATCAGAACATCAAGATACGCTTACTTGGGAGTGTCTCTAGCTCAGCGTCACAGCAAACTATCTGGAGAGCAGAGGATTGCCGGTTCAATCCCCAGGTTCTTCCCAGAAGGAGGTAACGGCAAACCACTTCTGTATCCCTGCCAAGAAAACTGCGTAAAAGGGCCCATGGAGTCTGGGAGGGGATGTCGCTCGGTGGCAGAGCAAACTACCTGGAGAGCAGAGGATTGCCAGTTCAGCCCCAGCCCCTACCTGAAGTAGGTCAATGGCAAACCACTTCTGTAGCCCTGCCAAGAAAACTGCGTCAAAAGGGCCCATGGAGTCTGGGAGCGGCTGTGGCTCTAACTGCAGAGGTGTGTGTGGAATCTGGGAGTGACTGCTGCTCAGTGGTAGAGCAAACTGCAGTTTGCAAAAATAATCACCAAAAATGAGAGCAAACGCTTAAAATAATAAAACACATTTCACTTCTCTACTGTACACCACTTTGGTTGTCTTCTGACTTAAGGCAGCCTGTAAATAAATGGAATGCACGAAAAGAAAGAACAGATTTTAAAACCTCGTAACAGATCAAATAAGAGGGGCTGGAAAACAGCCACTGACTCAGGTGCTTCGCAAATATCAGAGGGGAGGGCGTTCCAAAAAATTAGGGGCCGCCACGGAGAAGACCCAGGAGTAGGACACCACGATAGTGATGTGCATGAATATTTGCAGGCATTCAAAATCCATTCAAATGTGCCGAATTTCGACATGCGAGCTCAGATAGAATGTCCCAAAATTCGAATGTAAACATTCTAAGGTAATTTCGGATATATTTGTTCCAATTATCCGGACATTCATATCTATACGGGTTCGTACGTGATGCGTACTTGAAGATCCACATCTTTCCCTCATCTGTATGCATTTGTACATATCCATACGGGATGAATACGGGTTGCATACAGCATAACTACGGGATGCATAAAGACGTGTACAGACGTGGGGAAGACGCGTAGGTGCACATACAAATGTTGTCGACATTCGTATGTGCAGATTCGAATAAAAAATTCAAACGAACAGATTCTTAATTTGAATTTTACGGATTTGAATCGGACTGGATTTTCGGGTATTCGATTCGATTCAAACAGAACGCCAAAAAAAAACATTTGTGCATATCTCTACACCATGAGATGGCACTCTCTGCTGTGAGGGACCCAGAGGATCCACATTTACAACTGGTCCTAAGAAGGGCAAAGGGGACAAAGAAGAAGATGAAGAAAAAAGAAGAAGAGTTGGCTTTTCTACCCCACTTTTCTCACCCATTTACGGGGACTCAAAGTGGCTGACAAACCTTCTGTTCTTTCCAAGTGATTTCAAGTCTCTTCCAAAACTAAAGTACTCCCAAATTCTTCAGACTTCGTAAGACTTTAAAACTGCCCAGTTAGCAGACTATACAACACAGTCCAAAATCAGGCAGCCGGTCTGGTTTTTCCCAAATGCTGAAGAAATCTGGTCCCATGTATTTGGACTCAACACTAAAGCAGGGGGGTGCACTGATGCCATATTCAACATTCAATCTGAATATTCGAATTTCTGAATTCATATGAATAGAAACGAAGGCATTTAAATTTGAACCTATTCAAATACATTCGTATCTATTTTGTACGAAGATTTGATTCGTATTTGATGATACAAGCTTCGACAACATTTGTATTTGTCCACACGCATTCCTACGCATGCCATTTTCATCCCATATGTATCCGTACAGATACGAATAAGATGCGTACAGATACATACTGTACGTAATGCACATGGATCCATACATATGCGAATGTAAGAATTATTAGTACGAATTATTCAATATAGTCGTAATTCATTTAAATAATAAAAAATGCATGTCCTCAGGAAATGTAGTTAATGGTTGATTTTCTTATTACTCGTTGGCTGTTATGTTATCTGTTGGTTGTGGACTGTTATGTTATTTACAATTTCAATTTAAAAAAAGGAAGAAAAAGGAACGTCTGGATATGAGATCCGAATTCGAATGTCCAAATTCAGCCAAATTTGATTGAACAGCGAATATTGCGAATATTCTAGCACTTCCATATGCTAAAGCGAGAACCACTCACTGTTTCTATTATTGAAGACAGACAGCGACAGTTGCTCGAGGTCCTGAAGTTTCATATCTTCCCGTTTCTTTCCGCTCTTCCAAAAATCTAGTGCCACTTCCGTTATTTTCTCGGCCCCTGCGTTGCTGGATTTAAAAAAGGACAAGATTTTCCTCTCAGCAAAAAACTCGTCTGGAAAAGCAAAGCAAAACTGGAAGCAAAAGCCCAAGCCAAGTGTGAACAGCAGGAGAGATGCATTTGCCACACCCCTGCACAGACGCAAAATGGCAGAAAATCTGAAAACTTCCTTTCACCTTAGGAAGAGGAAGATGGCCTTCCGGTATGAGACGCCGTCCAGCTCTTCGTAGTAGTCCAGGAAGGGCTTGATGGAGTCGATAAGTCCTGCGTGCATCTTATCCATCTCGTCGAATATGAAGACAGAACGTGGACAGTGGCTGACGTTGCCACGGATCCACGTTTGCAACTGGTCCTAAGAAGGGCAAAGGGGACAAAGAATGAGATGAAGAAAAAAGAAAAAGAGTTGGCTTTTCTACCCCGCTTTTCTCACCCATTTACGGGGACTCAAAGTGGCTGACAAACCTTCTGTTCTTCTCCCCCACCACAGACTCCCTGTGAAGTAGGTGGGGCTGAGAGAGCTCAGAAAGAGAGCTGTGACTAGCCCAAGGCCACCCAGCTGGCTTTGTGGAGGAGGAAGAAGAAGAGTTGGCTTTTCTACTCTGCTTTTCCCACCCATTTAAGGAGACTCAAGGTGGCTGACAAACCTTAAGAACCTAAGAGGAGCCCTTCTGGATCAGGCCACAGCACATCTGGTCCATAAGAACCTAAGAGGAGCCCTGTTGGATCAGGCCACAGCCCATCTAGTCCATAAGAAGTTAAGAGGAGCCCTGCTGGATCAGGCCGCAGCCCATCTAATCCATAAGAAGCTAAGAGGAGCCCTGCTGGATCAGGCCGCAGCCCATCTAGTCCATAAGAACCTAAGAGAAACCCTGCTGGATCAGGCCACAGCCCATCTAGTCCATAAGAACCTCAGAGGAGCCCTGCTGGATCAGGCCACGGCCCATCTAGTCCATAAGAACCTAAGAGAAACCCTGCTGGATCAGGCCACAGCCCATCCAGTCCATAAGAACCTAAGAGAAGCCCTGCTGGATCAGGCCACAGCCCATCTAGTCCATAAGAACCTCAGAGGAGCCCTGCTGGATCAGGCCATGGCCCATCTAGTCCATAAGAACCTCAGAGGAGCCCTGCTGGATCAGGCCACGGCCCATTTAGTCCATAAGAACCTAAGAGAAGGCCTGCTGGATCAGGCCACAGCACATCTGGTCCAAAAGAACCTAAGAGGAGCCCTGTTGGATCAGGCCACAGCCCATCTAGTCCATAAGAAGTTAAGAGGAGCCCTGCTGGATCAGGCCGCAGCCCATCTAGTCCATAAGAAGCTCAGAGGAGCCCTGCTGGATCAGCCCACAGCCCATCTAATCCATAAGAAGCTAAGAGGAGCCCTGCTGGATCAGGCCGCAGCCCATCTAGTCCATAAGAACCTAAGAGAAACCCTGCTGGATCAGGCCACAGCCCATCTAGTCCATAAGAACCTCAGAGGAGCCCTGCTGGATCAGGCCACGGCCCATCTAGTCCATAAGAACCTAAGAGAAACCCTGCTGGATCAGGCCACAGCCCATCCAGTCCATAAGAACCTAAGAGAAGCCCTGCTGGATCAGGCCACAGCCCATCTAGTCCATAAGAACCTCAGAGGAGCCCTGCTGGATCAGGCCATGGCCCATCTAGTCCATAAGAACCTCAGAGGAGCCCTGCTAGATCAGGCCACGGCCCATTTAGTCCATAAGAACCTAAGAGAAGCCCTGCTGGATCAGGCCACAGCCCATCTAGTCCATAAGAACCTAAGAGGAGCCCTGCTGGATCATGCCACAGCCCATCTAGTCCATAAGAACCTAAGAGAAGCCCTGCTGGATCAGGCCACAGCCCATCTAGTCCATAAGAACCTAAGAGGAGCCCTGCTGGATCAGGCCACGGCCCATCTAGTCCATAAGAACCTAAGAGGAGCCCTGCTGGATCAGGCCACAGCCCATCCAGTCCATAAGAACCTAAGAGGAGCCCTGCTGGATCAGGCCACAGCCCATCCAGTCCATAAGAACCTAAGAGGAGCCCTGCTGGATCAGGCCACAGCCCATCTAGTCCATAAGAACCTCAGAGGAGCCCTGCTGGATCAGGCCACAGCCAATCTAGTTCATAAGAACTTAAGAGAAGCCCTGCTGGATCAGGCCACAGCCCATCTAGTCCATAAGAACCTAAGAGAAGCCCTGCTGGATCAGGCCACAGCCCATCTAGTCCAGCATCCTGTCTCACACAGTGGCCCACCAAATGCTCATGGGCTTCTCAAGCAGAGACAAGAGCAAACCTTTTCCTGCCCTCGAATCCCAGCAAATGGCCTTAGAGGCCTCCTGCATGTCCCCACCAGCCTGAAAGATGTTCTTAGGCATCCGTTCTAGTAGCCACTGATACATCTGTCATACATGAATTTGTCTAAACCTTCTTTAAAGACACATAGGCTGGTAGCTGTTTCCACCTCTTCCTACAGCAAATTCCATAGGCTGATGACCTTCTGGGTGAAGAAATCCTTCCCCTTGTGTGATCCGACTCTCCTGCCCATCAGCTTCATAGATGCACCCTGATTCTACTGTTGTGTGATGTTTTTCTCTATCCACCTTTTCTCTCCCCACAACAGGCACCCTGTGAGGCAGGTGGGGCTGTGGGAGCTCAGAAAGAGAGCTGTGACTAGCTCAAGGCAACCCAGCTGGCTTCGTGGAGGAGTTTGGAATCAAACCCCACGACTACAAAATGTGAGTCCAGCACCCTAACCACAAGACCCAGCAAAGTTAACCCAGCTCTGCTTCGCTTTCCCTCTGGGGTCCTTGGGCCACGGGAGGGCAAATAGGGCCACAGGACAATGATTAAGCAGTGGCCACAGTGGACAATGTGGAGGCTGAAAAAAGGAAGGGAAGAATTTTCTTCCACCTCTTCTCAGGAGAAGCCTTAAGGCTCAGCCTTCACTTCTGGACCTCAAATGAGGTTCGGACGTAGACACGTTTTGTCAATATGTCCAAATTCTCACCTGGGACACTAAGCAATCCCCCAAAGCCCCCCTAGACAGATCTGTCTTCTGACCAGACCCCACTCCGAAGGGCGCAAGCGATCCCTTTCGCCATACCTTGTACTGCGTGAGGTTCTGTACATGGGGGAAATGCAACGTGGACACAAACTGGTGGACATATCTGCTCTTGAGCCCTTCTTCGTAAATGCTCTCGGCGATGATCTTGCTGACGTAGTTTTTGCCCGTGCCAGTCCAACCGTGCAAAGAAAGTGCCAGGGGCTTCTTGGGGTTTGGGTTATTCAAAAACCCAGGGACAGATTTCACGATGACTTTCTTGGCCAGAGGCTGACCAAAGAGCTTCTTGTCCAAATCCTTCTGGAGCACTGGAGGAAAGAGTGGGAAAGAAAAAGGAATCAGCTCACCGGCAGTGCAATGGGGTATGGGGAAAGAAGGAGAAGAAGAATTGGTTTTTCTAATCCATTTTTCTCTCCTTTTTTTTTTTAAAGGGGGCTCAAAGCAGCTGACAAACCTTTTGTTCTTCTCCCCTGAGAGGTGGATGGGGGTGTGAGAGTTCAGAAAGAGAGCTGTGACTAGCCAGAGGCCACCCAGCTATCTTTGTGAAGGAGAGATGAAGTGTTGACTTTTATACCCCTCTTTTCTCACTCTTTAAGGGGACTCAAGGCTGCTGACAAACCTTCTGTTCTTCTCTCCACAACAGACATCCTATGAGCTAGGTGTGGCTGGGAGAACTCAGAAAGAGAGCTGTGACTAGTCCAAGGCCACCCAGCTGGCTTCGTGGAGGAGTGCGGATAAGAGTCCAGCCCTCTAGCCACAAGACCAGAGGAAACACTTTTGCATGAGCATGGTATGATATGGAATACTTAACCAAAAGCCACCACATTGAAACAGTCATCTTTTATATTCCACAAGGAAAGGGTGAGGATCAATCAATCAATCAATGATCAATGAAACCTGACTGACTGATTGATCCCAAGCACAACTATAGTTTCACAATCTTTGGGCACTGATGAAAGAGAAGCAAGAAAAGTGCCAGTAGTTTGGTGACAAAGTCCCGTTTGCAGACGAACAGGAAGTGCCAACAGTTCAGGAAGTGCCAGACAGGAAATGCCAGACAGGAAGTGCCAGCCATTCAGTGATAAACTTGTTTCTTTGCGTACAAGTGGCAGCATAATCCTCACCGTCTGCAGGTAAGGTTAGGAGAGGTTCTGAGGTTCGAAAGCCAAAGACTCGATTCAGTGTCAGACACTTTGCACTGCAGGGAGCTGAGACCTCCAGATCTATTCTGTTCCAAAGGGGCCATCCCATAAGGGCAAACAGCCTCTTCTCAGCACCCAGCAGACATATTTGCCACATTTCATAGGAACTGCTTTTGCTTCTTTCACCCCTGCTTCTTCCTGCTCTTAGCACTGGTTCCCTGGCTTTCACGTGGCTGTCGCTAAAGGGACCCCAAGCCAGAGAGTCAGGGTCCTCACCTGCCGGACCTCGCAGAACCCAGCTGACCCCCAGGCATCCAGCCCAGCCCCATGCAGCCCCCAGCCCACCCCCCACCCCTGGGGAGCATGCTGATGATGTCACAGCATGCGCCCCCCACTGTCCCAGCCCCTCTGGCCTGACGTCAGACCCTCCACCCTTGACGTCACCACCACCCCAGCAGCCCCACCCACCGTGACATCACAGCCCCCTCCTGCTGTCCCCATGCAGCGTGCTCCCCCACTGCCCCAATCTGACGTCAGAACCCCCATGACGTCAGAGCATCATCTGTAAGCCCCGCCCACCTCCTCCCTTGACATCAAAACCACCCCTGCAGGCCCGCTTGCCCACTGTGATGTCACATCCTCCCCCTGGTGACCCGCTTCCGCCCACCTCACAGCATGATCTCCCACTGCCCCAACCCCTGACGTCAGAACCCCCCTTTGACGTCAGAACATTTGTAAGCCCCGCCCCTCCTCTCTTGACGTCAGAACACTTTGCAAGCCCCGCCCACCTTCTCCCTTGAGGTCAGAACGTCGCCTGCAAAACCCCGCCCCCTCGACGTCGCCGAGGCCCTGCCGTGACGTCACAGCTCCCTCCCCCCTCCCGCGTCGCGCTCCCTCTAACGTCACGGCGACCGCCCCTCCCCCTCCGCACCTGCCGCCAGGTTCTCCTTGGGCCTGTGGAGGCAGCACTCGGCGAAGTAGCAGTAGAAGCGCGGGTAGGAGAAGAGGCCCACGCCCGTCAGCGCCGAGGCGGCCGCGCCCACCAGCGCCAGGCTCAGGCTGATGGGCTCCACCGCCCGCGCCGCCGGGGCTAGCACCAGCACCAGCAGCGCCGGGGCCACCGAGGCCGCCCCGCCGTCGCCGCCTCCCCGCAGCTTCATGGCCGGCCGCCGGGCCCGCCGCTCCCTTCCTCACGCCCGCTTCCGGCCCCGCGCGCGGCGCTTCCGCCGCCCTCGCCGCCATCTTGGAGTCGGGCGGGGGCAGGAAGCAGGCCACCGTCTGTCCGTCAGCGTCCAAAGGACGGTCGGCGCCGGCGCCTGCCTTTCTGAGACTACAACTCCCACCATGCTCGGCGCCACCAGCTGCCGGTCCAGCAGAAACAGCCCTGGTCGACTCCGGGAGGCGCCCGGACGGGGCGACTTGCGACTTTTGCACAAATGAGGTGTAAAACCCAGCTGGAGGAGGGTGGAGGGTAAATCTTCACGCGAGCACCGTGCCATCCCCTTCCGTTTTTCTTTGCATACCGCCTTTCCAAAAGAAAATGTTGCCCGGGCCGGTTTGCAACAAACGGGAAAAAAATGCAATGCAAATGCAATCATTACTATCCTTGCAAATGCAATCAGCAGCGCCCTGCTGCAGGCTTGGCCTTGTCGTCCTTGTCTTTTCCCCTGGGAATCTTGCAGGGATTTGCTTCCCTGTTGCAGAAAAACCCCTCGTGTGTTTAATATGTTGCTGGTCTTAATGTGTTCATTTTATAGGTTGTAACCCGCCCGGGTGGGACAAAAATCCAAAGAGACAAACAAATAAATAATAATAGGCTATCCGTTTCCATTTCTAATGTCCACTTTGGCTGCAGCGAGAAAACAGTTCATTATCATTCAACCCCATGGAATTTTTTTAAAAAAATAAATCCAATTTCCATCCCCTTCCATTTGCTCGATTTATCACTGAAACAAACAACGACCTCTCTCTTTTAAATATCATTTTTAAAAGAAAGTTAAATCCATCAAACACGCCCCTGGTGAATGTTCTCTCTTGCAATGTTAATGGACTTTTGATTTTAATTCGGTAAAAGAATGCAAATGAGAAGAGAAGCCCTCGCCTTTTCTCTGAATCGAAATCCACCAGGCCTCCCAGTTCTGTCCTTATTAATTTCTGAAAGGAAGAAAAAGAGCTGGCTTTCCTACCCCGCTTTTCTCATGCATTCAAAGTGACTCAAAGCAGTTGACAAACCTTCTGTTCTTCTCCCCACAGCAGACACCCTGTGAGGTAGGTGGTGCTGTGAGAGCTCAGAAGAGAGCTGTGACTAGCCCAAGGTCACCCAGCTGGCTTTGTGGAGGAAGAAGAGGACCTGGCTTTTCTACCCCACTTTTCTCAGCCATTTAAGGGGACCCATTTGTAATTTTCATCCCCCAGAAGACTCCTGAATATACAACAGTGGGAAAGAGGCACATACTGGGGGCAGTGGAGTAGGGGGTATTAACAAATGCAATTTTGGGGATTCGATTTGAATCGAATACCCAGAAATTCAATTCGATTCTAACCTTTAAAATTCAAATGTAACCAAATTCAATTCGAATTAAGCAAATTCGAATCTATTCATTCAAATTTTCAATTTGAATTTGCACTTAGGAATTTCGACAACATCGGTATGTGCCCGTACGCATCGTTACGCATCCTGTACGCCTCCGTACATGTCCACATGCATCCCGTAGTTATCCCATATGCAACCTGTTTGCATCCTATACGGATCCGTACAAACACATACGAACGTGGGAAAGATGCGTGTCTACAAGTACGCGTCATGTGCGAACCCGTACATGTGTGAATGCCTGGATAATCCACATGAATAGATCCAAAATCTGAAATCCATTCGAATCTTTAAATTCAAGTTTATGGACATTTTGATTCAAATTCGAATGTCAAAATGTGGGAAGGTTCGATCAAATTCCGAATACCTTTGTGCCCAGACCCCCTACGGTGGCGTCATCTTTGCGCGGAAACGGCACCCAAATAAACTCCAGCCAATAAACTCGGCTGAACTTTTCGCCCTTTTGAAAAATTCAGCCAGTGCTCCAAAACAGCACATACTGCCACAGGCAAAGTCGCTCCCAAACCTCAGAAGGACGTCATCGGCGGAAGGTCTGGATGCCTTCCCGGCGGGGCAGCGTCCATCAAGGGCGGCATGCGGGGATCCATGTGGTCCAGCAGATGGCAGGCACAGATCGCTGCCAGGTGAAAGCCATGCGCTTCCAGACAGAGGGAGGGAAGATGAGGGAATTGGGGAATTGGGGATTTCTGTTTCCAGCTGGGAAATGATAACAGGACTGAGTGGGAGACACAGGAGTTTCCCCAGAGATGGAAGCTGGAACTAAGAAGTCTCAAATTCCTTCTGTATTGGGAGGGTTTATTAGCAAGGATGAACAGGCTGAGCCTAATGCAGGGAGATTACAAGGTGGGAATATGACGGCCTCCATCCCATCATAATCCAGCCCCAAGGGTATCATGGCCTTGATCTTCTGGTCTCCTTGAGAGGATGAAGAATTGGCTTTTCTAGCTGCGAGAGCTCAGAAGGGAGCCGTGACTAGCCCAAGGTCACTCAGCTGGCCTGATGGAGGAAGAAGAACAGTTGGCTGTTCTATCCCGCTTTTCACACCCATTTAAGGGGACTCAAAGCGGCTGACAAACATTCTGTTCTTCTCCCCTGTGAGGTAGGTGGGGATATGAGAGCTCGGAAGAGAGCTCTGACTAGCCCAAGGTCACCCAGCTGGCTTCGTGCAGGAAGAAGAATATTTTCTTTTTCTACCCAGCTTTTCTCACACATTTAAGCGGACTCAAAGCTGCTGACAATCCTTCCATTCTGTGAGGTAGGTGGGACTGTGAGAGCTCAGAAGAGAGTTGTGATGACTAGCCCAATGTCACCCAGCTGGCTTCATGGAAGAAGATGAAGAGTTGGTTTTTCTTCCCTTCTTTTCTCACCCATTTATGGGGATTTAATGCGGCTCACAAACCTTACTGTTCTTCCCACAACAGACACCCTGTGAGGTAGCTGAGGCTGTGAGAGCTGTGACTAGCCCAAGGTCAGCCAGCTGGCTTCACGGAGGAGTTTGGAATCGAACTGGGAAGCCTCCATGTAAGAGCCTGGCTCTCTAACCGCAGGACCAGACTGGAAGAAAGAGAACAGTGACTTTCTAGAAACATTTTTAAATGGAGGAAAAACGTGGGGGAAGCTGCTGATGGGAAAAGGTAGAACAGGGGAGTATTAGAGATTTATACCTGCCCAGTAATTTATAGATACATAAAATACTCTTCTTTTTGTCTGTCTGTCTGTGTGTGTGTGTGAGAGAGAGAATCGCACCTGCACGAATCTTCATGTTCTGTTTGAATTGAACCAAACAGGGAACAGTTCAGTCCGATTTGAACTTTTTCCTTTATCATTAATGCGTTAGGTTCGGTAGAAATACCTTTGAGCATCGTCGAGCCATGAACAAACAGGCTGTGTTTGATAAGCCCCTTCAAACACTCCTTTGTTTGGTTTGACTTCAAACTCTTGTTTCCAAACGAGCCGGATTGCACTTTTTACACGGAACCTTTCAAAGCACTCTTGTTTGTTCTGAACCAGTTCGAAGCTGAACCATGTTGGCAACATCTCTATACACCTGTTCAGGTGTTCAGCTGTGGCCACATGGACTTTTGCACCCCTTGCCTGGAGTCACTCCTTGATTTTATGAATTCCTCCTTGATTTTATCTGATTTAGCTTTGCTTTCCTTCTTCTCCTTCTGCCTTTCATCATTCTTTGCATGATGAGCCCATAGTATTTCAGCTTTGGTTTCCATATCTGTCCTTCCAGGGATCAAACTGAGTCTTATTTCCTTGCAAGCCGGCCGGTTTGATCCTTTTTTTTCTTTTTCTTTTTTTTTTGCAGTCGGTGGAATCCTCTACCGTTTCCTCCAGAATCTCAGTTCAAAAGCAGTAATTTTCTGCTTTGGAACATGAAACACACTATATTCAGGTTTCAATAAAATAAAATAAAATAAAATAAGATAAGCTTTACGTACTTTTGACCTAATGTGAATATTTTCCGTACGGCACATAGAAACTACGGATGTGCAAAAATATTTGAAATTTAATACATCCGTATGTATTTGGTTTATTATCCAATATGTATCCAACGATATGCATCCTGTACATATCTGTATGCATCCCGTATTCATCCCGTATGTATTTGTACGGATGCATACGGATAAGGAAGGCACCGGTACAGATATGCACAGCATGTGTAGAGGTACGTAGGTATCCATCTGAGAGCTTCTTGCACGAGGGCCTCCGGAACCCACGTAGGACACCCTGGGACAAAGCATTCGCTCTGCTGGGCCGGCGGTTCAGTTCGGAACTGCCCCAGCGCATCCCAGGGTGCCCTACACGTGTTCCGGGTGTACAGCACAAAATCACGCTCTACAACTGTCCCAGGGCATTCGCGGCCGTCCCTTCCCCGGGTTCCTGCAGGTTCTCGGGGACCAGATTAAGCCCGCAGGAAGCCCCGAGGTTCTGCAGGAACCCCCCCCCCCCCGCGGGCACCCATCCCCCCCCCCCGGAGCATGGCCACCCGGACACGCACGCAAGAGGCACTTACTTCGTGCTCACCGGGTTCCTAAGTGGCCAGTGGCGCTGTGTGTCTGCACATGTCGCCCGCTTTGATTGGCTAGCTGCACACCCGTGGGGAGCTAGGCAATGAGAGTGGGTGGCGTGGCCAGACGCACAGCGCTGCCAGCCGTGCCAGCCACTTCCGAACCCATCAAGCATGAGGTAAGTGTCTCTCATCCACGCATCCCCATGTAGGCTTGTGCCCAGGAGGCTACCTGGGGGGGGGGGGGTTCCCTGTGGGACCCAATCTGGTCCCCTAGTATTTGTGGGAAACAGGTAAGGGACCAGACAGGCCAGCCTGCCCCTGGGTCCAGCCAGACCCAATGAGGCAGGCCTGAGAGGGGCGTCCTGCCTCTGTGCCAGCCTTTTCAGGCCAGAACACATGGGGACGGATTCCCCTTTCGCACGTAGGCAGGTAGGAACCTGTGAATGGGGAATCCGTGCCCATGCGTCCTGGCTTTACTGGGCATTGGCTGTAGTGCAAAAAGGCCCCTGGATACAAATGTCCAAATTATTCATACAAACTCAAGATGGTCGTATTGCTTCAAACTCAGAAATTCGAATGTGCCATCATTCGGTTCGTATACGAACGTCTGGATTTGTTCAAATTCATCCGAATAATGAATATTTCGAATATTCATGCATATCCCTACTTAAGTGACTTGTCCTCAAAACGGATACTTCTGTGTACTTTTCAGCATCCCTGTGTGACATTGCACATTTTTATTACACGGTTGTAGAATTACCGCAATAAACCTTGAACCTGGTGCCATGCCGATCCAGCCAGACCTCATTTGCGATATCTGTACGCGTTTGCACTTATAATACGGGACGAAAACGGGATGCGTACGAAATGCGTACAGGTGCGTATAACATATGAATGGCAACATTCGTATCTTCAGGTTAGAATCTAACCTTTGGATGTATTCTATTCGGGTTGGTTTTTGTTGCATTCGGATGCTAAACATTCAGATCAAATGTTTTGACCTTCGATTCGGCTCGAACTTGAATGCAAAAAACCCCACATCCGTGCGTATCCCTTCGCCTGGGGTCTTTCTGCAAAGACGACTCAAGCTGGGCAGCAAAGTGGGAGCAAAGTCCAGCCAGGTCTCCATCTTTTGGGATTCTTGCACGGTGCGTCTTATCTTCACCCCCCCTGTGCAGCAGGGCGGAAGGAAGGTTGGTCTCTGTGCACCCAGGAGTAAAACGAAAACAGACAGCAAAGCCAAGCTGAGGAACAGAGCACAGAACCTTTGTTTTCCTCCTGTAGGATTTTGTTGCCCTCAAAGACCAAAGCAAATAACCTTTCGAGTTTCCTGCTTCCTTTTCTGAACTAAGTTACTTATATCCACCTTTTTCCACCCCACAGGTTAACCCTTTCTCTTCCCCTGATGGTAGCAGAGCTGGTCAAAAGAACAAACCAGGTGGTAGAGCAAAAGCAGGCAGAAAAGAAAGTGCCAGGTTTATGTCGGCCCCCAGTTTGGGTGGCCACAGATGCACAATGCTGCATTCACAGTAAAGTTTTAATCCAGCCTCAGTCCACTTTCAGGTTGAGAGAATAAATATATCAGCAAAGTGAGAAGCTGTTCTCTTTCAGGGTTAAATGACTCAGAAAATCCACCTTTGGCATCTATAATCTGGAAAGAAAATCACTGGTCACTTTGCTGATGGGTTCTTTCGCTCTGAAGGTGGGCTGAAGCCGGATTAAACCTTAGGTGTGGCCACAGGTGTGGCAAAGTGACAAGCTGTTTTTTTCCCATGTTAAATAACTCAGGAAATTCACCTTTCAGATAGATAATATGGAAAGAAAATTGCTGGTCAGTTTGCTGATAATTGATCTCGCTCTGAAAGTGCACTGAAGCTGGATTAAACCTTGAGTGTGACCACAGCCTCAGTCTGAAAGTGGACTGAAGATGGATTAAACTTTAAGTGTGGCCACAGCCTCTGAAAGTGGACTGAAGATGGATTAAACCTTAGGTGTGACCACAGCCTCAGTCTGAAAGCGGACTAAAGATGGATTAAACCTTAGGTGTGACCACAGCGTCTGAAAGTGGACTGAAGCTGGATTAACCTTAAGTGTGACCACAGCCTCAGCCTGAAAGTGGACTAAAGCTGGATTAAACCTTAAGTGTGACCACAGCCTCAGTCCGAAAGTGGACTGAAGCTGGATTAACCTTAAGTGTGACCACAGCCTATGGGTGTTTTTCCACTGGCAGAAAGTACCCATTTTTGCACCCATTAAGGACCCACTTGGGTGTGAGCCAGACGACCCCATTTCCACCACGGCACCCATTTGGGACCCGATTGTTTCCATTGCCGGTTGGGAAATTTCTGCCTTTAATTCAGATTTTCTGTAGACCCCCATTAATAGGGTCTACAATGGGGTCTTCAGCCAGAAAATCCGGATTAAAGGGAGCCTGTTTCCACGAGAAACAGGCAATGGGGTCCAGAGGAGGCTAGGGGGAGGGGATGAACCCATGGGGGGGAGCCCTGAAATCCCAGCTTCGAAGTGATTTTGGAGTCATTTCGAAATCATTCCAAAATGACTCCGAAGTCCCTCCAAAAGTGATCGGCAAAGACTTCGGAGTCTTGCCGCCGGTCTCTCCGAAGAGATCAGCGCTGACTTCGGAGACGTTCCGAAGGGACTCCGGAGCGGCTCCGAAGTCTGTGCTGATCTCTTCGAAGGGACTCCGGAGAGTGCACCCCCCCCTGTCCCCCGAGACACCTGGGCTGACGGGCATACCCCTTGGGGGTTGATCCGGATTCCCCAGACGGAAACACATTGGGTGCTTCCCTTAATCCGGATCTACTAGATCCAGAATACCCATTCCTCAGATCCAGATCTTCTTAGATCCGAATCTAAGGAGTGCGGTGGAAAAACACCCAATGTCTTACTGAACAGCAGCAGGAAAGTTCTCCTCCTCCCTGCTCTCTTGTTTTTGTTCGCTTGCGTTTCTGCCCCACCTTAAACCCCTATTTACCCCTGCGCATGCAGCCGCATAGAAGCAGACAGAGCGGACCCAGTATTCCTGGCATGTGCCCTCTGCCCGCCATCTCCCCTTCTGCCAATTTGCCTGTACAAACACCCTGCACAAGGTTTCGGAAACTTAGCCCTCATTTATAATTTAAAGGCCTTTTGCTCCTTTTCTTCTTTCAGATCTATTTCCTTCCCTGCCTTTCCCTCTCCTTAAAAGCACGGAGGGTGTCTGTGTGCGCGGATCCGCGCAGGCACGCGAAAGCACTTGAGAATAACCGTGAATTATGAAGGTTTTAGGAAGCCTAACGGTGGCACGCTCGGCTTCTCTGCACTTCCAAAGCCTCATTAACATATATCGACCTGCATTTTGACAGCTGCAGCTGATTCGGTGGGCAAGAGAAAGGGGAAACACCCTGGAACTGCAGAAACTTTTTGGCAGTGGCAGCTTCTGGCACGGTGGTGGCCCACAGCTAAGTTCCCCGCCTCCCACTTTCTCATCCTGTCTTCCTCTTCTTTAGAGGCATGCAAGGAAACAAAAGGAAGAATCGCCTCCTGTGCGGAAACGTGGGAAGCCTGAAAAATGCGACTCTGTGTATTGTATTGGGCACGTTTGCCGCAGCAGCACGACTCTGGCTCGTTTCCGAGCTATGGTCAATTGTCCACCGCAAGGTTTCTTCCGCCCACGTTCTACAGCTACATATTCCGTCCCCTAAAGCTGTGCACTCAGCTTCCCTTTTATCTCCTTTCGGCTGACATTTGTCTCTGTCGAATTTCATTTCTGTGGCTAATATCTCAGGCCCATTTCCCTGCTCTGTCAAGATCGTTTTGAATTCTGTTCCTGCCGCCTCAGATGTTAGATGTCCTTTCCAGTTTTGTCTCTTGCTTGCGCTTGAAAAGGATTGTCTTCGGCACAGGGCACAGGAAGAAGGCGCAGTTTTCTTGGCAGATACGGAGAGGAGCTTTGCCTGTCCCGTCTTCCAAGGGGATGGCAAGGTTAGAACCTGTGACCCTTCCTTTCCAGGCATCTGTTCGACCCCAGAGCTTCAGCCAACATCTTAGACCTATTGTTGCTGGTATACTGCTTCCCACTGAAGCACTGAAAGTGATCTGGCTGGCATAAGAAGGGGGAAGAAATAAACACAGCCCATCTAGTCCAGCATCCTGCCTCACAAAGTGGCCCAGCAGTTGCTTCGGGGCATCTCAAGCAGGAGACAAAGGCAAAACCTTCACCTGCTCTCCACTACCTGCAAATGCTTCTTAGACTCATCCTGACTGTCTCTCCTACCTGGAAGAGGTACCTAGGCATCCAATCCAGAAGAGAGCCTAAGAGGAGCCCTGCTGGATCAGGCCACAGCCCATCTAGTCTCACACAATGGCCCACCAGTTGCTTCTGGGCATCTCAAGCAGAGACAAGGGCAAAATCTTCACCTGCTCTAGACTCCCTCCAAGTGCCCCTTAGAGGCATCCTGCCTGTCTCTCCAACCTGGAAGAGGTACCTAGATGTCCATCCTCACCATGGATACACTTGTCCTCCATGAATTTATCTAATCCTCTCTCAGAGCTGTCCAGGCTGGTTGTTGTCAACATCAGTGTGCTAAATCTACAACATCTCGACCTGCAGAGTGCTTCACGTGGGGTAGAAGAAGTAGTAGTAGTAGTAGAAGAGTTGGCTTTCCTACCCCACTTTTCTCATCCATTTAACAGAACTCAAAGTGGCTGACAAACCTTCTGTTCTCCCTACAACAGAACACCCTGTGAGGTAGGTGGGGCTGTGAGAGCTCAGAAGAGAGCTGAGACTAGCCCAAGGTCGCTCAGCTGGCTTTGTGGAGGAAGAAAAAGAATTAGTTTTTCTAACCCACTTTTCTCACCCATTTAAGGGGACTGAAAGCTGCTGACAAACCTTCCATTCTTCTCGCCACAACAGAACACCCTGTGGTGTAGGTGGGGCTGTGAGTGCTCCGAAGCGAGTTGTGACTAGCCCAAGACCACTCAGCTGGCTTAATGGAAGAAGAAGAAGAAGAAGAAGAGTTGGCTTTTCTATCCCTCTTTTCTCACCTGTTTAAGGGGACTCAGAGCAGCTGACATACCTTCTGTTCTTCTCCACTCAACAGACACTCTGTGGGGTCAGTAGGGCAGTGAGAGCTCAAAAGAGAGCTGTGACTATCCCAAGGTCACCCAGCTGGCTTCATGGAGGAGTGTGGAATCAAACCCGGTATTCCCAGATAAGAGTCCGGCTCCTTAACCACTAGACCATGGATGAAAACCAAAACCTTGAACTGGTTCTGGCACCCTTTGGGAAGACAATTCAGCCCCTTCAACCTTATCTCCCAAGCTCACGAGCCACTGCGGCTGTGGCGTTTTGCACCTGCAGAATGAGCCTCTAAAATGTGCATCAGTTATTACATCAATCCCCAATTCTTTGCAAGGGTTCTGTTCTGAAACCCCCCCCCCAGCCCCTCCCCCCCAAATGCAGAAACATGAGCACATGGAAGGTAGGTTGGGAGTCAAGTGCGCAAGGGGCGCATTCATACCAAAGTTTCCATCCACCTTCAGCCCGCTTTAAGTGTGGAGGAACATACCAGCAAAGTGATTTATCAATTTCCTCCCACGTTTTCTAACTCAAAGGTGGGTTTTCCCATTTGGGTAAAGCCGAAACCAAACAGCATGTCATTTTGCCAATGCTTCGCCTCACTCTGAAAGTGGACTGAAGCTGGATTAAAATCTAGGTATGAACACGGCCCCCAGGGGTTCTCTGAGACAGGTTAATCATCGCATGAGCGCCCTGGACAGATGTTGTGCTGCTGTTGGTTTAAGGGGGGGTCCAACTCATTGTGATGCCAAACGCATCTGGCTGAGGCTCATGCCAGCCTAACCCTACATCCCAAGGACCAGTTAGACGGCGCCGGTTGCTAGGCAGCTCCGCTTGCCAGCGCACCACGCCAGGCGAAGAAGCCGCTGGCTCTCCTCCGGCTGGGAACCTGGAAAAGCTGTAAGAAGCCGGCGGGCAAAGGCGAGGCGAGCGGCATTGATTCAGCCGTGCTATGGGATGGAACATGACTGGGAAGCCAAAAAGCGCCAGTGTGGGTTTTCACGCCACGCCGGCAGCACCGTGCCAAACAGGGACAAAACTGGCATTTATTTATTATTAGTTATTCATTGTTTGTATTTCTATCCCGCGGGTAACAACGTTTAAAATCAAACATATTAAAGCAATAACAGTATATATTAAAACAGCAGCATCTGCAAGTGTATCCCCATTTAACCGAAGGCCAGGGCATAGAGTTGCGTCTTCACTGCTTCCCTAAACGTCTATAATGAAGGTGATGGACGCACCTCAAGGGGGAGACTATTCCGCAGCCTAGGGGCCATCACGGAGAAGGCTCTGTCCCAGATGCCCACCCCTTTTGCTGCTGAAGGTGGTGGACAGCCAAGAGGGCCTCCCCTCCAGGTCTTAAGGCATGAGTAGGTTGATATGGGAGTAGATATTCCTTCAGATATTTGGGTCCTAAGGCATTTAGGGACTTAGAGTTAACACCTTGAATTGGGCTCGGGAGTGAATCAGTAGCCAGAGCAATTCTTTCAAAACCGGGGTGATGTGGTACACAAAAAACCAGGAGGAGGCTAGGTGATTGTGATGGAGGTAGAAGGAACGGGAAATGAATTTTAGGCTGTGAGGCCATAGAGGTCAGAGGTAGATTGCCCAGGGGCAAGAGAGGCTGGAAAGGAAAGGAAACCAGTGGCTCCGTCGTTCTGTTAGATCTAGTGATGTGCCCGAATATTCAAAATATTTGTTATTTGGACGAAATCATCCATTCATCTATGAAGCACATGACCGGACATTCGGATTTACATGATTTGTAACAATGCAAATATCTCGAGTTATTCATGTGAATAATTCGGACATTCGTTTCTGTATGGGTACATATGCATTCCATACGTACCTGTATACATCCCGTATGCACCCATGTGCAGATGCATATGGGTACTTACAGGATGCATATGTACCTGTACAGTTATGAATGTCTGAATTATTAGTACAAATATGTATGAATAATGTTCGTTTCAAACAAATGTCCGGACATTCAGATTTCTGTTATTCGGAGAAATTCAGATTTTCGAATATTCGATTTGTTACTCCCAGACTACTTAAGGCCCCTAAACTATTATTTCAAAGGGAGGAGGAGGAGGAGGAGGAGATGTCCTTTGTTAACCCTTTCATTCCCCCACCCAAACGGTGATGGCAGATTGCTAAATGAGACATGACTGCTAAATTCTGCCGGTGGGATGCCACTGGGGTCTTCTTCCAGCCTGCTGGAAAATATCTGCATAGATTACACGTCTGATGTCCAGGCTCCGTGTTTGATCAAGCCACTAATGACTGACGGCCTGGCAAGGATCCACGTGACTTTCCGGGGCAAACGGTGATGGCTTTGTCAGGTCTTTCCAGTCGGCACCTTGGCAGACAGTTCCCCACATGTCGCCTGAATGGGGTCGGACAGGCCTCTGTCTTTTGATTGGCAACTTGGCCAAGCTGAAGAAACCCCTCCTTGTCCCCATACTGTGTCACATCTCCGACAGGCATGCGGGGGTAGGAAGGAAGGAAGGAAGGAAGGAAGGAAGGAAGGAAGGAAGGAAGGAGGGAGGGAGGGAGGGACAGAGGGAGGAAGGAAGGAGAGAGAGAGGGAGGGAGGGACAGAGGAAGGAAGGAAGGAAGGAAGGAAGGAGACCTACAGAGAAAGGAGGGAGGGACAGAGGGAGGAAGGAAGGAAGGAGGGAAGGAAGGAAGGAAGGAAGGAGACCTACAGAGAAAGGAGGGAGGGACAGAGGGAGGAAGGAAGGAAGGAAGGAAGGAAGGAAGGAAGGAAGGAAGGAAGGAAGGAAGGAAGGAAGGAAGGAAGGAGACCTACAGAGAAAGGAGGGAGGGACAGAGGGAGGGACAGAGGGAGGGAGGGAGGGAGGAAGGAAGGAGCCGTTAGGTCAGTGATGGTGAACCTTTTGAACTCAGTGTGTCAAAATTCTCAAGAAAACCTATCTTCTCGGGTGCTGTGTCGCATCTCGAAATATTAATAATTTTGTGATATTGTAGCTCTAGTAAAAAAGTTATATTTTTGATATATTATTTTATTAAAAGCAAAAACAAATAATTCTTTACATTAGTGAGTTGTGTTGCTGAATTTCGTTTGAAAGTAGGTATTTCGTACACTTCAAGAACAAGCAAGCACTACACGCGCAGGTGCCAGGCTGACCATGTGTGTCACCCAAAAGGGCTTGGCGGGTCACCTGTGACACGCGTGTCAAAGGTTGGTCAGCACTGCTTTAGGTGCTGCTAACCAAATGCTGACAGCCATTATGGGTCACCGACAACAGGGCTGGAGCTAGAAGTGTCTTCTGGGAAACAGAGGACACATTTGAAGTGGAAGCAGGAGTTGACCAGCAGAAAGATCAAAGGGCTGGAAGACCTTCTTTGCACGGTCAGGTTGCAACGTCTCGGCCTCTTTGACCTTGAAAAGTGGTGTTTGAGAGAGGATTGAAACATACAAATCCACGCATGGGGTGGGAAAGGTGGATAGAGAAGAATTCATTTCACACTGGCACCATGGGGGGGGGGGGGGGGCTCCAGAAAGCTGAAGGGCAGGAAAGTTAGGATCAACAAAGGGACGGATGGTTTCATCGGTCTATGGAATTTACTACCAGAAGAGATGGTAACAGCAACCAGCCTGGATAGCTTGAAGAAAGGGTTAGGCAAATTCATGGAGGACGGGTCGATCGATGGATGGGTGGGTGGGTGGGTGAATGGATGGACAGATGAATGGGTGGGTGGGTGAATAGATGGATGGATGGATGGGTGGGTGGGTGGGTGGGTGAATGGATGGATGGATGGATGGATGGGTGGGTGAATGGATGGATTTGGGTGAATGGATGGATGGATGGATAGATGGGTGGGTGGGTGGGTGGGTGGATGGATGGTGGGTGGATGGATGGGTGGGGGGTGGATGGGTGGGGGGGTGGATGGGTGGATAGATGGATGGGTGGATGGGGGGATGGGGGGATGGTTGGGGGGGTGGATGGGGGGAAGGATTCCTCCCCGCCCCCGCCACATGCCTGTCAGAGAAGTGACACAGTGTGGGGACAAGGAGGGGTTTCTTCAGCTTCCTTCATGGTGTATACAAAAAAAGACCCCTGCAATAGAACTATAGGATGGGGAGCGGCTGGAGAGGCACTGAGCAAACTATGGCTGGAACCACATGTAGGGGTAACATGGCATCCGCCGTCACATATAGGCCTGAGGATCTTTTTTTCTGGCATGGCATTCTGGGAGGGGGATTTCCTTCCATCCTCTTGGTGAGCCCTTTCCTTGTCCTATCCCTATCCCTACCGGTGGCCCCTGCCCGTGTGTCTGTCCGCCCTGACAAATTAGGAAGGCTTTTTGAAGCATTTCAGGGAGCATAAAGTTCACGCGGCAAACAGCGGTGCGTCTAGAGGACCAGGCAACCCCAGCGCCTGCTTGGATGATTGTCAGCCTCCCTCCGCCCTTGGGAGAGACATCTAACAGCCTCGATGAAGCCTGAAACCTGCTCTGAGCTCCGGTGCCCCAGGATGGCAAGAGGTAAATAAAAAATTTAGCGTCGGCATCAAACAGCAACAGGCACGAGGGGGAACCTGTTTTGAAAGACGGGGAAATTGTGATCCATTTGATGAAGGGCTGTAATAAAGGCCTGGGGATAAGCGGAGAACAGAAGGATTTATTTATCTTTCGCTGTTAAAAATGTCACATTCGACAGGGAAAAAGGAAACGCACAAGCCGGCCATTAAAGGTAGGAAAACATTTAGCAAGGAATCCAGCCCCGTGACCTATTGGAAGGCTTTCTCCTTTCAGATATTTTTACGTCCAGAGACTCTGCAGCTAGCCTTTCTTCAGGTCTAGAATTCACAAATTCCAAAAGGTCCACTAGCTAGGTCAACCAAGTAGCAGACAAGATAATTTACAAGGCATAGGGCAAATCCATCAGGGAAGGCCTTTTCGGGGGTGGCCCCCAGGCTCTCAGGCAGCCTTCCCTCCAGCTGAGGTCTACCAGCTGTTCACATCATATAGGTTTCAGTGCTATGTCAAAACATACCACTTCACCAAGGCCTTAGAGGTTCGGCATCCTCCTAACGTCCTGCTCTAGATGAGGACGAATAGTATTTTAATTATGAATTATATATTCCTTATTTTATTTATGGCCTTAAATGCTTAAATGATCACAGGGTCCTTCCATGGGACTGCTGGTATAAAAATATTTGGAATAAAATAATAATAAAATGTTGGCTATTACTCCAGAAGAAGGTTCATATGGGTCTTCCTCAAGCTCAAAGGAGGGCAGAGGGCTGTTCAGGGTCCCAGCTAAATTAAGAAGGAGAAGGAGAAGAAAGCTCAGAAGAGAGCTGTGACTAGCCCAAGACCACCCAGCTGGCTTAATGGAGGAGGGCGGAATATAACCTGATATTCCTAGATAAGAGTCCAGCAACCACTAGACCAATCTGATGTAGAGGTTCTCATTTCTAAATAGGTCCCATAATTTGGGCAGAAATATACATAACTGTGATGGAGAAGATGGAAGTTGGTTGAGTTGGCCCATCTCCTGTTTAGGCTCTTGCAGTAGAACGTCTTTCACTCATTGACCTTCTAGAAGCTTCCTTATTCATCATCAGTCATCGTAGGACACCGAGAACACTATGGAGGGTGTAAACAAACCTGGTACTCCCAGATAAGAATCCAGGTCCCTAACCACTAGACCCAACCCAACCCAACTTTTCTTCCTCCATGAAGCCAGCTGGGTGGCCTTGGGCTAGTCACAGTTCCCTTTCTGAGTTTCTCACAGCCCCACCTGCATTGCAGGGTGTCCGCTGTGGAGAGAAGAACAGAAGGTTTGTCAGCCACTTTGAGTCCCCTTAAGGGTGAGAAAAGGGAGAAACAAAAGCCAACTCTCCTCCTCCTCCCCCTTTCCCATAAAAAAACTCTAGCCAAGAGGAACAAAATGGGAAGCAGTCCCCAAAAGACCTCTTGAAAGTGACAGGGTAACTTTGGTAACACTTGCTGCCTCTTCAACAGGGCCTACCTCGCAGGGTTGTAGTGAAGATAAAATGTACCAGCAGAATGAAGCCCATTCTTTTCACAAGCAAGGCGGACAATCAATTCAGGAATAAATTAACCCTCTCGCCCCCCACACCCCCCTCTCCTTTTTCCAGACTTGCCCCTACTTTGCCTCCTTCTGCTGCCCCCCCCCAAATCTCCTTTCCCTCAGCTCAGGAGGGACCCCAACATGGCGCCCGGCGAGGGCTTAAGCGCATTCTAGGCAGTGTGTGCCTGTGCGGGAGACGTTCTTCTGATTTGCTTAATGAACATTAATTAAGAAGACAGAAGATAGCAGATCCCTTCAGGGTAGAGATGAAAGGGCCGTTAATTAAATCTGTGGAGAGAGCGGGGAGCCGAGGACAGGCGAACTTCCTCCTGATCCGAGTTGACAATGCAAGCAGCGAAGGCGATGGGCAAGGTGTGTTCAGGAGCAGAAAATCCCTTTTTCCTGTCCGCACTGCCGTTCGAAGCGACAAACCCAGCTGGTGGAGAGTTGGCTCTGAGATCCTCCGACGGAGCGACGAAGCCGCCAAAGTGGGATCTCGGAGCAGGGGAAAGCGTCTCTCCGGGGAAGGTGGCGCCAATGCCGGCGTTTCACCCCAAAGCACTCGTTCTGCCAAGGCCCTTCTGCCACCCAACTTCAGGCCACCGGCCTAAACAAATCAAAGACTGACGTCCCCGCAATTTCCCCCGGGTGCTTTCGACACATGTGTAGGGCACGAAAAGCATCCTCCGTTTGAATTCCCCCTCGCGGCCGGACTGTCACCCGTCAAAGGAAAGAAGCATGTCACAGAGGAGAGGATTCAGTGGAGGGTTCCCTGGAAGAGGCGGGCACGAACGCCGCTTTTGACGTTTGATTCGTAACGGACTGAATATTCGAAAATCCGAATTTGTACAAAGAAAGAAAAACTAATGTCTGGACATTTTGAACCGATACGAACTTAAGATCTGGAGGGGAGGCCCTCCTGGTTGTCCCACCACCCTCAGAAGCAAAAGAGGTGGGCACCCGGGAGAGGGCCTTCTCAGTGATGGCCCCTTGGCTATGGAATAGGCTCCCCCTTGAGGTGTGTCTATCTCCTTCACTGTACGCATTTAGAAAGGCAGGGATGACGCACCTCTTTGCCCTGGCTTTTGGTTAAAAGGGGATACACTTTCCCTTCCTACTTGCTACTGTTTTAATATATAGTGCTGTTGTTTTATTGACGTTTGATTTTAGAAGTTGTTACCTGCCTGGAGACCTCCAGGTATAGGGCAGGGTAAAAATGTGAGTGAGTGAGTGAGTGAGTGAGTGAGTGAGTGAGTGAGTGAGTGAATATCAGACACACACACACACACACACACACACACACACACACACACACACACACACACACTGCGTTGCTTCTCACTCTCTTCCAAACAATCCCACAGGCTCTGTTAAATGTGTAGGCAGGGCTTAGGATCTGGGCTGTGGTCACACCTAAGGTTTAATCCGGCTTCAGTTCACCTTAGGGATGTGCACAGATATCTGTGCTATTTGGAATTTGTACTAACCAAATGGGACTTATATTCATAGACCCGATTCATCTGCGAATTGAATTATTAATAATTAATATTAATCGAAGCTTCAATCGAAGCTTTGGTGAAAGCCGGAAGCCCCCACGGCCTCCCAGCTCCACCCTGGCTTCCCATTACCCCGCTTACCTTTCGCCACGGTTTAGTGCAATTTAGGACACTTTCCCAGGGAAAAAAAAAAATCCCTGCAGAGATCCGACCCAATGCAGGAATTTATCATCTTTATTATTTATTCAGCTTACGCGTGGGCCCCCTCATCCAAGAGCCTTGGGAGAGCTCACAGATTCAGACATAAAAACGTTAAAATCCAGTATAAATAACAATAAAAGGTATCCCTAAAAACAAATATTTTTATCTTTAAAAAAAAGACATGATTTAAAAGTCTGCAAAGGAGCTCTGGTAGAAAAGAAATAAGCAGAGTGGCCAAAAATGGCATAATCTGGCACATACACCGATGATGGTTAATCTGATGGGGGAATTTTTAAGGCCACCATTCCAATTCAAAGATGTGCTACAACTGCGTAAGACTGGTAGCTCTGAGGGGTAATAAGGTCAGTGGCTAAAGAAGAGACTTGAGTGCTGCTTTACTTACGTTTTTTTCCCCGTTTTGCTTCTCTTGGTCTGTGGTCACACCTAAAGTGTAATCCAGCTTCAGTCCACCTTCAGAGTGATGGATCAGTTCAGCAAAGCGATTGGTCATTTTCTTTCCACGTTATCTATCCCAAAGGTGAATTTTCTGAGTCGTTTAACACCGAAAGAAAACGTCTTCCCACTTTGCTGAGGTATTCTCTCACTCTGAAAGTGGACTGAAGCTGGATTAAACCTTAAGTGTGGCCAGAGGCTTAGCTAAGTATCTTAGCCATCAATGGTGGCCAATCACTGGGAGACTGAAACTCAAATGAAGAGCTGGATATCAAAAGGGAATGGAGGGGAGGAAGGAAGAAGAAGAGTTGGTTTTTCTAACCCACTTTTTTCATCATTGAAGGGGACTCAAAGTGGCTGACAAACCTTCTGTTCTTCCCCCCTGTGATGTAGGTAGAGCTGTGACCAGCCCAGGGTCACCTAGCTGTCTTCATGGAGGAGTGTGGAATCAAACCCATGACTACAAGATATGAGTTTGACTCATTAATCACAAGACTCAGCTGCCTCACTCGAGAGGGATTTTAGAATGAAACATCGAGATAATTAGATGCGACTGTGTACAGGATCCTAATTGAAAATGTTTACCCTTGTAAATAATGGCGACTGATAAATAAACACTAAAGTTAATGTTTTTTAAGAAAGAAAGAAACTTTGCCTCGAGAAACCTGTTAACCTGGGGCCCTCCTGAAGTTTTCTCTTTTCCCTTTCCTCTCTTTCTGTTTATTTATTTATCTGAAACAAGGAAAGATTGTCAGTCTTAGCAGGTTTGCGCTCAGAGCCTCTTTTTGCCTCCTTTCCCTCCCACCAGGCTTCACTTTTGCATTTCCTCTGCAATTTAATTTTAAAAATCCACAGCCCCAGGGAGCGAAATCAACAGCGCCGCCGCCGCCGCCGCCGCCGCCGCCGCCGCCTTCTTCAGCAAAGCAAACTCTAGGCCCCATCCACCTTCCTTAATATCCTACAGGACCGGAGGGTAAAGCAGCCTCTCTCTTGGGGCCAGTCAGGCATGTGCCTTCCCTCCTATCCACGCACAGAGGCTCTTCCTTTGTGATTTCTGAGTGTATCTTTTGAACAGCCTGCCGGTGGCATCCAAGCAGGGATTAGGGGAAGGAACAAAGCAGAAAAGTCTCTGTGTGCATTCCAATAAGCATCCCTCGCTCCTGGAGCTGTGATTACCACCGCCAGCACCCACCCATCCCCGTGGCTTTCTAAACGTGTCAGCTCTTCCAAACAAACCAGCCAGAGATGCGCCGAGGGTGCCCTCCCAGGCTGCAAGTAAATTCCTCCCAGACCCGGGAAAGATGTTCTCTTAGTTTGCTTTACGAGCGCTTATTGATAGAACTGGTTAGCGCTGCCCGGGTGGACATGCCAGACGCACTGATCGCAGCTGGGGAAGTAGTTCCGCAAGACGCCAACCAGAAGATGGATGACCATGTAGACATCACATGCAATGGACCAAGGGCCATGGCCAACAGAAATATACACAGGCACAGTAGGGGGAAATTTTAAACAAGGGGCAATTAGAAATGTGCAAAACACCGTTTTGGACAGTTTTGCAAACATTCACCCCGTCTTGAGTCCCAGAAGCACAGGCAGGTACCTTTTGCAGCACTTATTTGGGTACTGAGTTTGCTGTTCATTTAGATTATTATGCCCTGTGCTTTGGCCTAAGTTATTATGTTAATGAGCAATTAAACTGGGCTTTTTATGGCAGCAATGCAGCTGCACACATACATAGTATGGACATTTTCCATTATTGGACTACACAGGCTTCCTCATGAGCCAGTTTGGTTTTGTGGTTAGAGTGCCAGACTCTTATATCGTAGTCACTGGGTTTGATTCGGAACTTCTCCGTGAATCCAGCTGGGTAGCCTTCAGCTAGTCGTAGGTGTCTTTCTGAGCTCTCACAGCCCCACTGAGCTCACAGGCAGTCTGTGGTGGGAAGAAGAACAGAAGGCTTGTCAGCAGCTTTGAGTCCCCTTAAATGGGTGAGAAAAGTGGGATAGAATAGCTAACTCTCTTCCTCCTCCTCCTCCTCCTCTCCAGGTTGTGGCGGCTGAGGGCATGGGAAACTCAGTCCAAGAAAGGAGCATTTCCTGACAGCGCCTGTGATTCAATACTGTGCCTAGAAAGTTTATTTTATTCATTTCTATGCCACTCATTAACTTGGTCTCCAAAGGCAACCACAGAGCCGGGGCCACAGTAAATTCACAGCGGGTGATAAATATAATCAAATGTTGTGCGTCTTCCAAACAGCATTTATCACGTCGCCCGGGCAAGATTAAAGCCGACAGCGATCCAGAGCGCTCAGAGACTAGGATAAGCAAATATCCATATGAAATACAATAATTGCTGCTGGAACATTTGCTGCCAAACTCAGCTCCAAGGAGGAGCAAATCTGCCCACATGGAGCAGAGTTTCCAAGAGGAAAAGAAAGAAAGAAAGAAACAGAGGTTTGCAGAGATCTGAATTCTCTTCAACCCCAATTAGTTGCAACTCTTTTCCCCATATGCTCATCTATCTATCTATCTATCTATCTATCTATCTATCTATCTATCTATCTATCTATCTATCTATCTATCTATCTATCTATCTATCTATCTATCTATCTATCTATCTATCTATCTATCTATCTATCTATCTATCTATCTATCTATCCATCCATCCATCCATCCATCCATCCATCCATCCATCCATCCATCCATGGAGAAGAGCTATCCAGTTATCCACCAATTCGTCTATCTATCTATCTATCCATCCATCCATCCATCCATCCATCCATCCATCCATCCATCCATCCATCCATCCATCCATCCATCTATCTATCTATCTATCTATCTATCTATCTATCTATCTATCTATCTATCTATCTATCTATCTATCTATCTATCTATCTATCTATCTATCTATCTATCTATCTATCTATCTATCTATCTATCTATCTATCATTTCTCAGGTGCAGCAATGGGGCCAAAACCTAACGGCAGATAATCCGGGCCGGCGCTCTCCATAGAAACGCCATTCTTGAAAAGAATTTGTCTGCGATGCTACACAGATGCTCAGGCAAGTTACACTAAGCAGTCACATACAAGAAGCCTGCACTTCTAATTCAATTTACATCTGTTCTACATCCTGCTGCCTTCCAACAGATTGCATTAAAGTGTAGAAATGAATTGATGAATTAAACTTGGGAATTTGTTGCCATTAACACATCTGATTTACATCTGAACAGACTTGAGCGCATAGATAATCTGGCCAGGGGGATTAAATTACTACGAAGCCTCAATTACTCACCCTCTGTGTAATCCACTTTCTCCCATTATCATCAGCGCCGCCGCTCAAAGTGATGGGGAATTTCACCATCCCAGTTCAGGGAAAGGAAGGGTTTCTCCCAACGCCCCTGGTCCAGCTAGAAGATGAGGGCCCCTGCAAAGATGCACCATAGGTCTGTTAAGACAATCCCTCTGTATGTTCAGATGGTTATGGAAGATGTGCGTCTTTACCTGGATAAACTATAGATAGACGGATGGATACATAAATATTATGGATGGATGGATGGATGGATGGATGGATGGATGGATGGATGGATGGGTGGGTGGGTGGGTGGGTGGGTGGGTGGGTAGTGATAGATAGATAGACAGACAGACAGACAGACAGACAGACAGACAGACAGACAGACAGACAGACAGACAGATAGATAGATAGATAGATAGATAGATGATAGATAGATAGATAGATAGATAGATAGATAGATAGATAGATAGATAGATAGATAGATAGATAGATAGATAGATAGATGGACAGACGGACAGACGGATGGATGGATGGATGGATGGATCCATGGATAGATAGATAGATAGATGAATTGGTGGATAACTGGATAGCTCTTCTGCAGCTTCATCTTTTGCCCGACAAACCCAGGAGTGACCGGTGGGCCACTTAGTGATGCAGGACACTGGACTAGATGGGCTGTGGTCTGATCAAGGAGGGAAGCTGCCAATTTGTGCTTCAGGTGGGAGCCATAAGGCAACAGGATTCCCTCCCACCCTCCTTCGTTTTCTCTTCTAAAGCTGAAAGGGGGGACGGAGCCCTGAACAACACAATGCAACCGGATCTCATTAGCAAACAGCCGGGGAAAGGCGGAGGGAACCACAGCTTATGATTGGATCAGGGTGAACTGAGAACGCCCCTAAATCATGCTTCCACACCTCCAAAATAACTGCTTGTATGGATCCCCATTGATAAATAATGAGGATTAATTCTACATCCTGCAGTGACAGTTCTTTTGATTCAAGTACAAATAATCCACATTCTGGGACCTTTCGGAAACCACGGATTCATCTGATCCTTTAGGAACATTCAGGTTTGAAAACCCAACTCTTTAAAAGTTGAAGGTGATGCACCCTATAACTCACAGCCTTGAGTTACTCCCTCCTCCCCAAAATGCCTCCTCTGGTTCCCACAGATCCATCCGGAACTCCATGGCCTTACAGGGTGTCTCTGGCATTCCCATTCTAGGAAATGTTGCATCCCCTGCCTGATTAATTTACTGCCTTGCCATCCCATTAAGTTCTCTTTTCGGCCTTTGATTGTTCGATTGTTTTGTCGGCTGGCCAAATTAAACGCGCTCAGCTCCCATCATTTGCCTAATTGATCCTTCTACATCCACTTTCGAAAACTGACCCAATTGAACAAAATTCAATTAATGTGATGCCTGGTGTCAGGCCAGTCGCTGCCCACAGGGCTTGGAGGCAGGTTCAGGTTTCAAATAACAGCCAGGTAGAAAAAAATAAAATAAAATAGCAGAAGCAGATAGAGAAGAACCAGCAATACGACGACGAGGGGGGTGGGGGAATCCTGCAACCCTGCTCAGATTTTGCCACTAAATGTTCATGGCAATAAAGGAGCCATGTAAAAGAAGGCGGGGTGCGTGTTCCTTTTGGAACGAGAAAAAGGCACCTGAAAAGGTGGGGGGGTATATGAGGGCCACCCCAGAGCTGTATAGTTGATCACCCACTTTCGCTCTCACAAGCATCCAAGAAAGGTTCAAAATTTCCAAATAGAGCTATTACCTAAGATAGGGATCTAGGGTTCTTGGTTGCCATTCAGATGAGCTGGTTCCGACATTGGCAGGGGTAGGAGTTCTACCAAACAGACAGAGGAACCAACACTCAATGGCTACTAGAATGGGTGCCAAGATGCCACCTCCGAGTAGGAGAGACAGGCAGGATGCCTCTATGGGACATTTGCAGGGACTCAAGAGTAGGTGAAGATTTTGCCTTTGCCTTCTGCTTGAGGTGCCCAGAAGCAACGGGCGGGACACTGTGTGATACAGGATGCAGGACTAGATGGATTAGACACATTCACATAGGTAAAGTTCATCAGTGGCTACTAGAATGGCTGTGTAGGTACCTCCTCCAGGTTGGAGAGACAGGCAGGAAGCCTCTAAAGGCCATGTGCAGAGAGTCTTGCCTTCATCTTCTGCTTGAGATGCCCCAAAAGCACCTTATGGACCGCTGTGTGAGATGGGATGCTGGACTAGATGGGCTATGGCCTGATCCAGCAGGGCTCCTCTTAGGTTCTCAGGGACCAGATAGGCTGTGGCCTGATCCAGCAGGGCTCCTCTTAGGTTCTTATGGACTAGATGGGCTGTGGCCTGATCCAGCAGAACTCCTCTTAGGTTCTTATGGACTAGATGGGCTGTGGCCTGATCCAGCAGAATTCCTCTTAGGTTCTTATGGAGTAGATGGGCTGTGGCCTGATCCAGCAGGGCTCCTCTTAGGTTCTTATGGACTAGATGGGCTGTGGCCTGATCCAGCAGGACTCCTCTTAGGTTCTTATGGACTAGATGGATGTGGTCTGATCCAGCAGGGCTCCTCTGAGGTTCTTATGGACTAGATGGGCTGTGGCCTGATTCAGCAGGGTTCCTCTGAGGTTCTTATGGACTAGATGGGCTGTGGCCTGATCCAGCAGGGCTCCTCTGAGGTTCTTATGGACTAGATGGGCTGTGGCCTGATCCAACAGTGTTCCTCTGGGGTTTTTACGGACTAGATGAGCTGTGGCCTGATCCAGCAGGGCTCCTCTGGGGTTCTTATGGGCTAGATGGGCTGTGGCCTGATCCAGCAGGGCTCCTCTGAGGTTCTTATGGACTACATGGGCTGTGGCCTGATTCAGCAAGGCTCCTCTGAGGTTCTTATGGACTAGATGGGCTGTGGCCTGATCCAGCAGAATTCCTCTTAGGTTCTTATGGAGTAGATGGGCTGTGGCCTGATCCAGCAGGGCTCCTCTTAGGTTCTTATGGACTAGATGGGCTGTGGCCTGATCCAGCAGGACTCCTCTTAGGTTCTTATGGACTAGATGGATGTGGTCTGATCCAGCAGGGCTCCTCTGAGGTTCTTATGGACTAGATGGGCTGTGGCCTGATCCAGCAGGGCTCCTCTGAGGTTCTTATGGACTAGATGGGCTGTGGCCTGATCCAGCAGGGCTCCTCTGAGGTTCTTATGGACTAGATGGGCTGTGGCCTGATCCAACAGTGTTCCTCTGGGGTTCTTATGGACTAGATGAGCTGTGGCCTGATCCAGCAGGGCTCCTCTGGGGTTCTTATGGACTAGATGGGCTGTGGCCTGATCCAGCAGGGCTCCTCTGAGGTTCTTATGGACTACATGGGCTGTGGCCTGATTCAGCAAGGCTCCTCCGAGGTTCTTATGGACTAGATGGGCTGTGGCCTGATCCAGCAGGGCTCCTCTGAGGTTCTTATGGACTAGATGGGCTGTGGCCTGATCCAGCAGTGTTCCTCTGGGGTTCTTATGGACTAGATGAGCTGTGGCCTGATCCAGCAGGGCTCCTCTTATGTTCTTATGGACTAGATGGGCTGTGGTCTGATCCAGCAGGGCTCCTCTTAGGTTCTTATGGACTAGATGGATGTGGCCTGATCCAGCAGGGCTCCTCTGAGGTTCTTATGGACTAGATGGGCTGTGGCCTGATCCAGCAGGGCTCCTCTTAGGTCCAAATGCATGGGATTTTGCCCATGCTGGGATTGCAGACGTGATCTTCAGTGGAGGTGTGTAAGCTGCGAAGACAGGGTAGTAGTTGACTCACAAACCATGTGAGGCTTCTCTATGTCCTGAACGGGTGTGGGAGCACCAGCGCCTGGACCAGAGCAGATGGCATTATTTATAGCCCTTTTGATTCAGGCCCCCTGCTGAACTGGGATAGCGAGTAGTGGTGTGCACGAATGCAAATCTTCAACATTCAGTTCGTAACGAATCGAATATTCAAAAATCTGAATTCTTACAGAGAAATAAAAACTAATGTCTGGACATTCGAACCAATACAAATACATTTCTATCTATTTGTTCAAATATTCAACACATATCCAGTGATACAAATCTTGTACGGATCCGTACGGATCCTGTATGCATCCTGTTGTCATCCCGTATGTATCCGTACACATACAAATGTCCAAATTTTTCATACAAATAACTCAAAATATTTGTATTCGTACATATACTAAAGTACAAATATCCGGACATTCGATTCGTACAGTATATGAACGTCCAAATTCGTACAAATTCTTACGAATAATGAATATTTCAAATATCCATGCATATCTCTAACAGGCAGCCTGAATATAACAGTGAAGTGCAGATATGGTCAGAGAGAAATTGCACTCGATCCTCAGCCTCTCTGGCAGAAAAGCAGGGCACTTGGTTTATTTTGCTTAGCAATTTTATAAATATATATATATGTGTGTGTGTCAGCTGATATTATAAAACCTTTGAGCTGTTCTCATAAAATAAATGGCAAAAAAACTGCACAAACTCATGCAATAAAGCTGTACCCTGGCTGACAAATGAGCAGCGTACGCAAAAGATATTTCATGTTTTCTGACTGCGCGGTCCGCCGGCCCTCTCAGAGCCAGCGCCTTGATATTTGAGTCTGGCTCCTGCTTAGCTAGCAGGTCTGAGTGAAATTTGCCTCATCCCAAATTCCGCCTGCGTACAAAGAGATGAAATTCACGGCCCGCCGCGTGCTTCATTCTTTCCACATGCAAACTCATAACGGAGGGATTCAGCTCACTGCCTGTTGCGCTCATGCGCCCCACGCGGACATGACCTGTGGCTTCGGAACCCGGAGGGCACCTAGCCCATCACAACGGATCGCGGTGCCATGTTGGGGCCCGCGCTGGGAGGACCGGTGAGATAGGCGTCAGACAAAAGGTGCCGGCTGAGAGTTAATTAGAGGGTATTAATAAAACATATTAAGTTTTCTGGAAGCCTTCCGGAGAGATTTCAGGTTAGGACCCTAATGGGAAGGCAGGACCTGCTAGGGATGGGGGACATCTGGCACTGTTAATCACACTGGGTCGTGCTTTCTTGGTGTCCATCGAGCTTTCACGGCATTCAATGTGGCTATTCGAACCTGTGACCTGCCTTGGGATCTTCAGTAGATGGGAGGGGTAGAAACAAATAGACAGACAGACAGACAGACAGACAGACAGACAGACGATAGATAGATAGATAGATAGATAGATAGATAGATAGATAGATAGATAGATAGATAGATAGATAGATAGATAGATAGATAGATAGATAGACAGACAGGCAGGCAGGCAGGCAGGCAGGCAGGCAGGCAGGCAGGCAGGCAGGCAGGCAGGCAGGCAGGCAGATGATAGACAGACAGATGATAGACAGACAGACAGACAGACAGACAGACAGACAGACAGACAGATAGATAGATAGATAGATAGATAGATAGATAGATAGATAGATAGATAGATAGATAGATAGATAGATAGATGATAGATAGATAGATAGATGGATAGATAGACTGACAGACAGATAGATTGAGAGACAGATATAGACAGACAGACAGACAGATATGCAACCTGTTTTCATCCTGTACGGATCTATACAAATGCGTGTGGATGTGGGGAAGATGCAGGTACGAATGTCCAGATAATTTGATCGAATAGATCCGAAATCTAAAATTCTATTCAAATGTTTACATTCGAATTTTGGGACATTCTATTCGAGTTCAAATGTTGAAATTTGGCACATTCGATCGGATTTCAAATGCCTACGAATATTTGTGCCCCTCCCTAATCCAAACAAACACAAACGTCCTAATTATTCACCTGAATAACTCCAAATATTTGTGTTCATACGAATACTAAAGTGCGAATGGACATTTGATCCACAAACGACTGTCCAAATTTGTAGGAATAACGAATATTTTGAATATCCACGGACATCCCTAGTATTCACGTGCGCAGTTCATGACACATACTGTTTGTATTTGCAAAAGTGTCCCACAGACTCGGTCCAAAGCCGCCGCCTGAGCTGGCCTCTGCCAGCCAGTTTGAGATGGCTTTTGGTGGCCAACTCCACGCAACCAGAGCTTTGTGTGCCTGTTTGCCTCAGGGCTCTCAGCCCCTCAGAGACATCAGTAACTCCAGCAGGCTTTATCTCTGAAATCTAGGGGAAGAGGATCTCTTTGGTGTTTGGAAGCAGAAGAAAACTCAGCAGTGGGTACCTGTTTTTTCCCTGTCGGCAAGGACGGATGTTCAGGAACATGTTCCAAAAAGAAGGCCTTGCCTTGACGGGTAAAGGACTCACAGGCACTAGGATGCAGCCAAATGAAAAAGGGTTGTGTTGTGATCCCTTCATGCCACACCGTGTTCCTGATCAAAACTATCCCCTGAAGTTAATTGGAGGATTTCCTGCAGGCAAACTCAACGAGTAGATCCATTGATGTTCTTCTGGCTGCCTAACTTGGTGGGCTCGGCGTCTCCCGCAGCCGCCTTTTAAGGACCTATTTCATTCCTCTCCACGCCGCCAACACCACCCAAATGGTGTTATTTCAGTCTGCTCTCCGCTTGCCAAGAAACCCAAAGGCCCCCGAGCAGTGGTGCCTGCTCCTTAACGCAACGCCCGGTTTAATTCTCAGAACCGTTCTGACCCCAAACTCCAAGGAGGCTGGCGGGAGACGGAAGAAAGCCACAAATTATTCTGACGCTGCTGAGAGCAAGGTCTCTGCTTCTTCAAAGCCCAGAGAAGCTCCGGGGGCTTGCTGCGGCCCACGGCTATTGTCTGACGCAAAACCACAGAGCATTTCGCGTGGCTCACAGCTCGGCAGGAAGGACGGGAAGGAAGCGTTTTCTTCCTTTAAAAAGAAAGGAAGGAAGGATAAGAAATGAAGGGAGGGAGGGAGGGAGGAAGGAAGGAAGGAAGGAAGGAAGAGAGAAAGAAGGAAGGAAGGAAGGAAGGATGGATGGATGGATGGATGGATGGATGGATGGATGGATGGATGGATGGATGGAAGGAAAGAAAGGAAAAGAAATGAAGGAAGAAAGAAAGAGAGAGAGAAAGGAAGGAAGGAAGGAAGAGAGAAGGAAGGAAGAAAGAAAGAAAGAAAGAGAGAAGGAAGAAAGAAAGAGAGAGAGAAGGAAGGAAGGAAGGATGGATGGATGGATGGATGGATGGATGGAAGGATGGATGGATGGATAGAAGGAAAGAAAGAAAGAAAGAAAGAAAGAAAGGAAAAGAAATGAAGGAAGGAAGGAAGGAAAGAAGGAAGGAAGAGAGAAGGAAGGAAGGAAGGAAGGATGGATGGATGGATGGATGGATGGAAGGAAGGAAGGAAAAGAAATGAAGGAAGGAAGAAAAAGAAAGAAAGAGAGAAAGGAAGGAAGGAAGGAAAGAAGGAAGGGAGAAGGAAGGAAGGAAGGAAGGAAGGAAGGAAGGAAGAAAGAAAGAAAGAAAGAAAGAAAGAAAGAAAGAAAGAAAGAAAGAAAGAAAGAAAGAAAGAAAGAAAGAAAGAAAGAAAGAAAGAAAGAAAGAGAGAAGGAAGAAAGAAAGAAAGAGAGAAGGAAGGAAGGAAGGATGGATGGATGGATGGATGGATGGATGGAAGGAAGGATGGATGGATGGATAGAAGGAAAGAAAGAAAGAAAGAAAGGAAAAGAAATGAAGGAAGGAAGGAAGAGAGAAAGGAAGGAAGGAAGGAAGGAAAGAAGGAAGGAAGAGAGAAGGAAGGAATGAAAGAAGGAAGGAAGGATGGATGGATGGAAGGATGGATGGATGGATGGATGGATGGATGGATGGATGGATGGATGGATGGATAGAAGGAAGACTTTACCCCTTCCTCTCTTTCTCTCAAGCATGAAGTGGGGATGTGCATGAATATTTGAAATATTCATTATTTGTCTGAATTTGGACAAATTCAGATATTCGCATACAAACTGAATATCCAGACATTTGTACTCTACTATTCGTACGAATGTGAATATTTCGGGTTAGGGACATTAGTATGTGTACGGATATGTATGCATTGCATATGTATCCATATGCATCTTGTGCGTACCTGTACGGATACATACGAGATGAAAACGGGATACATACAGGATGCGTATGGGTTGTTCATGGATTAGGGGTGAGCACAAAGTCAACTTCTGACATTCGAATAGAATATTCAAATGTCTGAATTCGTACAAATAGAGGGGGGAAAGTATTAAAATTCAAACCGATTTGAATACATTCATATCTATACATACAAATATTCTATATGTATTTGATGATACAAATGTCAACAACATGTGGGCTAGCCATAGCTCTCTTCTGAGCTCTCACAGCCCCACCCACCTCACAGGGTGTTCTGTTGTGGGGAGAAGAACAGAAGGTTTGTCAGCCGCTTTGAGTCCCCTTAAATGGGTGAGAAAAGCAGAGTAGAAAAGCCAGCTCTTCTTCTTCTTCTTCCATGGCCCTGATCAGCAAAGTCTCACCAATAAGCATACAATTTCAAGTGTAGGTTGACTCTTTCCTTGTGTTCCTGACATACATGAAATACCAAAGGGTCTTGAAGGGAACTCAAGCAACTTAAAACCAAAATGCAGGCCAATCTTAGCCCTTTGGATCCTTTAGGAAGACCTTGAAGGTAGGTTCTGTAGAAGAAAAGCCATTCTTAGGCCTTCAGATCCTTCAAGAGAGCCGATCTTAGCACCGAAGGTCTTTTTAGAGGACCTTGAAGTGAGGAAAGTCTATTCTTAGAACTTCATCAGTTCCTTTAGGAGGACCCAAAAGGGACCTTGAACAGAAGAAGGGTCATACTTCATGTCAGTTTCTTCAGCAGGACCTGGAAGAAGGTCGATTCTTAGAACTTCAGGTCCTTAGCGGGACTTTGAAAGGCCTTTGAAGGGGAGAAGGGCCCACTCTTAGAAGAACTTCAGATCCTTTTGGAGGACCATGAAGGAACCATGGTTGGAAAGGCCCCATTTTAGAACTTCAGTTCCTTTAGAAGAACCTTGTAGTTCTCCTCCTTCTTTCACTTTTTTAAATGACTCAGATCCCAAATGAGCTCCTTTTTTAAAGCCGACAAACCCGAGCTGGAACTAAAATTCCTCAAATGCAATTTTTGACGTTCAATTCGTAACAAAACAAACATTCAGAAATCCGAATTCTTACTAACTGAATGTCGACGATTGCGTTCGTCCACACCCAGCCAATGTGGAATTTCCCTCTACGTGAGCTAGGGGCGTGGACGAATGCAATTTTACGGATTCGATTTGAATCATAGAATCATAGAATGGTAGAGTTGGAGGGGACTTCCTGGGTCATCGAGTCCAACCCCCTGCTCAAGGCAGGATCTCCTAAACCATCTCAGACAGATGGCCGTCCAGTCTCTGCTTGAAGACCTCCATCGAAGGGGAACCAACCACCTCCCGTGGCAGCCTGTTCCACTGGTTGATCACTCTTACTGTTAGAAATTTTTTCCTAACATCTAACATTTGATTCAAATTCAAATATCCAAAATTACAAACGTTTAAAATTCAAATGTATTCACATTCAATTCGTTTGGAATGCATTGGAATCTGTCCGTTGCCAATTTTTTATCCGTGTTTGCAAATACGAATGTCGACGACATTCGCATGTGCCCCTATGCACCCGTAGGTATCCCGTTTTCATCCCGCACGGACCTGTATAAATGCGTCAGATGCGGGAAAGATGCTCATGGGCAAGTATGCATCATGTACATATCCGTGCAGATACGAATGCCCAAATGTTTCAAGAATCCAAAATCCATTCAAATATTTTAATTTGAATTTATAGACATTCGATTCAAATTCGAATGCCCAAATTCCATCGAATTCCATCGAATGTTGCATGTTTGAATTTTCAAGCACACCTCCAATGTGAGCATTGCAGATGAAAAGCAAAGCGTTTGCAGGGCTAACTCTTAGATCCTTTGCCAGTCCACCCTGATCCATTTTCCCTCTCAGCCTCGCGGTGCCATGTGGGATTGTCACAGGTTTATTTATGTCACCACTAATTAAATATCTCCCCTATTCAACCGTGCCAGAGATCTTCTCCAGCTAAGCAGGGATTATCTGCAACAACACACTAATGCCGAGATAGAATATGAAGAGATGTTATCGCAGAGAATTCTAATAGAGATTTAGATATTCCCGAGCCTCACATTTGCTTATTCCTTGACATTTGTAAAGTTCAGGTTTACAAAATAAACCCATACGAAAAGAGAGAAACTCAAGACATTATTTACACTCGACTCGCCATTTTCTGCTCCGCTGGGCTTTCTCTGCCGGCTCTTAAAGGGATAGCATGTTCAGTCAAGGTTTAAAGTGGTTTTAAAGACTTAAGAGGAAAGTTTTGTTCAGGGGGGAGCTTGTTTTGACAAGAGGGAAATGAAGCCCAGAATGGAACCTCCTGGAAACGGATGCGGCTGGCTGGAACCAGAAATCCCTTTATTCCAAGAAGAAGAAGAAGAAGGAGAGGAGGAGGAGGAGGAGGAGGAAGAAGGGGACTCAAAGCAGCTGACAAATCTTCTGTTCTTCTCCCCGCAACAGACACCCGACAGAGGTTGGTGGAGCTGTGACTAGCCCAAAGTCACCCAGCTGGCTTCATAGAGGAAGAAGAGTTGGCTTTCTACCCTGCTTTTCTCACCCATTTAAGGGGACTCAAAGCAGCAGACAAACCTTCTGTTCTTCTCCCCACAACAGACACCCGTAGGGTCGGTGGGGCTGTGACAGCTCAGAAGAGAGCTGTGACTAGCCCAAAGTCACCCAGCTGGCTTCATGGAGGAAGAAGAGTTGGCTTTTCTACCCTGCTTTTCTCACCCGTTTAAGGGGACTCAAAGCACCTGACAAACCTTCCATTCTTCTCCCCACAACAGACACTCTGTGAGGTTGGTGGGGCTGAGAGAGCTCAGAAGAGAACTGTGACTAGCCCAAGGCCACCCAGCTGGCTTTGTAGGGGGAGGGCAGAACCGAACCCTGTATTCCCAGATAAGAGTCCAGGGCGAAGTCCAAATGTTCATTTTTCTTTATTTGTACAAATTTGGATTTTTGAATATTCGATGCATTAACAGTCAAATGTCAAAAAATGCATTCATGCACACGGCTAGTTGTAAGCCACGCTGGGGCCTTTGGGTATAGAAAAATACAGACAAACAAATGTTGGAATAAATAGTGGGGTAGGAGCAATCTATCCTTCATTTCTGCCTGCCTGCTCTAGAGAAAGTAAGTACATTAAAGGTATTGAGGTTGGGTTTTTAAGAAGAATCTAACCCTGTTGGGGCTACATGGGAGGGAGTCTAGCCAGAGGTAAACAGGGCCATTTAGACCCTGGGGCTGTGTTCACACCTGAGTTTTAACCCAGTTTCAGACCACTTTCGGAGTGAGAGAACACAACAGCAAAGTGTCAAACTGCCTTCTTTCAGTGTTAAAATAACTAAAAAAAAATCCACCTTTGGGGTAGATAAAGAAGAAAGAAAATGACTCATCATTCTCCACTCGCAGTAGAGCTAAATAAAAATGATGTAAGCAAATCAATACCTATGGAAATTGTGAAATTTCTGTTACCCCCTTTTTCCATGCACAAAGATCTGGATCTTTTGAGTTGGGGTCCTCCTGGAGATCCGGATCTTGAAGATGCCTGAAGACCCCATTGTGGTCACCTTTAATCAGGTCCACATGAAATCCAGAGTTAAGGGCCTGAAGGACCCATTAAATCGGATTTCCCCTTCCCTCGTGGGGACAGGGGTTTGCAGATGGGACCTTCCATGGGGTCCTGGTGGGGACAGCGCCTTCCTGATTGGTACCAATCGGGTTCCTAATGGGGTCTTAGCCCTAGTGGGAAAAGGCCCTTAGATAAATATAAAATGATGATCCTCTCTTAATTGCATAAAATAATTGATCCATAACAAAGCTGCTATTAGATAACAAAGCTGCTATTGTGTATGTAGTTCATAGTTATTTAACACTTGTTGGAAGTTAAAATTTGAAATGTCCATTGCTTATGGTCATGTTGAAATGGAAATGAATATTTTATTAAGTATTCATTAAGAAAAAAGAAAAGAAAATGGCTCATCGTTTCGCTGATGTATTCTTTCACTCCAGAAGTGGACTGGAACCGGACTGAAAGGTGTGAACAGGGAACAAGACACAAGTGCTCTGAGCATTTAAAAGAATGATGGCCAGTTTGGGGGTCATGGGGTCTGGCCACTGTTTGGAGACGTAGACACGGGGGACTTGGAAGAGCCCGACTCAGCCCAAAGCAGCTTCCCACCCGTACTTGATGGCCCTGAAATGACCCCTCAACCCAGGAACAGAGCTGATTTGTTGGTAATAGGGGGTTCAGACCAGATTTGGAAGATCTCCATGGCCCCAGCGGATCATGATCAGCCTAAAGTAATGAGCCAGCCGGCTTTCACGTTACCGCCAAAAGACGCCCGTCCAAAGCTTCTATTACTGGAAGGCCAAATCTCCCCAGCATTGGGCTTTAAATGGTCCCATCTGGGGTGCTACCCTAAGCTCCCTTAATGGCCGCGGACAACACAAGGCTTTTGAGCTTGCAGGCTTTCATGGACAGCTGGCTGGCCCAGGGGGATGAAGATGCTGGACTGGGTGGAACCCGGTTTTGAACCGTATGGCTTTTCTGATGCCCTTATGTCCTTATGGGCCTCATCTCCAGGGACAGTACTTCCTGATCTCCTCCAAGAGGATGATCTAAGGAAAGGGTGAGGAACCAGATAACACTGGATCCTAGAGCTTAGAGAGGTGCACAATTTTTGTGTGTGTTTGTGTTTGGTTTGTGCTGAATTGAATGAAAATGTACATTCGTTTCAATAGATCCCTTTCTAACGTGGTAGGATTCAAATGTGATACGCGTGTTTGATACAAATTCGATTTGAATTCCCAGTACAAATCCAGTATCAATCCGTAACAAAGCTTCAGATGAATTTATTGAAACATTTGATTTGAATTGGAGGGTCAGTCTCCAAATGTACCAACATTCAATTCAGATGTGAAAGTCCAAATTCAGCCAGACTAGGGATGAGCATGAATATTTGTAACCTTTGTTATTCGTGAGAATTCGGACAATTTAGACATTTGTGTATGTGGCCGAATCCAGCAGGACTTCTCTTGGGTTCTTATGGTCTAGATGGGCTGTGACCTGATCCAGCAGGGCTCCTCTTAGGTTCTTATGGACTAGATGGGCTGTGGCCAGATCCAGCAGGGCTCCTCTTAGGTTCTTATGGACTAGATGGGCTGTGGCCTGATCCAGCAGGACTCCTCTTAGGGCCTTATGGACTAGATGGGCTGTGGCCTGATCCAGCGTGGCTCCTCTTAGGTTCTTATGGACTTGTTGGGCTGTGGCCTGATCAGCAGGGCTCCCCTTAGGTTCTTATGGACTTGTTGGGCTGTGGCCTGATCCAGCAGGGCTCATCTTAGGTTCTTATGGACTAGATGGGCTGTGGCCTGATCCAGCAGGGCTCCTATTAGGTCCTTACGGACTGGATGGGCTGTGGCCTGATCCAGCAGGGCTCCTCTTAGGTTCTTATGGACTAGATGGGCTGTGGCCTGATCCAGCAGGGCTCCTATTAGGTCCTTACGGACTGGATGGGCTGTGGCCTGATCCAGCAGGGCTCCTCTTAGGTTCTTATGGACTAGATGGGCTGTGGCCCGATCCAGCAGGGCTCCTCTTCGGTTCTTATGTGCTTACTATTATCACTGAAGAGAGATGAATGAGTGCATCTTTTTTCTTTCTCTCAGCCAGGCCTGTTCCTCACAGGCCACATTTTCAGCCTGCCACTCTGCCGTCCTTGGTAGCCCCTAAAATCCAGCAGCCAAGGTGACCACCCGCCCTTGCCTCCTGGCCAAGGGGCACCTTCTTCAAGGTCTGACTCTGCCTTTTCCCCAGGATGCGGACAGCAGAATCCCATCATCCCAGGCAAGAGTCAAACCAATAAACTAGAGGTGAAAGGCACCATATCCCATTACAAGTCATTAGCTAAATTATCTCTCCTGTCTCTGTTCAATTACCCTTTGCCCTTCCCCATTAAATAATTCCACACAACTGCTAGATTGGCAGCTTCAGCCGGACAGCGAGGAACGGAAAGGTCTAGACGGTAGAAGTTGGGAGCAGAAGACGTTGTGACAATCTGGGGGTAGGATGCTTGTGCAAAGTTGTGCCTTTTCTTTTTTTTCTTTTTTTTTTACAGTTCAGAGGTGTAAGATTTCACATAAAGAATGTGCACAGATATGCATATAATATATCTGCGGGTGCTTTTGAAAAGGAGGGTGGAATAGGTGAGGGAACGGGGGGAGAAACAGAAGTTAGAAGGATTAACATGGAGTAGAAAGGTCCTGTTGAAGCCACCCTTGGGTTGGTTATGGGTTCCCACCACGAGAGCTTCTGGAACATCCAGGTAAGGTGAGATACATGGGACCCCTCTTGGCCACCAGCCAAATTTCCTTCAAGAAACCCAAGTGCTTAAGGACACAAGAGCACTCTCAAGGAAGGACTAGAAACAATGGGGTGAAACTGCAGGGGAAAAGATTTAGTTTAGATGTTAGGAAAAAATTTCTAACAGTAAGAGTGATCAACCAGTGGAACAGGCTGCCACGGGAGGTGGTTGGTTCCCCTTCGATGGAGGTCTTCAAGCAGAGACTGGACAGCCATCTGTCTGAGATGGTTTAGGAGATCCTGCCTTGAGCAGGGGGTTGGACTCGATGACCCAGGAGGTCCCCTCCAACTCTACCATTCTATGATTCTATGATTCTATGATTCTAAGAGCATTCTGGAATGCTCCAGGGAACCATCTACTTATTTTATTTACATTTTTATCTTGCCCTGTACCCGGGGGTCTCCGGCTGGGTAACAACATTTAGACTCAAACCTTATTAAAACAATAACAGCAGGTATTAAAACAACAGCACCAGCTGCAGCTTCTGAACTGTCTTCAAAGGCAGCCCCGTGTAGAGCATATTACAGTAGTCTAGTCTGGAGGTTACCAGAGCATGGATAACTGTGGCCAAATCATCTAGTCTCACAGAGGCCAAAATGTTGCACATAGAAGCCCACAGGTAGAGCATGGGTGCATCAATTTCCCCTGCTCCCAGTTGCCTTCAGAGGCAAAAGGTTCTAAGAATGCCCCACTGAATCAGGCCCATGCCCCATCTATCCCAGCCTCTTACCCCAGTGGCCAACCAGATGTACCAGGAAGCCCACCACCAGGACATGAGCTCACCTTGTTCACTTATCTCTCAGTAGGCAGGAGAACCTAAGAAACGTGATCCTCTAGCCACTAAACTCTGTTGGTCTGCACAGGAGGACAGCAGAATGTACAGCATGAGTGCCTTTTGCTGCTCTCTGGGTATGTCCCCATGCATGTTTGGTCCGGTACCAAAGTCGGGTTCAGCAAGGGGTGTCCCCATGCATTTTTTATCTGGTCCGATTTCCACGGACCAAATTGCCCAAACCCATGCCAGACCAGGCCCAAATTTGGTACTGAAACAAACAAGTCTGGGTACAGTTTGGGGGTCTGTCACGCATCGCTTTGTGAACTGAGCCTGCGCATGGGGACAGTCCTGGGTTATTTGGGGAGGAGATGAGCACTCATGTCATTGGGAGGTGGGGTGTGCTTACCATTCCTGCCCTGTGCACTGGAGATCGCAACTGCTGAGATTTTTTTGGAGTAATAATATCCCGATTGCCAGGGCAGGCAGGATAATGGCTTAATTTTTGCCTCTCTTCCACTGCAAATATTCCATCCCCATTTCCCGATCGCCAAGGCAGGCAGGATAATGGCTTGATTTCTGTCCCTTCCTCCAAATATTGCACCCCCATTTCCTGATCGCCAAGGCGAGCATGAGAACGGCTTGATTTTTCTCCCTTTTAAGCTTGCCGGGTTTTCTCGCGAATCCCGGGTGGAGCGGAGGTGCACGAAACTGCTCAACCGCCCAACTGCCACCAATCCTCGTAGCGGCTTTGATTTTTAAAAATTATTTAAAAATTCATTAAACTTAAGTTATTATTTTTTCCCTGCAGTCCTGGCTTCTATGCCACTAACTGGGCGAATGTGGCATTTGCAGATGGCGGCACAGGGGCGGAGTGATGTCAATGAGGAGAGAGGAGAGGAAATGGCGCTGCTCCCCTATGCCAGAGTTTGGCACAGTTTGCATGGGGACGGCTGCCTCTGCACCTGACCCGGGAATAGCATGGGGACAGCCTGCATTGCCGGGAATAGCATGGGAACAGGCAAGATTCGATCTTGGACCCACTCCCGGTCCCATGCGTGCCCAATCAGACCCAAACAGCTTGCATGGGGACGCGGCCTCTGAGTACCTTTCGCGAAGTCTGCATACATATGGTAGGTCACGGAGTTTCATCTTGCAAAGATGCCCTGCTGCTTTGGGCTGAAGCTACGGGCTTGACTTAATATGCCTCTGGAAAGCACAGACCTTGATCCAATTACCACAGGGATTTTCTCCACAGTCAGCACTTGGAATTGCTGGGAGGAGGAGGAGGAGGAGGAGGAGGAGGAGGAGGAGGAGCTGGATGGCCTGGCACACAAGGGGACTCAGAGGCAAACACGGAATTCTCTCTCTTGCCCCAAAGAGGGGCTAAATCCTAGTAGGGTGAGGACAGCGCCAGGTAAGAGGATGCGGCCCCAGAGATGCTCTGGCAATGTTTTCTGTGCTGGAGAAGGCTCCACTCCAAGATGCCTGGAGTAGAACTCTTCTCCAGTCCCACACAGTTGAGATTGAGGCGGGGGTGAGGTTCCAGAAGAATTGTAACTGGAAGGGAAGGGGTGGAGGTTGCTGAGAACATGGGGAGTTTGTTCATATTCTGCCAAGTGCCTGCGCCAGAGGAAATGCCATGCACAAAATTCAAGTGATTCCCTCCCACCCACCCTACACCCACCTAGCTACCTCCCTTCCTCCCTCCCTCCCTCCCTCAATCCCTCCTCTCCCTCCCCCCTCCCTTCTGTCCACCAATCTCTCCTCCCTCCCTCTTCCCCAGCTATGCAGTAATGTTCCCTCTGAGGCCATACGCAGGCACCGGAGACTAGGTGAAAGTTCTGCTTTCATCCTCTGCTTCAGATGCCCATGAGCAGTTGGTGCAAGACTGCGTGGGACAGGATGTTGGATGAGATGGGCTCATCAAGCCGGGCTCCTCTTAATTCATGGAGGGCAGGTGCATCAGTTGTTACTAGAACGGATCTGTAGATCACACCTTCAGGTTTGAGAGGCAGGCAGGAGGGCTCTACAGGTCACCTGCAGTGAGTCAAGAGCAGGTGGAAGTTTTGCCTTCGTCTTCTGCTTGAGATGCTCAGAAGCAACTGGTGGGACACTCCATAAGACAGGATGCTGGACTAGATGGGCTGTGGCCTGATTCAGCAGAGTTCCTCTTAGGTTCTGAACGAGTAGATGGGCTGTGGCCTGATCCAGCAGGGCTCCTCTGAGGTTCATGTGGACTAGATGGGCTGTGGCCTGATTCAGCAGGGCTCCTCTTGGGTTCTTAGGGACTAGATGGACTGTGGCCTGATCCAGCAGGGCTCCTCTTAGGTTCTTATGGACTAGATGGCCTGTGGCCTGATCCAGCAGGGCTCCTCTTAGGTTCTCATGGACTTAGATGGGCTGTGGCTTGACCCAGCAGGGTTCCTCTTAGGTTCTTATAGAGCAGATGGGCTGTGGCCTGATCCAGCAGGGCTCCTCTTGGGTTCTTAGGGACTAGATGGGCTGTGGCCTGATCCAGCAGGGCTCCTCTTGGGTTCTGATGGACTAGATGGGCTGTGGCCTGATCCAGCAGGGCTCCTCTTGGGTTCTGATGGACTAGATGGGCTGTGGCCTGATCCAGCAGGGCTCCTCTGAGGTTCATGTGGACTAGATGGGCTGTGGCCTGATCCAGCAGGGCTCCTCTTGGGTTCTGATGGACTAGATGGGCTGTGGCCTGATCCAGCAGGGCTCCTCTGAGGTTCATGTGGACTAGATGGGCTGTGGCCTGATCCAGCAGGGCTCTTCTCATGTGCTTATCTCACCCCACTCCGGATCCCCTTGTGGGTCCCACACCAAATCCAAATTTTGTTCTTAAGATCAGGAAGTGTGGCAAATTCAGACCATTTGTGAACATTCACAAATAATGGAGGGGTTTTTTTTTAAGGGTGTTTTTTTTTTAAAGCATTTAATCAATGCTCTGGGTTTCTCTCACTCCCCCAAATGAGCCTCCCGTCATCTCGAATCCCATCATTCAGGGAAATGGAAGGGGGAGCAGGGGGGAAGCATTACAACAACACTTCAGAAAGATGACTAAAAAGATGAATAGACAAGTATGTAAAACACTTTGCACATTAAAAGCTCCTGGATGAATCTGGAATGAAAAATCAGCATCAAAAGCCTCGCAAAGAACAGGCTGGAACTCAGGAGGCAGGTTGGGGGAAGGGGAGGAAGAACAGATAAAAAGGCCTTTTGCTGGAAAAATTAGGTTCGCTTCAGCTTCCCTGCATCTCATAGCACCTTCCTCTAGAATTAGTATTATAATAGAATAATAACGCATCCCGGAGGTGCTGTTGGTTTTTCGTTAAGCAATGTTTGCAGAAGACTTTCAAATCCTTGAGAAGAAGGTGTTATGAAGGCGCTAAGTCATTCTGCTTTATCCAGCACCTCATTTCAAAGATTCTTTAGCTGATCATTCTCACTATCCTTAGCACAGGGATGATCTGAGCACAAAAGACCTGGTAGCAGTCAAGACAAGCCAAATTCCACCTTCGCCAAGGTCCCATTTTTGGTCCCTGATGGGAGGAAAATCTGCCCCAAATCATCTCATGATTCCCTGTCATTTACCGGCATGCTTTCGTCCATCCGTTTGTTTGTTTTTAATTGTGAAAAAGATTTTATTCACCCCTGGCCCTTTGAGGTCTCCTGGTCCACGGAGCCAATATCGAATAAATATTCGAAATATTCATTATTCGTACAAATTCGTACGAATTTGGACATTCATATACGAATAGAATGTCAAGACATTCGCATGAATACACATATTTCTAGTTATTTGTAGGAATAATTCAGGCATTTGTATGAATCATATTCAATTCGTTATGAATGCGTATCTGTCCGCATCCGTATGGATATGTATGGGATGAAAACAGGATGCGTACAGGATGAAAACGAGAGGCATATCGTATATTTGCACAAACAGACACAAATGTATTCATATCGGTTCAAATGTCCAGTCATTTGTTTTTCTAGATTGGTATGGATTCGGATTTCTGAATATTCAATTCGTTATCAATCGAATGTCGAAACTGCATTCATGCACAGCCCTAGTACCGAACCAGCTCAAACTGGCTCAAGTCAAATAGGGTTGCTCAAAAATTTGAGTTCATTAGAACACCCCTGCCTGTTGGAAAGCAGTGTTCTAACTCGAAGCGAGCCAAAGGGTGTTCTGATGGGCCTCATGAACACCCCCTATCTCAGTGATGGCGAACCTTTTGAGCTCGGTGTGTCAAAATTCACAAGAAAACCTAGCTCAACTCAGGTGCAGTGTCACATCTAGAAATATCCATAATTTTGTGACATTTGTAGCTCTAGTAAGAAAGTTAAATTTTTGATATATGTATTTTTAAAAAGCAAAAACAAATAATTCTTTAAATTAGTGACTTTTGTTGCTGAATTTCACTTGCTAAATCTTCATTTGAAAGTTGGTATTTCGCACAATCCAAGAACAAGCAAGCACTACATGCCCAGGTGCCAGGGTGACCAGGTGTGTCACCCAAAAGGGCTTGGCGTGTCACCTGTGACACGCGTGTCATAGGTTGGCCATCACAGCCCTATCTGGTCCAGATTTGAAGGTTTTTGGTAGGGAGGTGCACAAATAATCATAACATTAAAAATTCATAGGAATTCAGCCACATTTGGTCATTCAAATTCGAACAGAATATTGGCACATTCAAAGACTGACATTCGAATTCGGATAAAATGTTTTGATACATTCGTATGAAGCTTTGTTACGGAGATGTATGGGATTCATATGGAACTCATATGGGATCTGTATGGGACATTTGTATTGAATTTGAATCCTACCACATTTAAAGGGGTTTATTCTAGGGATCTGCACGAATATTCAAAATATTCATCATTCGGATGAATTCAGACGAATTCGGACATTCATATATGAATTAAATGTCTAGCCATTCATACTTTAGTATTCGTACAAATACGAATATTTTGAGTTATTTGTACAAGTAATTCAGACATTCATACGTGGTCAGATACGTACGCATTGCGTACACATCTTGTGTGTATCCGTGTGCATCCAAATGGATACAATATGGAATGAAAACGGGATGCATACTGGATGAAAATGGGAGGCGTATGGATGCGTACGAGCTGTATATCATTGGATATGTATCGAATATTTGAAGAATAGATACGAATATATCCCTATCGGTTCAAAAGACATTCGTTTTTCTGCATTCGTATGAATTTGGATTTTTGAATATTCGCTTCGTTACAAATCAAATGTCGAAGACTGTATCCATGCACGCCCCTAGTTTATTCGAACGAATGCAAACTTTCTTGCACTCGATTCAATACAAATCGAATACAGAAACAAATCTGTGCACATCCTTAATTTTTGAAGGTGTCTGGGTCGAGCTGAAAGCCTGCGGTTCGGAGGGGGCAAAGTTCACATTCAGCTTAAACCAGACACACATACAAAAACCTGTTCACGTCTCCATCAAATGGTCCTTTATTCCGCACAGGAAGAGGGTCAGAGCGGTAGCCTCACGGCCCGGCAGACATCATTTTCATTGGCTCCATCAAGGTGTGCTGGGGGTGGAAAGAGAGAAAACTCGTTTTCTCACCTGGAAGACAGAATGTTGCCTTAATGATGTTTGTGTATTTTTATGAGCCAACAGTAAAAACACAGCTGAGCGACAAACCCAGAAGACACTCTGGTCGCCTCTTGGTTTAAAACTTCATTTTGAAGATTTTATAGTGCATTTTATATAAGTGGCAATAAAATACTTTTGGAAAAAAAACCAACAAACACCAACAACAAACCACCACCACCCCAAAAAAATTTCCCTCCACCATCAGCAGCAACTTTTGGCCTTTGGACAAAGTTTTCCACTACAAAAATACCAATATAAGTGGGTTCAAATTATCAGGATTCTTCTCCCCCCCCCATTGTTTTATTTTTAACCATCAAAGCAATGGGCATTCTGCTGTTAGCACAGTACCTTTCTGATTATTATTTTCTCTTTTTTCCTTTCCTCCTGAGGTGGAAAAAGAGCGGGGGGGGGGGAACTTTTCATCCCCTCTAGTGCTGGACAAAATGGAAGGGCCATCGATCTGTGTAGACATTTCTTTTCAAGCTGACAAATATCAAAGGAGAAAAAAGAAATATTCCAATTATCGATCTTGTTTAGCCGGCAAACTCAGAATCTCCCCTCCTGACACACTCTCCATCTCTCCCTCTGTTCTGTGCTCAAAAGAAACACATTTCTAGTCAAAACAACAACAACAACAAAAACCCAAAACAAAACCCCCTAAAACCGTAGAGCATCAAGTTTGCCATTAGAAAGCCAATAATCCGACACGTTCCCACTTTGCTTTACAGCTAGTTAAAGATGACATTTTTTTAATGCCCTGTAATTTTGCCTTCCAAAGATTTTCATTTTGGGAAAAAGGAGCCCTATTAATACACTGAGAAAAGACTCCCCGGGACAAAGCATCACAATTTCTCACAAAGAGGAGACGTGCCCGCCGTTTGGACGGACCCACACCTGATGAATGAAGAGTTTTGAAGATGGTTTTGGAAAACGCCCCTCTCTTTGGGCAGAGAAGCTGTGGGTCTCCGATGGCCCTTGGGAACTTCGCTTGGAAGTTTCCATCCCCAGAGGTCTCAAAGAGAGGATTTCAGGCAATATTCTCTTTGGGACTATCACTATAGGACAATATGGTGCTACACAACATGGTAGGGGACCCCTACAGTGCAACACCCATCATTTGATGTAATCTCAGCAACTGGTGATGCCTTGATGTGGCCCCCCTGAAGAACCATGGGCTTCCAGGTCTCCCCTTCACGGCACCTTTGACTTCCAGAGGTAGATGAGGTCACCACTCTGAAACATCACTGACCTCCATTGGTAGATTGGACCTATGTTCCACAGCACCAATGGCCTCCATGGCTAAACTGGGTTTTCCCACTATGGCACTATTGACATCTTACTGGTAGACCAGGTATCTTCTCCATGGTGCCCTTGGCTTCCATTTGTAGACCAGGTCTCCCCTCCACAGGGCCCTTGACCTCCATTGGCAGACTGGTCTTCCCCTCCACAGGGCCCTTGACCTCCATTGGCAGACTGGGCCTCCCCTCCACAGGGCCCTTGACTTCCATTGGTAGACTGGTCCTCCCCTCCACAGGGCCCCTGACCTCCATTGGCAGACTGGGCCTCCCCTCCACAGGGGCCTTGACTTCCATTGGTAGACTGGTCTTCCCCTCCACAGGGCCCTTGACCTCCATTGGCAGACTGGGCCTCCCCTCCACAGGGCCCTTGACTTCCATTGGTAGACTGGTCCTCCCCTCCACAGGGCCCCTGACCTCCATTGGCAGACTGGGCCTCCCCTCCACAGGGCCCTTGACTTCCATTGGTAGAGTGGGCTTTCCCTCCAAGTCTCCTTTTCCAATGGCAGACTGGGCCTCCTTTCCAAAGGGCCTGTGACTTCCATTAGCAGACTGGGTCTCCCCTCCACAGGGCCCCTGCCCTCCATTGGGAGACTGGGCCTCCCCTCCACAGCACCCATCCAGTTGAACTGGAGAAGACATTGGAGGAAAAATGAGAAATAAGCCCATTCATCCATCCCCCACAGCCAGTAGACTGCACTCGAACCTGGGAACCCATACCAGAAGACAGGCTCCTGACCCCTGACTCCTCCTCCGAGCTCACCTTAAACCCGCTGCCCATCTTGAGCAGACCTAGTAGGAACTGAAGCCAAGAAGCAGCAACATCACCAGCTTTGAAGTCCCAGAAACACAAAAGAACGAGATACTGTGAGAAATCACAAGAAACAGTAATTTGCGATAATATCCCTCCCTTGAACATAATATATGCAAAATATTTTGATGGGGCTCTAAGCATCACACCAGTGAAACATTATTTCCAGAACACCAGCTATTGTGGCTGTGTGCAAGAGAAGGTGTTTCTTGATAACCAAATATTAGAGACCTTAATGCTATCTTTCTTCTGGGCTTCCTTTTCGGCACAAGAAGTGAGAGGGAAGGGGGCAGGGCGGCCCCACCAATTTTATTTATTGATCAGTAATATTTGCAATTGATTCTTCAGCTGGAGATCCGAGGAGTGGTCAAAGCCAGGAAAAACATTCAGAGGAATGAGGAAACAAAAATCCCAGTGAAGAGGTACATTTTAACCCAGGTGCCTCTTCACAGCTCCAAGCCCGGGACAGACCAGAGAGAGGAGGACCATTCGCATTTTGCAGGAGGAAAGCGTCCCAAAAGCATCCCTTACCGGCCAGAAGTGCCAATGGTCCTCCCATTTACCCGCCCACTCCGACGCATCCAGAGATGGAAGTTCCGCCTCTTCGTCGCCACGATTGGCCGCTCAGATGCCATTGTGATTGGATACCTATTGAATAATTGCACAAATAGATACGAATGTAATTCATATTGGTTTAAGTGTCCAGACATTCGCTTTTCTTCATTTGTACGAATTTGGATTTTTGAAAATTCGATTCATTACTAATCGAATGTTGAAAATTGCATGGTGGAAAATGCCCCTACTCTCAAGCAATTGTAAAGCTTAAGGAAATAATAAAATGTATTTTCCATCAGGTGACGCTTGACCACCATTTTGTTTTTTCCATCAGGCAATACTCAGCCACCAAACTCAAATGCAGCTTCTCCCAATTTGCTCAATGACTAGAAGAACACTCCCAGCTACAACCGCCATGTTGCTGGATGATACAAACACAAAACCACACACCTCCAAAAAGATCAAATTTGCTGGGAAAAGACAAAAAAGAAAAAGAAAAAAAAGATCCTATTTTGCCAAAAGGTTTCTGATGCCCCTCTGGGACATTTATCAGCTTTAAGGAGTCAAAGGTGTGATCCGGGCAGAGGCAGACTTGAGATTCCATCTTTGGTTTGGGTTGTCACATCTCATTTCCCAGAAGCCCTTGGGTGGGCAAGGAAGCCATGACAGTCAAACACAAACCTCAGCTCCTGGAAGTGTTTAGGTGGGGAAAACAGAAAGATGTGACAGTCACTGTTGTATCCAATCCATCTATCTGGATATCCCAGAGGAAAAAAGGCAGAAGTAGGGTTGGGCGTAGGGTTGGAGAATTGAAGGCTCAAACTCTTAGCAGTCTGACAAAATGAGGATAAAGTGGCTGAAAAGAGAAGCAAGGAATTCTGGGAATACAGATTATGCAAAAAAAGAAAGAGGGAAAGAAAGAAAGAAAGAAAGAAAGAAAGAAAGAAAGAAAGAAAGAAAGAAAGAAAGAAAGAAAGAAAGAAAGAAGACTTGGGGGTAAAGGACAGAGACAGGACAAGAATTCCTGGAGGGTGAAATTGTGTTGGGCCGAAAGGAAAGCGCAATGAGGTGAAATTAAGCCAAAGAAGTGTTCAGTTTGGGCTATCAGGGAAAATGCCTCGACAGCTAAATCTGCTCTTTGGCAAAGCAGCCTCTCATGGGAAGCCAGGGGGAAAGGCTGTAATGTGAGACATTTGGAGAAAGTCTTGACAAAGCATGGGGGAATATTCAAATGGCATGCCAATGGTTTCCCATTGGTTTTTCTACTCCAAAATTCTCCACCCTAGGAAACTGGGGCATCAGGAGTTTCCCCCAGGGATAGTCCCTTGGGCAAGGAAACCAACATTAACAATGCAGAAGTACAGGATGTCTCAGTGACATATTTTGCTCCCATTGCATGTGACTGCAGCAGTATTGTGTGGGCATTATTTGGCCACTATCTTGTATTTTCCAGCCGTCATTGTGTGCTTTCCACCAGGCAATACTCGGCTACCATTTTGTATTCTCCACTGGGCAATACGTGGCCGCCATCTTGTATTCTCCACCAAGCAATACTTGGCTGCCATCTTGTATTCTCCATCAAGCAATACTCGGCTACCATCTTGTATTCTCCACCAAGCAATACTTGGCTGCCATCTTGTAGTCTCCACCAAGCAATACTTGGCTGCCATCTTGTATTCTCCACCAGGCAATACTTGGCCGCCATCTTGTATTCTCCACCAAGCAATACTTGGCTGCCATCTTGTATTCTCCACCAGGCAATACTTGGCCGCCATCTTGTATTCTCCACCAAGCAATACTCGGCTGCCATCTTGTATTCTCCACCAGGCAATACTTGGCCGCCATCTTGTATTCTCCACCAAGCAATACTTGGCTGCCATCTTGTATTCTCCACCAGGCAATACTTGGCCGCCATCTTGTATTCTCCACCAAGCAATACTCGGCTGCCATCTTGTATTCTCCACCAGGCAATACTTGGCCGCCATCTTGTATTCTCCACCAAGCAATACTTGGCTGCCATCTTGTATTCTCCACCAGGCAATACTTGGCCGCCATCTTGTATTCTCCACCAAGCAATACTTGGCCGCCATCTTGTATTCTCCACCAAGCAATACTCGGCTGCCATCTTGTATTCTCCACCAAGCAATACTCGGCTGCCATCTTGTATTCTCCACCAAGCAATACTCGGCTGCCATCTTGTATTCTCCACCAAGCATTACTCAGCCGTCATTGTGTGCTTTCCACCAGGCAATACGCGGCTACCATTTTTTATTCTCCACCGGGCAATACTTGGCCGCCATCTTGTATTCTCCACCAGGCAATACTTGGCTACCATTTTGTATTCCTCACCAGGCAATACTTGGCCGCCGTTGTCCGATGACCCTCTGGGCAAAAGAACACTTCCCTTTGTCAGTCCTGACTCTCCTGCCCATCAGCTTCATAGAGCACCTCCTGGTTCTAGTGTTGTCCACCATGTGTGATCTTACATACTCCAATCAGGTCTGCTCTTAAACGCTGCCTTTCAAGGCTGAAGAGTCCCAGATGTTGCCACCTGATTTTGTCAGGAAGGTTTTCCAGGCCATGATCTGGTGCGTACACACCTCAACCATAAACCTGTGGGATTCCTGGGGAGGAGTGGTTCTAGGCACATCTGGTACATCTACATCTCGTGCCTAGCTTGGGGGAATTCCTGGTGGCCCCCCCCCCAAATTTCTGCCTTTGCTCTGACGCTTTTGGAACAGCCCTTGTAGGCAAAGGCAAACCTCCCGAGATTCTACAGTATCGACGGCACGTTCAAACAACCCAGCAAGTACCGCCAAACGCGACATTTGCAATAAACCAACTTCGCCAGGGAAAATCGTCACGGGTGAACCGGTTACGAGCTAGAATGATGGATGAGGCTTTTGAGGAGCGGGTCCTCTCCAACTCTCTTTTCTCTTCCACTCAGGAAACTCTCTCGCTCCCTCGCTCTCTCTGCCCACCCCTCCTTCTGCCTTGCTGTTCTGGTTTCGCGCTTTCAATTAAGCCCCCAAATTAATCTCTTAAAACAGACTCGGTTGCCATCGTTGTGACTGTTTTCTGGTTGTTGTTTTCCTTAATAAAAACAAAAACTAATTTGCATTGAGAACTCCAATTACTTTTGCTGTTGATGCCAAGGGTTCCAACAGGGGAAAATTAAGAGGGGAAGCTGGAATTCTCTGGGGAAGCTTTGCAGGTGGTCGTGGAAAGACAAACCATCAGCCCTCTCTGCCACCACCACCACCCCAGACAAGAAAGTACGAGGAGACAGGATCTTTTGTGGGAAGGCATCTGGGCTCCTAGCCTGGAGATTTTCATTGGTTCGTTCATTAATGGCATTTATATCTGGCCGGTCTTCCAAAGAGCCCAAAGGACTCAACACGACTCTTCACTTCTGTTTCATCCTTGAAGGAACCCTGTCTGGGTGCCCAGTGGCCCTAGATGGCCAAGTAGGGATTCAACCCTGGTACTGCCATCAGTGGCTACTAGAATGGATGCCTAGATACCACCTCTAGGTTGGAGAGACAGGCAGGAGGCCCCTTGAGGCCACTTGCAGGGTGTCAAGAGCCTAGATAGGTTTTGCCTTTGCCTTCTGCTTGAGATGCTCAGAAGCAATAGGTGGGCCACTGGGTGGGACAGGATGCTGGATTAGGTGGGCTGTTGCCTGATCCAGCTGGGCTCCTCTTAGGTTCTTATGGACCAGATGGGTTGTGGCCTGGTCCATCAGAGCTCCTCTTAGGTTCTTATGGACTGGATGGGCTGTGGCCTGATCCAGCAGGGCTCCTCTTAGGTTCTTATGGATTAGATGGGCTGTGGCCTGATCCAGCAGGGCTCCTTTTAGGTTCTTATGGATTAGATGGGCTGTGGTCTTATCCAACAGGGTTCCTCTTAGGTTTTTATAGAGTAGATGGTCTGTGGCCCCATCCAGCAGGGCTCCTCTTAGGTTCCTAAGGACTAGATGGGCAGTGGCCTGATCCAGGAGGCCTCCTCTTAGGTTCTGATGATCTTATCTCACTCTAGCCATTAAACAATGGGACTTTATGCCCTTGCTGGTGGCCCCTGCACTAACTTGGGGAATGTTCAAGGCCCTGTGTGTGATCTGCTCCATCCACACAGGAAGGAGAGTAATCCAGCCCAGGGGACCCCTGATCTGGATGCCTGGTTGTCCTCAACACGGAATCAGATTAGCCCAGTACAGAGCATGGAGACACACAGAAGACATGCTTCTCCTTTCCAGTCTACTGGGAGACCCATTTTGGCAGTGCACCAAAAGATACTACCAAAATGGGTTCTCCAGGGGCTCCGATGCTAGGAACGTTTTGTTTCTCGCCCTTTCGAGTCTCCTCTCCTGCCATGTTTGTGGTGTCACGTTTTGCTTTGCTTCCCATCCCTGCTGGGCTGAAGACAGTAGATAATTGTTACGTGGCCCTGACTGGCTTCAAAAAAGGGCCAAAATATGGGAGCAGGGCCATGTTGATCTGTGGTCCCATGTTTTTCCAGCTTGCTCTATGGCCACGTTGCTTCCAGGTTCCACCTCGGAAGCTCAGTCCTCACAGAAAAGGGGAGGGGCTGTTTCCAAAGGTTCACTCAGTTTTCGAAACGGCGTTTTGCACATCTGTGTTAAAAAGCCAGAGTAACACAAAGTGGGGCTATATTAGAAAAGAGCTCCCACCGCCCAAATCTGAGATGCCAGCAGGGATGTCCACAAATATTTGAAATATTCGTTATTCTTACAAATTCGTACAAATTTGGACATTTGGACTTCTAAACCTGAACAAATGTGAACATTTTGAGTTACTCGTACAAATAATTCGGACATTCGTATATGTATGAGTTATGGATGTTCACAAATTTTCTTGGCATTCGATTCGAAACAAACCAAATATTCGAAAATCCATATTCATACAAACAGAATGCATTCAAATGCAGTAAAATTCTGTTTGATACAAATCTATCTGTATGTATTCGTACGACCATTCAATACGTGTCTGATGCAGATATGTATCCGATACGAAAAGATACATATCTGATACAAATGGGTACATATCTGATATGTTTTCCCCAGCTTAACAAATCTCCAAAAATTCGTACAAATGTCCAGAAACATACGGATTCGTTCGAATATCGTAACATCTGATTCGAGTTTGATTGTCCGAATTCGGCCGAATTTCGAATGCTACGAATATTTACATCCCTGGTATGGGTACATATGCATCCCATAGGTACCCATACACGTCACACATGCACCTGTACGCATCGATACAGGATGAAAATGGGATGCATACAGGATGCGTATGGATGAGTACAAATGTGTACGTACCCGTAGAGGTCCGAATTATTCGAACAAATACATATGAATGTATCCGTATAGATCTGAATGTCCAGATATTCCTTCTTCCTTATTTGTACAAATTCAGATTTTTGAATATTCGTCACGAACCGAATGTCGAAAATTGCATTTGTGCACGCCCCTAGCCGTCGCCTTACCCTAGAAGACTGACGCCTTTTCTTTCCTTATGGCCTGTTGGCGCATGGACGCACACCTCAGTGGCCTTTGCTCTATTCCACCGAAGCGGCGCTCGTCTCGTTCTTATAGGGGAAGAGAAAAGGGAATTAAAACCACTCCCCCCCATGTCTTTCGTGATTTATTTCCCCCCCTGTAGCCCTCTTTCCTCTCCCTCCCCTCGCCATTCGGCATGGCGGCCCATTTACTGCCGTTAGCTGTCGCCGGGTCAGACACGGTGGCGTGAGCGTGTGCCTGTGTGAGTGTGTGTGTAAAGGCTTGACCGATTGTCCTGAACGGCCTCCCAGATACTCAGATAATGAGACCTTTTCTACAGTCGGCCGGGCAGCCGCCGTCTCTGCCGGGGAAGAAAGGGCAGCCGGGAGGAAAGCGCTCGCCGCTCTGGGTCCCCCCCCCCCCCGCTGCAAAACCCCCAAGACGGCCACATAATCATCGCCTCCCCTTTGGCTTCCTCCTGAGATGGAGAAAAGGAACGCTAAAATGATTTCAGCCAGGAGGCACCCTGCGAGGCACATTCACTCTCACAAGACTGGCCATTCCTCGGGTGCCCCGCTCCTCCTCCCTTTCCTCTTCCCCCTTTTCTTCTTTTTCTCTTCTCTTCCCCTCCTCCCTTCCTCCACCCTACCCTCTTCTCCCTCCTCCTCCTTCTGTCTTCTCCATCCTTTCCGCTCCTCCTCCTCCTATCCCCTCCCTCCCCCTCCCTCCTTCTGTGAGCCTAGTGGTTAGGGAGCCAGACTCTTATCTGGGAATACCTGGTTTGAAGCCAGCTGGGTGACCTTGGACGAGTCACAGCTCTCTTCTGAGCTCTCACAGCCCCACCTGCCTCACAGGGTGTTCTACTGCGGGGAGGAGAACAGAAGGTTTGTCAGCTGCTTTGAGTCCCCTTAAGGGAGCAGAACAGAAGGTTTGTCAACCACTTTGAGTCCCCTTAAATGGGTGAGAAAGGCAGGGTAGAAAGAAAAGCCAACTCTTCTTCTTCTTCAGTCGAATTCGTACGAATTTCTAATGTTACGAATATTCATGCACGTCCCTGTTCAGGACCATGCATTGGATCATGATGAGATAGTACAGAAGAAGCGTCGGCTTTTCTACCCGCTTTTCCACCCATTCAATGGGACTCAAAGCTGCTGACAAACCTTCTGTGCTTCTCCCCACAACAGACACCCTATGAGGTGGGTGGGGCTGTGAGAGCTCAGAAGAGAGCTGTGACTAGCCGGAGGTCACCCAGCTGGCTTCATGGAGGAGGGCGGAATCAGACCCGGTATTCCCAGATAGGAGTCCAGCTTCTTAACCACTAGGCCAAACTGGCTCACTTCCCCATGGCACCCTTGCAGATACCAGAAAGGGGGTGGGGCTGCCTCCTCCGGGCAGAAGGGCCAAACAGCTGTTGCAGTGTGTTGAGGGGACTGGATTCAGGGCGCCACCACCCTCCCACGGCCAGCCGAGGCGGGAGAAGAGCGACGGAGGTGGAACAGGTGATCTCGCCCCGAGAGCCACTTTGGTTGCGCACTAGAAAACGGCTACAGGTGAGCAATCAAAGGGCCCCTTTGCAAAGAGCTCGCCCTCCTGGTGCGCCACGCGGCCACGCTGCGTTCTGGTGACAAACAAGTCAATGGCTGCTTCCTCTCTGGGCTCCCACTCCCTGCTCTGCCCTCGGATTCAGCGGCGGCGGCGGCGGCGGCGGCACATAGTGCCCAGTGCCTGCAGATCCCTCCGGCTCCACCTGGGACTGTTCAAAGCCAAATTTTCAGAGAAACAATGGATTACGGAGCACTTCAATCAATATTCTTCTGTGATAGAATAAAGGGGAGAGAAAGAGAGCAGGAGGGGGAGGGAGGAGAGAGGGAGGGAGGGAGGGATAGAGCAGAAAGGCAAGGACAAGAGGGGAGGAAAAGGAGGAGGGAGAGAGGAAGGAGGGAAGGAGGGGAAGAAAGGAAAAGAGGAAGGAAGGAGGGAAAAGAGAGGGAGGGGAAGGAAAAGAGAAAGGGGAGGGAGGGAAAGAGAGAGAGAAGAAAAGAGGAGAGGAAGGAGGGAGGGAGGGGAAGGAAGGAGGGAAGGAAAAGAGACAGAGAGGGAAGAAAAGAGAGGGGGAGGGAGGGAGGGAGAGGGAAAGGAAACAGCAGAGGACCAGAGGAAAAGAGAGAGGGGGAGGAAAGAAAAGAGGGAGGGGGAGGGAAAGAGAGGGAGGGATGGAGGGAGGAAGGAAAAGAGGAGAGCAAGGAGGGAGGGGAAGGAAGGAAAAGAGAGGGGGAGGGGTAGGAAAAGAGAAAGGAAACAGCAGAAGGAGAGGGAGGGAGGAAAAGAATAGGGTAGAAGGCCAGAAAACAAAGAAAGAGATTAAAGAAGTGAAGCAGTGAAGGGACAGAGGGGCAGAGACAAAAAGAAAGGAAAGAAGGAAAGGGGAGGTGTGAAAGAGGAAAGAAGGAAGAGAAAGAGGGAGGGAGGAATCCTTTGAATCCCAAGGAGGCCCTGCCTGCTGTTTTCACACTGCTAGGCAGGATGGACTCCAGCTTCCTTCCTTCCTTCCCTTCTTCCATCTATTTCACCTTCCTTCCCCTCTTCCATCTATTTCACTTCCCTTCCTTCCTTCCTTCCTTCCTTCCTTCCTTCATTTATTTCACCTTCCTTCCTTCCTTCCTTCCTTCCCTTCTTCCATCTATTTCACCTTCCTTCCTTCCTTCCTTCCTTCCTTCCTTCCTTCCTTCCTTCCCTTCTTCCATCTATTTCACTTCCCTTCCTTCCTTCCTTCCTTCCTTCCTTCCTTCCCTTCTTCCATCTATTTCACCTTCCTTCCCCTCTTCCATCTATTTCACTTCCCTTCCTTCCTTCCTTCCTTCCTTCCTTCCTTCATTTATTTCACCTTCCTTCCTTCCTTCCTTCCTTCCCTTCTTCCATCTATTTCACTTCCCTTCCTTCCTTCCTTCCTTCCTTCCTTCCTTCCTTCCTTCCTTCCTTCCTTCCTTCCTTCCTTCCTTCCCTTCTTCCATCTATTTCACCTTCCTTCCCCTCTTCCATCTATTTCACTTCCCTTCCTTCCTTCCTTCCTTCCTTCCTTCCTTCCTTCCTTCCTTCCTTCATTTATTTCACCTTCCTCCCTTCCTTCCTTCCCTTCTTCCATCTATTTCACTTCCCTTCCTTCCTTCCTTCCTTCCTTCCTTCCTTCCTTCCTTCCTTCCTTCCTTCCTTCCTTCCTTCCTTCCTTCCTTCCTCCCCAGACAAAGCCGCGGCGCTCTTCCCCAAGGGCCATGGCGGATCTTCTCTGCCGCCCCCCGGTGCTTACAGAAGGCTCCCTTTCTTCCTCCCCAGGGGAATCCGGCCCCGTTTTTCCTCTCTGCTGCTGATTGGAATTCAGCAGAATAACCCGCACAAAGCAGGGGGGGGGGAGAGAGTGCTTGTGGCGCAATGACCCCCCTGCCTGCGCCCCGTGCAAGGCGCTTCCTTTCCTCAGGTGCTGGGTTAACCTTCCCTGGCGCCGCCCTTCTCCCCCCCCCCCCCCATCCCCGGTTCATCTGCATTCTGTGTGCACATCGAGTAATTCTGAGGACTGGAGGATCCCGCAGGTGCTGAAGACCGGGGTGGGTGGGTGGTGGGTGGTGGGTTCAAATGCGGGGGGGGGGGGCAGACTGGCAGGAGACCGTGGCAGCGGAGCAGCTCAGGGTGCATCAGGCCTCAAAGAATTCCATGGCCTGTCTTTTCCTGGGGGTGAGGCTGTAGACTGGATGGAGGACTGTTGCCCCACCCCTGAGCTATGGCCACCCCTAAATAGAGAGGGACAGAAGGAATTGCCTCTCCTTCCTTCCTTCCTTCCTTCCTTCCTTCCTTCCTTCCTTCCTTCCTTCCTTCCTTCCTTCCTTCCTTCCTTCCTTCCTTCCTTCCTTCCTTCCCTTTCCCACCCTTTACCTCCCTCCCTCCCTCCCTCCCTTTCTTTCCTTCCTTCCCTTATTCTCTCCTCCCTCCTTTCCTTTTCCTTCCTTCCTTCCTTCCTTCCTTCCTTCCTTCCTTCCCTCCTTCCTTCCCTAACCCTTTCCCTTTCCCTTTCTTCTTTCCCTCCTTCCCTTACTCTCCCCTCCCTCCTTTCCTTTTCCTTCATTCCTTCCCTCTCCCTTTCCCTCCCTCCTTTACTTCCCCTTCCTACCTTCTCTATCCCTTTCTTTCTTTCTTTCTTTCTTTCCCTCCCTCCCTCCCTCCCCAGGAGAGAGTTCCAACCCAACAACCTCTACCCAGGGAATCAAGCAGCAATCAGAGGCCTTTGGGGTTTTTTCTTCTTAAAATCCTCGCAGAGGGAGGGTTACGTGCCTGCAAGTTTTGGGAGCCCCCTCCCCCTCCCCCGTCACCCCTCGACTCCCCTCCGCTTGGAATGAGTCTCACGCAACTTCTTTGCATGCAGCTCTCTTGCCGGCCTTCGTGCGCCGGGGTCTAAGATCTTAGAAAGCGCCGCTCTTTCATTATTAATATTATTATGATGTCTGATGAAGTGTGTATCTGTTTATGCAGCCAGCAAGCTCTCGGCGGCTGGAAATGGCGCGTTTCGGAGGGAAGCCTGATGCCTGACCCCAAGGGAGCCTGGGAGAAGAGGGCAGGGGCTTCCCGCTCAGTGCGGCGCCCCTTCCCCGCCAACAGAGCGTGGGGGGAAAAGCCGATAGTCGCCCTGGTGTCTTCCTAAGTAGGCGTGTCCACAAATGTATTTTTTTTTTACATTTGAATCAAATATTTGAAAATTCAATTCCAATCGGATGTCAAAGATCCGGATTTTCAAAAATCCGATCCGGATCCGGATGATCCAGATCCACAGGTTTGAAAATCCGATTCAGATCCGGATATACAAATTTGCGGAAATGTGTATTTATCCCCGTATGCATCCTGTATACTTTCAAATTATTCGATTCGAGTTCATCAAACGTTTAGATCCGGATTTCTGAAAATCTGATTCGAATTCGGATGTCGGCATCCGACGGATTCGAATCGGATATTCAAATATTCAAATATTTGTGCAGCTCCCTATTCCTACGCCCAGGACCTTGCAAAGGGCGTTCCTCCCTGGACCATCTCAAGAACTTGCTCAAGTCCACCAGCTCAGAATGGGAGGACGAGGCCCAGAAAGACATGTTGGCCACTCTTCGGAACAGAGGAAAGGAGCAGGGGTCTCCAGGTTGATCACGGGCAGCACCCAGGTGGGACAGGAAGTCCACAGCTAACCTGTCCTCCCTTGGTGCTTTGACATCACCCTGGATGAAAAGACCATAATCTGAAGTACAGAAGGACATAGTTTCTTCCTTTCTTTCTAACATAGAGGCAGCATCTAGGCATCCATTTTAGATAGGACCGTAAGAGGAGCCCTGCTGGACCAGGCCACAAACCATCAGACACAGCATCCCATCTCACACAGTGGCCCACCAGTTGCTTCTAGGCATCTCAAGCAGAAGGAAGGCCAAAACCTTCACCTGCTCTCGAATCCCTGCAAATGGCCGTTAGAGGCCTCCTGCCTATCTCTCCTACCTGGAGGATGTACCAAGGCATCCATTCTAGTAGTCATTGATACACCTGTCCTCTCCATGGATTTATCTAGGTATCCAGGCTGGTTGTTGTCACCACAGCATCTGGTAGTGGTGTCTTCTAAGGAGATCAAAAATGGTCCTTTCTACATATACAACCTCTATGGAAAGAGCCTGCTGGAGTGGCCAGGCCATGCCTGAGAGCCACCTTCCCTTCCTCCTGGCTCTCACCTGCTCTGGTGGAACCACAGACCGAACTTTGATCCAGGTAATCATGCCAGGAAAAGCTGGAGATTGTGTCCCTCCAACTGTAAGTCCTGTTGGAAGACACAGGGGGTGGTGGTGAGGTCCCTCATCCAGAACCATGCAGGGGTGAAGGATCCCAGATGGCGAGGAGAGACCACCTCCGGATCCTAAGAGATGTGACAGAGTGACAGGAGAAATGCAGTCACAGCTCAGTTTCACCTCCTTTTGTAAGGGGAAGCCATAAATGAAGCATCCAGACCCAATCCATAAAATCGCTCGAAAGTCACTGGGAATTGAACTGGCCGGCTTAAACCAAAGCCTCAGGAGTTGGAGATTAAAGCAGGTGCCCCTTGCAATCTTCTAAGACTATGCTTGATATGAAAGATTGGGAGGGAGGAAGAATGAAAAAAATGAAAGGAAGGAAGGGAGAAAGGAAGGAAGAATGGATGGATGGATGGATGAAAGAGGGAGGGAGGGAGGAAGATAAAAGAAAGGAAGAGAAAGAAAGAAAGAGAGGGAGGGAGGGAGGGAGGAAGGAGGAAGGAAGGAAGAAAAAAGAAGGAAGGAAGGAAGGAAGGAAGGAAGGAAGGAAGGAAGGAAGGAAGGAAGAAAGAAAGAAAGAAAGAAAGAAAGAAAGAAAGAAAGAAAGAAAGAAAGAAAGAAAGAAGGAAGGAAGGAAGGAAGGAAGAAAGGAAGAAAAAGAAAGAAGGAAGGAAGGAAGAAAGGAAGAAAAAGAAAGAAGGAAGGAAGGAAGGAAGGAAAGAAAGAAAGAAGGAAGGAAGGAAGGAAGGAAGGAAGGAGGAAGGAGGAGGAAGGAAGGAAGGAAGGAAGGAAGGAAGGAAGGAAGGAAGGAAGAAAGAAAGAAAGAAAGAAAGAAAGAAAGAAAGAAAGAAAGAAAGAAAGAAAGAAAGAAAGAAAGAAAGAAAGAAAGAAAGAAAGAAAGAAAGGGGTGCAGGTGTGGGGAGAAGAAGACTCCAGAATTCTGTTTGTAAAATTTACAGCTCCATGAGGAATCAATTTGAAATCTACATAGCCAAGATGGCCCAAGCTCATTAGTCCTAGAGCCAAACCAAACTATTACACAGCTATAAAGCTTCAGTTTGGTGTCACCACAGGCAGAAGGCAGGTGAAAATGTCTGGATGTCGGAATTGACCTGACTTGTGTCTCGGCAATCTTGCAATCACTTCTGCCGAGCGGCCAGCCCCAACACGCATTAAATCTAAAACATGATCGTTATGAATGTTTATTTTATACAAATTGGCCCAAACGCAAAATGCTTATCGCACCAGGCGATTGGGAGAATGGATGTCACTATGTTGTTAAAGTACTTTGCATACTAAAAGTGCTGCTGAAGTGATGAATAATAATAATAAAATCCTGTTTTCCTTTTTGTCTTGGAAGAATAAAATGCAAAGTCCCCCCCCCGCCACCCCCTCCCCCCTCTCCCCACACACTTATTTGTAGACCTCCCCAATTTGAGCGAGTGTGGAGACGCATTGCAGGCGAAGTAAATGCCAACATTAATCTGGTTACCAGGGTGCTCGAGTTAAATCAAATGCCAACTAACACACTTTATTGGTTGTGCAAGTTTCCTAAACAAGCTCCAGTGATAATGCAGCCAACACCTCGGCAATCAACCTCGACTTAATTTGTCAGTTTGGCATCGCAGGCGTAAACAAAGGACAACGATAGATTACCCCAGTATGACACCAGAACAACCTCTCTGCTGAAGGAGGTGTCCATGGTGCTGAATCCAGAGTGCGGTTTGATCAGCTTCTCTCTCAGACTCTAAAGTAGGGGTGTTCACGAATGCAATTTTCGACATTCGACTTGTAATGAATTGGATACTCGAAAATCCAAATTCATACGAATAAGGAAAAACAAATGTCTGGAGATCTGAATTTATACGAATGCATTTGTATGTATTTATTCGAATAATTCAGGCATTCATATCTCTACGGGTACATACGCATCCATAACGCATTCCATTTTCATCTCGTACGGATGCGTTCGGATATGTACGGATGCGTGCGAGTTGCGTATGTACCCATAGAGTTACGAATGTCTGAAATATTCATATCGGTTTAAATTCAGAAATTCGAATGTCCAGACATTCGATTTGTATACGAATGTCCAAATCTGTTTGAATTCATTCAATTAACCAATATTTCAAATATTTGTGCACATCTCTAAAGGTATACAGCCCAATCCTTGATGGCATTGCGGTTAGGAGTACACATGAATGTATTTTTGACATTTGAACCCAAGTAGATTCGATTGTCATAAAATCTGATTCAATTTGTGGATGGGCGAGTGACAAGCAAAAGGTCCTTCTTCTGTTGGCAGGTGTGTGACCTTCCCCAGGTTTTATTTATTTGTTTGTTTGTTTGTATTTCTATCCTGCCCTTTACCTAAAGGTCTCAGGGCAGGTAACAACATTTAAAATCAACATATTAAAACAATAACAGTATATACTAAAACAACGACATCTGCCAGTGGGAAGGGTGAGCGTGTCCCCATTTAACCAAAGGCCAGGGCAAGATGTGTCTTCACTGCCTTCCCGAGTGTGTACAGTGAAGGTGACTGACACACCCCAAGGGGGAGACCATTCCACAGCCTAGGGGCCATCCCTGAAAAGGCCCTCTCCCGGGTGCCCACCCCTTTTGCTGCTGACAGCGGTGGGACACCAGGAAGGCCTCCCCTCCAGATCTTAAGACACGGGCAGGTCAATATATGAGTAGACTGTGTGGACTCCAATGTACATTCGTGAACCTGCCTTTCAGAAGACGGAAGACCTTCCAGCCGCACTCTCACCCATACTGGCCACTCCTGTTTCCCACTTCATGGTGGTGGTCAGTGAGAACCAAACACTTGTATTGCTCTAGAGATGGCAGGGGATTCTTCTTTTTTAGCTTTCTCCAAATCTCATCTCAGTCCCTTATGGCCACAGCTGCCTCCAACTTCACAGTGTGTTTGGATAACCTTTCCATTCAGCTTTATGGTGGTCGTCCACCGAGAGTTGGAAATCCTAGACCATTCTAGGCGTATGAGATGGAAGTAGAGAACAGTAAACGGAATCTTCTATCGCAGCTTTTAAATATATATATATATATGAAAGAAGAAAAACACGGAGACAAAACAGAGGAAAGGCAGCCATTCCCTATGCCTCTGTGTTGCAGTCCCCCGGTCAACAATTATGGGACAGAAGAACCATTTGAAGTCCAGCTGCTCTATAAAGGAATCGGCCTATTATTAGGGGCGGGGGGGCAAAGAGCATTAGCTTCCAAAGCAGCATTTGACACTAGATGCTAATACAGAGATTAGGACAATCCATTTCTTCGCTGGGTGCATAAGAAGCTGTTGGGTTGCATCCAGATTTCATTAAAAAAAAAAAAGCTGGAGATTTAATATTTATTTAGGAGTAGTTATCCGCCCGCAACAAACGAAACGTATTGGAGGAGGCACACAATAGATTTCCAATCATCCTCATTCCCTTTAGATATATCTAGTTTGCAAGACCGAGTGCTAGAAATGAGTGCAAAAGATTCCTTTGTATTTGATTTGTATTGACTGGAATGCAAGATCAAATAGATCCCCTGCAAACGTGAAAGGATTCGTATTCGATTCGAAGGCGCGGTCCCATACGAACGCATAGGAATAGCACACGGATCCCACATATGAATCCCATACAGAGCTTGACACGAACGTATCAAAACATTCGATTCCAGTTCTTCGAATGCACCAACACTCGGCTCGAATCCGAATGTTTGGATTCTGCCGAATTTCGAATCTTACAAATACTTGTGCACATTCCTACAGAGCACAGCCAGGTTGCAATTTTTTGAAATAAAAAGAGGAAGGAAGGAAGGAAGGAAGGAAGGAAGGAAGGAAGGAAGGAAGGAAGGAAGGAAGGAAGGAAGGAAGGAAGGAAGGAAGGAAGGAAGGAAGGAAGGAAGGAGCGAATGGACAAACAGACAAACAATGGGGGTAGTTTTGTACCCCAATTGATATGAATGGGTGTAATTTTGTATCCCATCCATTTCCTCCCCCCCCCCCCACATCCAAGCCATTTATGGTTTACAGGTTTTCCCTCTTGCCTTTTCTGCCTTTGCTGCATCAACATTTTATTCCTATAATTAAGCACAAAGGCGATGCCAGACTGTGGCGAGCTGAACTCCGGCTTAGAAAAAGAACAACCCTCCAAGAGACAGAAATGTGTACCATCCTCCTCCCCGCCACGTTTGTGTAGCACCGTTTGTGTGATCTGAACAGCCACATCTGTGGGACCTAATCTTCTTCCTAGCCATTTTAGGCTGCCAAGTCTCTCTCTCTCTCCCCCCCCCCCCGGCCGTCTGTAGCTGTGGCTGCCTCTGGGGAGGCCTCACAATGTGGATTTAAGCCCACATCCTCAAGACAGAGAAAGGTGGGGGGAGGCCAACTGCCTGTGAAATCCCAGTTGGTAAAACTCTGGCACCGGCGAGGCAGGAAAAGCTGCGTATTTATTAGACGGCCCAGGAAGCCTGGACAATTACCGCCGGGATTAGCCCTCCCCTCCCTTGGATGTTGTTAAATTGTTGGCAGAAACGAGAGAGCTGCTGAAGCCACTGGGGGGGGGGGAGACTGTTTGTAATGCAGAGAGACAGCATCTGAGGCTTAACCAAAGACACCTCGCCCAGCTGTCGCGGGTGAGATTGCTTTACAAAGCAGGCGAGGTGCAGAGTAAATCACCGGAGAACCCCGGGCCCGGCGCCCTTCTTAACGCCCATCGGAAGGAGACAGTCTGATGTCCTCAGAGGGCTCGGAAAAGCTCTACTCACCAAAGATGTGCAGGGATATTTGAAATATTCATCGTTCGGGCAGATTGAGACGAATTGAGACAAATTTGGACAGTCATATACGAACTGAGTGCCCGGACGTTTGTATTTTAGGATTTACACGAATATTTTGAGTTATTCATATGAATAATTCGGACATTCGTATGTGTACTGCTATGTATGCATCTTGTCTGCATCTGTACGCATCCGTACGGATATGTACGGGATGAAACTAGGATGCATACGGGATGAAAATGGGATGAGTACAGAGGCATACAAGATTTTTATTGAACCAATAGGTACAAATGTGTTTGTATCAGTTCGAACGTCCAGACATTTGTTTTTATTTATTCGTGTGAATTCGGATTTTCAAATATTTGATTTGTTATGAATCGGATGATGAAGATTGCATTCGTGCACGCCCCGAAAGAGGAGGGTTCAGGATCTCAGCCCAGGAGGAGCCCACCATGCAGAATGGGAAGCCCAGGTCATTAGAAGCAGGTTGTCTTCTGCTTGAGATGCCCACAAGCACTTGGGGCACCACGGTGTGAGATGGGATGCTGAACTAGATGGGCCGTGGCCTGATCCAGCAGGGCTCCTCTGAGGTTCTTGTGGACTAGATGGGCTGTGGCCTGATCCAGCAGGGCTCCTCTGAGGTTCTTATGGACCAGATGGGCTGTGGCCTGATCCAGCAGGGCTCCTCTGAGGTTCTTAGGGACTAGATGGGCTGTGGCCTGATCCAGCAGGGCTCCTCTTAGGTTCTTATGGACTGGATGGGCTGTGGCCTGATCCAGCAGGGCTCCTCTAAGGTTCCTATGGACTAGATGGGCTGTGGCCTGATCCAGCAGGGCTCCTCTGAGGTTCTTGTGGACTAGATGGGCTGTGGCCTGATCCAGCAGGGCTCCTCTGAAGTTCTTATGGATTGGATGGGCTGTGCCTTGATCCAGCAGGGCTCCTCTTAGGTTCCTGTGGACTAGATGGGCTGTGGCCTGATCCAGCAGGGCTCCTCTGAGGTTCTTATGGACTAGATGGGCTGTGGCCTGATCCAGCAGGGCTCCTCTGAGGTTCTTATGGACTAGATGGGCTGTGGCCTGTTCCAGCAGGGCTCCTCTGAGGTTCTTATGGACTAGATGGGCTGTGGCCTGATTCTGCAGGGAGCTGGACTCTTATGTGGCAAGTCTGGCTCTGCCTTCCTCCATGAAGCCAGCTGGGTGACCTTGGCCTAGTCACAGCTCACTTCTGAGGTCTCACAGCTCCACCGGCCCCACAGGGTGTTCTGTTGTGGGGAGAAGAACAGAAGGTTTGTCAGCCGCTTTGAGTCCCCCTAAATAGGTGAGAAGAGCAGGGTAGAAAAGCCAACTCTTGTGCTTCTTCTGCTTCTTCCTCCCCCACCGCACCCCCAAAAAACCTCTCCCACCCTCTGAGATTGTATTATGGGTTTATGTCAAGGTATGTTAGATGCTAAATTAAACGTCAACTTGCTATACATTTCTAGCTCCAACAGCAGAAAATGAGTTACTGGACTTGGAAACTATCCAGTTGCTGTGCCGTGTTTGCTGAATGCTGTGGGTGTCACAAGCTCACTGAATTACCCCCCCCCCTCCATTGTAGATATCCAGGGCTGCGTGAAGCCAAGATAAATTTATTTTTAATGGTAAATTTTATTGTCAGAGTTAAGTCGAAACAGCTCTTAGCAAGCCGAGGCCCTGGCGGCTTTCTAACTGACGGCGCCGCTACCTGCCAGGGGTGAAATGAACTGAACAGGATGGAAAACCCACCCCCAATAAGAAGGAAATCAAGGACATTGTGGAACTGGGAAGGGGGCAGAAAAGGGCAACCAGAATGATTAAGGGGCTGAAACAAAATCCCTTATGAAATCAGCCTGCGACGTCTGGGCCTCTTCAGCCTGGAAATGCTGTGTTTAAGAGGGGACCTGATTGAAGTATCTAAAATCATGCATGGTGTAGAAAAGGTGGATAGAGATCATTTCTTTTCTCTATCACCCAACACTAGAACCAGGGGGCATCTATGAAGCTGATGGGTAGGAGAGTCAGACCAGACAAGGGGAAGAGGTGGTGACAGCTACCAGCCTAGATGGCCTTAAGGAAGGGTTAGAGAAATTTATTGACGACAGATGTATCAATGGCTACTAGAATGGATGCCTAAGTACATCTTCCAGGCTGGGGGGAGAAGCAGGATACTTCTAAGGATATTTGCTGGGACTCAAGACAGCAGGTTTGCCCTTGTCTCTGCGTGAGATGCCCATAGGCAATTGGTGGGCCACTGTGTGAAACAGGATGGTGGACTAGATGGGCTGTGGCCTGATCCAGCAGGGCTCCTCTTAGGTTCTTATGGACCAGATGGGTTGTGGGGACTAGATGATGGGGACTGACGTATCTCAGAAGGAAGGTATTTCCACAGCTTGGGGGCCACTGCTGAGTAGAGGTATGCACAAATGGAAGTACTTAGATGTACTTAGGCATTTGAATGCTCATGTGCTGTGAGCCGCCCAGAGACCCTCAGGTATGGGGTGGCATATAAATGTAAATATAAATGTAAATAAATAAATAATTCCAACCACTGAGAAGGACCTCCCCAAGGTCTGCCACTGCTTTAAGAAGGCGAAAGGGTCCTCCGGATGCAAGTCACGTAAGGCTCTGCGAAAACTTGAACTGAGCTCAGAAGCAAATTGGTTTGGAGTTGCTCTAGGACTGAAGCTCTAAGCCGTGTCTTCTGGAGGCAAGTAAATGAGCATTCAACTTGCTTTTGAAGTCTATGTTCATGGAGGCCCACCAGTCTTGACCTATCAAAGCCTGTAAATTCAACATCTTCAAAAAGCAGCATTCGGGGAGTTCAAAGGGAGGGAAAGGCAACTTGTCCAGGCGTACCAGCAAATTGTCTTTCTACTAATGGGGAGATCTGGCTGTTGTTTTTAGATGTTTCTCTTGTGTGCTTGTTTTTAAAGGTAATGTTTGCCCCTGTGCTCACTGGATTCCAGCTCCCCACAACTCTTTTGGTGGCCCAAACGGTTTGACAAATTGGGAGCTTTAATGTACCATGAGATGGTGCTCTTTTAGCTTCATTAAAGCTCCCTGAAGCCCTAAGTGGAAGAAGTAAATAAAGGAAACAAAACACTCCTGGAATTTTGGGGATTCCAATGCACAGAGCCCTAAAAGATGCCAGCATTGTGGTCAATGCAGTTTCGTTTGACGTGTGCGGTTAAGATGAGCAGGAAAAAGGAAAGGAATGGATGATGGTGACATTTGTGAGGCAGTGAGGTTGCATGCATATCTATCTATCTATCTATCTATCTATCTATCTATCTATCTATCTATCTATCTATCTATCTATCTATCTATCTACCTACCTACCTACCTACCTACCTACCTATCTATCTTCCTACCTACCTACCATCTACCCACCCACCCACCCACCTATCCATCCATCCATCCATCCATCTACCTACCTACCTACCTACCTATCATCCACCCATCCACCCATCCACCCATCCATCCACCACCCACCCACCCACCTACCCACCTACCCACCTACCCACCTACCCACCCACTTATCCATCCATCCATCCATCCATCCATCCATCCATCCATCAATCCATCCACCAACCCACCCACCTATCCCGCTCCATACCCAAAGGTCTCTGGGTGGGTAACAACCATTAAAACAACAGATTAAAACCTGAATATACATTAAAAGCCCTTTAAAAATTCAACAAGTCTAAAACAATAAGCATCATGTTTAAGATGATGGTGTCTGGCATTCGCACGTAAGAGGAGCAGAAGGATTCAACCAACCCCTGGTTGGCAATCTAATAACTGAGTAATAATATCAGCAGGGGCTAAGGATGCGAATGAATATTTGTAACATTCGGAATTTGTACGAATCGAGACAAATCTGGACATTTGTTTACAAACTGAACCTCTGGGCTTTCACACTTTAGTATTTGTATGAAAACGAACATTTTGTACATTCAAACGAATAGTTTGGGCATTCGCATGATGGCATGGATACATATACAACCTGCGAATATCCATACACACCCGTATGGATTCCTACGGGATGTATACAGGATATATATGGAATATTTGTATATTTGTATTCCATATATATGTATGGAATATTTGAACAAATGTGTACAAATGCATTTGTATTGAGTCCAATGTCTGGACATTCAAAACTGCACATTCGTACAGATAGGAATATTCAGACATTCATTACGAATCAAATGCCAAAAATCGCATTGGTGCATTCTGGATTCCTACTAGTGTAACTGTGCAGCTGAGGGCTAGATTTCCACCCCAATTTTGTTCTTATTTATTTATTTATTTATATTTACATTTATATGCCGCCCCATACCCGAGGGTCTCTGGGCGGCCCACAACATTTAAAATCAGACATTTAAAGATTGTATCAACCGTGAAATCAGAAAGAAGTTTAAAAATGCAACTTTAGAAAAATACAAAAATAGTTAAAAGCAACAGTGATTTTCAATGGGGGAAGTGTGGGGGGCATTTAACCAAAGGCCTGCGCGAAGAGGAACGTTTTCACCACCTTCCTGAATAGGGGCAAAGAAGGGGCCTGACACACCTCAAAGGGGAGACCATTCCACAGCCTGGGGGCCACTACAGAGAAGGCCGCCTCCCGGGTGCCCACCCGCCTAGCTACTGAAGGCGGAGGGATCACCAGAAGGGCCTCCCCACCAGATTTTCTTAAGGGGGAAATATGATGCTGTGGTGTTACATTGGTGGATCAGGCCTGCCTACATCCCCCAAACCGCTCATTTTACACAGTGCACAAAAACCATGGCAGCTCAAGGCCACATGATTTTGTGCAACAGCGTCAAAATTCAAGCAGGACCTTTCAGGACCATGGAGAGCTGACCACAGGCCTCCCCTTGCTCCAACTGGTGTAGAAATGTCCACGAATGGTTTTTTTTCTATTCAAATAGAATCGAATACCCAAAAATCCCATTCGATCTGAATCTTTTAAATTTGAATTTAACACGATCTGATTCGCATTGGCTAAATTCCAATCTATTTGTTCAAAGTTTTGATTTGAATCTGCACATAGACACGCCGACAACAGTCGTATGCGCGCGTACGCTTCTTCCCCACATCCGTACACATGTGTACACGCCCATATGCATCCCATAGTTATCCTGTATGCAACCCGTTTCATCCCATACGGATCCATACAGATGTGGGAAAGATGCGAATCTTCAAGTACGCATCATGTACAAACCTGTACACTTTACGAATGTCTGGATAATTTGAAGGAATAGATTTGAAATTCGATGTGAATGTTTACACTCAAATTTTGGCGTATTCGATTGAATTTCGAATGCCTATGAATATAGCGCAGAAGAAGAAGAGGAAGAAGAGTAGTTGGCTCTTCTACCCCACTTTTCTCACCCATTTAAGGGGACTCAAAGTGGCTGACAAACCTTCTGTTCTTCTCCCCACAACACACACCCTGTGAGGTGGGTCGGGCAGTGAGAGCTCAGAAGAGAGATGTGACTAAGCCAAGGTCACCCAGCTGGTTTCATGGAGGAGGAGGTGAGTTGGCTTTTCTACCCCACTTTTCTCACTCATTTATAGTAACGCAAAGCGGCTGAAAAAACTTCTGTTCTTCTCCCCACAAGAGAACACCCTGTGAGATAGGTGGGGCTGTGAGAGCTCAGGGGGGAACTGTGACTAGCCCAAGGCCACCCAGCTGGCTTTGTGGAGGAGGAAGAAGAAGAGTTAGTTTTTATACCCCACTTTCTCCACCTATTTAAGGGGACTCAAAGCAGCTGGCAAAGCTTCTGTTCTTCTCCCCACCACAACAGACACCCTGTGAGGTTGGTGGGGCAGTGAGAGCTCAGAAGAGAGCTGTGACTAGCCCAAGGTCACCCAGGTGGCTTGGTGGAGGAGTGCAGAATGAAACCCTGTATTCCCAGATAAGGGTCCGGCTCCCTAACCACTAGATGAAAATGGCCCTGCACTAGAGACAGCCCTTACAGACCACTGGCTTTAGCAGAGTGCTGGCACACTCCGGTGCCTCTGACTGTCATCCTCACCATGGCTCCCAGGGGGCCAACCTGGAGGCATATCTAACAGAGAAGCAATTCTGGAGATCTTCTACAACCGGTCATATTATCCACACTGCGTTTCCCTACTATTGGCTGCAGCTATCTGGGGAACACGTTACAAACGACGCACAGTTGCAAGTATCTGTCTAAATCTGCAATGCTGTGTAATTAATTAGTGCAGAACGTGCGGAAGGACAGCTTGCAAAGAGAAGGGGAGCTGGAGGAAGGCTGTTTGAATCCTCCAAGCGAAGGGACCCAGCACCAGTCATTCTGCAAGGTTAGCAGCTGGTCCAATGGAACCCCAAAGGCTTCTTTCCCCAAGCCTTCAGGCGGGGCCGTGAGAGCTCAGAAGAGAGCTGTGACTAGCCCAAGGTCACCCAGCTAGCTTCATGGAGGAGGAGGAGGAAGGCAAAGAAGAAGAGATGGCTTTTCTACCCTGCTTTTCTCACCCATTTAAGGGGAGTCAATGCGGCTGACAAACCTTCTGTTCTTCTCCCCACAGCAGAACACCCTCTGAGGCGGTTGGGGCTGTGAATGCTCAGAAGAGAGCCGTGACTAGACCACGGCCACCCAGCTGGACTCATGGAGTAGAATAAGGGTCGTTTTTATATGCAGCTTTCCTCACCCTTAATGGCACTCGATGCTGCCGACAAGCTTTCTGTTCTTCTCCCCACAACAGACACCCTGTGAGGTAGGTGGGGCTGTGAGAGCTCAGAAGAAAGCTGTGACTAGCCCAAGGTCGCCCAGCTGGCTTCATGGAGGAATGTGGAATCAGACCCGGAATTCCCAGATAAGTGTCTGACTCCTTAACCACTAGACAGAACTGGAGGAGGTAGCCAATCCCTGCAGTCCACCCGGGGGGTCTTTGCCACAGGCCCCATCGGTATTTGTTCATGCACTTTCTGAACCCCGCAAGGAGAAATGTGGCCTATTAGGCAAAGAGCGAAATTCCACTGGAGTTTGGAGAACGAAGGGAGGGAGGGGAGGGGAGGAGGAGGGAGGGGAGGAGGAGGGAGGGGAAGCCAAGGACTCTGGCTAGGTTGAGCGGAGAACTTGCTGTGATTGACGGCTGTAAAATCGGCTGCCAATTAAGAAACTGCACTTTGCTGACAAGGCTGAGATGGAACAATAGCCCCCCCCCCTCAAGACACACACACTTCAGCCCCCGCGCTCCATTGCTCAGGAAGAAAACCAACACGCACCTGAATGATGCCTTAGTTTAGTTTACCTGCCATGACTTGTCAGGACACATTTGCGTCTCAATGCTGCACAAGGGCCAGAGAAAACACAGCGGCACAAGGGAGTCAGAATTCAGCCTCCCGGAGGGTGGTGTGTGTGTGGGGGGGTAGAATCTCGTGTTGCTCACAAATGTGACAAGTTTCTAGCCCTTATGAGGGCAAAGGGGGCTCTGTGCGGGAAGGAGCGGGTTAGGAAGGCAGAGCCCGCCCTACTTAATGTTTTGCTCCAAGCCAGCAAAAATCAGGACAGGCGACACAAAACAGCTTAGACGAGGAAGGCGAAGACAACGGAGAAGAAGAAGAAGAAGAAGAAGAAGAAGAAGAAGAAGAAGAAGAAGAAGAAGAAGAAGAAGAAGAAGAGTGGCTTTTCTATACTGCCTTTCTCACCCGTTTAAGGGGACTCAAAGCAGCTAACAAACCTTCAGTTCTTCTCCCCGTACCCTGTGAGGTAGGTGGGGCTGTGAGAGCTCAGAAGAGAGCTGTGACTAGCTTAACGTCACCCGGTTGGCTTCATGGATGATGAAGAAGAAGAGTTGGGTTTTCTATGCCAGTTTTCTCACCTGTTTAAGGGGACTCAAAGCAGCTGACAAACCTTCAGTTCTTCTCCCCACCACAGACACCCTGTGAGGTGGGTGGAGCTGTGAGAGCTCAGAAGAGAGTTGTGACCAGCCCAAGGTCACCCACCTGGCTTCCTGAAGGAGGCCGGAATCAAACCCAGTATTCACAGATAAGCGTCCGGCTCCCTAACCACTAGACCAAACTGGCTCACCATTTATCACGATAAGAGAAAAATGGACAGATTGGTAGGAGATTAAGTTGCAGAAGTCCTGCAATTGTTGCGTTGGACTTAACATTCACACAAAGCAATCCTATAAAAGCGGCTTGGAATATGCCGTTCCCTCGTTCACCGTTCAAAGAACCAGCCACCTCCACCCATGGACAGGAGAAACCCCAGTTGGTTAACTAACTAGATTAGCTCGATTAAAGGTCAGTCTGGAATCTGGAAATTCCACTGTGCAAATAAAATCAGCCCCGGTGGAAAAAATCAGATGCAGGGTCTTCTGAGTGGTGGGACCCAGCACACAAGAACAGTTCCCGCTCTAGTATGTATTGAGCCTCCTACATTCCTGGCTGGCAACTACGTTCCCAGTGGTCGGTGAGCGTTTTCTTTCCTCTTCCACGATTTTAATAAATCTTTATATACCTTGTGGTTTTATCTGTTTCAGTGGGTGTTTCTGAACTAGTTTGGAATTATTTTAAAGAGGAAGTGGCATATAAATCTTTTGAATTAATAAAATCTATGCGGGGGACGACGACACACAGGCATTCTACTTAAAATGGCCCGGAATGGCACCAAGGTGGTCGGAAGAAAGAATCTATCCATCTATCTGTCTGCCCGTTCGTCTGTCCATCTCATCATCCATCCATCCTCTATATCATCATCATCATAAACATCTATATATGTAGCTATATCCATCCATCCATCATCACCATAAACATCTATATATGTAGCTATATCCATCCATCCATCCATCCATCACCATAAACATCTATATATGTAGCTATATCCATCCATCCATCCATCACCATAAACATCTATATATGTAGCTATATCCATCCATCCATCCATCCATCACCATAAACATCTATATATGTAGCTATATCCATCCATCCATCCATCCATCACCATAAACATCTATATATGTAGCTATATCCATCCATCCATCCATCCATCACCATAAACATCTATATATGTAGCTATATCCATCCATCCATCCATCATCACCATAAACATCTATATATGTAGCTATATCCATCCATCCATCCATCATCACCATAAACATCTATATATGTAGCTATATCCATCCATCCATCCATCCATCACCATAAACATCTATATATGTAGCTATATCCATCCATCCATCCATCATCACCATAAACATCTATATATGTAGCTATATCCATCCATCCATCCATCATCACCATAAACATCTATATATGTAGCTATATCCATCCATCCAACCAACCATCCATCATCACCATAAACATCTATATATGTAGCTATATCCATCCATCCATCCATCCATCACCATAAACATCTATATATGTAGCTATATCCATCCATCCATCCATCCATCACCATAAACATCTATATATGTAGCTATATCCATCCATCCATCCATCATCACCATAAACATCTATATATGTAGCTATATCCATCCATCCATCCATCATCACCATAAACATCTATATATGTAGCTATATCCATCCATCCATCCAACCATCCATCATCACCATAAACATCTATATATGTAGCTATATCCATCCATCCATCCATCCATCCATCACCATAAACATCTATATATGTAGCTATATCCATCCATCCATCCAACCATCCATCATCACCATAAACATCTATATATGTAGCTATATCCATCCATCCATCCATCCAACCAACCATCCATCATCACCATAAACATCTATATATGTAGCTATATCCGTCCATCCATCCCATATATTTCCCGCCCTTCTCATGAAGGCCCCAGGCTTCATATGATAGAAATACGAGCCCCAAAACCCATTTAAACCTATCCCTTCATGCCCTTTCTGCCTCTGCCTCCCTCCCACCCTGGCAGGGCTATACTGTGTCTGTTCCAGAATAAATCGTGGATGTTCTGCAATGACTGGACATTAATTCTGGTAAATCCAAACATAGCGGAATCAAACATAAGGGGCGTCTGGATACAGCCTCAGAGGAAACCACGCATCAAAGTGCTGGGCGAAGAGGCATGCTTTAACCAGATGCCCAGGACCATAGGAACTTGACGCCTTCCATGGGAAAGCTGTTCTATAGCCAGGGGGCCACCACAGAAAAGTCTCCGCCTTGTGACCTATGTGGAGACGGCGCTCCTTCCGATATTTGGACCCCGAGCCCTGCCTTTGCCTCTCCCGCCTTGTTCCTTCCAGACGCCCACGACCACAGTGGGAACACCCCAGAAGCTCTCTTGCGTGTACAACGTGTGAACGCAGCAGCTACAGCTGTACGACACGAAGCCTTGCGTGTCTTCCGGCGGCGAAGCTCGCCTCCGTTCCCCCGTGCCAACGCTGGAGGGCGCACTTTCCCAACGTGGGAAGCCGGCGAGGAGCCCGGAACGTGTGAAACCGACCCCCGGGGACCCCTCTCGGCAGTCCTGAAAGTTTTGGTCTCAAAGAACGCCTGCATCGCAACTGACGCGGAGGGGGGAGGGGGGATACGGTGAGGGGGCTGGGGAGGGACCGACCCCCCAAGGATCGAAGGAAAAAAGGGCCTAGGAGGAGAGGGGGAGCATTTTCTAAGGCGAGGGGGTCCCCGGGAGCTCAATAGGAACAAGGCAGGAGAAGGTGCTTGAATGTTTACTATCATCATGGGAAGCGCCGTGTAGACGTTTTGCGCCGCCGTGGAAGCGGGTTGGCTTTGCCTCCTTTCGGGGGGGGGGGACGGACGCGGGCGATCGAACCCCCGACCCCCTCCGCTTGCTTCCCAGGCCCTTACCCTCTGTGGCTAGTCGGGGGGCGGGGGGCAGCTTTGTCCGGCCGTCTCCAGCCTTCCCTTCGGGGCGCGGGCGGGGATCGAATCGGCAGCTCTCCACCCGGGGAGTCCCAGCCCCAGTCTGTGCCACCAAGGGCAGCGAGCCAGCGAAGGTCGCCCGCCCTGCCGCCCTGCCGCCCTGCCTGCCTGCCTGCCTGCCCCGGCCGCCACACGTGTCGCCCGATCCCCACGTGCACGCCCTTTAGCTTAGCCCGGCCCCGGCGCGCGGCGGGCCAAGCTCGCGTGTCCGCTGCCGCGCCCTCCCAGCCGAGCCCAGCCAGCCAGCCAGCCGGCGGCACCAGCAGCTCGAGCCGGGAGCGCAGAGGCGGCGGCCTCGCCATCCACCCCACCGCCTGGAAATCCCCCCCCCAGCAGGACAGGTGGGGGGCAGTTCGCCTTTGCGGAGCTCCTTACCGGCTCCACACACCCCCGGGAGACCCCCCCCCCCTCCTCCTCCTGCCCCCACCCCCCGAGGCGCCCCTCCCTCCATCTCCTGCCCCCCCCAAAAAAAGTGGCTTTCGGGGAGCTGGCTGGAGAGTGAGCGAGGCGGCCGAGGGGGGGGGTCTCTTTCCAGCCCGGGGGCGGGCGAGGGTCCCTGCCTCGCCTCCGACCGTCCGCACCTTTCCCCTTCTCCCGCTCTGTTCCAGGCGGAGAGAGAGACCGAGGGAGGGGGGCGGAAAAGGGGGTCACTGCGCCCCAAAGCTGAAATCCAGGAACTAAGAAGGCGCGCTTTCCCACGGAGGAGACAAACAGCGCCTTCCCTCCCTCCCTCTTCCCTCCTTCCTTCCTTCCTTCCTTCGCTCCCTCCCTCTCTCTCCCCCTCCCTCCGCGCCCCCCCCCGCCTCCTTTTCTGCCCACTTCCCATTCGGAACTCTTTCCTCCTCCTCCTCCTCCTCCTGGGTCTCCATCACCCTCTCGGGTGCCACCTGGCTGCGCGCCACCTGGGCACCCCCGGGCCAAGCGGCTGCTGGTGGCGGTGGCGGCGGCAGTGGCGGCGACCCCGCTGGCCTCCCGCTTGCCAGCCTTGTCCGCCTGCCCGCCCGCCCGCCCGCCCGCCCTGATCGCAGCCGAGCGAGCGAGCGAGCGTGCAAAGATGGTCAACGACCGCTGGAAAAACGTCGGTGGCGCGGCCCAACTGGAAGACGGACCGCAGGAGAAATCCCAGGTAAGGGCATGCCCTTTTTAACACCCCCATGCCACCCCACACTGGGAAGTGGGCAGAGAAGTGGACGGGAGAGGCGGAGTGGGAACGATCCAGAAACCGGATGCGCATCTCTCTTGTGCCAACCGCGCGCCCTCTCCGGGGCTTTCGAACATCTGCAAACATCTGCAGCCAAAGGGCTTGATGCCTGTACGGGCAAATCGGGGGCTCCTTCCCTCCCTGGACCCCTCACACCCCTTGTGCCACCCTGGGAAGAAAGATGTTGCCAGGGCCGGTGGCAGGCGGAGAGGAAAGGAACCCTCAAAGTTTTTGCCACCTCTTAACTGTTCTCCATGGTGCCTGCAATGTTCCTGGGCAACAGCATTGCAAAAACCTCTCTGTGTGTGTGTGTGTGTGTGTGTTGTCTGTGTGAGCGTTATGTGTGTGTGTTTAGTCCACCCCTCCTAAACACACAACACACAACACTCACACAGACAACACACACACTTGTGCCCCTTGGCATGGATTTGTACAGGACTCCTTCTCTTTCCAAGCCCCCCCCTCCCGCTACCGCCGCTGCCGCCACCCCTTCCATGCCAGGCGGACTGGCGCATTCGGTCATCCACCGGGGCGGCAGGTGTGTGCCCGGCGGCATTCGCAAACAGGTGTCCGCTCCAAGGTACTGCAGAACCAGAGAGGTGGGAGCACGTTTTGCCCCAGCCCCGTGGGCTTGCTGGGTTAGAGAGTGGAGCTTTCCGGATGGCAAGGCTGTGTGCATGCGTGGGCATGTCTCTCTCTCTCTCTGTGTATACAGGTGGTGGTCTCAGCCTCCATCACCACCACCACCACCTCTACCTGAAACTCCCCTGGGGAACCTGCGTTCCTGGCGGCTGGCAATTCGGCCTTGAATTATTTAGTTTATTTATTTACAGGCAGAATCTGTCCCATCCATCTCTCAGCTGTCTCTCTGGTCCAGATGGGAAGATGGAAGGGTGGTGAGGATGCGGGGGGGGGGGGGGCAAGGGGGAGGGAGCCCAACTTCCCACCTTTGGCCAAGAGCACCTATGAGTGACATCTGGGACTTCTCCCCTGCGCCCAAAGGTACGTTGCCATATTAAAGACGGAGAAGGCACATCTATCCCACCAGGTCATCTCAGAAATCTCATGCTCTTCTTTTGGGTTCTTCACTGACTTCTTTCTACCCCTGGGGGGGGGGGGGCTGAGGCGCTTCCCCATGGGTTGGTCTTCAAGGGAGCAGGACTCCCAGGACGGGCGTCTAGGTTGGAACAAGGGATGCACACACATGTTTTATTTGCATTCAAATTCTAATTGAATATCCAAAAACATTCGACTCAATTCAAATGTTTAGAATCCGAATGCAGCAAAGCCCAATTCGAATCGAACGCCTTCGAATCTATTCGTTCAAATGTTAGATCCAAATCTGAAGACACGAATGCGTTATACGTATCTGTGCGCATTTTGTACGCCTCCTGTTCTATCCCGTATTCGTCCCGTATTATAAGCACAAATGCGTACAGAAGCGTATGAGATTCAAAGGTGTAGACGTTCTGTCGAATGTCCGCACTCGATCAAATTCGATCGGATTTTGAATGTTTGGAACATTCATGCACATCTCTAGATGGAACCACTTGCTTCTGGAAGGTGGAAACCGATCTGAGCTGTCCAAGATTCCAGTGTGTGTGTGTCTATGTGCGCAAGGGTGTGCGCATGCGTTCCTGGAAGAAGCAGAGAGCGAAGGATCCCGCCCACATGCTCTGCTTCCAAGTCTCTGGGCCCTTGCCTTACCCTGGCATGCCCACGCAGGTGAGGCTGCCAGGTGGTGAGAAAGAGAAGCAAGGGCAGCCTGAAGTTGTTGTTGTTCGGTACCATCAAGTTGCGGCCAACTCCTGGTTGACTGCATGGGCACCTCCGTTGGCGACTCTGTGCAGGTTTCTTGGCAGGGTTACAGAAGTAGTTTGCCATTGCCTGCTTCTGGGGATCAAGTCGGCAACGCTCTGCTTTCCAGGCAGTTTGCTCTACCGCTGAGTGACAGCCACTCCCAGACTTCATGGGCGCCTGTGTGCAGTTTTCTTGGCAGAGATACAGAAGTGGTTTGCCATGGCCCACTTTTGAAGAGACCCTGGGGACTGAACTGGCGGCCCTCTGCTCACCAGGCAGTTTGCTCTGCCACTGAGCCACAGACTCTCCCCTGTGTGCAGTTTTCTTGGCAGTGTTACAGAAGTGATTTGCCATTGCCTGCTTCCGGGGAGAGGCTGGGGATCAAATTGGTGACCCTCTGCTTTCCAAGCTGTTTGGTCTTCCACTGAGAGACAGCCACTCCCAGACTTCATGGGCGACTGTGTGCAGTTTTATTGGCAGGGACACAGAAGTGGTTTGTCATTGCCTACTTCCAGGGAGAGGCTGGGTATTAAACTGGCGACCCTCTGTTTTCCATGTCTTACCAGTGACCTATAGCCACTTTCCTGGAGTCAAAGAATCATAGAATCATAGGGTTGGAGGGTTGGAGGGGACCTCCGGGGTCATCTAGTCCAACCCCCTGTTCAACGCAGGATTTCCTAAGCCATCTCAGACAGATGTAGGTCCAGCCTCTGCTTGAAGACCTCCAGTGAAGGAGAACCCACTACCTCCCGTGGCAACCTATTCCACGACTGATCACCCTCACTGTCAGGAAGTTCTTCCTAATATCTAATCTGTATTGAGTCCCTTGAAGTTTCAAGATGAAGGTGGAAAAGTTGAGGCACCCACCAAAAGTAAAGGCCACCTAAAGCCTTGATGGACCCCTCCCCGTGGGCGCCCTTTACTTTTAAAACCTCCTTCATTCCCTCCTTTGCCCCATGCTCTCGTGGGGTCACTACGGAGACCAGCATTTTCCGACACTAGAATAGGGTTGTGCATGAATGGGGTTTTTTTTGCAGTTGAGTTCGAGTCGAACCAAATGTCAAAACATTTTATTCGATTCGAATGTTTAAAATCCAACTGCAACTAAAAACCGGTTCGAATCCGTTACATTCGAATCGATTCGTTCTGATGTTGGAGACGAATTTGAAGAGACGAATGTTGACAACGTTTGTATGTGTTACGCATATCCGTACGCATTTCGTATGCATCCCGTTTTATCCTGAATGCGTCCCATGTTCGTTCCCTATTGTAGGTGCAAGTGTGTACAGATACGTATGATTTACGTACAGATACGTATGTAATACATACCTATCTCCACAGAGGTTTGGCTCAGCAAGGAGTGCTATCATACCCTTTAATGCCACGTGAAGATTCTCCAGTCTGGGTCGTCATTTTAAAGCAATTATCCATGCCTTTCTTAGTTCTTACCGATAACTTTTTAATGTATATATATCTATATCTATATGGCTTTTCGTCTGTCCTGTTTTGGCCCATTTGCTTTTGCTATTTCAAGGTGGGTTTTCTTCTGTATCTTCGCGTTTTATTGTGGTTGCCAGTGAGACGTCAACCCTTGGGTCCCATTCGCAGGAAAGGCAGCTTGAATATTTCATAAGACAGTGCATTCTTTCATTCCAAAGAGATATCTGCACAGCTATCACAGGGGTGCCTACCCCTGGGTTTGGGTTTTTGGTTTTTTTTCTTTTTATGGAGGTCTTGAAAGCAAAAAGGACCGACTGAGGAGCATTTTGCTGGCTTCTGGACTTGGAATTTATTATTGCACTCTGTATAGGGTCTTGGTCTCTGCATGGCTGGAGATGCCCAGCTTTGTTCTCCTTGCCAGGGTCCGTTGCGATAGTGAATGTGCAAAGCAAGGGGCAGAATTGTTTTGTTTTTTCCCGAATGAGCACAGACAACCCTGGCAGTGTAGGGAAAGTAGCACACTACAAGTTGTCATGTGTTGTGACTTTCTGTAATTTACTCCCAGAAGGGGCGATTTTCAGCCTGGGTGACTTTAAGAAGGGTTTGGGCAAGTGCAGGTGGACAGGCGTAGCCAGGTTGGAGAAACAGGCTGGATGATGCCTCTTAAGGCCATTTGCAGGGAGACGAGAGCAGGTGAAGGTTTTGCCTTTGTCTTCCGCTTGAGATGCCCAGAAGCAATTGGTGGGCCACTGTGTGAGACAGGATGCTGGACTAGATGCGCCGTGGCCCGATCCAGCAGGGCTCCTCTTCTGATCTTAGCTACAATGCATGCCTAGGCAATCCCTCCAGGTTCAAGAGCAAGGCAGGATTCTTCTAGAGGCCCTTTGCAAGGAGTCAAGAGCAGGCGAGGGTTTCGCCTCCATCTTCTGCTTGAGATGCCCAGAAGCAACTGGCGGGCCCCTGGGTGAGAGGAGATGTTGGACTAGATGGGCTGTGTGGCTTGATCCAGAAAGGCTACTTTTAGTGCATGAAGGACAGATATACTAATAGCTGCTAGAATGGATGCCCAGCTACTGCCTCCAGGCTGGAGAGGCAGGCAGGATGACTCTGAAGGCCATCTGTAAGAGTCAAGAGCAGGTGAATTTTGGAATCTTCTACTTGAGATGCCCAGAAGCAACTGATGGGCCTCTGAGTGAGGTAGGATGCTGGACTAGGTGGGCTGTGGCCTCATCCAGCAAGGATTTTCTTACTTTCTGCAGGGGGGAGAATCTCATAGACTAGGGGTGAGCATGAATGCAATTTTTGATCCTGGATTCATAACAAATCGAATATTCAAAAATCCAAATCCGTACGAATAACAGAAAACAAACGTACAGACATTTGACTCAACGCGATTCAGTATGAACGTCCAGACATTCAATTCAGTACATACATATGCATCTCATACATACCCGTATCCATCCTGTCTGCATCCCATTTTCATCCTGTATGGATGCGTACCAGATGCGTATGTACCCATACTGATAGGAATGTCTGAATTATTCATACAAATGCATGCAAACGTATTTGTCTCGAATCGTATGTTCAGACATCCATTTTTCCGTTGCTTTTGAATATTCAAATGCATCCATACACATCCTGTATGCATTCCGTTCTCATCCCGTATGGGTGGATACAAGACACGTACAGGTACGTACAAGATGCGTACGTCCCCATACAGGTATGAATGCGTGAATTATTCCGACGAACAACTTGAGATATTCGTATTTGTTTGAATTTGGAAATCCGAATGTCCGGACATTTGCTTTGTAATACGAGTGTTTGAATTCGTAGAAAGAATGAATATTTCAAATATTCGTACACATCCCTACTGTAGACAGATCGGCATCACACAGAGTTCTGTCCTGCTCTTACCACCGAGTGGCTGATCTCAAAGTATGTCAACCCAGAGAGATCAAGTACGGAGAGGACAGATGCGAACAAGCGCAGGGGAAACAGGATACGCTCCGGCCCACCTACTGAGTTAAACCCGTGAAGAAGGGCAGCGTCCAAGTCAGGGAGAGAGAGAGAGGCTGTAAACAAACAAAGGTCTTGCAGATCTTTCCTGATTAAAGTCAGAGAAGCTAATGAGGAAAGAGTCTCCGAGTGGAAGAGTGGAACAGAGTCGCTGAGCATGGCGTTTTACCAGCCCGGCTCACGACAGCCGCGCGGCGCCCCGAGGCATCGCTTGCGGGAGCGGGTTGGAATGTCTCCTGGGAAACACCAATGCAATTGGTCACCCGTGCCCTTAAAAGCCTGGCATTTTCTGGCAGGAGAAGGAGAAGAAGAAGAAGAAGAAGAAGAAGAAGAAGAAGAAGAAGAAGAAGAAGAAGAAGAAGAGTTGGCTTTTCTACCCTGCTTTTCTCACCCATTTAAGGGGACTAAAAGCGGCTGACAAACCTTCTGTTCTTCTCCCCTAAGGGGACTCAAAGCGGCTGACAAAGCTTTCTATTCTTCTCCCCACACCAGACACCCAGTGAGGTAGGTGGGGCTGTGAGAGCTCAGAAGAGAGCTGTGACTAGCCCAAGGTCACCCAGCTGGCTTTGTGGAGGAGGGCGGAATCAAACCCACTATTCCCAGATAAGAGTCTGGCTCCTTATTTATTTTATTTATTATTTACTATATATATTTCTATCCTGCCCTGTACCTGAAGGTCTCAGGGTGGACGGAAATATTTAAAATCAAATATTAGAAGAAGAAGAGTTGGCTTTTGTACCCAGCTGTGTTGCACAGACTTCGAAGTGACTTCGAAGTGACTTTGAAATGACTTCGAAGCCACTTCGGAGATTGTACCCCCTGTCCCCCTGAACACCTGGGGTGACAAGCAGATCCCTCATGGGTAGATCCGGATTTCCAAACGGGTGCTCCGGTGTTTCCACGGCAGGGAGGCTAGCACCCATTGCTATTGGGTGCTAGACCACCCATGGAAACACACTGGGTACTTCCCTTAATCCGGATCTACTAGATCTGGATTAAGGAATGTACCCATTCCTTAGATCTGGATCTTCTTAGATCCGGATTAAAGAAGCGCGGTGGAAAAACACCCTTGAGTGTCCAAATTATCCGTATGAATAGCTCAAGATATTTGTATTTGCTCAAACTCGGAAGTTCCAATGTCTGGACATTCGGTTCAAATAATGTCCAAATTTGTCCGAATAACGAATATTTCAAATATTCACACACATCCCTGTTCCGCATACTGATTCCTTCGTTCAATCGATCTACAGGCTTCTCTTTCCAAATACCGCTCAGTGGTGATCGGATGTTTCAAATACTTTAGGATCAATAGTTTCCAACTCTGGACTTCCCTGAGGGCCTTTGCCTTTTAGAAAAACCTTGGCCAAGATAGAATGGTTGACATGGTGCTGGTTCACCAAACATTTAGGATGCCTCTTGGTTCTCAGGGGGAGCATCTTCCGAGCTTTATGGCTGAATAGGGATTCGGACCCAACACAGGGCATGGGCGCTACCCAGAGATGTGCACAAAGCCTTTTTTTTTCTGGTTTGGTTCGATTTGAATCGACTGCTCCTTTGTTCAGTTCAAATTTGGGCGTTTTCTTCGAGCAGGCATGTTGTTCAGTTCGATTTGAACACAGACTGTGTGTGTTAGGCCTGGCTCTGTTTGAATTCAAACTCTCTTTCCAAAGAGGCAAGGTGTCCGTTTGAAGCTCAGATGTTCTGAGCACACCAACTCGATTGGAACTGGTTCAAACCCAAACTGCTGCAGGAATGGGTTGGACTAGATGACCTCCACAATTCTGGGGTTTCATGGGTAAATAGATTTCTGCCACCCTTTTTGTAGAAGGCTTCAAAGAGGTTCCTTCCTTCTTTCCTCCCTCCCTCCCTCCCTCTCTCTAGGTCTCCTTCCTTCCTTCCTTCCTCCCTCCCTCCCTCCTTCCTTCCTCTCTCTAGGTCTCCTTCCTTCCTTCCCTCCCTCCCTCCAGGTCTCTTTCCTCCCTCCCTCCCTCCCTCCCTTCCTTCCCTCCCTCCCTCTCTCTCGGTCTCCTTCCTTCCTCCCTCCCTCCCTCTCTCTAGGTCTCCTTCCTTCCTTCCTCCCTCCCTCCCTCTCTCTAGGTCTCCTTCCTTCTTACCTTCCTTCCTTCCTCCCTCCCTCCTCCCTCCCTCCCTCCCTCCCTCTCTCTAGGTCTCCTTCCTTCCTCTCTCTAGGTCTCCTTCCTTCCTCCCTTCCTTCCTCCCTCCCCCCCTCCTTCCTTCCTCCCTCCCTCTCTCTAGGTCTCCTCCCTCCCTCCCTCCCTCCTTCCTTCCTTCCTTCCTTCCTCTCTCTAGGTCTCCTTCCTTCCTTCCTTCCTTCCTTCCTTCCTTCCTTCCTCTCTCTAGGTCTCCTTCCTTCCTTCCTTCCTTCCTTCCTCTCTCTAGGTCTCCTTCCTTCCTTCCTTCCTCCCTCCCTCCCTGTCTCTAGGTCTCCTTCCTTCCCTCCCTCCCTCTCTCTAGGTCTCCTTCCTTCCTTCCTTCCTTCCCTCCCTCCCTCCAGGTCTCTTTCCTTCCTTCCTTCCTTCCTTCCCTCCCTCCCTCCCTCCCTTCCCTCCCTCCCTCCCTCTCTCTAGGTCTCCTTCCTTCCTCCCTCCCTCCCTCCCTCCCTCCCTTCCCTCCCTCCCTCCCTCTCTCTAGGTCTCCTTCCTTCCTTCCTCCCTCGCTCGCTCCCTCCTTCCTTCCTTCCTTCCTCTCTCTAGGTCTCCTTCCTTCCTTCCTCCCTCGCTCCCTCCTTCCTTCCTTCCTCTCTCTAGGTCTCCTTCCTTCCTTCCTTCCTCCCTCCCTCCCTCTCTCTAGGTCTCCTTCCTTCCCTCCCTCCCTCCCTCTCTCTAGGTCTCCTCCCTCCCTCCCTCCCTCCCTTCCTTGCAATGGGTAGCAGAAATCTGTTGCCAGGAAGGTGACACATGTGGGGCTCAGCTTGGATTACGGAAGGAAACTTCTCTGAAGGGGATCAATGCTTGTTAGCACTGCAGGAGGCGGAATGCGTCCAGAAAGCCTTTCTATCGGAAAGGAAGGCAGGGACCTCTGAGTGTGTGTCTAAGCCAGGCAAGTATTAGCACCATAAGGACTTTGGATGGCTTGTCACTTTGAACCGGCCTCAACAACAGCCCGATTTCTCCATGATCTGGCCTAAGCCTGTAAGCTCAACAGTTACACTGGAAATGAAACAGACGGGAAGACAAATAGGACCCCCCTTCATCTCGGTAGAGGATGAAAGCCACAAAAGACGTAGTCTGAAGCTGGGCTGCAAAATGGAGTCCCAGAATTTCCTCCTCCCTGCAACTATTCAGCGTTCCAGTGTCCCAGAATTCCCTCTTCTTCCCTGCAACTGTTCAGGGTTCCAGAGTCCAGAATTCCCTCTTCTTCCCTGTAATTATTCAAGGTTCCAGAGTCCCAAAATTCCCTCTTCTTCCCTGCAACTGTTCAGGGTTCCAGTGTCCCAGAATTCCCTCTTCTTCCATGCAACTAGTCAAGGTTCCAGAGTCCCAAAATTCCCTCTTCTTCCCTGTAATTATTCAAGGTTCCAGAGTCCCAGAATTCCCTCTTCTTCCATGCAACTGTTCAAGGTTCCAGAGTCCCAGAATCCCCCTTTCTATGCAACTATTAAAGCTGCTTGGAGCCCCGGAACTCCCAGTTTGCTGCAACTAAGAATTCCAGAGAAAAGCAACCCACATGTAAAGGTGAGTCAAGAGGATTTTGTGCAGCCTGCCTCTGAAATAGTGCTCTATTCCTCACAGACCCTCTCATCCTAAATATATTTTCTCTGAAGTTAAGTCCTATTGATTTTTGATGGAGTTAACTTTCAAATAAGCACAGTAAGGCTTGGGTAGGATACACGGGTCGATAATAATAAAAGAAAAGCAGTCTAATGATGTGAAGAGAGCCTTTCCTTCAAATCACCACGAGGTCTGGGCACAGGATGCGCATAGGTGTGCGAAGAAGCAAAATCCCTCGGAGGAGGCAGCGGGTTTATTTTCCCAGGCACTTCGCCTCCTCCAGCCCTGCCTCCAAGGGGTGCGGGATCACCTTGGACAGAATCGGGCCAAGTGCAGCAGAGATGGTCAAGGACCCTGCAAGGAAAAGCCCAGGGAGAAAGGAGCTCAGGGCAAAGCAGATTAAGGGCGGATTTCGGAGGAGGGGGAGGCGATTACAGTGTATTCAAATATTTAAGACAACCTTATGGTTAAGTCCATAACACTTAACAGATTTAAGTTGCTCGCTCTCTCTCCACAGTCCCAAAACAGCCTTTCTTTCTTTCTTTCTTTCTTTCTTTCTTTCTTTCTTTCTTTCTTTCTTTCTTTCTTTCTTTCTTTCTTTCTCTCTCCCCCTCCCCCCTCCCTCCTTTCCTATCTTTCTCTCTTCCTTCCTTCCTTCCTTTCTCTCTCTCCAGTTTAGTCTAGTTAAGGAGCCGGACTCTTATCTGGGAATACCCGGTAAGATTCCTCCCTCAGTGGAGTCAGCTGGGTGACCTTGGGCTAGTCACAGCTCCCTTCTGAGCTCTCACAGAGTGTTCTGTTGTGGGGAGAAGAACAGAAGGTTTGTCAGCCGCTTTGAGTCCCTTAAATGGGTGAGAAAAGCGGAGTAGAAAAGCCAGCTCTTCCTCGTTTCTCTTCCTTCCTTCCTTCCTCCTTCCCTCCCTCCCTCCCCTTCCTCCTTATCTTCCTCTCTTCCTCTCTCTCTTCTCTCTTTCCCTTCTTCCTATTTCTCTCTCTCTCTTCCTTCCTCTGTTCCTTCCTTCCTTCCCTCCTTCATTTTTAAGTTCCCATCTGAGCATTAATCCAGACATTTGCACCACTTTGTCCTCAGTGGCAGGGCTGTTAGTCCACCATTCCAACTCTGTTATGCCTTGCTGGCATTCTTAAATAGATCTCCCTGGCATTGTGGTCTGCAAGGTGTTCCAGGCATTGCCCTCTGGGAAGGTTGTTCCAGATATGGATGCTACCACGAGAAGAGCCTCTCCCTTCTGGCTGCTCACTTGAGCTTAAGGAGGCACATAGAACAGGCCTTCTTTGGCCAGTGGCTTCTCTGGAAAGTCTTCCATAGCTTTGTCCCACAAGAGGAAGGCTGAGATCTCAGAAGAGCGTGCAGAAACAACACCCAAGGCTGTCCAAACTGCCGTCATGCAAAAGTAGATTCAGCACCATGGACAAGAGCAAAGGAAGAAAGACGTGGACTTGCTGCATTCGTTCGGTGCTGGACGCATCCCAAGCTCCCAGTCAGGAGTAGAGCTGTGTGCACAAATGCAATTTTCAAATTTGATTAGTAACTAATAGAATATTCAAAATTCCAAATGTATTCAAATAACAAAAAAGCCCCAAATGTCTGGACATTCAAATTGACACGAATACATTTGTATGTATTCATGCGAATAATGTGGACGTTCGTATCTGTACAGGTACATATGCATTTCATACATGCCCGTATGTACCCGTATGCATCCCGTTTTCGTCCCGTATGGATGCGTACAGGTATGTACAAGATGTGTATGTACCCATACAGATACGAATGTCCGAATTATTCATGCAAATAAATTGAGATATTTGTATTCGTGCAAATTCGGAAATCCAAATGTCCGGAAACATTCGATTCATATGTGGACATATCCAAATTTATGTGAATTCATATAAATAACAAATATTTCAAATATTCGTGAAGATCCCTAGTGCTCCGTTTTCTTGAAGGATGTGGAAGTGACTTGCCATGATCCTTTGAGTGGGTGCTGGGGATCGAACCCCCGGCCCTCCATTTTCCAGACGATCGCTCTAATGCGTTAACCAAATCCAGAGCAGAAGAACCAAGTTGGAGTGGCTAGAAGAACCTCACAGTGCCCTCAACACTGGAGCTGAGTTGTCTGACGCGGTTCCTGGATGACTTTGCCATCTGTTTTGCAGCCAACTTTGCACAGGCTTAAGGATTTACCTTTCCCACCCCCACCCCCCACGCTGGCACCAAAAATGCTGAACCTGCCAGAGTGTTGCAACTGTGCAGGCAAAATATGCGTCTGGGATTCATCTTGCATACTTGCCATGATCCTTAATTCACTGTGGCCTCATGGAAGTAATCTATGCAATGGGATTGTGAAGCAGTGGGAATATATCTTGTGCAAAATATGCCTCTAGGAATTAACTTTAGCCCCAGAGCATGCCACTTTGGCTGGAGATCATGGATGCTGGAATTCAAGGGACTATTTCCAAACTATTCTTCTATAAGAAGTGGAGGGAGGATCTTAGCTCAGTGGGCGATGGTGAAGAACACTGAGAAAACAGGCATGCTCTGTGAATCATCCAAAGCAAAACACAAGGGTTTGGGGTTGTTTTTTTTTATTGTTAAAGGAGCACAGATCTGCCTTGTGCTGGTTATGGGGGGAAAGTGCAGAGGTAGATTAGATGCTCAAAGATTGTGTTTGCTTTGTTTGCTGCAGCTTGACAGAGATGGCTGGTAGGTTTCTGATTCCCCAGCCTGCAAGGGTAGTGTAGGTGCCCTGATACATGGTTTGATGGGACTGTGCACAGAAAATGCATCCACATGACTGTGCCCAGGGTGGTTCTGGCAACTGAAATCAGCCAACAACTTCTCCTCTGCTCCTTTTTGCTTTTTTATTTGTACAAATAACTTAGACATCTGTATGTGTATGGATATGTACGTACCTGTACTCATCTTGTGCGCATCTGTGCACATCTGTACGGATACTTACGGGATGAAAATGGGATGGGTATGGGATAGAAACTGGATGCGTACAAATGCATATAGATGCGCATGGGATTCGTATAACTGGATACTTAGTGAATAATCGAACAAACAGATACGAATGTATTTGTATTGGTTTTATTGTCAAGAGACGTTCATTTTTCTTGGTTTGTACAAATTTAGATATTCAAATCGAATCGAATCGAATGTTGAAAATTGCATTTGTGCACACGCCTGCTCCCTGCTCGGAGTTGCTTAAATAATCTTACTGCACAATGTGCTACTTAGTACTTAGCATAAGAGGAGCTAATTACTACTGCTACTGCTACTGCTGTTATTACTATTACTCCTACTACTATTACTCCTCCTTCTACTACTGCTCATATTGCTGCTGCTATTATTATTACTACTACTACTGCTCCTATTACGACTGCTGCTGCTAGTACTATTACTACTACTATTACTACTGCTCATATTGCTGCTGTTATTACTATTACTCCTACTACTATTACTCCTCCTTCTACTACTGCTCATGTTGCTGCTGCTATTATTATTACTACTACTACTGCTCCTATTACGACTGCTGCTGCTAGTACTATTACTACTACTATTACTACTGCTCATATTGCTGCTGCTATTACTATTACTACTGCTCCTATTGCTCCTATTACTACTGCTGTTATTACTATTACTACTACTACTGCTCCTATTACTGCTGCTGCTGCTGCTACTACTACTACTACCTCCCTGTTAGCACATCTGCCAGTGTATTTCCAAGAACTACAGATCTACCGAGCTTCTGCTCTCAGTTCAGATTTCCAGCCTCCGCTCCCAGTTCCTCCGTATGGCCTGTCTTCCTGCAAACACTCATCCTGAGATACCCGCCTGTGGCCTGGCTATAACAGGAGGCCCCCCAGCTAAAATCAACCCTCAGCAACATCTCCCAATGCCGCTCTCAGCCCTGTTTCCACACTAGTGCCTCCTAGTTTCCGGTCTCTATCCACTGCCCACTGCGATCCAACCCTGAAGCTGGGCCCTGAGCCAGTTTGGCCTAGTGCTTAGGGAGCCGGACTCTTATCTGGGAATGCTGGGTTTGATTCTGCACTCAGCTGCTTTGAGTCCCCTGAAATGGGCGAGAAAAGTGGGGTAGAAAAGCCAACTCTTCTTCTTAATTTGCCACCTACCGCCGGCTTCTGACGGCCTATGCCGAGTGGGATTCCTATTCCACAGCACGCCTGCTTTGATTGGTTTCAACGTGCATTCGCCGCCTCAGACATTCCACCATGAGGACTAGAAACTTTTTAAAAGCAACGTGAGTCTTTTCCTTTTCCTGTTTTGCCAGCCAGCACTGCTGAACCTTTATGCAGGGGCCTGAAATGTGCGACCCATGTCCCGCCTCAGCAGCAAGTCCAAACTCCCCGTCTGCACCTTCTCTGAAACCCAGATCACCCTCCAAATGTCCCCGACGCAGCGAAGACAAGGAGCGCATTGGAGCATTGGGCTTTCTTTTCCCTTTGCCCTCTCACAAGACCGTCTGTGGAGGGTGATCTGCCTTTGAGGGTGTGTGCCAAAGGAGTCTGGAGTCCTGGCCTCTCTAGGTCACTCGCCCCCTCCTCTCCTCTCTTAGGGGCGTCCCTGGGGTCCACATTCAGGCCCATGTGAGCGGAATTCGTCTCCGCCACCAACCCCGCAACCTCCTGGGCAACTCTGCGCATGAGGCACGCTCTTTCCCCTGGCCTTTCCGCTGGAGAACAGAAGCATCTTTGCCCCAAGTGAATGCCCTTTCACCCTTCCCTTGCTTCTGCATTCGCAGGGGCTTTGAAGGAAGGGGCAAAGCAATCCTATCACACACACACACACAAACTCCTCCTCCTCCTCCGTTTCCCCCTTTGGTGCGGCACGCTCCTCCATTCCGCGGCACGCAATCCCCGGGCGCGGAGAGCGGCTTTATTCTCACCGTGCCTTTCATTCCCCAAAATGTGATCTGTCAGTCAGCGCACAAAGCTGTGATCCCGGCTGCGGCGGAGACGGAACGCGAGGGGAAAGGTGACAAGGGAGCCTACGGATTTCGTGGCCGCGAAGGCGCACCTAACCCAATCTCCCTGCGTAACAAGACTTTCGGTTCACAACCAGGCCGCTTTGATGGGGTCTTAGGGGAAGTTCTTAAAGAAAAGAGTTAGCTATCGCGGTGACAGCTGCCGATTTCTCCGCCCTGTTTTTTTTCCCCATTTTTATGCCCTTATTGTATTCCTCCTCTCCTTCCCTCCCTCCTTCTTTCCCCTCCACACATCTGCTGTCGCTTTTCCATCCTAAAACGTTGTGGGGCATTGAAAGGTGGGGTGGAGGAGAGGCAGGCGGTGACTCCAAACTATTCGTCACCCTACTTCAACCTGCCTCGGGGTTCCTGCTGCTGGCAAACCCAGGAGGGCTGTGCGCACATGCATTTCTGACCTTTGATTTGTAACGCATCGAATGTTCGAAGATCCATGTCCGTACAAATGGATCACGTTCCAACGTGGAAAAATTCTATTCGAGATGAATCTATTCATACGTATTCGTACGAATATTCAGTACCTATTGGATACAACTTAATCCATACATTGGCTTTTCAGGTATAGCCAAGGGCTTGCAAAATCTTCTGGGGAGGTGGGGGAGAGACCATCTGGGGACCCTCAAAATCCAGGCGGTTGCTTTACCCTAAACTACTGTCACCTGCTATGTGAATCAAGGGGAAATCCCTTCCTGCTACTTTGCAGGTGAGGCCTGCCAAAGTCTGTATTAGCATGCAGACGACAGATAGGCCCTTAGACAGACAGACAGACACACACACACACACACACACACAGACAGAGAGAGAGATAGACAGACATATAGATGATACATAGATAGACAGACAGACAGAGATAGACAGACAGATAGACAGACAGACAGATGGACAGAGACAGACAGAGAGACAGAGAGATAGACAGATAGAGGGATAGATAGATAGATAGATAGATAGATAGATAGATAGATAGATAGATAGATAGATAGATAGATAGATAGATAGATAGATAGATAGATAGATAGATAGATAGATAGATAGATAGATAGATGTGCACAAATATTCTAAATATTTATTATTCATATCAGTTCATACGGAGTTGGACATTTGTATACAAATTGAATGACCAGACATTCGGATTTCCAAATTCAAACGAATATGAATATATTGATTTATTGATTCAAATAATTGGGACATTCGTATTTGTACGGGCACATATGCATCTCGCATGTATCTGTATGCATGCCATATGCATGCCATACGGTATGAAAACAGGATGCGTATGGGATGCGTACAGGACGTGTATGGGAAGCAAACGGATATGTACAAGATGGGCATGTACCTGCAGAGATACGAATATCCAAATTATTTGAACAAATACATACAAATGAATTCATATAGATTTGAATGTCCGGACATTCACTTTTCCTTATTTGTACGAATTCGGATTTTCGGATATTCGATTCATAACTAATCAAGTGTCGACAATTGCATCCATGCACACCCCTAATAGACAGATACTCTTCCCTCCCTCCGGCTGTTTCCCCAGTTTGGGTGACGTGTGTAAGCAACCACCTTAAACACGTAAGAAGACCAACTGCATTCAGGATGCTGAAACCCTTGGCCTATTTAGGGGATGTGTGGTTTCTAAGCATCTTATCAAAGAGATCCGCTCAAGCTCACGGCTAGGAAGACTTATCCTGGAGTAGATGGCCCTGCTAAGGCGCTTACCTGCAATCCCAGCACCTGCAAATGACATCTAGGCTGGTCCCCCATTTTCCAGCAAAGCCCATCCTGCCTTCTAGGCATGGCAGAAACAGCCAATTGCTGATCGGTTCTTCTCCCTACGCATTGCTGCGGTGCCTGTAAGTTTCCTTCCCCTCCCTTCCTGCCTCAGCCAGATCATTCCAGGAAGACGTAAGAACATAAGAACCTCAGAGGAGCCCTGCTGGATCAGGCCACAGCCCATCTAGTCCATAAGACCCTAAGAGGAGCTCTGCTGGATCAGGCCACAGCCCATCTAGTCCATAAGACCCTAAGAGGAGCCCTGCTGGATCAGGCCACAGCCCATCTAGTCCATAAGAACCCAAGAGGAGCCCTGCTGGATCAGGCCACAGCCCATCTAGTCCATAAGACCCTAAGAGGAGCCCTGCTGGATCAGGCCACAGCCCATCTAGTCCATAAGACCCTAAGAGGAGCCCTGCTGGATCAGGCCACAGCCCATCTAGTCCATAAGACCCTAAGAGGAGCTCTGCTGGATCAGGCCACAGCCCATCTAGTCCTGTCTCACCCAGTCGCCCACCAATTGCCCATGGGCATCTCAAGCAGAGACAAGGGCAAACCTTCTCCTGCTCTCAAATCCCAACAAATGGCCTTAGAGGCATCCTGCTCATCCCACCAGCCTGAAAGATGTACTTAGGCATCCATTATATTAGCCATTGATACATCTGCCATCCACAAACTTGTCCAACCCTTCCTTAAAGCCATCTAGGCTGGTAGCTGCTGCCTCTTCTTCTGGCAGCCAATTCCAAGACCTGGTGGAGAAGCAAGGAAAGGCGGCCTGCGCTAGTAGGACTTTGCTGATGCAGCATTTAACTCTCTCTGTTTTCCCTTCTAAAGGGAAAGTCACCCTCCATCTCTTTGAATATGCAACATTCTGCCCCCTCCCTTCTCCCAGGAAGGCCTGAATCCATTCTGACAGCTGTCACTCAGGTGATGAGTATCTGACAGGCCTAGTGCTGGAGGTATAGCAAGAAAAGGACAATTTTACCTTTCCATCCCTGGAGATTTTCTCGAGTGGCCCTGGCGGCCACAAGGCAACAAGGGTTCCAGTAGACCCTGAACATTACAGAAGGTCAGACTAGATGATCCTTGTGGTCCCTTTGAACCGTATGAAATTCTAATACAGATCAAGGCTGTGCATGCACACACACACCCAATAATAGCTTCTTTCTCTTTCAAACTTGCAGAACTCCCCCCCAAAACACACACACACACAAAGACACTTCGTTTCCCACTTTCACAATGCTGGAGTGGAAGAAGATATTCACTATTCGAATATCTGAATATCCAAATTTGTACCAATAAAGAAACACGAACTGATACAAATACAGAAGAAGAAGAAGAAGAAGAGTTGGCTTTTCTACCCCAGTTTTCTCACCCAATTAAGGGGATTCAAAGCTCCTGACAAACCTTCTGTGTGGGGTGGGTGGGGCTGTGAATGCTCAGAAGAGAGCTGTGACTAGCCCAAGGCCACCAAGCAGTATACATGGAGGAAAAAGAAGGGTTGGCTTTTCTACCCCGCTTTTCTCACCCATTTAAGGGGACTCAAAACGGCTGACGAAGCTTCTGTTCTTCTCCCCACAACAGAACACCCTATGTAAGTGGGGCTGTGAGAGCTCAGAAGAGAGCTGTGACTAGCCCAAGGCCACCAAGCAGTATACATGGAGGAAGGAGTTGGCTTTTCTACTCCGCTTTCCTCACCCATTTAAGGGGTCTCAAAGCGCCTGACAAACCTTCTGTTCTTCTCCCCACAACAGAACACCTTGTGAGGTAGGTGGGGCTGTGAGAGATCAGAAGAGAGCTGTGGCTAGCCCAAGGTCACCCAGCTGGCTTCATGGGGGAGGGCAGAATCGAACCTGGTATTCCCAGATAAGAGTCCGGCTCCCTAACCACTAGACCTTCTATTCATTAGAATATTCAGTTTGTATCTGATGATACGAATCTCACATGCACCCCATTTTTATCCCGTGTGGATGCGTATGGATACATATGCAATGCGTGTGTACCCGTACAGATACAAACATGTGAATTATTTCTACGAATAACTCAAAATATTCGTAGTCATCCGAATCCTAAAAAGCGAATGTCTGGACACTTGATTTGTATACAAATGTCCAAATTCGTTCAAATTTGTCTTAATAACGAATATTTCAAATATTTGTGTACATGCTTAATTATTCCCCATTTGGCTTACGCAGAAAACGAATGCACAGCACACAAAACGCAGAGAAGGCCTTGGGCTTGACTTCACCTCCTGCCTCTGTTTCTCTGTCCCCCCCCCCCTCCCCACGGGTCCCTCCTTCTCGGCTTTTTAAAAATATATATATTTTTATTAACGAAAGAGATTCAGGACTCATAGTGCAAAGAGATGTTTCCTGCTGGAAACCACCAGGCTCATTAAAGAATCAGGAGGCTCCGGAAAGTCCCATCAGTAGCGAGCGGTTCAGGTGACCCAAGGGTCCCTGAAGATGTAGATCCCAACCGGCATCACCGTTCGTGCCCCTGGATGCAGAGACCCGCTCACGGTTGCATGAAATAATCATAATTTTTAAAAAGAAGAAGATTTCAGCCACAAAAGGGCATTGTTTGCATGACCTTCCTTCATTATTCTTGCATCAAAAGCAGCTCCGTGGAGGGTGATCTGCCAGCAGGGCCTTCTGCGCAACCACCTGGTAAAATTGTCTCCGGGGGAGAAGCGTCTTTCCTTTCACCTTTCTGCAAATGGGGTCTACCTGGTTAATAAGGGATGAGCAAGATGCTGAGATAGGGGTCACAGCAAAGGAGGGGATGGAGTAAGCTACAGGAGGAATAATGAGATGGTGCAGTTTCAGGGTTTTAGATGTCCCACAACAGCGTAGATGTCAACAAAATTTGGCCTGTAAAGATACAAATCATAGTTCTCTACCTGGATGCTTGAGGTGGCCCTCCATGAGACAGGGAAGGGCTGGCAAAGATTTCCAGGCTTTCGGGACAGCAACCAGTGACCAAGCTGGGAGAATGCTCTTAGCTGCTCTAACCACTGGAGTTGCCTCCCCTTGTTGGGAGAGGGCGGGAAGATGAGGAGGTGACTAGATGGTTGGGATCAATACCGGAATCACCTGGATTGTGGTAGACCTCTGGCTGAGGTGTCCAACACAATTCAGGGATGATCTGGCTAGGATGTCCAGCACAGTTCTGGGATGTTCCGGCTAGGATGTCCACCATAGTTCTGGAAAGATCTGGTTGGGATGTCCACCACAGTTCAGGGATGATCTGGCTGAGATGTCCACCACAGTTCAGGGATGATCTGGCTGAGATGTCCACCACAGTTCAGGGATGAACTGGTTGGGATGTCCACGACAGTTCTTGGATGCCCACCACAGTACTGAGATGATTTGGCTGTGGTGTCCAGCACAGCTCAGGGATGATCTGGTTGGGATGTCCAGCACAGTTCAGGGATGATCTGGTTGGGTTATCCACCACTGTTCTGGGATGATCTGGCTGGGATGTCCACCACAGTTCAGGGATGATCTGGCTGGGATGTCCGCCACAGTTCTGGGATGATCTGGCTGGGATGTCCGCCACAGTTCTGGGATGAAGTGGTTGGGATGTCCACCACAGTTCAGGGATGAAGTGGTTGGGATGTCCACCACAGTTCTTGGATGCCCACCACAGTACTGAGATGATTTGGCTGTGGTGTTCAGCACAGTTGTGGATGAAAGTAACAAAACATAGTTTGGGGGAAAAGTTCTTGCATAGGTTTGGAAAATTATGTACCAAGCTGTATACGTGAGGACTTTCATTTCCTAAAAGAGTTTTTGTTTTGTTAAGAGATGCAAAGTTATGGAGATATGGGCTGAATGAGGCTTCAGGTCCATAATATGAGACATTTAAGCGAAACAAAATCTGACAGATTTATCTATTCTTGTCTTCAGTCTCACTTTGTCAGACACATTCCCTCTGATTGATTTTGACAGGTGATCTGTCTTAATATTTCAATCCCACCTCCCCTGAAATTCTAATTTTTACTAAATGGCTTCCAGGATTACGGATGGTTTGGTTGAGGAAAGTTGTGGAAGTTTACGCTGCTATAAAACAGCGGTCCTGGATTCCAGTGGGGGGAAAATGTGGATTCAGTCTGTTTTTAAGGATCCTCCTCGTTCTTCTCCCGTGATCAAAACTGTGTCCATTGTCCAAGACACCTGTCATCTAACTCCATCATCTAAGAGAACTTCAGGTGGATTTTCTTCTATCAGTGAGGCCCAGAGAAAATCAAAACCAAGAGCAGAGCAGCGGGGGATAAGAGGAAAAAAGTAGGTGTGCAAATTCTGAGGATGGCTTAAGCATGCACTCAATTTTCCAAACTATTTGGGGATTTTTAGATACTTTATCCCCCCGAAGCCTTGAATACATCTGCAGACTGACCCTTGTATGCTTAGGTGAAAAACATCACTAGACCACTGGTGAGGTCCCATGAAATGGTTCAACGGGCCTACTCATAAGTCCTATAAATACATTTGGTTAGAGGCGTGGGCACACTTTTTTAGGTTTGATTTGAATCAAACCAAGCGACGGAAGGTTTGAAGCTGAACTTCTTTTCTTGGAACAGCTGGGTGTTCGGTTCGGTTCGGTTCGAACACCCTCAAAGACCTTCAAACCTTGGATCGACCAGCTATGAGTATGAATATTTTGAGATATTCGCACAATAATTCAGACATTCGTATATGTACGCATCTTGGGCATACCCGTACGCATCTGAACGGGATGAAAGTGGGATACATATGGACGCATACAAGATTCGTATCATTGGATATGTATCGAATATTTGAACAAATAGATACAAATGTATTTGTATTGGTTGGAATCTCCAGACATTCATTTTCCTTTATTCGTATGAATTCAGATTTTCAAATATTCAATTCGTTATGAACCAGTGTCAAAAACTGCATTCATGCCCAGCCCTAGCTAGGTTCATTAGACTACCCCTTCGTTCCCTCTGGATTTGAACCCAGACCTTTCAAACAGACATGATGTTCGCTTCAAACTTGAACTTTTCAAACCACCCTCTTTCATTCAAACCGGTTCAAACCCAAATCAGCTCAGCGTCTCTCTAATTCTGAGTAGTTTCCCCTTTCCAGTTCACCTGAGATGGGCACAATCGCTTTGAGGTTCATCTGGTCAACTACAGCGCTCAGATCTCTTAAGGAATCTGGAAGATCGGTGTGAAATTATCAGGTCATATTTGACCAGCACCCCAAATCTCCCACCAGTCAAAACTGCGAGTGACTGTAGCTCAGTGGTAGGAGGAAAAGCAGAGGGTCACAGGTTCAATTCCGGAAGAAGGGCATTGCAAACCACTTCTGCATTGGCCAAGAAAACTGCATGGAGGTGTCCATATTGTAGCCGTGGCTGCATGTAAGGGGAATCACCCTGGAAGGAGGTTTCAGGTCCAATCCCAAGAGCCTCCTCAGAAGGATGTCATGGTAAAACCATTTCTGTACCTAGCAATTCAAACTTTCTGCCATTTTGTTAGCAGCTTAAAAGGAAATATTAGCCATGGTGGGTTTTTAATTGATCTTATCAAGTTATCACGGTTTGGCATGCGCCGGGTTGTTTTGTCCTTTTGAGCCAGTTTGGTCTAGTGGTTAAGGAGCTGGACTCTTATCTGGGAATACCGGGTTTGATTCCGCCCTCCTCCATGAAGACAGCTGGGTGACCTTGGGGTAGTCACAGCTCTCTTCTAAGTTCTCACAGCCCCACCTACCTCACAGGGTGTCTGGTGTGGGGAGAAGAATAGAAAGCTTTGTCAACCACTTTGAGTCCCCGTAAGGGAGAAGAGCAGAATGTTTGTCAGCCACTTTGAGTCCCCTTAAATGGGTGAGAAAAGCAGGGTAGTAAAGCCAACTCTTCTTCTTCCTCCATGAAGCCAGCTGGGTGGCCTTGGGCTAGTCACAGCTCTCTTCTAAGTTCCCACAGCCCCACCTACCTCACAGGGTGTCTGGTGTGGGGAGAAGAATAGAAAGCTTTGTCAACCACTTTGAGTCCCCTTAAGGGAGAAGAGCGGAATGTTTGTCAGCCGCTTTGAGTCTCCTTAAATGCGTGAGAAAAGCGGGGTAGAAGAGCCAACTCCCCCTCTTCTTCTTCTTCCTTTGGGAATTCTGTTGTGTGAAAATGTCTTCCCTCTCTGGGATTTCCGTCGCCTCCGCGGTGCGGTCTTCCTCGTTTCCACGCAGTCGCAGCCCAGACCCTCAGTGGGAAGTCAGTGGGTATCCTCAGAATAATTGGTATCACAGGAACACTTAGGCGCTCCGGAGTGGTTTTCAGGAGCTGAGAGAGTGTTTCAGATGGCTTCTCCCATTAATTGCATCCTGAAACGATCTTTGAAGGCATGAGGACATAATAACTGTCTGGTTTCCCAAGTTTATGGATGGGGAAAGATTTACGAGGCGGCCAGCCAAGCCGTTACGACCCGCCACCTTCCTTCACACCACAAGAGATGCTAAAAGAAAATGTCGAACTTTTCACAGAGGACGCCGTCAGAGAACCTTACAGACATTTCTGCAATATATCTTCCCTTTCAGGGGCAAACAATTCCATTTTATTCTTTTAAAAAGTGCCCTCCCTTGCTGGAAGCCTATCTACGGCCTGATTAAATAAATCCTTGTTGGCTAATTGTGAGAGCGTTAAATTTGCGGACGGGCACTAGATAAGCGTCCAGAGGCAAAGCGGCGCCCGTGGAATAAAAGGCGCCGACAGGAACGTGTTGGAGGAAACATTCTTTACCGTTATTTTTGCTGTATCGGGATCAATGAGACGCGTGCTTAGGATAATCAAGTTGCCTTTTTAAAATGTCACTTTAACGAGTTATAAAATCTATAAAAATTCAGTTTTGGAGATATGGTTGTTCTTGTGTCGGTTGCCCTTGATGTAATGACGATTCTTTCTCTCCACGGTGGGTTTTGCTTTGCTTTTCTTTTTTCATGAGAGGTAAAAATGTGGATCCCTTCGCTTAATGGAATCTCAGGAGCTTTCAGGAACATGATTTTGCGTGGGAGCGGACATCGGTTTCCACCAGTAGAATTGGCTTCCCTTCCGCAGGGTTCATGACTTCCATTGGCATACTGAGTCTTCCCTCCCCAGTGCCCTTGATCTCCAATGGTAGACTGGTCCTCCCCTCCACAGGGCCCTTGATTCCATTGGTAGACCAGGTCTCCCCTCCACAGGGCTCTTGTCCTCCATTGGCAGACTGGGCCTCTCCTCCACAGGGCCCTTGACTTCCATTGGCAGACTGGGCCTCCCTTTCACAGGGCCCTTGACTTCCATTGACAGACTGGGCCTCTCCTCCACAGGGCCCTTGACTTCCATTGGGAGACTGGTCCTCCCCTCCATGGGGCCCTTGACTTCCATTGGCAGACTGGGCCTCCCCTCCACAGGGCCCTTGACTTCCATTGGCAGACTGGGTCTCCTCTCCATGGGGCCCTTGACTTCCATTGGTGGACTGGTCCTCCCCTCCACGGGGCCCTTGACTTCCATTGGCAGACTGGATCTCCTCTCCATGGGGCCCTTGACTTCCATTGGTGGACTGGTCCTCCCCTCCACAGGGCCCTTGACTTCCATTGGCAGACTGGGCCTCTCCTCCACAGGGCCCTTGACTTCCATTGGGAGACTGGTCCTCCCCTCCATGGGGCCCTTGACTTCCATTGGCAGACTGGGCCTCCCCTCCAAAGGGCCCTTGACTTCCATTGGCAGACTGGGTCTCCTCTCCATGGGGCCCTTGACTTCCATTGGTGGACTGGTCCTCCCCTCCATGGGGCCCTTGACTTCCATTGGCAGACTGGGTCTCCTCTCCATGGGTCCCTTGACTTCCATTGGTGGACTGGTCCTCCCCTCCACGGGGCCCTTGACTTCCATTGGCAGACTGGGTCTCCTCTCTACGAGGCCCTTGACTTCCGTTAGTGAACTGGGCCTCCCCTCCCCAGTGCCTTCCATTGGTGGACTGACCTCCCCAGGGCTCTTTCTCTCTTCCCCCCATTTTGAGAGGTGGGAATTAGTAACATTCTCATTAAATAGAAGCTTGTTTGAAGGAACCTGTACAATGAATGTCTATTCCTCTTTCTTTTTCTTTTTCGGTATTTTTACCTGATGGTTTTAATTAAGCTTTAAATATTAGATTTTAAAGGTTTTAATTCTTCCTTAACCTGTCACCCCCCAGGGAATGTCAGAGGAAAGGCAGGTCAGAAATACAACGGCATAAATCAATGCATGAAGTTGGCTGCCCTCCAAGCAAGGTAACATCTTTGCTTATCTTCTCTCCCTTCCCAGAGATTGAGCTGCAGTTATATTCTATGCACCGTCCTTCTATCGGTCGCAGTTCTGCTCGCGGTGACCGTCACGGGGGCGATCCTCTTCATGAACCACTACCACACGCCGGTCACAGAATCCCCGCCCATCATCAGCACCAATTCTGATGAAGCCAACGCTCTGGTCACCATCGAGAAGGTGGACAGCTCCCGAATCAACATCTTCATCGACCCCAATTGTCCTGACCAGGCCAACGGCTTCACCCGGCTGGAGGGTCTCCAGTCCTCTCTCCTGAGGTCCCTGGTGGATCACGAGGCGGAATCGAAGTCATCGAAAAGTCAGGAGAGGGCCCTGCTGGTGGGCCTGTCGGACGAGGTCTCCAAGCTCCTCGCTCACACGTCTCAGCTCAGAACAGACAGCGATGCCTTGAAGAAGGCTCACAGCGCGATGGGCCAGGAGATTGGTGCGCTACAGACCGAGCAAGGGAGGCTCATCCAGGTGAGCAGAGGACCCAAAGCGGCCTGAAGTGAATTTTTCCCACCTTTAGTCAGGGGAAGCGACAAGCGTGAATTTTTTTGGCATTTGATTCAATCGAATTGAATGTTCAAAAATCCGTATTCGTACAAAGAGTTCGCGTTCAAATGTAGGGACATGCACAAATATTCATAACATTCTAAATTCAGCCGAATTCGGACATTCAAATTTGAATTGAAGGTTGACATTTGGATTCAAATAGAATGTTTTGATCGATTCGTACGAAGCTTCACATGGGATTTGTATAGGGGATTCGTAGGCTATTTGTATGCATTTGTATGGGATCTGTATGTTATTCATATGCATTCGGATATAGGATCTATAGGCTATCAGAATGCATTCATATGGGACTGAACGTTCGTATTGAATACGAATCCGACCACATTTGAAGGGGATCTATTCAAACAAATATGAATTTTCTTGCATATGATTCAATACGAATCAAATTACAAAATTATTCACACACATCCCTATTTGAATGTGGTAAAATTCTATTCGATACGAATCTATTCATACTTATTCACACGGACATTCAATACGCATTGTATATGAATGAATACGTATCTTATACAAATGAATACGTATCCAATATGTATTGGATACATATCCGTAACATATCTGTGCTCTGAAAACATCAAATCCAACCTGAACCCACTTTTAATTCGCTGTCGATCCATGTCAAATGCAATTTGGATCCATTGTGGATGCGACTGGCGCTTTGTTTTTCTACAACCCCAGTCTAACCAATGTCCAAACTATTTGCGCGAATATCCGGAAACACTCATATTCATACAAATGTTAATATACAAATATCATAACATTCGATTTGTGTACGAATGTCCAAATTTGGCTGAATTCAATCGAATTTCCAATGTTGGAAGTATTTGTGCAAATCCCAACTCAGGGCTCGATTAGTGGGGTCTAGCAGTGAGGTGCGCTGTGGTGGTAAGATGCTTCGAGGACCATTGCACCTAGCAAATCAATCTTTGGCATAAAAAATCTGCGCATCTGAACAAAGGGGAATTGGTCAGGGGTTTGAGGCTTCAAAAAAGCCCGTTTAACTCACACCAGGACTTGCAGATGTCCTTCTGGGCACAGAGAGCAGATCATAACAGAGTCAATTGGCCTAGCAGTTAGGGAGCTGGACTCTTATCTGGGAATAACAGGTTTGATACTGCACTCCTCCACAAAGCCATCTGGGTGACCTTGGGCTAGTCACAGCTCATTTCTGAGCTCTCACAACCCCACCTACCTCAGTTTGTTCTGTTGTGAGGAGAAGAACGGAAGGTTTGTCAGCCACTTTGAGGCCTCTTAAATGGGTGAGAAAAGTGGGATTGAAAAGCCAACTCTTCTTCCTCCATGAAGCTAGCTAGGTGCCCTTGGGCTAGTCACAGCTCTCCTTCTGAGCTCTCACAACCCCACCTACCTCACAGGTTGTTCTGTTGTGGGGAAAAGAACAGAAGGTTTGTCAGCCACTTTGAGGCCCCTCAAATGGGTGTGAAAAGTGAGGTGGAAAAGCCAACTCTTCTTCAGATAGCTGTCACTAGCCCAAGGTCACCAGTGGGCTTCCTGGAGGAGTGCAGGATCAAACCCAGTATTCCTGGATAAGAGTCTGGCTCCCGAACCCCTAGAACCAAACGGAACGCCCAGGGGCCAGATCCTGTGGCCCTCTGTGGTTCAATCCTGCTTGCCAGAGAAAAACTGGGAAGGTCAGAGAACCATTAAGAAGTGGTGGTTTCTCGTGGGATCAGGTGGGATGTTGGAGGGGTGTGTGTGAACGTCTGAGCATGTTTTGCACGTAGGTTTTCTGAGAGCTAATTTGCCAGGCAGGTAGCTAAATACTGGTGAGCCCTTAGGAAACCGGCTCACCTCAGCGAACTCCTTTGCATTTTGACTGAGCACATCAAAGGAATTGCTGCAAATTCATCACTGATGCCTCGGGCAAGGTTAGAGGGGGAGAAAAGCAGCCATTACTTTCCCAGCAGAGAATGGCTGGCCGCCGCCTCCACCTTGGCAGATCCAGGGCAGGTGGGACAGTGGAGAATCCCATAGGTATGGCTCCAGGGTCTTATGTCTGGACTGGGGATGCCCACAAATGTTTCTTTGGCATTCGATTAGAAATGAACTGAATGTTCGAATACAGTAAGATTCTATTCGATATGAATCTATTTGCACATATTCATACGAACATTTGATACGTATTGCATATGAATGAATACGTGTCCTGTACAAAAGAATACGTATCCAATATGCATCAGATGCATATCCATAACATATCTGTGCTCGGAAAACATCAAATCCGACCTGAATCCACTTTTAATCCACTGTCCATCCATGTCGAATGCAATCTGGATCCAATGCAAGTGTGACCGGCGCTCCGTTTTTCTACACGCACAATCTAACGAATGTCCGCACTATTCGTATGTGTGTTTGGAAACATTCGTATTCGTATTAATCCAGCTTCAGTCCACCTTCGGAGCGAGGGAACACATCAGCAAAGTGACCAGTAGTTTTCTTTCCACATTATCTGTTTCAAAGATGGATTTTCTGAGTTATTTAACACTGCAGGAAAACAGCTTATCACTTGGCTGGTGTGTTTTCTCACTCTGAAAGCGGACTGAAACTGGATTAAACTTCAAGTGTGACCGCAGCTCACGGTCTCAAACTCCAGAGGTGTTTAGTCATGAATTAGACTTAGCAAAACCATGGTCACACCTTCACTTGAAACCTCGTTCACTCCATCTTCAGGTCTGACTGCTCACACTTTTTCATTTCTATTCAGTTTATTGGTGGACTTTCCATTCAGGGGATGGAGAGTCCACAAATGATATAGATAGAAATGAAAAGGAGTGAGCGGTCAGATCTGAAGATGGTCCGGAGAAGGTTTAAAGCGAAGGCGTGACCACTGGGAATGTGCATGGAAATTCGCAGGCAATTGAAATCTGATCGAATGTGCCGAAATTCAATTGTAAACATTCGAATCACATTTTGAATGTTGGATCTATTCATTTGAATTATTTGGACAGTCATACACGATGCGTACTTGAAGATCCGCATCTTTCCCGCATCCGTACGCATCTGTACGCATCCGTACGGGATGAAAACAGGTTGCCCACGGGATAACTACAGGATGCATACGGATAAGTACGTATGGATGTGTACAGATGTCGGGAAGATGTTGTTGACATTCGTATGTGCAGATTTGAATAAAAAAAATTGAACTTGATGAACACAAATTCAAAATAGATTCAAGTTTGGTAAATACAAACTGACTCTTGCTGAATTTGAATTTAAAAGTTTTGAATCGGATTTTCGGGTATCTGATTCAATTAGAATAGAATGTCACACACACACCCCAAGACATCTGTACGCATTCCTAATGTGGGGTCTGTACCGATGAAGTCGGTCAGAATCTGTAACATCTCCAAATCTCTATTGCAATTATCTTTGTGAGCCAGTTTGGTCTAGTGTTTAGGGAGCCGGACTCTTATCTGGGAATATCGGGTTTGATTCCGCCCTCCCCCATGAAGACAGCTGGGTGACCTTGGGCTAGTCACAGCTCTCTTCTGAGCTCCCACAGCCCCACCCACCTGACACGGTGTCTGTTGTAGGGAGAAGAACAGAAGGTCTGTCAGCCGTTCTGAGTCCCCTTAAATGGATGAGAAAAGTGGGGTAGAAAAGCCACCTCTTCTTCCTCCATGAAGCCAGCTGGAGACCTTGGGCTAGTCACAGCTCTCTTCTGAGCTCTCACAGCCCAGCCTACTGCATAGGTGTCTGTTGTGGGGAGAATAGAAAGCTTGTCAGCCACTTTGAGTCCCCTTGAATGGGTAAGAAAAGCAGGGTAGAAAAGCCAACTCTTCTTCTTCTTCTTTGGGGTTTTTGGCTGTTAAGGGGTCTGGATGTACCCAGCCCCAACCTCAGGAAGAGAAAGGGCGGGGGACATAAATTAGATGATAACAGAGAAATGCCGAGGCAACAGATCCTAAATATGTCGAGCGAAATGGGCTGTAATTTAGGCTGCTAAAGGTCCCCCAAAGTTCCCTTGCTGAGTTAGCTCTTGGTCGCCTCCCAAGATTTCCCCCCTAGCTGCTTAAATAATGATATGGCAAAGTGAAGAGCAGGAGAAGGTGGGAAAAGTCCTCTGGAAATATTTCCATAGTGTTTTTCGGATCGCGTGTTCTGAGGGACTGCCTTCAATGGAGTTTCAGAACTCACAATTTTCTTTTTATTTATTCTATTAATGGCGAATGCCATGGCAACAGAAATGAATTAAGCAATATCCACAAATTGCATTCCACGCGTGCATGAAATGCCATTTAGCCCTGCCCAAATTGCCTTCCATTGAAAAATAAACAGATCAGCAAACCAAATTGGATCAAGAGAAATAAAGCCTGATCGATAAGTTGTCAGGATCATTTTGGGTCACCCGGTGGGGTGGGGTGGGGTGGGGGGTCGGGGGGGGGGGGGACCTTTGTGTCACACTGCAAAGCTGGCAGAAGAATTTGCAACCCTGTGAATGAGCTCAGCATCTTTTCTTTTTTTTAATTTTATCTCCCCACAAAAGCCAGGCGGCAAAGTCAAATCATTGGTTATTAAGTTTGTATTTCATTCATAGGGCGAAAGGAATCGTGGGGTGGTTTCTTCCAACAGATTTTGTGCTGTTGAAAAAAAAAAACAGTTGCAAAAAACACTCTTTGCATGCAGTTGCTAAATCCAACTTCCTTGCAAAATGTCCACAGTGGTGGGTCACTTGAGGGAGGGAGGGAGGGAAGGAAGGAGGGAGGGAGGGAGGGAAGAAGCGATCAGCAGAGAAAAGGCAGTGGGGAGGGAGAAGGAAGGAAGCAGAGAGAAATCATGCTACGTTCGGATTTTTCCTTTGCGCACACAGCTGCTTTCTGAGAGCCAAAGCAACATGGCGAGGCTGGTCAGTTCCGTGAGCGACATCCTGGACACCTTGCAGAAGGACCGAGGCGTGACCCGGCCTCGACTCAAGGCTGATCTGCAGAAAACTCCCCCGCGGAGTACCAAGCCTAAAGGATGCTCCAACGGTAGGCGCCATGCCTCTTTGTGTTCTCATGCTCACGCTCGGGACAAAGGGTGAAACAGGAAGGCAAGGTGAGGTGTCCCGGGGACATGCCCTTCACCGCGTATTCACTTTGAGGCGACCTTCTGCAAAGATGAGCCCTTCGGCCAAATTTTCAAACACAAACCAAACTTCTGCACATCTCTAGGGCAAAACGCTCAACAAGGGCAAAGATGATGAATGTAGATGTAGCAATTCCTTGTCCCTTCCGAGATAACAGCATCTCTCTGCCACGTCGCTCTGGAAGGCCACCAACAGCCATGGTGGGATAATGGCTGAGCTCCAAGCCCAAGTCAGGAGCCCAGAAATTGCTTTGCATCACTCCAAGCATTTTCAGCTTTTTAGCAAGGTAGGTAGACGGACTGATAGATCATTGAATAGAGAAAGAGATACAGAAAATAGCTAGAGGGAGATAGTTGAATGGATGAACAGATAGGTGGGTGGGTGGGGGTGGGTGGGGATAGATGGATGGATGGATGGATGGATGGATGGATAGACACATAGACACATAGATAGACTGATAGATAGACTGATAGATAGATAGATAGATAGATAGATAGATAGATAGATAGATAGATAGATAGATAGATAGATAGATAGATAGATAGATAGATAGATAGATAGATAGATAGATAGATAGACTGATAGATAGATAGACTGATAGATAGATAGACTGATAGATAGATAGACTGATAGATAGATAGACTGATAGATAGACAGACAGATAGATAGACTGATAGATAGACTGATAGACTGATAGATAGACTGATAGATAGACTGATAGACAGACAGACAGACAGACAGACAGATAGATAGATAGATAGATAGATAGATAGATAGATAGATAGATAGACTGATAGATAGATTGATAGATAGATAGATAGATAGATAGATAGACAGACAGACAGACAGACAGACAGACAGATAGATAGATAAATAGACAGACAGACAGACAGACAGACAGATATAGATAGATAGATAGATAGATAGATAGATAGATAGATAGATAGATAGATAGATAGATAGATAGATAGATAGATAGATAGATAGATAGATAGATAGATAGATAGATAGATAGATAGATAGATAAAGAAATCCATTTGTTTCGATAGGATGAAGCTGGTGAAAAGTGGCCGCAACAAGACACCCCACCTGTGACAGCGTAAACATGTCCTAGCAGCTAAAAAGCCAGAGCGGGCTTGGTGTTGTCCTTGGGTCCCTCCTTGGCCAAAGCTTTGGCAAAGAATTGTGGGTGGCTGTTTAAAAATGCACCACCAAGTGTGGCCAGATTTCAGCTCTCAGACAGTGAAGTCCTAATTGTGATGTCTAATTAGCTCCGCTATCGTCTCTCTCTTTTTCTCTCTCTTTCCTTTCCCTCTGCTTCTCCACAAACCCCTCTCCACGCGGCTCTTTGCCTCAGGCTCACGACCTCGGGATTGCTCTGATATCTACGCGAGCGGCCAACAGGAGGACGGCGTCTTCTCCATCTTCCCCACTCATTACCCTGAAGGTTTCCAGGTCTACTGTGACATGACCACCGATGGCGGAGGATGGACGGTAAGGAGGTGCCTTGCCCGGCTGCCTGGTTGACAAAGTCTCTGTGATGCGTTTTGGGTCGCAAGCGGAGCCTGTCGGCTCAGCCGGCTCCCGGCGCCGGTCAGAGCTGGTGACCTTCCATCAGGGTTGACATGAAAGGGAATGACAGCAAACAGATAGATTCCACGGTTGAGCAAAGCCTAAGGAAAGAGCGGAGAAGCTGGTCACATCTGCTGTTTGATGGAGGGCACCGATGGGCCCCGGGGGCGCCATCCTGGAACAGTACGTGAACGCACTTCAAGAGGCTGGTGATTTGGCAGCATCTGATCATTTCTGGTCTGCTTTAAGGCAGAACTAGTCCAAGTGTCTTATAGGGAGTGTCCAGACTGGGGAGTTAGCATACGGGAATCACACCTGATGGCCGATACTTCGTAGCGGTGGCGCATTATGCCGCCGCTACTGTGGATTTACCTGCTCATGTGAAAACAACATACAGAAATACCGTCGGAGCCCCGTATCCACTAACCACGGTTTCAGTGAACCATGGTTACCGGATCAGTCCCATTCCACTCCCCGCAGGCGCCATAAGGGACAAGCACCCAGAACCAGAAGGCCCATTTCAGCCTCCAGAGAGCGTTCGGATAGGTGTGTGGCATGGGGGAGGCGGGTGTTAGGCATCCGGTGGTGTCGTACAGCTATTCCAACACTCTCCGGAGGCCAAAATAGGCCTTCCGGAAGCCAGAAAAACACTTCCGGTTCTGGGGTTGCACAACCACAGAATTGGAAGGCCAGAATGTACCCCCAGTGGATATGGGGATCCCCACTGTATAGTAAGTAAGATCAGGTACCTTGGCAAAGTTTTGCGCAAAAGTGCACCTAAAACAAACTGCTTTTTCTTAAGATACTTTTTAAGGGTGTGTATGTGTGTATGTGTGTGCGTGTCCATGTACATGAATACTAGAATGAACACCTGGGTACATCTTTCAGGTTGAGGGGGGAAGCAGAATGCATCTAAGGCCATTTGCTGGGACTAGATGGGCTGTGGCCTGATCTGGCAGGGCTCCTCTTAAATTCTTATGGACTAGATGGGCTGTGGCCTGATCCAGCAGGGCTCCTCTTGGGTTCTTATGGACTGGATGGGCTGTGGCCTGATCCAGCAGGGCTCTTCTTAGCTTCCTATGGACCAGATGGGCTGTGGCCTGATCCAGCAGGGCTCCTCTTTGGTTCTTATGGACTGGATGTGGCCTGATCCAGCGTGGTTCCTCTTAGGTTCTTACGGACTAGATGGGCTGTGGCCTGATCCAGCAGGGCTCCTCTTGGGTTCTTATGGACCAGATGGGCTGTGGCCTGGTCCAGCAGGGCTCCTCTTGGGTTCTTATGGACCAGATGGGCTGTGGCCTGATCCAGCAGGGCTCCTCTTGGGTTCTTATGGACCAGATGGGCTGCGGCCTGATCCAGCAGGGCTCCTCTTAGGTTCTTATGGACTAGATGGGCTGCGGCCTGATCCAGCAGGACTCCTCGTGGGTTCTTATGGACTAGATGGAAGGAAGTGTCAAGTGGAGTACCACAAGGTTCTGTCCTGGGCCCAGTTATGTTTAATGTTTTTATAAACGATCTGGACGAGGGAGTTGAAGGGAAACTGATCAAATTTGCTGATGACACAAAGCTAGGGGGGATTGCAAACACCAGAGAAGAGAGAGAGAGGATTCAAAAAGATTTAGAGAAACTCGAACAATGGGCTGCAACTAATAAAATGGTATTTAACAAAGAAAAATGCAAGGTTCTGCACCTGGGCAAGAAAAATGAAAAAAGCACATATACAATGGGAGGAATTCGGCTGAGCAGCAGCACATGTGAAAAAGACTTGGGTGTCCTGGTAGATCATCAACTGAACATGAGTCAACAGTGCGAGGCAGCTGCAAAAAAGGCAAACGCAATCCTGGGGTGTATTAGGAGAAGCATAGAGTCCAGATCACGTGAAGTTATTATCCCCCTCTACTCTACCTTGGTCAGACCTCATCTGGAGTACTGTGTCCAGTTCTGGTCACCCCAGTTTAAAAGAGACGCTGACAAGCTGGAGCAGGTTCAAAGGAGAGCTACCAAGATGGTGAACGGTCTGCAAACCATGTCCTATGAGGAACGGCTTAAGGAACTAGGAATGTTTAGTCTACCAAAAAGAAGACTGAGAGGAGACATGATAGCTGTCTACAAATACCTCAAGGGTTGTCACAGGGCAGAGGGATCAGCCCTGTTCTCACTCTCTCAAGGAAGGACTAGAAACAATGGGGTGAAACTGCAGGGGAAAAGATTTAGTTTAGATGTTAGGAAAAAATTTCTAACAGTAAGAGTGATCAACCAGTGGAACAGGCTGCCACGGGAGGTGGTTGGTTCCCCTTCGATGGAGGTCTTCAAGCAGAGACTGGACAGCCATCTGTCTGAGATGGTTTAGGAGATCCTGCCTTGAGCAGGGGGTTGGACTCGATGACCCAGGAGGTCCCCTCCAACTCTACCATTCTATGATTCTATGATTCTAGATGGGCTGTGGCCTGATCCAGCAGGGCTCCTCTTAGGTTCTTATGGACTAGATGGGCTGTGGCCAGATCCAGCAGGGCTCCTCTTGGGTTCTTATGGACTAGATGGGCTGTGGCCTGATCCAGCAGGACTCCTCTTGGGTTCTTATGGACTAGATGGGCTGTGGCCTGATCCAGCAGGGCTCCTCTGAGGTTCTTAGGGACTAGATGGGCTGTGGCCTGATCCAGCAGGGCTCCTCTGAGGTTCTTAGGGACTAGATGGGCTGTGGCCTGATCCAGCAGGGCTCCTCTTAGGTTCTTATGGACTAGATGGGCTGTGGCCAGATCCAGCAGGGCTCCTCTTGGGTCCTTATGTGTGCATGTCTGTGTGTGTTGGGGGATCTACAAACAGATTTAGAAGTAAATCAACTTGAAATATGGCAATAAAGTTCCACTTTGATTGATACGTCTTTTCCTGAATTTGGAATGATAAGGACTTCTGAGAACTGTAGAGATGCAGTGAAAAAGGATTCTACATCCTCCAACAAATACGAAATAAATAAATAAATACAATGTTTAGAGAGTGATATTTGAAACAGAGCCATTTATACCACTTTTGGTTTACATAGGCTGCAATATCTATATTTGGGTATTCCAGATTAAGCATCAATACTCCGGAATATACATGCTTTATTTCAGAATAACCATATATAGTAGGATAAGTATCTGACGTGTGTGTGTCTCTCTGTGTCTGTGTGTCTGTGTGTTTAAGCCTGCTCTAGCATTATCATGCAGACATAAAACCAGCTAATCTCTGAGAACAACATATGGGAAATAAATCTTTTCAGAAGTAAATGCAAAATGTTATGCTAATATCAACTTTATTACAAGCAGAGTCTGCGTAAATTCAGGCTTTGTGTACAAAATTAGATTGTCTCTGACGGAACGGTTGGCTGTTTGGTTTGTTTATCTGCAGATAACCCAAGTAGGGTTTCTTTTCGCTGATCTGGAAGCTGCCATAGGTAAGTCAAGGTGCCACAAAGCAGAGCTGAACTCTGCTGGTGGCATGGGCAGGTCCACGCATGGGTCTTCCTTGGCAACCCAAGAGAAGTGACCTGCCACTGCCTTCTCTAAGTCGTAGTTCAACTTCCCAATCAAGTCTATTGCATCCGGGATTTCTTGGTGGCCTCCCATCCAGGTACTAACCAGGCTTATTCCTGCTTCGGATCAGCCAAGATCAGTGAGCTGCTGTGAAAGATGTGCTGAGGGTGGGTGGGACTCCACAGACACGTCTGCAGGATATAGTTTTCTTGGCCACAAAATGGAAGTGAATCGTCATCGGCTTTCCCTGGGAAGGCTCCGGGGATTGAATCAGTGACCCTCTGCTTTCCTGATAGATACAGAAAGAGGGATCATTGAATGGAGAAAGAGAGGCAGGTGGGCAGGTAGGTAGATCATTGAATGCAGAGAGAGAGGCAGGTGGGTAGGTAGGTAGGTAGATCATTGAATGCAGAAAAAGAGGCAGGTGGATAGGAAGGTAGGTAGATCACTGAATGGAGAAAGGCAGGTGGCTAAGTAGGTAGGTAGATCATTGAATGGAGAAAGATACAGGTAGGTAGATCATTGAATGGAGAGAGATACAGGTGGATAGGAAGGTAGGTAGATCACTGAATGGAGAAAGACAGGTGGCTAGGTAGGTAGGTAGGTAGGTAGGTAGATCATTGAATGCAGAAAGAGAAGCAGGTGGATAGGTAGCTAGGTAGGTCATTGAATAGAGAAAGAGAGGCAGGTGGCTGAACTGATAGACAGCATAGCCAGAGAGAGAGAGAGGTCATTGAATTGAGACAGATGGATAGGGAGGCAGATAACATAGCTAGAGACGGATGAATAGATGAATAGATAGATAGACCATTGAATGGAGAAAGAGAGATAGATAAGTAGCTAAGGACAGGTGAATGTATGGACAGACAGTTAGGTGGATGGATGGACGGAGAGACAGATTTTGAATTGAGACAGACAGATGGATAGAGAGAAGGACAGACGCAGGTAGGTCATTGAATGGTGAAAGAAAGACAGATGAATGGCTAGAGACAGAAGGATAGATGGATGGATGAATAGACAGATGGAGCCTCCATTTCAATCCCTTCTCCACCCCTTGCAGCAAATCTACAGCTGTGGTAGAGAGTTATCTTTTCAAGCCCCCTGAGGAACATGGCAGGATGGATGAAAAATATTGAGGAGGATGTTGACCCAATGCTTATGAGCCGCTGGACCAGAATTTTTGCGCTTCGGGCCCTGTGGTCCTTAACACACCATCTTATCATTCTTTTGACGTGCCGTTCCCTAAAGCCAAGCTGAAGTCGCTGCCCCAGAGTTGTGCAAGGGTGTTCCACCTCCCTCCCTCCCTCCCTCCCTGGGGGGAGGACAGCCTCAGACATGACCTTCCTCCCAGGAGCTCCATCAAGGGAGCAGCTCATGTCCACCTCCACGCTGCCGGATTAGCGGCTGGACGGTGCCTATAGATCTCGCCGGTGGAAATTAACAAGCAGACTGGGGGCGAGGGGGGGGGAGGAAGTCAAAAGGGGAGAAAGCTGGACTAGCGGAGGAAGAGAAAGGGGGGAACTCATGGCAGGAAAGGAGTCGAGAGGAAAATCCAAAGAGGAGTGAAAGCTGAGAACCGGTTTTGAGAGAGAGTAGAAAATTATGCGCACGGGAGATGGCGAAGGAAGGGATATTGCTGCTTCTGATCATGTGACTGCTGTCCAAAGAAGGCAGAGGCTGGGTGATCTGGTGGCATTTCTGTCCAGCACTTGTCCAGTTCACTTGGGTCCTTTCTGGACTTCCCTTCTGATCTGGATCGAGGGGGCCCCAGGCATGATCCTGGACCTCCCAATCTGCACGTTAATATGGATCAAAGGGACGAGGAAGAAGAAGAGTTGGCTTTTCTACCCCGCTTTTCTCACCCATTTAAGGGGACTCGAAGCTGCTGACAAAGCTTCTGTTCTTCTCCCCACCACAGACACCCTGTGAGGTAGGTGGGGCTGTGAGAGCTCAGGAGAGAGCTGTGGCTAGCCCAAGGTCACCCAGCCGGCTTTGTGGAGGAAAAAGAAAAGTTGGAGGAAAAAGAAGAGTTGGCTTTTTAACCCCACTTTTCTCACCCATTTAAGGGGACTCGAAGCGGCTGACAAAGTTTCTATTCTTCTCCCCACAACAGACACCCTGTGAGGTAGGCAGGGCTGTGAGAGCTCAGGAGACCCTGTACAGAGGAGTGCATAAACTGGCTTCGCACGGAGGTGTCCAAATTGATCTGAACATCTAAAAATTCATTTTACACTTTTGCATTCACGGACGAACATTTCCAGTGTCTTCTATTTCTATCGTGAAAGCCCATTTACATCAATAAAATCCTGCTCAGGTGCAAAAGTCCACTTGAACTGTCGTATCCGCACACCAGGATCCTTGTTCGCTGTCGATCCGAACATCTAGATCTTCCAATGCGAAACTTGCAAATTCGGATATTCAACTGAATTTTTGAATGCAAATTAGTTTGTGCAGATCCCTACAAACAAGGCCCTGGATAGCGAAAGGTTGAAGGTTTGCTCGATGCATTTTCCTGGAAGAAGGTAATGGCAAACCACTTCTATCTCTGTCAAGAGCACTGCACACCGAGGTACCCAGGGAAAAACTAGCAATTAACCCTGATCTGGTGTCACCCGACGGCAGCGATTTGTCTTTGCATACTGAGCTCTTTCGCTGGATTTCAGTTCCCCTGTAACTATAGGGTTGATTTAGGAAGACTTGTGCTTTTAATTTATATGTAACCCAGCATGTGCCCTGACAGTTATTTGTGATGCTATCTGGAAAATAAACCCGAGCTCAGTCCCTAGATCCTTCCTGAGTTAATATATAATGCGTAACTTTGATAAGTCTAAGTTAAAAACACAGTAAATCTCAGCGCTCCAGTGATTCACAGCACCAGCAGAGGAAAGGGGAAAGGTTGGCAGGAAAGGCGTGAACACAAGATGGTGTTGACTATAGAGAATAGGGTGTGCACGAAGGCATTTTTGACATTCGGGTCATAACGATTCGAATGTTAAAAAATTTTGACATTCGATTCTGATGACTGGGTGTACACACAGCAGAACAAGAATGTAAGGACCTCAAAGGATCCCTGCTGGATCTGGTCACAGCCCATCTGGTCCATAAGAATCTGAGAGGATCCCTGCTGGATCAAGCCACAGCCCACCCAATCCATAAGAACCTAAAAGGAGCCCAGCTGGATCAGGCCACAGCCTATCTAGTCCATTAAGAACCTCAGCGGAGCCCTGCTGGATTAGGCCACAGCCCATCTAGTCCACAAGAACCTAAGAGGAGCCATGCTGGATCAGGCCACAGCCCATCTAGTCCATAAGAACACAAGAGGAGCCCTGCTGGGTCAGGCCATGCCCCATCTAGTCCATAAGAACCTAAGAGGAGCCCTGCTGGATCAGGCCACAGCCCATCTAGTCCATAAGAACCTAAGAGGAGCCATGCTGGATCAGGCCACAGCCCATCTAGTCCACAGGAACCTAAGAGGATCCCTGCTGGATCAGGCCACAGCCCATCTAGTCCACAAGAACCTAAGAGGAGCCATGCTGGATCAGGCCACAGCCCATCTAGTCCATAAGAACACAAGAGGAGCCCTGCTGGATCAGGCCATGCCCCATCTAGTCCATAAGAACCTAAGAGGAGCCCTGCTGGATTAGGCCACAGCCCATCTAGTCCACAAGAACCTAAGAGGAGCCCTGCTGGGTCAGGCCATGCCCCATCTAGTCCATAAGAACCTAAGAGGAGCCCTGCTGGATCAGGCCACAGCCCATCTAGTCCATAAGAACCTAAGAGGAGCCATGCTGGATCAGGCCACAGCCCATCTAGTCCACAGGAACCTAAGAGGATCCCTGCTGGATCAGGCCACAGCCCATCTAGTCCACAAGAACCTAAGAGGAGCCATGCTGGATCAGGCCACAGCCCATCTAGTCCATAAGAACACAAGAGGAGCCCTGCTGGATCAGGCCATGCCCCATCTAGTCCATAAGAACCTAAGAGGAGCCATGCTGGATCAGGCCACAGCCCATCTAGTCCACAGGAACCTAAGAGGATCCCTGCTGGATCAGGCCACAGCCCATCTAGTCCACAAGAACCTAAGAGGAGCCATGCTGGATCAGGCCACAGCCCATCTAATCCACAAGAACCTCAAAGGAGCCCTGCTGGATCAGGCCACAGCCCATCTAGTCTCACACAATGGCCCACCAGTTGCTTCTGGGCATCTCAAAGAGAAGACAAGGGCAGAATCTTCACCTGCTCTCAAATCACTGCAAATGGTTTTTAGAGATACGTATCAGATACATGTGCGTATCCGACACAACTGCATATGTATCCAGTACATATCTGACATGAACACATATGTATCTGATACGTATCCAATACATATCCAACATGACCACATACGTATCCAATACGTATCCCGTAACAAAGCTGCTCCAAAAGCCTCAAATTCTACCTGAATCCACTTTTAATCTGCTCTCAATCCATGTCGAAAGCAATCTGGATCCGTTGCCGATGTGACTGGCGTGGCCGCTTTCCCACCTCCCCAGTTTAACGAAGGTCCAAACTATTCATATGAATGTCCGGAAATATTTGTATTCTTACGAACGTCAATGTACGAAAATTGTAACATTCGATTCGCATACAAATGTGCCGATTCGTACAAATAATGAACGTGACAAATATTTGTGCGCATCCCTGATAAAAGCCCTTTTGGTAGATCAAACAGACGTCCAAGTGTTGAGAGAGGAAGCTGTACTCAGCGGCGTCAACCCAGCAGAGGGGAATCCCTCCTCGGTCACCTGAGGCAGGCCAAACCGGGTCTTGCTTGCCTTTGTATCAGGGCAACGCGGAGAAAGTGAGCACAGGGATCCAAGTTCACCAGGCTGATGCGATGACCCTGCCGGGTGGCCCTTACACAACCTGGCCAGGTTTGCCCTACAAAGATGTGGATGATGATGTGAGTAGGACAACCCTCTGGATATGAATGGCGCCTGTCCAGGCAGGGCAGCCAGTTACTCAGTGCATTAATTCTTAAGCTTCGACTTAAGGCATCGGAGTTGTGAACAGCTTTGAGTGACAAGGCCTGTCACTCTGCCCCCTGATCCTCTTTAAGACTTATACGTAATGTTCCTTTTAAGGACCGCAGGTCACTGTTTTGGATTGTAACCATTTAGGCTGCGTTTCGGCTGGCATTTTAGTCCAGCCTGAATTCGGCTCGGGCCTCTGGCATACCAACCCTCTTGAAGGGACTCCCTGTTTCTGCAGACTAAATGTCCAAAAATCTGGGGAATCCCTGTTCAGATTTGCACAGGACTCGTTGCAGGATCCTCTTAAAATCTGAACATTTATTAATGGGAACACTTCATGCCGATCTCCTTCATAGCCACTCGCCATTTACCTTCCCCTCACCCCATTCTGTGGTCGCCTCCCACCATTTTCTGCCCTGCGCCACCCCGTTCCTCCATCTTTCGTCATCTCCCGCTGCTTGCCTTCCCCCAGCCCCTTTCCTCTGTCTGTTGGCACAGTGGGAAGGCAAACAGCAGGATGATGACAAAAGACGGAGGAACAGGGCAACGGTGGGAGTCAATGACAGATGGTGGAACGGGTGGGGTAGGCAAATGGTAGGTGGCAGTGGAGGAGATCAGCATGTCTGTTATCGTCTCCTTCTTGCCATGGAGAGTGACATCCCCACCAGTGTAGTCGGGACAGCTGCAGGAGCCCTTGATGCTGGTAAAAAAAATCCAGGTTAAAACCTGGACTTTTTTGGGCAGTTGGAACGTGGCCTACCTGTTGACATCATTGCTCAATCCAATGCAGAAGGTCCTCACGCCCTTCAGGTTCAGAGAAATTGCCAAGAAGGATAACCAGGAGGAAGATGAGATAAAGCAAGCTCTTGCCTAACTCTAGGGCCACGTTTCCCAGGAATTCCTCCAAGCAAACCTCAGTTCTCACATACGCAGGCCGTGGCCATTTGAAATGCTTTGCAAAACACTCAGAACAGAGTTTTGCACACCCCAATTCCTTTTCAAGTTCATGAGGAGTGCTGCTTCTGCCCATCTTTGTTGTTGGAGCTTCAGAGGACATCATATGTTCACGAGAACTTCAGAACACTACTGGATCAAACCAAGAGCCCGTTTGGATCGACAGCTGGTTCTCACAGTGGGTGACCAAAAGGGAACACTGAGCTCCCTGGCAGAACAGGAGCATGCTCGCGTTCTCCTTGCTTATAGGTGTCATCAATCCATCATTAGAGACAGATGCTGGTAGAAACGGGAAGGACAGTTGTGCAGAAAATGGGTTTTCTGCTTGGTTTTGAGCCAAGCGCAAAATCCAAGCAGCCAAAATGTTTCATCAGAGCATGAGCTGAACCAGGTGCCCCTATGGAACAGACCTTGGGTTTTTTTCCACTAGCACTGAGTACCCATTAAGTACCCATTAGGGATCCATCAGGGACCCATTAGGCCCAGAGCAGGAAGGCCCCATTTCCACTGCATATCCCATTAGAACCCGATTTGTTCACACCAATACTAGGGATATCTGGATTAAATGGGTCCTTCAGGACCTATAATCCGGATTTCCTGTGGACCTCATTAAATGGGTCTACAATCCAGTCTTCAGGCATCAAATCCAGATTAGATGCATCGCCCCTCCCCCCCCACCAAAAAAAGTGGCATGACGGACGTCTCCCACTTGGGTACAGATGGATGTCCCACTGTGAGCTTGCCTAGCACCCATTGATATTGGGTGCTACACTGCCCGTGGAGACTCATCGGGTACTACCTTAGATCCAGATCTTCTAAATCCGGATTAGTTGAAGGACCCATTTCTTAGATCCGGATCATCTTAGATCCAGATTAAGGGAGGTACTGTAAGTGGAAAACTCCCCCTTGAGATGTTTCAAGAGTCACTGCCCTAGGAAATTCCCCTTGGGCAGCACCGATGGACAGGTGAGGAAGGTTTCCCAACTGGAAATCCCCTTGCTTTCCTTGGAATACATTTTGAAATTCCCTCCGCAAGGCTCTGCCTCCTGCTTCCTGTTCTCCAGCCAATGGGATGACAGTAGATGCCCTTGGTTTGTATCGTCACAGGCCACCCAAGATCAGGAAGTCCTTGAGCCAATCAAACCCCAGAAAACCAGCCAGCAAGGAGGGCCTCCAAGATGGAATCCCAAGGGTTGGAACAAGCCAGCTCAAAATGGCGCCATCTTGTTTTCGAAAGCTGCTCCGTTTCAAGCTCGAAAACACTCCAAGCAACGTGTTTGGCCTTTCAAGGCATTTCAAAGTCCCCAAACAGAGAAAACAAGAGCACCCCATTGTCCCAACCCCTTTTCCTGGACCACGGGGCCGAGAGTTGCTTTCCAAAGAAGAAGAAGAAGAAGAGTTGGCTTTTCTACCTCACTTTTCTCACCCATTTAAGGGGACTCAAAGCAGCTGACAAAGCTTCTTCTCCCCACAACAAAACACCCAGAGAGAGAGCCATGACTAGCCCAAGGTCACTCACGTGGCTAAATGAAGAAAGAAGAAGAGGAAGAGTTGGCTTTTATACCCTGCTTTTCTCACCCATTTAAAGTAGGTGGGGCTGCGAGAGCTCAGAAGGGAGCTGTGACTAGCCCAGGGTCGCCCAGCTGGCTTCATGGCGGAAGAAGAGTTGGCTTTTCTACCCCGCTTTTCTCCCACATTTAAGGGGACTCAAAGCGGCTGACAAACCTTCCGTTCTTCCCCCCTCTGAGAGTTCAAAAGAGAGCTGTGACTAGCCCAAGGTCACCGAGCTGGCTTCGTGGAGGAGGGCAGAATCGAACCCAGTATTCCCAGACAAGAGTCTGGCTCCCTAACCACTAGACCAAACTGCTTCACTGGTACTGGGCCAGGAGTACTTGAGCAGTGAGTGAAGCCAAGCGCCTGCCCTCCTTCCACTAAACTGGCATGAGAGAAGACAATAAAGGGAGGCGCATGTCCAGCTGCCAAAGCACCATTGGTAATCAGAAATTTGGCAGGGGCTTGGCTGTGACTCCCCTTTCGAACGCTATCCCTTTCCCATCTGTGGACTGTTTCACATCACTGCATTAAGTCGCATCCGCACTTCCCAGGGCCGGCCGCTCTTCAGAAGCTGGAAAGCAACCTTTCTTTATTATATCCTGTCATACCAGGGAAATATGGGTTAAGACCAGAAAGCAAGCTGCATGCAGAGAGGCAGCCCAGACATTCAGGCAAACTATAGATTTAATTTAATTTATCCACGGCGTTTATATCCCACCTTCGTCTTCTCTGAGGAGCAACCGTTTACAATAACCCTGCAAGGCAGGCCTGGTGCCAAGAAAATAATGGGTTTAACCCCACACTTCCAGATACCAAATAAACCATATTATGGCCTTGTTTTTAGACTCCTTTCCTCTCTCTTTTGCTCATTCAAGTTGGAAACAAAATATTTGTTATTCGAATTCGGCCGAATTAGAAAATTCAAGTTCGAATAGAATGTCCAGACGTCCATTTTCTAATATTCAAACGAATACGGATATTTTGAATCATTCGGACATTCGTATGGGTATGGATACATATGCAATAAATACATATCCATACACGTCTTATTCGTATCCACATGCATCTGTAAGGATACGTATGGGATAAAGACATGATACATATGGATACATGCAAATGTCGACATTCCTACCAAATACGTATCAAATATATGTACCAATAGATACAATGTACTCGAATCGGTTTGAATTTTAATACACATTTTTTTCCCTCTATTTGAACGAATTTGGACATTCGAATATTCAGTTCGGATCGAACGTTGAAAATTGCAGCTGCTTTAAATGTGATAGGCTTCAACTTCACTTCGAATTCACTTTGAATCTCTACCGCTACCGGTCGCCCCTCCGAATCTGATCCAGATCTGATCCAAATCCGCTCCAGCAGCTTTGAACGTAACGGAGGCCCAAAAGCTTTTGTTTCGCAGGCGGAAAGTCAATCTGCAGATATTGTGAGGGTGACAAAACATTTTCTGCCTGTCCAAGAATCCCCTCGGGGTGTGTGCAAAAACACAATTTTTGACATTCAATTTGTAACAAATCGAATATTCAAAAATCCAAATTCGTACAAGTAAAGAAAAACAAATGTCTGGAAATTCGAACTAATACGAATATATTTCTATCTATTCGTTTGAATATTCGATAGGTATCCAATGATACGAATCTCGTACGCATCCCATATTCAACCTATAGGCATCCTATATGTATCCATACATATCCGTACAAGCTACAGACAAGATGCATATGGATACATACACAAATGTCTGAATTATTTGTATGAATAGCTCACAATATTCATACTCGTACGAATGCTAAAGTATGCATGCCCAGACATTTGATTTGTACATGAATGTCTAAATCCGTAGGAATGACGAATATTTCAAATATTCATACACATCCCTAATTCCCTCTCTTCCACAGCCTTCCTTTGCTCTTACCGCCCGTCCTTTGATGGAAGCAAAGGCCAAGGATTTGCAAAAGGAACACACAAAAGTTCCAAAAGCAAACCCAGCTGGGTCAGGCGGGGCTTTCGAGTCGGAAACGTTTGGCTCGTCAAACGGCTCTGATCGGAGCGCGGCCCTCTTTTCTTCTGCCTTCCACGTTTTCTTCAGAGCGGTGACATCAACCTCCATGAGTCAGAACTCAATAGAAACATTCTCTCCCTCCTCCCCCCTCTTTCTTTCTCTCATTCTGTTCTTCTCCCATGCAGGGTCAATTTGACCCCTCAGCATATTCTGGACGACCGCGAGGAGCCGAGACATAGGTTATGATTGCTCACGCTGTGCCATAAATCTTTTCAGATGAGGTCATTTCTAATGTCTCCACTTTAAAGCTCAGGTTGCCGGAGAGCCCATAAAGAGGGGAGGGGGGAAGAATTCATATATTCTCATATTTGCTGCATTTTCAAGGTTCGCCAGGGAAGAAAACTAAGAATGGCGAATCTAGGATCCCCGGAAATGTTCCTAAACAGCAGCTCTTAGGGCCTATCCCCAAGCAATTTAAAGGCTGCTAAAAATCTTTTGCCTCTGAGCCAGGGTTTTTAACAAGCTTCCAGCGCTACAAAAGCAGGAAAACCCGTGACAAAACACGTGCCCTTTAAAGAAGAGTTTCAGCGCTCTTTCTGGAAGTCACGGGTTTTCCTCGCAACATTTACCTTGGGGACGCTCTGCAGCAAAAGCGGCGGGGATTGCTGCCTGCACACACAGCCATAAAGCATTCACACATCTCCCAGAAATGCTGCAGCTTCCCTTACCTTCCGTTTCTAAAGCACAGAACTTTCAAAGAGCCAGAATTGCTCAGAATGGCAACATTGTTATCAGGTGTGAAGTGGGTGATCTGTGAAAGTGTTAAGAGTAAATGAGCGCACGGCCAATGGCTGCAGCCAAGCCATTTCGAACAGAGAACAGAGTGAAAGTAAGTGCTGAGAGTGAATGAGCGAGCAATCACTCCCTTTGCCGGCACGGGAAGCCATTTCAGGGGACGGAGATCTTTCTATTTTTCCTTTGAACAAGAGAGGGGGCGGGGAGAAAAAGATGCGGGGAAAGAAAATACGCTTCTGTGGGGACAGAAGGTGCGTTTTAAACGCATGTTTTGCTGAGCCTCATGCGGATGCTTATTCCAGAAGTACATGGCACTTTTAAAAGTCCGTTTGAATACAGTGACAGTAGAGGGAGACCAGAAAGGCAAATAAGTCTTTTGGGGACTCAGCCTTAGCTTTTTCCACCAGTCGAGAAATCCACGCTAAGGATGCGTGTGAATGCAATTGCCGGGATTCAACTCGATTCGAATCGAATATCCAAAAATCCAAATCGATTTGAATGTTTAAAATTCGAATGTATTTACATTCAAATTGATTCAAATACATTCGAATCTATGCGTGCAAATTTTCCATTCGTATTTGCAAATACGAATGTCGACGGCATTTGTATGTGCCCGTGCGCATCCGTACACATCCTGTATGCGTCTCGTATTAATCCCGTACGCATCCTGTTTTCATCCCATACGGATCCATACAAATGCACATGGATGCAGGAAAGATGCGTACGGGCGCGTACACATTGCCGGCGTACCTGGGCACGTATAAATCTCCGAATAATTTGTACAGATGTTTAAATTTGAATTTATAGACATTGGATTCGCATTCGGATGTCCTAATTTTTAATGTTTTGAATATTAGTGCACATTCCTAATAAACACTTTTCCTGGTATTGCATGCCGGGGTAACCTCTGGGAAGCACCATCTGCACTCCAGCGGCTACTAGCCAGTGGTGCACAAAATCAGGCACCCCACACGGCTGCAAACTCACCTTTCCCAGCCACTGGAGAGAGCATTCGCACCTCTTCCGGTGCCGGGGGTTGTCTGGGGGCCACGCAAGCACATGGGCCCCCTCAGATGACCAGAAATGCAATTGCACATGCGTGGCTTGTCACCATCAAGTCACAGTCACGCAGAGAAGGCGGTGGCACCTGGAGCCACGAGGCCGGCATCGGACACGTGCCCAGACCCAGGTGAGTGTCCAGGGATGTGAGGGGTTGGTTTGGCCCGTGCAATTGAGGATGTGCTATTCCCACCCCCCTGGATGGGATGGGAACTGCAAAAAGGTCCCCGGAAGAGGAAGAGTATGCATGGATATTCTAAATATTCATTATTCATACAAATGTGGACATTCGTATAGAAATCAAATGTCCGGACATTTGTACTTCAGTATTTGTACAAATACAAATATTATGAGTTATTCCTACAAATAATACGGACATTCGTATGTATATGGATACGTACTGGATGCATATGAGATGCATTATGTATCATTTTGCCTCTTTATAAATCCACGGTGAGGCCACATTTGGAATATTGTGTGCAATTCTGGTCACCACAGGAGGTGCGGCTGAGCTCCCCAGGTGTTTGGGTAATCGTGGCTTTGCCTAGCAGGGCATCGAGAGGAATGGAAGGGAGCCCGTTCCCGGTAAGCGCCGTGGTCAGCGGGCCTGATTTAGAGCCAGTTAAAGCAGATTAACCGAGGGGCCACTTTATCTCTCGCTCCAGCCGACGCCTCAATGGCAGCCAATACGGTCCAGGGCCAAGTCCCTCCTTGCAATCAGCTTTGGTACCCTGTTTCCAGCAGTCTTGAGCCTCGGCTGCCAACAGTCGGGCCCAGAGGGGCTTAAGAACAGCTTCTTGGAACACGCCAAGTTCATGTTCTCACTGTGGAAGGTCAGATGGAGCAGGCTGGGTACAGGCATTTCCTTCCTCCACAGAAGAAGAAGAAGAAGAAGAAGAAGAAGAAGAAGAAGAAGAAGAGTTGGCTTTTCTACCCCACGTTTCTCACCCATTTAAAGGGACTCAAAGTGGCTGACAAACCTTCTGTTCTTTCCCCCACCACAGAGACCCCGTGAGGTAGGTGGGGCTGTGGGAGCTCAGAAACAGAACTGTGACTAGCCCAAGACCACCTAGCAGGGCCTGTGGAGGAAGAGTTGGCTTTTCTGTCTTGCTTTTCACACCCGTTTAAGGGGACTCCAAGCAGCTGACCAACCTTCTGTTCTTCTCCCCACAATATAATGCCCTTTGAGTTAGGTGGGGCTGTGAGAGCTCATAAGAGAGCTGTGACTCGCCCAAGGTCACCCAGCTGGCTTCACAGAGGAGGGCAGAATCAAACCCGGTATTCCCAGATAAGAGTCCGGCTCCCTAACCACTAGGCCAAACTACATCATCTCCCAGCTTTTCCCTTATTGCTCTGGGATCATTACTTCCAGCCACCTATGTGATACAAAACGCTCCCTTCTCCTCATACCTTTCTATCATTTCCCCTGAGGCAGCCCTGGGGCAGGAACCACAAGTGAGGTTGGGGCCGGTTGAGGCCTGTGATAATATTAGCCATAGCCGTCCTGGTATTCCATATTCTGGCGGGGCGGTGGGGTGGGGATAGACGGATCTCCAGCCCCCCGTGAGCTACAAAGTCATCTCCCCCTGCAAGTTCTCTGCACCGCTACCGATTCTTCTTCCGCGACAGATTCAGACAATTTCATGCTGCATAAACTGCCCATGATTACATTATCACAGCCTCTGGACGGCGGGAGAGGCGCCGTGGCCGTGTAGGCTGTGAAATCCTGATGCGTTTCCATCGCTCCTACATGTTCCCATTAACGGGCAGCCAGAGATGGACTTCACAGCAGAAGTTGTGCAGAGAGGAGCCCACCCAGGAAACAAAAGAAAGCCAAACCGCAACTGGGCACACAAACCAAAGTCCCTCAACGAGCTTTAGGTTTTGCCAAAGCGGTGCTTTTTTTGGACTCTCCTTTTGCCTAAGGGAGGTGTGGATGCACCTAGGGTTTAATCCAGCTTCGCTCCGCCTTCAGAGCAAGAGAACCCATCAGCCAAGTGGCCAGTAATTTTCTTTCCACGTGTTCTATCCCAAAGGGGAATTTTATGAGTTATGAATTTTCTGAAAAGAAACAGCTTGTCACTTTGCTGATGTGTTTATTCCCTCACTCTGAAAGTGGACTGAAGCTGCATTAAGCCTTAAGTGAGCCAGTCTGGTCTAGCGGTTAAGGAGACGGACTCTTATCTGGGAATACCAGGTTTGATTCCACACTTCCGTGCAGAAATGGTGCAAATGCTCCCTGGCTGGACGTTTCAAGTATCTATCTATCTATCTATCTATCTATCTATCTATCTATCTATCTATCTATCTATCTATCTATCTATCTATCTATCTATCTATCTATCTATCTATCTATCTATCTATCTCACATCTTCACTTTATCTATCTATCTATCTATCTATCTATCTATCTATCTATCTATCTATCTATCTATCTATCTCACATCTTCACTTTATCTATCTATCTATCTATCTATCTATCTATCTATCTATCTATCTATCTATCTATCTATCTCACATCTTCACTTTATCTATCTATCTATCTATCTATCTATCTGTCTGTCTGTCTGTCTGTCGTCTGTCTATCTATCTATCATCCACCCACCCACCCACCCCTCCATCCACCCACCCACCCACCCCTCCACCCATCCATCCAACCAACCATCCATCCATCCATCCGCCCACCCACCCACCCACCCACCCCTCCCTCCACCCCTCCCTCCATCCACCCATCTACTTACCTACCTACCTACCTATCCATCCATCCACCCACCCACCCACCCATCCATCCATCCATCCACCCCTCCATCCATCCATCCATCCATCCACCCACCCACCCACCCCTCCACCCACCCACTGACCCTCCCTCCATCCCCCCACCCACCCCTCCCTCCATCCCTCCATCCCTCCCTCCATCCACTCATCTACTTACCTACCTACCTACCTATCCATCCATCCACCCACCCACCCCTCCATCCCCCCACCCCTCCCTCCCTCCCCCCACCCACCGACCCTCCCTCCATCCCCCCACCCACCCCTCCCTCCATCCCTCCATCCCTCCCTCCATCCACCCATCTACTTACCTACCTACCTGTATGTCTGTCCTCTTTGAATGCAGTAGGATTCAAACTCCATATCAAAGTTTGACACAAATTCAATATGAATGTTTGATACAAATTCGATTTGAATCCCTGCTACAAATCACATAGGAATCCCCTACACATCTGCTCTGAATGCATCAAGTCTGCCCTGAATCCACTTTGAATCCGTTCTCGATCCACCTTGAATCCACTTTGGATCTGTTGCTGATGTGGCTGGCACAGCCGCTCTCCCACCTCCCCAGGTTCATGGATGTAACAAAGCTTCATACAAATGTTCCAAAGCATTCGATTCGAATTCGAATGCCAGCCTTCAGATGTGCCGATATCCAGTTCGAAATGGAGCGTCCGAATTTGGGCAAGTTCATATGAATTTTGAATGTTACGAATAGTCACGAGTTCACCACTAGTTTATGTTTTAGGGGGCGTTCTAGGCCTTAAATCCCTCCTGCAAGTGGAGATGCACCCGGCCAGATGTTAACCTATCATAAACGATGGAGCCACGTGCGAAAGCACCTCTGGACTCCCAAGAATTTAGCAAATGGAAAGATTCACTCACTTGGCCCCCTGAGATGGCCTTGGACACCCCAACATGGTGGAGCTACTTCCATCCAAGAGGACTCTGGAGGACTGCAAGTTGAGGAACCCCAGGGAGCATGAATCGGGTTCTGGCACCGAATGCTTGGGATACAATCGGACCCCTAGATCCACTGGAGATACGTTCCGGCTCCTACCGTGGTTACCTGAAACAGTGGATAACCGCGAACAGGCCTTCTGGTTCTGGGGTCATGCAACCCCCGAACTGGAAATGCTTTTCTGGCCTCCGGAAGGCCTATTTCTGTCTCCAGAGAGCATTGGTATAGGTGTGCAATGCCACTGGATGCCTCCTGCCCACCTCCCACGTGCCCCCTTACATTTTGGGACTGGCTCCAACTCTACAGAGACCAAAATAGGCCTTCTGGGGGCCAAAATAGGCCTTCCAGTTCTGGTGCACTTCCTTTATAGTTCCTGGGGAGGGGGGGGGGCTGATCCAAGTAACCATGGTTAACTGAAACAGTGGGTACCAAATCAGTGGAAACGGGGGGGGGGGTGTCTGACTGAACTCCAGCCAGACACTCTAACCACTGTGCAGCCCTGCCTTTCCACTCCAACTTATCCGGAAGGGGAAGGAATGTGCCTGTCTCTGGCTGGCCACGGAGGGCCATAGCGTTGCTGAAGGTCATCACTGCAGGACTTTGAAACAAATGAAAGGCCGATTCCCTGAGCAAGCCGCTTTGAAGAAGGTCAGGGGGTCGCGGCTGAATCTTTCAGAAACCGCCAAACCTTGGCACTCAGCAGTTTTAGAAGTTAAGATGTTTCCCTCTGGTTTCTTTCCTCTCCAACGTAGGCAACTCAGCCAGGTTTAACACAATTAAATCTGGACACGGGTCATTGATTAGAAGCAAGTCCTTAGGCACCGGAGACGTTTTCTTTATCCTTCATCAATAGATCAAAGTTTAATCAAACAAAAGTTGCCCAGGAGTGGCACTTTTCCTTGGGTAACTTGAGAGGCGAGGAGACGGGATCCATAAATCGACGGAACAGGTCAGCAGAACGTGCGCAGGGAAGAACTGAGGTGGTGTCACTGCAGATGGACTTTGGGGGAGAGGTCACTGATTCAGAGCAAGGAAGAGTCCCCCAACTGGTGGAAAGCCCCTGAGGATGACCATCCCCAGAGAGTGAGGGCAACAGCCATCCAACAAGGTGCCCAGATACAGGCTTCTTTTGGGTCCAGCAGAGCAGGATTACATGGAAGGAAATCCATCCATGCATCCAGTCACCTACTCACTCACTCACTCACACACATCTAACTGTCTGTCCCTCCATCCATCCATCCACTCATCAATCCACCCATCCACTCACTCACTCATCCACCTGTCTGTCCGTCCATCAGTCCATCCGTCCATCTGTCCACCCATCTGTCTGTCCATCTGTCCATCCATTGATCCACCCACCCGTCCATCCATCCATTCGCCCACCCATCCATCCGTCCGTCGTTCCATCCATCCATTCATCCACCCACTCATCCATTCACTCATCCATCCACTCACTCACTCATCCACCTGACTGTCCATCCGTCCATCAGTCCATCCCTCCATTGGCCCATCCATCCACCCACCTGCTCACCCACCCATCCATCCTGTTGCCCGCTCCCATCACTCACTCACCCTCCAATCCCTGCTCCACACAGTACTCATGCAAAGAAACCCTTAGCAGTGACGTTTAGACAGATTCTGCAGGACAGAGGGAGATGCCCCATGCTTTTCAGCTAGCCCTCCGGTGTACCCGTTTTTGGCCGTGATCTAGACCGCTTTGTGGTTCATTGATCAGCCTTCACCTAGGTTACCACAGAGACACCGGTCCTTGCTGAAACACCAGGTTGATGAGGAGCCTACATTCCGTGGCTGTGGAACATCTAGCATGCTATCCCTAATGCCCACGAGCCCATCAGCAAGAAAAGATCAGGATTTTAAGAAAACTGGTGCTAGTTGAGCTTTAACTAGCCTGAGGAAGAACAGAAAAATGGGGCCCATTTCTCACAGCAGCCATACCTGCAACAGAGCATTGCTACACCCAGTACTACATCTGTTAACCTGGACAGACAAGATTTGTAGAGCTCCTCACCTTCAGTCCACCCACCCGGATCTAATTAGCCGATGCAAAGGGTTGCAATTTTTTTTGCACTTTCAGGAAGATCCTTACTGGTGCCGCTGGGAGAAACCGAAATGAAGCTGATAGAGGTGGAAGGCTGACGCTCCAAGGACCCTGCAGGCATGTCAGCCATTAATTCTATGCCAATCTGCCTTCCTGCAGGTCTTCCAGAGACGAGAGGACGGCTCCGTGAATTTCTTCCGCGGTTGGGAAGCCTACAAGGATGGATTTGGGAAGCTCACAGGAGAACACTGGCTAGGTACGCCTCTTGCCCTGTTCCCGCTAGGGATGGGGAGGAATATTTGTAAAGTTCGTTATTCAGATGAATTTGGACATCGTACACAAATTGGACGTTACGATATTCGCACTAGGGGTGTCCACGAATATTCGTGGGCATTCGAAATCCAATCGAATGCGCCAAATTTCGACATTTGAACTCGAATAGAATGTCCCAAAATTTGAAGGTAAACATTCAAATCGAATTTTGAATTTTTGGATCTATTTGTTCAAATGCGTATGCGTTCATACACAATGCGTACTTGAAGAACCACAAAATTCTGTCTGTTCTTCTGGACTAGGGCCACACCTAACGTATAATCCAGCTTCAGACCACCTTCAGAGCCAGAAAACACATCAGCATAGAGGCTAGTAATTTTCATTCCACATTATCTGTCTATTTACCTATCTACCTATCTATCTCAAAAGTGAATTTTCTGAGTTATTTAACACTGAAAGAAAACAGCTTGTCGCTTTGCTGAGGTGTTCTCTCCCTCTGAAAGTGGACTGAAGCTGGATTCAACCTTAGGTGTGATTAAACCTTGGGTAAACAGAATGGAACACGTTTCCAAGAGCAGGAGGCAGCGTGGCAAACGAATCGGGGTGGCTATCTGTTTCCCTGGTCTCCCATCCAAAAAGAAAGGGATCCCTATAGACATCTGGCTTTTCTCCTTTTCCCCATCGCAGGGCTGAAACGCCTCCACGCCTTAACCACGCAAGGCAACTACGAACTGCGCATTGACTTGGAGGACTTTGACAATGGGACGGCCTACGCGCACTATGGGACATTCTCAGTCGGTCTGTTCTCTGTCAATCCGGAAGAAGATGGGTATCCGGTCAATGTCGCCGACTATACCGGGACAGCAGGTGAGTCATGTGCGTGCATATCTGTGTACATGCGTGAGTATACCTTCTGAAATTTCCTCTTCAGATCTCCATCTGAAGGCAGAGAGGGAGGGAGGGAGGGAGGGAGGGAGGGAGAGACGGAAGACCATTGGTCCAGTGCCCAAAATAAGGTGCATTATATCCCCAGAAAACACCGGCGCTAATAGCATTGAAATGATGTGCCCTGTCAGAATGGCACATTTCCACTTCAAACCATCCACTTAGAATCAAAATTTCATGTCAGAAATTGACATTTCACCCTACGGTTAAGAATGTTAAAAGTTGCAACGTCCAATTTCCAGGGAAGAATTCTTATCCCAGGGGGTCAGATGACTGGCTCAGGAAGCCAATATTTATGCTTTTCATTTCATTTCAGGAGGGTGGGGCACAGGGGAGAGACGTTTCCAGGCCTGTCTGTTCGGTTGACGCCCACAACCCGGGCCAAAAGTGCTTTTGACTTTTCCAGCCAAGGGTCCTTTCTCCCTTGAAGGTTCAAAGTCTTCAAAAGGCTCATAGGGGGTGTCCAGACTTGCAGATACTGCGCATTTAGATCCGCAGTCGGGGCGTGGGCATCACACTTGATGCCTGATACAGCGTAGAAGCTGTATCCTGCCGTTACTTCGAATTCACCTACTGTGGAATGATGAGCACTTGCTCCGTAATTTCAGGTAAATCCGAATGTTCCTGCCAGTCCGGACAGGACGGCGAGACCAGCTAACCCACACCACGTGGCGCACCTTTCCCGTGAAGGTTTTGCCCTTGCCTTCTGCTTGGGATGCTCACAAGCAACTAGTGGGTCACAGGGTGGGGTGGGATGCTGGACTAGATAGGCTATGGCCTGATCCAGCAGGGCTCCTCTTAGGTTCTTATGTGGGTGTACCCAGCCGACCACTAACTGAAGTTCTCCAGGTGGCTGAGGGGCAAGGAACAGACAAAGCTCTGAGGTCCTCACCGCCTCTCCTGGCTTTTCCTATGCCCATGTTTCTTCCTTCCCCTAGGAGACTCCTTCCTGAAACACAATGGCATGAAGTTCACCACCAAAGACCTGGACAACGACCACTCGGAGAACAACTGCGCGGCCTTCTACCACGGTGCCTGGTGGTACCGCAACTGCCACACCTCCAACCTGAATGGGCAGTACCTCAAGGGCCACCACAGCTCCTACGCCGATGGCATCGAGTGGTCCTCGTGGACAGGATGGCAGTATTCCCTCAAGTTCACCGAGATGAAGATCCGGCCCGTGAGACATGACGACTAGACAGTCCCCTCCACCCCTCCACTCCTCTTCGTCCCTTCCCTTCACCTCACCCCGTAGCTCAGTGTTGTTTTGTCTGAGTTGGGGGCAGCAGGAGCTGAAAGGCCTGATCTGATTGGTGACGTTTTGATAACTTCAGAAGCCCCTTAACCCTCTGCGCACAGCTGGCGCCCAGCTCAGGCACCAGCTCTACCTCCTGTCTGTTCCACACAAGGGTTCTTGCGCCATATTTATTCTCTTTTACAAACACATGCAAGAGCCTCATGGAGAGATGTCCCATGGGAGCTTTCTTGCTCCACTTTTTCTCTTCTCCACCTCCGCCCCATGACTTGTTTATGAAGAAAACACTTTGATATCCAAAGATGGTGGGCCCCATAACACAGTGTATCTCACTTTGGCCATGTTGTCTCCAGTAACTTCCTTTCTAGAACCTTCCATTAGGAGCAAGGTTGCCCTATCTTCAACCAAAGTGAATTGGCTTTCAGACCAAGTCTGGTGGAGTTGAGACATCAACAATGGAAGACCACCCAAGGCAAGGAAGAAGACAGTTCTTAGATGTTCAGCACCTGACTAAAGGAGCAGTGCTCCACAATGATAACCCTGAGGGAAATTATATGGCTTGCTTTGATATACATAGTCCTGTTACTGTCCGGTGGTCACGTGGCTTCAGTGTTGTAACACCTGATTTGCACTGCTGTCTCAGAGCTAGGAGAACCATCACTTCTTAGTTTTAAGGAGGTGGACACAGAAAAGCTGTGGTCAAAATGGCACCATCGCCTGTCAGGAGATGTGGCAAGCTGTCCATCTTCCAACATCAGCGAGTTGTCTCCTTTTCCAACATCAGAGAGCTCCCTACCAGACGAGATCTCTTAGTGCTGGGAAGGAAGGCTGTGATAATGAAATATACCACCAAGAACCATTGGATGTCTCAAAGAGATCCAGTCAAGAAGAAGGGCTCAATTTTCAGTTGCAGAAAGAAATGGTCCCTGGGTTGTACTTCCCTAGAAGAAGAAGAAGAAGAGTTGGCTTTTCTACCCCACTTTTCTCACCCATTTAAGGGGACTCAAAGTGGCTGACAAAGCTTTTCTATTCTTCTCCCCACAACAGACACCCTGTGAGGTTGGCGGGGCTGTGAGAGCTCAGAAGAAAGCTGTGACTAGCCCAAGGTCACCCAGCTGGCTTCATGGGGGAGGGCGGAATTGAACCCAGTATTCCCAGATAAGAGTCCGGCTCCTTAACCACTAGACCAAACTGGCTCCCTAGGAGGCAAAAAAAGTTGAAGCCAAGCTCCTCCAAAGGTTTCCCCACCTCTTGAAGGTAAGGACCATGATGGGACATTTTCAAGCCATGATTTATTGTCGAAGATGGCATCTGCTGGTACTTGTGAGATCTTAAGGAAGAACTGAGGCAGGCGTCAGAATTCGGTGTGTCCTCTGTCCAAAATGCACACAGCAACTTCACATGACTCTAAACAGCCAAGATAGAACCAAAGGCTGTCCCTCTATCCACATGGCTTCACCAGGTGTCTATTAAACCATCTGTGCCCATGATGGATGGACACACAGACCATGGTTAGTGAAATGAGACCACCGGATTGTCACACACACAGACACACACATTTGCAAGGGCTTCACATACAATGCTCACAGGAGTTGCAAGAGGCACCCACAAGATGTCAGCAAACTGGGGACACGGACTATCACTTAGATGTGGAACAGCCATTGTACATGTGGGAAGACCTGGGCTGGATGTTGGACCTGCCCAACCAAAAATGAATGGTGGGTGACCACATGGAGAGAGCCTGCAATCAGTTCTTTGTTGACCAGCCGCCATGCACCATAGACAAGCTGGAAGAGACGGGCCCAGATATATTCACCCTTTTGCTTTCATAGGTATGATGCTTGGCCTTACCTCCTGGCCCTCAACCAGGTAAATGTGAACTGCCCAGCTAGTGGGGAAGGAGATCCACAGATTACAAGTATGTCTCACCCTTGCGGTGGCTATTGCTGGAGTCATCTCATAGTACCTGGATTCCTCCATCCACCTGCGTCTTTCCGGACTGTGCCTCTTCGCCATCTTGATGTCTTCAAGAGAAACTAGAAGGTGTGCCTCTTCCCTGTGCAACTCTTCTCTTTTCCTTCTCAGTGTTGATGCCCTCATGCAAACTCCTTGGCTTCTCTGTTTTCCCAAGAAGACCTGCAGTATCTTCTGCCAGGCTGGCGTCCCCCCAACTTTTGCTGGTTCCTCTCAGCTTGGTGAGCTAAAGACCACCGTGGATTCACAGATATCCAGAAGTGAAAGGGGAGAATTGGAAATAAAAGGGAACCCACAGGTATACTACTAGGTGAGGCTGCTGGCGTTGATCGTAGGACTAGGGATGTCTGTGAATGGTTTTTTGCATCCAAATTCGGGTCAAATCAAATATCCAAAGATTCAATTCGGTTTGAGTGTTTAGAATCCAAATGCAAGGAAATCCAATTCAAATCGAATATAATTCGAATCTATTCGTTCGAATGTTAGATCCGAATCTGAAGATACGAATGTCGAGATAACAGATACGAATTCGTATGTGCTATATAAGCATCTGTACACATTTAGTACACACCCCGTTTTATCCCTGTATGCATCCTGTCTTCGTCCTGTGCTATCAGCGCAAATGCGAACAGATACGTATGAGATTCGCACAGATACGTATGCATTTGTAATGTGTACGTAGCTGTACATTCAAATGTTTTGAACCATTCAAACAAATGTTTTGGAACATTCAAAATTCATTCGAATGTTTAAATTTGAATGTGCAGACATTCTATTCAAATTGGAATGTCCACATTCGATTGAATTCAAAAGTTTAGAACATTTGCGCACATCTCTATCTAGGACATCTTTTAGGAGGCGCCCTTTGGGTTCCTCAGTTGTGCTGAAGGTTTCTGTAGGATACCCATTACCTGCATGGCCACCACCAAGTGTCCAGATTTTGGTCAAGTTTGTCTGAGATCTAAGCATTTCCTGCTTCAAGAAGTTAGAGTGTCTACATCTGGGGCAGAGGGGGGTTAGATAAGTGGGCAAAAGTTTTCACTGGTCTTTGAAAAGGGTTTTGCCTTCCCTTGGGTTTTGCTGGAATGGTTTGCCCAAGTAAGGTCATAATGACCATTAGAAGAAGAAGAGTTGGCTTTTCTACCCCACTTTTCTCACCCATTTAAGGGGACTCAAAGCGGCTGACAAACCTTCTGTTCTTCCCCCCACAACAGACACCCTGTGAGGTGGGTGGGGCTGTGAGAGCTCAGAAGAGAGCCGTGACTCGCCCAAGGTCACCCAGCTGGCTTCATGGGGGAGGGTGGAATCGAACCCGGTATTCCCAGATAAGAGTCCAGCTCCCTAACCACTAGACCAAACTGGCTCACGGGGTACATTTGTACCCCATCAGGACAAAAGGACAAACTATTATTTAGTCTTTAACACTGCTGTTTCACGTTTGTTCAGGGCAATATCAGAAAAACCCTCAGGGAGCAGAACTTGAAAATGTCAGCTGGATTTCTGGAAGGATTTGGTCTCCAAAAAACATGCCCCTCAACTCTGTTTTCTGGTTACGGTTTGCGCTGCTAATGAGTTGATATCAGTTGTAGGAATGCGCACGTATATTCGTAACATTTTTTTATTCAGAAGAATTCGGGCAAATTTGGACATTTTTACATGAATTGAATGTTTTGGAGCATTCCTATGAATAGTTCGTACATTTGTTAAACTGGGGATACGTATTGGATAGGTATTGATATGTATGCGTTCATATAGGATACTCATCCAATATGTATGCATTCGTATAGGATATATATCCAGGATACATATGCATTTGTATTGAATATTTGTATGAAGTTGTATGAATACATTCACATCAGATAGAATCTTACCACATTTGAAGGGGATCTATTCAAACAAATACAAATTTTATAACATTCGATTTGTTACGAATCAAATGGCCAAAAACCCATTTATGCAAATCCCTGATCAGGTGATCATGGGCCAAACCCCTTATTAAGTTGATCGACTACTTATTATTTTTTTAAAGTAAAATGGTACTGGATTAACAAGTATACAGTTTTAACTCTTTCCTGGTGTTAGACCACGTGCCTAGAAAATTAAAAAAAAAGTTCACCTGAAAATTAAGAATTAATTTTAAAAAATATTAGAATATTGTTCTTGGGTGAACGTCAAGGCGTTTTCTAGTGCAACAATACAATAAAGAGTAAATGACCAAAAGAAAGGAGCCAAAATTCACCAGGAGTTAAAAAAAAACACAGCGGGGTACTATTCTACCCCAACAGCTTCCCAGTGGAGGTCAAAACTCCCTCCGGACAGATAAACCATCTCATTATTCCGTGTATCAAAAAGCGCTCACTTGAGATGCTCCCATCTTTGACAGAGATGTCTTGTTACTGATCTCGGAAGGACATGCTGCCACCATCACTATTTTTTGCAATCCCAGAGGATGTTTCTAGGAACAAACATGCCAGTAACCATTGCCAAAGCCTGTCTTCTGTTTCTGCAGGATGGAGAAGTCATCAGCCCTTTCTCACTGCCTCTCCATCAGGTCCATCTTGCCTCTACCATCACAGCAGTTGCAAAATAGACTTGTGGACACCCCAAACTTCTCAGCGGGCTGAACTCTCTTGGCTTTGCAAATTTGGAACCCATCAGTGTTGGATGTCCCAACTTTGCCCTCTCCAGTTGTCTACAAGCCACAGACCAGGTTGGGGGAAGACAGTGCTGGATAGAACCCACATGTCGTGGTCTGAAAATCTTGGCCTACAAGAGAAATAACATGTTTGATGGAACAACAGGGTGGTTTTGGTTGTGAAAAACCAAAGGGATGGAATTGTGGTCCATGCTTAATTCACCTTAGAAGAATGTGGTTGGCTCCAAACACAGTCCTGTTGCGTTCTACTGTTGTGAAACCATTTTGCCGGTTCTGACACCAGGCAAATATCTCTGCCCTCCGAGTTTCTTGTCTCTCCACACCTAATGCACCCATAATAACTGGGAAAATGCTTATCTTTTTCTGCCAGCGGCAGCTCTTCCCAACAGTGGGTGAAATGGTGCAGTGGTTAAGTGCCCTGGGCAAGAACCCAGGAATCCTTAGGTTTGAATGCCTGCTGTGCCATGAAAACTCACTGGCTCTTCGCAGCAGTGGGTGAAGTGGTGCAGTGGTCAAGTGCACGAGACAAGAACCCAGGAGTCACTCGATTTCTGTTTGCAAATTCAGTGTTATGCGATTTCAAAGTCAATACGGTGTCTTCAAGGAATGTGACCAGCTCTGAGAACCACTGCTTTTTGCAGCTGTGAGTATTCCTTGTGCGTTTGTGTGTTTCTAATCAATTTTGACAAATATTTCTTGAGTTTCTTGGGTATGGCGCTTCTGTTGACTCCCCCCTAGAAGCTCTGGGTTTTGTGCTGCAGATCTTGATATTTTGTGACCTTCTCCAGTTCTCTCCTTTTACCATCTACTGGGACAGGTATATTTTATTATTGATATCAATCACCACTACTACCACTGGTCCCTTTATTAGCCTCCTTACTTCAGATCCACCCAAGGTCATTTGCCACTAAGGCTACCAGTAGCTTTATCAGGTAAATCCAAACTACACTACAGAACTTCCCTGAGAAAAGCTGTAGATACCCAATACTTGCCCTGATTCTGATTTTACTAGGTCATACCAGTGGATCTTTAAACTTCTGCAGCAATGCCTCGAGAGGTGCAGTGGTTAAGTGCACTAAGTTAGGACACAAGAACCCCTCCATTTGAATCCCTGTTCTGCCGCAAAAGCTCATCTGGTTCTCCCTAGCAGTGGGTGAAATGGTGCGGTGGTTAAGTGCACTAGGCAAGAGCACAGGAGTCCCTTGGTTTGAATCCCTGCTTTGCCATGAAAGCTCTTCCAGGCAGTGGGTGAAATGGTGCAGTGGTTAAGTGCACTAGACAAGAACCCAGGTGTCCCTCGACAGGTGTCCCACCTGTCCCCCAGGTGTCCCTCAATTTGAATCGCTGCTCTGCCGTGGAAGCTCCAGCTCTGGGTATGAAACGTTCCCAGCCTTGTGAGCCTCTTGGGAAAGGAAGAGGCAAGGAATCCAGACTGAAGTCCCCTAAGGTGGATGGATGAACCAGAAGTCATCTCTCTGGAAGCTCCAGGCAACTTGCCTGGTGCCAGCTGTAGAGTCTGCCCACTTTTGGATCATACTGGAGAGGCCGAAAGGGAAAAGCTCTGGCACCTGTACCTCTCCATACCTTCAAGCCCAGGCTCTTTCCAGCCAGCCATGACTGATACCCAGGAGCCAGAAGAAGACCGGAGTCTCGTTTTCATCAGGGACAACTGGGTTTCATCAATGATCGCCAAAACCTCTCATCCTTCCCAATCTCATTAAGACCTTGCAGAGGCCGTTGAACAGGGCTTATGATCTGTGGGCCCATGATAAACTTCAGCAACCGCTCGCCTCTCCCCTGGCTGCTGCGGCAGGCCTGCCAGAATCTACAGCTGAGCAAAGAAGATTCGAGAATCCGTCCCTCTTGCCTCTTACGCTCAGCTTTTATTCCATCCACATTGCCTGGCTTGTAGAGTGACCGCGGGCCTCCTTGTTCCCCTGCCAGAGAGACAGTTAGCAGATCAAGCTGTTACGCATCAAGCCCAGATGTTCAGAAATGGGATGCTTCCCCAAGTTTGCTGTCACAGTTGTCACCCCCCCCCCCCGGCTTCCCCCTCCTCTCTAAATCCTCGGGGACCAATCTGGTTCTCACCTTCTGCCCAAGGAGGCTGCAGGGAAGCAGGTGGAGGGGGGATGGCGGGGTGAGATTTTGGGGCGGGGGCTCAAGGGAACAGAAGGGGCTCCTCACCATCCTATAGACCGTTGGGGGAAATGCTGCCTTGAGCTGCTTCTGGGGTGAATTTGGAGAGCCTTGGACTGAGAAAAGGACTATGAACCCCTTCCCTAAAGATGGGCTCCTTCCTTCCTTCCTTCCTTCCTTCCTTCCTTCCTTCCTTCCTTCCTTCCTTCCTTCCTCCCTCCCTCCAGGTCTCTATCTATTTAACCAAAGGCCAGGGCAAAGAGGTGCGTCTTCACTGCCTTCCTAAACATATCCAGTGAAGAAGCCTGACAAACCTCAAGGGGAGACTATTCCATAGCCTGGGGACCATCACCAAGAAGGCCCTCTCCTGGGTGCCCACCCCTTTTGCTGCTGAAGGTGGTGGGACAACCAGGAGGGCCTCCCCTCCAGATCTTAAAGCACGGGCAGGTGAATATGGGAGAAGGCGTTCGTCTAGATATTTGGAGCCCGAGTCATTTAGGGCCTTGTAAGTTAAAGTTAACACCTTTGAGCCAGTGCAACTCTTTTAAGACAGGCGTGATGTTCATCTGGCCAGCTGTCCTGGTCAGCAGCCTAGCAACTGCATTCTGCACCAGCTGCAGCTTCTGAACCGTCTTCAAGGGCAGCCCCATGCAGAGCGCATTACAGTAGTCTAGTCTGGAGGTTAACAGCATGGATAAAAGCCTCCCGATGGGCTGAAGTGTGACTTCAGCCATGAGCTCAGTGGACACAGAAGAAAGTCAGCCACAATCACGCCATTTATTTTTCCCTTATCCCAGCCAGGTTGCATGTCTCATTGAGTAAGCTTTTGTATTGTTTATTTCTTATTGTTTGCCATGTGTTTCCAGAAGCAAATGGGTGGAGTATTTGTGACCGTTGGGGGGGCCGTCTGGGAGTTGATTTATAACAGCCCTCTCTGTACATGCTTTTGGCTTTGTCAGGCATGAGATGGGGTGGGGGGGTGGGGGTGGGGGTGGTGGGACTATACCTTTCCTAGAGGCTCCAGCCATGCAAGCCATGATCAGGTAGACCAGAAGTGAATTTGGCTGGGGGAGCATGAGGCATAAAACCTGGGAGGAGGAAGAGGAAGAAGAAGAGTTGACTTTTCTACCCCCTTTTCTCACCCATTTAAGGGGACTCAAAGCTGCTGACAAACCTTCTGTTCTTCTCCCCACAACAGAAACACTGAGAGCTGTAACTAGCCCAAGGCCACCAAACTGGCTTCATGGAAGAATAGTTGGCTTTTCTACCCTGCTTTCCTCACCCATTTCAGGGGACTCAAAGCAGCTGACATACCTTCTGTTCTTCTCTCCACAAGAGAAATACTGTGAGGTGGGTGAGCTCACCAGAGCTCAGAAGAGAGCTGTGACTAGCCCAAGGCCAGCCAGCTGACTTCATTGAGGACGAAGAAGAGTTGGCTTTTCTACCCCCTTTTTCTTACCCATTTAAAGGGACTCAAAGCGGCTGACAAACCTTCTGTTCTTCTCCCCACAACAGAAACACTGTGAGGTAGGTGGGGGTGCAAGAGAGCTGTAACTAGCCCAAGGCCACCAAACTGGCTTCATGGAAGAAGAATAGCTGGCTTTTCTACCCTGCTTTTCTCACCCATTTAAAGGGACTCAAAGCGACTGACAAACCTTCTGTTCTTCTCCCCACAACAGACACTTTGTAAGGCAGGTGGGGCTGCGAGAGCTCAGAAGAGATCAGTGACTAGCCCAAGGCCAGCCAGCTGGCTTCATGGGGAAGTGCAGAATCGAACCCTGTATTCCCAGATAAGTATCCAGCTCCTTAACCGCTAGACCAATTCCTGTGCAACTCATCCTCTGGATGCAGCAACTTGGACGATAGCCAGGATCTTAGCACAAGGGCACATTCAAAGCCTTTTAACAGCTGCACAAGGCTGTGAGGCCGCAATTTGTCTCCTTAGGCGGCCACCAGACCACATCTCTGCCGTCCTTCTGTATGAATGGTTCTGGCTTTGCCTGTATGGTTATGTTCTTCCAGGGGAGGCGTTATTAATGGTGCTAATATTGCGACCAGCTGGGAGTTGACAGATCAAAGGCAGCAGCAATTGCTTCTGTCCAGTGCGGAGCGAGAGGCATTAAAAATGCAGCCAATATTGGCCTCCGTGTAGCCGCCGCAGGTTTCCTGCCGTTCAAAAGTCTGCAAATAAGCCGTGACCTGGCGGGGCAGGAATGATGAAGGAAGCAATGGACGGCTATTTAGAAGCAGAAGGTGGCACTGCCAGAGCCACATCTGCTCTTCAGCACAACATCAGAGGAGCCCTGAGGCATCAGGCCACAGCCGACCTAGTCCAGCATCCTGTCCCACACAGTGGCCCACCAGTTGCTTCTGGGCTTCTCAAGCAGGAGACAATGGCAAAACCTTCGCCTGCAAATGGCTTCTAGAGGCATCTTGCCCCGCTCTCCAACTTGGAGATTATACTTAGGCATCGATTCTAGCTAAGAACCTCAGAGGAGCCCTGCTGGATCAGGCCACAGTCCATCTGGTCCATAAGAACCTAAGTGGAACCCTGTTGGATGAGGCCACAGCCCATCTAGTCCATGATAACCAAAAAAGAGCCCTGCTGGATCAGGCCACAGCCCATCTAATCCATAAGAACCTAAGACGAGCCCTTCTAGATCAGGCCACAGTCCATCTGGTCCATAAGAACCTCAGAGGAGCCATGCTGGATGAGGCCACAGCCCATCTAGTCCATGATAACCAAAAAGGAGCCCTGCTGGATCAGGCCACAGCCCATCTAATCCATAAGAACCTAAGACGAGCCCTTCTGGATCAGGCCACAGCCCATCTAGTCCATAAGAACCTAAGGGAAGCCCTGCTGGATCAGGCCACAGCCCATCTGGTCCATAAGAACCTCAGAGGAGCCCTGCTGGATCAGGCCACAGCCGATCTGGTCCATAAGAACCTCAGAGGAGCCCTGCTGGATCAGGCCACAGCCCATCTAGTCCAGCATCCTGTCTCACCCAGTGGCCCACCAAATGCTCATGGGCATCTCAAGCAGAGACAAGGACAAACCTTTTCCTGCTCTCAAATCCCAGCAAATGGCCTTAGAAGTGCTCTGCTTCTTCCCCCCAGCCTGAAAGATGAATGTGATCTATTCGTACGAACACGGATTTTCAAACATTCAATTCATTCCTAATGAATGGACACCCCTATTCTCAAGCCTCTCAGAGCGCAACAGTGCCAAAGGCAGGACAAATAGGAAGCAGGTTTGTTTGTTTTTTTTAGGAAAACTTTTCTGCTTTCATATCGAGCCACTGCGGAGTAGCAGCGTGCACTATTTTCGAGCTTTGAAAAGCAATTTCTTCCCAGGGTGAAAAGAAAGGGGAGGGGGGGGGATTGGGCTGTTCACTGGGGTTCTTCCTTATATCAGAAGTCTTGTCCGGTTCACCAAACTACTTCCCAGGGGTTGGAGGCGAGGTATCCAAAAGGAAAGAACAGGATGCAAAGCGGGGGTTTCAGACTGCAGGGAAAGATTAGCCCCTGAACCGTCCGGGTGTCCATCTGTTTCCCAGGCTCAGGGCTGGGGCAAGGTGGGGGCGTCTCCCATGATGTAGGGGAGCGGTGGAAGGATAAATGGGATCTGGTCGCGCCTCTGAGACTCGTGGGTTACGCCTGCTTGCTTCTCAAAGAGTCTGAGACCAAGCCAAAGTGACAGGGCCCAGCTAAAGATGGATTGCGGCTGGACATCTGGACGAGGAACGCGATGGGACAATCTATCAAAGTGGAGAACATGAGCCATGCTTAGATCAGGGGGGTTGGAATTAAAGGGGAAAGAATGGCTTCCATTCTCAGGACCTAGGATCACGCTTCCGTTGCTTTCTACAAATCGACCCTACATGCAACACTTGTTTCCTCTTCTTCTTCTTCCTCCCTATTTTCATGGTATTGTTTTTCACAAGAGTTTTCTGGAATGCTTCGGATAAGAGGCTGTTCGGTTTCACGCCTCTTTAGAGCAAGGGCTGCATTTCAAGGGTGCATTTCTGTTAAAAACACTAGCCGCTCCCGGACATAAAGGTAAGGGGGGGGTGGCTTTAAAAAAATGAGGCTCCCTGCCCACGGGGCATTTCTGGTGGTGGCCCCGCAAAAACAAACAACAACAACAACAAAAACACCTCCCCTGCCTTCTCAAAGCAGAATCAGTTGTTTATTAAGTCTAGTCAGATCTGTCACATCTTGCTGCCGCTGCAACACCAATCAAAGGTCAATACGCACTTTGGGGTCTTCTGTGGCCATTCACACATGCACAGAAAGAGCCAAACAGTTGTCCCCTCTTCCGACAAAGAAGGCAGACACTGGAAGTGGAAATGGAGGCAGATTGCTCACTGGATTGCTGAAGGAGAAGAAGAAGGAGAAGAAGGAGAAGGAGAAGAGTTGGCTTTTCTACCCTGCTTTCCCCACCCATTTAAGGGGACTCAAAGCGGCTGACAAAGCTTTTCTTCTTCTCCCCACAGCAGACACCCTGTGAGGCAGATGGGGCTGTGAGAGCTCAGAAGAGAGCCGTGACTAGCCCAAGGTCACCCAGTTGGCTTCATGGAGGACAGTGGAATCAAACCCGGTATTCCCAGATTGGAGTCCGGCTCCTTAACCACTAGACCAAACTGGCGCAGGTGTGCCTCAGTGTGGGTCTCCATCCTGGTCTTCCCCACGCTGGGATGTTTCCAGATGCTTTGGACTACATTTCCCATCCACCCAGGTCGTGGTAAGAAGCTGACCAGTGTCAGAGACCTGGGCTGATGGGAAACAATAATCCATATTGGCAGTGCTGGGTGGGTTTAATGGTAATTGTAGTCTCAAACGGCTGCGTCCCTGCGGCTGATACGAAGTCGTGCTCCAAATTGGTCACGCTGGCTGCTGCTCAGTGAAAATAGTTTTTCTGAGATATTCTGAATCAGTTCTTGTACAGAAGCTCTTTCTGCACTTAGCACAGTTAATCTGTATTAAATTGATCCGGGTTAGCTAGATCTGTATTAGCTAGATCCGGATTAGGCGGTTCCAGATCAAGCAGAAGCATCTGCACTGAGCAAACGCGTGCTGGATTGCTGGCACAGAAAACTGGGCCGCATTTATCTGCTCCACCACTAATCTGGATTAGGGCGCCCTTAGCACCGTTCAAGTCTGGATCTATTCTACTCCTGTGCAAACCACGCATTCTTAGCAGCTCCTTGATCCGGATTAACGAGTAAGTGCATAAAGGGCTGGGGTCTGGTTTGACCTTTTCCAGCCACGTTTTCTAGGAACTCGTCAATTGGCTTTCACCGTCAGCCGTGATCATGGGTCTCAACGGTCCAAACGGAGGGGGGAGAAAGAACGTCCTTTGTACTCTCCACGGGTCAGTATAGGGCCCCTCTGTGATCTTGGACTCAATCCGCTCATGTCCCGCCTTGCCGGTCAGACCACGTGCGGTCACCTGCCAAACCGGGCGCAGTAGATCTAGCGTGTGATGGATGTCAAATGCTGTAACATGTGGACTTGCTAAATCCTTAATAATAATAATAATAATAAAAAGGAACTCGTGGTAATCTCTTGGTCTTTCTGCATGATGTTCTTCCTCAAAGGGAAGATTTCACGGAGCTCCAAAAGCACCCAGTGAGGCGGAATTATCAGCGGATGTTTGGTCCCTGAGTCACTGCGTGGCCACCAGCTAAAAGCTTGCCCAAAAGGCTACTTGGATGTTTCCCAATTACCTCTCATGCCAGCAGGGCAGAGCAGAGCAGAGAGCAGAGTTGGGCGGAGCAGCAGAACCCAGAGCGAGGAGGAGCAGATCAGAGAGCAGAATAGAGAGTGGAGTTGAGGAGAGCAGAGACTGGAGAGCAGGGCGGAGCAGACAGTGGAGCAGCAGAGCAGAGAGCAGGGCAGAGCACAGAGGAGAGAGGAGAGCGAAGAGCGGGGCGGAGCGGAGCGGAGCAGAGAGCAGGGTGGGGAAGCGAGGCAGAGCAGAGCAGAGACTGGTGAGAAGGGTGGAGCAGACAGTGGAGCAGCAGAGCAGAGAGCAGGGCAGAGCACAGAGGAGAGAGGAGAGCAAAGAGTGGGGCGGAGCGGAGCGGAGAGCAGGGTAGGGAAGCGAGGCAGAGCAGAGAGCAGAGCAGAGACTGGTGAGAAGGGGGGAGCAGACAGTGGAGCAGAGTGGAACATCAGAGCGGAGAGCAGGGTGGAGCGGAGAGTGGGGCAGAGGGGAAAACAGGGTGGGGTAGCGAGGCAGAGCAGAGGGCAGAATAGAAAGTGGAGTTGAGCAGAGCAGAGAGCAGAGCAGAGACTGGAGAGCAGGGCGGAGCAGACAGTGGAGCAGCAGAGCAAAGAACGGGACAGAGCACAGAGGAGAGCAAAGAGCGGAGCAGAGCGGAGCGGAGCGGAGAGTGGGGCAGAGTGGAGAGCAGGGTGGGGTAGCGAGGCAGAGCAGAGAGCAGAATAGAAAGTGGAGTTGAGCAGAGCAGAGAGCAGAGCAGAGACCGGCGAGCAGGGCGGAGCAGACAGTGGAGCAGAATGGAGAGCAGGGTGGGGTAGCAGGGCAGAGCAGAGAGTGGGGCAGAGCAGCAAAGCGGGTCAGAGGATAGCAGCAGAGAGCAGAGCAGAACACCTTTCAAAAGCCAAATAGGTTTCCACCCAATGACCCAACAGCAAAGGCTTCTAAAACTAGAAAGACAGGAAATAGTTCCAAGAAACAAAACCCTGGAAGAATTCCTCTTTGGCATGGATTCTCCTGCATGTTTCTACACACACTCCCATTTTCCCAGTATTGAAGGGAGACACGGAAAACCATAGAGGAGCAATTTGACTCAGGCCTGAAGAGCCGCAAAATAGGTCAGCAGCACCTACTGAGCCTGGGTAGCTCTTCCATGGAGTTGAATAAAAAAGGCAGATTGTCTGGGCACTGGGGGAGGGGGGACGGGCGGACAGATGAATGTATAGTGGGGGAAATGGCTGTGTGTCTGTGTGTCTGTGTGTGTGTGTGAGTCCGTGCGCGCATCCGGCCTCGTTTGTGTTGTTCAGCACGTTCCACAAACGCGCTGTAAAGATGAACAACCAAATTGCAGGATGTTTGCTGGGAAGCCCAGTAGGGAAGATAATCTTGCATTCATCACTCCACGGAGACAGAGTGGTGGGGTTTTCTTTCTTTTCTTTTTAGGACCCCCCCCCCACCCTCCTGAAGTTACTTCTGCTCTTTTGGGCCCATAAACAATACATGAGCTCAAGCAGAATGGTGACTCACCAAAGTCCAAATCGTTGCAAGAGAACAGGGGAAAGGGAACAGAAGAATTGAAGCAGAAGCCACAAAATAACAACCTGCCTGATTTCCAAAAGTAAAAAAGGAGACATTGATCACACATCATGAACCAGGACAAAGCTGGCAGGAGAAGGCAAGGCAGTTTGCCTTGCACTAGCAAGGGCCTCATAAAGGGTCAATTGAACATAAGAACCTAAGAGGAACCATGCTGGATCAGGCCACAGCCCATCTGGTTCATAAGAACTTAAAAAGAGCCCTGCTGGATCAGGCCACAGCCCATCTAGCCCATAAAGCCTAAGAGGAGCCCTGCTGGACCAGGCCACAGCCCATCTAGTCCATAAGAACCTAAGAAGAGCCCTGCCGGATCAGGCCACAGCCCATCTGGTCCATAAGAACCTAAGAGGAGCCCTGCTGGACCAGGCCACAGCCCATCTAGTCCATAAGAACCTAAGAGGAACCCTGCTGGACCAGGCCACTTCCCATCTAGCCCATAAGAGCCTAAGAGGAGCCCTGCTGGATCAGGCCACAGCCCATCTAGTCCAGCATCCTGTCTTACACAGTGGCCACCAATTTCTTCTGGGCGTCACAAGCAGTAGACAAAGGCAAAACCTTCACCTGCTCTGGACTCCTTGTGAACGGCCTTGAGAGTCGTCCTGCCTTTCTCTCCAGCCTGGAAGTGGTACTTAGGCATCCATACTAGTAGCCATTGATATAACACCCGTCCTTCAAGAACCTGACTAACCCTTTGCCCAAAGCTCTTCAGGCTGTTTTCCTTTAGCATCTTTTCTGGTAGTAAATCCCATAGACCAATGACCCTTTGCGTTAAAAAAAATACTTCCCCTTGTCTGTCTGAACTTTCCTGTCCATCAGCTCCATAGAGTGCCGCCTGGTTCTAATGTACGATCTAGAAATGAATTTTTCTCCATCCACCTTTTCCACACTCATGTATCATTTTATATACTTCACTCAGGCCGCCTCTTAAACACCATGTTCCAGGGCTGAAGAGGTCCAGGCGTTGCGCCCGGATTTCATAAGCTCCACAATCACAAGGAGGGGCTTCTTAAATAACATCTCCTTCACTCCACCCTAGAAGAGCTCAGAGATCTTACCGCAGGTCTCACAAAATACTCAACGCCTTATCCGTGGTGGCACCATTTCCACCCCATGCCCTCCTTTCTGCTATGCCAAGGGATGCCTACATTTCTAGCTTTTGGACACCTCATAAAAGAAGTACTGTATCTCTTTGTCCCGACATCTCCTGCATGAAGCAGATTAACTCTGACCTTTAAAACACCTTGCTACTTGCTTCCGATTGAATTGCTATCTGCACATCAAATGGTTTGCCAAAAATTCACAAGGACGTGCGCAAACAAAAATTGTGTTTTCCGTATAACTGGCATCGAACCAAACACCTGTTTCAAGCTTGCTCAATAATATAAAATAGCGTTTTCCCCCCCTTTTTTTTTAAAAAAAAGGCCTTTTCAGGGGCAAAAACACATTGAACACAAACTGTTGGATCAAATCATTCATGTTCAGAAGGGAGCCGGTTTCACTTCGATCAAATTGTCCGACATTCGAACTTCCTGTTTGGTTTGGCATGCAGCGCTTCAAAGTGTGAGCCATTTGCCTGAATATTTGGAAGCAAATTGAACTCCGCATGGCCCTAAAAATCACTAGGGGTGTGCATGAATATTCGAAATATTCATTACTTGGACGAAGTCAGATGAATTTGGACATTCGTATGCAAATCAAATATCCAGGAATTCATTTTGTAGTATTCATACAAATACAAATATTTTGAGTTTTTTGTACGAATAATGCAGACATTTGTATGTGTACTGATACCTATGCATTGCATAAATAAGCATACACCTCTTGTTCATCTCTGTACCTATCCATATGGGGACACTAGAACCAGGGGGCATCTATGAAGCTGACGGGTAGGAGAGTCAGATCAGACAAGGGGAAGGATTTCTCCACCCAGAGGGTCAGCGGTTTATGGAATCTCCTGCCAGAAGAGGTGGTGACAGCTACCAGTCTGGGTGGCTTTAAGGAAGGGTTGGACAAATTTATGGACGACAGATGTATCAATGGCTACTAGAATGGATGCCTAAGGACATCTTTCAGGCTAGGGGGACAAGCAGGTTTTTTCTAGGGCATTTGCTGGGATTCAAGAGCAGGAAAAGGTTTGCCCTTGTCTCTGCTTGAGTTGCCCATGGGCAGTTGGTGGGCCACTATGTGCAACGGGACGCTGGACTAGATGGGCTGTGGCCTGATCCAGCAGGGCTCCTCTGAGGTTCTTATGGACTAGATGGGCTCTGGCCTGATCCAGCAGGGCTCCTCTTAGGATCTCATGGACTAGATGGGCTGTGGCCGGATCCAGCAGGGCTCCTCTTAGGTTCTTAGGGACTGGATGGGCTGTGGCCTGATCCAGCAGGGCTCCTCTGAGGTTCTTATGGACTAGATGGGCTCTGGCCTGATCCAGCAGGGCTCCTCTTAGGATCTCATGGACTAGATGGGCTGTGGCCGGATCCAGCAGGGCTCCTCTTAGGTTCTTAGGGACTGGATGGGCTGTGGCCTGATCCAGCAGGGCTCCTCTGAGGTTCTTATGGACTAGATGGGCTCTGGCCTGATCCAGCAGGGCTCCTCTTAGGATCTCATGGACTAGATGGGCTGTGGCCGGATCCAGCAGGGCTCCTCTTAGGTTTGTATGTACGGATACATACAGAATGAAAATGGGATGCATCCGGGATGTGTACGGATGCATACAAAATTCCTATCATCGGATACATATTGGATATTTGTACGAATAGTTATGAATGTATTTGTATCCGTTCGATCGTCAACATTTGTTTTTATTTATTCTTATGAATTTGGATATTTGAATATTCGATTCGAATCGAGTCAAATGTCAAAAATTGCATTTGTCCACACCCGTAAAAATCACCCAAAGGACATAAATACATCTAGCAGCACAGAGAGAGAGAGTGAGAGAAAGAAAGAAAGAAAGAAAGAGGGAGGGGGAGGGAGGGGGGGGAGGGAGGGGAGAGACAAGAAAGAAAGAAAGAAAGAAAGAAAGAAAGAAAGAAAGAAAGAAAGAAAGAAAGAAAGAGGGAGGGGGAGGGAGGGAGGGAGAGGAGAGAGAGACAAGAAAGAAAGAAAGAAAGAAAGAAAGAAAGAAAGAAAGAAAGAAAGAAAGAAAGAAAGAAAGAAATCGCCTTAAATATCTCCTCCTTCAGCATCACTCAGTAGCATTAAAGATGACCCAAAGTTCATTGGCAAGATGTTCTTTGAACAATTTGTGATATGGGGAGCGGGGGGGGGGGGGGGATAACAAAGAGAATGAAAAGGACAAATGAGTTAAATGCCATGTTTTTTTTTTCTCTTTTGGGATTGGGAGTGAAGGAGAATAACTATCAAGAACCATCTTTTGCCCCTACTGAATGGAGTCCCACGACAGACAATGTTTCCTTTGGCGCCTGTGCGCACAATGGGATCTTAGCTTCTGGAATGCAGGCCGACACACTCATGAGAGCGCAGGCAACTTGGGGAGTTAATGAGCCTCCTTATTTAAAGGAGGGATGCAAGGAGACTTTGCCTGCACCCCACGGTGATGCGCTCAGGAGAAGCCGGAAAGTAAGTACCAGGCGGGGTTTACCTTTGCACGCTTTGGAGAAAAGGCGTCAGGTTTGTTTCTTTTGCTGATGCTTAAATATGATCTCCCCCCCCCCCCTCATATTTGTTGCTCTTGCGGCCCATCCTGGGACTACCAGGTGAAGGATGAGATATATAAATACTAAGATAAATACTAAAAAAATAAAATTCAATATATAAAATTCAGTTACTTGGCTCCAGCGAGAAATCGGCACAAAACCAATTTAAAGATGAAAGAAAACAAAATTCAGCTGGGTGTTTGACAAGGTTGGGCGCTCTGGGGTGAGGATGGAATTGGGTGGAAGATGCAAAAAGAAGCTCTACCAAATATCGGCTCAGAATATAGCCATGCTGTCCGGTCCCAGTGTCCACTTGCACGTTTTCACCCAAAAGTGGACCTACACCATATCCCTGAGGAGGAAACGGATTTACTTTGAATGTCTATGTGATTGTTTAGGCAAAGGTGTAGCTCAGGGGTAGAGCAAACTGCTTGGGAAGCAGTGGGTTATGGGTCTGATCCTCAGGCTCTTCCCAGAAGTAGGCATGGCAAACCACTTTTGTATCTCTGCCAAGAAAGCTGCCTAGAGGTGCCCATGAAGGTGTCCATGTGGCAAACCAGGAGTTGGTGGTACCCAACAAAAGCAAAATGACTATTTAAATGTACACATACAAATTTAGAAATACGGATTCAATGAATCAAGCTTTGCCAATCTGGTACCTTTCAAATAGTTCGGACTCCCTTCCTTCCTTCCTTCCTTCCTTCCTTCCTTCCTTCCTTCCTTCCTTCCTTCCTTCCTCCCTCCCTCCCTCCCTCCCTCCCTAGGTCTCCTTCCTTCCTTCCTTCCTTCCTTCCTTCTCTCTCTGTCTCCTTCCTCCCTCCCTCCCTCCCTCCCTTCTCTTTCTGTCTCTTTCCTTCCTTCCTTCCCTCCCTCCTTCCTTCCTCCAATTTTAACCACTTCCTCCTTCCCTCTTTCCATTTCTCCTTCCTTCCTTTCCAATTCACACCTACACCATCCATCTTCCTTCGTTGCTCTCCCCTCCCTCCCTCTCTGTATTTAACTATACAAATATCATCACTTAACAGAATTAATATGCTCAATATATTTCAATGTAAGCAAGATCATAATCACATTCCTGAATCTGAGATCAATTATTTAAATCCTTGTTCACCAAAGACTGCTTCGTATTCTAGGAGGAGTTAGTTTAATACCGTGTGCATAATCTCAAAAATTACTTCCATGCTTCAAGGAAATCCTCATAAGGAAAGAATATTAAGAGATACAGAGTTTGGTAATTAAAAAAACAAAACATTATATCTCAGGTTTAACCTCTGGAAAAAGATAGTGAATGAATATATTCATTTTATATTTTGTTTCTATTGCTGTTATGCACCCGGAGAACGTCAGATATATGGCATGATAAAAACTGCAAATGGATGGATGGATGGATGGATGGATGGATGGATGGATGGATGGATGGATGGATGGATGGATGGATGGATAGATAGATAGATAGATAGATAGATAGATAGATAGATAGATAGATAGATAGATAGATGATAGATAGATAGATAGATAGATAGATAGATAGATAGATAGATAGATAGACAGACAGACAGACAGACAGACAGACAGACAGACAGGGTGTTTTTCCACTGTCAGTAAAAGTACCCATTAAGTACCCATTAATGGGTACAAAAATGCCATTACGTACCCATTTATGGGTACTTAATGGGTACTTTTACTGACAGTGGAAAAACACCGACAGACAGACAGACAGATAGATAGGAAGGATGCATGCATGCATGAATATTCATAGTATTTGTAAATGAATCGAATGCTTTGCCACATTTGTACATTAACATTCGTACTAAAATTAATGTTTCAGAACATCCCTCTGCATAGTTCCTACATTCATTAAACTGGGGATATGTATCAGATACGTATCGATACGTATGCATTGGTATAGGATACGTTTCCCATATGTATCCATTTGTATAGGATCCATATCCAGGATCCATATGCATTCATATCAGATAATTGTACAAATACATCCATATCCAATAGAATCCAACCCCATTCGAAGGGGATCTAGTCGAATGGATACAGATTTTCTAAGATTCGATTCCTTCCAAACTGAATGCCCAAAAAACCATTTCTGCACATCTCTACTAAATAGTCAACTTTTCATCAGTTTTTAGTGTAATTTATGGTGTTCTACACGCTTTTATAGTGTTCTAATATGTTTTCATTCCCATTGTTTATATATATGGGTAGTTTTAATTTTATATATTAGTGTATTGCTGTTTAATTCTGTATGACGCCTTGAGCCCCTGTCTGGGAAAAAGGCAGGATATAAATATGGATGGATGGATGGATGGATGGATGGATGGATGGATGGATGGATGGATGGATGAATGGATGGGGTGGGTGGATGGATGGATGGATGGATGGATGGATGGATGGATGGATTTTCTTTGACTGAACAGTTTGAGTTGAACAAAGGATATTTGGACAGCAACCGAACACACAATTCTGGTTTCCATTCATCCCAAAAGTCACGTGAACCCCAGGCAGCCAACGCCTGTAAACGAAGCATACCCTGACTCCCACCAGATGTAGACCTACCCTTGGAGTCTATGGCCCATGAACATGCTTTGCAGCACAAAACCAATGAGATGCTGATAAACTTTGGCAAATGGTTACTTGCCTGTCCTGTTCCTATTCAACAAAGCGAAGGAGAGCTGTCTGTGAATTTAATGAACAGACTAAACTCTGCCAGGTATTCAGGTATTAGCTGTTGTTCTGCCAAAAGACAATTCTCTAGGAAACAGGAGCATAAAAATGGTTAAGCCAAAAAAAAAAAAAAAAAAAAGAGAGAGAGAGAGAGAGAAATCCTACATGACTATCCAGCAAACAGACAGGGGACAATGTTCCATTGAACCCAACTGGATTCCTACCTAAGTGAAGAAGAAAGAGTTGGTTTTTATACCCCCCTTTTCTCACCCATTTAAGGGGACTCAAAGCGGCTGACAAACCTTCTGTTCTCCCCACAACAGAACACGCTGTGTGGTAGGTGGGGCTGTGAGAGCTCAGAAGAGAGCTGTGACTAGCCCAAGGTCACCCAGCTGGGAGGAGTGCAGAATCAAACCCGGTATTCCCAGATAAAGAGTCCGGCTCCCTTACCACTAGACCAAAAGGCAGTTGATGGTGTTCTAGTTCGAACATGAGGGTTTGCATGTTGCAGTGGGTTTGGAAAAAGGCAGACCCAGGAGGGCTGTGGTCACACCTAATCCAGCTTCAGTCCACTTTCAGAGTGAGAGAACAGATCAGCACAGTGATCAGTGATTTTCTTTCCACATTATCCACCCCGAAGATGAATTTTCTGAGTTATTTAATACTGAAAGAAAACAGCTTGTCGCTTTGCTGATGTCTCCCCTCACTCTGAAAGTGGACTGAAGCTGGATTAAACCTTAGGTGTGAACACAGCCCTAGGGGCAGAGCAGAGAAGGGAGGGAGGGAGGTCAAAACGACCCTGCTGGGTTGGAACCAAGGACCAGTTAGCATTGTGGTCCACAGATGTCAAGGCAACAAAGGAAGGCAAGAATTGCTTCCTTTCCCCAAACTGTACAGCAATCCAGTGCGTCACCGGGGCTGTGGCAGCCAGGACGCCCGTGTTCTCAACCCACCGGTTTGTTCACGCTTTGTGAAACATTCAAGACAGCATTTCGCACACCCTTGTGAACCTCCCTCACGTTTCCCAAATATGACCCTCCGTTGTTTCAGATGAAGGTCACCTGCCCCTTCTGTTTCCTTTTCCTGAGTTTCGGGGCCTGCTTTCCTCCCGACGATGGAGACGTCTCAAGATACCCTACCGAGGAATGCCGAGTGACGGAAGGCCGACCAGGGCTTTGCCTGCCAGGGGCGTACCCAAGGTGGAAGCGCTCACCTGAAGACCAGCGCACCCTCTTCAACATCGCCAGGGAGCTGCAAAACTTTGAGAAGGAGAAAGCCGGAATCCGGTTCCGGTTCGGGAGGCAGCCGGGGAGCCAAGAGGAGGAGAGCGAGGATGCCAACTACCTCCCGGAAGACCTGGAAGGACAAAAGCGGTCCAGCACGTTGGGGAGCTTAGCGGAAGAGCTGAACGGCTACGGCAGGGAGAAGGGGGGATTCAGCTTCCGCTTTGGCAGGCAGAGAGACGCTCGCTTCCCGAGCCAGGCCGACTGAATCCTCTTCCAGAGCTTCCTTTGTTCTGGGGCCGCACCTGTAGAATAGCGATGGGCACATATTCGTAACATCTGGACGTTCGAATTCGAATCGAATGTTGGCGCATTCCGAGACTGACATTCGAATTCGGATCGAATGTTTTGATACATTTGTATGAAGCTTCGTATGGGGCTCCTATATGCGATCTGTACGCTATCCGTATGCATCTGTATGGGACCCGTACACTATTCATATGCATTCGTATATAGGATCCATGTGCTAGATGCATCTTTCAGGCTGAGGGGGGGAGGAACTGGGGCGCTTCAAAGGCCATCTGCTGGGAGTCGAGAGCAGGAGAAGGTTTGTCCTTGTCTCTGCTTGAGATGCCCATGAGCATTTGGTGGGCCACTGCGTGCGACAGGATGCTGGACTAGATGGGCTGTGGCCTGATCCAGCAAGGCTTCTCTTATGTTCTTATTTGTGTGGGGTCTGTATGCTATTTGCATATTGTTGTATATAAGATCCGTATGCATTCGTTTGGAATTTGGGATTAAACATATTGAATATGAATCCTACCACATTTGAAGGGGAACTAATCGAATGAATTTCCTTGCATTTGATTCGATATGAATAAAAAAACCCACATTTATGCACATCCCTATGGTAGAAACATTGCATTGGTATTGGCGTTTCCTCCACACCCTGGCGCGCACTGGCTGAAATCTCTCTCTCTCGTGTGTGCAAAAGTTCCGCATCCCATCGTAACAAAATGCCATCTCGATACCTAGTCATTCGCAACAACGGTTTGCTGCATCCAGCTACCCAACGGCCTATGATTTGTAAACGTGTGTTTGTCGGTCTCTTGCCGTAAGGACCAAGGGGTCCAGGTAGAAACCGTAAACAGCCTCGGCATTACGAGAATGGTCGCCACGTCCCGTAACATTTTCCCAGAGCTGCCTTGCGCCGTCGTTAACGATGCCGTGACGCATTCTGCGCTTGCCAGAATCATTTGGGAGTTTAAGCCAGGGCACTATTCGCACTTATTCTGGAATATATCTCAGGATGGAGTTTTGTTGTCTCCAGGCTAACGCAGATTCTGGTAAGCCTCACCTTGGGCCTGACATAGTCTGTGTTGGCATTTGGACTGCAGGACCATATTTTGGGATATGTGCAGAATAAGGCCAAGCGCAGAAAGGACCCAGGCATCCACTGGTAAATGGAACATCTTCCAGTTTTTAGCTAGTTATAAATGTGCAACTGCGGCTGTGTTCACCTCCCACCATCTAATTCCTGCAAGAGCATCACCATCCGGACAGATGTTAAAGTGACCAAACTCTGAACAGAGTGACCTTCTGCCCTTGGCAAGAGAGAAGAAGGAGAGTTGACTTTTCTACCCCGCTTTTCCCACCCATTCATGGAGACTCAAAGAAGCAGACAAACCTTCTGTTCTTCACCCCACAACACACACCCTGCAAGGTAGGTGGGGCTATGAGAGCTCAGAGGAGAGCTGTAACTAGCCCAAGGTCAACCAGCTGGCTTCATGGAGGAAGAAGAAGAGTTGGCTTTTATACCCTGCTTCACTCACCCTTACGGGGACTCAAAGCAGCTGACAAACCTTCTGTTCTTCTCCCCACAACAGACACCCTGTGAGGTAAGTGGGGCTTTGAGAGCTCAGAAGAGAGCTGTGACTAGCCCAAGGTCACCCAGCTGGCTTCATGGAGGAAGATTTGGCTTTTATACCCTACTTCTCTCACCCTTCAGGGGGCTCAAAGCTGCTGACAAACTTTCTATTCTTCCCACAACAGACATCCTGTGAGGCAGGTGGGGCTGTGAGAGCTCAGAAAAAGAGCTGTGACTAGCCCAAGGTCACAAAGCTGGCTTTGTGGAGGAAGGCAGAATCAAACCCAGTGTTCCCAGATAAGAGTCTGGCACTCTATAAGACCAAACTGGGCTGTGGGAGGGGCCATTGAAACTGCCCTGCACGTGGCTACCTCGGCCCCTGCTCAATAAGCAAGGGCATTGTGGGTACATTATATATACAGGCCAAGTGGGGGCTTCCGAAAACGCCAAGTGGTCCGATGAGCCGCTGGGAATTCTGGGCCAGACCTGTCTGCCCTTAAAGATGTTCACCCAGATGGCTCTTCTGACATCTTGTTTCCATCTCCTCTTCTTGTCAGATCCCTCACCCGTTGCTTATAGCCGTCAAAGGCGACCAGCCACGGACCCAATAAAACCAGAAATAAAAATAAGTTTCCAAGCGAGTGACCGGATCTTGGGCGGTCTATTTCCACCGCAACATTCCCGGGGCAGGGAAAGGAGCAGCGAGGGGGAAATTAAGCAGCAACCGCCCCCCTGATTGTGTACCAGGGAAAAGAGAACATCTGATGGCAGTCCGATTAATCTTGGTGTGAGGCCTTGGCTGTGGTCACACCTAGGGTTTAATCCAGCTTCAGTCCACTTTCAGAGTGAGAGAATTAGGGACGTGAACCAATTTTTCTTTCTTGCATTCTATTTGTACGGAATCGAATGCAGGAGAATTCGTCTTCGTTCGGATAGATCCCCTTCAAATGTAGTAGGATCGGATTCGATACGAACTTCCATTACAAATTTGATATGTTTAATACAAATGGCCTACGTATCCCATACATATCCGATATGTATCCCCCTATGTATCTACTCTGAAAGTGTCACATCCGCCCCGAATCCACTTTGAATCTGCTCTCCATCCATTTTGAATCCACTTTGAATCCACTGTGACTGGCTCAGCTGCTTCCCCACCTCCCCAGGTTCATGGATGTTCCGAAGCATTCGGTTTGAATACGGATGTCAATTTTCAAATGTCTCAACGTTCAATTCGAATACAAACGTCTGAATTCAGATGAATTTGAATGCTGAGATAGATCATGTGTAAGGAAAATTACTGGCTGCTTTGCTGATGTGCTCTCTCGCTCTGAAAGTGGACCGAAGCCGGATTAAAATCTAGGGCTGTGGTCACACAAGGTTCCATCCAGCTTCACTTTCAGAGCGGGAGAACAAATACATCAGCAAAGCGAGAAGCTGCTTTCTTTCACTGTTTAATATCTCAGAAAATTCACCTTTGGGATAGATCACGCGGAAAGAAAACTACCGGTCACTTTGCTGATGGGTTCTCTCGCTCCGAAAGTGGGCTGAAGGTGTGCCGAACCCTAGGTGTGACCACAAGCACTCTGAAAGTGGACTGAAGCTGGATTAAACCTTAGGTGTCACCACGGCGAACTTGAAAGCACAGCTTCAAAGAGCAAAGCTCAATCCCTCTGCTCTTTTCGGGGCAGGCCCAGGGGCGGGCATCAGAGGGGAGACACGGTGGGTCAGGGGCTCCAACACCCCAAGATCCAACCATTTGTTGTTTATTATCCACCCTTTAAACTTTGAGTGTGCAAAATGAGAAACACATCAGTCCAGAGAGGAGCATTGGGTTGCGCGCATGCCACCTAAAAGCTTTTAAGAGCGGAGTCCAAGATTACGGGCGTGTGCCATTGCCCGAGTGGGCGAAGAGTAGCCCCTCTCGCTTTGGAGCTAGTGATGGATGGGCAGATGCAGTGGAGGAAACAGCATCTCACTTTGCTGATGTATTTATTCTCTCGCTCTGAAAAGTGGACCGAAGCTGGATTAGACCTTAGGTTCTGACCACAGCCACTCTGAAAGCGGACTGAAACTAGATTTAAAGCTTAGGTACGACCACATATCGCAAGACGGTTTGAGATGCTTGGAACTGAGTCCGTTCCACCCACTAGGAATTGTTTCCTTAGGGAGACCTTAGAAGCAAGTCACTTCCTCTTTTTGGCCGCCCATTTCTGATTACAGAAATGATTTAACATTTGACGCACACAAGAGTTTCTCGTAACCTAATCAACAGGTAACGATTACCTGTAGCTCCATACGACGCATACCTTGCATGTCACATTAAAAAGGCCATCTCTCCGGACAAGGCTGGCAGCCCACAATTCTCCTGGTAGAGCTTTCCCCTTGCACACGCAGGCGGGTACACAGACACACGCAGGCCCACCAGCCAGGATCCCTGCCGGAATCCAGATGTATAAAATCAATAATTTAGGCAACTAGGGATGTGCACGAATATTTGAAACATTCACCATTTGTATTAAGTCATATGAATTCGGACATTTGAACACAAATCCAGTGTTACGACCTTCATACATTAACATCCGTACAAATACAGATGTTTTGAAACACTTGTACAAATAGCTCATACATTAGTTAAACCTGGGATACATATTGGATATGTGTTGATATGTATGAATTCCTATAGGATATTGGTTATGTATCGATATGTATGCATTCCTATAGGATATTGGTTATGTATCGATATGTATGCATTCCTATAGGATATTGGATATGTACTGAAATGTATGCATTTGTATAGGATACTTGATATGTATTGATATGTATGCATTCCTATAGGATACTTGATATGTACTGAAATGTATGCATTTGTATAGGATATTGATATGTATTGATATGTATGCATTCCTATAGGATATTGGTTATGTATCGATATGTATGCATTCGTATAGGATACTTGATATGTATTGATATGTATGCATTTGTATAGGATATTGATATGTATTGATATGTATGCATTCCTATAGGATATTGGTTATGTATCGATATGTATGCATTCGTATAGGATACTTGATATGTATTGATATGTATGCATTTGTATAGGATATTGATATGTATTGATATGTATGCATTCCTATAGGATATTGGATACATATTGATATGTATGCATTCCTATAGGATATTGGATACGTATTGATATGTATGCATTCCTATAGGATATTGGATACGTATTGATATGTATGCATTCATATAGGATATGTATCCGATACGTATGTGTTCATATAGGATACATATCCAGGATACTTATGTATTTCTAATGGATATTCCTACGAATCTGTATGAATCCATTCATATCAAATAGAATCCCACCATATTCAAAGGGGATCTATTCGAACTAGAGGCGTGCATGAATCTAATTTTTGACATTTGATTCATAACGAATCGAATATTCAAAAATGCAAATTCGTACCAATAAAGAAAAATGAATGTCTGGACATTCAAACTGATACGAAAACATTCATATCTATATGTTTGAATATTCGACACATATCCAATGAAACAAATCCATACGCACCTGTGCTCATCCCGTATGCATCCCATACGTACCCGTACCAATACTAAAGTACAAACGTTTGGACATTTAATTCGTCTATGAATGTCCGTATAAGAATTCGTACAAATAAAGATTGCAAATATTCGTGCACATCCCTATTTTGAACGAATACAAATTTTCTAATATTCGATTCATTGCGAACTAAATGCCCCCAAACCCATTCGATCAGCTCCCTATAGACAACAATAGATCATCCTAGATCTCCTCTCCATCCAGGTGGGGCTTCCATTCAGCTGATGGAAGGAAACCAATTGCACTTGGGTCTGCGCTCCGTGCGCGGCCGTTCCCGCAAGCTCAGCATTTCTAAGACATTGCAAGGCCGGCTGCAAGATCTAATTAGAAAGAGGAGCCTTTTATTAAGTGTTGTTATTAAAGCGCTCAGAAGTGATAACGCTGCCGAGAACTCTACGGTTTGCCCTGGATCCAATTCTGCGGCCCATCATCCCTGAAGCTGTGACAGGGGAGGGGGCAGGCCCTTGAAATCCCACATGACCCCAGCCCACCGACCCGGTTAGTAGAAAGGTCCTGGGACAAGGGAAGGAAGGAAGCTTAATTGTAGAGCCAGCTAAGCGGAAGATTCAGTGCGCCGGGGAATTTAGGGGAGAGAGCTATCCTTCCGCTGCACCTTCCCAATACATGTTCTTTGCAGCCACGGAGATCTTACGGTGGGAGACGGAGGGAGGTTTGGGCAGGCAGGTGCGGATGGAAAAAGCCCATGGCACACCAAGAGGAATCACTCAGTTCCTCTTGGCATAAAAATATAAGAGGAGTCCAGCTGGATCAGGCCGCAGCCCATCTATTCCAGCATTCCGTCTCACATAGTGGCCCACCATGGGCATCTCAAGCAGAAGACAAGGGGAAAACTTTCGCCCGCATTCAGCTCTCTGCAAATGGCCTTCACAGGCATCCCGCCTGGAGGCAATACCTAGGCATCCATCCATCCCAGCAGCCATTGATACCCTGCCCTTCACCGTGCCTCCATGAATGAAGCGGAGCCCTGCTGGATCGGGCCACAGCCCATCTCGTCCAGCATCCCATCTCACACAGAGGCCCACCAAGAAGTTCTGAGCAGCCCAAGGAGAAGACAAGGTCAAAACCATCTCCGGCTCTCAGTTCCTCGCAGATGGCCTTTGGAAGCTTCCTGCCTGTCTCTCCAATCTGGAGGCAGTTTCTGGGCGTCCATTCTAGTAGCCATTGATACACCTGTCCTCCATGAATAAAGAGGAGCCTTGCTGGATCAGGCCACAGCCCATCTAGTCCAGCATCCTCTCCTACACAGTGACCCACCTCTGCGGGCATCTCAAATGGAAGATGAAGGCAAAACACTCACCTGCTCTCAAATCCTGCACTTTTTTGCATTCGAATTTGAGTCAATTTAAATAGCTAATAGATTCGCTTCGATACAAATTTTAAAAATCCAGATTTTCAAAAATCCGATTCGAACCCAGATTATCTGGAACTGTGCATTCAAAAATCCAATTTGAATCTGAAAATACGAATACCAGGAACATTCACATCCGATTTTCGAATTCACACACATCCCACCTTCATCCCATTTTATTCCCATATTATAAGCACAAATACGTACGATATTCGTATGTGATATTTGCAGATCTATTCATTCAAATTATTCAAAAATCCAACACAGATGTTCAAATTTGGAGTTTTGAAAATCCAATTCGAACTCAAATGTTGATATTCGACGGATTAAATCGGATTTTTGAATTCTTGAACACCTGTGCGCTTCCTTACCTGAGCGGCCTTCTGTCTCTCTCTTCAACCTGGGCCTCTATTCTGGCAACCATTGGTGCCCCCTTTCTGGCCTTTCCTTGTGGTCCAGGCTCCCATGTGAAATGTTCCTGGGGGGCTGCAAGTCACACAAGGTGACACCCCCACTTTGGGCCAGGGCTATGGCAAGGGGGAAAGTTCTGCTGGGCTTCTCTCCTCAAAAACACCATGCCCAGAAAACACAGATGTTCGACGGCAGGAGACATTGGAACACATGTTGGGAGTCCCTTTTTAGGGGACAGAGATGCTCAGGGATGTAAGACGTTGCCTATTCCAGCTCCAAAACAGTCATCCTGCCCTTGCTCAGGGGCTCAGCACCACCCCAGCATCAGCTACAAGAAAGCACCAGAAACCCACTTTTCAACCCTTGGTTACACAGGCATTTCTCAGCCACCGAGCTACACACTGGGGCCCCTCCATGTGCAGCTTTCTTGGCAAGGATACAGGAGCTTTGCCATTCCCTTTTTCCAGGGAGAGGCTGGGGATCGAACCTAGGTGTGGCTTCGCTTTCCAGGGATGAGGCCCCTTCCAGGAGGGGAAGCAGAGACCCTCAACCGGCTAGATCCGAATCCCAGACCTGGGAAGGTCTCCATTTCACAAACCATCCCCATGTTTGGTTTCATCGAACGGCGAGTCTTCGGGGAAGCTTTTAATTGACGTTTCTATGGAAACAAACCTCTTACCCCCCCCCCCCCGCCTGTCCTTAAGTGTCGGGAGATCCTTGGTAAATATTCAGCCCATCCATTCTCCATCGAGCTGCCACGAGCGACTTTCCAAACTCCACAAATCCCACAGAACGCAGCGCTAAGTGGGACGCGCCCCAAACAAGGTGGATTTCCCTGCCCCTGATTGGGGCGTCCTGAACTCCAACAAAAGCGACTTATTCTCCTCCTCCCTCCCTCCTTTCTTTCTTCCTCTTTCCTCCCTTCTTCTCTTTCTTTTCTCCCTCCTTCTCCCTTCCTCGCCCTTCTCCCTTCTTCCCCTCCCCCTCCCTTTCTTCTCCTCCTTTCTTCTTCCTCTACTCCCCATCTCCTTCCTCCTCACTCCCTCCTTCCTTTTCCTACTCCTCCTCCCTTCTTCCCCTCCCCCTCCCTTCACTTCTTCCTCCCCCTCCTCTCTCCTTTCTTCCTCCTCCCTCCCCCCTTCTTCCCCTCCCCTCCCTTCTTCCTCCCTTTCCCTCCTCCTCCCTTCTTCCCCTCCCTTCCCTTCCTCCTCCTCCCTGTCTCCTTCTTCTTCCTCCTCTTCCCTCCCTTCTTCCTCCCTTTTCCTCCTCCCTTCTTCCCCTCCCCTCCTCTCCTTTCCCTTCTTCCTCCTCCCTCCTCCTCCTCCCTTCTTCCCCTTCCCTTCTTCCTCCTTTCTTCCTCCTCCTCCCTCCCTCCTCCCTCCCTTCACATTCTCCCTCCCTCCTCCTCCCTCCCCTTTCAGGCAGAGTGTGCCATAGCAGCCATGGGACTAACTAGGGTCCAGGGGTTCCTGGTTCAAGTCTCCAGTGGGCAGCAACCTCTCAGCCTCAAAGGGCTGCTGTGGGAGATAAAACAGAGGTGGGGGGGGGCAATGGTGTCTTTCACCCTGGACTCTCCAGAGAACAGATGGGATATAAATGCCAGGGATAAACACTATAAAACTGGGAGAACCAACTTTGCTGCTCCCCCCCCCCCCCGATAGCCAAGCCTCAGCCAGAAGGGGCGTGTGCACATTTGCAAACGTTTAAGATAAGGATGGCAGGGAAAAGGCAGAACGTAGCCTTCAGTTAAGAGGAACCAATTCTGCAGCGTCTTCTTCCATATAGCCCTGCCCGCGTATTAAGATCTCCAGGAGAATGCCTTCTTGTAGTTCCTCCTCTCTTAGGGGTGTGGAGGGTAGGGAAAAGCAGGCACCTTTATTGCGGTGGCCCCCTGACTCTGGAATAGCCTCCCTTTTGAGATTGGCCGGGCACTTGCATTACATGGTTGAAACATTCCTCTTCACTGAGGCTTTTGAAATTTAGCCCTCTCTGGGTGCTGCCCTGCCAAGGAGGGCGTAAAGGTGGGAAGAAAGGAGGGTTAAGATTTCAAATATGTTTAAACGATGTATATACTGCACTTTATTTTATTTTATTTCTCACTGTTGTGACTAGGGATGCGGAAGAATGTTCGAAACATTTGAAATTAAATCGATTCTGTTCACATGCGGACATTCAAATTCAAATTGAATGTCTATACATTAGTTTTTCAATGAATCTGAATGTTTTGAATCATTAGTATGAATTATTCAGACATTCGTATGTGTACCAATACGTATGCATTCCATACATAGCCATACGTATCCATATGCATTTGTATGGATACGTACAGGGCAAGAACGGGATGCATACGGGATAAAAACGGGATGCGTACAGAAGCGTACAGGTGCTTCGACATTTGTATTTTCAAATACAAATCGAATATTCGTACAAATAGATTGCATAAATCCTAAAATTGCATTTATGCATACCCCTAATTGTGACCCGCCTTGGGAGCTTTTGGTGAAGCATCCCTAAATAATAACTAAAGTCTGTTCCCAGTGAACCCGATTTGTTCCAGGAGGACACAGAATCGCTGCGTCCACACATGGCTCAAAATCTTACAAGGACATTTTTGCCCCAGCTCCGGCCACGGTCAACGGCACTGCTCCAAACCCATCTAGGCGGCCTGTTAACGAAGCCACACCGGCCTTGGCCAACCCATCGCAATGCCCTCCTGTTCTCCACCCAAGCAGGGACACAAAAGGTGAAAAGGTAGGCCTTTTATAACAAGCAGGATCCAGCCCCCAGGGCGAACAGAGAACAAGCTTTCCGATTCGCTTCACGAACAGACGCAGCAGCCTGGCTGATTTAAATATCCTCTTCGCCACCTTTGGTCCGACTGGAGATTAACATAATGCCGAAGGGACACCATCCATCACTTCTAAGGCCTTGGCTAGCAAAGCAAAAATGAAGATACAGGTCAAGTGTGCCAAGAAGGGAGGAAAGCTTGTGTGTTTGTGCAGTTTCATTCCAAAAAAAAAACACAGAACGCAGCAGGAGGATGAGAGGGAAAGAAAAAGAGAGAAACCCCAACCTTCCTCAAACCTGGGGCCTTTTCGTACTTAGCTCTGTAGTGGATCATGTACTAAGCCCGGTACACACCAGGTACAGGAGTATTCACACTGGCTGGGGAGAGAAGCATTCCCAAAGCATCCTTTACTGGCCAGAATTCATGCGGTCCACCTGTAGCCCGTACCAGCCCACACCACTGCTGCGAAAAGTGAAGTCCTGCCTCCTCGCTGCTGTAACTGGCCACTCAGGCGCCTTTGCAAGAAGGGCATGTTTGATCACAGGTTAACCCGTGATTGAACGCCCCTCGCGCAATTCCACAGCTGATCGCTAGTCACAGGCATGGGCGCATGTGATCGATCAGCAACAGCCACGCCACCGCACCTGCGCGGGCACCGGGTTCCCTGCCCACCAAATGCAGCGAACCGGCAATAGAGTGAGTGGTCGCGCCGCCGGTAAGTCTGGGGTACAGGTTGGGATGGGTGTGGAGCATGATTTCATGTCCCGCAACCCACCTGCATCCGCGCACAGCTTGAAGATGGGAACAGAAACCGGGAGGACATTTCTGCTAGCTCAGACACTTTGTAAGCTGCCCAATATTTGGTGGGAAGCAGAGGCTGATTTCTCACTCCGCCGTCCCCCTTTCGCTGACCTCCTGCTTTCCCAAGCACCAAGGAACGCCTGCCAAGAAGCAGCGCAAGGGCAGAAGGGTGAATGACCCAGAAGCTGCGAAGGAGCACTTGCGGAAGATCATCACGCGCCCTGCCAGCACCCCTGGCGACAGGCCCTTTGGCTGAGGTCCATTTCCTCCATTGCAGAACGCAAGGACTGAAGAGGGAAAGTATTTCTTTCACCCAGAAGGCCATCGGTCTATGGAATTTACTACCAGCAACCAGCCTGAACAGATTTCGGAAGAGGTTGGAGAAATTCAAAGAGGACAGGTGTATCATATGGCTACAAGAATGGATGCCCAGCTCCCACCATCAGGATGGAAAGGCAGGTGGCCTCCAAAGGCCATTTGCCTCTAAAGTCCCTTCAAGAGGAGGTGCTCCAACAGGGCTCCTCTTAGGTTCTTATGGACTAGATGGGCTGTGGCCTCATCCGGCAGGGCTCATCTTAAGTTCTTATGGACTAGATGGGCTGTGGCCTGATCCAGCAGGGCTCCTCTTAGGTTCTTATGGACTAGATGGGCTGTGGCCTGATCCAGCAGGGCCCCCCTTAGGTTCTTCTGGACTAGATGGGCTGTGGCCTCATCCTTCAGGGCTCCTCTTAGGTCCTTATGGACTAGATGAGCTGTAGCCACTTGTACACCTGTCCTCTGTGAATTAAGGGGAGTCCTTCTGGATGAGGACTATAGCAGCCAAACCATGTCAACATCTCCCAAGAACCCTGCAAAACTGCTCGGAGAAGCAGACGCCATCTCCACGGTATTTCAATCTTTCCTCCCTCCCGTTTTATTTGTTAAGTTCTCCAGCTAAGTGCTGTAGTTATTTTCTCCGCCAGGCTGCCTCTAAAGGGCAAGCTGGCATTCAACGCAGAACTGACAGTAAACATTACCATTTCGACCACCACCAAACCAAACAAACAAATGCAATTTTCCCCCTCTGGAGTACCGGCACATTCAGGCTCAATAACCCTGAAAATGAGAGCCATCAAACTGTTAAATTTGTCAATCTGTTAAAGCAACCCCAACTAGGAAGCTGGCCGTGCCATGGGTTTGCTCCTCTTTTGAAGTGCCTTCTGATTTTCTGTGCAATTGTTCTGCACAAGGAGCTTCCCAAACTCAGCCGGACGCACACACACACGCCGTCTCTGCTGCCATCACACGTTCGGTGGAGGAAAGCCACCCCTCTCTTCCGGAACTGCCCTGCAGTTTTATACCACCTGCCTGATTGAAGCTCTAGGCAACAACAGCATCCAGCCCAACTGGCAGACGGCTGCTAACTACCTGCTGCCAACGTGCCTGCTCTTTGGTGCCAGAGACTAGAGATGTGGATGAATGTTTGCACTATTCATTATTCATACGGATTCTTGCGAATTCACATGAATTCAGGCATTCGTATACAAATCGGTCTGGACGTTCATACTTTAGTATCCGTACGAATAGGAATGATTCAGGCACCCGAACAAATAGTTTAGACTAGGGGTGTGCACAAATATTCAACGGTATTCAAAATTAAACCAAATCTGCCTGAATTTCGACATCTGAATTCGAAGCAAATGTCCACAAATTTGAAGATTCGAGCGCATTTCAAATTTTGGATCTATTCGTTTGGATTATCCGGACATTTGCATGCATATACATTTGTACGGATCCTCACGGGATGAAAACAGGATGCATACAGGATATATTAGATACACATCCATACGCTTTGAATATCTGAATCAAATGCCGAAAACTGCATTTGTGCAGACCCTTACTACACAAAATGAGGAGCAGGTCCGGCTTCCTGATCCCTTGAAAGCGGCACCATTTGGTTGCCCCCGGAAAAACCCGTCTGCACGCGCAAGGGGTGAGAAAGTGGTGTGAAAGTGGGGAGGGCCCAGAACGCAAAGCGTGTAACCCCTTTACCCAGGCACGTCATGTGTGAATGGATGGCTTTCCTTATCCCATTCAAGGTTTTAAATTAACTGTGTTATTTTAAGTGGGGTTATTTCTCCCCTTTTATTCCTGGTTAATAGTTATTTTCAAAAATTACTTTGCAACTTGTACGGGAAGCAGAACAAAATCAATGTAAATAGATAAATATATACTGTTAACCTCCAAATTAAAGAGGAGGGTGGTATTTTAATCTTTAATTAACCAATTAAGGATTAAAAATGAACCAGTTGTGGTGAAGAGAGGAGGATCTGAATCCCTTATTATATTTGGGGGAGGAAACCTTAAAATTAGGGCAACGTGCTACAGGTTTTGAAAAGCAAATGAAAAAACTAGGGATGTGCACGAATCTTCGAAATACTCGTTATTCCTGTGAATTTGTAAATTCGTATACAAACTGAATGTCCAGACATTCAAATTTCCGATTTAAACGAATACAAATAGTGTTAAGTTATTCGACTGGACATGGCTCAGTGGTTAATCAACCGCCTGGCAAGCTGAGGGTTGTGGGTTCACCCCCCAGCCTCTCCCTGAAAGGTGGTCACGGGCAACAACATCTGCATCTGCCAAGAAAATTGCAAGAAGGTATCCACGCCGCGCCTGTAGCTCAGCAGCAGAGCAACCGTCTGGGAAGCAGGAAGTTGCCAGTTTGATCTCCAGCATCTCCCAGGAAGGAGATCATGGCAAACCACTTCTGGATGAGCTAAGAAAACTGCCCAGAGGTGACAACAGAGTGACCACAGCTCAGTAGCGAAGCAGAGGGTTGCAAGTCCGACCCTTGGCATCTTCCCAGAAAAAAAGTCATGGCAATCCAGTTCTGAATGTGCCAAGAAAACTGTGTGGATGTGGGTGAGACCAGCAATTGATTCCAATTCAGTGGCACCAAACCAGAGGTGCAAGAACCATTTATCAGTAGCGCATGGTTCACAGAAACACTCTCGATTTCTTGGTCACTTGTTTTATTTTAAAAAATACTAAGGAGGAAAATCTGGAATTACTTAAAAAATAAAAAAAACGGAGCGCAGTCAGAGAGGGGGAAAGAGAAAGGCATATACAGAAGCGAAGTGCAGGAAGGGAGGAAGGAAGGAAGCTGCGTCCGCTTTGGACAAACACAGGTAGGAAGCCGGAGAATGAAAAATACCCAACCCTGGAGGCACAAGAGAAATGAAAACAGAGACACGGCTATTTACACATTGCATTAAAAAAAGAAAGAAAAGACAGAGGAATCGCGGCTACAAAAGTGGCGTGTATAATACTGTACTGAAATACAAATGTCTCTTACAGTGGCAACAAAAGATTTATCCACAGAATGTAATTAGTACCCTCTTAAAACAGTCCAAGAGGAAAACAGATCCCGTTCTGTTTGGTTTTCCTGTTGCGCAAGGTGTAATTTTCTTTTTCGTTTTCAAAAAAGGCAGCGGCTGGTGCTTTTATTTTTATTTTTTGCACTTCTCGACAGGTTTGAAAAATCATGACAATTTGGCAAAGAAAGGCGGATGGAAAAGTTTAATTCTTCAAGAAACATCACGCCAGGGTCTTTCAAAAGGGGGGGGGGAGGAATTTGAACGTATCACTTAAGCATGGTGTGTGCTGCAGAAGGGCAGGAAATATCACCACAACCACGTAAAGAAGGGAGGGAAGCATGAATGTTTGGCTTTTCTTCGCACCTGCTTTTTTTTGGGGGGGGGGGTTCTTTTTAAAGGCCCATAAAGGGCTGGCTTTTCTGCCCCACTTTTCTCACCCATTTAAGGGGACTCAAAGCAGCTGACAAACTTTCTGTTCTTCTCCCCACAACAGACAACCAGTGAGGTGGGTGGGGCTGCGAGAGCTCAGAAGGGAGTTGTGACCTAGCTGGCTTCATGTAGGAAGGCATGATGGAGTCCCTGTGGGCAAGTGGGCATGAACGCAAACAGAGGTGATGGAAGGTCAGGGAACTAAGCCAATGGAGAGCAAGGCAACGGTGACTAAAGGTGATGGAAGGCACAGCCATGTCCCTTGCAGTAGCGAGGGCCACAGCACCTGGAACTGACGGACATTCAGGTCGTTGCAAAGTGAAGCACGGCACTTGTTTTGCAAAGAAGGCCTCAGTTACATCCTCCGGATTCACAAATCTTCTTCAGGGCCGCGGTTGGTTGCGCGTGAGCTGGCTTTTCTAACCTGCTTTCCTCACCCATTTAAGGGGACTCAAACCTGCTGACAAACCTTCCGTTCTTCTTCCCACAACAGACACCCTGTGTGGTACGTGAGGCTGTGAGAGTTCAGAGGAGAGCTGTGACTCGCCCGAGGTCATCCAGCTGCCTTCGTGGAGGAGGGCGGAATCAAACCCGGTATTCCCAGATAAGAGTCCGGGCTCCCTGACCACGAGACCAAACTGGCTCACAGTTTTGTCGAACCTCCGGCGGTTGCAGTGGTGGTGTGACACAATTCCGTCTGCGTGACTAAAAGGAAAGGAACCTGTTGCGCAGACCGGCCTGACAAAGCTGTATCTCCCGAAGTCCTTTCTCCTTGAGCCGCTGGTCCGCCAGGCGCAGAAAATTAATTTTTGAAGAAAGGGGACGCTCAGTCGTATTGGTCTCTCTGCAATACACTTGGCACTCTGCCGTTCTAACATGAAAGCCAGAGGAAACCACAGGGTGAAGCGGGCGGGCGGGCGGGCGATGGCCTCGCCAGAAGGAGCCCTCTTTCCCATCGACCTTCTTGTCTTCTTCAGAAAAGAAAGAAATGCCAGGGAGGACAAGAACTGGGCTAGCGCTTCCTCAATCCAGGAGCCTCCCTCGTGTTGCTTTAAGGGGAAAAGAACCATGTTCCTGACAACTCAAAAAGGCCATTTTTAAAAATAAAAAATAAAATAAAATAAAGGGCCCGCAAAAGCAGCCGGAGTTTCATGTTTACTTTCACGTCAATGCATTGTTTGTTCTAAGCAAACACACCCACAGCCTCCACTTTGGGGTTTGGCAGGTGACTGAAGCCTGTGAGACCGGAGGAAAAGGGATATTTTGCCAAACCGCAGGCGGTTGCAGCGCTGGTGGGACGCAGCGCTGGCTGTGCAACCAAAGCCCCATGGCTGTCTGCCTCTTCTTCAGCTCTGATGGTTCCAAATGTCGATGCGTGGCATCTTGGGGGCGGAAAGGCAGAAAACGGCTGTGGGAAGTCATGCACAAGGGAGACGGTGCTATGAGAAAACACTGTCTTGTGGGTGAAAAAGGAGAGAGAGCAGAGAAGGTGAAAGTATCCTTCCAGGGAAGAGGACCGAGCAACTGTGTCTACAGGCCCAGCACTGGACATAATGACCAGTCCAGAATAAAATATGGGAAGGAAGGAAGGAAGGAAGGAAGGAAGGAAGGAAGGAAGGAAGGAAGGAAGGAAGGAAGGAAGGAAGGAAGGAAGGAAGGAAGGAAGGAAGGAAGGAAGGAGACCTAGGGAGGGAGGGAGGAAGGAAGGAAGGAAAGAGACAGAAAGAGAAGGGAGGGAGGGAGGAAGGAAGGAAGGAGACAGAGAGAGAAGGAAGGAAGGAAGGAAGGAAGGAAGAAAGGAAACGAGAGAGGGAAGGAAGGAAGGAAGGAAGGAATGGATGGATGGGAAGAAGGAAAGAATGGAAGGAGACTGTGAAGAAGGAAGGAATGAGAGAGTAAAGGATGGAAGGAAGGAAAGAAGAAAAGCAAGGAAGGAAGTAGGAGAGAATAACGCAGCCTCACTGCTGTAAGGTTATTTAAGTCTCCCAAGAGGCAATTCAACAGATAGGGTTTTTTTGGGCTGACGAGAGGCAGAGGGGAAACCAAGTCAGAAAGAGAACACAGGAGGGAAAGCATTTTCCAGAAAGCCTCTGCTTTCAGGGCCTTCAGTGAACTGCTGGGCGTGGTCATACCTAATGGTACGGCAAGAAAACCATCCTGGGCAGTAGGTTCCGGGTGTCATTAAGGGCAACAGAAAGGGGGATGGGGAAAGACCCAGACTGCACAAGTTCTCTGGTGAAAACCCCACTGAAACAGACACGGATCTGCTTTCCACACAGTTCCTGGTTACTTCAGTGCAGTCTGCTGTGTGGAAACACTACAGGAAACTGTACCCTGCTGCGAACGTTCTCTGGGTGTCTGCGCTTCCCTTCTCCCTCCAGGAGCTCCAAAATGTCTTGGAAGAGCCCCAGCCAGTGCCTCCCCCACCCCCACGTGGTCCAAGCCCCACAGAAGCACAGCCTGCTTTGGCAACTTCGTGGCCTGCTCTAGCGGCGGCTCTGGGACTCCTGCTACCTCTGGACAATGTCGCTGATTTCCTTCACAGCACTGAGCAGCTTGCTAAAGTCTTGCGTGGCGGCATGGCCACCACCGGCCGTGGCAGGGCAGATCTGAAGCTCGCGCAGGTTGTTCTCCAACTTGTTGATGGCCTCCCGGAAGGCAAACTTGTTCCTCATCTGCTGGATGGAGTCCACGTAGCTGACACAGAACGTGTAGAGGTTCTTCCCCGCCTCCAGGACAGCGCTGTGGCTGGCCATCTGCTCGGAGTTCCTGCTGATGGCAGTGCGCAGGGCTTCCGAGCACTCCAGGACCATGCCTTTGGTGACCGTCCCACTGGCGATCTTCTCCGGAGGCTGCCGGGTCTTCCGTAGGGAAACCCGGGTGGAAATGAGGGGAATGAAGGCTGTGGAAGCCGTCTGGTCTGTGCCTGGGGTGGAGGCGGTAGCAGGGGTAGGGAAAGAAGAGGTGGCGGAGGGGGACATCAACATTTTGGTGGAGGATGCGGGCTTTGGTACAGAAGCAATCACTGTTTTTTTTGTCCCCTCGGCCAAGAGGTTCGACCTGGGGACCTCAGTGTTCACAGAGTCTACTATTGGAGCCGGCTGTCTGCCCTTCCCCACAGGGGCTTCAGGCCCTTCGTGGGGTGGGCTCAGGCCCCCTTTGCTGCTTTTGCTGGCAGAGGCTGCAGACAGCGGCAGGGGCGGGGCTGGCTTCAACTTGGAGAGCTTCCCCTTGTCCTTATCCGAAGGCTGTTTCATCCTTCTCAGGCGTGGCTCTTCAGCCAGAACTTTGCTGGCGCCCATAAAAAGGCTAGCTTTGGCAGACAGGCACTGCTCTGGCACCGGCCCAGCTCCTAAGGCACTGGATTTCACAGCTTCCTCTTTGTGGGACAGGCCAGCCGCGGGAGGGATAGGTGGCTGCCGGCGGATAAGCTTTGGCGTTAGGGTGGGTGGGCTAGAACCAGGGCTCGATTCTGGGTCTCTGAGCCCATCTTCAGAGGCATCTTCATTGTTTTTAAGTAACCGCGGAGGCGGCGTCACTGTACCCCGGATCACCACTTCCGCTTTTGCCTCACTGGTCCGTTTCCGAGGCAGGGCCGGCTTTTCGCTTTTGTGCCCACCAAAGGTGGACGAATCAAACTGTCGCCCGGTGGACTGTAGATTCCGTGGCAGAGTCACGGACTTCCATTCTGTGTCCTTGGCCCCATGGGGCATGCAAGAGGCTGAGCACGACCGGAGGAAACGCTTGCTGGAATTCAGGACGCTCTCCTCTTCGTTGGGCCCCGGCCGGCTATTGGTCAAGGGAGCAGATTTCTTCCGGAGGTTTGGGGAACGGATCCCTGTGTTCCCAGCCACGGTTCCGTTGGTGACTCCAGTCTCATTGCTGGGGCTTTGGAACCTAGAACGGTCCTCGGCATCTGGCAGGGGTGCAATTAAGGCTATGTTGCTGCCTTCTCGGTTCTCTTCTTCACCCACTCCCTTGCGGTCCGGGTGACCATCCACTTCTCGGAAGGAGCTGCTCCGTTTTGGAGGGGTTGGGGCCATTTTCTTCTTCTTCTTGATGAGGGCACTAAAGAGGTTGGTCTTTTTGTCCTTCGGGAACAAGCGGTCATCTTCATTCAAAGCGCTGTCTGCAGCGACCCTCTCCTTCCGTGGAAGCAAGGGAGAGACAGCCAGTTCATGCTCGGTAGACTCTGCAGGGCAAGAAGGCAAAAGGAGAGGAGGAATTAGACCGGATTTTGTTTCAACAGGACACCAATGCACTCACCTTCTGGCTTCCCCAACCCTCCGGATTGGAGACTGCTTTGAAATCCAGCGCACATATCTCATCTTGTTCATGCATGCTGTAACAATGAGGCTTGGTATTTATTTAGCTCTCATCCTAAATGTTCTGCGCGCTCCATAAAAATGATGATGTTAACCCTCAGAAGGTATACTGGCACAATTATCCCTGTTCTGCTGATTAAAGAGTTTGCGGAAGGAGGCAGATGAAGCTAAGAAAGAGCAGCTTATCTAAGGACACCACGTGGCTTGACTTGGGAGCTCATTCTGTTAAGCACAGCTTCAACAGATTTATGAACATAAGCTGTGAGGAAGGCCACAGGCTTATGGAAGCTTCCAGAAGGGGCCAGAGCAATTCAAGGAGGAGGAGGAACCCAGTGATGAACAAATGGAAGATGCTCAGATTCTATCAGAAGAGGCAACAACAGTTTTAAGAAACTTGGATAGTTTTAAGAAAGGATTAGATACATTTATGGAGGACAGGTGAATCAGTGGCTACTGGAATGGATACCTAGCTACCATCTCCTGGTTGGAGAGAAAGGCAGGAGGCCTCTAAAGGGCATCTGCTGGGATCTGAGAGCAGGTGTAGGTGGCTCCAATGCCCAGAAGCAATTGGTGGGCCACTGTGTGGGAGAGGATGTTGGACTAGATGGGCTGTGGCCTGATCCACCAGGGCTCCTCTGAGGTTCTTATGGATTAGATGGGCTGTGGCCTGATCCAGCAGGGCTTTTACTCTGCTCTTATTTAGGTGCTGCACCTGAGCCTCCAAAGCTACTAGGAAGAGACAAGAGAAAAGTTCATAAACAAAAGTAGGGGTGGAGTTGAGCTTAGTTTTTGTGTTTTGGATATTGGTCCTATAGTAACCCACCCTGTGAGCTTAGGGTAGCCAACAGGATAGAAATAAAGAAATGAATCCCTCACTCGAAGCCTAACAACCAGCCTACACAAAAGCCATTGTGTGGCCCCTGTCAGGACCAACATTCTGATTGTGAAAGGGCTGGAGGCCATGGGAAAACCAAGCCGGTGCCTTTCCCAACATCACAGGCATTTTCATTCATTTTGGCTGCCATTACATGTCATCAGAATCCGCTCTAAAACGGATGCTGCTCTCCGCCTGCATGTGGCTGATGGAAAGGCTGCTTAATTTCACGGTAGATTTTTTTGTAAATAACCTTCTGGCGCCCTGCATTGAAATTATATTTGGTACCTGCCAAAAGCAATATTCTTCACCATCCATGGAATAAGCACCCAAGACAATGGGGGACAGGGATATTCTGATCAGCCATCACAGGCAGTTCAAGAGAGGGCGGCCTCTGTGTGATGGAAATAAAGTCACCCTTATCCAGGGACCGCAAAGGAAAGACAGGAAACAATGTGTAGGATACACAAAATGTCCTTCCTTCTTTCCTCCCTCCCTCCCGTGGTTAGGGAGCCGGACTCTTATCTGGGAATACTGGGTTTGATTCCACCCTCCTCCATAAAAGTCAGCTGGGTGACCTTGGACTAGTCACAACTCTCTTCTCAGCTCTCACAGCCCCACCTGCCTCACAGGGTGTCTGTTGTGGGGAGAAGAACAGAAGGTTTGTCAGCTGCTTTGAGTGCCCTTAAATGGGTGAGAAAAGCCGGGTAGAAAAGCCAACTCTTCTTCTTCCTCCTCCCTCCCTTCCTTTTAAACCTCTCTAAAATATACATCGGAAACATCAACAAGCAATCATTCATTTTTTTAATGCTGCCTTTTAAGCAATAGTTAAGTCTGCCAAGCCAAACACCTTCCTTTCTTGGAGAATATCCCAGAATAAGGCTTAAATAAGGACATCTACCTTTTTTCTACTTTTGAACTGAACACCACCACCACCACCCCCAACCATAGCCACTCTGAGAACGGGAGAATGATCTCCTGCCTCCCAACACTGATTTGAAAGCCAGTTCAGAGTGATAACACAAAATCATGGATAAAGAGAAGATAGACCAACAGTACTTTGGGACCCTAACAGTGTTTCTCCTTATTGGCTTCACAGCACTGACTCAGAAGACAGTTCAGAGTGATGGCATGAAACCACAGACAAGGAGAAGACAGCCCAACAGTTCTTTAGGACCCTGTTTCTCCTTCTTGGCTCACATTTGCCTCCTGATTCCTTTATGGCCTGCCTGACAGTCAACCCTGAAGCATACCACAATCTTCTGGACCTTTTGCTGTTGCTGCCTCCAAGCTCTCATTGACGTCTTTGGATTCAGCGGCCTTTCTCGATGTTCTTGTTTTCGTGGGCAGTTCCGGAGCCTGAAGCAAGGTGTTCATCACGCTCCTCACCCCTTTCTTCCCCAGCTCTTTTTCTACCTCTGGAATGGAGAAGATGATTTACACACATACAAAATAAATACACTGCAACACCAGGCAATTAGCATGTTACCATTCTAGGACTAGGTATCCCATAAGCTACAGCAGCTCACATGACCAATAGTTAGAGACTATCAGAATAGCTAGAGCGGCCCAAGCAAATCACTGCTGTTTGCGCTACAGATATTTATCTAAACAAGAACAGTGGAGAAATTCAGAGCTTGATCAATTTCTAACCAATTTCCAAGGGTCTCTGCATTGGATTTCTATTAACTCGGCTTTCTCTGTACCATTTTCCTTACTACACATTTTACTTATCAATATTATGGAACCAGTAATCGAGGTTGGAGGTCCCCTGTCCTAACTTTTTGGAGAACAAAATAAAAGAAGAGGAGGAGGAGAGGAAAGAAAGAGAAAGAAAGAAAGAAAGAAAGAAAGAAAGAAAGAAAGAAAGAAAGAAAGAAAGAAAGAAAGAAAGAAAGAAAGAAAGAAAGAAAGAAAGAAAGAAAGAAAGAAAGGAAACTGCAAAGGAAAAACAAATGTGTGGGATTTTGCAGATGAAGCAATCATGCAGAAAACAAAGCACTTATCTTGCCTCCCACAGAGCAAGAATTATCCATGATGGCACCTACCGTCAGAGATGCTGGATTCCTGAAACATCGTTTCAAACGCTTGGTGGATTTCGGCAAACGAAGGCCTGTCAGAAGGGTTCCACTGCCAGCCTGGAAAGACAGTGATATGTTGATGCTTCGAGCGAGACTTTAAAGGCACGCATGAATGCCTGTGCGTGCATGCGCGCACGCACAATAGTGACCCATGTGGGCACTGCCCGTTTGCCAAATGGGGCGCAGGAAAACAGGACGGAGGCATCATGCCAAAAAAGGACAATAAAGCCCAGAGCTTTTGGAGGCACAAGCAGACCCAAGCAGGCCACAGGCAAGAGGTTTCCCACCCTTGCTGCTTTCAAAAGCACATCTGTCCCCAGGACTTCCTTACATGCTCTCATGTCGTAGACTTTTTCCGGGCATCCCTCAGGACGTTCCATGCGGTAATCCTTCTCCAGGAGCTCATAGACCTGTGAGAGGTCAATGCCCGGGTAAGGTGACATGCCGTAAGTAGCAATCTCCCAGAGTAGGACACCGAAAGCTGCAGAGAAGAAAAAGCGGCTCTGAAACCGGGGTTTCCCAAACGCCCTACCACAATGGCCAACTCCCCATTCTGGTCTTCACCAGAGGTCCACCCTCCCAAATTTTAATTGAAATACATTTAACTTGTATGGAAGGCAGCAGATTTCCCAGCAGGATTCGACTTCAAAAGTTGAGACAGGAGTTCCCCATGATCTTCTTTAAATAACCTAAGGATCAGACCGGGGGCTCTTGGGATACACAAGTCTGATGCCACTGTAGCCAATGACTTGCTTATGGGAGTCCCCGATTAGGACAAGCTTTGCTCCCAGTCTTCCAGCATCTGGCCCTGAGAGGAAACTGCCTTTTAAATACAAGAGGTAGCCAGGCAACCATCTGGGCCACTGACAGTGACCTGAATAAACTGATCCGATCCTTTGTTGAAACCATCCACGCAAATGCCAATCTGAGTCAAGGGCCCTGTGGAGGGCAGGCCCAGTCTGCCAATGGAGGACAAGGGCCTTGTGGAGGGGAGGCCCCGTCTGCCAATGGAAGTCAAGGGCCCTGTGGAGGGGAGGCCCCGTCTGCCAATGGAAGTCAAGGGCCCTGTGGAGGGGAGGCCTGGTCTACCAATGGAAGTCAAGGGCCCTGTGGAGGGGAGGCCCAGTCAACCAACAGAAGTGAAGATCCCTGTGGAGGCGAGTCCCACCCTAACAGGGCAAATCACATTATTGCAGGTCTCCAAGGCTGCATAAAAGAAGTCATGTTTACTGACTGCTTTCCCCAAGCCACGTATGCTATATAAACAATGTGGGTGCCTACATATGTAGATATTTATCCCCAGCCTCCCTCTTTCCACAGCCTCTGCTCCAAGATGCTCCCCTCCCTTTCTAACTGTGGCAGGGGAGTTCCCCTTCACTATTCACAGTCTTCGAAACAAGTGGATTCATTTCCTGAGGTGATGGATGCCCGAGCAAAGCGCTTTCTGGCCCTCCCTTGTTCTTGGGCATCTCGCATTCCATGCTCAAGGGCTGTGGAGACATTAAAGAGGAATAACAACCTCTTCATCAATCTAAATAAGGTTCCTGAGAGACGACAGGGCCGAATTAGCCTAATTTTCAATTTACTAGCTCGTCTCCAACCTGAGCGCCTCGAGTTCCTTCAAGTCCTGTTAAAGGCACAATTAAGGGACGTCACAGCAGATTAATTGCAGCAGCCTGTGTTGGTATGGTGGAGTTTCTCTGGATATCAGACAGTCTTCCTCTTCCATCTCACCAAGAACCCCATGTGGTGAGGTGGGTTTAGGGGTCTCTGGCCGCGTCCCCATGCACGTTTGGCACAGTTCCAAACATGGGATCGGCAAGGGGTGTCCCCATGCGTTTTGGATTTGGTCCACGGAAAGCAAACCAAATCCCCCCAAACCGTGCCAGACCAGGACCAAATTTGACACCCCAAAATACAAGTCTTGGCATGGTTTGGGCATCTGGCATGCATTGGTTAGCGAGCCAGGACCGCACATGGGGACGATTGTGGGCTATCCGGGGAGGAGATCGGTGCTCAGTTCATTAGAAGGTGGGGTGTGCTTGCCGTTCCTGCCCTGTGCGTTGGAGACTGCAGCCGCTGACAATTTAATATCCTGATTGCCAAGGCAGGCAGGATACTGGCTTAATTTCTGTGCATTTTCCACGGAAATATTTCCACCCCCGTTTCCCGATTGCCAAGGCAGGCTGGATAAAGGCTTGATTTTTGTCCCAATTCCAAAATTTTTCAAACCCCGTTTCCCCAATCGCCAAGGTGATCAAGAATTAAAGGCTCGATTTTCTCCCTTTTAAACTTGGTGGGCATTCTTGCGGTTCCCGGTGGAGTTGAGGTGCGCAATACTGCTCAAGCGCCTAACTGCCGCTAAATCTCATAGTGGCTTTCAGTCTTCTAACATTATGTATAGCTTTATTATTATGAAGTAAGCTTTATTTTAACTTTTTTGCCGTGCCTCCCAGCCCAATCCTGGCTTTCAGTGCTGTTAAGGAAGGGGGTGATGTGGCACAGGGCTGGGCTGATGTCAATCCGGCTTCCAATGAGGAGAGAGGGGGCGGAGAGGAGGGGGCGCTGTTCCCCTGTGCCAGGGTTTGGTATGGGTTGTGTGGGGATGCCTCCACCCATGGCCAACCAGCACCTAGCCCACGTTGCCAGGAATGGCATGGGAATGGGCTGTGAGCGATCTGAGACTCCCACCCTGCCCGCGCGAACCCAGTTGGTGCCCATACAGCACCAAATGGCTTGCATGGGGACGCGGCCTCTTCCCTTCTCTGAGGCAGCGGGAGATGGACATCAAACACAGCAAGGATAAGCATGGCTTCCCTTAAGCAAAAAGAACTGTGACTGGGATATCAGAAGAGGAGCATAGGTTCTGGATTGCCAGAGGGAATTGTCCAATGCAACTCTACTCTAATTTGGGTAGACCTCAACTGGAGTACTGTTTCCAGTTTTGGGCACTCAAGTTTTTTAAAAGTCATTAACCAACTGGAGCAAGTTCAAAGAAAGTATAACAAGATGCTAAAAGGACTGGAAACCAAGTCCTATGTTCGATCAACCTACAGAAGAGAAGACTGAGGGAGTATATGGTAGCTCTCTTCAGATATCTACTGGACAGAGAGCCTGTTCGGATTGGCCGTATTCTGGAACAGGTCTTAGGATAGGGGTCTGTTGTCCCCATGCTAATACTCTGGCAGACCTCACCTGGGGCATTCTGTAGCCTGCACTACCATGAGGACAGGATATCCCTATTCTGGGATATATTCCAAATAAAGCCAAGCGTGAACAGGCCCTATTCTTGCATCTCCTGAAGGGCAGAACAGGAACCAACAGGGTGAAACTTCAAGGACAGAGATGTCTAAGCTATGACATTTGAACTAACTTCCTAAGAGCACAGGCGATAAGTTGAGAATTGGTGGGACAGGTGACCTCAGAAAGTGTTAAGTTCTCCTTCACTGGAGGCCTTCAAGCCTAGAGGTTCATCAGCCATCTGTCCTGGATGGTCTAGTGAATCCTGTACTGAGTAGGAACTTGATTTGGAAGGCCTTCCAACTCTGCCTGAGGCAACCAGAGAGGGAGATTTGTGGCCTTGAGGCAGAAAACAGCCATGGGGATGAGGAATCTGTGACCCTTTATGAAACAATCCACCCATGATCCTTCACAACTGGCCAGGCTAATTCAGGAATGCAAGGAGGCTGGACATATGGCAAGAAGAAACAATAAGAAGTGGGCAGTGTCCACACTCGGCTGACTCCCAAGATATCAGGAAGGACCATCCCCAGATGACAGCGGGGGGGGGGGGTGAGGTGAAAAGGATGAAAAAGAACTTTCTTGGGGTCTCTAGGAAAGTATTCCTCCCTGAACTATAGCACAGGTCTTTGGTCTCCCTACAACTGCTAATTACTAGCTGGTTGTGTTTTGTTCTGTAATTCTAATGCTGTGATTGTGTGTTTTTAAATTGTATTCTGACTACCGTTTGGCTGACTGTAATATTTACATCTGAGCATCTATAATCTTGAGATGTTTCAGGCATGACACAAGGTCCCACGCAGTTAATTAGCCTTCTAAGTGGCGGCTAATGAAATGGAGCAAAGGAGCAGAACACCGGCTGCCCAGAAACACCGCGTCAATCTCAAGAATGCGGAGAGGAGGGAAAAACGCACAGCGCTCCAGTCAGCTCTTCAATGCTGAAATTATGTCCAAAGCAAGTCTACGTTTCCATATGTTCACGTTCATGTGCAAGCCTATTCCATCATGCTTTTCTGGGAATTCAGTATTTTAAAAACACACAAACACACAGGACCTTTTCTGTTCATGGTTCTGAAGATGTATCCCCAAGGGGATTATAAAGAGATAATTAAGGATGATTGGCTTTTCGGTGTTTGGTTGTGGTTGTTTTTAAGTACAGAATCAGAAACAGACTTTACTGACGAGTCATTGGTGAGCCAGTTTGGCCAAGTGGTTTGGTCAAATTGTGTGAGACAGGATGGGTTGTGGCCTGATCCAGCAGAGATCCTCTTATGTTCTTCTGAATTTTCATTCAGGGAACAACCAAGGTAGCCCGAGGGTCTATCCCAAAGATATCTGGAGTTGAAGGTGGGTCAACCTGTGAAGGACCGTTCCGCCCAGTTTGGTCTAGTGGTTAGGGAGCCAGACTCTTATCTGGGAATACTGAGTTTGATTCCACCCTCCTTCACGAAGCCAGCTGGGTGGCCTTGAGCTAGTCGCAGCTCCCTTTCTGAGCTGTCATAGCCCCACCAACCTTACGGGGTGTCTGCTGTGGGGCGAAGATCAGAAGGTTTGTCAGCCGCTCTGAGACCCCTTAAATGGGTGAGAAAATCAGTGTAGAAAAGCCAATGCTTCTTCTTCTGACCATACCAAATTTAATTGATTTTTAGAACCTCAGAACCTAAAGGGGAGCCCTGCTGAATTAGGCCACAGTCCATCTAGTCCAGCATCCTGTCCCTCACAGTGGTCCACCAGTTACTTCTGGGCATCCCAAGCAGAAGGCAAAGGAAGAACCTTCATCTGCTCTCAGTTCCCTGCAAATGGCCTTTAGAGGCATCCTGCCTGACCTGCCAACCTGGAGGTGGTACCTAGGCATCCACTCTAGATATGAGCATAAAAGGAACCCGGCTGGAACAAGCCGCAGTCCATCTAGTACAGCGTCCTGCTTCACACAGTGGCCCACCAGTTGCTTCTGGGCATCTCAAGCAGGAGACAAAGGCAAACCTTCACCTGCTCTCGAATCCCACCAAATGGCCCTTGGAAGCATCCTGTCTTTCTCTCCAACCTGGATGCAGTACCTAGGCATCCATTCTAGCAGCCATTGATGCACCTGTCCTGCATGAATTTGCCTAACCCTTTTCTTAAATCTATCTAGGTTGGGTTTTTGGTTATGTATTATCTTAAAGTTCATGTTTTGTTCTATGCTTTAACAGCCAAAGGTCATCATAAAAACTCAGTTTCTGCTTTTTAAAAACACACTTCCCCATGCCTCTTGACCTCATGCACGCATTTTTCTATGCACCTTATTTGAACTAACTGCAAATTGTGGAACAGTATCTAAACTATTCCTTTGCTCATAGAAAGTTTAACTGTCACCAACCCCTCTGCTGTTAGTCTCCAAGTGCTACTAATTACCTTGCTGAACTTTTCGAATTAGACTAACCCGTCTATTTCTCTGATAAAGTTTAAGTGTGTTTGTCCACACACACCCAAAAAAATGTGGACTGAATATTCTTGAGCATCCCAGGCCTGAAACTGACAAAGAGCTAGAAGAAGGAAGACGACACGAACTGCATTTTTTTAAGGACTCAAGCAGGAAGCCCTAAATAAATGTGAGATTCCTCCAGCATGCATACAGGTTTCTGCTACCAATTCAGCAACCTTTGAGTCTTTATCTCAGCCAGCCTTCGCGATTTCTTAACCTGAAGAGAAAGCTACTGTCATTTCCTGCAAGGAGGAATATCACATCATATTAGGTGAGAAACAACCCCTGGCCATTTCAGGCTAGCCATTTCCAGAGTTGTTGGGGGATTTTTTGTGGTTATTATTTTTTTTTTTTTTTTGCTGGAACTCTGTCCTCAAGCAAGCAGGGAATGAGGACAAAAAGGAAAAGGTGTTCTGGGAACTGAACGCCAAAGCTAGCTGCATTTGGCTGCGTTTGCAACGATGCATTTGAAATCCTCTGCTTTCACAGAAACAGGCCAACTCTCCATGGAGCCCAGGATAAGTCACAGAATAGTCGGTTGCTCGTGACACGTCCAGAATGCACATGTGCTGGATAATGGAGAAAAGCAGAGAGAGGGGACATTTCTGCCCTTCCTAGGACTAGTAAAAGCAGCCAGTGGAATACCAAGTAAGCCTGTTTGTGGGATCTTAAAAGGTGGAAGAGACCTTAAGCTGTCTCGAGTCCAACTACACCGTGTCCCTGACAGTTCAACAGCAGAAGAAAATGCAACTCCAACCTCTCTTGCATTCCCAGTTAAAGGGATTGGGAGACAGACAAAGCAAACCATTGCTGCGTTTGGATGGAGCTGGTGACATTCAAGATCAAGTGGTGAAGCCCTCCTGGTCATCCCACCACCCTCATTAGTGAGACTGGTGGGCACCCGGGTAAGGGCCTTTTCAGCGATAGCTCCCAAATTATGGAATAGCCTCCCTCTTGAGGTGCGTCATGCCCCTTCCTTACAGATATTTAGGAAGGCGGTAAAGACCCACCTCTTTACCCTGGCCTTTGGCTAAGATGAGATGATTATATTCTCTTCCTTCCCTAATCACAGGCACTACAAAAAAGATGAGAACTCATGGGAACAATAGGGAATGTACTGTTCTAAATTTACTGAACTTTTAAGTGTTTTTAATCTATATTTTATGTCTATATTGTTTTTAATTTACTTTTCATTTTTAATTGTGTATCTTGTGATTAATTGGCTGTTACCCGCCCAGAGACCTTAGGGTATGGGGCGGGATAGAAATGTAAACAAATAAATAAATAAATAAATTCAGTGGTCCTTGTTTCCAGGCTGCAGAAACTGGTTGCCAGGAGAGATGTGAGTGTGTGCATACTGGCAAATTCCCCTAGCTTGCACAGGTTCAGCACATTGGTTCAATAGTCTTTGCCGAAAACAGATACAGCGCCATCTAGTGCTGGCAAGGAACGCCTGCCAGGGCTTTTACTAAAAGTCCAAGTCCCTTTAACTTTTGCTTAGTTCAACTCCACACAGAACTGTGACAGCCACTGTGTATGTGGTGGCTGGATGTGTACAGGTGTGTGTGCTATGGATATGCACCACTATTTGAGATATTTGTTATTTGATTGAATTCAGCCGTATTCAGACATTCGAACTTGAAATGTTTTTAGTATTTGAACCATTACGAATGTTTTGAATTATTCGTATGAATAATTCGGGCATTCGTATATGTACGGATACATATGCATTCCATACGTATCTGTACGCATCTTATTTGTATCCGTACACATCCGGGACGAAAAAGGGACCCGTATGGGATAAAAACACGATGCGTACGAGATTTGTATCATCAAATACGTATTGAATATTCATACAAATAGATAGGAATGTATTCGAATCGGTTCGAATTTCAATGCATTCATTTTTTCTCTATTCGTACAAATTCAGATATTCGAATAATCGATTTGTGGACATCCCTAGTGTGCGCATGCACGGGGGGTGGGCAGGCAGCATGTATATGTTAGCACTGTACTGAACTCCTCCCCAGTCAACTTCAGTCCCTCCCCCAGCACGGCTGACCTTGCCTCCCTATTCACACTAAAGGCATCACAATGTGTGTTCTGGAGTGAGTAACCCCCGGTGTTTTCCCCAATTTTGCTGCACTTCCTGTACTGCCGGTGTCATCTTCCTGTTCCTTTTCAAGCTGGACGTACTGGACATTTACTCAATGGCTGTTGGTTGCACTGTGAGGCAGCTTTGACTCGGTTACCCAACCTAACCCGGATCGAGCACTTTAAAAGCCGCTGCCGCGCTCTTACCCCAGACGTCCGACTTGATGGAGAACTTGTTGTAAGCAAGGCTCTCTGGAGCTGTCCACTTGATGGGAAACTTGGCCCCAGCATGGGCGGTGTACGTGTCTCCAGTCATGAGACGGCTCAGTCCAAAGTCGGCTACCTTCACCAGGTGGTTTTCCCCTACGAGGCAGTTCCGGGCCGCAAGGTCCCTGGAGAGGCAGAGAAGGAACGCCGGAGATGAAATACAGGTTTTAAGCCCCCCCACAGAAGCTACGAAGCATCCCAAAATTGGTACCGCAGGTAACTGCATCCACAGCACTGAACACAGGTTGCATTTCAGCTGAGCATGCTCCCTTGGCTGCTGAGCAGTGGCAGAGGTTGGTTTGGGAATAGAAAAATCCTGGTCCCTAGGTAGAACAGGCAGCTGGGAGGACAATGAGCAAATAATGTCTGCTTTGGAAGGAAAAGCAAAATGGCAGGCCATTCGCCCTTAAGGGAAAAACTAGCGGGAAAGCAGTAGATTCTGCAACTTATTTACAAGCAGCCAAGAAGAAAGCCATGCAAAATTCAGGAGTACCACGCCCACAGAAGGGGCTGTAGCTCAGTCAGAGTAGAGACGCGCACGAATATTCATAGGCATTCAAAATCCAATTGAATGTGCCAAATTTTGACATTCAAACTTCAATTAAATGTCCCAAAATTCGAATTATCCCGACATTCATATGTGTACAGGTTCGTACACGATGCGAACTTGAAGATCCGCATCTTTCCCACACCCATACGTATTTTTACGGATCCGTACGGGATGAAAACTGGTTGCATACAGGATAGCTACGGGACGTGCACGGATGCCTACAGATGCAGGGAAGATGCGTACATGCACATGCGAATGTGGTCGACATTCATATGTGCAGGTCCAAATCAAAAATCCGAACAAATAGATTCGAATTTGGTAAATACGAATCGAATCTTGTTAAGATTCGAATTTAAAAGATTAGAATCGAATAGGATTTTCGGGTATTCAAAACACTTCTGTATCTCAGCCAAGAAAACTGCACAGTGGTGCCCACAGCATCTGGAAATGGCTGTAGCTCAGTGATAGAGCAAACTGCCTGGAAAGCAGAGGGTTGCTGGTTCAATTCCCAGCCTCTCCCCAGAAACCGCCGAGCTACAGAGCCTTTCAGACTCCATGGGTGTCTCTATGCAGTTTTCTTGGCAAAGATACAGCAGTGGTTTGTCATTGCCCACTTCCATGGTGAGGCTGGGGGTTGAACCGGTGACCGTCTGGTTCTTTCCAAGCAGTCTGGTCTACTGCTGAGCAACAGCCGCTGATCTGCCAGGTAAGTACTAGGGGTGTGCACAAATTTTTTTTTGACATTCTATTTGAATTGAATTGAATACCTGAAAATCTGATTCGATTCGAATCTTTTAAATTCGAATTCAACAAGATTCGATTCGGATTTACCAAATTTGAATCTATTTGTTTGAATTTGTTATTCAGGTCTGCACATACAAATGTCGACAACATTTCTATGTGCACGTACATATCCCGTAGTTATCCCGAATGCAACCCGTTTTCGTCCCGTACGGAGCCGTACAAATGCGTATAGATGCGGGAAAGATGTGGATCTTCAAGTACACGTTGTGTATGAACCCGTACGCATATGAATGCCTGGATAATTCAAATGAATAGAACCAAAATCCAAAACTCCATTTGAATGTTGACATTTGAATTTCGGGACATCTGATTCAAATTCAAATGTTGAAATTTGGCACATTCAATCGGATTTCAAATGCCTATGTACCTTTAAAAAAAACCCCAAACAATTCTTGCGTGAACCAAGAAACCAAACCTATTGGCAATGCTTGGCTGGTAGTTATTTTGCTTCCTTATTTATTTCTGAAAGGGGATTTGGGTGAGGACAGGAGAGCAAGAGACAGCAATAACCTGAAACAGCAATTTAAAGCGTTGGTTGCACAAGACGAGCTGAAGGAACCGTTTCTACACTATGTCATACTAAATTGGAAATTGATCCGACGACATAAGTTGCCCTTAAAAGTGATGGAGAGAGATGAACCTCTCTGCCTCTCTCTTTCCGGGCCTCGTGGTCTCTGAAGAAGGACCTGCGGAAGAAGCTGCGGGTTTCCTGCTGGGCGGGAGAGAGACGCCCTAAAAGGGCCCTTTCATTTGTTGCACGGCGCTCTGGCGCATCCATGCCGCCGCAGTGTCGCATCAAGAGAAGCACCTCATAATGGCCATGAAGTCCCCTCCACCCCCTGCAACTCCAGGTGGGGGAGTCGACCCCACGCATTGGGAAATAACTGAAGAGAAGGTGGATGCCAATGGTAAAGAGGGGAAGAGGAAGAGGAGGAAGAGAAGAAGGAAGAGAGGGGAAGAGGAAGAGGAAGAGAAGAAGGAAGAGGAAGAGGAAGAGAAGGAAGAGAGGGAAGAGGAAGAGGAGGAAGAGAAGAAGGAAGAGGAAGAGGAGGAAGAGAAGAAGGAAGAGGAAGAGGAGGAAGAGAAGAAGGAAGAGGAAGAGGAAGAGGAAGAGAAGGAAGACGAGGAAGAGGAGGAAGAGAGGGGAAGAGGAAGAGGAAGAGGAGGAAGAGAAGAAGGAAGAGGAAGAGGAGAAAGAAGAGGAAGAGGGGGAAGGGGAAGGGGAAGGGGAAGAAGAGAAGAAGGAAGAGGAAGAGGGGGGAAGGGGAAGGGGAAGGGGAGAAGAGGAGGAAGAGAAGAAAGAGAAGGAAGAAGGAAGAGGGAAGGGGAAGAGGAAGAGGAAGAGGAAGAGGAAGAAAAGAAGGAAGAGGAAGAGAAGAAGGAAGAGGGGGGAAGAGGGAGAGGAGAGGAGAGGAGGAGGGGAAGAGGAAGAGAGGAGGAGGAAGAGGAGGAGGGCAAGGGCAAGGCAAAGCAAGAGAAGAGAAGAGAAGCATTGTATTCTCTCTCTCTCTCTCTCTCTCTCTCTCTCTCATGACCTGGGACCTCTGGCTGCAGAAGTGAGAACAACATGACCAAAGGGGCGGAAGAAATGATGGAGAAGAAAACACTTCCAAATGGAAGTAGAAAACGAGCAAGCCAAAGGAAGCCCGTGTCACGGAAGGTGAAAACCCTGCATGGAGTAAATAAAGCTGGTCAAGACGTTCCTATCTCCAGGCCCAGAGCTGAACGAGAACTTGGGGAAATGATTCCTGTGCATCGCAGGACCAGAGGCACTTTCAGGGCAAACCGCTGCCAGTTTAACATAAGAATAATTATGTCCGCCACAGGCAAGAAAGCCGGCAGCTTCGTGCACCTAACTGGCCAAGAAAGGCCAAAAAGAAACAAACATATTTATATGTGTGTAGTTAGGAAGGAAGGAAGAGAGAGAGAATCAGTTTCATTTCTCAGCATCTCTACAGAAGAAAGTAACGGCAAACCTGTATCTGTGAAGCAAACTACAAACCCCAAGATCTCTCCCAAAGGAGGTTATGGCAAACCACTCCAGTATCTCTGCCATGAAAACTGCTTGGAGACGTCTATGGAGCCGCTGAGAACCAAACAACAACCACGGTCTCAGTACACTCGTCGACCTGCCACGTTAGTGCAGGAGTCTGGCCCCGCTGGGATGATTTAGCAAGCCAGGTGATTTGAAGCCAGGTTTCTGGACTTCAAAATGCGGTAAGTGAAGTGACGCACATTGCTACTGGTGGGAAGCAGCAAGGAGCTTCCATTCAGAGTCTAATATGTCCAGACCTTTCCAATGCGCGTGTCTATGGATCTGGAGGCTCACACGGAGAACACCGTGAGAAAGGATGGAGGTAGCCAGAGCTGCCCTTGGAGCAAAAGAGGACGTAAGTAAATGACAGATAGCTGCTCCCTCTTGCATGAATTTCCTACCAGCAAAAAGAAAAAAGGACTTGGCTCCTATCAAAACCCTAGAAAGAAGAACAGAAGAACAAATATAGAATATATTCCAGAAAGCAGAGGGGCAGGAGAGTCAGAGAGCAAGAAGGGGAAGTATTTTTTCATCCAGAGGGTCATCCATCTGTGGGATTTGCTGCCGGAAAAGCTTTAAGAAAGGGAGGACAGGCTGACAAAGCTTCTGTTCTTCTCCCCACAACACAACACCCTGGGAGGTGGGTGGGGCTGTGAGAGCTGAGGAGAGAGCTGTGACTAGCCCAAGGCCACCCAGCTGGCTTCGTGGGGGAGGGCGGAATCGAATCCAGTATTCAAGAGCAAGTGAAGGTTTTGCTTTTGTCTTCTGCGTGAGATACCTATGAGCAATTGGTGGGCCACTGCGTGGGACAGGATGTTGGTCTAGATGGGCTGTGGCCTGATCCGACAGGGATCCTCTTAGGTTCTTCTGAATTTTCATTCAGGTAGCAAGCAAGGCAGCCCTAAGGTCTATCCCAAAGATATCTGGAGTAGAAGGCGGGTGAACCCGTGAAGGAACGTTCCACCCAGTTTGGTCTAGGGCAGAGGTTCCCAAACTTTTTTCCCATAGACCACTTTCAAAATTTTACTGATTTCGGGGGACCCCCTGCTGCTACATTTCTACCATATTCCCAAAACTCGTCAAAAAATGTGAAGATTAGATATAAATTTGCACCGTGGCTGAGTTTCAACCCTAAATTCGGAGTGGTAAAAATATGCAAGTTTTTAACAGTCGCTGACCTTCTTAAAATAGTATCTGCCTACACTGATAGGTAAAGCCAAGCCAACATTTTTGTTCTGTACTATCGAAACCAGATAAATTTTCGTGGACCCCCACTTAAAATGTGTGAACCCCCATTTTTTTCAAGCCAACGCAGACCCCCATCGAGTCTCCCATGGACCCCTGGGGGTCCACCTGGACCACTCTGGGAATCACTGGTCTAGTGGTTAGGGAGCCGGACTCTTATCTAGGAATACCGGGTTTGATTCCGAACTCCTCCATGAAGCCAGCTGAGTGACCTTGGGCTAGTGACAGCTCTCTTCTGAGCTCCCACAGCCCCACCCACCTCAAAGGGTGTCTGTTGTGGGGAGAAGAACAGAAGGTTTGTCAGCTGCTTTGAGTCCCCTTCAGTGGGTGAGAAAAGTGGGACAGAAAAGCCAACTCTTCTTCTTCGTTCTTCAAGAGCCGCTCTCCATTCTATTTTGAGCTGAACACCCTGCCCTACTTTTCACTACACTATGTTGAGTGGGTCATTTTCTAGACTTTGACCGCAGGCACATCATAATGATGCTTTTTCAGGGGTCTGGAAGTGTCTTCATCAGTCTGAAAGGTTCTCTGAGTTGTTTCTTTGGGGAAGCACAAAAATGCAAACTGCGCCCCATTTCTAGGGATGGGCAAAAAACGTTGGTCAGCTTTGCAGTCTATACAAACTGCGAATGTTCACGACTTCGCATTTGAATAGAGTACCGGCTATATTCGAGGGCTGGCCTTCACAAGCGGAGCAAAAGCTTTTGTGCCTTTGTTGGAAGATTTGCTACATTCAAAGCAGCTGCTCAGTCACCTGCAGAGCAGATTCGGACCAGAAAATCTGAAGTGAATTTGTATCCTCGGATGTTCAAAGTGGCACCATTCGCATGAGTGCAAATTTCCATCCTGTTTGATTCAGCGCAAAACAAACAGGAAAAAAAAATCCATTTTTGACACTTCCCTGGAAATTAGGATTTCTTGAAATACGCTACTGCCTAACATCACCTAGGCAGTTTGTTCTAGTGGTTAAGGAGCCAGACTCATATCTGGGAATACGGGCTTTGATTCTGTACTCCTCCACGAAGCCAGCTGGGTGGCCTTGGGCTAGTCACAGCTCTCTTCTGAGCTCTCACAGCCCCACCTACCTCACAGGGTGTTCTGTTGACAAAAGGCTTGTCAGCAGCTTTGAGTCACCTTAAATGGGTGAGAAAAGCAGCATAGAAAAGCCAACTCTTCTCCTCCTTCTTCTATATTCCTGGGTAGTATCTGAAAAAAAACACCCTAAAGTGTCATAGTGTGCCTTCCATTCGGCAAGTCGGGGCCAAAATGACTCCGAAGCATGCCAGACCACAGGCAAACAATACTGAAAAGCTGATCAAATCTCCCACCAAGATCTCCTGTTATATCTGCTCAGAGGCCATTTCTACTAACAAAGAATGCAGAGCGCTAACCATAATTGCAGCATGCTTAAAGGTCAAAATCCTCCAGACAGCAAGACTCACAACGACGTTTAATAGAGAGCGAGGGGAACACATCATCTAGACAATAACAGGAAAAGAATCGCTAAAACACAAGATGACAAGGTGAGAGCAGGATGGGAGACGTGCTGAAAAGGAGGGGAAAGGAACAGAGAAGAAAGGAAAGTACTTTCTGAGAATCCTGTTAAGTGCAAGGCAGCTCTGTTTGGGAGAAAAGGGTGTCATTAACAGTGATCTGTCGGCTTCTGGGGGGAGGCTTCCAAGATGATGCATTTCACAAAGAGTGGTGAAGATTAGCCTGCAAGGTTTCATCAAAAGTTCTTATTGTAAAATCACAGGGGAGCCGGAAACATTGGCTCACCTTAGCCGGACCGGGTCATAAAAACCCAGAAGGAATAGAGAGGGGTCAGCAGGGGAGGGGTGTGCAAGAATGGTTTTTTGACATTCTATTTGAGTCGATCTGAATAACTGAAAATTCAATTCGATTCAAATTATTTAAATTCGAATTTAACAAAATTCGATTCGAATTAAGCAAATTCAAATCTATTCGTTCAAATGTTGGCAAGGTGCGACGAAGCCTGTATGCATCTTTCCGACATCAGTACACAGCTGTACACGTGCGTACACATGCATCTGCATCCCGTAGTTATTCCGTATGCAACCTGTTTTCATCCCGTATGGATCCATAGTAAAGCGTACGGATGTGGGAAAGGTGTGGATCTTCAAGTACGCATCAGGTACTAACCTGTACACATACGAATGACCGGAGAATTCGAACGAATAGTCCTGAAACTCGAGTCGAATTTTTAAATTCGAATTTTGGGACATTCTATTTGAATCTGAATGTCAAAATTCAGCATATTCAATTGAATTTCAAATGCCTACGAATATTTGAGCACTTCTCTGCAGCGGAGCAGATACGTTCACCCACACACCCGCCCGGCCCCGCTTCCAGAAAGAGGTCACAGAGCTGTGACAAGTAGGAACGCTGCATTAGCTGATCTTGAATCTGACAGCTTCACAAAGAATGTGCAAGAAGGTCTGGAAAAGACATCCACCCCTTCCTTTTTGCGATGCGCTATGGGGCCAGCACGGAGAAGCCCCTGGAAAATCAACTCCACAAGTCCTGATGCCTGTACGGAACCAGGGACACAGAGTGCAGCCATATCTGGTGTTTGGAATTGGTGGAGAAAGCAAGAAAGAGACTTTCTGCCCTCCAACCCCGTATGTGTGGAAGGCAACTGCATCTATCAGAGTAATGAGGGGGGACAGGGAAAATCGGGAGATAGTTTGGAAGACCTTTTGCATCAGAGAAGGATCTACGTAGTTACAATGCCACATGCGGCATGACCCCATGAGCAAGAGTATGCCATCTGCTAGGCCACACATGAAGGTACAGTACCCTTGGCAAGAGGAGAGTGAAATTCCCCTAGAAGTCCTGGCTCTTTCCAATAGATAGCATATGCGCATGAACATTTTTTTTAAAAAACCCATGGGAATCCATCTGCTCAACACATGAATGTCACCTCTGAAACGACGGAGAATTCAACCCATGCAGAATGTGCTCCAGCCCCTTTCTGAACCACTGCATAAAATCAAGGCGCTTTCCCTCCTGCAACCCTGAAGAAACCAACGCAGAGCTCATAAAACAAAAGACAGCCACAGATGGCACGAAGGCCGAGGTACGGCGAGCGACACATTTTAAAGTGGTGTTTGGCTGCCTAGCAAAACCCGGTTCCAGCAGGAAACGCTTGCCGGCGCTTTTCCTGCTAGCACCACCCGGTCCCAGCAGGAAACGCTTGCCGGCGCTTTTCCTGCTAGCACCACCCGGTCCCAGCAGGAAACGCTTGCCGGCGCTTTTCCTGCTAGCACCACCCGGTTCCAGCAGGAAACGCTTGCCGGCGCTTTTCCTGCTAGCACCACCCGGTTCCAGCAGGAAACGCTTGCCGGCGCTTTTCCTGCTAGCACCACCTGGTTCCAGCAGGAAACGCTTGCCGGCGCTTTTCCCTCTGATCTCCATATTGGCTTCACATTTGCAGTGGACTGATAAAGTCACAGCCCTGCTTTGACGAAGCAGTTCAGAAGGAAGCAGGATTGCACATCCTCAGGAAAAAAGGGTTGCGGGGACGACGATAAGTCCATGTTCTCCTTTACCTGTGGATGAAATTCTTCTTCTCCAGGTATTCCATAGCAGAAGAGATTTGAGTTGCCATATACAGCAGGACGACTGCATTCACCTCCTGCCTATTACAGTCCCGTAGGTAATCCAACAGGTTTCCATAGGTCATGAACTCGGTGATGATATAAAATGGAGGCTCCCGTGTGCAGACACCTGGGCAAAGATTAAGGCAAAAATGAGGAGATAAACTGTCCCTGTATACAGTACTTTCTTCTTTTTTAATTTTACTGATTTCTAGGGGTGTCCACAAATGCAATTTTCGAATTTGATTCATAACGAATTGAATATTAAAAAATTTGAATGGATCCAGATAACGAAAAACAAATGTCCGGACATTTGATTAGATACAAATAAATCCATATATATTTGTATGAATAAGTCAGACATTCATATCTCTATGGGTACATACATATCTCATACGTACCCGTATGCATCCCATATACACCCCATTTTCATCCCATATGGATGCATATAGATGCGTACGAGATGCTTACGGGTACGTACAAGATGCGTATGTACTCGTACAGAATATGAATGTCCGAATTATTTGTCCAAATAACTAGAGACATTTGTATTCGTTCAAACTCAGAAATCCGAGTGCCCGGACATTTATTCATATATGAATATCCGAATTCGTACAAATTCACACAAATAATTAAGATTTTGAATATTCGTGCAAACATCCCTACCGATTTCACTTTCTGCTTTTCCCAGAGAGCTGCAAAGAAATAAATGTTCCCCCAGGAAGTGATTAACATTGTCTAAGGCCTTTCAGATATTTAAATACAAGTATAAGGAAGAGAAAAAGAGTCGACCTTGTTCTTCCTTTTGCAAATTGCCAGCCTCTGCCACAGAAACGGAAACATCTCCCTGCAAATTCCTGTTCTGGTACACAGCTTATCTGCTTCTCAACATCAACTAGTGCCATGGAGGGCTTTAGTTTATTTATTTATTTATTTATTTATTTGTATTTCTATCCCGCCCTATACCCGAAGGTCTCAGGGCGGGTTACAGTATTATATTAATCTTAGACAGGTCCTTGCCCTCAGGCTTACAATCTAAAGATCTTACAATCTAGTTCATGCCATCCTGCTTGGTATTTCTGTCACTTACCCAGTAATTGCACCAAGTTTGGGTGCTTGATCTCCTTCATCACTGCCGCCTCTTTCAAGAATTCTTCTACCTCCATGGTGTCTTCCTACAAGGGGAGGGAGAAGAGGATGGTTTAAAACCCGAGAGAGTCAGCAAAGGCAGTGCATATTGGGAAAAGAGGAATATTTTGCTGCTTGGACTAAGAAATAGAACTGCTGGAAATTTAAGCCGTGGGATACTGAAGGCCTCTGATCACAGCTCCATATCTTCTCCGTAATCCGTGTCTTGCTAGCTGGTTTTTTTCTTTTTCCAAGAATATCACAGTTCCAAAGTTCTCAGCTAACCTCAAGAGTTCAGCAATGACGAGGAACTAAGTCACGAAGTTCTGGACCACCAATGGAGAATCCACCCAGGATTCCTAGTGTGTGGTGATGATGACCAGAAAACCAACGCACCCAAAGTCAGTAGATCCAAGTGCCCCAGGCTCACGAACTCCAGAACTAGACCCAGGATGCGTGCCATCCCTTGGGCCCAAGGAACGAGGTGCCTCTTGTGGCAATTTGCCGGGCTAACCAAGCAGGTAGGAAGGAAGCTATGCAGCTTAGGAGAAAAATCTAGTTTCAAGTGGTGGAAGGATCTAGCAAAGAGGAATGGGCAGGAAACAGGAAGCTCAAAAAGGAAGTGATGGGAAGAACCATTTCAAACGCTCTCCAAAGCATTCAAAATAGCCACAGGTCCCTAAGCTGGGGCCAGGTTTGTTTGATGAAACACACCCAGCAAACCTAGCCCCAGTACTTGGCATGCCCTCCGCTTACCTTCTTCTGCACCCTTGCAGTTTTCAGAGCCCCGAGGTGACCCCAGGAGGGGAAGCCAGAAGCAATGCGAGCCATGGTAAGTGCTCAGTTTGCACTATGGTTGACTTGCTCAGTGTTTCGCCCACCAAGCCTGGGCTCCAAGTGTGAGGGGCGTGGCCACTTCAGATGCTTCGTAAAGCATTCGAATCGGTGTTTTGCACATCCCATCAAAAGGCTCCCAGGGCAGTTTCTGACCCCTTCTGCCAGCTATTAACTTGGAGCTATCCATGGTGCTGAAGGCCCTGGCCCATTTTATCCCACAGGCCCATCCTCAAGATCCAAACATTTCACCTTCCTAATCCCAATACAGTCCCATCTGGTCCTGTCCCCTTCCCTTCCCCAAACCTTTCTGCCTCTTTCTCTTGGACAGGTAGCAGGTGTACTCCAGAGAAGATAACAAACAGCAAAGTGCTACTAAAATCAATTCGTCTTTGAAATCTTGTCAACGTTGCCTGAAATGCCACGGCAGCCTGTCCGTGGGCCCGGCTGTGAGCGCGATGAGTCAGAGCAGGGAGTGAGCTCAGAACAAACCTCCCCGGGGAGGGCAAAAGACTTCCGGCCACGCTCCTCTCCGCTCGTTCACGGGCTCAGCATTCTGCAGGTTGCCCACTCGATTCAAAGCGCTCGCCATAAACTTCCAGATCACTCAATTACGCACGCGAGCCTATAAATAAATGGGCTCAGGAGCAAAATTTTCGATGCTTTTGTCCTTTGATCATCCGTGAATATGCCCAGCAGGGACCACGGTTAAGTAAAGGCCTTCCCTGATGAGCGTTAGAGAATCGAGGGCAACGCCTCTTCCCAGCCGGAGACAAACACCCAAGCAGTTTCTGCAAGTCCATTAATACATTTATAACACGAACATATATATAATAGACATATGTATAATAATACGCGCACACAAAGCTTTTAAATAAAAGTATGCACTGCCCAAGTCACTGAGCGCAGAAACCATTCCGCCAGAAAGCCTTGGGGAACGCTAATTGGTCTCATTTGTGCGCGGGTATCCAACCGCGTCCTGCCAGCCAGGGATCAAAGGAGAGGCCTGTTTTTTTGAGTCACAGAAGAAAAGGACAACTCCAGCTTCCTTCATCCATGAGCTCCAGTAATTCCAAGAAGAAGGAGGAGGAGTTGGCTTTTCTACCCCGCTTTTTTTTACCCGTTTAAGGTGACTCAAAGCAGCTGACAAAACTGCTGTTCTTCTACCCACAACAGACACCCTGTGAGGAAGGTGGGGCTGTGAGAACTCAGAAGAGAGCTGTGACTAGCCCAAGGCCACCCAGCTGGCTTCACGGAAGCAGAAGAAGAGTTGGCTTTTCTATCCCAATTTTCTCACCCATTTAAGGGGACTCAAAGCGGCTGCCAAACCTTCTGTTCTTCTCCCCACAACAGAACACCCTGTGAGGTAAGTGGGGCTCTCAGAGCTCAGAAGAGAGCTGTGACTAGCCCAAGGCCACCTGGCTGGCTTCATGGAGGAAGAAGAGTTGGCTGTTCCACCCTGCTTTTCTCACCCATTTAAGGGGACTCAAAGCGGCTAGCAAAGTGTTCTGTTCTTCTCCCCACAGCAGACACCCTGTGAGGTCGGTGGGGCTGTGAGAACTCAGAAGAGAGCTGTGAATAACCCAAGGTCAACCAGCTGGCTTCATGGGGGAGGGTGGAATCCATATACAGTGAAGGATGCACCTCACAGGGGCGACTATTCCACAGCCTAGGGTCCATCGCTCAGAAGGCCCTCTCGTGGGCGCTCACCTTTTTTACTATTGAGGGTGGTGGGACAACCAGGAGGGCCTCCCCTCCAGATCTTAAGGCACAGACAGGTTGATATGGGAGAAGGTGTTCCTTTGGATATGTGGAGCCCAAGTCATGTAGGGCCTTATAAGTCAAAGTTAACACACTGAACTGGGCTCAGTAGCAAACTGGTAGAATCCTCCTTGAGAAGCCCAGAAGCAATTGGTGGGCCACTGCATGAAACAGGATGCTTGACTGGGTGGGCTGTGGCCTGGTCCAGGAGGTCTCCTCTTTGTTCTCATGTACTTCTGTATCTGCCCAAAAGGGATGGTTACAGCTCAGTTGCTGAGCAAAGGTCTGGAAAGCAGAGGGTTGCATGTTTGACCCACCACATTTTCTCAGAAGGAGCTTAGGACAACTGCAAGGGTGTGCAAACAAAATCCCTGGAAATTAGCCTCCCAATCAGGTGGTACCCCAAGTCTCTGGAGGACTCAACAAGCCGGCACCCTCCTGGTGGTCCAAAACACCTGGAGGGAATCAGGTCAAAGGAAGGCTATTCTAAACAGTCCCTATTTGGGTGGAACTGGGTTGTTTTCTTCACCAAACAACCCTGCTTGCCTCCTGCCTCTTGGGGTAGATTTCAGGCGTCAAGTGGAGTTCTTCAAGAGGAAACATCAGGGGTAGGGATATCAATATTCCTTCGCTGGCAGTGGAGGAAGGTGCTCTCTCTTAAGATTGAACAGAAAATATCTGGGATTTTGATAAAATAATCTGGAAAAATTGCTGCTGCGCTGTGGGAAGTTTGGGAGGTAAGTCCTCTGGTTTTTGGAAAGCGTTTGGGGGTCTTGCTGTGGCAGCCAGTTCAGATAAAATCTAGTTCAATTTGGGGGACTGCTCTGGTAGCTAGTTCAGGATACTCTAGGTCAGGTTACCCTAGGTCAGTTTCTGGGAGACCACATTTCCTTGTTTACATTTCCTTGTTTATATTATTTACTAATAAAAATACAATGTTTGAGACTCCACTGTCCTGAAATGCTTCTTGACTGATTGACTTTGGGGTTCCTCTAGTCCTAGGGCAGAAGAGAGGTCTGACTAGGATCAACCCAAACACAGACTGTGAAAGTGGTCTCAATCCTTCCCCACGCCAAGGCTGTGGTCACACTTAAGGTTTAATCCAGCTTCAGTCCACTTTCAGAGTGAGAGAATGCACCATTGAAGTGACAAACTGCTTTCTTTCCGTGTTAAATAACTCAGAAAACTCACCTTTGTGATAGGTAAGGTGGAAAGAAAATTACTGGTCATTTTTGCTGTGTTCTTGTGCCCTGAAAGTGGACTGAAGCTGGATTAAACCTTAGGTGTGACCACGAGCCATGAGACGGCCCAGGTGGTTCATCACAGTTTCATCACAGGCTGCAGGAAAAGAGATGAGAGGCTGGCGCAGAAATGAAGCGGCCCAGCGGCCCGAGACAGCTTCACATCCTTTGATGGAGTCAACAAGAGCCCAGTAAATAGTAATGGCGGTTGGACGCGGCCCAGCGTAGCGCCGTTCGCCAAGGGCAACAAAGAATTCCCAGGTAGCCTGCTGATAATGCAAAAGGCCTCCAGCCACTGTTTATTCTGTTAGTGTACTCAGGTGTTTTTTAATCACGCTTTATTACATTTTTAATTCCACTGTTAAAGTTGGCAGTCTCAGAGTGGCGGAAAGGTGGGCTGATTTATTTTATTGACTCTCAAAATGAATTAAAGGGAAATAAACAAGATTGTCCAGCGGTGGCGGCCGAGATGCTAACAGCTTTTTGCACTGATTGGCTGAGCGGCCCAAAGGTCATCAAACAATCTTTTGTGTCATTGGATAAGGTGCTCAGGGGTGGCAGAAGGGCAGAGGAGGAACAGAACATGGTGGGAACGTGGCGCGGCCCTTCCGAACCGGAGTTGCAACTCCCATTGCGTCCTGAGCACTGACACAAAGGAGGAGGGAAGGGAGGGAGAGGCCATCATGCAGGAAAATGAGAGGAAAAGAGCGGACCAAGAGGGCGAAGAGGAAAGCTTGTGTGATTGGAGACTGCAGAAGGAAGAAACGTAGCTTGGTGCAGTGGTTAGGAAGCCAGACTCTTATCTGCGAATACTGGGTTCGATTCCACTCCCCCCCATGAAACCAGCTGGGTGACCTTGGGCTAGTCACAGCTCTCTTCTGAGCTCTCACAGCCCCCACCTACCTCACAAGGTGTTCTGCTGTGGGGAGAAGAAAAGAAGCTTTGTCAGCCACTCTGAGTCCCCTTAAATGGGCAAGAAAAGCGGGGTAGAAAAGCCAATTCTCATTTTTTCTGCCAGAGAACCAGAGGCAATCACCCATAACAATTCTGCAGAACATGGGTTTGCTTTTATGTGGTTGGGAAAACGTGACTTCCGTTAAGGACATGAAGAATGTTAAGAAGAGCCCTTCACCTGCACTCGAGTCCCAGCACATGGCCTTTGGAGGCATCTGGCCTGCCTCTCCAACCTGGAGGTGGCACATAGGTAAGAATGTAAGAGGAGCCCTGCCGGATCAAGTCATGGCCCATCTAGTTCACTGAACCTAAGAGGAGCCCTGCTGGATCAGGCCATGGCCAATATGGTCCAGCATCCCGCCTCACGTGGTAGCCTACAAATGCTACTGGGCATCTGAAGCAGAAGATGAAGGTGAAACCTTCACCTGCCTGGCTTTCCAGCCTTGATGTGGTACCTAGGCATTCATTCTAGTAGGCATTGATGCACCTGCACTCAATGTAATGAGAAGAGCCCTGCTGGTTCAGGCCACATCTCACCTAGTCCAGCCTCTTGTCTCACACAGTGGCCTACCAGTTGCTTCTGGGCATCTCTTGACTCCCTGCAAATGGCCTTTAGAGGCCTCCTGCCTTTGCCTCCAACCTACAGGTGGTACCTGGATATCCATTCTAGGAGCCACTGATACTGATTCCCTTGGTCTAGTGGTTAAGGAGCCGGATTCTTATTTGGGAATACTGGGTTTGATTCCACAGTCCTCCACAGTCCTCCCTCCCTCCCTTCCTTCCTCCCTTCCTTCTGTCCATCCATTTAGATTTTCTAGCCAGTTTGGTCTAGTGGCTAAGGGGATGGACTCTTATCTGGGAATACCGGGTTTGATTCCGCCGTTCCCCATGAAGCCAGCTGGGTGACCTTGGGTTAGTCATAGCTCTCTTCTGAGCTCTCACAGCCTCATCTACCCCACAGGGTGTCTGGTGTGGGGGGAAGAACAGAAAGTTTGTCAGATGCTTTGAGTCCCCTTAAATGGGTGAGAAAAGCGGGAAGGAAAAGCCAACTCTTCTTACATTGGCAAATTGGGCCTCATCGTTGGGATGCCACTGATTGATACTGGTGGATTTCGCTCTCCTGGTTCTCCTGGCTCCCAGTTTTTCCCTAGGCAACAGTTAGCAGGGTGGCACTAACTGTCATGGGAAGCAAACCACCGTGTTAAACGGCTCACAGCTCCCAACCCACCTGCTGTCTAGAAGGCAGCAGCTTCTGCCAACTATGCTCAAACCCTAAACCCAAGGCCCCTGAGCTGGAAACTTCAGAGATGCAGAAAAACCCTTGGTAATAATGACCTGAGTTACCCACGTTCCGGTGTGGAGACTTTGCATCGCCAAATGCTTGGACTGTGCTCTTTGGTTCCTCCCTTTCCACGAACACAGAGCACTAATTGAAGTCTTTGCTTAACAGCCCTGCGGAGTTTGCCCATTACCCGAGCGCTGAATGGGGTCCTTTCGCCCACATTTTCTTCTCTGCAGAAACTACTTTGCAGAGACCACTCAGTGCCCCTCGGTGCTGAAGAACTTTGAAAGAGGGTAATAAAGAGGCTGCCACACAAATAACTCATCATGTGCAGAGGCCGTAGGAACTACTGAGGCAGCCTTCCTTCCCACTATTATTCTACCGCGGCGGACCTCTTCACTGCAGGAAGAAGTGGTGCTGGTGAGAAGGGGACAGCCCAGCTGCTTTGCAACCCCATTTCTGGGAGACAAATGACAACTTTTAAGAATTTCCCCCCAAGAGGCCACGGAAAGCTTGTTCTCCCCCTGCTGGTGCCTGAATCCAGACACGCAGGGTCCTTTCCCAAGTATTTATTTTGCTCGTTTAATTCCCCTTGTCTGTGAGGAGAGGGAGTCATAATCCTGCCTGTCATGGGCGAGAGAGATTGATAGATTGAGCCAAAGTGGATAAGCAGGTGGCTTCTCAGTGCATTTCCTGGCCTGCACAATTTCAGAGGTGGCACCTTCCTGGAGTTCCCAGGAAGGCTCTGGTAGCTCTGCTCAATGGACTGATGGGAAGGAAGGAAGGAGGGAGGGAGGGGACAGAGACCTAGAGAGTAGGAAGTAAAGTAGAAAGGGAGGGAGGGGGACCAAAAAAGAAGGAAGGAGGGAAGGAGGGAGTTGGCTTTTCTACCCTGCTTTTCTCACCCATTTAAGGGGACTCAAAGTGGCTGACAAAGCTTCTGTTCTTCCCCGCACCACAGACACCCTGTGAGGTAGGTGGGGCTGTGAGAGCTCAGAAGAGAGCTATGACTAGCCCAAGGTCACCCAGCTGGGTTCATGGGGGAGGGCGGAATCAAGCCCGGTATTCCCAGATAAGAGTCCATCCCCTTAGTCACTAGACCAAACTGGCTAGAAAATCTAAATGGAAGGAAGGAAGGAAGGAAGGAAGGAAGGAAGGAAGGAAGAAAGGAAGAAAGGAAGAAAGAAAGAAAGAAAGAAAGAAAGAAAGAAAGAAAGAAAGAAAGAAAGAAAGAAAGAAAGAAAGAAAGAGACTTAGGAGGAGTGAGCCATGCCTGCCATTATTTTAGTCTTCACTTCCAGTCATCCTTCATTAAGTATTTATCTGGCATTTTGGAATCAGCGGCAGAGCGTGTCAGAGTACCTGCTTCTGACTCAGAAAAAGCACGGAGATTTTACGAGAGAATGCGTACAGCAGCCTCTAAAAGGATTCAGTATCTGGGGGTGGGGAGACGCGGGGGGCTTGCAGAAGTGCCAAGCCCTCCCTGCTCTCCAAAGGACGCAAGGGGGCAGCCCAAGCAGGCCATGGTTTCCACCAGAAAAGACACGTCTCTGGCTCGGGGCAAAGGAAGGCGCTGCTCTTCCAAAAGGACACGGAAAGACTTACTAAGGGTGAGGGCCCTCTTGTCCTCCGAACAGAGAGGTCTGGGGAGAAGGAGAGAGTGACGGACCTGAACCAGAGCACCTCTGCCCACCTTGGTGCCCATCGGAACTTTGGGCCTTAACTCCCAGCGGTGCCAGCACAAAGGCAAGCTACCACAGTCCAAGACCGTAGCCTGACCAACGCTGCATGGCTGGCTAGAGAGACTGCGCCACCCTCAGGGCTGAGGAGGGAAGATTCGAACCCATACCTCCCCCAGCGCAACCTGCAGTGATTCTTTTTTATGAAAGACTAAACAAAGCCCCGCTGCTTTGCTGGCACAGGAACACTGGCGTGATGGAGCTTTAAATATCTTGGGTCTCAAATATCCAAAGGTGAGCAACAACAACAACAACAACACCCCGCCCTGGGACTTGTCCATGGGATGTGGCCATCTGCAGGGGTCAGCACCTTCAGCCATTCAGGGACAATGGAAGGGCCTTTTTTGCGTTAGCCCCCAGAGTAACAAAAAACCTCCCTTTCAAGGCACGTCAGACAATATCATCACACAGCCTTAGGCAATTAGTGAAGGTGTACCTCTTCATCCTGGCCTTTAGCTAGAAGGGAAGGCTCTTCCCTTGCATCCAGGAGTATGGAAGAGTTTAAGGCCCTTCTGCGTTACAACAACCCTGTGAGGTAGGGTTAGGCTGAGACATAGCTACAGGCCCAAAGCTACTCTCTTGATCTTGCCCTGTATATATTTCTGAATATAATATCGCTATTGCCAGTTTACTGCTGCAAGCCGCCCCGGAAATATTTTCTTTTTCCGAATGGCGGTCTATAAACGCAAGTCCACATAAAAATGCAATGCTCAGATACTCGGAAAGAAACCGTTTCTGGCAGAAGCTACCTGTCCTCTATGCCCTCAGCCCCACAGGGGTCACATTTGCTAATGCGAGCTGGGCCAGAAGCCTTCGGTCTGGGCCTTCCGCTCACTGGGGTCATGCAATGAGCACGATGGTTCTCTATGGTCATTCCACACCCGTTGGGAACGCTAGGGGGCGCTCTCCCCATAGCGCAGAAACTAAGGAGCGCGCCTCTCCTGCCACGGTGGGTCTCGCTGCAGGCGAAAATCAAAGGTGAAAACAAGTCAAAACGTATGAGGAGATGCCCCCCGGAAGGCCCTACGCAGCACGCAACAGACAATGCCCCCAGGGAGCCGCAGCACTCTGCATTAATATTATGGGATGGCAGTTTCATGGACCAACAAACAGTACAGGCCCCTAAACAGGATCTTCTTCTAAAAACAGCCATCCTAAAATGCAGCAATGAAGAACTCATGTGCCTTTGTCCCGGTCCCACCCTCCCAGACAGATTTTTCACAGGTCACTTCCAACATCCGTAGACTCCGTAAATGCTTTTCCTTTGGATGCTGGCCAGCATTTTTGGGAAGTGTGATCTACTGCTGCTTATTGCCTCTCTCTCCTCTCTCCTGTGGGACAGCCAGCTAACTGACATCCCGTGAGCCATTGGTCCCATTTCACAGAAGAGAAGGCCATAAAATCAAGGCAGGGAGGGACAAAATTGTGGCCGAAAGGAGCCAGAAGCGATGAGCCAAAAGGAAGCTGAATGGAAACTTAGCTGAAGTCTCAAAGGCTACAGCAAGAGCAATACTTCTCACAGCTATGATGATAAAGAAGAAGAAGAGTTGGCTTTTCTATCCTGCTTTTCTCACCCATTTAAGGGGACTCAGAGCAGCTGACAAACCTTCTGTTCTTCTCCCCTTAACAGACACCCTTTTGAGGTAGGTGGGGCTGTGAGAGCTCAGAAGAGAGCTGTGACTTGCCCAAGGTCACCTAGATGGCTTCATGGAGGAAGAAAAGTTGGCTTTTCTATCCCGTTTTTCTCACCCATTTAAGGGGACTCAAAGTGGCTGACAAACCTTCTGTTCATCTCCCGATAACAGACACCTTATTGAGGTAGGTGGGGCTGTGAGAGCTCAGAAGAGAGCTGTGACTCGCCAAAGTCACCCAGCTGGATTCATGGAGGAGTGCAGAATGATACCCAGTATTCCCAGTTAAGAGTCCGTCTGTTGGTCTTTCTGTCTGTCTATCTATCTATCTGAGTACTTCTATCCCATCTGTCACCCAAAGATTCCAGGGCAGGTCACAACAATAAGAAAGAAAGAAACCACGAAACAGTGTAAAGCATACCGAAAATATAACCTCGCCACCCTCTCTCCTTGGCAGGCCAACCCTCAGAGGAAGCTAAGCACTGAAGGCCTGAGGGCTGCAAAACATAGAAAGTGCTGTTCCATTCCCAGAGAGTGGCTGTTGCCCAGTCGTGGGGCCACCACGGAAAAGGCACAGAAACGGCCTTCAGTTTGTGATTTTTAAAAGATCGTAACGGGCCAGTCTACATGGGAGGTGCTCCTTCAGATATATCCAAATCATCTAGGGCTTTGAATTGGGGCTGGCAGCAAATAGGCACAGGATGTACGCAGAGACGCCCATCAGCAATCGAGCTACCGCATTCTGCACTAGTTCCAGCTTCCAGACCATCTTCAAGGGTAGACTCATACATAGTGCACTACAGTAGTCTAGAAGAATATAGAATATAGATCTCTTCCCAACTCTGGCAGCCAACACAGAGACTAACACAGAGAACAAAGAAATTATATGCTGGGGATTAATGACCATTCAACTCATTAATGCCTTGTCCTCGAAGTCCAGACAGGATTCCTTTGCCCAAGGTCACTCCCCCAGATGAATCAGAGGCCCACACGACCTCAAAGGTCCTCATGCAAGACCGATGATGGCTTTCCATTCACCTTCACCTTGTCTTGCTGTGTGGCTGAGAGTCCACGAAAATGGTAAAAACCGTACCGAGCAGGGGAGAAACACAAAACAAAGGTTTTGAGCACGTACCTTTAAGGTCTTCACGGCCACCGTGAGGTTATACTTCTTCCAGACACCTTCGTAAACCTCTCCGTACTGCCCTCCACCCAGTTTGTGTTTCATTGTGATGTCCGTCCGCTCGATCTCCCACTTGTCATAGTTTGGAGACACGCCGTAAATGGTGGGCTTGTTCCGCTTCGGAGCCGGGTAGTGGAGAGTGGTGATCAGCCCATCGGCCACAGTGGAATGGTGATGGACCAGCTCGGCCAGCGTGTTGAAGCGGCTTTCTGAAGAGACATACAGCTGGGGAAACGAGGAGACTGTAGTGAATTGGAGATCTATTGCCCAAGGAGAGAGACTAGCTGAACCAAACTGACTCCATTTTGGGAAGGGGGAATCTTTCCAGCATGAGAGTGAATGTAGGCATTGCAAGGAATAGCTTTAGGACTTTAATGCAATGCAGAGAAGCGACCATCTCGAAGAAGTTTACAATGCGAAGAGCCTCAGAAGTTTATGACGGAGACAGAAGAGACTCAGCGCAACATCAGGCAAATGATGGGGTGCTTTCGTTCACCGGACTAAGATTCCCATGTTTGTTTATTTATTATTTGTATTTCTATCCTGCCCTATATCCAAAGGTCTCAGGGCAGGTTAGGGGTATGCACAAATGCAATTTTGGGGATTCGATTTGATTCGAATAGAACATCCGAAAATTCAGTTTGATTCAAATCTTTAAAATTCAGATTAACCAAATGCGATTTGAATTAAGCAAATCAGAATCTATTCGTTCGAATTTTCAACTAGAATTTGCACTTACGAACGTCGAAAACACTCGTGTGTGTCCGTTCACATCCTTACGCATCCGTATGCATCCATACACGTCTGAATGCATTCCGTATGTAACCTGGTTTTGTCCCGTACGGATCCATACAATTGCGTACAGATGCGGGAAAGATGTAGATCTGAAAGTATGCATCATGTACATGCGAATGTCCAGATAATTTGAACAAATAGATCCAAAATTCCAAATTCGTTCAAATTTTTAAATTCGGATTTGTGGACATTCGCTTTGAATGCAAATGTCAAAATTTGGACAAATTCGATTGGATTTCGAATACCTTCGAATATCTGTGCACACCCCTAGGGCGGGTAACAACATTTAAAATCAGACATATATTAAAACAACAGTATATATTAAAATAATAACAGTGTCTGTAAAGTGGGAAGAGACAGTATATTCCCATTTAGCCAAAGGCCAGGGCAAAGTGTTGCGTCTTCGTTGACCTCCTAAACATATACAATGAAGGTGCCTGATGCGCTTCAAGGGGAGACTACTCCATAGTCTGGGGGCCATCACTGAGAAGGCCCTCTTCTTCTGCCCACTCCTTTTATCACTGAAGGTGGTGGGACAACCAGGAGGACCTCCCCTCCAGATCTTAAGGCACAGGCAGGTCAATATGACAGAAGGCATTCCTTTAGATACTTGGGTCCCAAGTCATTTAGGGCCTTATAGGTCAAAGGTGACACCTCGAATTGGGCTCGGTGATGAATCAGCAGACAATGCAACTCTTTTAATACTGGCATAATGTGCATCCGGCCAGCTGTCTGGTCAGCAGTCTAGCTGCTGCATTCTGCACCAGCTGCAGCTTCCGAACCATCTTCAAGGGCAGCCCCATGATGGAAGCCACTGAGCTGCTGGCATTTTTGGAGGAAACAGATTATCTAGGCAGACTTCTATCTGGGCAGTGGCACAGAAACTGCACCGGATTCCTGACGGATGACCTTGGTGGCCTTTTTGATTGTCCTTCACATCTCAGCAGCTTTTCATGCCACCCATGATGGCACCTTACTGGAGTTGTTTCCAGGACTCGGCATCAGAGGAATCTCTACCCAAGAAGCTGCTTGACCAGTAGGATTTTCCCCCAAAGTAACATAATCTCAGATATGTGGAAGACAGATGTATCAATAGCTACTAGGATGGATACTTCGGTATCACCTCCAAGTTGGAGAGACATGCAGGATGCTCCTAAAGACCATTTTCAGGGAATCAAGAGCAGATGAAGGTTTTGCCTACATGAGGCCAAGCCCGTCTAGTCCAGCATCCCTTCGCCCTTTTCCCTGATCCAACAGGGCTCCTCCTAATTCACAGAGGACAGGTGTATCAATACATCTTAGAATGGATGCATAGATAATACCTCCAGGTGGAAGAGACATGCGGGGTGTCCCAAATGGCCATCTGCAGGGAATCAAGGGCAGATGAAGGTTTTGCCTTTTGCCTTTTGCTTGAGATGCCCAAAAGCAACTGATGGCCCCAAAGCAACTGATGGGCCACTGAGCGAGAAGGGATGCTGAACTAGATGGGCTTGGCTTCATCCAGCAGGGCTCTTCTGAGGTTCTTAAATTTCTGGCTAAGTCAAGGAAAAGGTTTGGGAACATCCTCTACTAAGAATCTTTCCATGGGCTACTGCTGCATAAGGAAAGACAGAAATCCTCCACCAAAACTCTTTAATGGACCCACCAAGGAAGATCTAACCCTCATCCTTTCCACCCAGTACCTCCCTGCCTCGGATCCTTCCTTCCCAAGCACAACAGAGCCACGGGTCTGCCAGAGACCCAGCATGGCGCTCACCTTCCCATCCGAGGCCGTGTTGATCCGGTAGTGGTAAACCCTGCCCTCGTATCTTAGCGAGATGGACCTCTGGCCCGGGCTGCTCTCGCTCTCTCGCACTAAGAAGCTGCCATTGATGCCGCTGCTGAGCAGGTATTCGGCGGCATTCCGGGACACTGGGCCGTGGTACCACGAGTGCTTCTCCAAGCTGTTGACTGGGGTGATGTAGTTGCTGGGCACCCAGCCCTGCCCGTTCTTCGTCTGCGCTTCGCACCATTCTCCGTTGTGGTTGTAGCCCAGGACACGCAGCTTTTCACCTGTCCAAAATGAATGAATGAATGCTGCGTCTCCCTCTGTGTTAACACTAATTCTTAAAAAATAAAATAATTTTTTTAAAGCTTATGTTCCTAAATTTATAGTTCCTAAATATTCCAGTGGGTTATGGGAGCTAGAGGACCCAGCGTGGAATCCAAGCATCCCTGGGTTAGAATCCCCATTCTACCACCAAAGCTCATTGGGTGACCTTGGGCAACTCACCGCCTCTCTGCCTGGACTACCTGACAAGGTTGCTGTGGGTATAAAATGGAGGAGAGGAGAGCATTACCCAGAACCTTGGACTTTCCAAAGAAGAGGTAGAATGCGAGAGTGTGGAGAACAAGAAGAAGAGTTGGCTTTTCTCACCCATTTAAGGGGACTCAGAACTGCTGACAAACCTTCTATTCTTCTCCCCACAACAGACACCCTGTGAGGTAGGTGGGGCTGTGAGAGCTCAGAAGAGAGCTGTGACTAGCCCAATGTCACCAAGCTGGCTTTGTGGAGGAAGAAGAAGAGTTGGCTTTTCTACCCCAATTTCCTCACCCATTTAAGGGGACTCAAGAGCTGCTGACAAACCTTTTATTCTTCTCCCCACAACAGACACCCTGTGAAGTAGGTGGGGCTGTGAGAGCTCAGAAGAGAGCTGTGACTAGCCCAAAGTCACCCAGCTGGCTTCATGGAGGAGAGCGGAATCAAACTCGGTATTTCCCAGATAAGAGTCCGGCTCCCTAACCATTAGACCAGCAGTTCTCAACCTTCCTAATGCCACGACCCCTTAATGGAGTTCCTCATGTTGTGGGGACCCCCAACCACGGGGGCAGAGCAGCTGGAAGGTGGGAGGGAAGGGCGTCGGGAGGCTCGTTGTGGCCCCTCTGAAAGGGTAATTCGACCCCCAAAGGGGTCCCGACCCCCAGGTTGAGAACCACTGCACTAGACAAAACAGGCTCCCAGGTTCAATCCCTGGCATCTCTCTGGAAGAAGGTCGATTCCAACCCTTCTGTATCAGCCAAGGAAAAGGCATGGAGATAGCTTTGAGTCAGGTCTGACTTGATGGCGCCTGACAACAACCACAACTTGCACAGGTTTCCTGAAAAGTTTCTTTTCTGGGAAAAGAGCCCTCAGGCTGAGAGGTTTGGTTGGAAGGAGCAAGGGCTAGAAGCATTCCAGAAAAGTTCGGCCCAGTCCAGAGAGCCTCTTGTTTGCTCTACGGATCCTTGGGAGGAATTTCCCGGAGCGACTCTCTCTGGTTAACCCCCCTGTGGTTTTGAAAATTGTTGCCAAAGCCTTCCTAGGAGAATGATTGATTTTTTTTCCAGGGCAAGATGCTGACTTTGGCCATTGTCCTGTTGCTGCTGACCGCTGGCTGCCCTGCCCAGATGATGGTCTTACACTCTGGGTTCCCACTTCAGCACACGCTTCTTACCTTTAGTGATGCTGAGGGTGTTGTCGCCGCTTGCTACAAAGTCATACAGAGCAACAAAAAGGTTCGGGTCATTTTCACTCGGGCCAGAGAGGAGGTTCTCCTTGGAGTTCCAACGGGCAGCTTCGCTCAGACCCTGAGGCTCAAATTCGGAGACAACCGGCCTCTGAAGGGCTTCTGAAATAAAAAGGAAGAAGGAAGCGTGTAAATTCTCAGGTGACCGACCCAAACCCAGTTAATTCAAATGGTTGAGCCATGGGTTCTTCTCCAAAGACATCCACACAGTTCCAAAAACACATAAGAACCTAAAAGGAACCCTGCTGGATCAGGCCACTGGCCATCTAGTCCAGCATCCCATCTCACACAGTGGTTCATCAACTGCTTATGGGCATCTCAAGCAAAAAACAACGGGAAAATGTTCACCTGATCTCGAATCCCTATATACGGCCTTCAGAGGCATTCTGCCTTTCACTCCAACCTGGAGGCAATACCCAGGCATCCATTCTTGATAAGAACCTAAGAGGAGCCCCACTGGATCAAGTCATGGTCCATCAAGTTCACTGAACCTAAGAGGAGCCCTGCTGGATCAGGCCACATCCCATGCAATCCAGCATTCTGTCCCACACAGTGGCCCACAAATTGCTTCTGGGCATCTCAAGAAGTCAAAAACAAAACCCTCCCCTGCTTTCAGTGCCCTGCAAATGGCCTTAGAGGCATCCTGCCTGTCTCTCCACGCACTGTTCATGTTCAGAAATCTGTGCAGCTGACTTGGCAGAGATACAGACATGGTTTCCCATGGGATGGTTTAGGAAATCCTGCATTGAGCAGAGGGTTGGACTTGATGACCCTAGAGGTCCCTTCCAACTCTAGGATTCTATGATTTTGTTCCAAGAAAGCACCGGATTTGTAGCTAACAGAAATCAGTCCCAACTCAGCAATATTTGATGTCAACCAAAATCCATTTTTCCTTGCCCATTCAGTATTCCCTTCCTTCCCTGGGACAAAAGGTTATTGATGGGACCCTGTTAAATACAACCAACCACCAGAACAAAAACAGAGCAAACTTTATTTACTTTATTTAAAATATTTCTATGCCCTTATATATAATCTCCAAGCAGTGTACAAAGACCAGGAACAACTAAAATCATATAGAAAAACACGACCGATTAAAATCAAGGATGGGATAGGGATGCACACAGATATTTGTTACATTCAAAATTCATATGAATTTGGCCGAATTCGGACCTTCGAATTCAAATAGAATGTTTTGATACACTCGTACAAAGCTTCGTTATGGATTCGTATGGGATTCGTATGAGACATTTGTATCGAGTTTGTATGAGACACTCGTATCAATTTCAAATCCTACCACATTCGAAGGGACTTAGTCAAACAAATACAAATTTTCTTGCTTTTGATTTCATACAAAAAAACATTTGTGTATATCCCTAGATGGGAGGACAAACAAACAAATGAACAACCATTCACTCTGGAAAGGCCTGGTGAAAAGTAGAAGAAGAGGAAGAGGAAGAGGAAGAAGAAGAAGAGTTGGCTTTTCTACCCCGCTTTTCTCACCCATTTAAGGGGACTCAAAGTGGCTGACAAACCTTCTCTTTTTCTCCCCACAACAGACACCCTGTGAGGTAGATAGGGCTATGAGAGCTCAGAAGAGAGCTGTGACTAGCCCAAGGTCACCCAGCTGGCTTTGTGGGGGAGGGTGGAATCAAACACGGTATTCACAGATAAGAGTCCGGCTCCTTAACGACTAGACCAAACTGGCTCCTAAAGACAGGTCTTCAATGGGCTCCTAACAGCCAGGCACATGGGTACCCTACGATCATCAGAGGAGAGGCTATTCCAGAGGTCGGGTGCCACCACACAGAAGGCCTGTATAAAAACAAGTTTTTGTGGGCTTTAGAAAGTCTGCAGAACTGAGCCCGTCCCTGCCACTTACCGCAATGAAGGAAGGCCCCAAACTTTGTTTTTTGCACACCGGCTTTTGAAGGATTCGCTTTTACACTAGGGCTGCTGGGTTTTATGACAACAATTCTGTTATATTTTTACTACTGAATGCTGCTTTAGAAGCACCATGCCCAGGGCTTCACAGAAAGCAGGATAGGGAAATAAATATGAGGAAAATAAATATCTTTTCACATTTTCAATTTTTTTTTAAAAAAAAATCGTAATAATAAATTCACGTCCCCTCCACCCTCCTCCCCAGGGACCTAATCCATTCTCCTTTCCAGCCCCGTGACGTGGATCATTTGCTGAAGCTCTCTGCAGACGCGCTATCAAGCAATTTATTCCCCCAGGGAAGTTGTACAAATTGTAGGGTTGCATGCTATAATTAACCGGTGTGCACCGTACATAAAAGGAAAGAAGGAGGCGGGGATGAACTGAAGGCCAAATCAGGCATAGGGCAGGAGATCCAAACCTTCCACAGGGCCAGAGCGAACAGCTTGTGCTCAGATGTGCAATTGGAAATTTGGTGACTCGGAGCCCCACGTGAATTGGGAGAAAAGAGCAGCATCTGGGGGGGGGGGAGGGATGCACATTTTGAGCCGCCTTTCCCCCTCTTAACTACAAGTGCACGAAGCCTGTAAGTCGAAGGGTATTGTTTGCTGCAGAACAGTAACTTAAAAATAAATATTTACAGTTGGATCCCCATTTGCACTGTGTCCTACCGTGGTTACCTGAAACTGTAGATAATAGCAAACTGGGCCTTCCGGTTCTGGGGTTGTGCGGAATCAAACCAGGCACTAACCACAAGACTGGAAGGAGGAGGAGGAGTTGGCTTTTATACCCCACTTTTTTTCGCCCCTTTAAGGGGACTCAAAGTGGCTGACGGACCTTCTGTTCTTCTCACCACAACAGACATCCTCTGAAGTAAGTAGGACTGTGAAAGCTCAGAAAGAAAGCTATGACTAGCTGAAGGCCACCCAGCTGGATTCATGGAGGAGGTGGAGGAAGAGGTTGGCTTTTACATCCCACTTTTCTCACCCTTCAGGGGGCTCATAGCAGCTGACAAACCTTCTGTTCTTCTCCCTACACCCTGTGAGGTTGTTGGGGCTGTGAGAGCTCAGAAAGAAAGCTGTGATGAGCCAAAAGAGAGGAAGAGGAGGAGAAACAAGATGAGGAAGAAGAGTTGACTTTTCTACTCCACTGTTCTCACCCTTAAGGTGACTCAAAGTAGCTGACAAACCTTCTGTTCTTCTCCCCACAACAGCACCATGTGAGGTGGGTAGGGCTGTGAGAGCTCAGAAGGGAGCTGTGACTAGCCGAAGGTCACCCAGCTGGCTTCATGGAGGAAGAAGAGTTGGCTTTTCTACCCCACTTTTCTCACTCATTTAAGGGCACTCAAAGCAGCTGACAAACCTTCTTCTCCCCACAAAAGCACCATGTGAGGCAGGTGGGGCTGTGAGTGCTCAGGAAAGAGAGCTGTGACTAGCCCAAGGCCACCCAGCTGACTTCACGGAGGAGTGCAGTTTCAAACTCTGCGTCTACAAAATACAAATCCAGCACTCTAAACACAAGACCAAACTACAATATCCCGCGCCCTGTATATTTTAATCTCTTCCCTCTTAACAAAATCACGCCGCAAAACAGTTATAAAGAACGATCTGCGAGGCAGAATATCTCCAAAACTCCTCCTGGCAGCCGTGGAGTAATGATGTCTTTTTGGTGTGTTGTTTTTGTATGTGTTGTTTTGTTTTTTTGAAATGCATATTTGAGATTCCTCCCCTCCCCGCCGTTTAGTTCTGTTCTGTTTTGTTTGCACTCACGTTACCCACTTTGTCATCTCCGCAGCGCTTTAATGATGACAATTATGGAAGGAACAGAAAAGCCACTCGGAGAAATTTAAGCTGATTAATCATTTTCACCGCCACCACCCCAAAAAAGAATGCTCTGATTTCTGCCAAGCTTGTTAGAGGTCCCTTATCAAGTGAGAGGCGCCATACGGACTGGAGTCCGTCCAAAAAAAGAAACCGGGAAGGTGGGGGGCACAGTTACATCATCAGCTGAGTAAACACCTGGAATAAACAGACTGCAAACAGCTGGAGGTGGGAAAAGCGGATCCAAGGACAGGCAAAACTCCGCACACACACACACACACATGCACACAACTGAATGCGCCGTGCTGTAAAAAAGGCACCAGGAGGGACGCCATGCAACCTCGCTCAGCTGTTAAAAAGAGCAAAAGAAAAGAAAAAGCCAACACCAGGGAAGGGCTCAACAGGAAGGCCGGAAATCCAAAGCTGTCTTCCCTCCGGTTACACTGTGGCTACAGACCGGGAGCGGATGGGCCCGGAGAGTGTGTGAATAGAGATCCTGGAGGGTTGCGGGGTTGTGTGACCACAAAAGCCCTCCGTTTGATCCTGGCTCAGGTTCGTGCTGAAAAAATATATATCAGTTCTCGACTTATGTGTGCATGAGAGAGAGAAAGAGGGAGAGATCTGGCCGGACTCATATCACGCCAGTCTTAAAGGATCTGCACTGGCGACCAATTCGCTACCAGGGCCAAATCAAGGTGTCGACGCTAACATATAAAACCCTTAACGGCTTGGGCCTTGGGTCTCTGAAGGAGCCCCTTCTCCCATATAGACCTGCCCAGGCACTGAGGTCTCAAGGAGAGGTCCTTCTTGGAGTTCCTTCTCTTGCAGGAAGAGAAGCTCCCAGCATTGGCCCCTCCCTCCCAACTGCCTCCAGACAGGCCATGAAGGAACCATCTTGCCTGTGGGGAATGGAGGAGGAAAATAAAATAAAAGTTTTTACCTTTGCAAGGACTCTGCTGCCGCCAGAGCACCCCTGTTCCCTCCCACACCATTTTCCTTTTGTATCTTGTCTCTTTAGATTGTAAGCCTGAGGGCAGGGACCTGTCTAAGATTAATATAATATTGTAACCCGCCCTGAGACCTTTGGGTATAGGGCGGGATAGAAATACAAACAAACAAACAAACAAATAAATAACAAGGCATAGGGACATACAAGAGGGCCTTCTCTGTGGTGGCCCCAAGACTCTGGAACAGCTTCCCTCTTCAGGTTCGTCAGGCACCTATGCTGCATAGTTTTCCACACCTGGTGAAAATGTATCTTTTCACCCAGGCTTTTGCTGTTTAAATAGCTCCCTCAGGGTGCTGAGCTGTTAGGGAGAGGATTATATTTTTAATTTTACTGTATGTTTGACTATTTGTTATGTTGTATTCTCATTGTAACCCACCCTGGGACCATTTGGTGAAGGGCAGGATATAAATTTCATGGATGGATGGATGGATGGATGGATGGATGGATGGATGGATGGATGGATGGATGGATGGATAGGGTGATAGAAGGGTGATAAGAGTGATAGAGTGATAGATAGGGTGATAGGAGTGATACTGATAGATATACATAGATAGATATAGACAGACAGACAGCACATCCACTCATGCCAAGTGATTTGCCCTGGCTTTCACAAAGGCGTCGCCAAACACCAAATGTGGGAAGGGCACTGAAAGGACAGCACTGAAATCACGGCAAGCTGGAGATCTCCCCTCCAGGGGCATCTCAGGAGGTTCAGACGTGCCCTTCTGGATCAGGCCAACAATTCCCTCAGTCCAGCATTGTGTCCACCCAGTGGAAGTCCAGGTATCTTGAGGACCCCACGGTGAGAGAACAATGAATCCCATGGAAATGCAACTCAGAGGGCCTGTGAGCTGTGGAGTTGGCGTCACCAAACCGTCGCAGATGATGAAAGGAGGCGATGTGGTATCACTGACCCAGAAAGCCTCCTTGACTTAGAAATTCTGGAAGCTATTTAGAAGGGAAGGGCTCAGTTCAATGGGACACATTAGGATTGGGGAGGAAGGAAGGGATCTCCAGAGCAAGGAGGCCTCTAGAAGCAAAGACTTGGAGGAGTCTGGAGCAATAAGAGTTTGACCAAAGTTATCCTGCTTCAAGCCACCTGTCCTGTTCCAGGTTAGGTTCTTTATCTTAAGAATTTTGAACAAAGTAGATAAATATTCCAGCTTTACTAGGAATACACACCCTTCACACAGACACTCATAAGAACCTAAGCCCATCTAGTCTGCGATCCCATCTCACACAGTGGCCCACCAGTTGCTTCTGGGCATCTCAGGCAGAAGATGAAAGGCAAAACCTTCACTTGCTCTTGACTCTCTGCAAATGGCCTTTAGAGGCCTCCTGCCTGTCTCTCCAACCATCCTAGGACCCACTGATACACCTGTCCTCCATGGGTTTGTCTAACCCTTTCTTAAAGCTATCCATGTTGCCTCATCTCTTTTGGCAGTAAATTCCATAGACTAATGACCCTCCGGATGAAAAAGATAGTTCCCTTTGTTAGTCCTAATTCTAGTACTGTGCAATAGAGAAAAGACTTTCTATCCATCTTTTCCACACCAAGCATGATAAGAAGAGAGTCTTGCTGTGGTCCTACCCCATTCAGATAAGCCTGGCATCTAGCAGCACCATAGATAGCTGCACACAGGCCTTTTGGCCGAAACAGAGGTGGTTATCTGTGACCATTCTCCAGGAAGTTGCCAGAATCGATCCTGTGGCTTCTCTGCTTTCTATGCTCCTGCTCTACCCATGAGTTATGGCCATGAAATGGATATCTCCATGAGGCTTTTCTGGCAAATACAGAAGTAATTTGCCACAGCTTGACTTTGAGGATGATCAGTCACATATCTGTCAGCTAAACTGTGGTTTGCCATGCCTACTTCTGGAGAGAGGCTGGGAATCACACCAGCAACACTCTGCTCTACCACTGAGCTCCAGCCACTCCCAGACTCCATGGGCATCACTGTGCAGTTTTCTTGGCAGGGATAGAGAAGTGGTTTGCCATGCCTACTTCTGGAGAGAGGCTGGGGATCACACCAGCAACCTTCTGCTTCCCAGGTAGTCTGCTCTACCACTAAGCTCCAGCCACTCCCAGACTCCATGGGCATCACTGTGCAGTTTTCTTGGCAGGGATAGAGAAGTGGTTTGCCATGCCTACTTCTGGAGAGAGGCTGGGGATCACACCAGCAACCTTCTGCTTCCCAGGCAGTCTGCTCTACCACTAAGCTCCAGCCACTCCCAGACTCCATGGGCATCACTGTGCAGTTTTCTTGGCAGGGATAGAGAAGTGGTTTGCCATTGCCTACATCCCGAAAGAGGCTGAGAATCAAACCAGCAACCCCCTGCTTTCTGGACAGTCTGCTCTATCATTGAGCCCCTCCCCTATAGAGATCCCAACAGTACAAATAAAATAAGTGTCTTCTTTTCATACAAACACTGGAAAACGTTAATCCTTTTTCCGCTGGTGACTCCACAGGCCTGCATTTGGCAGCTGCACAGATCCTGAGCACAACTTCCACCCCTCCGCAGAACGCTTGAGATTTATGCTCCAAATAATTTCACAACAAACACTGAAATCCAGCAAGGGAAGTGAATCAGGCTTAATGGCAGCCCTAAGCAAAAGATAACATCCAGCCTCCATCAACAACAAACACACCCTGCGCCCTGTGGATTTCCAGACATCACAATAATGGGCCCAGAGACTCAGCCTGCGGAAGGAAGCGACCCTTTCTTCTGCCATGTGCCTCTTCCCAGTTCAGTCTAGTGGTTAGGGAGCCGGACTCTTATCTGGGAATACCAGGTTTGATTCCTCCCTCTCCCATGAAGCCATCTGGCTGACCTTGGGGGAGTCACAGATCTCTTGTGAGCTCTCACAGCCCCATCCACCTCACAGGGTGTCTGTTGTGGGGAGAAGAACAGAAGGCTTGTCAGCCGCTTTAAGTCCTCTTAAATGGGTGAGAAAAGCGGGGTAGAAAAGCCAACTCTTCTTCTCCCATGGCTGAAACTTAAGGCCCATCTGTAACAAGCAAGGGGACAACCTGGCTCATACTGTGTGGGCACACAACCCATTCCCACCATGAGAACAGCTCCGTACGGAAGGTGTGTGTTAACTCAGCCAGTCCAAGGAACATGGATTCAGAGAGCAATGATTGCCATCCATATCACAACTCACTTTTACAAGACAAGAAGGCACATTTGGAAATGCAACTACTCCTTTAAAAGGAGGCCTGCCTTCATGGATTTGCTTTTCCATAAGGCCTAAGATCTCAGGGCAAAAAAAAAAAAAAAGGTCCTTTCTTGTTTTGGAAAAAGAACGCTGCTCAAAATGGCACTTGGTGGCCTCCCAAAGAACAGAACCCATGTGTGCAGTTGGGCAACACGACTCTAAATGCAGAGTGCAAGCAGCTTGTTTTATGTCTTCCAAACCCACCACAGACCTATTTCCTTCTGCGCAGAGGTGTCAAACTCAATTTTGCAGAGGGCCAGATTCAAAAAAAAAAAAAAGTACTGTCAGGGCCAGGGGGCGTGGCTGGGGGCGTGGCTAGGGCACAGAGGAGGGGCTGGGGCGTGGCCGGGGGTGTGGCCAGGGGCATGGCTAGGGCACAGAGGAGGGGCTGGGGCGTGGCTGGGGCGTGGCTAGGGCACAGAGGAGGGGCTGGCTGTCCATGGCGGCGCCCGCGCACTCGGGCAGTGGAGGGTCCCGCCACACGCTCGCTCGCCTCGCCTCCTTCGCGCCGAAGGAGGATAGCGGCGGTCGTGGGCGGTGGCCGCGGGTGGTGGCCATGGGCCGTATTAATACAGCCCGCGGGCCGCATCCAGCCCGCGGGCCATATCTTTGACATGCCTGGTCTACAGGTTCAGGGCTTGTGCCCTTGGAGGAGGTTTGAAGGGGTGGCAGGACACCAGAGGGCCTTCTCTGCAGTGGTCCCCTGGCTTTCTAGTAGCCTCCCAGGGAATGTATGCCCAGCCACCATTATACAGTCTTCAGCACCAGGTTAAAACGTATCTCCTCGCCCAGGTTTTTGATTCCTAGTTCATCTAAACATAGTCCTGCAAGGAAAGGAGGTTGGATAGGTTGCATTTTAAATATCTCTTTCTCCATCTGGGATGCAAGCATTATAAATGAATAAAATTCCACAATAAAGGAGGAGCCATGTGGAATGAAGGGCAAACGCTTCCCTTTCAAAAGGTGGCTTCTTCACAACTAGGGATGTACATGAACTTTTTTTTTTGCATTCAAATTTGAGTCGAATCGAATATCCAAACATTTTATTCAATTTTAATGTTTAGAATCCAAATGCAGCAAAATTTGATTCAAATCGAATACATTCGAATCTGTTCATTCGAATGTTAGATTTGAACCTGAAGATATGAATGTTGACAGCATTCATATGTTATACACACCTGTACGCATTCTGTACTTATCCCGCTTTATCCCGTATGCTTCCTGTTTTCATCCCGCACTATCAGTGCAAATGCGTACAGATACATATGAGATTCGTACAGATACGTACGTATCTGAACTTTCGAATGTTCCGAATCAAACGAATGTTTTGGAATATTCGAAATTCGTTCAAATGTTTAAATTCAAATGCAAAGACATGCTATTCGAATTCGAACGTCCATATTTGATCGAATTTCAAATGTTTAGAACCTGTGTGCACATCCGTATTCACAACACCGCGTTTGTAAGCCAGTGAAGGGCGGCAACGAAAGACCTTCGATGGAACATCCAAGTGGGAGATAAGTCCAGGCCAAGTGTGTTAAAAACGCAAAAGTTCAGGAAGCTGGAAAGGCACACGACTAGGGCTGTGCAAGAATGCAATTTTCAAATTCAACTCATTACAAATTGAATATTCAAAAATGGGAATGTATCTGAATAACGAAAAACAGAAGTCTGGGCATTCAATTCGATACGAATATATTCATATGTATTCGTATGAATAACTCAGGCATTCATATTGCTACAGGTACATAAGCATCTAGTACAGTGATGGTGAACCTTTTGAGCTCAGTGTGTCAAAATTCGCAAGAAAACCTAGCTTAACTCGGGTGCTGTGTCGCATCTAGAAATATCCATAATTTTGCGATATTTGTAGCTCTAGTAAAAAAGTTATATTTTTGATATATGTATTTTATTAAAAGCAAAAACAAATAATTCTTTACATTTGCTCAATCTTCAATTGAAAGTTGATATTTCATACACTTCAAGACCAAGCAAGCACTACATGCCCAGGTGCCAGGGTGACCAGGTGTGTCACCCAAAAGGGCTTGGCGTGTCACCTGTGACACGCGTGTCATAGGTTGGCCATCACCGATCTAGTACATAGCCATACGCATCCCGTATGCATTCTGTATGCATCCCGTTTTCAGCCCCTCCAGATGCCTACGGGTACATAGGAGATGTGTACGTACCCGTACAGATACAAACGTCCGAATTATTCGTACAAATAACTCAAAATATTCCTATTTGTTCAAATTCAGAAATATGAATGTCCAGACCATCGATTTGTATGCGAATGTCTGATTAGTCTGAATTCGTACAAATAACAAATATTTCAAATATCTGTGTACCTCCCTAGACATGACCCGTCGTGTTCTGAATTCCACCAAAAGCTTTGCAGCTTTGCTAAAAAGAGAAGCAGAATATCACCCAACAAACCAGGACTTGGCTGGAACGCTGGCATGGCAAGTGAGCCACTGAGACTTCTGCTTGGTTGGAGCTCAGCCTGAATCATTTTCTCCTGAGCACAAACCATGGTTTACAGTTCCACTGGAAGCATCAAACCCCTCTATCCGCAGGACCAAACTGGCTCACAGCCTTATGCTCAGAATCCAAAAAGCCACACACACCCCAAAAAAAGGCCTGAAGGCCCAAACAGAGCATTATCTACCTAATGTTAGGTTGATTGCTTTCTCAAAATTCCCTTTTTGGGGACCACAACTCCCACGATTCTCAGCCCCAGGGACCTTTTGTGATGGGGTGATGGAAGCTACAGCAGAATCTCAGAGGAACTTTTACAAGTCCTGGTTTTTGCAGGGGAGACTCGTCGCCCCCTCTGTTTTTAAACTCAAGCAGGTGTCTGACCTCTAGGTTAAAGGATCTTCAGCGGATGACCTCTCCAAGTCCTATATTGGGCGCTAATGCAGTATTTCCCATCTGCTGGGGTTGTTGATGATTTCAGGCTAACTGTTTTTAGAATCACAGAGAGGCGCCTTTAGTGCCACAAATGGAAGGGTCAAGTGTAAATATTGCCAATACAGGAATGAAAGGAAGGTCTTTGATGGCCCATCAAAGGCAAGAAAGCAAGGTCCTTAGCGCTTGCTTAACTTTCCAAGAGACTTCAAAGCGCTTCCCCTTGCTTCCCTCTGTATTCTAAACACAGATCTATAGATAGCCACTGTTTTGGTCCCTCAATGCTTCCTGGAACCTTTCTGAAAAAGTGATGACAATGGGTAGGTTTTGGGTTGTTGTTTTTTACTATGTTCTTGTTGCATATCATAGCTTTGTCAAGAGAAGGGACTCCTGGTTGTGGCTATCTACAGATCTCCCCAGCCTCTCCACAGAAGCAGGCAATGGCAAACCACATCTGCATCTTTGTCAAGAAAACTGCACAGAGTGCCTCTGGATCCTGGTAACGGCTGCGGCTCAGTGGTAGAGCAAACTGCCCAGAACACAGAGGGTTGCTGATTCGACCCCCAGTAACTCCCTGGAATTTGGCAATGGCAAACCACTCCTGTCTCTCTGCCAAGAAAACTGCATTCATAGAGGTGTCCATGGAGGTACCCATGCAGTCAGCCAGAGGTCAGTCACGATTCAGAGTTGCCCAACAGCAACAAATGCACCAAATGGTTTTGGATACTGAGCAGCAGTGTAAGCTGCGGTCAACATTACTTTAGCTGGAAATGGCTCTTCAGATCAGGGAAGGCTAGACTGCTTTGCGCTGGTACTGTGTCCCTCTATGCAACAGAGATTTTGATAACATTATCTGCTGGTGCAAAATGTGTTCCTTTAGCATTGGCTTTCATCTGCCTTGGATCTTGCTCTTTGCTGAAATTGTCATTAGGGAGAGAAAGCGCCTCAGCACAAAAGTTGGTCTAGTGGTTAGAGAGCTGAACTCTTTATCTGGGAATAGCGGGTTTGATTCTGCCCTCCACCATGAAGCCATCTGGGTGGCCTCGGGCAAGCCACAGCTCTCTTCTAAGCAATCACAGACCCACCCACCTCACAGGGTGTTCTGTTGTGGGGAGAAGAACAGAAGGCTTGTCAGCCACTTTGAGTCCCCTTAACTGGGTGAGAAAAGCAGGGTAGAAAAGCCAGCTCTTCTCCTCCTCCACAAAGTGAGCTGGGTGACCTTGGGCTCATCACAGCTCTCTTTCTGAGCTCTCACACCCCCACCCGCCTCACAGGGTATTCTGTTGGGGGGGAGAAGAACAGACGGTTTGTCAGCCTTAAATGGGTGAGAAAAGTGGTGTAGAAAAGCCAACTCTTCTTCTTATCAACCGACCCTGGTGAGGATGGAGCTTTAGGAACAAGAGCAGAAGTTACTTGGTTCCTTCTTGCACCGAGGCCTGGAAGTTGCCCAAATTGCTTTGCTGGATACTTTTTACAAACAAATGGTTTTACCAGCTTGGAACCCAGGGTGTATCTACTCTGTCGCTGGAGCTCTTGCTAGAAGGAATTCTTTCACTTTGAAGGGCAGAAGGAGGAGGAGGAGAATTGTTTTCCTTTTGGAAGACACTGGTGTGCCTTTTCCAAGACCAGGTCCGTACCAGGCCAGTGTGCCCCCCCCCTCTGCAAAATTACCTGATCTGCCCCCTTCACAGGCTGCAAGAAGCAAACCAAAGGTCCACCCAGCCCAGCAGGGAGAGAGGCAGCTGGAGAAGGCGGAGCTGCAGCTGGCAACCATTTGGTCCTTCCTGCCTCTTAAGATAATATTTACCAGGTGGAATCAAGTGGGGAGAGAGAGAGAGAGAGAAGGGGGCTGGGTGGAAGCCACAAAGGGAGAATTCCATCACCCGCCACGGCAAAGTGTTAGCAGACTGGTATGGCCGAAGCCCGCCTGGACGGTATTTTAAAAATGGCTCCTTCCGCAACCCACAAAAGACATTCACGGAAAGAACTTCAAAGGTGTCCACATGAAGATTTGGCTCACATATATATGGCTGAGCCGTTAAGTTGACTCAGGAACTGAAGAAGAGCCGGAGGAGCCTCGTTTCTGAAATTAGAGATGGCCAAGTTTCTCTGAAGTTGGAGCTGCACCCACTGAACCGAATACATGTGGAAGGAGGGCGATTCTAAGCCATTTAAGGATTTCGTAGGGGTGGCCACAGATCACTGCTGGGAGTCTCGGCCCTGGGGTTGGCAACTCTCCCAACGTTCAACCCTCAGCCTCCCCCTGGAAGAAAGCAACGGCAAACCACGGAGGCACGCTCAGGGATGCCTTTACTTTTACCAACAAAGGGTCCACGGATACACATGTTTTAAGAGATCCCACACATTGCAGCAAGGTGCTCAAATGGAGCCCTCCAGATGTTCAGCTGCATCTCCCATCATTCCACGGGACAGCCCCAGCATACAGTCATGGAAGTCACAGCAGTACAAGATCTGGAGAGCCACAAATTGCACCAGATGTTCAACTGCATCTCCCATCATTCCACGGGACAGCCCCAGCATACAGTCATGGAAGCCATGGTAGAACAAGATCTGGAGGGCCACAGATGAACATCCTTCAGAGCAGCAAAGGACCTACCTGACTCACTAGCTAGCTCCTACATCACCCTGGCTTTCAGGCCAGAGGCCACCGGCAGAACATCACTTGGACTTCAGGCCACCTCTGATAAGACACTTAACCAATGGGGTCAACCTTGCAAAGATGGGCTATTGGAACAATAAACCGGTGGCTGTCGCTGTGCTGGACCTCAGGGCTTCAGTAGTGGGGTCGGGATGCCACACCACCACAGTTACCAGTCATGAAAACTGGGCCGTATCCCCAGTATCAGACAGGTTCTGTCAAGGGACTCGGGGCAGAAAAATCTTCCCCTGTCCGGCTCACAGGCTCCCGTAGGGTCAGAGTTCAATGCCCCAGCCAGATACTCACATCAGAGACGCGCCCTCAGCTCTCCTGCTAGGGGAAGAATGATTGCTATGAGCAGCACATCGAAGACAAAGTCCCTCCACAGCCAGGCAGTGTACAAAAAATAAAAAATGTGTGTCCTGCAAGGCAACACAAGTTGCTGGGTTGCGAGAACTCCAGCCAACTTGCTGGGCTGGTGTGCCAGATGACTCAAACGCTTACAGACCCTGTTTGGTATTTCGAGCTCGTATTTTAGAAATTCACCACAGCTTCTGCTTCTCATTTCTGTCTAAGGAACAGCCATATGGGGCTTTTGGAAATTTTATGTCTTTTTTCCCCCTTTCCCTTCATATCCAGGCACTGGACAGTAATACTATTTTTATATAAAAAGAAGAAGAAGAAGAAGAAGAAGAAGAAGAAGAAGAAGAAGAAGAAGAAGAAGAAGAAGAAGAAGAAGAAGAAGAAGAAGAAGAAGAAAAAGAAGAAGAAGAAGAAGAAGAAGAAGAAAAAAAGAAAAAGAAGAAGAAGAAGAAGAAAAAGAAAAAGAAAAAGAAAAAGAAAAAGAAAAAGAAAAAGAAAAAGAAAAAGAAAAAGAAAAAGAAAAAGAAGAAGAAGAAGAAGAAGAAGAGGAAGAGGAAGAAGAAGAAGAAGAAGAAGAAGAAGAAGAGGAAGAGGAAGAGGAAGAGGAAGAGGAAGAGGAAGAAGAAGAAGAAGAAGAAGAAGAAGAAGAAGTGGGAAAGGAATCTGAATTTCTGAATTTCACCTCTGAGACTACTGATTGAGTCCAATATGCAGGATATGCCCTGTCTGGCCCCTTCAATTAGCAGGCAGAATTCAGAGGAAGCCAGACATGTGGTTTGGTCTAAGGATGTATTTTTGACATATGAATCCAAGTACATTCGAATGTCAAACAATCCGATTCAGTTCGGATATTTAAGATCCGAATGTCATAAAATCCGATTCGAATCCAGATTATTTGAATCCATACATTCGAATGTTAGATTCGTATTTAAAGATATGAATCTGTTATACGTATTTGTACAACTTCCCTAAAAATGTGAATACATCCCGTATTATCCTGTATGCATCCTGTTTTAACCCCGAATTTTAAGCACAAGATACGTATAATTTTCACACAGATTCGTCTACGACAGATACGAATCTACAGATTTGAGTTATTCGAAAATCCGCATTGGATTTTCAAAAATCCGATTCGAGCCCGAATGTCAACATTCGATGAATTTGAATCGAATTTCGAATATTCGTGTACATCCCTAGTTTGGCTTACCAAGGAGAGTCTGCATTTAAACTGAAGACAGGCACGGGGAAGAGAGGCCAGGAATTGCCGGGCAAGGTCACACAGATTATGGTACTTCTTCTGTGCTACCATTCGTATTGCACCAAATTGCCTACAAATAGGAGAATATATATATATATTTTTAGAAACAGACAGAAGGTGTGGTGGTAAGGCACAATTTCGCCATCCAACAACATCCACTAAAATCTAATGCTTTTATCCATGAAATATCCAGCCACCAAGCTTGGTCAGCTATGTAGTGGCTGGAGGAAAGGCCACCAGAGTAGAGAGAAGAAAATAAGCAGCTATTCCAAGAGGCTTTGTGGCTTCCTGAAAACCAACAAATCTTGGAGGGCAGGCCCTGAAGAACAAGTCTGAGTTCACCATCAAGGGCAAAATTTTACAAGAGGATATGAAGAAGAAGAAGAAGAAGAAGAAGAAGAAGAAGAAGAAGAAGAAGAAGAAGAAGAAGAAGAAGAGTTGGTTTTTCTACCCCGCTTTTCTCATCCATTTAAGGGGACTCAAAGCAGCTGACAAACCTTCTGTTCTTCTCCCCACAACAGACACCCTGTGAGGTAGGCAGGGCTGTGAGAGCTCAGAAGAGAGCTGTGACTAGCCCAAGGTCACCCAGCTGGCTTCATGGGGGAGGGTGGAATCGAACCCAGTATTCCCAGATAAGAGTTCGGCTCCCTAACCACTAGACCAAACTGGCTCATGAAGGCCCTGGAAGATGTTCCTCCCTCAGAGGCCACCATGGCGGGAGTTGAGAGACTGAAGTTCCTTGCTAAGGTAGCAGGCAATTCTTTTACACTTAGTTCCTACAAGGTAGAGAAGAAGAATTCCTAAACTAGTGTTTGGATGCAGGAATGGAGCTGATAAGGCTGAACAGAACTTCAGTCCAGACAAGATGGAAGTCTTGTGGGTTGATGGCTCTTCCACTCCGCACATAGATGTTCAACCTGTCCCAGGCCCTTTCTGCACTGGGCCTCATTCTGGATTATATCCCGGAATAGGGACCTGCTATTTGCATGCTGATTCAGACTACGGCAACACAGCAGGTCCCTATTTCAGGATAGAATCGTGGTTGCTTGGAGTCTGCATGACCTGATCCACAACTCAGGAGTCCTCCCCACAAAGTCCCCAAGAGCCCAGCCTCAGCTCAAGAATACCTAAGAACCTAAGAGGAGTCTTGCTGGATCAGGCTACAGCCCATCTAAGGCCTATTCGCACTTGGCTGTATTTTGGAATATATCTCAGGACAAGGGGTTCTTGTCCACTTGCTAATGCAGACTCTGACAGGCCTCATCTGGGGCATCCTATAGCCTGCACTAGCATGTGGACAGCATACGCCTATTCCAAGATATATTCCAGAATAAAGCCAAGTGCGAATAGGCCCCTGGTCCAGCATCCTATCTCACACAGTGGCCCATCAGTGGCTTCTGGGCATCTCGAGCAGGAGACCAAGACAAAACCTTCACCTGCTTTCGAATCCCTGCAAATGGCCTCGAAAGGCATCCTTGCCAGAAACCCAGTTACGGGTGTTCTGTCTCTGAAAGTCCTACGGAGACAAGCGCAAGGAGCGGTGCCAGTTTCATCTCCGGCAATCTGTTTCCCCTCACATACCTGCAACCTAGTATGAGGAGTTTACTGGAAGATAGTATGAAGATTCAAGAATACAAATATGATTTTTTAAAACAGAATCGTGAATGCATGCATCGCTGCTTTTACTCAAACATTGCGGAGAAGAAAAATCAGCAAAATAAAGTTTTGTTTTCTTTTTGTCTGGGGGAGGGTGAAAAGATGGAGGGAAGGAGTCTCCCCCACACACACCCAAAGTACCTGAGTCCTCACCACCACCACTCAAAACTGTGTTTCCTGAGTTCTGAGTGATCAGCTGTACAGTAAGGACCACATCATATTTCCAAACAATTCCTTAATGCCATATTGGCTGAGCGTATGGAAAGTGTGAGGAATGAGAAGAACCTTTCGTTTTTGCCTTCTGCTGAGATGGGGCTGCGGATCCATCCAAGAAAACGCAGCTTTTTGAACCAGAAAGGCCTCTTAAGCAAACCACAGTTCTTCTCCCAAGGTCCTGATTAGAAATTTTATGATCCGACCCCCCCCCCCCAAAAAAAAACCCTCCACAACCGACCACCCCAAAACTATTTAGTTTCTCGCAGCAGAGAATTCTCTGGCCGGCCTTCAACATTCAAGCGAGACGGAGCCATCAGTGGCTGGCGAAAATCACGTGGACCCATTTCCGCTTGCTGAACTGATGAACAAGCTCAGCCTCTTGGCCTGGGCTGATGTTTGTGTATGAGTGACTTCCAGAAACCACGGCCAACCCGCCGTCCAAAGCCCCAGAGGAAGAAGGCTGAAGCGAGCTTGAGGAACCCGAGCGAGGCCACGAGAAATGAAAAGTCCCAGGCAGAGCAAACAGGTTATCGGGGAAGTGAGGTTAAGGGATTTGACTGACTCCTAAAAGAGAGGTCTGTGGCAGAGCTCAAACTGAATCACAATTTCCCAAAGTTCCAAAGGAAAACCAAAACAGAACTACCAAAGTCTCTTTCTACTGGGTTGCCCGACTTTGAGGCCCTCAAGCGTGGGGTGCTCAAACACGGATCTTTCCAGATGTTGAACTACGCCACCCATCTGCTCCAGCCAGATGAGCAAGGAGCTAGGAATGATGGGAAGCCGAGTCTAGCAGCATCTGGACAGCCGTAACTTGAAAACCTCGGATCAAAATGTCCATCTTCCCTGATCAAGGAGGCCTAAGATGTTTTGGAGATTCTACAACAAAATCTTCCTGCTTAAACGTTAATTCAGATGTGATTTTCGATCCTCATAACCACCCAGCTGTGGATAGCCACAGAAACTTTGCAATTATTCCCTGAAGGGCATGAATAAGACACCAAACCTGGATACGGTGCAAAGTACTTTATCTGTAGCTCTATGTCGGGAAGAAAAGAAAAACCCAAGCCCACAAGAACACTTGCCCAGCTTTGTAAAATTTGGCTGTTTTCTGGCTAACCAAATCTAATTCCCCCTCCATACACACACACATCTCCCAAGGTTTATTTAGATTTTTTCTTTAAGAGCCTAGATGGTTTCTTCTCCCCCTACGAAAGGCAGCAGCCTCAAAAGGCCAAAGCATAAAGAGAGCGCAAGGCAGGCAGATATGGTTTTGTTTAGTGGATTATCAGTAAGCTCACGATAGTCCTCACCCATAAATGGAAGAGAACCAGGCACACATTTGTATACCATAGTTAATGAATATCACCTGGTTTGGCAGAAGACCCACTATTGTCTGGAGCAGAAAGATCCTTTCTGGCTTCCTGGACTCCCCCAAGCAAATGGAGGCGAAGTTTGGGAAAGGGCCATCCGAAGGATGGTTCGGAGTGAGGCCCGTGATCAAAAACCCAAAAGACAGGCACCTCCCGCTCCGAAGGAAAGAGCACTACCTGAGGCCTAAGCAGAGGGGACCCAGAATGGAAAGACGGGACGCAACCTGACCCCCCACCCACCCACCCACCCCCTAGCCCACCGAGAAAGGAAAAGATCTGCTGGAAAGTCCAGGTCTCACACTTACCTTCTAAATAGCAGCTGGAAGATGAAGAGAGTCCTTTCTTTGACTTGCAACCTACTAATTTCAGACAGATCTCCAACATTTTCATTGGTTTAAACGAGGCCTTGTGAAGGGTGGTGGTGGAATGGCGCTCCCTCACCACTTTCTTTCCTCCCCTCCCCGGATCCTGGCACCCAAAAGTCGCTTGCCACACACGCACAGAAAGCGCCTACAGATCTAACCTTCCCAAAACGGTTAGCTCAGAGAGCCAAAGAAGCGGATCCTCCATTTTTTATTTTTCATTCTTTTTTTTTACACGCTCCTTGGCGTTGGCTCAGCGAGGCAGCGCAAAACAAAAAGCTGGCCCTCCTCCTCCTCCTCCTCCTTCTCTTCTTTCTCCTTCCTTACATTCTCCGGAGTTTACGGCACTGTTCTAGCGAGACAAAAGAGAGCGAGCGCGGCTCAGTTATTCAGAGTGGGAGCGCTCCGAGTTTGGCCATTCCGTGAGAGGCGAGCGCCGCCGATGCTGACACTCAACTACCAACAAAGGGCCCTCTTCAAGCTTTGGTTTTCTGCCTTCGTGACATCAGGAATACAAGGAACACCCACTGCCTGTTTTAACCCCTCCTTGCACAGCCATGCAAGAACCGAGGGTCAACCCCGGGGCTCGGACCCAGGGGCCTTCCGTCTCTTTGCAAACCACAAAGGGTAGAACATGTGGATCCTTCTGCCTGCCTTCTTAATCCAGAAGCAGGCTGAGAAAGGTTCCAGTGGAGGATAAAAGAAAGGGGAGGAACTCCGGAGTAGAGGAAGAACAAGGTGTGTGTGGTGGTGGGGGAATCCCCTAATAATAAGCTAGCAAATGTGCCTGAACTTTCTGTACAGAAAGGAAACAATCTGAGAGGAAGAAAGAGAAGTTGGCATTGCACACCTGTCTTTACCACTTCTGAGTATTATAAATCTAGGAACCGATCCCTTGAAAAGGAGAAAACTTGGCTTTTCTCATCAATTCAAGGGGACTCAAGGCGGCTGACAAACTTTCTGTTCTCCCCACAACAGACACCCTGTGAGGTTGATGGGGCTGTGAGAGATCAGAAAGAGAGCTGTGACTAACCCAAGGTCACTCAGGAAGCTTCAGGTAGAAAGAAGAAGAGTTGGCTTCTATACACTTTTCTCACCCTTAAGGGCTGACAAACCTTCTGTTCTTCTCCCCACAACAGACATCCTTTGAGGCAGGTGGGGTTTTGAGAGCTCAGAAGAGAGCTGTGACTAGCCCAAGGTCACACAGCTGGCTTTGTGGAGGAAGCAGAGTTGGTTTTTCTCACCCATTCAAGGGGACTCAAAGTGGCTGACAAACCTTCTTCTCTCCACAACAGACACCCTGTAAGGTCGGTGGTGCTCTGAGGGATCAGAAAGGGAGCTGTGACTAGCCCAAGGTCACGCAGCTAGCTTTGCGATTCTGCTAGGAATGCATAATCAAACCCAGTGATTTCCAGATAGGAGTCCATCACCCTAACCCAGTGATGGCCAACCTATGACACGCGTGTCACAGGTGACGCGCCAAGCCCTTTTGGGTGACACACATGGTCACCCTGGCACCTGGGCGTGTAGTGCTTGCTTGTTCTTGAAGTGTATGAAATACCAATTTTCAATTGAAGATTTAGCAAATGTAAATAGTTGTTTGTTTTTGCTTTTAATAAAATACACATATCAAAAATATAACTTTTTTACTAGAGCTACAAATATCAGAAAATTATGGACATTTCTAGATGCGACACAGCACCTGAGTTAAGCTAGGTTTTCTTGCAAATTTTGACACACCGAGCTCAAAAGGTTCGCCATCACTGCCCTAACCACTGACCAAAAAGGCAGAAATGGATAAATTCCACCAGCCATTGCTAAACAGGCAACTTCAGCTTTTGTTAAACCAACACAACACTGTGCTGTCTGAACATTTGGGAAGTTCCTAAGGCGATGCACAGATGAACAACTAACACTGGTTCTTGTAAAAGCTAATAAGCGCTCGTGGCTCACTGGTTTCATGAAAGAAGCCACTCTAAGCTCAGCTGAAAGAACAACAGATTTAAAATTAATATATACACAAACCAGAGAAAGCCCTTCTAGTTCCTGCTACCTGTGAAGACGGGGTAGTGTGGTCGAGTGGTTAGAGAATCTGAGCTAAATCAACGAAGGTCAATGCTTCTCAGTCTAAAAGAATATTCAAGGATTTTAAACATGAATGGGCTATGAGAGACAAAGAACATCACCAGAAAGCTCCTTGGGAAAAAAGGTGGAACCATAAAATGAACAAATAAAATTTCCCGATCTCAAGGTTGGGGAACCAGAAGGTTCTAGATTCTAAGTCCCATTTTTGGCCACTTGTGATCAGGCATCTGGGCCTGAAGTATCTTGACTCCCCAAGCTGGAGAAATATCAGCTTGGGGCATAGCAGGGACCAGCTGGATTAAGCTCTCCACTCACCCAGAAAAAACAACCCAAATCCAGGCCGGATCCAAGTCGTACTAGCACATGTGCCAACTCATGAACTCAGCTAGAGAAGGCCAGAATTGTGACCCCGAGCACAAAGACAGGGACTTTAGCTTCTCCACTTGTGCCTTATAGCATATACCCATTCTGCCTAGACTTCTCCAAGGGGCCAAGTGGAGAGCAGCAGTTTGACATGAACAAACAGGACTCTATCCATGTGTGGCAGAGCTTCTACAAAGCTTCAGCCTCTGCTGTAGTTACAACTGGCATTCCAGTTTGCTGTGAGGTAGGTGGGGCTGTGAGAGCTCAGAAAGAGAGCTGTGACCAGTCCAAGGCCACCCCGCTGGCTTCCTGGAGAAGTATGGAATCAAACCCTGTGACTGCAAGATATGAGTCCAGCACTCTATATATTTTCCAGATACGGGGATGTCTGCAAACTGGTCTGATTTTAAGGGCCAAACACGGATACCGATATGAACAAACCTCCTAGACCAGTTTGGTCTAGTGGTTAAGGAGCCGGGATCTTATCTGGAAATACCAGGTTCAATTCTGCCCTCCCACATGAAGCCATCTGTGTGACCCTGGGCTAGTCACAGTTCTCTTCTGAGCTCTCACAGCCCAATCTACCTCACAGGGTGTCTATTGTGGGGAGAAGAACAGAAGGTTTGTCAGCTGCTTTGAGTCCCCTTAAATGGGTGAGAAAAGCAGGGTAGAAAAGTCAACTCTTCTTCTTCTGGGAACACAAACTCTTGCTGCTTCTTGTTGTCATCAGAAAAAGAGATATCCATCCACGAAAACAAAACTTATGTCCTGTGGATCATGATAAAGAACCAAGTGGTGATTTTTAATTTTTATTTTTTACCAACACGCTGTGGGAAACGCCAAGGGCCGGAGAAATGGTTAAATGACTCTGACAGGGACCATTATGTAACAGGGAAAGGGGTGCCGTTCTATCCTGCCTGGACAGGAAAACAGTTCTGGGAAACGGCCGTGTGATCATACTGTAGGCAGGGTCACGAAGGCGATTCCCCGCACTGAGCAATCTGAAGCTCTTCTGCACTCTCTCTCTCTCTAGCATGAGGCTTCTCCAAAAGTACAGCTGCAAGAATTCAGAATTCCAAAAGGATTCCAGTGGAATTACTACATGGGATTACTAAGGCCGCCTCCATTAACACTCCAGAGAGCTGAACAAATTTAACTGCCTCGCTGCCAGTTGAAAAGGCTAGAAAAAGTGGTGTCTTTCTAAAGGTATTAATGGTAGGGGAATGATGCCAACTGATGCCACCATTTGTGAAAGATGCCTATGGTTTTGCATATTCCTGGTTGATGCCAGTCTAGGCCTCGTCAGTCTGGAGAGAGGGCATTTAAGAGGGCACCTGACTGAAGTATATAAAATCATGCACGGTATAGAAAAGATGGATAGAGAAAAAGCCTAGAACCAGGGGGCATCTATGAAGATGATAGGTAGGAGAATCAGATCAGACAACGGAAAGTATTTCTCTACCCAGAGGGTCATTGGTCTAGGGAACGGCCTGCCAGGAGACGTGGTGACAGCAACCATCTTAGATGGCTTTAAGGAAGGGTTAGACAAATTTATGGATGACAGATGTATCAATGACTACTAGAATGGATGCCTAAGTACGTCTTTCAAGCTGAGGGGCTGAGCAGCATGCTTCTAACGCGGTGATTCTCAACCTTCCTAATGCCGCGGCCCTTTAATACAGTTCCTCATGTTGGAGTGACCCCCAACCTAACCGTAACCCCCAACCACAAAATTATTTTCGTTGCTAAATATTTGATATGCAGGATGTAGGATGTATTTTCCGGGGAAGAAGGAGCCGAGGCTGGAGGCAGAGAATCTCTCTCTGCAGGCTTCCAGCTTCTTATCACCAGAAAATGCCAACTGGGCAAGCATTTTCTGGTGCGATCGTCTTCTGAGAGCTCCAATACTGCTTTCTACACAGTAGCTGCTCTCTACTGTATTGGTATGGGGTGTATGTGATGGGGTTGGCGTGATGATGTCATCACACCAGGTACTCGTATGTGGGCATATCTACATGTGGGTGGAACCGCCTGGAGACGGACAGAGGACCGGTGTTTCGGTTCCGATGTATTTTCCGATGGTCTTAGATGACCCCTGTGAAAGAGGAATTGACCCCCAAAGGGGTCGTGACCCACAGGTTGAGAACCACTGTTCTAAGGCCATTTGCTGGGATTTGAGAACAGGAAAGGGTTTGCCCTTGTCTCTGCTTGAGATGCCAATGGGCAATTGGTGGACCACTGTGTGTGACAGAATGTGGGACTAGATGGGCAGTGGCCTGATCCAGCAGGGCTCCTCTAAGGTTCTTAATACCTTTGGTGTTATTCAGCTATTCAGTCATGACCCCATGGACTGTTTCCATTAGGGACAGAATAGATTTAGTAGAAATCTTCCTCTAATCTTACTCATCTTTTCAACTGATCATTCAATATAATGGAACCAATGAGCTCCACCTGGAACATCACAAATGTAGCAAGAGGTCAGGGAATCCCACTCACCCTGTAAAGTTTTGAGGTTTCATAATATCCTGCTTTCTTTTCAAAGGGAAACTGGATAAATATTTTTGCCACAGTGCTAAAAAAACATTTCTGTGTTTAATGAAACTGGTAATGTTTTTGAAAAGAACTAACAACTTGTGGAGTTGAAACAGTTTTCAAAACTTTTCCAAAAAGGACAGATTCGATTATTTCAAGAGCCTAATTTGGTTTAGTGGTTAGGGAGCCAAACTCTTATCTGGGAATGCCGGGTTTGATTCCACCCTCCTACATGAAGCCAGCTGGGTGACCTTGGGTTAGTTAGCCACAGCTTTCTTCTGAGCTCTCACAGCTCCACCTACCTCACAGGATGTCTGTTGTGGGTAGAAGAACAGAAGCTTTGTCAGCCGCTTTGAGTCCCCTTAAATGGGTGAGAAAAGTGGGGTAGAAAAACCAACTCTTCTTCTTCTTCTAATTTGTTCTTCAGTTTTGCATATTAATTTCTTGGAAATGTCAATTTCCATGCCCTCCCCCCCCTCCCCCCACCCTCTCTCTCTGTCTGGGCTCAAAACATTTACCCAAAAATTCTTCTGCTTAAAAAAAGAAGCTCTTTTAGCATTTGTTGATTATTCCAATTAAAGAAAGTGATCTTAAAATAAACCATGGAGCACATTAGAGACTCCTGAGTGCTGTCTGATCATGAACTCGTGGCAAAATTCTCCCCCTGATGCGGGACCATGGAGACATCCTTTCTGTGGCCCAGGGCACCTCTTCCTTCTAAAGGTTGTCACCGTCTGATTTGGATTACGTCCCTGATGCTGTTTCCGATTAGCAGATGCTGCAGGAAAACAACAGCAGGAAAAGACTATCGCCATTCTGCCCTGATTTTGAACTTTCCGGAGCCCGTCTGGTTAGCCAGTGCTGCAGAGAAACTTCTGAAACCAACGTACCTTCGGAAGGGTAAAAAAAAGGCAGAGTTCTTGTGTTTGGGAGAAAAAGAAAAATCTGCAAAGTAGAGCTGTTTCACTCCACTGCAGATTTATTTACATCACAACAGAGACACAAAAGAGTTGGCTTTTCTACCCTGCTTTTCCCACCCCTTTAAGGGGACTCAAAGCGGCTGACAAAGTTTCTATTCTCTCCACAACAGAAAACCCTGTGAGGTGGGTGGGGCTGTGAGAGCTCAGAAGAGAACTGTGACTAGCCCAAGGTCACCCAGCTGGCTTCATGGAGACCTGTGTGTGGCAGCAATGGCTTTACTCACAATTTTTCCCTCTGTGTACTTTTGTGAGACCTTATTCTCAGCGTTACATAATATTAAACCAATAAAAGAAACCAACTCACAGATGAAGTTAGTAGCGATTGCTTGGGCCTGAAGTGTATGAAATGCCAACCTTCAATTGAGGATTTAGCAAATGAAATTCAGCAACAAAAAAGTCACTAATGTAAAGAACTATTCTTTTTTGCTTTCAATAAATACATATATCCAAATTGTAACTATCTTTTTTTTTCTAGAGCTACGACTATCAGAAAATTATGGATATTCGTAGATGTGACAAGGCACCCAGGTTAAGCTAGGGGTTTTGGCAAATTTTGACACATTCAGCTCAAAAGGTTCACCATCACTGCCCTAGAGGGAAGGTATCACTATCCATACATCAATGTGGTAAGGAAACCAAGTCAGTCAAAAATACATATATATACAGAAAGAGTTATAGAGATACAAATCACATATTGAGAATATTTGGCTTGAAACGACTGACTTTATGTCAAGTATAGTTGAGGTCTTAATGTGCTCAAGACCATAAAACATAAGAATGTAAGAGAAGCCCTGCTGGATCAGGCCACAGCCCATCTAATCCAGCATCCCATTGCACACAGTGGCCCACCAGTTGCCCATGGGCATCTCAAGCAAAGTCAAAGACAAACCTTCTCCTGCTCTCAAATCCCAGCAAATGGCCTTAGAAGTGTCCTGCTTCCCCCCGCCCAGCCTGAAAGATGTCCTTAGGCATCCATTCTAGTAGCCATTGATACATCTGTCGTCCATAAATTTGTCCAACCCTTCCTTGAAGCCATCTAGGCTGGTAGCTGTCACCACCTCTTCTGGCAGCCAATTCCATAGACCGATGACCCTCTGGGTGAATAAATCCTTCCCCAAGTCTGATCCGACTCTCCTACCCATCAGCTTCATAGATGCCCCCTGGTTCTAGTGCTGTGGGACAGAGAAAATAAATGTTCTCTATCCACCTTTTCTATACCATGCATAATTTTGTATACTTCAATCAGGTCCCCTCTTAAACGCCATCTCTCCAGACTGAAGAGGCCTAGACGTTGCAGCCTGATTTCGTAAGGAAGGTTTTCCAGCCCCTTAATCAGCTCTGGTGCATCACACGAGTTGTCCAGCCCATCTAGAGGTCGCTTTATCGACCACATGTTTAAGGGAAACCCAGGAACAGAATACGAGACCATCAAAACCATTTTTGTGAATGGTCCACAACATCTAGTTAGCGCCAGAGAGCATCACCATGTTTCTGAGTGCCCACAGCTTAGCAGGGAAGCAACTGCCAGGAAAGCAGAGAGTTGCAGGTTTTGAGAGAAGCGTGGAACAAAGGCAGAAAACCAATAATTTATATTACGTTATGAATCTGTATCGTGAATATCCTGCTGAGTAATGTTGGTCTTTTAAAAAAAGTTTTACAATTGTATATAAAGCAGAGGGTCAAAGGTTCGATTCTTGGAAGATGGCCATGGCAAACCACTTCTGAATCTGCCAGTAAAACTGCATGGAGGGGCTCGTGGGGTCATCAGGAGCCAATGTAAGATCCCAGTGACAACTTCAAAAAGCTGCAGTATCAGCAACAGCCAGACATAGTGCGTGGCTCTCGGTAGAGAGGAAACAGTTAATATGAGTCTTTCCAGAGGAAAGAACCAGCCCTGACGATCAAATTACCACTGCTGAGGAGGAAGACATGGCGGAGGGAAAGCAAAAAGGTGGCAGTAGAGAAACCAATGTGCAGCGCAAAGCCGTAGTAGAAGAAGAGTTGGCTTTTCTACTCCGCTTTTCTCACCCAATTAAGGGGACTCAAAGTGGCAGACAAAGCTTCTGTTCTTCTCCCCACAAGAGACACCCTGTGAGGTGGGTGGGGCTGTGAGAGCTCAGAAGAGAGCTGCGACTAGCCCAAGGTCACCCAGCTGGCTTCATGGGGGAGGGCGGAATCAAACCCGGTATTCCCAGATAAAAGTTCTGCTCCCTAACCACTAGACCAAACTGGCTAGTAGACCCTTGAGAAATGCAAGCTGCACAATTATCTTTCCAGGGAGCTGAAAGACACACGGAGGATGCAAATGTTGCTCAAGATTTTGAATATTTTATTAGAATCAAGCTGAATGTGGAAAACTGCATCTGTGCACACCCCTATTTCAGCACTGGGCTTGAAATGTCCTGCTTTCTCTTGGACCAAGGCCATGTTCCAGCCTAAGCCTTTGGCTTCCTCCACTTTCCCGTCCACCCTGTGGTCTCCTTCTTGCTCCAGCCCAGCCTCCCAGCAGCATCTCCAGCCTCTGGTTCCCACCTTATCCATTGGCCTTAACCTCTGGATTAGGCATGTGCACAAATATTTGTAGGCATTCGAAATCTGATCAAATGTGTCAAATTTTGACATTCAAACTCGAATCGAATGTCCCAAAATTCAAATGCAAGCATTCAAATTGAATTTTGAATCTACTGGTTCGAATTATCCAGACATTCGTATGTGTACAGGTTCGTACACGATGCGTGCCTGAAGATCCGCATCTTTCCCGCATCCGTACGCGTTTGAACAGATCCATACGGGATGAAAACCAGTTGCATACGTGATAACTACGGGATGCACTCGGACATGTACGGATGCGGGGAAGATGAGCCCTCGCACCTAAGAATGTTGCTGACGTTTGTAGGTGCAGATCTGAATAAAAAATTTAAACGAATAGATTCTAACTTGGTAAATACGAATTGAATTTTGTTAAATTTGAATTTAAAAAAGACTCGAATCAAATCGGATTTTTGTGTATTCGATTCGGATAGAACGTCAAAAAGAAAATCGCGCCCATCCCTACTCTGGATACTAGTCAAACCCTCCTCTGGGAAACACCCACATCGGGGTATCCTCAACCCTCTGGTTCTAGGTCAGGGAACATCTGGACCATTCTTACTGAGAGATTTTGGAGACCAGAAGCCTGTCTGCAATTTGGGCAGCTCTGGTGAAGACCACCTCCGATAGTGAGGTTGGTGGGCACCCGGGGGAGAGCATTTTCTGTGGCAGCCCCTAGATTGTGGAATAGTCTTCCCTCCTGGGTGCGCCATGCCCCTTCCCTGTTGTCATTTAGGAGGGCTGTAAAGGCATATCTTTTTGCCTTAGCCTTTGGCCAAGGTTGACTCATTCCTCCCTTGGTCACAGTTTTAGTAATAGATCCCTAGATGTAGGGCTTATATCAGAACTTTTAATTATATACCATAGCTCAATCTGTGCCCTGTTTTTAATATCTTGTTTTAATTATTCAGTTTTAATATGTTTACCTGTGTCTTGTTTTTAATATGGTTTTAACTGCTATTGATTTGTTGTTACCCGCCCAGAGACCTTCGGGTATGGGGCGGGATAGAAATAGAAATAGAAATAGAAATAGAAATAGAAATAGAAATAAATAAATAAATAAATAAATAAATAAATAAATAAATAAATAAATAAATAAATAAATAAATAAATAAATAAATAAATAAATATGCACACCCACTAGGCCATTACAGCCTAGAAGCACGCTCCACACCTTCACCAACATTAACTAGCAGCTTATCTGAAGCGTCCAGTGACCTGACCATTCACTCTTCTTCCGGTTACCTGCGCGTGGTGGGCAGGGGAGCTGGCGTCCACGCAGGTGCGATGGCGGCGGCGGCCGTGATCGATCCTGTGATCAATCGTAGGGCCGCAAAGGGGGTGTTTCACTGGTGACAGATCAGCGGGCGCTGCACATTCGCTCACAGCAGCAGCGAGGAGGCAGGATGTCCAGCTTCAGAGGTGTCTGGTGAGCGGGAAGACCATTCGCACTTCTGGCCAGTAATGGATGCTTCGGGGGAGCTCTCCTCCTATCAAGTGCGAATGGTCCTCCTGTACTTGAAGTTTACCAGCCCTAGATCACGGCAGCCTAATATCCAAAGTGCAGAAAGGCCTCTGGAGACAACCATGCCCAGGGCAAGGGCCGCAACTCTTATCTAAAACCATTCCTCATTTGCTCTGTGGTTTAATGGGAAGCATTCTGTTCCTGGCTTCTTCTCTTCTACCCCTTTCCTCCTTGTTTCTTGAGGCAGCGCTCAGATCTAGGAGACACTCAGCCCCTTTATCCTTTTCCAACAGGAACATGGCTTCAAAAGAGGCAGCGTGGCCGGTTCAGCTGGCCGGCCGGCCTGCGTCCACGCTCTTATTCCAAACATCTGTGTTGTTCTCAGGAAGAGACAAGACACACAGCTATAAGGATTCACACTGGGATAATAATAATAATAATAATAATATTTATTTGTATACCGCCCTGTGGCGAACCATGGCAAAGCAGGCGGAGGCCTTGCGCTCCAGCAGCGACTGGGAGACGCCGCTCCGGTTGGGGCTGAGAGGGAGAAATCTGAGAGACACGGAGAGGACGGGAAAGGGGGAGAACCACGCTATGGTTCCCAGAGGGTCAGCAATGGCCAATGGCAAAAGAGGTCCTACAGCATCCTGAGCCAGGTAAACCTGGGGCAAAAAGAATGAAGACCTGCCTGTCGCAGACCGGAATAAGTCACAGCTGCTGTTCCAAGGGGCAGGGAGGAGGAGGCAGGGACAGGGACAGAGACAGAGACAGGGGAGGAAGGTGGGGGTGGGAGACACAAAATCAATCCCACATGCTTAAAGCCCTCAAATACAGCATACTAGGACAGGATAAAAGGAGGAGAAGAGGAGGAGTTGGAGTTGGCTTTTATTCCCCACTTTTCTCCCTCGTAAGGGGACTCAAAGCCGCTGACAAACCTTCTGTTCTTCTCCCCACAACAGATACCTGCTTTTTCTCACCCTTTTAAGGGGACTTAAAGTGGTTGGAAAACCTTCTGTGCTCCTCCCCACAACAGACACACTGTGACATAGGTGGGGCAGTGAGAGCTCAGTAAGAGAGCCGTGACTAGCCCAAGGCCATCCAGCTGGCTTCCCCACCAGGATTCTGAAAGCCATTGATGGATGGAGGCCATTTACAGGGATCTGAGATCAGTGGAAGGTTGTACCTTTGCCTTCTGCTTAAGATACCCAGAAGCACTTGGTGGGCCACTAGGTGAGATGGGATGTGGGACTAAGTGGGCTGTGGCCTGATCCACCAGGGCTCCTCTAAGGTTCTTATGGACCAGATGGGCTGTGGCCCAATCCAGCAGGGCTCCCCTTAGGTTCTTATGGACCAGATGGGCTGTGGCCCGATCCAGCAGGGCTCCCCTTAGGTTCTTATGGACTAGGTGGCCTGTGGCCTGGTCCAGCAGGGCTCCTCTTAGGTTCTTATGGCTCTCCTTCATTTCCACACCTCTATCTCCCTTGCTTTTCAACTGAACTCTGCCCATAAGTGGAAATGCACTAAATTCACATTTTAAAAAATAGTAATAATAAACTGCTGCAGAAGGTGGCCAAAGTGAGGCACTCACAGATTTACCCAGCAGTGGATGGCAAATATTCAGAGCTTCCTCTGCCCCCCAAATGCTCAGGCCTTAAAAGCAACACAGACTCCTGACAGGAAGATTGCATAGATGGTCTCTAGCCTGTCCTCTTACTGCTTTTCAGGGAAATTGAGCCAGAAAATAGCTTCTGAAATGCAATGTCTGGGTAGTATGGGGTGATTTTATCACAATATTAAAGCTTCAAGGTGGCACATGATTCCGGCAATGCTTCCAACCAACCTCAGAAGTCAAGGTAAATCACAGAGCTTAAATCTACCTTTATTCAGTGGTTACAAAGCAATCTCTAGTTTTGCTATCAAAATTCAACAGCACAGCGATCTCCAACCTTTTTTTTTCCACTTGCGTCCCCCCTGGCAGCCCCATTTCCATAAATTGTACCCTTCACAATAGTTACCGCTATTTCAAATTTATATGGTGTGACTGTAAGTACCTTTTTCCCACCACTATTCCATTTTTTTTTCATGGACCCCTAAATGTCCTGGTTTGCACCCCTGGGGGAACGGAGGCCCCAGGCTGGGGATCATTGCAATAGCTCTTATTTCCTGCAAATAAAGCTGCAGGCTTCTTTGTGCCCTGAATTCCCAAGTGGCAACCACCCCTTTTCATGCATCAGGAGATGCTTTGCAAAAAGACTAAAGTAAGAAGTGTGTGTGTGTCTGGCAGGGGACCGGCAACTATTGAATCAGCTACTGTGTAACTGAGCTATGGGCTTTAATCTTAATAAGTGCAAAGTAATGCACATTGGGGCCAAAAATCCAAATTATGTCTATAAACTGATAGGGGCTGAGCTTTTTGCAACACACCAAGAAAGGGATCTTGGGGTTCTGGGGGACAGTTCAATGAAGGTGTCAGCCCAGTGCAGAGCAGCGGGGGGAAAAAAAGCTAATTCAATGCTGGGAATAATTAGGAAAGGAAGCGAAAACAAGTCAGCAAGCGTCATTTTGCCTCACAATATCTATAGAATATTGTGTACAATTGCGGTCACATCATCTCAAAAAAGATATTGTAGAACTGGAAAAGGTGCAGAAAAGGGTAACCAGAATGATTAAGGGGTTAGAACACCTCCCTTATGATATCAGACTGCAATGTTTAGGCCCCTTCAGCCTGGAAAGATGGCATTTAAGAGGGGACCTGATTGAAGGTTATAAAATCATGCATGGAATAGAAAGAGCAGATAGAGAAAATTTCTTTTCTCTTACACACAACACTAGAACCAGGGGACATCTATGAAGCTGATAGGTAGGAGAATTGGGTTAGACAAGGGGAAGGATTTCTTCACCCAGAGGGTCATCGGTCTATGGAATTGGCTGTCAGAAGAGGTGGTGACAGCAACCAGCCTACATGGTTTAAGGAAGGGTTAGGCAAATTCATGGATGACAGATGTATCAATGGATACCTACGTACATCTTCCAGGCTGGGGGGAACAAGCAGGATGTCTCTAAGGCCATTTGCTGGGATTTGAGGGGAGAGGTTTGCCCTTGTCTCTGCTTAAGATGCCCATGTTGCAATTGGTGGCTACTGTCTGAGACAGGATGCTGGACTGGATGGGCTGTGGCCTGATCCAGCAGGGCTCCTCTTAGGTTCTTATGGACTAGATGGGCTGTGGCCTGATCCAGCTGGGCTCCTCTAAGGTTCTTATGGACTAGATGGGCTGTGGCCTGATCCAGCAGAGCTCCTCTTAGGCTTTTAGGTTCTTGCCATTTCCTTAGCTTGGTTATCTCTGTGAGAAACAGTGATGTATCCTCCCAAGTCAGATTGCTTAAAAATGGATAAAACTGCAAAATTTGTTTCAATCTAGCAAGGCCTTTGTAAAGTAACAGGCTGCGGCTTGTTAGTGGCATCAACTTTGTTACAAATCAATCAGTGAAGAGGCACTGATGAAATGAAAAGAGATCTCTAAAGGGAAGAGATAATCAATACCACAAACTAGGCAGAAAAATAAAGAGTTACCAGGCACAGAATTCAAAACACTACGCTCTAAAGAAACAAAGAAACAAAAGCACAATATTCTAACCCTGACCATTATAAAACTGTGCTTCAGTGTTTTGCCACCTGATAGGAAAAATTTCCTACCTGATATTGAAAAATTTCAAAGGGGAGCTGATATACCCACAGCCCTGGACGCAATTCACTACCAAGCCCAATTCAAGGTTTCAACTTTAACTTACAACGCCCTAAGGATTTGGGCCCCAAATATCCAAAGGAATGTCTACTCCCATGTCGACCTGTTTGTGCCTTAAGATCTGAAGGGGAGGCCCCTCCTGGTTGTTCTGCCAACTCTCAGCACCAACGGGGGTGGGCACCCGGGAGAGGGCCTTCTCAGGGATGGCCCCTAGGCTGTGGAATAGTCTCCCCCTTGAGGTGTGTCAGTCACCCTCACTGTACACATTCGGGAAGGCAGTGAAGACACACCTGTTTGCCCTGGCCTCTGATTAAATGGGGATACACCCTTCCTACTTGCAGACGCTGTTGTTTTAATATCTACTGTTATTGTTCTAATATGTTGATTTTAGATGTTGTTAACCACCCTGAGACCTTTAAGTATAGGGCGGGATAGAAACACACATAATAAACAAACAAAGAAAGGAAGAAATTGATCTACTGGGGAAAATGAACCTGACAGAGTGTGGCGGTGCCATTTCCAAAGCACAAGAACTGCTCTGCATAGCTTCTCAGGACTTGATGGATGGGGCCAGCGACCGGCCCTCCCCTTGTTCTTCTTATCTGTTATTAGCGGAAACCTAAATAAAATAGATTGAACAGTATCGCTGGAAAAACTATTTTTTCCCCGCACAGTGATCCAGGGTTTTTTGCTAAACGCAGCCTTTCTTGGCACAGAATTTGAAAACACCATAGTGTCTCTGGCCAGTCTTAAAGGATCTGCCCTGGTTACCAATTCGCTACCGAGCCCAATTCAAGGTGTTGACACTAACATATAAAGCCCTAAACAGCTTGGGCCCTGGGTATCTGAAGGAGCGCCTTCTCCCATATAGACCTGCCCAGGCACTGAGATCTCAAGGACAGGCCCTTCTTGGGAGTTCCTTCTCTTTCAGAGGCACAAGGCATAGGGACATACAAGAGGGCCTTTTCTGTGGTGGCCCCTAGACTCTGGAACAGCCTCCCTCTTGAGGTTCGCCAGGCGCCTTGCACTGTATACTTTTTGGCGACTAGTGAAAACATATCTTTGGAACCAGGATTTTGCCATTAAAACAGCTTCCTCAGGGTGCTGTCCTGATAGGGAGGGTGGGAGGGGATGGTATTTTTAATTATGTTATATTATTTAATATGTTTTATTCTTACTGCAGCCTGCCCTGGGACCATTTGGTGAAGGGTGGGAAATGAATGAATGAATGAATGAATGAATGAATGCTACGCCTGTTTGATGCAGGGTCAACACAGATGGGCATTCTGTAGGGTTTTATGCCCACACATGCCTATTTTAAAGAAAGTTTTCATCCTCAGGCCAACAGACTTCTCCTGCAATGGATCTGGAAGGCTGCTGCTCTTATCTTTAAGGCAGGGGTTCTTTAATCTGGAAATCCATGGACCTCTTGATGGTCCATGAAGTGCAACAATTTTCTTCGAAGCCGTTTGTGGACATTTCTTCCAGAAAGAGGCCCTTAGCTTTCAGAAGCCTAGGAAACCATTAAATCTCTTGTTTCAGAGTTTACCTCCTTTGGTAAGGGCAGCTAAGAGTCCTCTGGTACCTTAAAGATAGATACGCCTCTTACAAAATTAAATTTTTCCTGGGGCAGCGGAAGGATCACACCAGGATTTACTTGTGCAACCGCTGCTCCAAGTGAAGATGGCAATGAAATGTTTTGGTCCCTCCTCCTGTTCTGCCCTAGATTAGCCCTTCGGCCATCTTAGCTTCCAACCACAAGAATAAACTCCAATTTTAAAAAGACGCACATAAGGAAATCTGGAGTTATTAAAGAGCAGCTGCTCTTCTGTTAAGTCCTGAGCCTGGATTTCCCTCCAACTGCTGGTCTGCTCTGAGCTTTTATTAAAAAGGCTCTAAGCCTGGAAGACGACCAATAAAGATAGTCCACGTATGAAATACCCTAACCCTAGAACCTCTTAAAGGAGATTTATGGAGACTGCTGGGTGATTTCATTTGAAAAACATCTTTCCCTAATGAGAGAAGGATGGGGGAAGGAGGAGGGCGCAAAAAGACTCCAGGCCACTAAGCAGAGAAAGGGACAGGAAAATATATTAGGGGTTGCAAAGCATGAAATTACAAAAAGACAAGTTTTAATGCTACAAAACCTAAAGTCCTCCATGCCACCGGCAGCGGTCCATTTGTGCATGCAGCTCCACTGAAATAGCTGAAATAAAACCAAGGCGCACAAATTCCCGTATATTTAAAGTTCATGACATTGCTGAATCAAAAAAAAAACACACAGAGAGAGGCAGAAATGATGAGGATGCTGATTATATTACGAAGCTATTTTCTGCACAGGCCACCAGATTTATCCCACCAGGTTTGGTCCCATTTTCCAAATCTCTTTCAAATAGTTCTTTGGTGCCTGCCTGAAACTTTCAATAACAAAATGGAATCGTCACAGCCTTTTCCCCCCAGAAGCATCACATTACACTTCATTTCAACTCCCTTCTTTTTCTCAACTACAGTAATGCCAGGAATATTAAGATCCAGATGTTTGTATGTTGAAATTTTAAAATCTCATAATATTTTAATCTTGCTAATTTTTCACGATGGCTCTATTTTCTGAGGTCGCCTACCTTTTACTGTTGATCCAATCTACCAGTGTAAACCAACGGGACCTCGGAGGCCCAATCACGTTACGGAAACTTTCTGGGTTTGCATTAAGAAACCATACGCATATTTTACTAAATGCGTCAAAGCAAAATCTGTGTTCCGGCCATAAAGCGTGACTATATTTTTACAAACATACCCACATGCATCTACCACAAATCATTAAGAATACCCAGTGTCAAAGAACTCCTGGTTGTTGCTGGACATTTAGTACCATCCAGTTAACTAACGGCTGATGCTTAATGGTGCCACATTTTACCTCCATGCACTTTCTCAGAAGACAGAGAAGAACTCTACTATCACTTTCAAGTGGGAGATATAGAAGCAGTTTGCTATTGCTTTCTTCTAGGAAGGCGGCTCAGGATCAAACCTGTGACCTCCTGCTTTCCAGGCAGTTGCTCTACCCCTGAGCTATAGTCACACTCCATCAAACATGGTTTGTTTGTTTGTTTATGCTTTATCCCACCTTATACCCAGAGGTCTCTGGGTGGGTAAGGATATCCAAAATCAAACATCATTTAAAACAGTAACCGCATCTGCCAATGGAGAGAAAAGTGAGTCCCCCATTTAGACAAAGGCCAGGGCAAAGAGGTGCATTTTCACTGCCTTCTTAAATGTGTACAATGAAGAACAGACGCACCTCAAGGGGGAGACTATTCCACAGCCTAGGGGTCATCACTGAGAAGGCCCTGTCCCGGGTACCTCCCCCTCCTGCCCTGCCTTGGCACATTATCTCTTCCCCACAGCACACTCTATATAAATTAAAACAATATTAAACAGGGAAAATGTTAATAAGAACAATTCTAAAAATCCCCAAAGTTTAGAAACTCCCACTACTGCCCCCCCCACCATTAAAAATGCATAAAACAAACAAATGCGGGACAATACAAGTAGCCCTTGCCCTCCTGCCAGTGGTGGGCTCACTGCCACAACCAGTGGTGGTTGTTCAGTCATTCAGATGTGTCCAACTCCTCATGACCCCATGGACCACAGCACGCCAGGCCCTTCTGTCCTCCAACGGCTCCTGAAGTTTCTCCAAACTCATGTCTGTTACTTCCAGGACTCTCTCATATCCATCTGGACCCTTCTCCTTTTGCCTTCCCTCTTTCCCCGCACAAGGGTCTTCCCAAGGTGGATATTAACAGAACGCAATTCAAAACAGGAAGGAAGGAAGGAAGGAAGGAAGGTTCCGCCTGCCTCAGGACTCTGCTAAAATCCAATACTGCGCAACTGCTTTCCTTTGACAGCTTTGTAATCTGAGATCCCATTGACTGCATCTGCAAAACAGAAAGCAGCGAGCAGAGGAGAATCCAACATGCGCCTCAGTTTAGCATGCAATTCTCCTGTTTGTGAAGCTTTTTGCCTTGAAATCAGCAACTTTATCAGAGGATGAGAAAGCACTTGGGACACACCCCAAAGTTCCCACCAATGGTCCATCTAACATGAATTCCACACAGAATTCCTTCAGAGTTCCCTTCTCCTCTTTCGTCTTTCTATGTGGCAGAGAACATGAAGGGCGCTGGGGCTTTGGATGGTTCTGAAATCCCTTCCAGTAACACGGCCTTGTTTAAAAGGAGCGCCTTAAGTGAAACCAGCTGCATAGAAGGCGTTAGTGCCATCTGCTGCTCCAGGCACAGGGCTTCGGGCTCCGGCGATACGGGGAGTCGGCTTTCACCACTTCACGTTCAAGGGTAGACGGGCTGCGCGCAGGTGCCAGGGGGAGCTACGTATTCCAAACGCCAGCAAATCCCCCACGCTCTGGGCTCTCAGAGAGTTAACCACAGCTAAAAATGGTTAACAAGGAGCTTTTTCCTAAACCACCTCAGCAGGTCTTGAAAGAAACTAATAAAGAAAAATGGAAATATAAGGAGAGGGGAGGGGAGGAGGGAGAAAGAAGAAAGGAGAGGAAGTAGAAAAGAGGGAGGGAAAGAGGGAGGGAGGAGAGGAAGTAGAAAAGAGGGAGGGAAAGAGGGAGGGAGGAAATAGAAAGGAGAGAGGAGAGGAAGTAGAAAAGAGGGAGGGAAAGAGGGAGGGAGGAAGTGGAAAGGAGAGGGAGGAAGTAGAAAGGAGGGAGGGAAAGAGGGAGGGAGGAAGTGGAAAGGAGAGGGAGGAAGTAGGTAGGACAGGGGAGGAGAGGAAGTAGAAAGGGGAGAGGGAGAGGGAGCGAGATAGAGGAGAGGAGGAGAGGAAGGAGGGAGGAAGTAGGAAGGAGAGAGGAGAGAAAGTAGAAAAGAGGGAGTGAGGAAGTAGAAAGGAGGGAGGGAAAGTGGATAGGACAGGGGAGGAGAAGTAGAAGAAAGGAGGGGAGGGAGAGAGGAAGGGAGGGAGGGAGAAGAAGAGCTGAGCAAAGGGGGAGAAGGAGAGGGAAAGGAACGGGGGGGGGAGGGGGGAGAGAGAAGAGAATTAAGGCAGATCTCTGCCAAGAGGGAAAGGCACTTTTGTTTTAGGGAGCTGGACCAGAGCGCCAGAAGATCGGATGATCTGCATCACATGAGCGTCCATTTCCACAAGCGCGGCTCGTGAGGGGAACAGCAGCTAATTAAAAATAGTCGGTCACAAGCAAGGCGGAAAGATCAGCTTCTGAGTCTCCAGCTATAAAACCTGCAAACAATGTGTCGAGGCCAGAGAGAGCACCGACAGCTCCAGGGAAAGTTGGGAAGAACCTGAGAGAGCGAGGAGACATCCCGGAGCCAGAGAGCTACAAGCAGCAGCGTTTGCATCCATTTGTTCCCACCCATGTGCAAGCAAAAGCTGTGACTCATTTGTTTGTCAGCAAAATGGCTCAAAACAGAGAGGCAAGGAGTTCTCAAAGCTGCCCTTCCCTTGGAAAAAAAAAACCCACAACCAAGCATAAAATGTCGTGTTCAGTATTGATCCAACCCATACACCATGCCTTGCGTTGAAATCAAGCTCTCCGCTGAAGGCGGAATGAGAATCAGCTTGGCTTTGCAGCCATGAGGTCCTCGCTAGACTGAAGGAAGAAGCAGGCAGGTGAGATAGGAAAAGGATGTCTGAGGACAAAATAATAGGAATAATTTTAAAAAGCTATGGAAAGAAGAGCCCCATAGTGAGATTCTTCTTAGTAAACTGGGGGAAGCCATCTTTTTGGACACAAAACATCCCAGACAGCAATCTGGAAACTACACCAATCATAGAGTTGGTTGCTTTTTCCTACACCCATCACTGAGTTGGCTGCCTCTTCCTACACCAATCATAGATCAGAGGCCCTATTCACATACAGGCCTTTGGACACAACTAGGCAAGCCCTGGGACAGAGGATTCGCTCTGTGGACCGGGCGGTTCTGTCCAGAACCGTCCCAGCCCATTCCAGGGCTGGTCTAATTGCGGCCAGACCCACACCCGGACCAACCCAGACCAGGCCGTGACACTCTCCCTGCCGGACAGCTCTGGAGCCCTGACCCGAGCCGCCACCATTGGGCCCTATCAGGCCCACCAGTTGGAAGCCCCTTTTGGGTGTGAGGCAAGACCGGGCAGGGCCCTCCTTGGGGTCCTGCGGACTGCCGCCGTTCCAATCAAGCCAGCGGCAGCCCACAGAGGCCCCCTCGGTGCCCGCCCCCACCCAGGGGTCCACACCACCCCCAGCTCCCCATGCACGGCCTACCTGTTTGGACGCCAGGTTCGAACTGGGTAGGCCCCGGGGCGGGACTTGTGGGGATCGAACAGTAGCATTCTGCGGCTTTCTGAGCAGCTCACCAGACACCAGGGTAAGTGGAACTACCACAGGAAACCTGGGCACCTCCGGTTTTCCCCCAACAGACTCACAATGGATTTTATTGGGGATCCGAGCAGCGCTTTCACCGGAAAGACCACGGAAAAGTCTGAGAAACCCAGCACAATGCCAGCGGGAATACAGGATGACCTTGTGTCTGGCGTAAGCTTCACACAGGAAATGGCCGCAGCTGCTTCCTGCCGCTGCCTTCAAGACACTTGCTCTTCACCCATGACTTGGACAGGACAGCCAATCCTATCTCTATTGCAAGTGACAGCAGCAACAGGAAGAACCATGCCTAGGGAGCTATTTCACTCTTACCTACTGTGGATTTGAGGGAGATAAAACAGAACTATTTAGTCACAGCCTCAGGCGATTAATCTGACCAGCATATCCAAACCACTAAAAGTTTTGTTAGCACCCCCTGCTTAGTTGCCCCCAAATAAACCAAAAAGCCAACACCTCCAGAACCTCAAATCTTGCTTCAAGGCCAAAGGAGAATTAATGGGCCCTTGATTGAGAGTTCTTGCTAAGGTTGGTAGAGGCTGAAATCCGAACCAAGCGGGCGCCCAGTTGGGGATGCGTGAGCAGCTCCCTGAATCTCAGCAAACACGTGTCCAAGCCTAAGCAGAAGGAAACTTGAACAGATGTGGAGAAGCGAAGGAGAGCAAGTGAGCGGAAGGGACGGAGGGAGGGAAGGAAACTATACCTTTCTACCCTCTCCAAAGAATGATTCATTTCTATCCCGAAGGAGGAGGAGGCCGTCCAAGAGATTCCCTGAATACCAAAATCGTGAGTCAAGGGGAGGCGGTTTAACCCCAACCCTTTCTACCCACTCCCCAATCCTGTCCTGCCCAACTGTTTCCCTTCAGAAAACAAACCCTGGCCTCTTTCTTGTTACTACTGAGAAAAAGGATGAGGAAGGATCTGTAGGATTCTGCCCCAGGTCACGGCGCTGCCACTCGGAGACCACCACACGCCGGGAGTTCACTGCAAATTTCTGGGAGGTGACGGGACAGGGCGGGTACCAGAGTGCGGCTCGCCTGAGCAACGCTAGATGTAAGCAGCTGCAAACGTTCCGGCCAAACAACAGCCTGAAGAGGCAGGCCGCGTCTCCACAGGGTGAGAAAAATGCAACAGGAGCTCTCCAGGGGAAGGAAAGGGAGCCTTCGATACGGCTCCGCCATCCTCCTCTCTGGTTCTCCAGGAAAGGCTGTAGTTCAGGGTTACGGCAAGAGCTCCGGGCTTAAGCCCTGGTGTCCTCCTAGAAGAAGGGAATAGCAAACCACTTCCATTTTGCAGCCAAGAAAACTGCACAGAGACATCCACCTAGCTCCTGTAGTTCTTTGCCTGGAAAGCAGAGGGTCACAGGTTCAGCCTCAAGAATCTTCCAGGAAGAAGTTTAAGGGCAAGCCACTTCTGGAATTGTATATGGAACAGCTCGTGCCGAGGTCACAGTTCAGTGGTGGAAGAGCTGGTGTTCTTCTGCCTATAGATGTCCAGAGGCCTTTCAACACTACAGCCAAATGGCTGGTGCCTGAAGGCTAGGATACGTGGGGATACATACCGCATTCACACCTAGGTAGGTAAGCAACGCGCCGGGATGTGTTCTTACCTCCCTAGGTGCGAATGCGGAATCTGCCCCTGTGTGGCCTAGCCCGGAAAGGCCGGTACAGGGGCAGGATGCCCCTCTCAGGCCTGCCGCCACTGGGGCAGGTTCGACCCGGGGCAGGCAGGCTTGTCTTGTCGCTTTCCTGAGTTCCTGCGTGCTCTAGGTGATGCGATCAGTTACCTGCCCGTGCCTTAAGATCTGGTGGGGCGGCCCTCCTGCTTGTACCACCACCCTTGGCGGCAAAGGGGGTGGGGCACCTGGGAGAGGGCCTTCTCAGGGATGGCCCCTAGGCTGTGGAATAGTCTCCCCCCTCGAGGTGTGTCCATTACCTTCACTGTACATGTTTAGGAAGGCAGTGAAGGCACACCTCTTTGCCCTGGCCTTTGGTTAAATGGGAACACATTTTCCCTTCCCACTTGCGGACACTGTTAATATATACTGTTATATTGCTTTCATGCGTTGGTTTTAAATGTTGTTACCTGCCCTGAGATCTTTAGGTATAGGGTGGGATAGAAATACAAACAAACAGAGAAGTGGGAGGAAACAGCTGGGAAAACCAGCCAGGGATCATCAGCTTTCAGGACTCAGGGTGAAATATGGTCTATTCCTTGTAAGGGAAGGACTTCCCCCATTGATTACACGTTAACCAGTATTCCTTCTAGTGAAAGAGGGCAGGGAGCCAATGCCAAAGGGAAAAGAGGAAGAAAAGAGAGAAGAGAAGAGAATGCCTTAAAGCCTTTTCTCTCCCTGGAGAACGAAAAGCAAGAGGTCTATCCCTGCTGCGCCTTCCTTCTCCATCCAGCAAGGGTGCTGCAACTCAGAGTGTGCTAAGAGCGAAGCAAACCAGATGGGTGGAAGGCAGCGTGAAATGTCTGCAAGCACATAAAAAAGAGGGAAGGGAAGATTTGGCTTCAGATGGAAAAGGACTAGCAGGCGCAAGGCTGGCACAACCGTGAAATTCAAACAGAGGTTTCTCAAGGTTTGGGCTCCAACTCTTAGACCACACCTGCTTCCAGGTATGCCAGTTTGGTCTAGTGGTTAAGGTGCTGGCTTCTCATCTGGGAATACTGGGTTTGATTCCGCACTCCTTCACAAAGCTAGCTGGGTGACCTTGGGCTAGTCAGAGCTCTCTTCTGAGCTCTCACAGCCCAACCTATCTCACAGGGTGTCTGTGGTCGGCAGAAGAACAGAAAGTTTGTCAGCTGCTTTGAGTCCCCTTAAATGGGTGAGAAAAGCGGGATAGAAAAGCCAACTTTTCTTCTTCCTCCATGAAGCCAGATGGGGGACCCTGGACTAGTCACAGCTCTCTTTCTGAGCTATCACAGCCCTACCTTCCTCACAGGGTATCTGTTGTGAGGAGAACAGAAAGTTTGTTAGCCACTTTGAGTCTCCTTAAATGGGTGGAAAAGTGGGGTAGAAAAGCCAACTCTTCGTCTTCCAACGTGACATCCGATCCCCAAAGGACCGCAGCATTTCTTTGACGTCTAACGGCCTGTGAGTGATCTTGATCCTGTTCAGCCGCGAGAAAAGAAAGCTGAGTTCCCTCAGTAGCAAACAAAACTCTGATGCAAAGCATGTACGCCAGAGTGGAACGAAATTGGAACAAACAAAGCCATGCAGCTAAAAATGATACAAACCCCCAAGGATGCCAAATTCCCGCAACCAGCTTCATGCTCTAAAACACACACACAGGTAACAAACGCCGGACAAATATACCTTCCGAAACCACAAACCAACAGCCGCAGCAAATTTATCCATTTCTCCTTCTTCATAAAAAAAAAAAAAAAAGATATATTTACTGCCTTTTTATCCTGGGCTCATTAACCATTTGCATTGGCAATAAGGGTGTGATCAGATAGGGCTTTTTTTAGTCGCTCCTTCACCGAGGACTGACCCACCTGTAGAGACACAAAAAATGTGCTCCAAAAACCTACCTCATTAGTTCATACTCTTGATCATAAAGCCAGCTTGATCTAGTGGTTAGGGAACTGGACTCTTATCTGGGAATACCAGGTTTGATTCCACCCTCCTCCATGAAGCCAGTTGCATGACCTTGGCCTAGTCACAGCTCTCTTCTCACAGCACCACCCTACCTCACAGGTGTTCGGTTATGGGGAGAAGAACAGAAGGCTTGTCAGCCGCTTTGAGTCCCCTTAAGGGTGAGAAAAGCGGGGTAGAAAAGCCAACCTTCCTCTTTCTTTCTCCATGAAGCCAGCTGGGTACCCTGGGCTAGTCACAGCTCTCTTCTGGGCTCTCACAGCCCCACCTACCTCACAGGGTGTCTGTTGTGGGAAGAAAAACAGGTTTGTCAGTCACTTTGAGTCACCTTAAATGGGTGAGAAAAGTGGGATAGAACAGCCAGCTCTTTCTTTAATTTAGTCACCTTTTTGAATGTGCAATTCTCCCAGTTTTTCTTGCTGGTAAATTATAATGTTCCAACAAATCACCTGAAGTGCCTGTCCACCTCCCACCCAGGGGAGATATAACCTCATCAACATCACTATGGAGATGCGAGGCATGACTTTGAAACATTATTTCCTTCATGTTCCCGTCCAGTGCATTTAGTACTCTCTGTGTCCGGTCTGCAATTTTTGCAGTGCATCTACGGATCAGGATAGTCCAAGTGTACATGGCCTCAATGGTGGTGGTGCTGCTGTTCAGTTTGAATCTAAGAACCGATTTTATAGAAGTCCCCCTTGCTGACCCTAATTTTAACTTTTGGTGATTACTGCTTGGAGAACACGCCCAAGTTGTCACCACTGTTGAAACTGTTATGTAATTATTTTGCACACCATCTAGCAGAGGTTTGTTAGTAGTTTGGTATTCTGACAATTGAAGCCTTCCTAAAGACCGAGAACAATTAGAAGTATTAGCTCAGAGTATGTGCTTTTCCAGTGGCTCTTTCAGTGTCCAAGGTCTTCAGATGCAATTCCAGTTCTTCTGGAAAAGCACCAAGAGCACCGATATCTACTACTGATTTTCTAAAAAAAAATTAGGGCAAATTCAACAACAATCTTCAAAACTGTGCACCTGATATTAGATTATAATATCTATCTGTCTGTCTGTCTAGCCTGCCCTATACCCAAAGGCCTCAGGGCGATTAACAGCCTGTATTAAAATCCAATACATTAAAAGAGTAAACAATCTATATTAAAACGAAAGTACATAGCTGCAAATAACTACCAGTGGCTTCAAGTGGGGAGGGAAAGGCCAGGGCAAAAAGCTGCGTCTTCACTGCCTTCCTAAACGTGTAGTGACGGAGCCTGACGTACCTCAAGGGGGAGATTGTTTTGATACAGTCGTATGAAGCTTTGTGCGGGATTTGTATATGGGATTCACATATTTGCCTTCATTTGTATGAGATCTGTATGCCATTCACACGCATTTGTATATAGGATCCTTAAGCTATTTGTATGCATTCATACATAGGATCGGTAAACTATTTAAGCTATTTGTACGCAGCCCTATATAGGATCCGTATGCTATTTGTACGCATTCATATATAGGATCCATATGCATTTGTATGGGATCTGTATTCTATTCGTATACACTTATATATAGGATCTGTATGCTATTCGTACGCATTCGTATGAGACTGAACGTTCGTATCGAATACAAATCCTTCCACATTTGAATGGGATATATTTGAATGCAAATTCTCTTGCATTTGATTCCGATACGAATCAAATACAAAGAAAAATCCGTGCATCTCCCTAATGCTCAGTGCAAATCCAAGCACCTTCATCTCCTGGTCCAAGAAGGGATCGGCCGATTCATTCCCCCGAGGGCAAAACGCATTATATGCAGCCTCACTTTTGGGATGATCCAGTCTGTGGTTGGATAGGTGGGTCCACTGGGATGATACGTGGGAGCCCTTCTGGAGGCCTTCAGCGAAAGCAGTAAGCCAACAGGGTCCACCTGATCCGCGGTACTCAAGAATGGGAAACGGGAGGATTGTAAAGAAAAGTCTGGGACGTCTTGGGTAACAGTCACGGGGCTATTAAAAAGAGCCTTTTTGCTACAGCTGCTTTTTCACTTTCTTCCCTTCTGTTATTGCTGGTTGCCATAGCGGCCCCTGGAAGCGCTCACACAAATCGTATTCGCACATAGGCACACACATGTCTCCGGGCTCATTATTTCCACTGGCCCAGGACGGGCTTTTGTTCGCCTGGCAACGGTGCAGGATGAACAACATCAACACGGGGAAGAAGCAAAGGGAAGGATGTGTTTTTTTTCCCCCCATGGGCATGAAAAACAATGTGGGGAGATTTAAAGAAAAGATGTGGCGGCAAAGGGCACTGGCGGAACAACTGCAGAGCGAGGAACTTTGGAGGCATGGTCGAAGTTACGTTGGAATCCTCCACGGGAGGAGAATGGTGGTAGTGGCTGGAGCTCAGCAGCAGAGCGAAGTACCTGGGGAGTGGAGGGTCGCCAGTTCGATCCCCACACTGCCCAGAATTAGACAATGGCAAACCACTACGGTATCTCTGCCAATAAAGCTGCACAGCGGGGCCCATGGAGTCTGGGAGGGGCTGCGGCCGAGGAGTAGTGCAAACTGCCCGGAAAGCAGTGGGGCGCCAGTTCGATCCCCACCGTCTGCCCAGAACTAGACAATGGCAAACCACTACTGTATCTCTGCCAATAAAACTGCACAGCAGGGCCCATGGAGTCTGGGAGGGGCTGTGGCCAAGCAGTAGGATTTCTGCAACCTGTTCAGCGCACACTCAAGGGTTGCTGCACCATTTCCCCCAGACTCCTGTATTCTGCGTGATCCTTAATAAACTGCAAACCGAAGCCCCTCAAACAGAAGAAGAGTTGGCTTTTCTATCCCACTTTTCTCACCCATTTAAGGGGACTCAAAGCGGCTGACAAACCTTCTGTTCTTCTCCCCACCACAGAACACCCTGTGACATAGGTGGGGCTGTGAGAGCTCAACAGAGAGCTGTGACTAGCCCAAGGTCACCAGCTGGCTTCATGGGGGGCAGAATCCAACCCAATATTCCCAGATAAGAGTCTGGATCCCTAACCACTAGACCAAACTGGCGCACAAGGTGGGTGGTGGGTGGTGGTGGGGATTTTTGCAGAGCATTCCCAAAACCCCAAACAACTTCTTGGTTCCTCTCACTTTTACGAAGAGTGCAAAACAGCTCGAAACATTAACAGGCCCCTTTGCTCTAGGCAATCAGCAAATTTATTCCTACTGCATTTTCCAGCACCCCTTGCACCCATGGCCCAATTTTAGAGATCTGCTGTGGTTTTCTAAGGCCATCTATTAAATGCATCACACCCGAACGTCCGTCCTTTGAACTTTAAACGGAGACAATCACTGGAACCACAGCGGATGAAATAAGAATCCAAGCTTAAATTCTTTGAATGGTAAATATCATCCACTTATGATCTGCAATTTGAAAGCATCTCTCTTGCCCTATTTAAAAAGAGCAGGGGGGGTGGGGGTGGAAAGGTGTTATTTCATGGTTTTATCTGCACGATGCGGCTAAAATCTTTGGGACAGCGCCATCAAGTGACGCTTGGCGGGAGAACTTTGCTCTCTGCTGGAAGTTTGGAAATTCCATTTTCACGCCAGGCTGCCAGAAATCCAAAGAATGCGAACCGTCCCGGCCCGCGTGCCCACGCGCACATTTACTACCGAAGTCAACATTTGGAGACAAATCTCCCAATCAAAATCCAGCGCCAGAGAATCACCAGGCAGGAAGACGAAGCGTGGTGATTCAGCAACAGAGATCCTCTTATTTTCAGCCTTGGCTTGGCGGGACACTCTAACTTTGGATTTCCACCGCAAAGGGTTGCATAATCAATGTAATAAGGAGCAACTTCCTACGGAGAGGCCCGGAAAATTTGGGGGGGGAAAAATTTAAAACGAAACGCAATTCCGACTAACAGCAGAACCTGGAGGTGGGTGAAATTATGCGCTGTGCGGAAACATCAGATGAGGCAAACCGCGCTTCCCTGTCCCAAAATACCAGGAGGAGAAATCATGCCACAAAGTTTAGTCAGCAGTCAGACAAAAGGAAGTGCTTCTTCACAAGACACGTCTTTTTAAAGAATTATTTTACTTATTGAAGAATTTATCGGCCGCCCTTCACCCAAAGGTCCCAGGGCAGGTCACAACGATAAAAAGATATAGAATATGCCTAAAACACACTTACAGTACCACCTCTGCCCACCCTTCCTAGTAGGGCAATGCTCAGGGAAGAAGAAAAGTTGGCCTTTCTACCCCACTTTTCTCACCCACTTAAGGGGACTCAGAGTTGCTGACAAACCTACTGTTCTTCTCCACACACACCCTGGGAGGTAGGTGGGGCTGAGGGAGCTTAGAAAGACAGCTGAACTAGCCCAAAGTCTCCCAGCTGGCTTCATGGAGGAAGAAGAAGAGTTGGCTTTTCTACCATGTTTTTCTCACCCATTTAAGGAAACTCAAAGCGGCTGACAAAGCTTCTGTTCTTTTCCCCACAACAGAACACCCTGTGTGGTAGTTGGGGCTGTGAGAGCTCAGAAGAGAGCAGTGATTAGCCCAAGGTCACCCAGCTGGCTTCATGGAGGAGGGCGGAATCAAGCCTAGTATTCCCAAATAAGAATCAGGCTCCCTAATCACTAGACCAAACTGGCAACTAAGCACCACAGGCTTGAGCAAAGAAGGTCCCTGGCGAACCTTCAGAGGGAGGTTGCTCCAAAGTCTAGGAGCCACCACAGAAAAGGCCCTTAGAGAACCGGATAAATTCATGGTTGCCAAAGTTATCAGTGGCTACTAGCTCACCTGGCATTGTGACTACCCATGGAAGACGTCAGGATATGTTTAAATGACAGTTTCGGGGCGGGGGGGGGGAGTCAGGATAACGGTAGCTACTAATAGCTAGCAATAGTGGCCTTTTGGCAGTGAGACACATTTTGCCTGTGTGTCAACTCTGAAAATGAGGTTCCAGTCTATGGATGATGCTGACAGGCAACTCTGAGGTCCTAATCATATTACTGGAAGTTTCCAGGACTGCAATTAAATGGGCCAAATGACATTTTACCAATTGCGAAAAAGCAATCCATCTTGTAAAAATGTATATAATAATACTAAAGTGTTACACAAAAGAAACCACGTTTTATCAGCCACGTAAAAGTAAATCCTTACAATACAAAAGGGTCTGCATGCGTTATCTGGTGGATTTTTCTCAGCGGCCAAAATTATTTCAACAGAACTGTTTAATGAGGTGATTAAGAATCAATCAGTGGCACTCCAGAGTGATTTAAACATATTAAATGAAAAGCTTTCCCTGGGAATTATTTTCACTGGGATCCTTTTAAAAAAAAGATAAGAAAACCGAAAAATATTTACATTATTTAGAAGAAAGAGATTAAAACTGTTACTACGTTTACCCTGAGCTCTCACAGCCCCAGCTACTTCACAGGGTGTCTGTTGTGGGGAGAAGAACAGAAGGTTTGTCAGCCACTTTGAGTTACCTTAAATGGGTGAGAAAAGTGGGGTAGAAAAGCCAGCTCTTCTGCCCTCCACAGCCTCCCAAGGTTTGCCAAAGTTCAGTTCATTGCTTCCATGATGCTATCCATCTATCCATCTCACCCTCTGGCATCTCCTTCACCTTTTCCCTTCCGTCTTTCCAAGCATCAGGGCCCCTTCCAAGGAGTCCACTTTTCTCATGCTGTAGCCAAAGCATTTGAGTTCCAACTTCATTGTACACCTGCCTCACCTCAAGTTTCCTGTGAAAGGCAGGGAACACACACATCACCCAAATAGTTTTATTTTAGGTCAATTCCCCTACCCCATGAGAACCTAAGAGGACGCTAGATCAGGCCACAGCCCATCCAGTCCATAAGAACCTAAGATGACCCTTACTGGATCAGGCCACAGTCCATCTGGTCCAGCATCCTGTCTCACACAGTGGCCACCAATTGCCCATGGACATCTCAAGCAGAAACAAGGGCAAACCTTCTCCTGCTCTCGAATCCCAGCAAATGGCCTTACAGGCATCATGTTCATCCCACCAGCCTGAAAGATGTCCTCAGGCATCCATTCTATTAGCCATTGATACATCCATCATCCATGAATTTGTCTAACCCCTTCCTTAAAGCCATCTAGGCTGGTTGCTGTCACTGCCAGTTCTGGCAGCCAATTCCATAGACCAATGACCCTCTGGGTGAAGAAACAGTACCCTAGTGTCCTTGGCAATGCCCTTCTGGTCCTTTGCCCCAGTTATTTGGGTAATGAGTACAAAACGCTAGTCATACTGCTGTCTTGCTGACATCTGAAAAGCTCTTTATTAGGGTTAGAAAAAACAGGTCCACAAATACTTTCTATCCGAAGTCGAACCTGCCCTTCACTTTAAATGCCCCCAGGGTTGGTTCCAAATCAAAAACAATCAGAACAATATTAAATCAAAATTAGCATTCATCTACTTAAAAAATATGGAGATGCGGAGAAATCGGAATTTTTATATAGCAGTTTTTTTTTTTAAATTCAGCTCTCAGGAAGGCTTTTCTTAAAAAAGAAATGAGTGATAAAAACGTTCAAATCAGCTTGGTTGCCTTCCTCTCTTATCCCATTTGTGATCTGACTGATTGTGTCTATTCATGTGGAATACAAAGGCACTTTGCACATGCTCAGAAGTGTAGACGCTTCCAAGATGAGCTCCAATCTCCCTTTTCAACAGAGGCAGCCTATAAAAAAAAATCTCCCAATTGTTCATCAGATTGCAAAAGACAAGCCAGAGTTGCTTCCATTCTTTCTCCCTCCAAGATTTTCTTTTTAAAATACAAAACAAAAAAAAACTCCATTTAGAAAAGATTTCTGGCTTTCAGTGACTTCCCTGCTGTTTTACTCTTTGTTCCAGCTGAGATGAGCGAGGTAGGGAGAGAGCCCAAGGGCCTGGCAAAAGTCATAAGCCGGCAGTCCTGTGCTCTTAAATTTTGCAATTTGTGGGATGAATGTGTAATGGCCAACCAAACTTTTTCACGCTCTTTGGATTTTGGAAACCTATCTTGGAAAACAACTGGCCCTTTCCAGCAAAATTATTATTTATTTCTATCCCGCCCTATACCCGAAGGTCTCAGAAAAATGTACCTTAAGATGACAAAGAGAAACCTCATTCCAGAATTAAGAAGAAGAGTTGGCTTTTCTACCCCCCTTTTCTCACCCATCTAAGGGGACTCAAAGCAGCTGACAAACCTTCTGTTCATCTCCCCACAACAGAACACCCTGTGAGGTAGGTGGGGTTGTGAGAGCTCAGAAGAGAGCTGTGACTTCCCCAAGGCCAACTCAGCTGGCTCCATAGAGGAAGAAGAGGGGGCTTTTCTACCCCACTTTTCTCATCCATTTAAGGCAACTCAAAGCGGCTGACAAACTTTCTGTTCTTCTCCCCACAACAGATACCCTGTCAGGTAGGTGGGGCTGTGAGAGCTCAGAAGAGAGCTGTGACTAGCCCAAGGTCACCCAGCTGGCGTTATAGGGGAGGGAGGAATCAAACCCAGTATTCCCAGATAAGAGTCCAGCTCCCTAACCACTGAACCAAACTGACTCAAAAATGCCACTCAAAAATGCCAGCCTTCCAACATAAAACTTCCGGTCGGGGCCTTCCAAAGAAATCCCACACACATAAAAAGATGTACTTTCTGTTTGCAACGATCACCTCTCATTTGTCAGCCTGTTTATATATTTAGCACAGAGTGGTTTCCTAAATTACGCTAATCTTATAATGTGCATTTAAAAAAGGTGCAGGAAAGAGCGTTGAAAGAAATTCATTTCCCCTGACAAATTCTCTAGATAAGGGACTCTGTGTCCAGTCTTTGGGATTTCAAAAGCGGTCATAGTCATCGCCCGGGCGGCCTCCTTCCAGAGGTATCTGTGGGCCTGTGGCGCCCACCCAAAGAAAAGCTACCTTCCTTTAACTGTTTCAGCTAGTTAATGTGTTTTATTTATTATTTGTATTTCTATCCCGCCCTATAGCTGAAGGTCTCAGGGCGGGTAAAACATTTAAAATCAAATATATTAAAACAATGAGAGTAGATATTAAAACAGTAGCATCTGCAAGTGGAAAGAGAAAAGTGTATCCCCATTTAACCAACGGCCAGGGCAAACAGGTGTGTCTTCATTGCCTTCCTAAACATGTACAGCGAAGGTGCCTGACACACCTCATGGGGGAGACTATTCCATCGCCTGGGGCCATCACTGAGAAGGCCCTCCGTTCTTCTCTTCTTCTCCCCACAGCAGAACAGCCGGTGAGGTAGGTGGGGCTGTGAGAGCTCAGAAGAGCATTGTGCCTAGCCCAAGGCCACCCAGCTGGCTTCATGGAGGAATGCAGAATCAAACCCAGTATTCCCAGATAAGAGTCTGGCTACGTAGCCACTAGACTCCCTTCACAAGGACAAGCTGAGTTCCATTTAAGGCTTTAGAAAGGTTGCATCGTTTTCATTCACGGAGCTGAATAAATGCCCTCAAAGCGTTTATACAGAAGTAAGGGCAGCTGAGCGGTGACATTCAAAAGCGGGGAAGATGTGGGTTTAATGAAGTGTACTTACTGTGTCAAAAGCGCCGTATCCCAATAAATCCTTGGCTTCAATTGGGAATTAGAGTACTGGAGGGTTTGCATGTATTTTAAAGGCACGCTAACTGAGTAATGCAGGCTTTGCTTACTCCAGTGCAAGTGAGCCTATGTTTATTGCCACAGCCTAAGGGTGCTGTGGGGGAGGGGGGAGGGAGGGAGGGGCGTGTAGGCCTGCAAAATCGCCCACCTGCTGTTTGTATTGCATAAAGTGCTGGAGCAAAGGACGGTGGGAAGTTTGGCTTGAGGTTGAATCCACATTGAAGGCTAGCCTCCCGGGACGTCCACTAAGTCGGTGATGGCCAACCTATGACACGCGTGTCACAAGTGACACGCCGAGCCCTTTTGGGTGACACACCTGGTCACCCTGGCACCTGGGCGTGTAGTGCTTGTTTGTTCTTGAAGGGTACAAAATACCAACTTTCAATGGAAGATTTGGCAACAAAAGTCACTAATGTAAAGAATTATTTGTTTTTGCTTTTAATAAAATACATATATCAAAAATATAACTTTTTTACTAGAGCCACAAATATCACAAGATTATGGATATTTCTAGATGTGACACAGCACCCGAGTTAAGTGAGGTTTTCTTGCGAATTTTGACACACCGAGCTCAAAAGGTTCACCATCACTGCACTAAGTTCACTAGTGGCATTCCAAATATATTTTGGTAAATAAGTGCAAGGTAAGGGGGGAAAGGGGAAAGAGGAAAAAATGTAAGAGAGGAGGAGGAGAGTTGGCTCTTCTGCCCCACTTTCTGCCCCAGCAGGGCTCCTCTTAGGTTCTAGAGGCAGTAATGGGGAAGCCTGCGAGAGGCCAGAAATGGATTTCCACACCGGCCCCAATCGCACCAGAGCATGAGGTGGAGGGTCAAGCTAAGCTATGCCTGGAATCAGGCTTCGGCATCCATCGGGGGTCACATTCCCCAGTGGGTGACATCACATACCACATGGGTGGCGCCTGCCAGCTCCCGCCATCCAATTCCCCAAAGCCCTGGGAAACGCAACGTAGGCAACGACCCACACCCACACTCTGCCTGCATCCTGCTTCCCATCTGCACATCACATTTGTTAGCTGAATGAAACAGAAAACCCTCTCCCCTCTTTTCCTTTCACGGCCTGTTCTTTCTGGCTGGCACCTTCCAACACTGCAGGCAAAACGATGGCTGCCATGCCACACCGCTCTCTCCCGGCAGTGCTGAGTTTAAAGCAGATGGTTTCCTTTCCTCTCCTCATCACCTTTGCGGCCAAATACCTTCTGGCTTTGCTTCCGCTGATCCACAACAGGTGAGCAAATAGCAGAGCAGACTCATTGGAGGAAACAGCACGCCAGGGATGCACATGGGTATTTGAAATGTTCAAAATTCAACTGAATTTGTTCAATTTTCGGCATTCAAATTCAAACCAAATGTCTATAAATTCAAATTTGAACACTGGAATGAATTTTGAATCTATCTGTTCCAATTATTTGGACATTTTTATGTGTATGGGTATGTACGCGTCTTTCCTGCATTCGTACGCATTGGTACGAATCCGTATGGGACAAAAACAGGCTACATAAGGGATAAATACGGATGCGAACAGGCACATATGAATGTTGTTGACATTTATATGTGCAAATTCGAATAGAAAATTCAAACAAATAGCTTTGAATTTGCTTAATTCAGATCAAATTTGGGTGAATTCTAAAGATTCAAATCAAATTTTCAGATATTCGATTTGAACTGGAATGAACTGAATAGCAAAAACTGCATTTGTGCATACCCTTACGGCACACATTTCCTCCCCATGACACTTGACCTTTGGCACTTGACCTGGAAACAGTTCCAAGCAGATCCTTTCAGCTTGCCCTGACCTTAGGCAGCATATGTGCGGTCCACTCATCTAATCGTGGCTAGGGGTGGCAGGACATCCGACATACAGACACAAGACCTGAAAGGCGGGCCATACACATGGCTGCTACTTCATGAGCACATGTCTTCATGGGCAACAGCACTGTATAGTGGTTATAGCCTATGAATCTTCATATGTGATCCTTCCACTAGAACCCAAAGGCTCACTTAAGGACTCTGATCCAGCCTGGCCTACCTCATAGGGCTGGCATGGGGATAAAGGAGGAAAGGAAAAATGAAGAACACTCCCTCGTGGTCTTGGAAGGAAAGACGTTTATATAGTCTGGGGAGACTTCAGCAGGCTCTAATTAAAACACAAGAGGGACGAATCAAACCACAAGAAAATGAATGCACAAGTGATCAGAAGAGGTATTCAGGGACCCAGAGGGAGAAAATTAAGAAATCAGACATACTAACTGAAAGGATGCTCCCTTTCTTGTTACACCCCCCCCCAAAAAAAAAATAAAACACCAAAACCCCACCCAACCAGCAATACAGTTTAATTACATCTTGTGATGGATTTTTCATCCTACGAAGACCTGTGATCCTGTCTTAGCTTTATAGCAGGATATCAATATAACAAACAATGAGTCATGCGGTTTCCAGCTATCTGATTCTACTGAAGCCTTAAAGGTAAAATATCTTCCCAACAAAATGCTCAAAGGGGTGGGTGGGCGGTGAGCAACAGAACCCCACAACCAACAGACACCAAACTCACACGCCTGCACAACCCCGAGTGGTCAGCTGCTACCAAAGCACAAGCGAAAAGAATCTGCCAGATATCATGGTTCAAGAAAAATAAATAAATAAAAAGACTGGCTACTTCACTTGGACGCATACCAATGCTTTTAAATTGTCACCTTAAGTGCATGGAGTGGACACGTGGTGGGACTGGCCCACGTATGCCTCACTCGGGGGTTGCTTTGTCTAGGCTCGCCCCTCGACCCAATCCAGTCAGCAGGCAGGCAGAAGCGTGCTCTGTGATCCGGTCTTTGTGAGGGAATACTGGATTGAAGACACTATTAAAGGGGTCCTCCGGTAATCCTGATCTCAGGGTCCAACGACCCCATTAGGAACGGAATCCGGAGGCCCTTGTGCGGATGACGCATTTCTCATGGGGTCGTTCATGCGGAAGGTAAGTGGCAGTTCCGTTGATAACGAGGTCTTCTTGTGTTCCTCAAGGGATCTTCAGGGCCCGTGTGGAGATGGCCAAAGCTCTCTAGATGGTCTTAGTGATCTTATAGCGATCTTTGCACACATTCGTGCAATATTGTTTAGGGACTCAACTGTCAAGTATAAAATGGTCGAGAAGATAATTGTCAACGAGACCCCTGATCAGGATTGTCCGTTTGGTCTAGTGGTTAGGGAGCCGGACTCTTATCTGGGAATACCGGGTTTGATTCCGCGCTCCTCCACGAAGCTAGCTGAGTGGCCTTGGGCTAGTCAAAGCTGTTTTCAGAGCTCTCACAGTCCCACCTACCTCACAGGGTGTTCTGTTGTGGGGAAAAGAACAGAAGGTTTGTCAGCTGCTTTGAGTCACCTTAAATGGGTGAGAACAGAAGGTTTGTCAGCATCTTTGACTACCTTTAAATGGGTGAGAAAAGCAGGGTAGAAAAGCCAACTCTTCTTTTTAAAGGCAGCAATGCCATTAGGATATCAATGGTGGCACTACCATCTCTAGAAGGACGGCTGAGGAATCTCAATTATGATGGCAGCAACAGAGAGATGCCCCGGACTGAAGCCCCTTCTGTCTACACCTAATCCAGTTCTCTTCCTGTTCCCATGGGAGGGGGCGTCCGCACAGTACCCTTAGCAACCTCTCCCATTTGATTCCTTCAGCTCTAGGGAAAGGCGAACGGTGGAAACAACTTTCTAAGGGTTCATTCTGAATATGTTACCAATGTGCTCAAGAGTGAAATGGCTTCCAAGGATTAACTACGTTAATGTGCTCCTACAGGATGTTAAAATGCCACACGCAAAAGCAAAACACTGGGGAAAGGGGGAGGGAGTAGTAGTAGTAATAATAATAATAATAAAAGAAAAAAATTAAGTATTCCCCAGGGTGGTTGCTTTCAGCTACAAACGGTTTTTCATTATCTTTCCTCTGCCAAAAAAACAAATTAAAATATCAATCAAACATAGTGATCTAGGTAGAAACTTAAAAACTGCAATTCTCAGACAAGAACAGCAATTATGGTGCCGATGTTCTGGGCTCTGTGAAGGCCTCAAAACGAGGGCAGAAATGAACGGAGGGAGGGAAACGAAACCGCAGCCCCCACCGCAACCTCCTAAAAGGCAATCTCATCGTTGGGGCTTGAATGATTTCGCTTGATGCCCCTAACAAAGGCAACAGTGAAAGGAAACTGGGCTTGTCAGCAGGTTGTTTTTATGAAAACCTGGCCACAAAAGCTGTCACTGGGAAGCCTAGCATCTTCTTTGCCAGTGGGTGTTTACCTCCTTAAAATCGCAGGAGCCCTTGGAGGCTGCAGCCTTGCTCCTCAAAAGGCCTTTGGGTTCCTTCAAAGCCCACCTGGGGAACATCCAAAGCATCGCACTGCCGCTTAACTACAACTCCCAGAGTTACATGCCAGCCCCGGTGGGGCAGACACAGAATGCTGGGAGTGGAACGCTGAGCATCTGAACTGAGAATTCCTGATGGGCAGGAGTCATCTCAGGCTGGGTTTCTAAGAAGGCCAAAGGCCTTAGGATGAGCAAGCACACCACCAAGCCACAGGCACAATACGGACACCCACGTGTACCTGTCTCAAAAGATACTGGGGCGGTTTGACCCTTCCGTTCCCCGTGAGAGATGCCCAGGATCAGACCTGTGGTCCTCTGCTTTCCAGACATGTGTTCTATCCCTGAGCTACAGCCGTTAAACAGGCACATAAAAATATTACCAAATAGCAGGTTACCATACCGTAAGTGGCTTCAACGCCAGGTCTGAAGTTGGCCCCTCATCACCAGGTCATGTGAGCCTAGCAGGCAACACAAACTGCCTTCCGAGCTCAACTCACCAGGGAATAAACAGACCTCAGTAGGCAGTGGATGAGGGACCTCACCAATAGGAGGAGGAGGAGGAGGAGGAGGAGGAGGAGGGTTGGCTTTTCTACCCCACTTCTCTCACCCATTTAAGGGGACTCAGAGTAGCTGACAAAGCTTTCTATTCTTCTTCCCACAACAGACACCCTGTGAGGCAGGTGGGGCTGTGAGAGCTCAAAAGGAAAGCTGTGACTAGCCCGTGGTCACCCAGCTGGCTTCATGGAGGAAGAAGAGTTGGCTTTCCTACCTAACTTTTCTCATCCATATAAGGGGACTCAAAGCGGCTGACAAATCTTCTGTTCTTCTCCCCACAACAGACACGCTATGAGATAGGTGGAGCTATGAGAGCTCGGAAGGAGAGTGTGACTAGCCCAAGGTCACCCAGGTGGCTTCGTGGAGGAGGGCAGAATCAAACCTGGTATTCCCAGATAAGAGTCCAGCTCCCTAACCACTAGACCAGACTGGATCGGGGACCTGGGATAGGGCCTTCTCATTGGTAGCTCCCAGACTATGGAAGATCCTCTCCGCTGAGGTACGCTGGGCACCTTTATATGTTCAGGAGATCAGTGAAGACACACCTATTCACCCTGACCTCTGGCTGAGGAAATATCCTCCCCTGTCCACTCTCAGATGGTGTTGTCGTTTTTTAGTATATATTTGTTTCCATGGCCGTGACCCTCCCTGAGTCCCTCAAGCGTAAGGCAGGATAAACGTGCAAATAAATCAATAAATATGTGTAAATAAATAAATGAATGAAAATAATATTTCCTTAGGGAGCTATTTGTCAATGCCCGGTTTGTTCTTCCGGTTCAGAATAAAGGCCTGTCCATCTAGCTCTTTTCACCAGCACTAAAGCCATGTAATTTGTCTTTTTGTACTAAGGGGGAAAAAAAGGAGGAAAAGAAAAGAAACGAATTAGTTGTGCATCACTCCATGCAGTTATTTCATTTGTTTTAGCTTCTGTTCATTTATTCCAATTGGGTGCACCTCCCCGCTGCGAGGTTATTAGCTTGCCGCTAATGGCTGCCAGACCTCGTTTAATTCTCCGTAATGAACGTACGGCTGCGCTGAGGAAGCTATTATGCGGGCCTTAATAAAGGGCGGGAATGAGTTCCCCACGAAATTATTGCTGAGGGCTGCTGCTTGAAGATAAAATGAATGGTAATTGCTTAAGAGTAGGAAGGGAGGTGACTGAACACCCCAAGTCACACGGGCAGGCCAGCCACCAGAACTGGTCTCAGAACTCAAGATGGCTGCTGAGTTCACATGGCTTTGCGCTACTAAAGCGTAAAGTCACTTTGGTCAAGTGGTTAGGGAGCCGGACTCTTATCTGGGAATCTCCGGGTTTAATTCCACACTCCTCAATGAAGCCAACTTGGTGGCCTTGGGGTAGTCACAGGTCTCTTCTGAGCACCCCCCCCTTTTTTTTTTTGCCTGTGGCGGCGGCTTTTCCACGCTGGTGTTTTCCCACCTTGTCTTTGCAGGGTGGGTGGAAGCCTTGTAAAACCTGGCCCATTTGCCCCGCCGCCTTCCAGCCCACAGCCCAGAAAATGACAAATGGCGGAACCAGCGGAAAAAAGATGCGTGGAAGAAGATAAGAGCGGTTGGATGCATGCAAAGAGCAGGGAAGGAGTGAAAACCCACCTCACAGGGTGTCTGCCATGGGGAGAAGAACAAAAGGTTTGTCAGCCGCTTTGAGTCCCCTTAAATGGGTGAGAAAAGCGGGGCAGAAAAGCCAACGCTTCTTCCTCCATGAAGCCAGCTGGGTGACCTTGGGCTAGTCACAGCTCTCTTCTGGGCTCTCACAGCCCCACCTACCTCACAGGGTGTTTGTTGTGGGAGAAGAACAGAAGGCTTGTCAGCCACTTTGAATCTCCTTCAATGGGGTAGAAAAGCAGGGTAGAAAAGCCAACTCTCCTCCTCCTCTCCTCCTCCTCCTCTCCTCCTCCTCCTCTCCTTCTTCTTCTTCTTCTTCTTCTTCTTCTTCTCCTTCTCCTTCTCCTTCTCCTTCTCCTTCTCCTTCTCCTTCTCCTTCTCCTTCTCCTTCTCCTTCTCCTTCTCCTTCTCCTTCTCCTTCTCCTTCTCCTTCTCCTTCTCCTTCTCCTTCTCCTTCTTCTTACTGCCTGGGTCTGTTTTGCACCAGCCTTGCTGTTGGCCATGAAACTCACACCACCTTCAGAATTGGAATTGGGGTGTGTGTCCTGAAGTGGGTCCACCATAGCATATCAGATCTCCAAAATGGGTTCCCCAAGATATAGCAGAACACTGAAATGAACTGGACCAGAGAGAACACCATCTGAATGCTTCTAAAGCATACCGCCCCCTAGTTTGCCAGCAATCCTTCAAAGAGAGGTTAGTAGACTAGGACACCCTTCCGTGCCCTTTAGCTTGTCTATACTCTATCTTGTGCAGATGGTGCATACCAGGAGCAGGCAGGCCAGCTCTGGTCATCCTAAGTTGCACGTGAGAGGCTCAGACATGGATCACGGCCCAGTCTCCCATTCAAGTTGGATAGGACCTATCTAAGAGTGTTTTTATAATACCTGGCCAAAGTACCTGGGCCCCCTTGCTCTTTCCTTTATGTGGAGCTAGAAATAAACAATAGCTAAGCAAGCATGTTCCATTTTTTGAAGTTCCGGCTTTTGAATTTTTTTAAAAAATCAATTGAGGGAATAGAAAAGTGTCTTTCCGCAAAGCTTCTGATCCTCTCTCCTACATCAAGATGCCACAATCACCCTTCCACCTTCTCAGCGCACCGCGGGTCATGTCTCAACAACTGGGGAAAACAAAGTGGAAATCAAAGACTCATCCAGTATAATGGAAACGTGAAGGGAAAATATAGGCTTTCAGAACATGGCCTTTCTTCTGGAGCAGCACAACGCTTCTTGCCCGGCTGTCTAATTCCCTCTTTGAGCTCTGTCGAGTGTGGATGATGCAAGCATACTGATGAGCCGGGGAAGCAATTTCAGTTGCTGCTTCTAGGCCAAAAATGTTACTCCATTGCTAAGAACCTCAGAGGAGCCCTGCTGGATGAGGTCACAGCCCATCTAGTCCATAAGAACCTCAGCGGAGCCCTGCTGGATGAGGCCACAGCCCATCTAGTCCATAAGAACCTCAGCGGAGCCCTGCTGGATGAGGTCACAGCCCATCTAGTCCATAAGAACCTCAGCGGAGCCCTGCTGGATGAGGCCACAGCCCATCTAGTCCATAAGAACCTCAGCGGAGCCCTGCTGGATGAGGCCACAGCCCATCTAGTCCATAAGAACCTCAGCGGAGCCCTGCTGGATGAGGCCACAGCCCATCTAGTCCATAAGAACCTCAGCGGAGCCCTGCTGGATGAGGTCACAGCCCATCTAGTCCATAAGAACCTCAGCGGAGCCCTGCTGGATCAGGCCAGAGCCCATCTAGTCCATAAGAACCTCAGCGGACCCCTGCTGGATGAGGCCACAGCCCATCTAGTCCATAAGAACCTCAAAGGAGTCCTGATGGATCAGGCCACAGCCTATCTAGTCCCATGTCCCTTTTCACACAGTAGCCCACCAGTTGCTTCTGAGCATCTCAAGGAGAAGACAAAGGCAACACCTTCACCACTTCTCAAATCCCGACCTCCTGCCTGTCTCTTCAACCTGAAGGTGGTACCTAAGTATCCATTCTAGTAGCCATTGGTACACCTGTCCTCCAGGAGCCCTGCTGGATCAGGCCACATCCCATCTAGTCCAACATCCTATCTCACACAGAGGCCCACCAGTTGCTTCTGGGCACCTCAAGCAGAAGAGGAAAGGGGAAACCTTCACCTCCCCGTGGATGCCTCAAAGGGCCTTTAGAGGCATCCTACCTGTCTCTCCAACATGGATGTGAGAACTAGGAATCCATTCTTGATAAGAACCCAAGAGGAGACCTTTCAGTTAAGCCTGCAAAAGAATTTCTTCCCATTTTTGTATTCTGAATGCTATACATTTTCCACCACCAGCCAAGGAACTTTACGTCTTCCAACACAGCTGGTTTGCTATGACTTTGAATAAAACCCAAGGAAGCCATTTTCTCAGATCAAATGCATCGAGAAAGCAGGGCCATTTTAAAGGCGGGCGGGCGGGGGGGGGGGGGGGGCAGGCAGAAAAACTACAGTTACTCTTGCCTGGAGTTTCAAGTTTTAAAAATATCCCCTAATTAGGAAACTTAAAACAACCTCTAATTAGGTAATGTTAAGAGAGGTATTATCAAAATGACATTAAAAAAAAAACCAGCCAGAGAGAGAATGAGGAAGCTTAAGAGCTCATCATTACTGAGGACTTTAGGTTCGAAAGGATCGAAATCACGCCTACAGCTGCAATTCTGAGATCAGTATGATGTTTTGCACAGAAACCTGACAACCCCACAGATTATTCTCTCATTTAACTTTTTTTTTTTAAGTGTCTGTTAAGCTAAGCACCGGCATGCCAAAACAGAGTCAGCAAAAGGAAAATGGATATGGATATACTACACTTCTAGGCAATCTTGAGGTTTAAAATAATGTGCATTTTTTGGGAAAGGATAGGGACCTATCTAATTTTGTTATTTATTTATTTTTCATGGAGAACGATACGCGACACCGGATGCACCGAGAAGAACGTGGAAGATGTCAACCAAAGAGCGCACAATTCAATTACTGAGAGCAGCGGTGTCAAGAAAGATATTTCACATGTGAGGAAGAGCTCAGAAATAGAGACAGGAACTCAAAACATCGTCACTGAGTTGCAGGTAGTCCTGAATCTGAGCGGAAGATAGACAGTGAAGGAAGGAAGGAAGGAAGGAAGGAAGGAAGGAAGGAAGGAAGGAAGGAAGGAAAGGAAGGAAAGGGAAGGAAAGGGAAGGAAAGGAAAGGAAAGGAAAGGAAAGGAAAGGAAAGGAAAGGAAAGGAAAGGAAAGGAAAGGAAAGGAAAGGAAAGGAAAGGAAAGGAAAGGAAAGGAAAGGAAGGAAGGAAATGTCTGAAGGTGGGAATTTAATCTCCTATTCAGACTTCCCTTGTACAACATGGTTCGGTTGCCACAAGGCACTACCATGTATGGAAAATCAGGATCCCAAAGGGCCCCAGACTACCAAAGAAAGCCAATGATCTATTGCAGAGATGAGACCAAATCAATCCATAGTTGATTCTACAGTTCTACAGCGGGGAGGCCTGGTCTCCAAGCACCGGTCAGGCAGCCTCCTCCAGGCCTACTCTTACCCCTCAAAGTTTGCAGAATTGCATTAATTGAGCAAAGTCACATTTTATCAATCTTGTAAAAGCAAACGCAGGCTGAAGACACATTTTATCAATCATCTCAAAGCAAAGCCAGGCAATTACAAAACAAACAGACCTGTGTGATACAAAGGATGCCTGGATACGTTGCTGGCTTAGTATATTTTGTCCTTATGTTTAAGCATTTATGTTGCCCTGTGGGAACCAACATGAAAGAGTATCTTACAAGCCATTTGTTTACTCAAAGAATAGAAAATGAAATGAGACCCTCCACTTCTGCTGGTGTTTGCCAAATCCATTTGGACACAGCATCCTGTCCACAAACAATTAAAACTTTTTTCGTTCTTTCTTCTTTCTTCTCTATTCCTTCCTTCCTCTACCTCTCTCCTTCCATCTTTCTTTCCTTTCTTTTCATGCTTTCTTTCCTTCCCTCTCCTCATTCTTCCTTCCCTCCCTCCCTCCCTCCTTCCTCCCTCTCCTACTCTTTCTTCTATCTCACCTTCCATCTTTTCTTTCCGTTCATTATGTCCTTCCCTCTTCTGCTTTCTTCCTTTTTTTCAACCCTCCCTCCTTCCTCTCCTTTTTTCTTTCTTCTCCCTTTCTCTTTCCATTCTTTCTTGCCTTCCTTTCCTCTCCTACTCTTTTATCCTTCCTTCTCCTCCTCCTTTCTTTCCGTCCCTCACCAGGGAGCCTCACCCGGGTGACATCATATGTCAGGATCTTTTGAGGACCATATTAAGTTGCCAACTTTGCTGCTGTCTCTACACTCCAAAAAGTTGTGTAAGTTTATAGCTGTGATCACAATGGTGGGGGGGGGGAGGAAAAACCTTCAGAACCATCCTTCCAACAACTGCCATACTGTAGAAAAGAACTGTGTGGAGGAACCCCATATGGTCAATCCTTAAAGGGCAGCTCTGTGCTTTCATTAAAGATCTTTTCTCCCACTGCCATCGTGGATATGAGGGAAAGCGTTTCTGTGGCCTTTTTGCATAGGAAGGACCAGTGATTTTGAAGCTGGGTTTTTCAATACATGAAGAGGAAGAAGAGTTGGCTTTTCTACCCTGCCCATTTAAGGGGACTCATAGTGGCTGACAAACCATTGTTCTTCTCCCCACAACATACATCCTGTGAGGCAGGTGAAGGTGTGAGAGCTCAGAAATGAGCTGTGCCTAGCCCAAGGTCACCCAGGTGGCTTCATGGAGGAAGAAGAAGGGCTGGCTTTTAGACCCTGCTTACTCATCCATTTAAGGGGACTCAACACTGCTGACAAACCTTCTCTTCTTCTTGCCACAACAGAACACCCTGTGAAGCCGGTGGCGCAGTGAGAGCTCAGAAGAGAGCTGTGGCTAGCCCAAGGTCACCCAGCTGGCTTCATGGGGGAGGCCGGAATCAAACCCAGTATTCCCAGATAAGAGACCAGCTCCCTAACCACTAGACCAAACTAGCTCACTGGAGACGTATACTGCATTTTTAAAAAAACTGTAACTAATTTTGTCTTTGTTGTGACCCAGAAGATTCAAGGTCAGCTGAGGAGACCGGGAATGTAGGATGTGCTGAGGGCTCACAGGGCACCTCCAGCCCAGATGGCTGCTGGGAAGCATGCAACTCTCACCAGCAAAGAGTGAAGATTTTGCCAGATACTTGAATGGCTCTTCCCACGCGTGAATTTCAAATATCTGCGAGGAGAAGGCAGCAATTGTTACAGGGAGAATGAATTACCAGGCTGGTAAAGAAAAAGCACTGCTCTGCCCGCACATTTGGGTTGCCGAGATCAAACCTGGGCCCTCTCAAAGCACAGTGACAAATTATGGAATAAAACTACGCAGCAAACCGTTGCCATGAGTTCTCCAGCCCTGAGCTAAAGTGATGTCAAGGCAGAAACCTGTACTGTCTTTTGTTTTTAAACCACAAGCATGTTGTAAGCAACCAGGGAGATGCAGAGTCAAACCTGTGAGCTTCTTCTAAAATAAAATTTAAAAAGTTGCTCTAACCCTAAGCTATGGATGCTACATGGATGCCTCTACTCAGTTTTCTTAGCAAAGATGCAAAAGTGGTTTGCTATCACCATCTTCCAGGGAAGGAAATGATGACCAAAGCTGAAACTCTCTGCTTTGGAGGGTTTTGACTCCTAGACCTGTTTTAAGTAGAGGTTTTTCTTCAATAGGCAGAGAAAATACATTACACAGCAGGGAGGCCAACCACATTTTTCAAACTGAGCTTTTTATTAACCGCTGCTATCCCCAAACAGGAAGCATCATGCCAAGTGAAAGATATACAGAAAGCAGGCAATGGCAAACCACATCTGTATCACTGCCAGGAAAGCTGTACTGTAATGCATATTGAGTCTGGCAGGGGCTGTAGCTCAGCAGTAGAGCAAATGTCTAGGGAAGCAGAGGGTCTTCCCCAGGCTTTCCCTGGAAACAAGCGAGGGCAAACCACTTCCACACCTCTGCCAAGAAAACTGCATAGAATAAGAAGAGTTGACTCTTCTACCCCGCTTTTCTCACCCATTTAAGGGGATTCAAAGCGGCTGACAGACCTTCTGTTCTTCTCCCCACAATCGGCACCCTCTGTGAGAGCTCAGAAGAGAGCTGTGACTCGCCTAAGGTCACCCAGCTGGCTTCGCGGAGGAGCACAGAATCAAATCTGGTATTCCCAGATAAGAGTCCAGCTCCCTAACCACTAGGCCCATGGGGGTGTCCACTCAGTCAATCAGAAGTCAGCCACAACTCAATGGTGGCCCATAGCAGCCCAACAAAGATTTAAGCCCACCAGAGAGATTAAGAGGACCACATTTAGACCTCGGGCTGAGGTTCCCCACATCTGTTAGTCTAGTAAGAGATGCAATCAGAGATTTGCCAGCACTTCATGCACAGTTTCCTCCTGCCACCCTGTGGTCACCTCACAAAAGAGACTCTCAGCACATAAAGATACACGCACTCATGTATCTATATGCACATTGTATACCTATGCAAAGCTTACCTCGGTGCAGTAAAACTAGGAATGGAGAAAGAGGGGAAACATTTCATTTACTTCACCCTGAGCAATCGCAGAAGGAGGAAATAATAAATGAAGAAAAAAAGAGCGAAGAAAAATGAATTAAGGGCAAAAATGTCTTCCCTCTTTAGGTCACATGCCTTTGCCTATGCAAAGGCAGAGGAAGAAAGCTGGAAGAGACCCCACGCCCTTGATGTCCTCCTCTTCCTCTGCCACACAGCAAGAAAGACTGTAGTACCTGGAATTCCAGTGGCCCTCAGTATGGGACCAGATATTACTGCTACTGCCACCAAAACAGGATAAATTCCCACCCATGAGCAAAAGGAGATGTCCAGCCATCTACAGGGCCCTCCCGATTTCCCAAATGGAAATCGGAGATCTGGCCAAGGGGATCTTTGCATGGGGATGTCAGGCCGATCCTTCTGGGGCGCTATATAAACCCTAGATGGGTTAGTGACGGAAGTCAGGCTCATCAGGGCCCTGTCCTCTCAGAATATGGCACCGACAGGGAAGGCATAATCCTGACTTGGGAGTGTGGTTAAAGAACATGATAAATCTCCCAATATTGAGATGAACCCCATGAGCAGATCCATCAAACCCTCAGAGAAATACAGACCCCGCATCTCCTGGGCTGAAGAAGACTGGACATGCCCTTCTCTGTGAGCCAGTTTGGTCAAGTGGTTAAGGAGCTGGACTCTCATCTGGGATCATTGGGTTTGATTCTACACCCCTCCATGAAACCAGATGGGTGACCTTGGGCTAGTCACAGCTCTCTTCTGAGCTCCCACAGCCCCACCCACCTCACAGGGTGTTCTGTTGTGGGGAGAAGAATCGAACGTTTGTCAGCTGCTTCGAGTCCCCTTGAATGGATGAGAAAAGCAGGGCAGAAAAGCCAACTCTTCTTCTTCTCTGAAATTTGCCACTTCTTCCCCCTTTATTTTTTTCTTGGTATTTCTGTTATCTATTCTCACAATGTCATCTTGTATTTCATTAAAGGGTTTCTTTTTTAAAAGAAAGAAAGCTATCTGCAGCATTAATCCCCGCAGTTCTCTTGTTTTTGTGTGTGTTACTAATGAACTCTGGATTACTCCACTTTGTACCACATCCTCGAAGCCTCTTAGGAGAATGAGTTCATTCCTTTTGGTGGAGATAGACGTGGATTCTGCAGACGGTGGGCCAGGGACCTTGAACTCGGGCTTCGGCTATGACAAACAGATGAGATCAGCGCTTTGCAGGATCAGAAGCAAAAAAGGGAAGAGGGGGAGGAGAAGAGAGAGGAGGAAAGGGAAAGGAGGAGGAGGTGGTGAAGGAAGAAGAGAGAAAGAGAGAGAGATCTGTTCCTCCCGTGCTCTGTTCCTTCGACTTTCAAACTGAATCGAAGTACAAGTTAAGATCCAAACAGATAAACCCCTCACTGCTTTCTCTAAAACACGGATAAAGGTATCACTCTCTAATTGTGAATCCTAAAGGGAAAGCTATGTTCTATGTGCACAAATGTTCTAAACATTCAAAATTCGATCGAGTGTGGACATTCGAAATCAAACAAAATGTCCACACGTTCGAATTTAAACACTCGAACTAATTTCAAATGTTCCAAAACATTTGTTCAAACGGTTCGAAACATGTGAATGTTCTAAAGTGAAAGTATTTGTCCCACGTTTTGTTCCTAGACAGAGAGCAAAGCAAATTTATTTTCTGCAACCTTGAGGACTAGAAGCTTTTGCTAACATGCAGCAACCAGATGCAAAAAAAAAAAAACACCAACCCTGCAAGAAGGTCCTGGTCCAGTGAGCTTTAACAAACAGAATACAGATGTGAAAGGTAACAAGTCCACCAGACTACATGGTTTAGGGTGCTTCCCCATGCACCTTTGGTCTGGTACCAAACACGGTCTCAGCAAGGGGCATCCCCATGCGTTTTAGATTTGGTATGCAGAAAGCGGACCAAATTGCCCTAAACCGTGCCAGACCAGGACCAAATTTGGTACCTGAAAAAACAAGTATCGGCACAGTTTGTGGTACCGGCACGCATTGCCAAGCGAGCTGAGACTGCACATGGGCCACATTCAGCCATCTATACCCTAATTTTCCAGCGAGGATAGCATCCAAAACCCCTCATGCTGTTGCAGCTCAGATAAGCAACAGAGCCAGGAACTCCATCCCTTTTTGCATCTGAAGACATACAATTACCATTTGCTGAGCAAGGGCTGCCTATTTTTAATATCCACCATTACTTACAGTTTAACCACATTGTCGGAAGCTGTCAGAACCGCCAAGGAGATTGATATGGAGCACTACGCGAATTGCTTTCATTAAGTGAGCGAAGGGGGCCCAGTCATAACCAGCCGCTCACACTCACACGCATTAACTTGAGTTAAGGGCCAGCACTGAGGCACAAAAACAGAGCCTCTGCCTACAGAAGGTCCCAGGGTTTAATCCTCTGTCCCAGGCAAGCTGAGCAACTGGCCTGCTTTGAACCCTGACAATCAGTATTGCAAGGAGGTGAAGCAGGTGAAGGTGTTTTGCCTTTGTCTTCTGCTGGAGATGCCCAGAAGCAATTGGTGGGCCACTGGGTGGGACAGGATGGTGGCATAGATAGGCTGTGGCCTGATCCAGCAGGGCTCCTCTTAGGTTCTTATGGACCAGATGGGCTGTGGCCTGATCCAGCAGGGCTCCTCTGAGGTTCTTATGGACCGGATGGGCTGTGGCCTGATCCAGCAGGGCTCCTCTTAGGTTCTTATGGACCAGATGGGCTGTGGCCTGATCCAGCAGGGCTCCTCTTAGGTTCTTATGGACCAGATGGGCTGTGGCCTGATCCAGCAGGGCTCCTCTTAGCTTCTTATGGACCAGATGGGCTGTGGCCTGATCCAGCAGGGCTCCTCTTAGGTTCTTATGGACTAGATGGTTCTGGGGCCTGATCGGCAGGGCTCCTCTTAGGTAAAATGGGCACTTTTTTTCAGGACAACTGAAGCCACGCCTCAAGCATTTGTAAACCCCCACCCCATTTTATTTCATTTTATTTCTTTTTTAATCCCTCCTGGTTGTACCAGCACCCTCACTAGCAAAAGGGATGGGCGCCCAGAACAGGGTCTTTTCAGTGGTGGCTCCCAGACTATGCAACAGTCTCCCTCCTGAGGTGCATCGGGCACCATCACTTTACGTGTTCAGGAGAGCCATGAAAGATGCACTTCCTTGCCCTGGCCTTTGGCGAAACAAGGAAACGCCTCTTCCTCCCCACGTTCAGGCACTTTTGTGGTGTAATATGTTCATTTTATATGCTCAATGGCTTTTAATGCTGTAACCCACCTCGAGACCTTTGGGTATAGGGCAGGATAAAAATGCAAGTAAATAAACAAACGTCATCCCTCCCCTAGTCTTCAATAAGAACAGGTAGGCCAGACAGGTGTGACCTGCGATCCATCCAACATTCTCAGGAACTCCAGTGAGGATTTTCGGGCCCCTTTCCCTTTTCCCCAAGGGACTCACAAGGCACTATTTTGCCCCTAGCTGGGAAGACCCAATGAGAACCCACAGGAGAGTGGAACTCAGACGCGGGGGGCTCTTGGGTTCTGGCCTAGCACTCTCATCCACGATGCTACGCTAACTCTAGAGCAGAGAATTCTAAGAACTGCCTTCACCAAAAAAGCCCTACCTTGGGTCAACACCTTATCCTATGCCAAAGCTATCAGAGCCGAATGTGTGTCCTCAGCTAACTCTGAACCCAAGCCAGGATCCAAACACACGGAACTAAAGTCAGGCCGCTGCAGCTGAAGAAAACCCCTAACAGCTCTTGCCAACGACATTCTGTGCTAAACTATCAGAGCGGCGGCTGCATATTCGTCCCTTTTCCTTACGTTTAATAGCAACCACGCCCGCATAGATGCTAACCATGTCTCACAGGTGATCACACGCACATGCTAAACATCTTCTGAGCCACTAAAACGTATAATTCAGTAAAACTGGGGAAGCCACTGGGTCAAAAGTCCATCCGAAGTCCCAGGCAGTCATCCACAAGAAACAGTCCCGGAAAAAAGTCTAAAAACAAGAGAGAAATGCGAGTCTCTTGTGGTTTCGCACTGCAAGGGACTGAAAAACCCAGCTCAATCTAAAACCAGCAAGTACATTCGCGTTCAATGCCAACTGTCAACTATCAGACCCCCGAAGAACATGAAAACACAGGCAGGGTGAGGAGGGCAAGATGAGAATTTCCCAGAAAATGAGGGTTTCGTTCTTCAGGTCTGAAAAATACGGCCCATTATTTCAGCCGCAAACGCAATCTCACATACCCTGGTTTCCAAAGGTCATACATGGTGCCTATGCTATACTGTGTTCTTAGAAATGGAACAACCACTTTTACAAACATCAAAAAGCTGTGTACTTCCACAGAAAAGAGCTTGTTGTCTAGGAAACCGCAAAATCAACCCGCACCACAAAAGTTCAGGAATAACTTTTTTTTCTCACTGAAATGGGACTCGGCAAAGGCAAGCCTTCTTACCATGCTCCAGAAAGACGTTGCAGTGTGGCCCCAGGTGTTTCGAGGGCTCCTTCTTCCCTGCTCCTTTGATAAAGTGTAAGGCAGGCAGACTCGGCCTCCGCTGGTCCCCAAGGGCTTTTCCAGGCTGCTGACCCATAAAGTCCCCAGTGTCCGGCTTCTCCAATGCAAGAAGGTGCAGATCTTCCAGACCGGGTGACGGAAGACGTGTCTTTTCTCAAATGAGGGAGTTCAAGGCACAGGATGCAACCGAAGGTGCATCCACTTTGTCAGTGTTTTTAATGAACATTCGTTCAGCTGAGTGCCGAATGCAAAGTTCTGCTTAAAGAGCTGCAAAAGTCCCAACTTTTCTTCTTCTTAAAAACAACTTTTAAAGGTTTTTGTCCCTGATCTTTCACTGGAGGTGATCCAACACCATACTAGTCCAACTCAGAAGGAGAGGCAAACCACACAAGAATCACTCTGCGCAGGGAGAAATCACTGGGATGAAAATTGGTACCAGAACTGTTACTAATTTTTTTCCTTTTCTTTTGCATAGCATTCACAGGCCAGAAACGGCAAGCATTTGGCTTCAAGTATTATTCAGGGCTGAAACAGAGGTGTGTAACAGAGAGAGTCATTCTATTCCCCAGCCATGTGTGCACACACACTTTTTTTTAAAGGCTTTAACAGTTCACAGCTTCCCAAAGCTCCACAGCAAAGGTTGAAGACAGGAAAAGAACAGAAAAGGCTTCTGGGAAATTCACAGTCTCATCCAAACTCTACCTGTCCCATAGCAAAGTCACTTTTCAGCAGTTCTGGTGAAAGAAATTTGGGTAGCTGTACAGGCCTGGGTCATTTTGAGGAAGAAACATTAAGAGCCACAAAGGACCCTGCACACAGGTACAACCAGGATGGATTGCATTGGGTGCCCGGATTTCAGTCAACACACCCCTGAGCTGTCTGTTTCTGTGGCAGGAACATTAAGGCTGTCACCTGAGTTGAAAGAAGACACAGTCCAGGCTCCTAGATGGAGGGAAGGCCTCGATCCAAACTTGTTGAGCAGGAGAAAGGTTCTTCCACCGCAGCTGGGTAGGATCACAGTGCAATGCTGGAGTCGCTGGAGTCATTCCAATTCAGGCCAGGTGAGACTTTTCTTAGCACAGGCCTAGAAGACCGGAGGGAGGACAACGAAAGCACCCAACAGTCCAGAAAACCCAGATTATTCTTTCCAAGGTGGGGGGGGGGGGGCTTAACTTGGAAGGGCATAGGAAAGTTGGAATCCCAGACACCTCAAACCTTCATAAATGCTGAAACTCAACCAACATGGAGTCAACAGAGGGGAGAGGAAAAGGGGGAAAGAAGGGATAGAAGAAAAATAAATAAACAAATGGTGGGGACAGATGAGGAATTTTCGGCCAAAACCTCTGCCCCAACTAAGGGGAAAAGTCAAAAATGCAGTTAGCAGCACCCAAAATGAGAAGTGTGGAGAGAAGGAAATCTGAAGAGGAGAGGAATATTGAACAAGGGAAGGAGGGAAGAGAAATTCTTAATGCAACTGAGAAAAGGGAGGAAAGGAAGAGACTGGGAAAGAAAGGCCAGGTGGAAAGCTATAGAGAAACTCCTGATAATGAGCACAAACAACGGTTTGAAGAGAGCAAAACAGGGGATAATACAGAGATATGGGATAGTGCAGAGAGAAATGCACAGATTGCAACAACCAGGAATTATTACTGCCACTAAGAATGCGGATTTTCAGAGGGGAGAAAGAGACAGACGGTCAGCCTGTGCAAATGGCGATTTTAAAGCAAGGGGGAAGAAGGAGGAGAATCAGAGCAAGATCCAGATAGTGCAGAAAGTGGTGCTGTTGGTTTCCAAAAAGAGGGGAAGGGGGGAAAGGAGGAGGAGGAGGAGGAGGAAAGGAGGAGATAATGCAAATGGTAGTGTAGAAATGAGGAGGGGGTCTTTGAAGGGGGAAGTGGGTGGGTGGCAAGGCAACAGAGCAGCACCCAGATTCCCCCCCCAAGGGGGACTGAGCAAAGCGAGGAGGAGGAGGAGGAGGAAGAGGCCAAAGGTGGGAATTGGGAAGCCCCCTCCCCAAAATAATTCAGGATTTTGTCCCCAGGTGAGGGGAAAGGAGGGGGGCTGGCAGCCCCCCCGGGCCCAAAAGCAGGGGGAGGGGGAAATGGGAGCTGAGTGGGGTCAGCAGCCCAAAAGCAGGGGAGGGGGCAACGGGGGGCAGAGGGGAGACCCCAGCCGCAGACCCTCAGCTCCCTCCTCGTCCCTCGCGAGCAGGCCCCACTGGACGGACGCAAGCAGGCAGGCCGGCGGCGCCCCCCGGCCCAGGCCCAGCTTTCCCTGCCCTGCCCGGTCCCCGCGGCAAGCCTCGTGTGGCCCGCTGCCTCCGCGTCCAGGCTCGGGGCTCGGCCCGCCGGCCGGCGTCGCCGCTCAGCACCACGACGACGAGGGCGGCCGCCCGGCGGCAGCCATGATGGGAGGGGAGCCGGCGGCGGCGGCGGCGGCCTGCAGCAGGGCCGTTCATGGTGCCCGGGCGAGGGAGGGAGGGAAGAGGCGGGCCAGGCGGACTGGAGCGCGGTCGGCCAACCGGGGGAAAGACGGGGGGTCCCCGCCGGGATATTTAGGGCCTTGTTTTGAGGGGGCTCTGTGGAGAGGACTACAACTCCCGTCAGGCTCGCCCTGGGAAGCCGGCGAGGGAGGATTGTGGGGGTTGGAGTACCAACGGCCCGGCCGTGTGGAGGCGCCGCCGTTATTGTACGGTTGCTAAGGGAAACGGGGAGGAGCAGGCTGAGGGTTCACTGTGCAGGCAAGGGATCATGGGAGATGGAGAGCCCAAGGCTTAAGGGCAGGGGCAGAGAGGTGGAAGCAAAGGATCACGGGGAACGGTGCTCCAAGAGAAGCATGGGCAATGGAGTTTCACAGGCAGGCTTTCGAAGACCTTTCCCCCCCCCCCCATCCACCCAGCCTGGGACTCAATATTAGGACTAATATTAGGCTAAATATAGTCGCTGCGCACTATGAATAAACTTTTAGGGCCGCTTCGAATTCCTGCAGGCACCACAGAGCTGAAAGCTGGGCAGAAACTTACAAAGACCCATCCTACACGTGTCTTAAGGCACGTGTGAAATGCACTAACTCCCAGTGCCTTACAACAAGGTCAGTGGGACAGTGTTCAAGTCCCAAGAGGACATCTGCATCCACCGAAGGCCTTCGCAAGGAAACTGCATTCACTCTTGTAGTACCACCACCCTCAGCAGCAAAATGGGTGGTCACCTGGGACAGGGCCTTCTCAGTGATGGCCCCCAGGCTATAAATTAGTCTCCCCTTCAAGGTGCATCAGGCACTCTCACTCTACACACTTAGGAGGGCAGTGAAGACACACCTCTTTGCCCTGGCCTTTGATTAAATGGGGATATAGCTTACACACACACAATTTTCCAGACACTTCTATTGTTTTAATAAATTTAAATTTGGTTTTAAATGTTGTAACTTGCTCTGAGACTTTCAGGTACAGGGCGGGATAAAAATCCAAATAAATGAAATAAAAAAAAAACCTGTTCTTTATGCTTGCAGGGCTCAGAGCGATCCTCAAAACACGCTAGGGATGCTCATAAATATTTGTAACATTCGAAATGTGGCCAAACTCAAGCATCCAAACTTGTATAAAATGTTAGGATATTCGTATGCTAACATTCAAACGAATACAAAATGTTTCCGGACATTCGTACAAGTAGTTTGGAGGTCCGTTAAGCTGGGATAAGTATTTATTTGTATCAGATATGTATCTGTTCGTATCGGATATGTATCAGAAACGTATTCGGTCATATCCGATACGTACCGAATGTTTGTACGAATATTTGTATCAAATAGACTTCTAGCACATTCGATTGTGATTTTCAAACAGTCAATTCGTTTCAATTCGAATGCCAAAGAAAGATTTGGGCGAATCCCTAAAACACACACGTATCAGGAGTCAGAAAAGTAAGTGGTCATGGCAGGCAGGTTCTGGGCAAACCCACTTGGGAATTGGCGTCAATGGCCATCTTTGATGAAGCCCTTATTTGTATATCCATGGAATCAAGGGGGCACCATCCAAAGGCCATGCAGACTGCCTCCACATGTTTCCCAGGACTGTATTGGATTGCCACACCTATCCATGGTATTCCAGGTATACGGACCCAATCAGGTGATCAAAAATCCAACAAATCAGGATTCTGAGTTGTCCAGGGAGAGGAAGTTATTTTTTCAACCGGAGGTTGGACAACAACGAATCCCTAGGTACCATCTCCAAGTTGGAGATACGGGAAGGACTCCTCTGAAGGCCTTCTGCTTCATCTTCTGCTTGAGATGCCCAGAAGCAACTGGTGGGCCACTGTGTGAGACGGGATGCTGGATTAGATGGGCTGTGGCCTGATCCAGCAGGGCTCCTCTGAGGTTCTTATGGACTAGGTGGGCTGTGGCCTGATTCAGCAGGGCTCCCCTTAGGTCCTTATGGACTAGGTGGGCTGTGGCCTGATCCAGCAGGGCTCCTCTGAGGTTCTTATGGACTAGGTGGGCTGTAGCCTGATCCATCAGGGCATCTCTTAGGCTCTTATCTAGAATGGATGTCTAGGTACCATCTCTAGATTGGAGAGGCAGGCAGGATGCTGCTCAAGGCCATCTGCAGGGAGTGGTGAGCAGGTGAAGTTTTCACCTTCATCTTCTGCTAGAGATGACCAGAAGATACTGGTGGGCCGCTATGTGAGACAGGATGCTGGACTAGATGGGCTGTGGCCTCAATCCAGCAGGGCTCCTCTGATGTTCTTTATCCAGAATAAGCCATTTTGCAAGTGCAGTACAGATTTTCAATCTTTATTAGTCCAGGCAGGCAGTGCACATAACCTATACTAAAGCCGCCCTAGAGCCCAATAAATGTGACAATAAAAGACCTATTAGGTGATTTATTGAACTTCTCACGTTTCCACATGCCAAGAAAGGGAAAGAAATCACAACTCCTTGAGGCAGCTCTTATGGCATTTGAGAAAACAAAAACACTCTTGGCTGCTTGAACCAGGTAGTAAATAGAGTGGCAATCCCAAATCTTCCTGTATTGATGACTCATAAATTTGGGTCTCCTGACATCCATATTGCTTTGGGGACAATTTCTAGCTTTTGTACTTTCGCGTCCCTTCCACAGACAAACAAAAATAGAGCAAGATTTATGGCTGAAGGAAGCGCAAAGCGAAGATACTTTGAGCTCATTGTTAGGTTAATTAGTGCAGAAAGGCTGGATCAAAGGAAGCTAAGGGGGCAGTTAATACAGAGCATACATTTTCATTTTTCTTCCTTTAAAAAAAAAGGGGGAGAAGAATTCAACTACAGACCGTGAAGAAAAGCTTCCATCAGCTAATTTATCTCCTGGGTGTTTCAGTGTTTCTTAAACCACAACAGAGACATAAGAGGAATTGGCTTTTCTACCCCTTTTTTATCACACATTTTAGGGGACTCAAAGCAGCTGACAAAGCTTTCTATCTTCTCCCCACAACAGACAACCTGTGAGGTTAGGCAGGGCTGTGAGAGCTCAGAAGAGAGCTGTGGCTAACCCAAGGTCACCCAGCTGGCTTTGTGGAGGAAGAAGAAATGTTGGCTTTACTATCCTGCTTTTCTCATCCATTTAAGGGGACTCAAGGTGGCTTTCTATTCTTCTCCCCACAACAGGCACTCTGTGAGGTAGGTGGGGCTGTGAGAGTTCAGAAGACAGCTGTGTCTAGTACAAGGTCACCCAGCTGGCTTCATGGAGGAGGGTGGAATCAAACCCAGTATCCCAGATAAGAGTCCAGCTCCTTAACCACTAGACCACACTGGCCCATAGGAGAACATAAGAGGAGTCCTGCTGGATCAGAACACAACTCTAGCCCAGCATCCTGTTTCACATGGTGGTCCATCAATTGCTTCAGAGCATCTCAGGGAGAAGATGAAGGCCAAACCATCATCTGCTCTCATATCACTACAAATGTTCCTCAGAGGCATCCTGCCTTTCTCTCCAGCCTGGAGGTGGCACCTAGGCAACCATTCTAAATAAGAACATATGGAAAACCCTACTGGATCAGACCCCCCCAGCCCATGTAGGCCAGCATTCTGTCTCACACAGAGGCCCACCAATGGCTTCTGGGCATCTCAAGCAGAAGACAAAGGCAAAATCTTCACCGTACTAGGAGCCATTGATATACCATGAATTAAGAGGAGCTCTGCTTGATCAGCCCATGGCCCATCTAGTCCAGCATCCTGACTCACAGAGGTCCACCAACTGCTGTAACTACCGTTTGCCGTGACACTTTAATAACAATGATGATCTAGTGATGTGTGGCACTGGAACGACAAAGGCGTAACACATCAAACCTTAACTCTCAATATCAAGTCAATAACAAAGGATTTACCCCCACTGTAAGTATCAAACATAAAAAGAATACTCAGGGGCTCCGATTACAGTTTATATCATGATCCATACATTCTTAACAAAATGAACACCCAGGCAAACTTCTTTCCTGGGAGTTTTTCTAGTTATAGAGACATAAGAGGAGCCCTGCTGGATCAGGCCACAGCCCATCTAGTCCATAAGATCCTAAGGGGAGCCCAGCTGGATCAGGCCACAGCCCATCTAGTCCATAAGAACCTGAGAGGAGCCCTGCTGGATCAGGCCACAGCCCATCTAGTCCATAAGATCCTAAGGGGAGCCCAGCTGGATCAGGCCACAGCCCATCTAGTCCATAAGAACCTGAGAGGAGCCCTGCTGGATCAGGCCACAGCCCATCTAGTCCATAAGATCCTAAGGGGAGCCCAGCTGGATCAGGCCACAGCCCATCTAGTCCATAAGATCCTAAGGGGAGCCCAGCTGGATCAGGCCACAGCCCATCTAGTCCATAAGAACCCAAGAGGAGCCCAGCTGGATCAGGCCACAGCCCATCTAGTCCATAAGAACCTGAGAGGAGCCCTGCTGGATCAGGCCACAGCCCATCTAGTCCATAAGATCCTAAGGGGAGCCCTGCTGGGTCATTCCACAGCCCATCTAGTCCATAAGAACCTAAGAAGAGCCCTGCTGGATCAGGCCACGGCCCATCTGGTCCACCATCCTGTCCCACACACTGTCCCACCAATTGCCCATAGGCATTTCAAGCAGAGACAAGAGCAAACCTTCTCCTGCTCTCGAATCCCAGCAAATGGCCTTAGAGGCATCCTGCTTGTCGTCCCCCCCCCCAGCCTGAAACATGGACTTAGGCATCCATTCTAGTAGCCATTGATACATCCATCATCCATGAATTTGTCCAACCCTTCCTTAAAGCCATCCTGGCTGGTTGCTGTCACCACCTCTTCTGGCAGCAAATTCCACAGACCGATGACCCTTGGGGTGAAGAAATACTTCCCCTTGTTTGATCTGACTCTTCCGCCCATCAGCTTCATAGGTGCCGCCTGGTTCTAGTGTTGTGTGAGAGAGAAAATAAATTTTCTCCATCCACCTTTTCTATTCCTTGCATGATTTTATATACTCCAATCGGGACCCCTCTTAAACACCGTCTTTCCAGGCTGAAGAGGCCCAGACGTCACAGTCGGACTTCATAAGGGATTTTGTTCCAGCCCCTTAGTCATTCTGGTTGCTCTTTTCTGCACCTTTTCTAGTTCCACAATATCCTTAATTAGGTGTGGTGACCAGAATTGTACACAATACTCCTAATGTGTCACATCCGTGTTGTTTCCTGAACAGATACTGAAGTAGTTTCCTGCAACCGTAGAAAACATTTATTGATTTTAATTAAACCAGTAACAACTGAAAAGAATTCCCTTTGGAAACCAGTAAAATTATCCGCAACCGAATGACAGATGCTCCTGCTGACCCTGGATAACTACGGTGAATCGAACACATTCTTTTGGCTAGGAAAGAACGCCGTAGAATTGCCCAGTCAAAACAGCCCAGAAAATATGAGGCACAATGTAAACGAAAAAGGCTGCGTTCTGCTAAGTGTCACCTTCCACGACTCAGTGACGAAGGCTGTAAACAAAGGAAGAGACCGAGAAATCCCAGGTCTGGGTCCCAACTGGCCAATTCAGAAGCATCCGCTGTTCTACCTGGCCATGGGAGGCTCGTTTCCCATCCTACGTGCAAAGCAGATATACTCCATATTATGGAAAGGGGGAAAAAAAGGATAAGATGGGATAGGATAGGATTTAAGGATTTCTGTTTTCAACAGCAGCTCTTAGATCTCAGATGATAATTAATTCTTTTGTCCCATGCCACACTGGGGAAAGAAATCTTCAGTGCCTGCAGGACGTCAGATTTCCGCATCAGCCTTCTCCCAGGTCAGTTTGGAGATGCTCACTCCCAGCACCCATTCTTCAGCCCTTTAGTCAATGAGGGTTTGGGAGGGTGCCAAGACACAAACACACACCATACACGCTTCCCAAACAGGTATAAGTGACCAAGCACAGGTGAACACAGCCAGGAGTTCCTCGCTCCACCAAGATTTCGTTGGCGCTCCACCAATCCCCCTCTGATACAGCCCAGAACAACGAACTGCAAATGAAAACCATGAACCAACTTTGGCGTGGAAGGAACTTCAAGCCACAGTCATTTGTGCCAGCCACCCCCCCCCCCCACCAAACAACCCCATTCCACCCCCACCCCCATTCCCTGCCCATCCTATTTATCTGTAACATTTGGTCTATCGGACCACGTGGCCAAGATAGGCTTTTCGCTTAGGATTTGGTCCTCCTCCTCAAAATGCAAAAATTAAAAATTAAAGGCCGGCGTGTTCTTCCCCGAGGCCTCCCATCGCTTCCAAAGGTCTGCCTGCCTTTCTTTTTGATACAGGTTCTGCGGAAAATCCTATGCCAAACAGGCATGGCGAAGAAAGCAAAGGAGGTGACACCCCTCGCTACGTACTCCGCCCATTACCCCTCGAGTTCCAGCAGCCTGTGCCGGGTCTCTAGCACGATCTCTTCCATCACCTCGGGTTTCAGAAGGTCTTTGATCTGTAATCAGTGAGATAAGAGGGTGGGAGAAGATTGCATAAGCCAGGCCATGATGGCATTCTGCCAGCATAAGTTAGGTTAGGCTCTATCCACACTTAATCACCACGGAACCGAGACAGGGGTGTCCGCATTCAGAGGGCCCGTTCTGCTCTGGTCCCAGTACAACATCTGAAGAACTCCTGGAGTCAGCACCAAGCTTTGGAAGGCCAGGAAACAAAATCCTCAGCCTCCAACTGCTAGAAGGGCCCTTTTCAACAGCGCACCACTTCGGGTGGTACGGAAAAGGGTATCTAACAGTACCCCAGCCTATTTATTTGTGTATTTATTTACATTTTTATCCTGTCCTATACCCAGAGTCTCTAGGCAGGTAACAACATTTAAAATTAAACATCATTTGACTAAAGGCCAGGGCAAAGAGGTCCGTCTTCACTGCCCTCCTAAACATGTACGGTGAATGCGACAGACACACCTCAAGGTGGAGGCTATTCCACAGCCTAGGGGCCATCACTGAGAAGGCCCTCTCCCAGGTGCCCACCCCTTTTGCTGCTGAAGGTGGTGGGACAACCAGGAGGGCCTCCCCTCTAGATCTTAAGGCACTGGCAGGTCAATACGGAAGAAGACGTTCCTTCACATATTTGGGGCCCAAGTCATTTAGGGCCTGATAGGTTAAAGTTAAAACCTTGAACTGGGCTCAGTCGCGCATTGGCAGCCAGCGCAACTCTTTTAAGACCAGTGTGATGTGCATCTGGCCAGCTGTCCCGGTCAGCAATCTAGCTGCTGCATTCTGCACTAGCTGCAGCTTCCAAACCATCTTCAAGGGCAGCCCCACATTGAGTACATTACAGTAGTCTAGTCAACAGGAGCATCTCATGTACACACCACGCAGAGTCCAGAATGCAGATGTAAGGCCAGTCATATAACTAAAAATGTCTCTATTTCATTTTTAATGTGTATCCTGTTTTTAATCTGTTGGTTAATCTCTTGTTACCCGCCCAGAGACCTTCGGGTATGGGGCGAGATAGAAACGTAAACAAACAAATAAATAAACGGACCAGCGCAAAGGGGTCCACAGCAAAGAACAATTCTCCATTGCAGTCAAACCCTATTTCTTCCTGAATACTTCCACAAAATGCATGGTCATGCATGAGATCCCGTGGTGACCACACCATCTTCCTTTTTGGGATATGCTTTTAAGCGGTTTTAGCCGGAGAGACTGACACCCTGGCATGGTGCAACATGCTGCCGAAAGGAAAGCCCTCCGGATTCAGATTCCCTGATAAATATAAATTTGGGGGGGCGGACAAAGCCAGACGAAAGGGGATTGGAATTACCTGATGAGGAAGCGAGGCTTCATAGCAATATAAGATGCTGGTGTCGTACAACATCAGCTTCTGCGCTACCAGAGTCACAACGCAGTTCCGGAGACGAGAAATGACCTCGCGGTCAGGCAGGGGCACCATCTGAAAGGGACAGCAAGGAGCCCACGTGTGAAAATCCGTGCAAATTCCCACATCCAGGAATATTAAAACACACGCACACACGATATCAGGATTAGCAACAAAGAACTGCATTGGTAAAAATATAAATACAGTTTTGGACAGCAATGTAGTGCAGGCAGAACAAATGCGCATCCTTCGTGATTTCCGTGAACAAGAAAAAGATAAACCTCTGTTAGACCAGTTAATTGTGGCTATTAATTATGGAAGGACAAATGAGAAAAAGAAGAACAAGGAGTTGTTGTTTTTCTACCCTGCTTTTCTCAGCAGTTTAAGGGGACTCAAAGCGGCTGACAAACCTTCTGTTCTCACCCATTTAAGGGGACTCAAAGTGGCTGACAGACCTTCTGTTCTTCTCCCCACACCAGACACCCTGTGAGGCAGCTGGGGCTGTGCGAGCTCAGAAGAGAGCTGTGACTACCCCAACGTCACCCAGCTGGCTTCATGGGAGAGGGTGGAGGAAGGAGAAGAGGCTCACCCATTTCCCCCTTCCGGTTACACAAAATACACGCACCGACAGCTTCCAGGTGTGTCGCCCCTCAGGGCCGGTCCACTCACCTCCAGGCTGGGGACGAATCCGCCGGCCTCTTCCTCCCTCTGTCCAGGCGTCGGATAGATCCAAATGAACCCGTTATTCCCCAGGATAAGGGATGCCCCACATGGCAAGTTGTGGAAGTGGGTCTTCTGCCGTCTGATCAGGGAGGGAGAAACCTGGACAAGAACTCCCTGGCCAAGCTATGGAGGAAGAAGGAGAGGGATGCGTGTGAATAAGGAGACGGGAGCTTGAATCTCGCTATTCTCAAAGCAGGAGGCAAAGGCAAACCTCCTCCCGCTCTTGACTCCCCACCTGCTCTGCCAACCTGGAGGTGGTACCTGGGCATCAATTCTGATAGCTATGGATACACCTGAACTCCCTCCCTCCCTCTATCTATCTATTATCTATCAATCATCTATCTATCTATCAGGTACATTTTTATCGTGTCCTATACCCAAGTGTTTCCAGGCGGGTAACAACATCTAAAGTCAAACATTTTTAAGAGAACAACCATATTTTTTAAAACAATAGCATCTGCCAGTGGGAAGGGAAAGTGTATCCCCATTTAACTGAAGGTCGGGGCAAAGAGGCGCGTCTGCACTGCCTTCCTAAAACGTGTACAGTGAAGGTGATAGACGCACCTCAAGGGGGAGCCCATTCCACAGCCGAGGGGCCACCACTGAGAAGGACCGCTCCTGGATGCCCACCCCTTTTTGCTGGTGAGGGTGGTGGGGCAACCAGGAGGGCCTCCCCTTCAGATCTAAAGATACGGGCAAATTGATATGGGAGAAGCTCCTTCAGACATTTGGGCCCCGAGTCATTTAGGGCCTTATAAATTAAAGATCACCTTGAATTGGGCTTGGTAGCAAATCGGCAGCCAGTGCAACTCTTTTAAGACTGGCGTGAAGCCTACTCACCTTTCCATACTTCAGGCTCCGGGTGTGCAGGGAGACGGCACCGTCAGAGAAAACAGATTGGACTTCTGCCTGCCGAGGCTGCTTAAGGAAATTAGAGGCCTAAAGGCTGTCATTCCTGAATTCCTGCCCCCGGACGACCACCAGAAGAAGAAGAAGAAGAGTTGGCTTTTCTACCCCACTTTTCTCACCCATTTAAGGGAACTCAGAGCGGCTGACAAACCTTCTGTTCTTCTCCCCAGAACAGACACCCTGTGAGGTAGGTGAGGCTGTGAGAACTGAGAAGAGAGCTGTGACTAGTCCAAGGTCACCCAGCTGAATTCATGGAGGTAAGCAGAATCAAAGCCAGCATTCCCAGACTCAGGCTCCTTAACCACTAGACCAAACTAGCTCACTAGGGCCAACCTATAAATGCATCGTTCTCTTCTGGCTGTCAGGACAGCAAAATCCCCCACTCCCAAAAACTTACTGGGACAACTAAGCGGCCTAACCCATTTCCACCGACCTACAAGGGGCCTGATGGCCTGTGGTGAGTTAAAACGACTCTCGGCTGACCACACTCAAAGACCTAACAGTAATTCTCTCTACCAACACCATCTCTTTTCTTCTTCTAGACCAGCCATGCGTGGGCCGACTTTATAAACAAACTTCCATTAAGTGAAGCCGGACAGACACCCAGGACAGGGTGAGGGCGTGATAGATGCTGATGGCCAATGCCTCATTCTGTTAATTAACACAAGAGTTTGACCTCTTTAGAGCAATCCTTTCATCTATAAAGCGCTGTGCTTTATTCTCCCTGTGGCAACTCAAAGGGAAAGGGATACACTGATAAGGTCTCCTTCCTGCAGGTAGTCTCTCATGGCGAGCTCGTCTTCTGCTGATCTTCGTCTCTAGAGGTAAACAATCAAAGAAGAAGGATGTAAAAACAGGCCAAAGCAGTTTGGGTTCGAGCCAGCTCAAACCGAACAGGGGTGGTCAAATAGTTCAGGTTCAAACCCGACACCCTCCCCTGTTTAAAAAGTATGAACTCGAACCTAACAAAGCGGCTTCCAAACGAACCTGCCAAACGCACACCCTGTCCAATCAAAATTTGAAGAAGTGTTGGCTTGTCTACCCTGCTTTCCTCACCCATTCAAGGAAACTCAAAGCGGCTGACAAGCTTTCTATTCTTCTCCCCACAACAGTAAAAGCCTGTGAGGTAGGAGGGGCTGTGCGAGGTCAGAAGAGAGCTGTGACTAGCCCACGATCACCCAGCTGGCTTTGTAGAGAAAGCAGAAGAGTTGGCTTTTCTACCCCGGTTTTCTCACCCATTTAAGGGAACTCAAAGCAGCTGACAAACCTTCTGTTCTTCTCCCCACAACAGACGCCCTGTGAGGCAGGTGGGGCTGTGCGAGCTCAGAATGAGAGCTGTGGCTAGCCCAAGGCCACCCAGCTGGCTTTCTGGAGGAATAGGAAGAAGAGTTGGCTTTTCTACCCCGCTTCTCTCACCCACGTAAGAGGACTCAAAGCAGCTGACAAACCTTCTGTTCTTGTCCCCACAATGCAACACCCTGTGAGACCAGTGGGGCTGTGAGAGCTGTGCCTCACCCAAGGTCACCTAGGTGGCTTCATGGAGGAGAGCGGAATCAAACCCGGTATTCCCAGATAAGAGTCTGACTCTTTAACCCCTAGACCAAACTGGTGTGCGAATCAAACCAAACACCTTGCCTGTTCAAAGAAAAAAAGTTCAAACTGAAACCAAACAGAGAGTGCTTGGTTCTGATCAATCTAAACTAGAGAAACAGAGCTTTGTGTACATCTCTAGCAAGATGGCATCAACTAACAGCCTTTACTACAGCCCACATTGCATTTTGGTACTTCTTCCCTTAACTCTGCAACATTTTGCTCTGAAGCAAAAGAATTGTTTTTTTCTCTGCAGCATCAAAGTCAAAGATCGTCTGACCGCCCCTCTTTCTGGTAAACACACCGGTTTAAAAAATGAACCAGAAAGGTCAGATCACTCAGATTAGCAAGTGAGGATCTGGCATTTCTACATTCTCTCAGTCAACTTTCGAGGAGTTGCTGCCGCTCACCAGCTCTCCTCCGGGAAGATTTATGGAGGACAAAAGCAAGACGGAATCCAGCCTGGAATTGGTCTCCACCTTCCAACGTTTCTGCTGGACCTAGGAGAGAAAGGCCAAAAGCAAAATAGCTCTTAATTTATGCACAAAATTTAGGTTTGGTAGCAACACAGGTCTTTAAAGAGCATGCGCCGTGGCTTTGGAAGAGTGAGAAGATGAAGAGGAGTTGGCTTTTCTACTCTGCTTTTCTCACCCATTTAAGGGGACTCAAAGTGACTGACAAACCTTCTGTTCTTCTCCCCACAACAGATACCCTGTGAGGTAGGTGGGGCTGTGAGAGCTCAGAAGAGAGCTGTGACTAGCCCAAGGTCACCCAGTTGGCTTCTTGGAGGAGTGTGGAATCAAACCCGGTATTCCCAGATAAAAGTCTGGCTTCCCAACCACTAGACAAAAGTGTTCTCACGTCCTGCTTCTTTGCCAACCAATGCAGCCACTGTCAGGACAGTCATTGGACCAAATGGGCTAGTTGTGGTTTGATGGAACGGGTCTGTTACTCCAGAGCAGAGGCTCCGGGTCCCTCCAGATGGGGTTGGACTACACCTCCCATCCACCTCCAGCCAGCAGGGCCTATGAAGAAGGAGGAGGAACAGCACCTCCATACCTCTGTGATTCGCCCAACAACCACATCACCGACTTCACCATTATACCTGCAAGGCAAAAAAAAAAAAAACACCACAGATAGGAATGCAACTCTTCATTTTCAAGTCTTCTGGCAATTGTGAGTTCCTCTAACCCCAATCCCCAACTGAATTTATAGTGATTCTATCAGTACAGGTGGAAAAACCAAACCATATAAACCATGTAAAGCACTCAGGACTCATCTCTAGAAAAAAAATTTCCCTGGGGTTCACCCTATGACAGTGGACCTGTGTAACACCAGCCCATTTTTCAAACGACAGACGCGTCGATCGAAGTACAACGTTACTCCACCTGTACCTTGGCTGTTCCAACCCTTCCAGGGACGTAAATATCTCACCTCGTCTTCAGAGGTTTGACGCAGACCAACTTGTTCACCCTCTCAATGACCCCGGCAACAGAGGCGATCAGCTTCTCATCTCCCAGATACGTCCCATGACCCCTGGGCAGAGGGGGGGGGGGAGAGAGAGATTTTGTGGATTATTGAAATCAAGTCCAGCTAAAATAAATAGAAGCCATTTTCTTCACAAAATTATGGACATTGTTCACCCCAGTGATAAAGCCCTGGGATCTCCTGGTGGTCTCCCATCCAACTACTAAACTACCCAGCTTCAAACCTCGTTCAGCTTTAGAGGCAGGCCATGAAGGCACCAAGTGCCACTTCACACATGCTCAGAGGCATTGTTCCCCAATTGCCACCTAATCTGGAGGCGTTTTGGAGATAGGAGAGGAAAGGGAAGCAGAACCCTGAAAGACCCTCCTGGGGTACTGCATCTCCCATGATCCTCAGCGGGTGTACCCAGTGGCCTCATGGGCGTTGTAGCCTCTCTCGGGCTCCAGCCGCCTCAGAGTGCAGATTCAAATTCCCATGATCCTCAGCGCCAGGGCCGCTCGGCATCACAGGAACGGCGTCCACAGCCCTGGGCCCAAAAAACCACCCCGCTAAGCCCCCGCCGCTCCCCCGCTACCTCATATAGCCCGGGTCCGTGGTAATGGTGTCCCCCGGCGCCACCAAGTCCCGGCCGTCCCCCGCCGAGCCCGCCCCGTCGTGGCCCAAGGCCTCCGCCAGCCTCCGCCGGCCTACCGGCAGCCGCACTTCAATCGCCGCCGCCATCTTGTTTGCGGGCACGGCGGCGCTCCGCCCCTCCGGCTGAGGTCAGGCCCTCGCCATTACGTATCCTGGCAAGGCGGCCACGCCTCCCTCCGGTCACGTGACAAGAAAGCGACACGCTCCGTCCCTGTGCGTGACGCAAAGGGATCGAGAGGGGCAGTGAATCTGACACTTCCGGTTCCCAGGCGACAGCCTGCCAGCCCTGCTGCCTTCCTTGCAATTCTCCCCGCACTTTGCACGGCTTGGTCGCCCTCCAACGGAGCTTTTTGCGCTGCTTTCCTACCGAGCCTTTACCCGCCTTTTGCATTTCTCCCCCGTCCCCCCCCACCCCAAAAGTCTTGTGGCAATTGCAGTCTTCCGTTTGTCTCTGCTTGCTTCCACCCTTCGCTTGCAATAGGGATTCGAGTCCACTATTCAAGACATTCCCAAGTTTGCACAACTATTAAAACATACCCCTTGGAATCCCCGGGTTTTCTTCCGCGTTGCAACTCGCCCTTGAGTGGTCATCCGAGGATTTTATTTATTTATTTGCTATAATTATTATAATTACTTTAATTATTATCAAAGGCAGGACAGTAATAAACGAAGTGGTTTTTCTGTCGCCCATCATCTTTAATACCTGGGTTTTGCGCTGTTTGTGATCCGGAAGAAAATACTGTCTACTTCAGACTGTGACCCTTTGAGATTCTTTGGGAAATTCTTGACATGGGTTGAAGGCAAATAAGTGTAATGCAGTACTCTGGCGCCCTCCAGTGTTTGTTTGGTGGCATCACATGTCTTTTTGAAAAAGGAGCCAACGAAATAGCTGCATCAGAAGAGAGCGGAGACTAGCCCAAGGTCACCCAGCTGGCTTCATGGAGGAAGAAGAGTTGGCTTTTCTACCCTGCTTTTTTCACCCATTTAAGGGGACTCAGAGCGGCTGACAAAGCTTTTCTATTCTCCCCACAACAGACACCCTGTGAGGTAGGTGGGGCTGTGAGAGCTCAGAAGAGAGCTGTGACTAGCCCAAGGTCACCCAGCTGGCTTCGTGGAGGAAGAAGAGTTGGCTTTTCTACCCTGCTTTTTTCACCCATTTAAGGGGACTCAGAGCGGCTGACAAAGCTTTTCTATTCTCCCCACAACAGACACCCTGTGAGGTAGGTGGGGCTGTGAGAGCTCAGAAGAGAGCTGTGACTAGCCCAAGGTCACCCAGCTGGCTTCATGGGGGAGGGCAGAATCGAACCGGGTATTCCCAGATAAGAGTCTGGCTCCCTAACCACTAGACCAAACTTAAAAACTTTCCTGTATAATATGCATATTGAAAGATCAGCTATTTCAATTGTCCTTTAAACTTCCCTAGAGTGTTTTCTGCAGACAAAGGCCATGCTTCTAAAACTCGGATTGCATGTTTGGGGTGGGTTCTCTTCTGGGGTAGCAATAGAATGCACTTGTAAATGGTGCTTTCAAGGTAGGCCTGAGAGGCTGACAGCTGCAGGATTTAATCCAGCTTCAGTCCACTTTCAGAGCAGGAGAACACATCAGCAAAGTGACCAGTAATTTCTTTTCCACACTATCTGTCCCGAAGGTGAATTTTCTGAGTTACTGAACACTGAAAGAAAACAGCTTCTCACTTTGCTGATGTATTCCCTCACTCTGAAAGCGGACTGAAGCCGGATTAAACCTTGGTGTGACCATAGCCTTCTCACTTTGCTGATGTATTCCCTCACTCTGAAAGCGGACTGAAGCCGGATTAAACCTTGGTGTGACCATAGCCTTCTCACTTTGCTGATGTATTCCCTCACTCTGAAAGTGGACTGAAGCCGGATTAAACCTTGGTGTGACCATAGCCTTCTCACTTTGCTGATGTATTCCCTCACTCTGAAAGTGGACTGAAGCCGGATTAAACCTTGGTGTGACCACAGCCTTCTCACTTTGCTGATGTATTCCCTCACTCTGAAAGTGGACTGAAGCCGGATTAAACCTTGGTGTGACCACAGCCTTCTCACTTTGCTGATGTATTCCCTCACTCTGAAAGTGGACTGAAGCCGGATTAAACCTTGGTGTGACCACAGCCTTCCCACTTTGCTGATGTATTTCCTCACTCTGAAAGTGGACTGAAGCTGGATTAAGCCTTAAGTGTGACCACCGCCTTCTTGCTTTGCTGACAAGCCTTTTCAGCCATTCCCATCTCCCATCTGGCCTTGGATTGCGCTGGCAGGAATGGTACCCACCCTGCGATGCTCCAGATCGAACGCAGCCCGACCCTATTCTGGTGGGTGGTCGGCCTGGAAGTGGGCCCTGTTGCGCCCCATGGAAGGCGACTCCCCGCGGGCCCGGCAGGCAGAGGGCTGCTTTCTTGCTTGCTTTTATTTAGAACACAAGGAGGTGTTAACAAAGATCTATACAGCTGTGTACATCATACAATAGAAGCATATAGAATATCAAAGTTTTGCAAATAGCATTGGATACGAATTTATACACAAGGTTAAAGTGACTTTTCTTTTTTTCCTGGAATACTGTGACCACTCTGTACATCTGATCCCTGCATTAGGAAGAGATATTATCATAGGTACCTTTATTATCGTTTTTAAAAAGTATTTTACACAAGGCCTTTCGTTATTCAGTGCAGGGTTCCTTGGGAGGCAGTAGAAGGAATCTGTTGGCAAAGGCGGAAGGCCGAATGTTTTTATGCGCCGCCAAGTTTTGCATTTTCCATACCCATCAATTCCAGTCTGAAGACACCTTGGCCGCATCCCCATTAGAAGCTTAATCCAGTTTCCCTAAATCAAAATAACAGAACCGGATGCAAACGCGAATTTGCCTGATCCCATTACTTTCAGCCAGAATCACGTTCAATCCGGATTCTGGGGATGTACGTGACTCAAGGGGGGACTCCAGTGGCTACTTTTTAAAAGCCGCTTTTCGGGGCTGCCCTGTCCTCTTCCTCCTGGCTTGAACGCGCCACCCATAACAGACCCCTTCACGGAGCCTGGCTGGGTGGCTGGGTGGCTGCTGCTTGCCTGGATGGAGGAAAAACGGCAGCGGGCAGCCAGCTATTCTTTCCCCTCCTCTCCTCATTACGCAGCAGCAGCAACAGAGGGCCTATTCGCACTTGGCTTTATTCTGTTATATATCCTGGAATAGGGACTTGCTGTCCATATGCTAGTGCAGGCTTCAGTAGGCCCAAAGTGAGGTCTGCCAGAGTCTGCATTAGCATGTGGACCACAGACCCCTATCCTGAGATATACTCCAGAAAAAGGCCAAGTGCGAATAGGCCCAGACATTCACACATCTCCCCAAACCGGCAGCTGCTTTCCTTTCTTTTGCCTTTTTTAAAGATCAGAACTTTCAATGGCAAGATCGTTATCAGGTGTGAAGTGGTTCCATCGCTACAGTGTAGCTTTAAGGGGTGGATTTTACAGCTTGCTTTGGAAGCAAGCTATTGGGGGAGGGAAACTCTCATCCCTTAACACGGAAGGGTCCCCGCAGTAAAAAATGTAAAACGTTTCAAGCGCACGAACCGGCGTGAGACCTGTTGAAATGAGGATTAACATTTACAATGCTTTGGGGCGATTTAACATGCGGAAAGCGTGTTAAGCCAAACTGACGTGGGGTCTGCTAGGATTGAAAACGTTTTGAATTCGAAATAAGCTTGCTGTGGGGATTCGCCCTTTTTCTTCTTCCTCCCCCGCACTGTCTAATCCTGAAGGCTGTAGCCCCAAAAGGAACTGTTCCCCAGCTCTGTACTATATATGTGCATGAATATTCAAAGACGTTCAAAATCCGATTGGATTCATCCGAACTTCGACATTCGGATTCCAATGTCCATAAATTCAAATTTAAATATTTTGAATTTTCAAACCTATTTGTTCGAATTAGCTGGGCATTCATATGTATACGGAAGACGATGGATACTTGGACATAAGCATCTTTCCCGCATCCGTACGTATTTCTACGGATCCGTACGGCATGAAAACTGGTTGCGTACGGGATAAGTACGGGATGTGTACGGACATGCACAGATGCGTACAGGATGCGTAATGAAGCGTGCTGGCACGCGCACACGTTGTCGACGTTCAGTAAGTGCAAATTCACACCAAAAATTTGAACGGATAGATTCGAATTGGCTTCACTCAAATCAAATTTGGGTAAACTGGAATTTTAAAGCTTTGAATCGAATCAAATTTCCGGATATTCAGTTAAAATCGAATCCCATAAATTGCATTCGTGCATGTGCTTAGGGTTGTACCGTGTGGATGCTCCCGTTCCCATCCCATTTCTAATCCACATTAAAGTTCAAAGAATGCATTTTGGATGAGCATTTTCTGACCATTAATGTGAGAGCTCAGGAGACAGCTATGACTAGCCCAAGGCCACCCAGCTAGCTTCATAGAGGAAGAAGAGTTGGTTTTTATACCCAGCTTTTCTCACCCATTTAAGGGGACTCAAAGCAGCTGACAAACCTTCTGTTCTTCTCCCCACAACAGACACCCTGTGAGGTAGGTGGGTGGGGCTGTGAGTGCTCAGAAGAGAGTTGTGACTAGCCCAAGGCCACCCAGCTGGCTTCATGGAAGAGGGTGGAATCAAGCCCGGTATTCCCAGATAAGAATCCGGCGCCCTAACCACTAGACCACACTGGCTAGACTCTGCTCCAGAGCAGGGAACTAGACTTCCTACCCACGCTTTCCGTGGGGTTTTATGGCCTGCCCAATCCACCATTGCTGTGCTCCATGCCACCCTCTTCTCATAAGCCGGCTTGGTTGGGAAAGTTCCTGTCTGCAAAGAAACCGAGCAGAGGGACAGGATCACGCAGGCATGAGCCTGGCCCAGGGAGCAGCTGCTGGAAAATCGAAAGAGGCGAAGACCAAGAGAATAGGAATTTCCACTCCGTTTTGATCACAATTGATAAGGGTCTCCTGGGCGGGTTCCTGCCTGTGTTGGGTTTCCCTGTCAGATGCTCATTCTGCAATCCCATGCACAGTGCGAGGGCCCAATTGCCACAGCGGCGCATGCTGGCCGACTCATGCCCAGGTCTTGGGCAGTTGGGCACCGCAATCAAAACTGCTAGGCGCCAACAAGGGGCAACATGGCTGCTCTCCTTGAGTGGCTTCCTGTGTCCCCGGAAAGCTTAAAATAGGAATCGTTTTGGTTATGGAACGTCTGAGCGCTGGGTAGACGTCTGGGTTGAGCTTCATCTGGTTGTGAAAGTCAACAACATTTGCCCCATTTGGTTATAACCAGGACGGCGCCGTCTGGGTGTGAGGGAAGAGAGGGAAGGGGAGAGAGAGAGAGAGAGAGAGAGAGAGAGAGAGACCAGCTGTGCGCACTTGCGCATGTGCGCCTGGCCTCATTCTGGAATAAGGATGCGCATGAATATTCATAACATTAATTATCCGTACAAATTCGGACACATGTACCCGAACCGAATGTTAAGACACCCGTACGTTAACATTCGTACGAATAAAAAAGGATTTGGAGTTAAACTGGGGATACGTATCGGATATGTATTGATACGTACATGTTCCTATAGGATACGTATCCTATATGTATGCATTCGTATAGGATCTCTATGCAGGATCCGTACCAAGACATATGCATTTGTACGAATACATTCATATCGAATGGAATCCTGCCACATTCGAAAGGGATTTACTCAAACAAATAGGAATTTCCTAACGTTCGGTTCGTTACAAATCGAACGCCCAAAAGCCCATTCGTGGACACCCCTATTCCAGAATACGTACCAGAATAAACACCTGGCATCCACGTGCTAATCCAGACAACAGGAGACCCCATCCAGACCCCAACTCTGCACTAACATCCGGATGTCAGATCCCCCATTTCAGGATGTCTACACCGGAATAAGGCCTATGGCGAAGACCAGAACCCAAGATGTTATTCTCTGCTCCGACCGTCTTGCTTTTCCCTCCGGCGTTCTTTGGCATATGCATTTAAAGCCTCCGGTCCCGTGACGAGGAACCGGCCCGTTCCCAAATGGTTTACAAGCTCCCCATGGCCCTACCATAGCAACCCTACCACCACGCTGGTCCATCTGCCCGACAAGTCAAGGGACGGCAGTGCCTCCCAAAACGAGAGATGCGGTCGTATCACATCCGGAACCTTACAATCTTGGGTTGCCAGCTCAACGGTGCTAAATTGCGAGCCCTGGAGCGGTCCCATTGCACACCCCTACCAGCGTCGGCCCATGCTTGTTCTCTTCTTGTTCATCATCTTCTTCTTCCAAAAAAGACGTCAGGGTTATAGGTCAGCCCCAAAGACTCCTAGTAGGCCTGTTCAGCTTGGGGCAGAAAGATTCGCTGTCTTTGGCGTGGCCATTCGAGGCTGCCGGGCCCAGAATCTTGCCTCCAATTCTCTCTCTGCTTTTTTTAATATTATGTCTGTCCCTCCCAGGTTTACCTCCATGAGTTCCACGTGCTAGGAATGGTGGGCATCATCCATCCCACCATTTCCTGGCCCTCCTGGTCAAAGCTGCCCCGTTTTGCTCATCCGAACTCCACCTGGAGTCTACTGGGGAAACCTTTGTCTTTCCTCTTTGCCCCCTCCCCCTGCACTCCCGGAGTCTTCCCACGCCAGAGCAGAAGCCTCCGTGCCGCCCTCCCTCCGCCACCAGGCAAAGGGTCCGCCTGGCCCCGTCTCCTGCCTCCGGCGGGGTCCGGCTGGATGCTTCCAGGAGCCACCGAGAAGAAAGGCGCCTGCCCCCCTCCATCTCGCGTGGACGGCGGACGCGGCGAGTGGCACCTGGCAAGCCAGGCGTGCCCGCTCTCCCCGCCGCAAACCCCTGGCCCTTCTCCCAAAAACGCCGAGGAGCCGGCGACCGTGCCGGGCGCGCCGCCGTCCTCACAGCACCATGGTGGGGATGTGGTGGGCCAGGGAGGTGGCGTGCGGCACGGGCAGGGCCGGGGAGTGCGACTGCAGGGAGCCATTGGGCGGGCGGTGCCTGGCACTCTTCTGGTGCGCCCGGAGCCCGGCGAGCTGAGAGTAGGCACTCTGGCAGACCTGGCACTTGTAGGGGCGCTCGCCGGTGTGCAGCCGCACGTGGTTGCGCAGGGTCGAGGACTGGCTGAAGCGGCGGTTGCAGAAGCGGCAGACGAAGGGCTTGTCCAGGGTGTGGATGCGCATGTGGGACCGGAGGTTGCTGCGGGAGTTGAAGCCCCGGTGGCAGATGACGCAGCGCATGCGGCCGGTGGTGCTGGCGCCGGCCTCGGAGACGTGGAAGTCCTCTGTGGGGGCCACGAGGGGGGAGAAAGAAGACGCTGGCTTGTAAGAAAGACACTTTTCACACACGTTCCCACACTTAAGAACCTCAGAGGAGCCCTGCTGGATGAGGCCACAGCCCATCTAGTCCATAAGATCCTATGGGGAGCCTTGCTGGATCAGGCTACAGTCCATCTAGTCCATAAGAACTTAAGGGGAGCCCTGCTGGATCAGGCTACAGTTCATCGAGTCCATAAGAACCTAAGAGGAGCCCTGCTGAATCAGACCACAGCCCATCTAGTCCATAAGAACCTTAGAGGAGCCCTGCTGGATGAGGCCACAGCCCATTTAGTCCATAAGAACCCAAGAGGAGCCCTGCTGGATGAGGCCACAGCCCATTTAGTCCATAAGAACCCAAGAGGAGCCCTGCTGGATCAGGCCACAGCCCATCGAGTCCATAAGAACCCAAGAGGAGCCCTGCTGGATCAGGCCACAGCCCATCTAGTTCATAAGATCCTATGGGGAGCCTTGCTGGATCAGGCTACAGCCCATCGAGTCCATAAGAACCTAAGAGGAGCCCTGCTGGATCAGGCTACAGCCCATCGAGTCCATAAGAACCCAAGAGGAGTCCTGCTGGATCAGGCCACAGCCCATCTAGTCCAGCATCCTATCCCACACAGTGGCCCACCAGTTGCTCCTGGGAACTCAAGAAGAAGACAAGGGCAAAACCTTTTGAGGCCTCCTGCCTGTTTCTCCAACCTGGATGCGGCACCTGGTCATCCATTCTAGTAGCCATTGATCCACCATGACTTTGTCCAACCCTTTCTTAAAGCTATCCAGGTTGGTTGTTACCCCCATCTCTTTTGGCAGTACAATCCATAGGCCAATGACCCTCTGGGTGAAAAAACTCTTCTCCTTTTCAGTCCTAACCCTCCTGTCCACTGTCACTGGAGATCATCACACATTTGATCCACCTGGGAATCGAACCTCTGACCCCTCCATTCTCAACGCAGTTCTACTGGGATACAACCCACTCGATTTAGCACAAAGAAAACCCTGAAGGGAAGAGCCTCTCTGTATTTGGACCTGAGTTGGAGTCCCACAGACCTGGGGCACGGGATCATCCACTTAGACCCACGAGATGGTCACCATTATCTCACCATGCTTGTTCTTCTTCTGCTCCTCTTCCAAGCCCAAGACGCCCGGAATACCAAGAAAGGTGTTGTGGGAATTTCCGTACCAGACCAGCAGTTCTTGATCGGGTGGGATCATCTACGGATGCCGAGGAGGAAAAGAGACAAAGATGGCTGTTTTAGAGTCTGCAGCTGATCTGCTTTTATGGTTAATGGGTGGGATTGGAGTTTGCATAGCAGTTTCTCTGGCAGACGGTGGCATCTGAACTTGCATTCAATGGTGGGTTCATTTGCTTTTGTCTGGTGATGTCTCATCCATCCATCCATCCATCCATCCATCCATCAAACTGTTCTACCACCCACCCATCCATCCATCCATCCATCCATCCATCCATCCATCCATCCATCCATCCATCCATCCAGCTGTTCTACCACCCACCCACCCACCCACCCACCCACCCACCCACCCATCCATCCATCCATCCATCCATCCATCCATCCATTAAGCTGTTCTACCACCCATCCATCCATCCATCCATCCATCCATCCATCCATCCATCCATCCATCCATCCATCCATCTGAATTCAGAGAGACGGTTGAAGTACTTGACAGGTGTCTGGAGGTGGTCATGGGCTGGATGGGGGCCAATAAATTGAAGCTGAATCCAGACCAGACGGAGGTGTTGTGGGTCACAGGGTCTCGTGTCCATGTAGTTGGGAGGCACCCTGTCCTTGATGGGGTTGTGATGCCCTTGAAGGGACAGGGGCAAAATTTGGGGGGTGCTCTTGGACTCTGAAGCTCAGGTGGAGGCCCTGGCCAAGAGTGCCTATTTTCAACTATGGCTGATCCGCCAGTTGAAGCCTTTTCTGGACAGAGATAACTTGGCCACACTAATCCATGCTCTGGTAACCTCCAGACCTCCAGACTAGACTACTGTAATGCACTTTACGTGGAGCTGCCCTTGAAGATGGTTCAGAAGCTGCAGCTGGTGTAGAATGCAGCTGCTAGGTTACTGACTGGGACAGCTGGCCAGATGCACATCACGCCGGTCTTAAAAGAGTTGCAATGGCTGCCAGTTTGCTACGGAGCATACGTATCAGATACATGCCTTATGCCAACATATACATATAGGATACGTATCCAATACGTATCCTATGCCAACCCATACATATCCAATACGTATCCCCATTTTAACGAATGTTTGAACTATTCATCCAGATGTTCCAAAGCATTCATATTAATACAAATATTAATATATGAATGTTGTAATATTTGATTCGTGGATGAATGTCCGAATTCGTATGAATTTCTACAAATAAATGCTACGAATATCCATGTAGATTCCTACTTTCCAGTCCACTGACAACTCCAAGCTGAGGCTGTGCGCGAACGAAGTTTTTGGCGTTCTGTTTGTAGCGAACTGAATATTCAAAATTCTATATTTGTACGAATATAGAAAAACAGATGTCTGGATATTCGAACCGATGCAAACACATTCATATCTATTTGTTTGAATATTTGATACGGGTCCAATGATACGCATCCCGTACCCATCCGTACGCATCCTGTGCGCATCCTGTTTTCATCCCGTACGGATGTGTACAGATACGCACAAGATGCGTACGGATACGCGAGCAATGCGTATGTATCAGTACACATACGAATGTCTGAATTATTCCTACAAATAACTCAAAATATTCCTATGCATAGGAATACCGAAGCAAGCAATCCTTGGTTCTGTCCCATCCAGCTGGGCTAATGAGTCAGGCTCATCAAAGGGCCGCGGTGTTTAATCGCTTGGCGGACTCAGTTTGAAAACATCTGATCAGCGGCGCAGATGTTCTAATTAATCAGGCAGCTGAGTCCTTCTTAATTTCTAATGGAAGTCTTGGCTTCCAAGCTGAGAAGGAGACAGGATGCCGCTTTCCCCCAAAGCCTCCGTGGCCAGGTCGTCTAGGGCCTCTCAAAACCCCCTGGTTGAAGTCCGGCCACGGAGAGACGGAGCAGCTTTGGCCATTTTGAACAGGCCGTGGCCGCTGCGGGCCGGAAAGGCGTCCGTGCTGGACTTCCCCATTTGAAAAAGGTCCGGTTCTTCTGCCCTCGTGCGAATCGGGGACCAGTGAAAACGTGCAAATCTGTATGGTTGGGAGGGCGAGAAAAGACACAGTCAGCGTCGCCTTTGAAAAACTGCGCGCCTGGTGGAGTAAGAAGTGGTCAAGAGGCGGCAAAGGGAGAGAAGTGGGAGGAATGTGGCAAGGGGGGGGGAAGGGGGAAGGGGGGAAGGAAAGAATTTTAAGAAAAGAAAAAGGACGCCTTGGATTTTGAAGGAGACGGGGAAGGGAGGGAAGGAGGGAAGGAGGAAGGAAGGAAGGAAGAGAAAGAGGGAGGGAGGAAGAGGATAAGAGAAAAGCAAAGGGAGGCAGAGAAAAGGAGAAGGGAAAAGAAATGGGAAGGAAGGAAGGAAGGAAGGGAAAAGAACCAGAAAAGAAGGAGGGAGGGAAGAAGGAAGAGAATAAAAGGAAGGAAGGCAGAGAAAAAGGGAAGGGAAATAAAAAGAAATGGGAAGGAAGGAAGGAAGGAAGAAGAATTGGAAAGGAAGGAGGGAGGGAGGAAAAGAGAAAAGGGAGGAAGGACATAGGTAAATGGGGAAGGGGAGGGAACCCAGAAGGCCCTCGGAGAAATGAAAGGGGAAAGGCTTCTGATCGTGGACACCTGAAGTTCTTCCCTGCAGCTGGTATGGAGCGTTTAGAGAGGCTTAGAAATGCAAAGGGCACTTTTAAAGGCTTCTGGAGGGGGTGGGAGGGTTGAAACCATGCAGTGGTGCAAAGAGGAAGGAGGGGGAGAAGAGAACAGGCAGAAAAAGAGACCCCAAAATGGTGCCCCGAAAAGCAGAGGGGGAGAGAGGGCGTCATGGCGACCGCTCTCCAAATTGCGGAATGGGGGGTCCTGTACAGTTCTCCTGGCTGGGGCTGCGCTCGAACTGTGCTTTTCTCCAAACGGCAGGATGTCTGGTTCGGCTCGAACCCTTCTGAACCTCCGCCAAGGAGGGCGTGTTGGCCAGCTTTCTCGGACCACCTCTTTACCCGGTTTGAATTCAAACTCTGTTTTTGAACAGCCAGGCTGCTTGGTTCGGACTTGAACCTTCCGAACAACCCAATTCAATTCGAACCAGTCTGAGCCCAAACCAGTTTGGCACGTCTCCGGTTCTGAAAGGTCCCTCCAGTGCCGCCTCCACTTCCCCTCTGCCTTTAGTGGATCTAGGGCCCTGCACGAATGCTCTAAACATTCAAAATTCAACCGAATTCCATCGAATGAGGACATTCGAATATTTGCGCTGATAGTACAATACGAAAACAGGACGCATATGGGATAAAACAGGGTGCGTACAAAATGCACACATTTGTATCTTCAGATTCGAATCTAACATTCGAGCCAACAGATTCTAATGTATTCTCTTCGAATCGGATTTTGCTGCATTCGGATTGTAAACATTCAAATCGAATGGTTGGATATTCGATTCGATTCAAACTCGAATACAAAAGCAACATCCGTCCATGTGGATCCTGCTGCCTTTCCTCCTGCTGCGCTGTTTTTACGTGCGTTTTAATTTTGTTTTTGCGGATTTCCGACGGATATCAGCTCACCTGGGTACCTCGCGGTGGAGGGCCAGGTAGAAACGTGAATCATGCACGAATGAACGGCTCCATTACCAAAGGATTGTATTGTTTTATATTGGTTGAATTTTTCAAAGTCTTTTAATGTATACTCTGTTTTTAATCTGTTTTAAGGTTGTTACCTGTCCAGAGACCTTCAGGTATGGGGTGGGATAGAAATGTAAATAAATAAGTAAATAAATAAATAAGTGAGTGAGTGAGTGAGTGAGTGAGTGAATGAATGAATAAGTGAATGAGTGAGTGGATGGATGGATGGATGGATGGATGGATAATGGGAGGAAGGGATGGATGGGTGGATGGGTGGATGGGTGGATGGATTTATAAAAGAAAGAATGGATGGATAGGTTTATAAAAGGAAGGAAGAATGGGTGAGTGGGTGGATGGATGGATGGATGGATGGATGGATGGATGGGTGGGTGGGTTGGTCGGTGGATGGATGGATGGATGGATGGATGGATGGATGGATGGATGGATGGATGGATGGGTGGGTGGGTGGGTGGGTGGGTGGGTTGGTCGGTGGATGGATGGATGGATGGATGGATGGATGGATGGATGGATGGATGGATGGATGGATGGATGGATGGATGGATGATGGTTTCATCACTAGAGGCAAGGGTGGTTGGTCCATATGTTCTAATGGCCGGCTCTGAAAGGGGCAACCGCCCCCTGCAAAAAACGAAAACCCACAACCCTCGTGTGTGATTGGGAAATGGGTGGAAAGAGCCGGAAAGCCCACAAGGCCCTTGGCCAGACGGTTCCACAATGCCTCACCCAGATGATCCAGCTCTGCAAAACCTCCGTGGACAACCCAAACAAAATGGCAGTCCCCCCCACCAGCCCCCCGAGTCCCTGCAACACCCCGAGGGCGGCTGCAAAGTTCTCCTGACCCCGGAGGGAGATTTGCAGCAACTATGGGGGATTTTGCCCGGGTTCTTCCTCCCTCCCTCCCTTCCTCCCTCCTTCCCGATTAAAGGGTTAAGCCCTAGACGCCATGGGTGCAATTTCTAGAGGCAAAAAAAATGTGCGGCTCCCACCTTCCGGGGCCTCTCAATCTGGCGTGTCACCTAGCACTTATTTCCCTTCTTCTCCTTTTTAAGTAAATAGCAAAATGCGATTGAAAAGCATTCAAAACCTCCTGCGAAAGAAAGAACCTGGTGGTGGAAGAGAGCCCCCCCCCCCCCCCGCTCCCCAACCCCAATGCAGCTCTTTCTAAAATCTTAACTATTATTTTCCCATTAGGAGGCAAAACCAGAGACATGAAAGATGGCACATAATAACAGTACTTAGCGCTTGTGCGGATGGAAGCAGTTGTTTCGGAGTGGGGGGGGGGGAAGCACGTCCCTGTTTGTGGGAACCGAGCCTGCCTTCCAAAATGAGCTGCGCAGGCGGTGGGCGAAACCAGCCATCTCACCGCTCACGAGGCCCTGGTTTTTAATAATTCCCCGATCTGAAACCCTTAATCTGTTCAGCACACGTTCAGCACTAAAGCGATGGGCTGGAGAAGAAGAAGCAGACTTGGCTTTTCTACCCTGCTTTTCTCACCCTTGAGGGGACTCAAAGCGGCTGGCAAACCTTCTGTTCTCCTCCCTTAAGAGGACTCAAAGCGGCTGACAAATCTGTTCTTTTTCCTTAAGGGGACTCAAAGCGGCTGGCAAATCTGTTCTTCTCCCCACAACAGACACCCCATGAGGTAGGTGAGGCTGTGAGAGCTCAGAAGAGAGCTGTGACTTGCCCAAGGTCACCCAGCTGGCTTCATGGAGGAGTGTGGAATCAAAGCCAGTGTTCTCAGATAGGAGTCCAGCTCCTTAACCTCTAGACCAAAGTGACTCACACTCAGAGAACAGAGAAGGAGGATCCGGGAAGTTTAAGAGCACTAACTTTGTTTTTAATGTGTGTGTGTGTGTGTGTATTAATGGGTACTTAATGCGTGTGTGTGTGTATATTAATGGGTACTTAATGGGTACTTCTAGTGACAGTAGAAAAACACCCAAAAGTTACATTTGTATGCTGACATCCGTACAAATAGTTAAGACATTTGTGAAATGGGCAGGTGTGCAACAGATCCAGAGTGCATTCGACACGGATTGAGAGCAGATTAAAAGTGGATTCAGGTCAGATTTGACACTTTCAGAGCATGGCTTTGTTAGGGAACGCGTATGAGATTCGTATTTGTTTGGGTCGTATACGTATCCATTTGTATCCAATACATGAATTTGTATCCACTAGAATCCTAACACATTCGAAGAGGATCTATTCGAACTACTACAGATTTTCTAACATTTGATTGATTACGAATCGAATGTCAAAAATCCCTCTCAGGGATATCCCTAATATAAGTTATTCCTTTGCCCCTTTTGTGTACAAAATCAACACGTTGTTTCAAAGGCGTTCAACAACCTCACACACGCAGAGCCCATCAAAACACACTGAGGGCGGCGTGACGTGAAACACTACACAACACACAGAGAGACACAAACACACGCCTAAACAATACTGAAACAGCTCAGGAAAAATTCATCAGCAAACCCATGAAAGACAGACACGGACCCATGGTGACCTTCTGAAGAAGCAGAGCCCCACAAAACGAATATTCGATATATATCGGATACAAATGAACACACCAATATGTATCCGTGACATATCCATGCTCTGAAAATGTCAAATCTGGCCTGAATCCACTTTTAATCCGCTGTCGATCCATGCTGAATGCAATCTGGATCCACAGCGGGGGTGACTGGCGATCCATTTTTGCACACCCCAAATCTAACGAATGTCCAAACTATTCATATGAATGTCTGGAAACATTCGTATCCGTACAAATGTTAGCATATGAATATCACAACTTTCGATTTGTGTACGAATGTCCGAATCGGTACGAATAATGTTACGAACTCCATCTACCAAAGTATCAGCAGTGGGGCTGAGGAGAGACCCAGGTCCCCAGGGCCCCAGAGGCTAAATCTCATCACTGAAAGCTTTTAGGGTTGCCTTAAATGGGGGAACAGAGATGTACATGAACCTTCTTTCCGCTTTGATTTGGCTCAAACCAAACACTCCTTTGTTCAGTTCGAATTTGAACCTTCCCCCTCACACAGGTACGGGGCTTGGCCTGACTGGAACACACTGAACAGCTCTGAGCTCAGATCGAACAGGTTCCCTGGGTTTGTGTGAGTTCAGTTTGGGTTGGGTTGGGTTCGGGCTCAGGCAGGCAGAGGTGTCTGGTTCGAACTTGGAGGGTTTCAGATGCCTCTGCTCTGTTCAGACTCGAACCAGTTTGGCAGATCTCTGCAAAGGAAGTCACATCGCACCAGCTGCGTGAAAGCAAAAGGGTTTCTGTATTAGATTCTTTACCAGCAGGAAAAAAAATCTCAAAAGAAGAGGAGGAGGAGGAGAAGGAAGAAAAGGAGAGTGCCCACGCCAACAAGGCCCTGCAACCTGGGAATGGGAGGAAGGGGCTGCAACATCCACCATTGCCGCTTTTGACCACCGTTCGTCCTCCCTACTTTCTCCTCGGTCCCTGGTGGCCCTCTTACCTCAATGGCCTTGTAGAAGATGCTGTTCCCTATCTGGACCACTTCCAGGTTCTGCTCCTGCTCGTTCCTGGCGCACTTGATGTACGTCATCCAGCTGCGGTGGTCCTCCTGGCTGGCGTCAATGAAGTAGCGGACAGTGCCGTCCTCGTTGAAGACCTGAGGTGGAGGCGAAAGGCTGGTGTGGAGACCAGAGCGGACACAGCCCGTTCACGAGCGTGAGGCTGGTTCCGTCCAACCAAACCTCCAGATAGCCAAGCCAATGGGCATGTGTGTGTGCGCATGACACTCCCAGTACGCCCAAACAGCTCTGCACCCCCTTCGCCTCATTCCTTCCTTTTTACCTCCCACATGAGATTGTTGTTTTTGCAGAGGTCCACATGTTCAGGAGAGATGATCCGGCCGGTGAAGGGGCCCATCTCGGTGCCGGCTTTGATCCACGTTTTGGAAAAGATGCCCAGGCCTTCGCCCGGGATGGAACTCTGGGCGATTATGACTTCGGAAGGCAGGACCAGGCTGGACAACTTCTGGACTTCTGCTCGTCAGGAAAGGAAGGAAGGAAGGAAGAAGGAAAGGAGAGAAAGGAAGGAAGGAAGGAAGGAAGGAAGGAAGGAAGGAAGGAAGGAAGGAAGGAAGGAAGGAAGGAAGGAAGGAAAGAAGAAAAGGAGAGAAAGAAGGAAAGGAGAGAATGGAAGGAAGGAAAGAAGGAAGAAGGAAAGAAGGAAAGGAGAGAAAGGAAGGAAGGAAGGAAAGAAAGAAGGAAAGAAGGAAAGGAGAGAAAGAAGGAAAGGAGAGAACGGAAGGAAGGAAAGAAGGAAGGAAGAAGGAAAGAAGGAAAGGAGAGAAAGGAAGGAAGGAAAGAAAGAAAAAAGGAAAGAAGGAAAGGAGAGAAAGAAGGAAAGGAGAGAACGGAAGGAAGGAAAGAAAGAAGGAAGGAGGAAAGAAGGAAGAAGGAAAGAAAGGAGAGAAAGAAAGAAAGAAGGGAGGGAGGGAGGGAAGGAAGGAAGGAAAGGAAGGAAGGAAGGGAGAGAGAGGAGAGAGAGAAAGAAAGAAAGAAAGAAAACATTGTTTTAATAATGTTTGATTTTAGATGTTGTTACCCACTCAAAGACCTCCAGGTATGGGGTGGGATAAAAATGTAAACAGATAAATAATGCGTAGATCTCTGTACACATACAAATGTCCGCAAAATTTGTACAAATGACGCAAAAGGTTCAAAAATTTGTTCGAATGTTAGATTTGAAGGTATAGACATTAAAGTCGACTTTGGAATGTCTGAATTCAATCAAATTCGATCGAACTTTGAATGTTTTGAGTGTTCATGCCCCCCCTGGCGAGTCATTGATCTTCCACTACATCCTTCAGCTTTCTGTGCAGGAAACGGACCTCAAGGCTGCTGAAAGACGTCTCTCCTGATAGGGTAGAGGTGGGGGAACTCGGCAGTGCCAGACATTTGCAACCATCTTGCTGCTCCAAGGCGGGAAGGACGGAAGGAAGGATGAACAGGCATCCCATCAGCCCCATAAAAACAGCATAAAAAAAACCCACCATTAAAAAGAATGGATCAGCAACCTAAACCAGGCTCCCAAACTAGGTCTCTTTTCACAGGAGTTGATGCTTCAATGGCAGCTAAGTCTGTTTCTCTCCAAGCATGCATGGAATTAAACTCACACGTGGGTGGGGTACCTTTGTACCCCAGGTGAGCAAAAGTATAGTTGGCTTAGCAAATTTTGGGAATACTAGAGCCACAACTGCAACAATGTACAGGGTCCGAACTGGGTGCTCAGAAAGCTTCATCACGTTCAAACTTTGCGTGAATTTGGGCGAATTCAGAAACACAAATTCAAATAAAATGTTGGCACATTCGAAGATTGGCATTTGAATTTGAATCGAATGTTTGGATACATTCTTATGAAGCGTTGTATGGGATTCGTATGCCATTTGTACGCATTCGTAAGGGATTTGTATACTATTTGTATACATTCATATATAGTAGGGCTGTGCAGGAATATTCACAGGTATTCAAAATTCGATCAAATTTGTCCAAATTTCAACATTCGAATTCGAATGTCCGTATCTTTCCTGCATACGTACGCATTTGTACGGGTGCGTAAGGGCACCTATGAATGTTGTTGACATTCGTAAGTGCAAATTCAAATTAAAAAATCAGACAAATAGATCCGGATTTGCTTAATCCAAATCAAATTCGGTTTAATTTGAATTTTAAAGATTCAAATCGAATTGGGTTTTTGAATATTCAATTCGAATTAAATCAAATCCCAAATTCTGCATTCGTGCACACCCCTAATATATAGGATCTATATGCTATTTGTATACATTCATATGGAATTTGTATGCTATTTGTATGCATTGGTATATAGGATTTATATGGGATCCGTATGGTACTCATATGCGTTCGTATGGGATTGAACATTCATACTGAATCTGAATCCTACCACCTTTGAAGGGGATCTATTTGAACAAATACAAATTTTCTTGCATTTGATTTGATGCGAAACAAATACAAAAAGAAAATTGTGCCCATCTCTAGTCTTCGGTTAAGATACAACCTAATTACTGGTTGCAAGCAAAATAAGAATGAAAACAGACTCGACAGGGCATTGATATCGAACAACCATGGCATTGCAGCAGGCACAAAATATCCAACATGAATTTACATTCTCGGGGAAAAAATGCATGACTAATTAAACAGAAATGGGAAAAACTGTACAGGGGCTAATTCAGTTTTTATTGTGAACTTTTTTATCTTTGAACAGCAGGGTGTTTGGTTCGATTCAAACGCCTTCGAACACCTTTGATCAAACAGGGAATGTTTTAGGGACATGCACAATGCATACGAATAGCACATGAATCCCATCTACAAATCCCAAATATGTGTGAGCATCCCTAGTCCCAGGTCCATTAGGAAATGCACTTCCCTGGACAGAATTGGAATTCTGTTTTAATATAGCCAGGGAGTTCGATTTGAACTGGTTTGAATCCAAACCGGTTTGGCACATTTCAAACGGAGAGATTTTAAATGGTGCATCCTGTCTGCCCTTAGGTTGCAGGTTAGAGTTGTGGCTCAATTGAAACTGGCTCGATTGAATTGTTTGAGGATACTAGCTCAACTAAATTGAAGAAATCAGACATACATGGACCTCAGAGACCAAATAGCATGGAAACAGCTTTGCTTGGAATAACAGGAAAAGACTGGAAGCAAAATTCATGGATTGGAGAAATGACTAGAATTAAGCTGCATCCACACACCGCAAAAATGAACTAGCTTGAAAGTAGCATTGAAGAAGAACAACCAGCAGCAGCTGGCTTTTCTATCCCGCTTTTCTCACCCGTTTAAGGGGACTCAAAGCGCCTGACAAACCTTCTGTTCTTCTCCCCACCACAGACACTCTGTGAGGTAGGCGGGACTGTGAGAGCTCAGAAAGAAAGCTGCGACTAGCCCAAGGTCACCCAGCTGGCTTCGTGGAGGAAGAAGAGGAGTTGGCTTTTCTATCTTGCTTTCTCACCCATTTTCTCTGTCCAAGTAGCTGACAAAGCTTCTGTTCTTCTCCCCACAACAGAACACCTTGTGAGGTGGGAGGGGCTGTGAGAGCTCAGAAAGAGAGCTGTTACTAGCCCAAGGTCACCCAGCTGCCTTCATGGTGGAGGGCGGAATCAAACCTGATATTCCCAGATAAGAGTCTGGCTCCCTAACCATTAGACCAAACTAGTCCCTTTAATACACACTTTCATCTACATTCACGGTCCTATAAGGTAGATTCTCGGGCCTATCACATTTGCTTTCAAGCTGCTTTTTTAAATGTATATAATTCCGGAATTTAAAAAAAAGTCTGAAATCACAGCATTCTGGACCCATCACAAGAAGATCTATTGATCGGTGGATCTAAAGATCAGGAAAGGCCAAGGGGCCACTCACAAGAAACATGGGTGAATGCATTTTAAAAACAACAACAACAACCCAGTAAATTAAATTAAGGAAAAGAACTGCTCAGGGTTGGGAATTTGAGCCGTAGTCAAAAATGGTTGTTGTCGTCCTTGGAATTTTGGAAATTCAGATTTTACACAAGAGGAAATGGTTGAATGCCTACATACAGTACTCGTCTCTCAGGAAATCTCACTTCATCCACAGGTATCACAACCTGGGTGTGATGCTCATAGCACTTCTGAGATTTGGTTCCTCTGGGAGGAGGTTTTCTGGCCAAAAAGTATCGAGCCGTTAGCCGGATGGCCAAAACTGTGAAAGGAAGGTGGACAGAAAGAACGAAAGAAAAAGTAAGCCTGGTGAATGGATGGAAAACAGGATGGGGAAGAGCATGGTGAATGGATAAACTCTTGAGGTCCCCCAGCGGTTCTCAACCTGTGGGTCACGACCCCTTTGGGGGGTCGAACTACCCTTTCAGAGGGGTTGTGACACGTCTCCTGCATTCCCACCCCACCCCCACCCCGTGCTTGGGGGTCCCCACAATGTGAGGAACTGTATTAAGGGGCCACGGCATTGGGAAGGTTGAGAACCCCTATCCTATGAGAATAGAAGGCTGCGCTGCAAAACTTTGCTGCAGTTCCATTTGAAAACAAGTGAGGCTCTCAGTTCTAGGGAGCTGCACGAATAGATTCTTTGGCATTCGGTTTGTAACGAACCGAATGTTAGAAAATTAGTTCAAATAGATCCCTTTCGGATGTGGTAGGATTCTACGCGATACGAATGCGTTCGTACAAATTTGTACAAATATCCGCTACAAATGCATACAATGGATCCTATACCAATGCAAACCTATCAGATACGTCTCCTATACAAGCACGTGCATGTATCCCTGGTTTAGCCAACGTACAAACTATTTGTATTAGTGCAAATGTTCACGTATGAATGTTGCAACATTCGATCTGTGTACAAATGTCCAAATTCGTACAAATCCGCACGGATAATGAATATTGCAAATATTCGTCCCTATCCCACTCAATTCTACCGCGCCTTCCAAACGTTTGTCAGCCTTCCCTTCTGCGGCACCAGTACGGAAAGACACCAAGGCTGTTAAAAAAATGCTCTTAGTGGCCCACCAAGTCCAGCAACCTGTCGCACAGTGGTCAAGGAGATGCAGATAGGAACCTAAACGTACGGGGAAGTATAGCAGGTTCCTTTGCCCACACTCTGGGTTTTGGCACATCCGCAAAGGGCCAAAGCGAGCCACTAGCCTTGCCGGTGTGTGTCGCTCCCTGAGATATAATTCCTCCTCAGGCTTAGAAAAAGAGACCATTATGGGATGCATTTGGCCGATCCTTTTGCCAGAAGGCCATAACAATCCATCCTTTAAGAACTGCTTACCTTGGGAGATATGATGTGCCAACAGGAAATCACCAGGGTGAGCTATTACCCCTTTACACTGTGCTTCCCCATCTGTTTTTGGACATGGAAAACTGGCACGTCTTAACCCTTTAGCCTGATCTCATTTAGAACCTCCTCCTCCTCCTCAAACCAGCTACCCTTCCACGGGAGATGGCTGGCTGGCTTGAAGAAGCACGCTGTTCTACACTCCTTGACCCCCCCAAAATTGCCATTCAGACGCTGCTGTCTCTGGAGTCGACGATTCCATATAATGCTGCTTTAAGAGTGGAATTTGTATGTCTTTCCTTGTTTCAAAATGGGGTTGGTTTTGCACAGGGTGGTGGTGTAGGGGGAAACAGACCCTCCCTTTTGTGCCAGAGAAGTTCCTGGTTCTTTTCTGCAGTCCCCTAAAATTTGGGAGACCCACAAGATGCCTGAGTGAATTGCTTGAGGAAGGTAGCTTGATGAAATTGTTCAAAGAAACGCTCGATTGAATTGCTCAAAGAAACTGGCTCAATTGAATTCTTCAAAGAAGCAGGCTCGACGGAACGGTTTGGGGATACTAGCTCAACTAAATCAAAGAAACTAGCTTGATTGAATTGTTCAAAGACTTCAATTGAATTGCTCGAAGAAACTGGCTCAACTGAATTGCTTGAAGAACCAGGCTCAGCAGAATGGTTTGAGGATACTAGCTCAACAAAACTGTTTGAAGAAACTAGCTTGATTGAATTGTTCGAAGATTTCAGTTGAATTGTTCAAAGAAACTGGCTCGATTGAATTGCTCAAAGAAACTGGCTCAATTGAATTGCTTGAAGAAACTGGCTCGACTGAATTGTTTGAGGATAATAGCTCAACAAAATGGAAGAAACTAGCTTGATTGAATTGTTCAAAGATTTCAATTGAATTGTTCAAAGAAACTGGCTCGACTGAATTGTTTGAAAAAACAGGCTTGACCGGATGGTTTGAGGATACTAGCTCAACTAAACAGAAGAAACTAGCTTGATTGAATTGTTTGAAGATTTTAGTTGAATTGCTCAAAGAAACAAGCTCAACCAAGTTGTTCAAGGGACTTACCTTGGTTGAATAGTTTGAAGAAATTAGCTTGACTGATTTGTTCAAGGAAAATAACTTGATTGAATTGTTTGAAGAAAGTAGCTCGACTGAAATGCTCAAGAAAGCTAGCACAATTGAACTGGCTGAGAAAACTAGCACAATTGACTCGTTCAAGGAAATTAGCTCGATTGAATTGTTCAGAGATTTCAGTTGAATTGCTCAAAGAGACAAGCTCAACCAAGTTCAAGGAACCTACCTTGGTTGAGTAGTTCGAAGAAACTAGCTCGATTGGATTGTTCAAAGAAACCAACTTGGCTGAAATTCTCAAGTAAACTAGCGTTACTGAATCGTTTGAGGGATCCAGCTTGACTGAATTGTTTGAGGAAACTCTCACAATTGAATTGCTCCAGGAAAGTGAACAAGCTGAGAGCCATTTCGTGAATTTTTTTATCGGTGCTACGATAATGGTAATTAAACTTTACCAAAAGGTCAGGCTGCGGATAGACAAACATGATCAGCGAGGAGTGTACCAGCAGACTATTTATTCGCCTCATATAAATATTGCTTTTGGTGCAGCCATATTTGCTCATCGATAAACATTATTATGATTTGCCTCCTGTACAAATATATAACCGTGTTGAACAGCGACTAACCAATGCTCCACACTTCCCTTATTTTCAAGTTGGTCTTTCCAGAAATAACAAGTCAAAACTGTGAGCCACTTTGGTCCTGTGGTTAGAGTGCTGGACTCATATCTCGTACTCCATGAATTTGATTCTGCACTCCTCCAGGAAGCCAGCTGGGTGGCCTTGGGCTAGTCACAGCTCTCTTTCTGAGCTCTGACAGCCTCACCTACCTCACGGGGTGCTGGGAGTGGGGAGAAGAACAGAAGGTTTGTCAGCCGCTTTGAGTCCCCTTAAATGGGTGAGAAAAGCAAGGTATAAAAACCAACTCTTCTTCTTCCTCCATGAAGCCAGCTGGGTGGCCTTGGGCTAGTCACAGCTCTCTTCTATGCTCTCACAGCCCCACCTATATCACAGGGAATCTGTGGTGGGGAGAAGAACAGAAGGTTTGTCAGCTGCTTTGAGTCCCTTAAGGGTGAGAAAAGTGGGGTAGAAAAGCCAACTATAATAATAATGATGATGATGATGATGATGAAGCCCGGCTAGTGATAACAGTTACCAAAACCAGCATAAATATCTTGTTTGCTGTGTGTTACTGTTGTGTTATGATTAATATTAATAATAATAATAATAATAATAATAATAATAATAATAATAATAATAATAATAATAATAATAATAATAATAATAATAATAATAATAATAATAATAATAATAATAATAATAATAATGTTACTATTATTATTAATACTATTACTACTAATCAATCACAAAATCTCTCTACACCTGGGACATTTTAAATCCTGAACCAGAGGCACCCTGTGTATGGGAAGGCATGTATGTTGTTTCTGTATTGTTTGGTAACTAACCCCCCCCCCCCCCCGTGTTGAGCTTCAGTTCCTGGTAATTCTACACACACACCCCAAAAAAAACCCACCATGCATCTTTCTGACGGGCCCAGAAGCGGTTTGCCATGATCATCTTCTGTGGAGGTGCCAAGAGTCGCCCCTGGGTCCTTCCTCTATGCCCCTGCAGCAGGGCTGTTCCCCTACCTAATTTGCACACACCCTTTTCTCAGGGGGCTTTACGGGCTTGCCATAGGTGTGGCTGGGTTCTGTTGCCAATCCTGCCAGGCTTGCGAGGGGTTCCCCCAAATCTATCTAGTCCAGATGGCACCACAGTGGCACCCAGAATCCGGCACGAACTTGGGGCGCTGGTTATTCTCTCAACATCACCGTGCAGGTTTAAGCGAAAACACCACCAGCTCTTGGCACAGATACCGCGATGACGCTCACTTCCCACCAGCACCCACGATACCATGCGGTCCAAGAGCGCCATCAGATCCGGAATGGAAGAATAAATAAAACCCCAAGCTCAGCAGCCAGCCACACAGCAGGGACACATCAAGCCAGCCAGGTGGTCCTGTTAGCTACTGATCCCTGATGGCTACCCGGACCCTGGCAAAAGCCGGTTCCGGAAGCTGTGTCCTGAGACAGTTTTCACCAATGGGCGGAAAGGCAACCCGCAGCATTTCCGAGAGAGGAGGACTGGAAATTTGGGGAACGAGGGTTTCCACCCCACAGGGAAGCGGAGGTAGAACTCTTCCTTTCCTGCATGAGGCACACTGTAGGATCTAAACCTGGAGCCAAGGAGAGCAGCTGTTCCTCTCAAAGGAGCAAAATCCCTTCCGCCTGGGTGCCCCACCCAGAGGGCCACCAATTTCTACACACAGCAAGGGGGTTTGAAGGGCAGAAGGGAGAGAGCTGAGACCCCCCACCCTTAAGCTAGGCTAAGATAGGAACCCACACTCTGGGTCCCTCCAGCAGCTATGAAATCCATACATTCAAAGAAGAAGAGTTGGCTTTTCCTACCCTGCTTTTCGCCCCCATTTAAGGAGACTCAAAGTGGCTGACAAAGCTTCTGTTCTTCTCCCCACACAAGACACCACTGAGAGGTGGGTGGGGCAGTGAGAGCTCAGAAGAGAGCTGTGACTAGCCCAAGGTCACCCAGCTGGCTTCATGGAGGAAGAAGAAGAGTAGGCTTTTCTGCGCCACTTTTCTCACCCATTGAAGGGGACTCAAAGCGGCTGACAAACCTTCTGCTCTTCTCCCCACAACAGACACCCTGTGAGGTGGGTGGAGCTGTGAGAGCTCAGAAGAGAGCTGTTACTAGCCCAAGGTCACCCAGCTGGCTTCATGGAGGAGTGCAGAATCAAACCTGGTATTCCCAGATAGGAGTCCGGCTCCCGAACTATTAGACCAAAGGTTTTCACTCCTTCCCTGCTCTTTGCATGCATCCGACCGCTCTTATCTTCTTCCGCGCATCTTTTTTCTGCTGGTTCCGCCATTTGTCATTTTCTGGGCTCTGGGCCGGAAGGCGGCGGGGCGGATGGGCCAGGTTTTACAAGGCTTGCACCCACCCTGCAAAGACAAGGTGGGAAAACACCAGTGTGGAAAAGCCGCCGCCGCAGGCAAAGAAAAAGGGGGTTAAATGGTCTCTATTTCAGTCCATAAAGCAATTTGTCACGCTGTTTAAAGTGATCCACATTCATTGAAGCCCCTTGGAAAGAAAATTGCTAATTCTAAATTCATTAGCCTTCAGAGAATGGCCTCGCCCATATACTGGGGGCTTGAATGGTCTAAGAAACGTGTTTTAAAAGGCCCAGGAATTTCTCTTTACAAAATCAGAGAGATTAGCTGGATGGCATCTTCTGAAAGGCAAAAGAAAGGAGTTTTCATGGCAAATTAAGAAAGGAACAGTAATCGTCCCGGGCAGAGGGGGGGGGGAGGTGATGGGGCGAAGGGAGGGGCTGCGAGACAGAAATGCCAAAAGGAAAATAGATCATGATGGGGTGAATGGACAGAAATAAGAGCTTGGGACGTTTTAAAGAAAAAGATGTGCCCCCCCCCCAGGCTACCCCCAGTTGGCCTTTTTAAGTTCTTGGTTTAAGTGGGAAATTTCCACCAGTCCGACCAGCCCCCCCCTTCCCCCTCCCTCCCCCACAGGTCAGGCCCAAGTTAACTAAATGAATTTAAAATCTCTTCTTTATCAGTCAATTGCTATTACACGGCTAATAAGCCTTTAAATGCCAAATCGGCCTTTGAGAAAAGGGCTCCAGCGGGAACGGGGCGTCATTCCGGGGGGGGGGGCGAGTCCAAAGTCAGAGGCAGAGGGGATGGGGAAGTCAGAAAAGAGGTATTAGCCCGCTCACCATTATTATGAATTTTTTAAACGGGGGGGGGGCAATTCTAAAGGAAGCAAATTTTGGGAGGAGGGGGCTAAAGAGAAGCAAATTTCCACCCCTGCCCGTGAGAAGAAGGAAAGGCGGTTTTTAAAAGGTGGTAAAGGTTTGGGGTTTTAAAGGAGAGAGAATGAGAGAGAGAAGGAAGGAAGGAAGGAAAGAAAGAAAGAAGAAGAGAGGGGGAAGAAAGAAAGGAAAGAAGGAGAGAGAGGGAAGAGAGAAAGGAAAGAAAGAAGGAAAGGAGAGAGAGGGAAGGAAAGAGAGAGAGAAGGAAGGAAGGAAGGAAAGAGAGGGGGAAAGAAAGAAAGGAGAGAAAGAAAGAAAAAGGAAGGAAGGAAGAGGGGGAAAGAAAGGAAAGAGAGGGAAAGAAGAAAGGAAAAAGAAGGAAAGAAGGAAGGAAAGACAGAGAGAGAAAGGAGGAAAGGAAGGAAGAAGGAAGGAAAGAGAGAAAGGAGGAAGGAAGGAAAGAAATAAAGAAGGAAGGACAGAGAGGGAAAGAAAAAGAAAGAGAGATGGAAAGAAGAAAAGAAAGAAAGAAGGAAGGAAAGAGAGGGAAAGGAGAGAAGGAGAGAGAGAGAAGAAAGAAAGAAAGAAAGAAAGAAAGAAAGAAAGAAAGAAAGAAAGAAAGAAAGAAAGAAAGAAAGAAAGGTAGTTCGGAGAGACCCAAGGCCAGGAGGGTGGGTGCTTCGTGGGGCATATTTGATTTCTGTAGGATTTAGGGGGCAGAGAGAAGCCGCTGTGTTCTTGGCAGAGGTCAGTCGGAACGGGCTTGTGCTTCAACAAGTTGCAGATTCTTTGCTCTGAAACTGATGTGGCGCTTGGACCTCTCGCGGAAAAAGGGAACTGCGATTATTTCAAGCTTTTAAACTTAGCCCTGACTTCCTTCCTTCCTTCCTTCCTTCCTTCCTTCCTTCCTTCCCACCAGTCGGACCGTCCAAGGAAGAGCCGCGCGTCCCTCGCCCTCAGAACTAACAAGGCAGCTTAAGCCGCCTGGCGTCTCCCTCGCGCGCTCCCCTGCCTGGAGAGGCGGTTAGAGAAGCGGGTCTCTGGGAAGGCCAGGGGGGCTTGCACGGGTCGGGGCGAAGGAAGGGGGTGCGGCGAAGCTGCCTCCGCTTCCCTTGGCGACGCGAGGGCGTTCAGACGGCGGAGGGAGCCGGCGCCGCTTAAGGCACCAGCCTTTCTCGCCCAGGTAAGTTGCTCTGCGCGTGGCACAACCTTCCCGGCTCCCCGGATCGATCGCGCTGCAGTGCCAGGCGGCCCCCGACGGGACGCGCGCGCCCTCGCCCACCCGATCTCAGAGCCACACCGAAGGCGGCTTCCCCGTGCGCCCGGACGGAGCGCTGCCCTGCCCTGCCCTGCCCTGCCCTGCGCGCGGCGTGGCACGGCACGGCACGGCACGGCCTTCTGCGTAAACGCAGCCCGCGAGAGACGCCGGACTCGCCCCGGGTGGCCGCCTGGCACCTCCGCACCCCGGCAGGCCACACCGTCAATGGAGACACCTTCTTCGAGGTCTCCCGCCGGCGTCTGGGCAGCCCTCGGCCCCGAAGTCCGAGCGCGGGGCTTGCGCTTCAGCCGGATCGCGCCCGGGTGCCCTCTCCCTCTCCCCGGTGCCCTTGGCGAGACCCCCCGGCCCGGCCGCCCGGCCGCCTTACCTCCAGAGAAGGACTGCGCTAGCACCTCGGCGGTGAAGGCGGTTTTGGGATTGCCGTGGCCGGCGCCCACGGGGGCGCCCCCGCCGCCGCCTCCTGCGCCCCCTCCGCCTCCGCCGGCGCCCCCGGCCGCCTTCTCCTCGAAGAGCTGCTCCCCCAGCACGTTCCTCCAGCGGCCGTAGAGGAAGCTGTGCAGGATGTCCGACGTGATCACCTCGGCCAGCGAGAGGCTGGGCGGTTTCAGGGCGCCCTTGAGGACTAGCGCCTCGGCGGGGAGCACCGAGCCCATCATGGGAGACGCGAGGGCGGCGGCGGGGCGCGTGGGTGGGTGGGAGGCGGGATCCGTGGGCGAAGGGAAGAAGGAAGGAAGGAAAGCGGGAGAGACCGAGGAGAGCTGCGCGCAGGCGACGTCCCAAGCGCTCGAGTCCCCCTGGCCGCACCTCGAGCTGCCTATATATGCGCTCCAGTGACCTCTCTAATTGGTTATTAATGACCTCCCCTCCCCTGACGTGGTGAGGGAGAGCTGGAGGAGAGAGGGAGGAGGAGGAGGGCTCCCTCTTTAGAAGGGGGGGCAGCGGATTCAGAGAGACGGGGGGGGGCGAGAAAGGAGCGAAGAGCGCCTTGTCCCTCCTGAGCCCACCGAGAGAGACAGAGCGAGATCACCTGCAAGGGTTTTGGCGAGCGCGCAGACCCCGCCTCGACTCCAGGGAAGGGGGGGCGGGGTGGAGGGAGCGAGGGGCTCGGGGGGCGGAGGGGGGGTGCCAGAAATCACCGCGCCCCCTCCGAAAAGCGCCCGCCCCTCGTGCCCAGGAGCTTGCAAGGTCCGAAGGTGGCTAGACGGGAGTCGCTTCTCTTCCTTGCGCGCGCCCAGGGATGCTTTCCGTTGGCTTTTCTTTTCGCCTCGTCTGAAAACGGATTAGGGGTCCGAGGAGGAGGAGGAGGAGGAGGAGGAAGAGGCCGGGAAGGCTCGCCCGCTAAGGGACAGAAGTAGGACGCTGCCTCGTCCGGATGGGGCAGGAGCGCAGGTGAAGCGCGCCCAGGTGAGCGGAAGAGCGAGGCGGCGCCGGCGGCGGCTCCACTTCTTGCTTTGCGCCTCGACGGGCGCGCGGCGCGCCTTGGCCGAAGGAACTGTGCCTCGCCTTTTGCGCTCCCTCCAAAGCCCCGATGGTGCCACCGCCCTGCCGTGCCCTGCCCTGCCCGGGCGTCGCCAGCCCTAACCCACTCAGCCACCCCGGGGAGCCCCACTGATCTGGCCCCTGGGTGGAAGAAAGGAAAGGCGAAAGGGCTTTGGACGCGCCTTTGGCGACCGTTCCCACGTCGGCCCTTTGCCCGTCTGCATCCGATCGCGGAGAAGAGACGAGACGAGAGACCCCCGCGCGCGCTCCACAAAGGCGAAGGAGAAAGACAGCGCCGTCTCGCCCAACCCGAAGGACACGCGGGAGGCGCGTTCACACGCGCAGGAGAGCAGACGGGCGCCGAGCTGCACGCGTTTCAGGGCCGTGGGGAAGGAAGGAAGGAAGGAAAGAAGGAAGGAAAGAAGGAAGGAAGGAAGGAAGGGAAAAGAAAGATATATTTTATATCTGGAAAGGAATATTTTGAGGCTGTAGGTTCATCGGGATTGGGTGGGTGGATGGAGGACCAGTCGGAGATCTTCCGGCCATATAAGAAAAGCCCAGTTTTCGTTATCAAGGTGCCTTCACGCCTTTCAGCCTGCAATGTTTTCATCAAAGGGCGGCCGTGGAACACACCCCTGGGATGAAAATTCAGGGCACATAACAGGGAAAAGATGGCCGGATGAATCCGCCCCCCCCCCTTTCCCTTTCTTTCCCCCTTTATTGTACATTTTCGTTGATAAACGATGTTAAAAATCTTAAGGAACGGGGCGACTGGAAACGGATTAACCCGCCCCCCTCCAAAAAAATAAAAAATAAAATAAAAATCCACAAACGTCCTCTCTCCTTAGCTGCCCCTTACACGATTCTCCCCGTTTAATCCGGAGTGGAACCAGATTGCAGGGGGAGAAAGGAAGGCCAAGCCTCAACGAATGATACCTTAAATCGGTGTCAAGAAAGAGAAAGCTATCCGGGCCACCCCAATGCCACTTTAAAACCAGTTCGAAGCCGCGAATCGGTTTGACAGCGGGTTAAACTCTCGGAAGGGGTGAACGGCACCTTTTCTTCAAATCTCTGCCTTTACTTTCCGGATTCATTCCTAGTCTGAGCCAAAACGGGTCTCTTTCAATCGCTCTGTTTTCAACGCCGCCGCCCCCCTCCCCAATAGCTGGAAGGAGCGGGGCTTCTCTTCCAATTCTCCCTTCACAACGGAGCCTATTTGATTGATGGATTTTTAAAAAAAGAAAGAGAGAAAGAAAGAGAGAAAGAAAGAAAGAAAGAAAGAAAGAAAGAAAGAAAGAAAGAAAGAAAAAGAAAAAAAGAGAGAGAAATTCAGAATGATTGCATTTCCCTTTCCCTCAACTGAGGCCACTTTACCCTTGTGTCTAACTAAATCCGGATCTACCTGTCACGGATCTTAAAAGGGAAAAAATAAGCCACGGTCAGGTCGGTCGGAGCAGACAAAACGCGATGGGGAAAGGTTTCGAAAGGAAATCTGCAAAGCTTTAACTTCACCATTCTAGGAGGAGGAATGGCTAGGTAGAGGCCGGTTCGGGCTGCCCAAGGCGGGTGGTGGTGGTGGTGGTTTACCCTGGAGACAAAACCCCCTCCAGTTTGACTCTGGTTTCATGCCAGTGTGAAACCCAACAAGGATAGGGGAAGAAACCCCGAAATTTAGAAATCTGGCAGTAAAGTAACATCGGGGGACGGTGATACTGCTGGGATAACGGAGTGACAATAGTCGAAGGATAATATATTGTTATTAATTATTAATTATTAAAATAATAATCATAACTGGAAACAACAGCAGTCGTATATCGAAGCGACAATGCTTGCGCAAATCCTGACGAGAACGGTAGTCTTCTATTTGTCCGCTCAGCGCTCAGGTTGTGGGACGCACAAGTTGGAACAACCCCCCTCCCAAAAAAAAAATATGGAAATATGCTGGGAATTTCTAACAAGGTTGGGAGAAAGATCTGCTTCATGTTTTGGTGGTTCGGTTTCAGGAGCCAGACGTTTGCCAGTCGCTGAACATTCATGGATGTGCGACTCCGCATTTAGGTATAATTCCGCTAATTTTTGTTTTGCTCCGAATTTTACTCTGCCGGCCTTCTGGAGCGCGACCAACTCGGTGTCTCTTTATCTTTCCCTTTTATTCTCCCTGTTACCCACCAGGACCACCATAAGCCCCCATGTGCTGGCAATTCCGTGATCCCAGTGCGGACAAGGTTGCAGAATGCCAAGGAAAATGGGGACCAGGAAACGACTTCCAGCCTCCGCAGGTGACCTGTGTCCCAAAGTCACTTTGCTCCTAGAAAGCAAAGTGGGTGGGTGAGATTCAGCTTTGGGGCATGATCAGAGTCCCCTCCGGTTGAGTTGGAGGAAAAAGGGGGACAGGTGGCTGCAAAAGGCACAGCAAGGGCCATTTCTGGGCAGGTAGGTCCTTTTGCGCTGCAGCTACCCGGTGGCGTCCACACGGGTGACTTAATCTGGTATCATCACCCCCACGCTAGTGTTCACATGGGGGAGGGGAACAGATTTGATCCAAAACTTAAGGTTGCAGCACTGAACAATTTGGAGAACGAAGTCCGGTGGGGAGGGAGGGAAGCTTAACCCAGAATCGTAAAAAGGTGTGGGTGGTGATCGTAAAGGTAATGGTAAAGAAGAAGAAAAAGAGGAGGAAGAGAGAAGAAGAGGAACAAGAAAGAAGAAGGAAGAAGAGGAAGGAAGGAAGAAGGAAGAAGAAGAGTTGGCTTTTCTACCCCACTTTTCTCACCAATTAAGGGGACTCAAAGCGGCTGACAAAGCTTCTGTTCTCCTCCCCACAACAGAATACCCTGCGAGGTAGGTGGGGCTGTGAGAGCTCAGAAAGAGACCTGTGACTAGCCCAAGGCCACCCAGATAGCTTCGTGGAGGAAGAAAAAGAAGAAGAGTTGGTTTTTCTATCCCACTATTCTCACCCATTTAAGGGAAGTCAAAGTGGCTGACAAAGCTTTCTGTTCTTCTCCCCACAACAGAACACCCTGTGAGGTAGGTGGGGCTGTGAGAGATCAGAAGAGAGCTATGACTAGCCCAAGGCCACCCAGCTGGCTTCATGGAGGAGGGCAGAATCAAACCCAGTATTCCCAGATAGGAGTCTGGCTCCCGAACCACTAGACCAAAACTGGCTCTTTGGCTTCAATCCTTATTGCCTTGCTTGCATTAGGAGTTGCTAGTGCCCGTGTGAAGCATGTGTGAAGACATTAACTCCAGTGGCCAGGTCGTTTCCTGGTTGCGCAAGGACTCTGTCTGAAATGGTCTGGGCAATTTGGTTTCTGCAAATATTTAAACCAGGGAGAGAGAAGTCTAGGGCTGGCTCTAATAGCATTAATACTAATAATAGTAATAATAATAATAATTACACACACACCACACCTCCTGTGCCTCTTATAAGGAACCTGCTTTTGGGGAGTTTGAAGAAGGTGGATGAAATTTTGCAAAAGCCAAAAATCTTCTACGCTGTCAGGCGACTGGATGGGTATTCAGGGGAAATGGTCAACCACACAGCCTATAAACTACTCAGGAGTAAATCTGCACCAGGGCAGCCTTGGGGTGTGGCAGAATGGTGTGTGTGTGGGGGGGAGGAATTCTGGGCAAACCATTGGAGAGAGCTAGAGGGGAGAAAAGCTGCAAATCAACTTAAGAAAAGGGAAAGGGGGAAAGAATCTCTCCTCCTTCAGAGAGATAATGGTGTAAAAACCTCCATTCAGCTTCAGATAGTCTCCCTCTCTTTTGGAAGCATTTGTTTAAATGTATTAAAGCAAAAGCCACCTGCGCTTGGTCTCCTGGGGCTGCGCAACAGAGGGCATGTTGCACCATGTTCATTCCTCACATAGCATAGAACATGGCTTTGATTTTTCAGGGTTGGTCAATTTCCCTAGCACAGCAGGGCACGAGTTTTCAGAGCCCGGCTTGGTAAAATTTGACTTTGCTTATTTAGGACCATCCATGAAACCTTCAGTAATGTGGCCTGGCTTCTGAGGGACAACCATAGCTTGGTAGATGTTTGCTGACTCTGAGTTTTTTCTCTGTAGCATTGTGCACTCAATTAAAAATGTGCAAAACTTCCACTCTTTTAGGATGGAGTTTGCTCTGTTTGTCAAAAAGCAGAGGTACTGTAGGCAAAGATGCCCTGGATCTCAATACCACAGCAGTAATCTCCAAAACATCCTAGGGGGAATGAATGTCAGCAAATCTGTAGAACCATTCAAGGAATCAACAACACAGTTTCTCTCTCTCTTTCTTTTCTTCAAGTTCCAGTTGGGACTTATCCAAGATTCACTTTATCTCTGGATGGAAACCACATGAGCAGGTGCCAAATTGTAGACCACTGAGAGCTGCATTTGAACACTCTAAACGAATGGTTGTTACTAAGTTCAACCTCAGAGGCTCACATATTCTAGTTGCCAAAGGTCTGCTAGGATTCACGCAGAGGCCCCACCAAAGTTTTGGAAAATACCTGTTTCATGGCTGAAACAGTAGAAAGTTCATGAGAACATCTGAGGTGCTCAGCTGATCCAGAACGAATAGTCCAAGCTGCTTTTTCCAGCCTTGGTTGAGCAGAGGGCTTCATCTACAGCCCAAAAGCAATAAATAAATACATAAAATGGGCATGCATTTCAGCATCTTCCTGTGCTTTTGGTCCCCACCAGCTGGTCTTTAGACAAGCACCATCCTGATTTTGGAGAAAGTGAACATCCATCATGGCTGCTGGTGACCATAAAGGGATTTGTTCTCCTCCATGAATTTGTCTGGCGTTTTCCTCAACCTAATTTTTGGAAGCCAATTTGGTGGTTCAGTTGAGCATTCCTTCTGTCCTCCACCTCCAAATATCCAATGCCACACAGGTGAAAATCCCTTGGCAGACTGCCCAGGAATGTGACCCATGAGTAAATCATCTGTCTGTCTGTCTGTCTGTCTGTCTGTCATAGTCTTTCCATAGGAAAGATGGAAAATAAAACAATAAAAATATAAGAAAGAAAAATGCTTTAAGAATGATTTTCTTCTCTTCCCTAACAATTATGTGTCAGTTGACATTCATACGTCCTCTTAGTAATTTAATAATATTTATCTTAAGCTAATCATTGAATCTCAAAATTAAAGTATCTTTTTCTTTTTTATGCAGGAAGTCAATAAAGAGTTAGGATCAGTTTCCCCATATTTGCCAAATCTGCCCATTTCAGCCCCTAGTCTTCCAAAGCTGGTAGCACTTTGTTTTCCCATCCTTATGCCTATAATCCTTATCTCTCACAGCCGTAATCATATACTGGATTAATCACTCGTGATCTTCCTCCAATTGGCTAAAACAATGTTGAGCTTTTCAGCTGCCCCTTTAAATCTTGCCTGATCTAAGAAGCTAAGACTGATGGAAGGGACTAACGGAAGGTAGAAACCAGTTGGACTGGGAATTCAAGAGCATACCAGAAAGAAGGCGACTGAAAACCAATTCAGTATTAATGCCAAGAGAACTGCATATATTTCTCCACAGAAAGCCTCAGAAGTTGAGGTTACTCAGGTCCCTGTTAAGCCCAATCCTTTACATCCATAATGGGCAGATGGACATGGGGCGATCTAGAGGCCTCCGAGCCCCATATATCACCCCTGATGACCTTCACTTCACCATAGTGACATTCAATGGACCGTTACAGGATCAGTCATAAGAACCGAAGAAGCTAGGAGGAGCCCTACTGGATCAGGACACAGCCAATTAAATCTGGCATTTTATCTCCCACAGTGGTTCACCAGTTGCTTCGGAGCATCTCAAGCAGAAAATGAAGGCAAAACCCTCACCTGCTCTTGATTCCTACCTGTCTCTTCAACTTGGAGGGACTACCTAGGTATTTATTCTAGTAGCCACTGATACACCTAGCTTCCATGAATTTATCTAATCCTTTCTTAAAGGTTGCTGTCACCACCTCTGCTGGTACTAAATTCCATAGACGGATGACCCTCTGGGTAAAATACTCCACTGGCTTTGATAAGAGGAGGAGGAGGACATTAGCGCCCTGGAAATTGCTGAACCACAGCTCCCAACTTTCCTCGCTCCTGGCCATTCTTTTTCATGTTAGACCTTTATCCCATTCCCTCTAAGGGTTGATCCAACTGGATAAGGAGACTCTGTCATATTCTGGATGTGATGGAAGAAATGAAAACTGGTCAGCCGGTTGGCCCACAGGGTCTCTCAGCCTTCTTCAGCATCTCTCCCAAACCCACCCAGTTTGCGTGGCCTATACTTCATCCCCACCTTCTTCCTCCCCAGATTCGAATGTCTGTCCCCTGAATGAACGGTGCCCACTTGTATCCATCGATGTTCCCGTCCGGACTTTTGTTGTGTTTCTTGTTCGCCCAAAGGATGGAGATCTGCAGCTGCTAAACAACCCAGACTGAAACATCCAGCAGAGGACACACCCTAAGGGCCAAACAATGGCTTCTTAAACTATACCTGCCTACCAACCCCACAGGGTTGTTGTACTCCTCAAATGAGACTACAGAAAACTCCAGTGTGAGCTGCATGCTTTGGGGGAAAGACAAGAAACTTTTTTTTTTCTGAGTCACACACTCATGTATTTATACCTTCTGCCCAATTTTTCATCTTTTTAGCTTGGTCTTCTCTCCCTCTCTCCCTCACACACATGTATGTGCTTTGCACTTTCTATTGAATTTTTCATCTTTTTTGTCCCTTGGCCTTCTCTCTCTCTATCACACACACACACACAAGCTGCCTCCAAAGATTTCCGAGGAAGCCAGTTTAATATTCATGGCTGTCCGAAGGGCAGGCTGCTGTCTTTAGGCCCCATTGTTGGGCATGGGGTTACTCTGTCTATATTCTCATAGTTCTTTTCAGGAGGGCGTTAATATTCATGGGTGTTAATAGAGAGCCCCTTAGTATATTGGGGTATTGTTCCAAGGTGTACATATTGCAAAGCACTCAATAGCCGCCTCCCCACCCGCTCCCCCCTCTGTGCTCCCCCTCCCCTCCCCTCCTTTCCCCTCCCCACCCTTTTTCTCTTTTAGAAAGGGAACATCTTTATTCCAGTTTTAGACTTTCTGGTTTTCCTATTCACAAGGCCTCCGAAACAATGTCAGGAGGAAGAACCCGAAAGCAAATCAATCTCGCATGGTCTTTTGGAGAGCAATTTGACATCCGTGGAGTCCTCTCGGGCCCCCTCGCTCTTTCTGCCCCTCCCTCGCCACTTTTTTTTCCCTGGGCTGGTGAGGGGGTGGGCACCAGGAAGGAGAGGGAGTGTAGGAAGGCTGGGCATGTTTGGGGGCTAATGGGGTGAAGAGAGAGAGAGAGAAATGGGGGGGGGGCTGAAGGATAGGAGCTTAGGAAGGAGATTTAGCCCCCAGCAGCTGCTTTTTTCCTGGGGGTGGGGGAGGAGGCTGAGCTGGGAGGAGAAGGGTCCTTTGCAAACCTCTTTCAGCCCCCCTGGCGCTTGAATAGGGATGGGGTGGAAAGGCGGGATTGATTTACAACTGCTGCGTCTCAACATTTATTGCGCTTCAAGCGCGCGCGGGGGGGGGGAAACAAGAAAGAAAAGAAGGACTGATGAAAAGCGGCCCTTTGTATTAAAGGGGCATCCGATGAAGACCACAGAGATAATCTACGGAGAGCGATGAGGATTTGATTGGCTGGGGGGGGGGTAGGAGGGAAAGGTTCCCCCCCCCCACACACACACAACTCCCAGCTCCTTTTGGGAATGGAGAGGAAGAGGAGAGAAAGAAAGAAAGAAAGAAAGAAGGGAAGGGAAGGGAAGGGAAGGGAAGGGAAGGAAGGAAGGAAGGAAGGAAGGAAGGAAGGAAGGAAGGAAGGAAGGAATGACTTTGGGGATCTAATGATCTCTTGGGATCTGGGGGTTCTGATTTTCCCATCTCTCTTCTCCTCCCAATCACATCATTTTTCTAAAAGTCCTCACTGGCTCCAAAGCGCCTATCTGCTTCGGTCCATTGCACGGTTTGTGGATGGAAAGAGAAATACGGGAAACCGGGGGGGGGGGGCTTGGAGATGCCGAGGGTGTGTGTGTGTGTGTGTTTCTTCCCCTTCATTCCATGAGCAACAGTTTAAAGTGTGTCTGTGGGGGCAAAGATGCAGGATGAACCCCCCCTTTTTTTTTTTGCAAAAGGTGTGAGATGAACTTTCTCGGCCTCTTTGGAAGCGTTTCCAAACAGGATCCTTGGGGCGACTTTGGCTGAATGCGCCCCCACTGAAACATACACGGAACATACACGGATGAGCCCTAAGGAGGGCGAGGCAAGGGCCCCTCTGGACCTTTCTCCCTCCGGTCCCCCTTCTCTCCCCCCCCGTCCCCCCTCCCTCCAGCTCAGAGTTTCATCCCCAAAACATCTGCTTTGCCAAATCCGGGCTTTAGGGCAGATCGGCGGCTCTTTAAGACCCCCTCTCGCTGGTCATTAAAAAGATATTAGGGCCATTCTGCCAAAGGAGAAGCCAAGGAAAAGCCTGACAGAAGAGACCCGTTTATTGATCAGAATTTGGAGGGGAGGGGGGGGGATTAGAGATAAAACCCATGCAAGATTTTTTTGGGGGGAGGGGGGTGTCGCTGGGCCTGTGTTGTGCTGCCAAGGGCTGCCCAGAGGCACGTTTGATGAGACCTCAGAAGATCATCCTATAGTCCTGGGCACATTGGGCACCTCACCTGTCAGCCATCCGGGGCCTGCCAGGTTACCCTGGGGCATCCCTCCCTCCCCCCTCCTTCTTTCTCTCCCTCCTCCTGCCCTTTCTTTCTTCCTCTCTTCCTTCTCTGCCTCGCTTCCTCCTTCTGTCTCTCCCTCCTTCCTTCCCTCTCTTCCTATCCTTCCTGTCCTATTTCTCCCCTCCCCTCTTCTTCTCTCTCTCCCCCTCCCTCCTTCTATTCCTTCCTTCCTTCTTTCTCTCTCCCTCCTCCTGCCCTTTCTTCCTCCCTCCCTCCCTCTGCCTCTGCCTCTGCCTCTGCCTTCCTTCCTTCCCTCCCTTCCTTCTCTCCATCTTCCTCCTCTCCTTCCCTCCATTCCTTCCTTCCTTCCCTCCTTTCTCTCCCTCCTCCTGCGTTCTTTCTTCTTTCATCCTTCCTTCCCTCCCTCCCTCCTTCCCTTCTTCTCCCCATCCTCCTCCTCCCCTCCATTCCCTCCCTCTTTTTCTTTTTCTTTCTCCCTCCCTCCCCCCTCCCTCCCTTCCCTCCTTCTTTCACTCTCTCCCTCCTCCTGCCCTTTCCTTCTCCCTCCCTCCTCCTGCCCTTTCCTTCTCCCTCCCTCCCTCCTTCCCTCTCTCCCTACCCTTCCGTCTCCCTCTCCCCTCCCTTTTCCCCCAACCCCCTTAACACCCCTTTCCCCCTGCCTCCATCCCGGGGATGCCTCCATCTTGGGGAGGGAGCATGGCCCTGTGGGTGCCCCATGTCCCCCACCGCCCTTGCTCCAAGCACAGTGACTCCGCTGGAGTATCTTTCGCTGGAACTTTTTCCATGCTAAGCAGGTAAAAGCCCAACAGGTTTCCTCCTGGGTATCTCCCTACGTTCTGTTGCTTCCTGGGAGATCTCATCCCCCTCCACATCTCTTCCCCCCCCCAAAAAAAAAAGAAGGGAGAAAGAGGGGAAATTATTCCCTCTCTGCCCCTGGAGCAGCTTTAAGGCAAAGTGGAAGGCAAATGCTTGACCCTTTGTGTCTTTTTCCTTTGGCTGACCAGAAAGGCAGGAGAAGAGGCTTGACTGGGAAGAGGCGTCTGTGGGGCCCATCAGGTTTAATTAGCCTCACCCAGGACAAAGGGGCTTCAATCTGGATCCACTCCGAAGCCCACCTGGGGAGGGAGGGAGGGGGGGAACAGGGAGCGATGGGGGGGAGGGAAGGAGTCGAGGGAGGGAAATGAAAGCGAACCAGGGGGTCAAATAGAAAGGAAGAACCAAAAGGAAAGCAGGGCGGTACAAAAGGGGCCTTGGAGGAGGGGGGGAGAGGGGGAGGGCCAGGCAGATGACTGGCACATGGAAAGGAAGAGGAACACCCACCCACCCACAGGGTGCACTTAAGCTCAGGTCTGAGGTGAGACCCTGAAAGAGAAGAAGAAGAGTTGCCTTTTCTACCCCGCTTTCCTCACCCATTAAGGGGACTCAGAGCAGCTGACAAACCTTCTGTTCTCCTCCCCACAACAGAACACCCTGAGAAAGTGGTTGGGGCTGCGAGAGCTCGGCGGAGAGCTGTGACTCGCCCAAGGTCGTCCAGCTGGCTTTGCGGAGGAGGGCAGAATCAAACCCGGTATTCCCAGATAGGAGTCCGTCTCCTTAACCGCTGGACCAAACCGGGGGCCTTTCTGCACTTGGCCTTATTCTGGAATGCCTGCATGCTAGTGCGGACCGTGAGAGGCGTGCCATAGCCTTCATCAGCGTGGAGATAAATGACCCTTATCCCAAGCTATATTCCAGAATCAGACCAAGTGCAGGAGGGACCAGGGTCTGGGATGGGCAGTTCTGGCCATGCTTTTCACAGTCTTGTGAGCTCTGAAGCAATTGGGGATGTGGCCAGCCCCCCCCCTCCCCCTTGCACACAGAGGTCCTAGGTCAAGAGGGAGCAGGGTGAGGGAGGAGGGGCGTCACCCCATCCCTACTGTGCACAGCTGCACCACGGACGGTTTCCATTCTGCTATCTCTCTGGAGAACGCAGTGCAAACGCTGCCTCCAAAGGTAAAGGGGGCAGATCTCCTCGGGCTCATCTAGGCCTCCTACTGCCAAATGGTCGTTCCTCCTTCCATGCTGAGAACCCGCCGCCCACACCCGGAGCCCCAAGGCATGTGCTCCGAGCCCGGGAGTCCCTTCCGCTGGAGGCTCACAGCCCAGGTCTGCATCACAAGCCAGTGGAGAGAGGGCTGGGCTAGAACCTAGGCATCCCCCGGTTAAAATTCTCTCTCAGCCACAGGAGAAACGTGACCTAACCTTTCTGCTACCGAGCCCAGTGCACGGTATTAACGTTAACATGGACACGAGACCCTGTGACTCACAACACCTCCGTCTGGTCTGGATTCAGCTTCAATTTATTGGCCCCCATCCAGCCCATGACCACCACCAGACACCTGTCAAGCACTTCAACCGTCTCTCCGAATTCAGATGGTGCAGAGTGATGGATGGATGGATGGATGGATGGATGGATGGATGGATGGATGGATGGATACACATAGAGAGGGGAGCTAAAACTTTAGATTATAAGTTTTAGATTATCTTCTAAAACTTTGGATGGAGGATGGATGGATGGACAGACGGACGGACGGAGATATATAAAGAGGGGAGTTAAAACCTTAGATTATAGGTTTTAGATTATCTTCTAAAACCTTAGATTATAGGATGGATGGATGGATGGATGGATGGATGGATGGATGGATGGATGGATGGATGGATGGATGGATGGATGGATGGATAACCTTCCTTACAGGTTTGTTGTGAAGATAAAAGCAAACAGCTTCCCTTGCCTTGAGGAAGCCTAATAATAAATAGCAACAAATGCAACATAAGCTCGTACCCCTGAGCCATGATCTTCTTCTATTCTGGTTAATTCATCACCTCCTCCAAGCTTCCTACTCCACCACCTTCTTCTTCAGAGGAAGAAAGAGACTCTGTCCACGTTGGGGGAGGCATGGCCACCTTTCTGTTTGGGCACAAGGTGTTTTCTCTCTCTCTGAATCCTTTCAAAATTAATTGCAGAGGGCAGGGATTTGGAAGGAGCACATGGCAACGGTATAATCAATGGGCGCACTGCATTGTGTGCTAATGGTCTCCTCTCTGAAAAATGGTCCTCGCGGGACTTCAGAATGTACCTGCATGGTGCCAACCACCCTGAGCTCTGGCCCCAAAGAGGCAGAGATGTTTCAAAAGGCTGTTTTGTTTTCAGAGTCTCAGCTTCCCTGCCGCCGCCGCCGCTCCTGGGTAAACTCAGCTCGGTACCAAAAAAATGTAAACAGTCCCTCCATAATGGATGAAATAGGCCTTGCCCATTATCCGCCTGTCTTCTGCTCGGCAGGAGACTCCATAAATGGAGTAAGATAGTTACGCTGTTGCCACCCTGAACAAAAATATTTTCAAGATTACTTTGGTAAATAGCGGCGCACTGCTGAAAGGGGGGGAAAGGCAGAGATGACCGCTTGCTGCAGGCCTGTGTGACTCCTTTCTTTCCTTCCGTCCTTCTTTCTTCTTAGTGCACTTAACCCCTATTCCGACTTCCAAGGCTTCTCCAGGGTTTTCTGGCCAAGAACAGGTTTCCTTAGCTCTGCGGAGAGATTTGAAGCTGGCGATAAATGAATGATTATGTATTGGGAACGACGAAAGATTGCTGGTTGGAAGCGATTCATTTACCTCCGGTTAAAGAAGATTTACAAAATTCACACTTTGCTGCCCAGAAACACACAAATGGGATGGTCGGGTTCTTCTGCCGAGCTGATAAAATACGGGGCCAGCGTAGTTTTCTTATACACTGACGCGGGTTTTTTCTTGACCCCCTTTTCTCCCCAAAGCCTCATCTTTTGCACAATTTTTTTTTATTTTAATTAATTTCCAGTACAAGCATAGAACGTATTTTGGGATCCCCTACGTAAATGGAATATAAATACACTGGGGAATATACAATTAATTGGTAAATTAATTGGTAAATTAATTGGTAAATTGACTTCCGCTCAACCTCCAAGAGCATCTTATGTTGCTTCTTCTTTCATGTTCCTTTGTAGCTCTCCTTTAATCTCTTGTCCCATTTATTCTTCAAATCTGCAATCATTGGTCCATTTTCTCGTTCTTGTAAATAAATAGTCAATAACAGATTTCTTCTCCACATACTTGTCCACTGTCCTGTTCGTGATGGAATTATTAATTTATCCATCTCAGCTAATTTGATGAATTTTACCAACCAAGCCTCCACCAAAAGCTTCCTCTTCTTTCCATTTTTGTGCATACAAAATTGTTGCCGCAGTTACCATATATTGAATTAAGGCGTCCTCCCTTTACAAATTTCCATTTTTCTTATTAGGTATAATTGCACAAACTGTTTTAAAGAGATCCGTCCAATCAATTAACATACTTCAATCGCGTGGCTAGGGGTGTGGACGAATGCAGTTTGTACAAATGCGCAATTTCAAATGTTCTGACATTCGATTCAATATCAACGCATTCAGACATATTCGTTCAAATATTGGATATGTACAGATGTGTATCTGATGATACATATCCATATGCATCCCAAATTCATTCCGTTTTCACCCTGTGCATATCCATACGGATGCGTATGTATGTGTATGGGGTGCGTACGGATAGACACAGGATCTGTATGTATCTGTACTGTTAAATGAATGTCCGAACTATTCATTCGAATGTCCAAGACATTCATATTCGTACAAACACTAACGTACAAATGTCCGAATTTGTGTGAATTCTTACGAATAATGAATAGTACGGACATTCAGGCACATCTCTACACACAGCACGTAATCGTTGCTTCCCCCCGAAGAAAAATCCTACAGAAGGTAGGAATTCAAGTGGGACCAGAAAGGACACCTGAAAAGGTAGCAGGTGACTCGTGAATGATGATGCCAGGAATACCCATTAAATCCTCTTTACTGCCATCAGCCTCTTTTTTTCTTAGCAAAACAAATGAACGCGCCAAAGAGAGCCGGGGAGGCCATTTCTGTGACCCGGCGGCAGAGAGGTCGAACGTTCTCCTGATGAATAGCGTAGACAAGGTCCCCCGCAGCTGGTTGTCCAATGGGGCAGGTCACATCGGTGGGCAACAGGCCACAGACAATAGGGGAGCAATGGGTTAATCGCTTTAGGGACCGCAACACCTGCAGGCCAAGATTAAAGAGTTTGGCAAGAGAGAATGAGCGATCAGAGGGTTGTGGGGGGTTTTTTCCCCAACCCTTCTTTTGCTAAGAAAGCCCTTGAAAAGGGATTCCTCTGAGAGATAAGGTAAGGGCAAGGCAGAAAATCTAAGTAGGACAAGGAACAGTGTGAAGTCTTCGGAAGAAATTCAGAGGCAGCCCAGATAGGCAGCCAAACAGGGCTGGAATAATTGCTTAGATTAATGGGTGAAGAGGTTAAAATCAGCTAAAAAGCTCTTGCAAAGAACACGTCTACTATAATGGCAGTGTTGATAGAAGCTGATCTTGTCAAGTGGGTGGACTCCTCCCTCCCTCCCTCCCTCCCTCCCCAAAATGTCTGGGCAGGCAGCGCTGCTGTGCGCAAAGGAATTTACTCCAGAGGAGGTAAGGTTAAAGTTGCAGCTAAGGATGTGCATGAACGTTGGGTTTTTTTTTTTTTGGCATTTGATTAGTAACAAATCGAATGTTAGAAAGTCCGTATTCATGGAAATAGACCCCCCGCGAATGTGGTAAGATTCTACTTGATATGAATGTATTTGTGTGAATTCCTGTGAATATCTGATACGTATCCGACATGAACACATATGTATCTGATATGTATCAGATATACGTATCCCGTAATGAAAGCTTGAAATCTGGCCTGAATCCGCTTTTAATCTGCTCTCAATCCATGTAGAATGCAATCCAGATCCATTGCAGATGTGACTGGTGCATTAAAATCCCGCGCTATACCCGGAGGTCTCCAGGAGGGTAACAACATTTAAAATCAAACATCATTTAACATCATTAACACATGAAAACAATAACAGCATCCGCCAGTGGGAAGGGAAAGTGTATCCCCATTTAACCGAAGGCCAGGGCAAAGAGATGCGTCTTCACTGCCTTCCTAAACATGTACAGTGAAGGTGATAGACGCACCTCAAGGGGAGACTATTCCATAGCCTGGGGGCCATCACTGAGAAGGCCCTCTCCTGGGTGCCCACTCCTTTTGCTGCTGAAGGTGGTAGGACAACCAAGAGGCCTCTCCTCTAGATTTTAAGGCACAGGCAGGCCGATATGGGAGTAGACGTTCTTTTGGGGCCCGAGTCATTTAGGGCCTTATAGGTCGGTGATGGCCAACCTATGACACGCGTGTCACAAGTGACACACCAAGCCCTTTTGGGTGACACACCTGGCCACCCTGGCACCTGGACGTGTAGTGCTTGCTTGTTCTTGAGGTGTACAAAATACCAACTTTCAATTGAAGATTTAGCAACAAAAGTCACTAATGTAAAGAATTATTTGTTTTTGCTTTTAATAAAATACATATATCAAAAATATAATTTTTTTACTAGAGCCACAAATATCACAAAATTATGGATATTTCTAGAAGTGACACAGCACCCGAGTTAAGCTAGGTTTTCTTGCGAATTTTGACACACCGAGCTCAAAAGGTTCGCCATCACTGTTATAGGTTAAAGTTAACACTTTGAATTGGGCTCAGTAGTGAATTGGCAGCCAATGCAACTCTTTCAAGACTGGCATGATGAGCATCTGGCCAGCTGTTCCGGTTAGCAATCAAGCTGCTGCATTCTGCACTAGCTGCAGCTTCTGAACCATCTTCAAGGGCAGCCCCATGTACGTGGCAGCGTATGTATGATAGTAAGTGCCATGGAGACCAAAGCCTGAATAAAACGTAGATGAAATGGCTGGCCTATAGGAAAGAGGAAAAAGTTCTGCTTTCCACTCTGCTGGAGAGTAGGACACGAAGGTCCGGGTTTTGGGGGGGCAGGATGTCCAAGAGAAGACTTTAGTTAATACTTCAGGATGGCATCTCCAGGTGTTTTGATCGTCTGGATTTGGCAACTGCAGGTGAAGGTTTTGCCCTTGTCTTCTGCTTGAGATGCCCAGAAGCAATTAGGATGCTGGATTAGAGGAGCTGTGGCCTGATCCAGCAGGGCTCCCCTAATTCATAAGAGGACAGGTATATCAATGGCTACTGGAATGGATGCCTAGGTAAATCCTCCAGGATAACTTCAAAGGCCATTTGCTGGAATTTGGGAGCAGCTTCTCTTCTGCTTGAGATGCCCAGAAGCAATTGGCGGACCACCGTGTGAGTCAGGATGCTGAGCTAGATGGGCTGTGGCCTGATCCAGCAGGGCTCCTCTTTCCATCACTGCAAAGAAGAATTGCACGGCAGAAGCTCCCGTCATTTATGTCCATGTCGGAAAGGCTTGATGAGAGCCTTTGGAAGCTCTAGGGTGCTAGAACAGCCATTTTCAAGGCTCCAAAAGGTCAGGCTTGTGTTTCAAAAGGGCTGGGGGTTGGAGGCGGAATGGGAAATTTATGGGAGTAATAAATCCCCTCAGGAAAATTCAAGAATATTGCCAATCTCTCACGGCTATTAATTGTCCTCCCCTGTGATGTACCGATTTTCAAAATAATCTAGTCAAAGAAAACACTAATAGGCTGCCCTTCCTTCCCTCCCTCGATCTCTCCTTCCTTCCTTCCTTCCTTCCTTCTTTCCTTCCTTCCTTTCTTACTTACTTAGGTCTCACCTTAACCCCCATGGAGGTGATCAAACACTGGCCCTCCAGATATTACAAGATTGTAGCTCCCATCATTCGTTACTTGGTCTCAAGGTGGGCCCAACAGCAACCACCAAGGCCAAAGTCTGGCCTGCTGGATTAAGCAGAAATGCCCTATGGCCTCTCCTCTGCTTTCTGAGAACACTGATGGTTCTCCTCTGGCACCCAAAGCCAGGTAGGGCTCTTTCCACCTCTTGTCAACCAGGCATTGCCTGAGATTTTTGGCCACGCGTCCTGATCCGTCTTCTGGTTCCCATCAAAACTCTCAGCCTTCCGTTTATTTTAACAGAAATGGTTTTACAACTGCATGCTTAGATACAGTTTAGTAGAACTTACGCATCTTCTACCACATCATCCCACTGTTTGAGATTTAGTTATTTTGCTGCTACCTGTTATTCTTGATTAGCTGATATGCTGCTGGTTTACCTGGTCCCCCACCCCCCACCCAAGAATCTGACCCCCCAAATGTTGGTTCATCCTTCTTGCATCCTCCTCCCCACTTGGAAACTAAATGCAGGGAATTGAAATATGAGGAAAGAGGCTTTGATTTTCCAGGTTCACTTCTGCACTTGGAGAAACAACAACAACAAAAAGTTAGCATGGGTAGAAAGCAGGGACGGGGGCGAGTACAATATCCCTTTTTCGATTTTAGGGGGTCTTCAAGGGAAGAAGAAGAAGAGTTGGCTTTTCTACCCCACTTTTCTTACCCATTTAAGGTGACTCAATGTGGCTGACAAACCTTCTGTTCTTCTCCCCTCAACAGACACCTTGTGAGGTAGGCGGGCCTGTGAGAGCTCAGGAGAGCTGTGACTAGCCCAAGGTCACCCAGCTGGCTTCATGGAGGAAGGAGAGTTGGTTTTTACAGCCTGTTTTTCTCACCCATTCAAGGGAACTCAAAGTGACTGACAAACCTTCTGTTCTTCTCCCCACCACAGACACCCTGTGAGGCAGGTGGGGCTGCGAGAGCTCAGAAGGAGAGCTGTGACCAGCCCAAGGTCACCCAGCTGGCTTCATGGGGGAAGGCGGAATCAATCCTGGTATTCCCAGATAAGAGTCCAGCTCCCTAACCACTAGACCAGTGGTCAGCAAACTCATTAGTCAACAGAGCCAAATATCTTATTTTGATTGTTTGGATTGTTTCCAAATATCAACAGCACAACTGAAATTTCTTTTGAGAGCCAAATTTTAAAAACTTAAACTATATAGGTAGGTACATGGTTATTAACTTAATTAGGGTATTCCTAAGCTGGAAGAGCCACACTCGAGGGGCCAAAGAGCCGCAAGTGGCTCCTGGGCTGCACTAGACCAACTGGCCTTTAGGAGAGGACCAAGAACCTGCAAAATTCATTTCCCTCTGTTTTTCTACTCATGGGTTATACAAGAGAGGCAAACTCCACTCTGGATGTCTTTGGAGCGAATGCATTTAAGTCCCCCCCCCCCTTCTCTCAATAAATTATAAATGCAAGGAAGGGGAATATGAGCCCAATAAATCAGAGTATTATCAAATTTTAAAAAAGGCTCTGGACTTAAATAATGCCTAAGCCGCCGGCAACTAAGCAAGTTACACTTTGCTATCACAAATTACTGTAAATAAGAGGGAGACGAACGAAGCAACATGCTTGGGCGTTTATTTATTTACTTGCATTTGTATCCTGCTCTATAGCCGAAGGTCCCAGGGCGAGTCAAAGCCATAAAAACAAAATATAAATTGAGCACATGAATAGCAATAACAAGTGCCCGAAAGAGGTGAGGGGAAAGGTCAGGACAAGTAGCTGCGTATTCACCGATTTTCTGAACGTATAAAGTAAAAGGGCCTGGCGAGGGGGCCACAACTGAGAAGGCCCTGATCGTGGGGGGGGGGGGGCAGCCCCTCCCCTGCAGATCTTAAGGCATTGGCAGATACATGAAGTGCGTAACTGTGTACAAAGACTCAAACACTCAGCCGACCTTAGTTTAAGGAGCAACGCGGGAAATTTATTTTCAGTTTCACGCAATATCCAGGAGTATAAAATATAACATGGATAAATAATCTCTTCCCCCTTCTTTGATTATGATACCTGGCACCGTGAGGGGCTGAAGCTCAGCGGTGGAGAGCCTGCCTGGAAGATGGTCATTGCAAACCACTCGGGCATCTTTGCCACTAAAGCTGTGAGCAGGTATCCACAGAATAGCCATAGCTCAGCCTGGATTGCAGAGGGTGGAAGATTCAACCCCTCGAAGGCCCACTAGGCCTCCCAGGAGAAGAAAAGGGCGGCCTCCGCATATGATGTTGTAGTCCTAAATGGTACAGGAGCTGCCTGGAAAAGCAGAGGGTGGCAGGACCAAGCCCCAGACCTCTTCCCAGATGATCAAAACAAAACACTTCTGTATCCGCCAAGAAAACTGCACAGGGGTGTCTATGGGACCACCGAGGGGTTGAGCTCAGTTAAAGGTCATGGGTTCCATGCCAGGCGTCATCCTGGAAGAAGGCAATGGCAGGTCTCTTTGGGTTCATCTCAGTGGGGAGGAGGTCCCCATGCTGGTTTGGCTTCCTGGGCTGCCTCGTGACTTAGGCCTCCAGTGAGGTAGGTGAAGGTCTTCCACCAGATGGAGGAGGGTCGGCACTGGGGGAGGAAGGGACAGGCTGGGCCCTACGAGAATGTCCGTGATCCTCCCATTCTCTTCTCCAAAGGCAGTTCCACTGCTTAGATGGTTGTAGGCACAGAAAGTCCCAGACCCCTGCAGGAAGCGGATGTCTGCATATCCGCTCCCTTGGGCATTCTGGGAAGGCTGGTAGCCCTTCACTCCTGGAAGCCTAGCAGGCCTTGAAAGATGCTGGACACCACAGGCTCAGGGTGGTTGTGGTGACCAGGTAAGAAATCTGCTGACCCAATGAGGGATGGAAAGCTGAGGCCCGGAGGTTGACTGGGCCTGAGTGATGACGGAGGGAGGTCAGTGTTTAAGCAGGGCATAATCCAGGAGATCCAGGTGTCTGGGACCCAGCAGTGGCAGCAAGGAGGGTTTCATAATCCATGTGTCGGATTATGGTCCAACACATGTGGTTGGTTCTTAGAACTGGCTGGTTCTAGATTTGGAGGCAAATGGTCTTCCCCGATGCCAGCCCAGGATCACTATGGAACCACACCAACGTTCATGAACCTCCATAGAGCCCAGAATTTATCGTTGATTCGTGCCTTTCCTGAACACGGCAATAAAACTTGCCTCTCTATTCATCCATGTTCCTAGAATCATCTGTGCCCTCACCAGCCAGTTGCTTGGATCCAACACAGGGATGGATGGAGAACATTCTTATATAAGACTGATAAGATGATGGGCGCCTAGGTTGGTGGATCTCCTATCTAAGAGTTGGGCAAATGGACAGTTCTTGATAAGACCAACCTCCAACAGAGGAGAAGCAATGTACTTTTGGGGGCTCCAAGATGGGCTGAGGTCCAGATGGGTTCCACACCGCGATTGTTGAGTACAGGTGTAAACATAGCTAATGTTTATCAAGGTTAATGTACGTTCTTGGTTGCATTACTGTACCCTACGCAGGCCTGTCCTTGGAGATGATCCGCAAGACCAATCTTGTGAAGAAAGCGGTAGTCCGATGCTTGCAAAATGCCTGCACCACCTGCTCATACACCAGTCATCCCAAAGATGGAGAGCTGACATGCATGGAATTTACTGTATACAGTAGAAGTTGCATACAATATGGAGCTGAAGTGAGGGATTTCAACCCGATGGTTCCTGTTACATCAGGAGCAACCCAGAAGAGTGTTTTGCAAAGGCATGCTATTTGTGACAAGTGCTGGGAGCTGAGAAAATGGCCGTCGTTCCTGTGATGGGGCAACTGCCTGGAAAACAGGAGGGCTGCAGGTTTGATCCGAAGTTGTCTCTCCAGAAGAAGGCAATGACAAACTGCTTAGGCGTCCACCAAGAAAACTGCATGGGGGTGTCCACAGAACCACAAGGAGTTGAGCTCAACCCCCAGGCGTCTTCGTGAACACCTGTAGCTCAGTGGTAGAGGAGGATTCTCAAAAGCAGGAGGTTGCAAATTCCTCTTCCCAGCATGCCTCTGGAAGACGGCAGCAGCAAACGATAGAATCGTTGGGATGACAGCAACCATTGACAGCCAAAGGAAATGGTTCTATGTGTCCATATTTTCATCCAACCGTGTTCCAGTTTAGACCAGTTTCCAGACCCGAGTTGTACGACAGTGGTGCCATTTGGTTTTCGGTCGCCATATTCCATAGTGGGGTGCTTGCAAAACTGGAAGTATTTTTGAAGAAACCACTGGGAAAAGGAAAATGAATCCTGAATTTCACAGCTGTAACAAGAGGGGTTGTTTCTCCTGTGGCTAGAGTGCTGGACTCATATCTCACATGGGTTGCATTCCGCAGTCCTCCAGGAAGCCAGCTGGGCAGTCTTGGGCTAGTCACAGCTCTCTATCTGAGCTCTCACAGCCCCACCTACCTCACAGGGTGTCTGTTGTGGGGAGAACAGAAGGTTTGTGAGCAGCTTTGAGTCCTCTTAAAGGTGAAAAAAGTTGGGTAGAAAAGTCAGTTCTCATTCTTATACTGGTCAACCTCAAAGTTCTTTCTGAAATTAGCATTAGTTTAGAGGCAGATTATGGTGTGGAAGCATCAGACAGTGTGACCTCCAACCATGGCTTTATGTAGACTAGAATGTCCTCCGTACAAGCCGATAGCCGAAATAAATGAACATCAAGTTCGGTAGACACCCAGGCACAATGCCCCAAAATTTCTGGGGACCCTTTGGCTTCTATGAGCGGCCAAAAAAGTCAGTTTTGTGGCAGCTTCACCCCTGCTTCCAGTCTGATGTTTGAGTCTCTTGATTTTCAAGTAGCAAAAGGTGAGGGCGCCAGCCTTTTAAGCTCCCCGCACAAGGACCATACGTCAGGCTAAAACGATGGTGTTGAGGCACAGGGCTAAATATAGTTAAATTTCCAGCAAAGAAGAAAGTGTCCTTTTAAAAAAGCAGCAGAAGCAGCAGCAACGGTTGGAGATGAACAGTAGTTCTGGTAAGGGAAGAACATGGGGGTTACGTCAGAGGAACCCATGTTAATGGGAAGACAAGCGTTCTTGCAAAAGGAGCCATCGGGTTCATTCCGGGCGCCGAGTTCTCGTTGGCCCAACGATCCTACAAGCGCTAATGCAGGGAGGGATAGGGCAGAGACAAAAAATCGATCGCTAGATTTGGTAACATTTCAAGCACTTAAGACTCCTTCCTTGACACCAGACTGCTGATGAAAAACCCGGCTGTGCGAGGCGCCATTCTTAATGGCCAAGCCCAGTTTTTCTGAAAGGATTCTTGGTCCATTGGTGGCCCCGCCCGTTCAATAAGGCGAGGGCCCGGGTGGGGTGGGGGGGAGTGGGGTGGGGGCTGGAGGAGGGAGGGAGGGAGGGGAAGGCGGCGGTTTTGCGCTAGAGCAGAGCTCCATAATTCATATTATGGATATTTCACTAGGGACTCACTCTCATCTGTACTTAAGAGATACATTTAAGAAAATGTATCCTCTCGGCTTCTCCCCTGCAACCATTTGCAGCTCTTGGGTGGGCCCAGCAGCGATGCTCCATCCTCAATTAAAGGACACCTTTGGGTTCATTATCACACAATTGCTCCCTAAGAAACATGCCAAATGCTCTTTTGGCACGGTGCACGGAAGATGAATTAGAAGGAAGTCTTCTCTATAATGCCCCTTCTTCTATTCCCAGCCCTACCATCAGGGTTTATATACCCCTCTCTCTTTGCTTGCAATTTCGCCCCCCAACCCACTCAAAGTAGCTTTTACCATTCTATCCTGCATGGGTTGCCTCTCGATTCTCTGGAGGTGGACATAAGAGATGCCATATCCCACCCACCCCCATGGTCTTCCGGCTTTCAGCAGGGCTCCGAGTTGCCACTTTTGCAGATGGGGTCACCTTTAGGAAAATAAAAATAATAATAATAAAAAACATAACAGATTGCCAGGACAGGGAGTACTTTTTTTTGGGGGGTGGGGGGGGTTGAGAGGAGTCAATGGGGAATAGGGAGAAACACAAATGTGAGTTTGAAAAGTTTGTCTTACATAGCTATATATTTATACGCATACAACTACACCGTTAGCGCCAGGACGCGATGCAATCCGGGACCAGAAAAAAAAAGTCTCTCCGTCAAAATCGGAAAACCAGAAAAAGACTTCCAAGCCGCTTCCCACTGCAAGAACGATTCTCTCCAGCTGTTGAGCAACGTCTCTTCACATCTGCTGGGGAAGTTCTCTCTCCCAGCTGCCCTGTCCTTGGGGGCTGTTACCCAACCACCCACACATCACTTGGGGAGAGCAGGTAGGTCAGAAATCCTTTGTGGCCCGGTTCCTCCAGGATACAATGCACTGTAACGTTTAATCAAGTTTGCGAAAGGGGGAATCTAACCCTCTGCAACATAACTATCAGACGCCACAATGCATCTTTTGTAGAGAGGTCTCATGGGTAGGGCCCCAGAATCAGGGCCACCCACAGGGATTATGGGACCCCTCCCAAAAGAATTCTAATCCCAGGTCTACTTCTCCTTGAAAGATGACCCCCCCCCAGACTACGGGTCCCCGTAAATTTGTGACCCCACCCCTCCAACTGCTGCTTCTACCTTTAGACAGAAGAGGAGCGATGAAAACAAACTTTAATACTTAACCCACAAGTTGCCTTATGGGTTTTTTCCTTTTTTTATTATAGAGAGAATGTAAAATGCAACAGTCAGTCAAATAAAAAGAACATTTGTTTAAAACACATCATGCTCAACATTATTCAGTTGTGTTTCTGTATAGGTTAGACATTGCAAACATTATAAAGAAATCAAAGGGGGAAAAGGGCTCCTTGAACAGTATCTTCAGTACAATTCAGAACGGAATGTCCCACAGGTCAATTAAAAAGATCAAGAAAAAAATAGCTTTACTTCCGATTTTCTTTTTTTTTCTCCTTTTAAAAATACACATCTGTACAAGAAAGCACTACAGTAAACACTGGAAACCATTATTATCCGTTTTATTAAATCAAACATTTATTTAGAGCATACCTGTGGTTAATACTAGATTTCATTTTATTTCTCTAGGTAAATTTTGACAAATATTAAGATAAGAAAATACTTAAAAACAAAAAAAAAAACAAAACCAATTGGAAAAAAAAAGCAAACACACACCCTGGAATTAAAAAATAGATACTACTGTTTTTATATGATTTAATGTTCCACAGTGTTTGTTAAAGGTACTAATAGCAGTTTCATCTTAATATTAAAAATAACAGTATTTATTTCTGAAATAGACAAAAGGTATTTTGTTTGTTTTTTTAAAGAAGCTTGGAGGTCTTAGATACACAAATGCAACGGACAATGGAAACATTGAAAGAAAAATAGTATCGCTAAAAAATTAACACATTGTTTTTTTATATTAACCCTTTAGATCTCTAGAAATTATACAATCCCTACAAAATTCCCCCCACAATAACCAGCCTGACAGCAAACAGTTAACTGTCCCAATAAAGAATTCACATAATTAATTACAATACATACCATAGTTCAGTTTCTTCTTTTAAAAAAATGCAATAAAATCAAAAAAAAGACAGCCAAGGTACAAGAAATTAGAAGTAAAATATTTAATGAATTTACATATTTAAGAATATTTAAATACTGTTTTTTTAAAAAATTTCATTTTTTTAAGAATTTGTTACATACCACCTAAGACTTCCAAGCCTTTTTTTTTTCTGTTACAACAGAAAAGATTTTAAAATTAAAAACACAAGGAGGAAGAAGAAGAAGAAAGAGGGGGAACCCACACGCACACACAAAAAAAAACACTTGTTGAAATGTCACAGCTCTGGGGTAAGTTTTGATGCTGGCTGTTTTCTGGCTTATCTCCCAAAAAGGAAAAAAAAAAGAAGAAATCCTGGAGTTTTGCTTATTCGTTTTTCTCTCTTTTTTTTTCTTACAAATTTGGAAACAAGCAAAAAAAAAAAAATACCCAGCATGTCCATAAATTTTAGTACATTACTAATTGTTCCTGATTCTTAGAAAAAAGTTCAGTTATAGATTATCCTAACAACTAGTGTTTCACAAAAAAAAAAAAAAAAACGAAAAAACGAAAGAGTCTTCATCAAAATGTTGCAAATCTAGAAACCTCTGTTACAAAAAAGGTTTTCTTCCACAATGATTCCGAGAGCAAGAGAAGGGGGCGGGAGAATAAAGAAAAGAAGAAAGTTTGAAGACCTTGTTCTACTGCTCCTGCAAAAAAAAAGGTAGGGGGGGAAAAAAAAACGATTTTGGTTAAGACAAAAAAGGGGAAATTAAACGTGTTAGAACATAAAAAGACTGCCGACAGAAGAGGAACCACGAGAACGTAGGAGTATTTTAATGCAATTCATCAATGCATAAAGTTGTCATCCCGGAGAGGTATCCCTCCTTTTAGCAGATACAGATTATAATTGAAATTTTCATCTGCTAAGAAGCAGAGACATTTAAAATAAAAATAAAAATCTGTGCACACGTTAGCCCGTGATGTGACGGCATTATGACGGAATTTAGCGACCGCTTATCACTTAAAAGTCCTACCTTCCAGGAATATATGCAATGATTAGAAAGACTGAATTGTTACAAAGCTCCGCCTGAAATGTGTAACATAAGATGGTACTTGCCCGGTCTTTTCTACCTCCTCTCACCCCTGGTAGCATAATAAAAGCCAGGGATGTGCAAAATCTTGTTCACAGTCAACTATTCAATTTTTTGCACATCCAAAATTTCAGCTGAAACAAACCCATCTCTTCCTCGCAAAAACAATTTGATCAAACTTTTGCTGGGGTTTCGGTCATGAAAAGGGCTTTTTTTCCACAGGGAAAACATAGTATTTACTCTTTGCAAAACAGAGCAAAGACAATTCTATGACAAAACTAACTGGTCTTTTGATTCAGAGCCAAAAGAGAATGTGTATTTTTTCCATGCACATCCTGAATAAAAATACTTAGTTCAAGGCTTCTTCTAAAAGCTCCCTTCTGGAATCAATTAAGGTTGAAGCAAGCTAACAAGAGGATCACCAGTGACAGAATTATGAAGGAAGCTAGATAGGCTAACTGCCTTAGATTAAGGGTGTGCATGAATGCATCTGATTTAAATCAAATATCCGAAAATTCAAATCAATTTGAATGTTTAAAATACAAACGCATTCACATTCGATTCAAATACATTTGTACAGATCCCGTTGTTATCCTTTATGTGTCCTGTTTTTGGCCCGTACGTATCTGTAGAAATGTGCACAGACACGGATAAGACGCGTACGGATATGAATGTAATGAGTACGTATCCGTACACATAGGAATGTCTGAATAATTCATACAAATATTTGAGACGTTTGAAACTCATTTGAATGTTAAAAAGCAAATGTATAGACATTCTATTTGAATTCAAGTGTCCAAATTCGAACTAATTTGATTAAATTTCAAATGTTTTGAATATTCTTGAACATCACTACCTTAGATAAGTCTCAGAAACCTTGGGTGTTTTTCCGCTAGCGCTAAGTATCCATTAAGGACCCATTAGGCATTGGTTTGGTACTGATCAGGAAGACCCGGTCCCCACTTCAGACCCCATTAGGACCCAATGTCTTCACACCTGTTCAAGGGAAATCCGGGTTGAACGGGTCCTTCAGGCCCTGAAATCCAGTCTTCCTGTGGACCCCATTAAAAGGGTCTTCAATCCGGTCTTCAGCCTTGAAGACCGGATTAGACGGCACACATTCACACCACAATCAGGTCCATGGGGTCCATGGGTGGACTCCCGGGGGTGGGGAGTGGCCCCTTGTCGGGGTATGGGCACCCCGAAACTCAACACTTTGAAGCAGATGGCTATTCTCTGGAGATGGCTCTGGAAAATGGCTCCAAAGAAGCTTGCCCTAGACTCCGAAGAATCTCCATAGCGGCTCCGGAGATCCCCCCCCCCAAAAAAAAACCGTTGCTTGACTGACGGATGCAGCAACCAATCACCCCGTGCCGCCTTCGCGTCTTCCACTTAGGGACAGACGGGCACTCCACATGGGTGCTCCCGATCCGGATTAAGGGAGAAAAGTGGAACACCACCACCACCACTCCGGATTCCAAACACGTGGAGCTCCTGTTGATTCATCTCTAGTAGCAGCAGCAGCAACAGCTACTGGTGGTGGTGATGTGATCTTGGGCCCGTTTGCACTTGGCCATACTCTGGGATATATCTCAGGATTGGGGTCTGCTGTCCACATGCTAATGCAGACTTTGGCATGCCTCACCTTGTGGCCAGCAGGCTCCTATTCCAGGATCTATTCCAGAATGGAGCTAAGTGCAAACAGGCCCTGTGTGTGTGTAGCTTCCATATTAGGCACTGGTTATGGACTTTGCTTGAAGTGTCTGTGAGCGCGAGCCTTGCAGATGATCCAATCCCCCGAGGGGCTTCCCTCTGGATTTTCCTTGCCTTTCCCAAGGGACTCCCAAGGCAGAGAGGCTGAGAAGACCCGTAGCAAAGTGCGGATTTGGGCCAAGGGGCTTCTGGGTTATAGCCCCGTAGGGATGTGCATGAATATTCAAATATTCGATTCAAATCCATCGAATGTTGACTTTCAAACTCGAATCTGATTTTTGAAAATCCTTTGGACCCCATTGCCTTTGGACCCCATTGCCTTTTTCCAGTGGAAACAGGCTCCCTTTAATCCGGATTTTCTGGCAGAAGACCCCATTGTAGACCCCATTAATGGGGTCTACAGAAAATCCGTATTAAAGGCCAAAATGTACCCATTAGATCTGGATTTCCCCCACGGCAGTGGAAACAATCGGGTCCCAAATGGGTGCCGTGGTGGAAATGAGATCATCCGGCTCACATCCAAATGGGTCCTAAATGGGTGAAAAAACGGGTACTTTTTGTCAATGGAAAAACACCCCTGAAGTGTTGTTAAAGCGACTGCTTACTGGCTTTGCCAATAAAACAATCCCAAGAGTCTTTGCACAGTCAGACCTGTCTTAAGCGCAACTGTGGGAGGCCGCTCCAATTTTGATTCAGTAGAAAGAGAGAGAGAGTAAGTTTTGGGGGTCGGGGAACACAAACAAATCTTTTCATAGTTGTTCACCACTTTTTTTACTAGCAGCACACCCAGAGGTAGCCAACTGTCAGCGCAAGAGCTGGTCGCCTGTGGGTGACCTCAGAACCGCTTCCAGGTGACTGGATTGGTTCCAAAGATGAGTTAAAAAAAAAAAAGCAGACATGAAGGAATAGAGCGAGTTGGGGAAAGGAGAGAGAGGAGAAATACCCACCTGGCTGTGGGCCTGAGCTTGCCCTAATGTTTGCCCGTAATAAGCAGCAGCCTGCTGTCTGTAATACTCTGCCCAAGCCATGGTATAGTCCGGCTGGGAACTTGCCTGAGAAGCAGCCGTGGCAGTGTGACCTGTAAGGTAAGGAGCGTTTATGGTTACTTCTCTCATGCACACATAATTTATGGAACCCTGGTTTGGGATTCTACGCTCAGGCCCATCTGCCATCATCTTACACTCAGAAGAAGGCAGGTTTCATCAATGGAAATGCAATGCTTTGCCCCGTATATACATACTGGCCAATACTTGTGGGTCAGGTCACAGGCAACTTGCTGCACTTTACCACTGCACCACATCACCCAACAAGCAGGTGTTCCAAGCGTCCCAGCAAAACACGTTCTACAGCTTTTGAATTCTGTTCTGCCCTTGGAAGAAAATCTTCTCGTCCATCCTTTATTTCAATTTTATTCCTATTATCCCACAGCCCTTCACTCGACCAAAGCTAGAAATAACTAGAATATTAAAGCAGAACGTGACAGTGAACCCATTTAACCCCAGGTGACGGAGTTGTAAAGTTCATAGGCATAAAGAAAAAGCACCTAGCAGTCTTTGAGACATTTCTGCCCTCAAAAAGTGGTCGCAAAGTCTCGCTTCCCCTCCAACCATGGTCTTCCCAAGTGGCAAGGGAGAAATGTAAAACATGCAAGGTTGATCCACACTCTGGGAATATCTGTTCCAAAGACCTCAACGATTCCCTCTTGAGTCTACTCACTCTGCTTCTTGTAATAATCCTCCCAAGCTTTGCTGTAGTCTGGCTGGCTATTCTGTTGCTGACTCTGTTGACCTGAAAGAGAGATCAGGAAAAACAAGGTGACCCGTGGAGACCTGCTACTCACTCAACATACATTGGTGGCTCCTACAAGGTAGCAAGACCTCTCTGTCTCCAAAGAACGCCAACCCCTTTGAGATCAGTCCCTGAACAGGGCAAAGGATGGAGCATGGCAAAAACATCTCCAGAAGATAACAATGGACTACAATCAAGATCAGATGTCCACCTTTTCAGCTGATTTTTCTTTACATTTGAAAGACTGGGTCAAGGAGAGTGGCTTGGTAAATGACCAGAGTCTTGACTTAGAACTCCCAGAGCTGTTGCCAACAGAATCACAGAGCTGAAGGAGCCAGCGGGGTCCTCATGGACCAACAACTTGCTCCATGCGTGAATCCAAATACAAGCTTCTCCAAAAGAGGCCTCTCAGGTCTCCCCTTTACCATGACCTGTCTTCTGAGATGTCAAAGAAGAGACTACAATCTGAAGACGCCAACCCTGAACTAAAGACATTCTCTACCTTAAGAGGGAGCTCTCTGCTTTTCCACGGCCACCCCCGGAACACAGGTGCTCAAAGTCCAGTGTCCAGCCCACCAGGTACAGCACGCCTCCCTATTCACCTTTGACCCCTGCCAAGGGCAGCCAATCAAGTTCTAATCTGACATGGAAATCCTCATCTGGAGATCATTTGCTACCTGGAACAACCCTCTAGACCAGTGGTTCTCAACCTGGGGGTCGGGACCCCTTTGGGGGTCGAACTACCGTTTCAGAGGGGTCGCAACGAGTCTCCCACTGCCCTTCCCTCCCATCTCCCAGCTGTTCCACCCCGTGGTTGGAGGTCTCCACACAACATGAGGAACTCCATTAAGGGGTCGCAGCATTAGGAAGGTTGAGAACCACTGCTCTAAACTAAAGATGTGTACAAAGTGAAACTCAGTGGTTTGGTTCAAAATGAACCAATTACCCTGGGACTGGGTCTGATTTGAACTGTTCCCCCCCTGAACTACAGGGTGTTTCCAACCACATGCAGACCGAGTGAACCACCCTTTGGTTTGGGTTCACTTCGAACCTTTTTTTTCAAACTCCAGGGTGCTTTGGGTTGAACGCAAACCATGAAAACTGCCCAGTATGCTGAGAACCGCCAAGGGACTGAACCGGTGTGGCGTATTTTTACTCCAGACTTCTGCAAACACCACAGACAGACAAAGACGAATGCCCTTGGCCCCTTCCACACACCAGATCTGGCACAACACCTCCAGGAGAGAAGTCAATTCCATTTCTCAGGCATCCCTACACTTGAAGCCTGAGTACGGAGCTAGTAAGGGGAGTCAACCTTCACTTTCACACCTAAAAGCATTTCCAGGAATATTCGGGGACACGGCCCTTTTCTTTTTAAGCCACTGCCTCCTAATACAACAAGAACACTCGCGTTCCACATGTTGCTTGCTGATTTGCAAACCACAGCCCATGGGAATCAGTGCCCTTGAGGACTAGAAACTTGAACGTGGAAGGAGGGCAGCACAGGGAGGAGAAAAGAGAGGCAGAAACGGCCCCCATTTGAAGGTGCTTAAATTCAGGACCCCCAGATTTCAGACCGGGTCCTCTCGGCCTCACGCGGACCTGGAAGGAAACAGCAGGAAGTGTTCAGGACTGAAAGGAAAATGGGAATCTAACTGTGCAGATGCAAGACTGCGAAGATGCCGTGAGTAGGGACGTGCACAAATATCTGAAATATTCGTTATCTGTAAAAATTTGTACGAATTTGGACAGCTGTCCATGAATCGAACGTCTAGACATTCAACACTTTAGTATTTGTACGAATATGAATTATTTAAGTTATTCGTACAAAGAAGAGTTGGCTTTTCAAGCTGACAAATTCAAGGCAGCTGACAAATCTTCTATTCTTCTCCCCCCACAAGACACCCTGTGAAGTAGGTGGGGCTGTGAGAGCTCAGAAGAGGGCTGTGACTAGCCCAAGGTCACCCAGCTGACTTCATGGGGGAGGGCGGAATCGAACCCGGTATTCCCAGATAAGAGTCGGACTCCTTAACCACTAGACCAAACTGGCTCACACACCTCTAGCCGCAAGGAAAAGGCGAAAGAAGAGGGCGCCTTTTGATGAATATCACCAAGTCCTGTGCACACCAGCAATGCTTTCTGAAGGGTGGGGGCCATGCTGGAAGTGAAAAAAAGGGCATGGAGGGCAACAGAACTGGACCAGGCAGGGGAGCCCTTTCTCAGGCAGCCGGGTGGGGGTGGGGGTGCGTTCTGGGCAGTTCAAAGCGTTCGACCAGGCAGGACCTGTGTTTGCAAGTGGAAGGGTCAGCCTGAACCCCCCCCTCCTCCAGACAGCCCCCCCCCCCCGCGCTCACGCCAATAAAGAGCTCTCCTGAATGGCCTTTCTTTCTTTCAAGAATTGTAGTTCGCTGCAGGATGAAAGGACATGCTGGGGGAAAAATGTGTCTCAAGGCAAAGTGTTTTCACCCTGGCCGGCTAATTTATTGAAAACGGGGAAGTAATTAAAATTTAGAGGGCGCGGAGGGAAGGGACGAGGGGGCGCTCCCCCACCGCTGGGTCCAAACGGCCACGGCACAGCGATTCTCGGCTTGGAAAAAAGAGAGCGAATCTCAGTATTAAACTCTGCAGCGGCGGCAACAACACCCCACAAAACTAGGATTCATAGCTTTGCCAGGGTGGCAATAAAACAGAACAGGTGGAGAGCAAAGATCAGCATTAGGCGGGCTCCTGCGACCTTTGATGCGCATCAGGGGAATATAGGCTGGAAAGGTTTTGGCCAGCGATGGCTCAGAGAAAGCTAAAATATGCCGTACTTTTGTGCAAAGAAAGCCTACACTTTTGGAACTGGGAGAAACCAACCCTCAGCAGTACGAGGGATATATGCACAGATGGGTTTTTTTGCATTCAAATCAAGAGGCGAATCGAATGTTTAGAATCCAAAAGCAACAAAATCCAACTGGAGTCGAATACATTCAAAACTTATTCGTTTGAATGTTAGATTCGAATCTGAAGATACAAATGTTGACAACATTTGTGTTATATGCATTTTGTACGCAACCCGTTTTATCCTGTATGCATCCAGTTTTGCTTATAATATGTACGATTCAAATAATCTGAACAAATGTTTCGGAACATTTGAAATTCGTTCGAATCTTTAAATTCGAAAGTGAGGACATTCTATTCGAATTTCCCTTACAAGCAATAAAATTCCTCAATCTCTGATGAATACAGCAGTTCTTAGCTCACTTGTTTTTTATTCCTGCAGCCATATCATCTATGGTATTGGCCTGATTTTTAAATGGGCTTTTCCTGGGGAAGAAGAAGAAGAAGAGCTGGTTTTTCAACCTGGCTTTTCTCACCCATTTAAGAGGACTCAAAGCGGCTGACAAACCTTCTGTTCTTCTCCCCACAACAGACACCCTGTGAGGTAGGTGGGGCTGTGAGAGCTCAGAAGAGAGCTGTGACTAGCCCAAGGTCATCCAGCTGGCTTAGTGGGGGAGGGCGGAATCGAACCTGGTATTCCCGATAAGAGTCCGGCTCCCTAACCATTAGCCCAAACTGGGAGAAGGGGTGTCCTAATATTGCACTAGATAATGATAGTTTTCAGGCTGCACAGAAAAAAACTTGGCTAGAGTGCAAAGTTACCCTTCTAATGCACAGGAAGGTGAAGGCAGTCACACACACACACACACACACACACACACACACACACACACACACACACAGTGCATTTGGGACCCAAATATCTGAAGGAATATCTACTCCTATATTGACCTGCCCGTGCCTTAAGATCTGGCAGGGATGCCCTCCTGGTTGTCCCACCACCCTCAGCAGCCAGAGGGGTGGGCACCCGGGAGAGGGCCTTCTCAGTGATGGCCCCCAGGCTACGGAATAGTCTCCCCCTTGAGGTATATCTATCACCTTCACTGTACATGTTAAGAAAGGCAGTGCCCTGGCCTTTGGTTAAATGGGGATACACTTTTCTCTTCCCACTGGCAGATGCTGTTATTGTTTTAATGATGTTTGATTTTAGATGTGATTACCCGCCCGGAGGCCTCCAGGTACAGGGTGGGATAAAGATGTAAATAACTAACTAAATAAATAATTAGTAAGCAGTGTTTAATTGTTGTCATTTTGTTCTGGCTTTCCTCGTTGTAGCGACGGGGCCAACAAAAACCACATTCAAGGCCCTGCCACCTTTGTTTGAGATCTCACCACGAGACTAGAGATCTGTAAGAGCATTCACACAACATTAGAGCTACAGGAGCCCTGCCCGAGTGGGTCCTGGCTTCACTCCAGACATTTGGGTCTGCAGCTCCCATTGATTCTGGGCACCTGAAGTGTGACAATCTAGATTTCAGTTTAACACTGGAAATAGCATTGTTCAATGTAGCATTAGGGAAACTAAGAGCAGATAAAACAATACTTATTCAAACAAATGATGTATGTCGCAGAATCTACAACCGTACTGGGATGGAAGGATAGTACAAAACGGACAATAGAAAACTGGTATAAATATCCCATGGAACAATATAGATTTGAAAAAATAAGGGAATTAAGATTTAAAAGCCAAGGTTTGAAACCGCAATCCACGGTGGAGGACCCAAGCACCAGGATTCTCGAGAAAGGAAATAATAAGTCTATTTCTTTGGACCAACTAAAGAAGAAGAAAAAGAGAAGAAAAATCTAAAAGAGGCTGTCTTTTGGTGGGGGATACAGTTCTGCGTGTATCTTGTTATTTTTTACTGATAATAATAATAATTAATAATAATTAATTACAAAAAAGAAAGGAAAAAAAATCTAGATTTCAGAGCAGAGATTCCTGAGGATCAGAGAGGGGTTTATTTATTTATTATTTACATTTCTATCCCACCCCACACCCGAAGGTCTCTGGGCGGGTAACAACCTTAAAACAGATTAAAACAATGTATACATTAAAAGACTTTTAAAAAGGATTCAACAAATATAAAACGATACACAATATGTTTAGAATAATAGTGTCTGTACTGGGGGGAAACATAATCAGCTCAGCCAAAGGCCAGGGTAAAGAGGTGCGTCTTCACCGCCTTCCTAAATATATATAAAAGGAAGGGGCAAGACGCACCTCAAGGGGGAGGCTATTCCACAGTTGGGGGGCCATCACAGAGAAGGCTCTCTCCCAGGTGCCCACCAACCTCACTACAGAAGGTGGTGGGCCAACCATCAGGGCCCTAACCACTTGATCTTAAGGCATGGGCAGGTCGATATGGGAGAAGGCGTTTCTTTAGATATTTGGGGCCCAAGTCATTTAGGGCCTTATAAGTCAGCGTCAGAACCTTGAATTGGGCTCGGCAGCAAATTGGCAGTCAGTGCAATTCTTTTAAAACCGGCGTGATGTGCATCCGGCTAGCTGTTCCGGTCAGCTCTAGCGGCTGTGTTTTGCACTAGCTGCAACTTCCGAACCATCTTCAAGGGCAGCCCCATGTAGAGTGCATTGCAGCAGTCCAATCTAGAGCTTACCAGAGCATGGATCACCGTGGACAAGACGTCTCTACCCAGAAGAGGCTTCAGTTGACGGACTATCCGTAGCTGGGAGTGGGCACTCCTGGCCACGGCCTCCACCTGAGCTTCAAGTGTTAGCGCGGAGTCCAGGAGTACCCCCAAGTTACGCACCTGTCCCTTCCAGGGCATTGCAACCCCATCAAGGACAGGGTTTCTCCCAACTACCCGGACCCAAGACCCTGTGACACACAGCACCTCCGTCTTGTCTGGATTCAGCTTCAATTTATTCGCCCTCATCTAGCCCATTACCGCCTCCAGACACCTGTCAAGCACTTCAACCACCTCTCCTGATTCAGATGGTACAGAGAGATAGAGCTTGGGGGGGGGGGAAGTGGGGGGAGTTCTTTGGGGAAGTGGATGTGTGTGGACCAAACCAGTGATGAAACAGCTTATGTATATTTTTATGGCACACAGACAGAATGCCAGGGCAATGCAAAGCAAAGCAAAGCAACGCAACGGGTGTCACATGCATGCATGTTTTTCAGCCATATGAAATGAGAGGCGTGGTTTTGTGATTTTATCCCCCCCTCCCTCCCCTTTGAAGTGACCTCCCCAAACCCCGAGGAATGTTCAGGCAGCAGGCTATTTACCTATTTTTTTATAATAATCTTCCCACGCTTTGGTGAACTCCACCTGGCCTGAAGGAGTGCCATTATGAGCTGCAGGAGGACGAGAAGAAAGCAGTGAAGTCTACCCGAGATGCTGCGTTGCGCTGGTACCTCACCGCACCCCCGCCCCGAACCTCGAAACTCCTCTTCGAAGAACACGGAACGCGGGTCAGGAGGGAACGCGAGACCCCTGCGCGATCCAGCGACAGCACCCAGGCCCAGAGAGAGGGGGGGACCCAACACGAAGGCCGCCATTTTGCAAATCAGCTTTGGAAAGCCAGGCAGCTCTGCCGTTTGGGCGACAAAGGGACCCCTCTTTCCCTCCTAATTTTAAAGATCAGTTTTAGATTCTATCCTTCCTTTCGAGGAGCTGCTAGATCTGTGCTTCTCAACCTGGGGGTCGGGACCCCTTTGGGGGTCGAACTACCCTTTGAGAGGGGTCGCGACGAGTCTCCCACCGCCCTTCCCTCCCACCGCCCAGCTGCTCCATCCCCATGGCTGGGGGTCTCCACAACATGAGGAACTCCATTAAGGGGTCGCGGCATTGGGAAGGTTGAGAACCGCTGTGCTAGATGGAAATCACCACTGCTGATCACTGCATTTCCACCAAAGTTAATGGCGGGTCACTCGGTAGGCGTTTGGTCTCCCGAAATGACCGTACACAAAGGAAAACCCAAAGGTCCGGCTAAAATGAAACCAAACCTGCCTCCTCGATGTCACAGCACCATAGAGATGTGCGCAAATTTTTTTTTTTGACATTCTATTCGAATCGAAGACCCAAAAATTCAAATTTAATAAAATCCGATTTGAATTTTGCAAATCTGAAATCTTTTCGCTTGAATTTTTTATTCGAACCTGCACTATACGAATGTCGACCGCATTCGTACGTGATCCGTACGCTTCTTCCTCCTATCTGTACACGCCCTTCGTATCTGCACACACCGGTATGCATCCCGTGTGCAACCCGTTTTCATGCCGTACAGATCCGTACAAACGCGTACGGATGCGGGAAAGATGCCGATCTTCAAGTATGCATCATGTATGGACCCGTACGCATATGAATGTCCGGATGATTTAAACGAACAGATCCAACATTCAAAATTCGATTTGGACGTTTACGTTTGATTCGAGTTCAAACGCCGAAATTCGAAATTCGGCACACTCGATCAGATTTCGAACGTCTATGAATATTTGTTCACATTGCTACAGCAGAGGCAAAACTACCTGAAGGCTGCAGCCCTAGGCAGATTTAGGAGTGAAGCTCTACTGGTCCTCTCCTACATCACAGTTTCTCAGACTATGGCCCTATGGGTGTCCCGGAACAATTTCTCACAGCATTCTATTCCCAGCATTCTGTGCAGGCCCCAAAAGAATGCTGGGAGTTGTTGTTCAGGGACATCTGGAGGACCAGTCTTGCTATAAGGTGTAGGGAGACAAAGGCCCTGATCCATCACACCGAAAAGCTGATTTACCTCCACATTAGGTGTGTGCAAAACATGGGTCTGCTGGACGAGACACCTAGCAAGCTCGGCCCTAGAGGAAGGCTACAAAGCTCAGCCCACTTCGCTCCTGGTTGCCATTTCCAAGCCTGGAGTGGGGCCCAATCATTTTGAAAGTTTTAGATCACTTTCGGAACTGCCTTTTACACACCCCTACTTCTTCATATCAGGGATATGGACGAAAACGCGAAATATTCAAAATCCAATTGAATTCGATGGAATGTGGACATTCGAACTCGAATAGAATGTCTACACAAATTTAAACAGTGGAATGAATTTTGAACGATCCGAAACATTCGTTTGGAATCGGAACACCAGGTTTGATTCCGCCCTCCTCCATGAATCCAGCTGGGTGACCCTGGCCAAGTCACAGCTCTCTTCTGAGCTCTCAAAGACCCACCCACCTCACAGGGTGTTCTGTTGTGGGGAGAAGAACAGAAGCTTTGTCAGCCGCCTTAAATGGGTAAGAAAAGGAGGGTAGAAAAGCCTGGTCTTCCTCTTCTTCTTCTCACTTAAGAGTCCACCACTAACCACTAGACCAAACTAGTGGTTAGTGGTAGTCTTCCCTAACCACTAGACCAAACTGAAGGACTGTCGTCGTCCCCCCCACATGTCTTGGCCTTCCACGGTGCCTAGGAACCCAATGAACCTGGCGACTCTGTCCGCAAAGAGAAAAACTCAAAGACCCAAAACCCAAAACCATTCCAGATCTACTGAGAAGGAGGTCCTGTTAAGTCTGAGAAGATTCATTTCCAGGCAAGAGCACGGCACACTGTAGCGATGACCTTCACATCTGGGTGTCTTCTCCAGAAGCAAGCCCCACCCAACCTAGATGGGGTGAAGCAGGGCGAAAGGGCAAGCAGGACGGTGCAAGCCAGGCAGCTGCAGATCTCGGGGAGAAGGCCAGCTGGTGGGGTCAACGTGGCTTCAACACCTTCAGGAGGTGGGAGGGTCTCACGGCAGCTTCATGCGCGCCCACCTGCCTCTTTGTTTTGGGCAGGGGTGAAAAGGAAACGCTGCACCTCTCAGGAACAGAGGTGCGGACGGAAAGGAAGGACAGAGAAAAAGCCAATCTAAGCAGAGAGCAGCCCATGACAGAGAAGGGAGCAGTGAAGGTCTTTGCAGGTCGATGGGGACAACCAAGAAGGAAGCTTTTGGACTGGCTACTTCGGACTACAATTCCCACCAACCTAGTGTCACATCTGGGCCCGAGCTGATGGGCGTTTCTGCCTATAAACGTCCAAAAACCACCGGGTTGGGACACTCGTCAGGGGCAACACAAACATGAGACTCAAAACAACCAGAGGGGCAAAGGCTTCCCGAATCCGCCCACTTTTCCCTGTTCTTAGAGTGCATCACAGCAGGTTGACCTCGAAGGACAAACCCTGCCAGCCACCGGAAGGGAGACGGCACTTACTTGGAACCTGCTGTCCTGGCTGCTGCCATGTCTGATAGGTGCCGCCCCAACCCTGTGTCATGAACGCCTGAGGACCACTGTGGACGAGAAGATGGGTTACTGAGGAGGAGGAGGAGGAGGAGGAGGAGGAGGAGGAAGAGACAGCCTTCAACAGCACCTAGGTATGTCAGGGGAACAGGTGCCGAGAGCAGGGACAGAAAGAAATAGACCCACCCACAAAGTGGACTGCCTTCAACCACAACGGAAAAGCAGTAAACACCAACTCAAAGCAACCTTTCCTTTCCTGCCTCCCTCCCTCTTTTGCTTCCTTCCTTCCCTAACTGTCTCCTTCCTTCCTTCCTTCCTTCCTTCCTTCCTTCCTTCCTTCCTTCCTCCCTCCCTCCCTCCCTCCCTCCCTCCCTCCCTCCCTCCCTCACTCACTCACTCACTCACTCACTCACTCACTCACTCACTCACTCACTCCTATCCTGATGAGGGTTAAATTTTCCAAAGCAGAAAATGCCTTCCCTGTTGATGTGCCAAGCAGGCACAGAATGGACAAAAAAAGCCACCGAGAGGTACAGAGAAAGAAGGAAAAACCTGCCAGGAGCCTTACTTTTGATGAGGTGTAGCAGGTGGTTGGCTGAAGGGACTCTGGCCAAACCCTCCAAGTCCTGGACCCTGGAAGAAACAGCAACAGATCTCACTGCCTGGCTAGCTCTTAAAGGCATGAACCCAGCCACGCGCAAGACCACGGCCCTTCGTCTCCCGACCTCAGTTTTTCACATGCAACAACTGTGCCTCAGACTAGTTAATAGCCTCCTAGGGACTCATCTGAGGCCTTGCGAGCTGAAGACAGGCGCGGTGGGACAGATTTCCTGGAGCCCCAAGATGGCCTCACCCTGGACCACCCAAGCGGGGCGGCAGCACCAGGCCGAGGAAAGGAGAGCGGGGTACTCACGCCAACTTTCTCGTCTATGAGGTGTCTGGCCAGCTCAATCTGCTGAGGGATGCCCCTGATAGTGAATATCCGCACGTTGGGGTCCGTGTTGGGGGGCGGATTTCTCTGCAGCTCCACGTGGGCCCCAGACTGCTGGTTTATGCTTTTGATGTTCTCTCCGCCTGCAAAACAGCGAGAGGGGGAACGGGGAGAGTCGTTACCGGATCAGGACCCCGTTTTCACAGGGCGGGATAAACTCCTGAGCACCAAGCAGGCTGAGGAATACCCAGTCCAACCCAACCCCTCCAGGCGCGTACAGAGTGAGGCAAATCTAAACCCTACACAGCAGGAAATCAGGAACGACATTATAGCCCGACCACAGAGCTTCACATCTCCTGAAAGGAAGAAGAGTCAGATTGCGTACTCAACTTTCCTCACTCTTTTTAACGGGACTCAAGGTGGCTGACAAACCTTCTGTTCTTCTCCCCACAACAGACACTCTGTGAGGTAGGTGGGGCTGAGAGAGCTCAGAAAGAGAGCTGTGACTAGCCCAGCGCCACCCACCTGGCTTTGTGGAGGAAGAAGAAGAGCTGGCATTTATACCCTGATTTTCTCACCCTTAAGGAGACTCAAAGCTGCTGACAAATGTTCTGTTCTTTTCCCCCACCACAGACACCCTGTGAGGTTTTATACTCCACTTCTGGGGACTCAAAGCAGCTGACAAACCTTCTGTTCTTTTCCCCTCAGCAGACACATTGCCAGGTAGGTGGGGCTGAAGGAGCTCAGGAAGAGAGCCGTGACGAGCCCAAGGTCACCCAGCTGGCTTTGTGTCAGAGTGTAGCTAACGAGACCAAACTAGCTCACAGGGTATCTCCACTTTAAGAAGACTACACACAACTATATAAGCAGCTCCTATATTGCTGAGACCCATCAGCCTAGGGATGCATGCAAATGTTTTTTTTACATTCTATTCAAATCAAATACCCCAAAATCCAAATTGATTAGAATCTTTTAAATTCGAAATTTGTATTTACCAAATTCAAATCTATTCATTCGAATCTGCACATACGAATGCCGACAACATCTGTATGTGCACGTAGACATCTTCCCAACATCTGTACGCGTCCATATGCATCCCGTAGTGATCCCGTATGCAACCCATTTTCGTCCTGTACAGATCCATACAAATACGTACGGATGCGGGAAAGATACGGATCTTCAAGTACGCATCACGTACGAACCCGTACACATACGAATGCCCGGATAATCCGGACAAATAGATCTGAAATTCAAAATTTGAAATCCGACTGAATGTGCCAAATTTCGACATTCGAACTGCGGGACATTCTGTTCGAGTTTAAATGTTGAAATTTGGCGCATCCGGATTTCGAATACCTACGAATATTGCTGGACATCCCTATGTCTGCCCAACCGTGATGCCAGAGGCAACAGCAGGCAACTCTGGGAAGGAGACAAAGCTACTGTCCCTCTGCACCAGGATGCAAGAGGTCTCCCACAAAAGGGCCAAAGGGGCGCCCTTCCTGCGTTAAGTTTCCATTATGGCGCCTCAAAGCATTGTTCCCAGAATTCTTCTAAGGGGCCTGGCCGGAGCCTTGCTACAAACACGGCGCCCGAGGGATGCTAGGTCCGTGCAGAGAAGCGTCAGGGCTTGTAAGAGGGTGGAGCCCGGCGAAGGGGAATTCGGTTTGACTTGGGCAAGCACAACACAAGAGAGGGAGAGAGACAGAGAAAGACTTGCACGCAGGCACACAGGGTCTGGGTCTCTTAATGAAATTTGCCTAACAAAAGTGCCCAACTTTGGCTTCAATGGCTCAATTCTTCTGGCAGAATTTCACACAAGAGTGGAAAGTTAGCCTCTCTCAAGGCGAGACAAAAGGGGCGTAGAGCCTGCAATATGCTTGACCCTCTTGCAATCCGACGCAGGCCACCAGCCAAAATTGGGTGGGGGGGGGGAAAGGAGGAAGGCAGACAAGCCAATTAATGGAGCACCTAGAATCAAACTGCTCCGTTCGGCCTGCCTTCCCGGGCAGAGGACACAGCCCGGAGTGCAGCCGCCGGGTCGGCTTTTACAGATAAAATCTTTGCAAATTGTTGCCTGAAAATATCCTAACGGCTGGCAGGCATTTTTTTCAATGTTCTAAATATAAATTTTTACTTGCTTATTGTCGTTGTTATCATTATTTTTGCTCCCTTTCCGTTATTCTTAAATTCGTTCATTGCTGTAATTTTAAAATGTTGTTACCGTCGTAATTTTAACTCTGCCCAATTTTAACTTTAACCCTGCAACATTTATCTTTGTTTAACGTTGTACAGTGCCATGTACACTGATGGCGCTATACAAAGAAATGATGATGATGATGATAACAATTATAATTATTATTAACAATTACCAAAACCAGCATAAGTATCTTCTTTGCTGTGTGTTACTGTTGTGTTATGTCAACAACAACAGCAAGAAGAATGTGGAGGAAAAAGGAAAATAACATGAAAATAACATGACCAATCACATGGCTGGATATGTCCTCTCGTCCTGAAAGTGGACTGAAAGTGGATTAAAACTTTGGTGTGAATGCAGCCTTAGGGGCTCTCTTCAGAAAGAAAACACAAGGGATGTGAACAAATATTTGAAATATTAGTTATTTGGACAAATTAGGGCATTCATATATGAATCAAATGTCTGGACATTTGAATTTCCTAATTAATTAATTAATTATTAATTAATTAATATTTCTATCCCACCCTATACCCGAAGGTCTCAGGGCGGGTAACAACATTGAAAATCCAATACATTAAAACAATAAACAATCTATATTAAGACAATAGTGTCTGCAAATAACTACCAATGGCTACAAGTGGGAAGGGGAAAGGTGTCTCCATTTAGCCAAAGGCCAGGGCAAAGAGGTGTGTCTTCACTGCCTTCCTGAACATATACAGTGAGGCAACCTGATGAACCTCAAGAGGGAGATTGTTCCATAGCCTGGGGACCACCACTGAGAAGGCCCTCTCCCGGGTGCCCACCCAATTTGAACGAATACAAATATTCCCAGTTATTCATAGCAGTAATTAGGATATTCGTACCTGCATGGCTACATACTGTACAGGATGAAAACGGGATATATACAGATCTCATCAGGTGCACAGAAAGAACAGGAACTTTTGCAGATTCACAGCACAACCCTAACATCAGTTGGAATTTCAGGCATTCGATGAAACAGGGCAGCACTTGCTTCTTTTGCCATTGGAGGGGCGGCGGCAGTTTTGCTACTGATGCTGCTGCCTGCCTTAGAGGGTTGCCCAGAAGAGGTCCAGACCCCACAGCTAGGCACATTCTTTTTCATGCACACACAAACACGCATGGCACAGAATTTTAAAAGCTAGGGATGGAATTGGAGGGTGGGGGGACAGCACCACAGAATTGGGAAAATAAAAAGGGTCTCAAGTTTGCAGGGAAAAAGGCAAAGTTTGTATCAGACAAAGGGCGACATTCTAACATTGGAGTTTCTTATGTTTTCTGTAGGATGACAGCTGAGACAGGCAGGAGGCATCTGATGGGCCACTGTCTGAGACAAGATGTTGGGAGTAGATGGGCTGTGGCCTGATCCAGCAGGGCTCCTCTTATTATCTAGAATGAATGCCTAGGTACCACCTCCAGGTTGGAGAAACAGGCAGGAGGCCTCTAAAGGCCATTTGCAGGAAGTCAAAGAAAGCAGGTGATGGTTTCGCCCTTGTTTTCTGCTTGAGATGCCCAGAAGCAACTGGTGGGCCACTGTGTGAGATGGGATGCTGAACTAGACGGACTGTGGCCTGATCATGGAGTTCTCCTCTTAATTCATGAAGGACAGCTCTATCAATAACCACTAGCCTGGATGACGGAGAGACAGACAGAAGGGTTCCTCCTAGGTTCTTAGCGGTGCCACCACCAACGAGGCCCAAATGAAAGTGCACAGACTATCAATTTGAGATCCATGTTTACAGCCCTAAGTACATTACGTTTTATAAACACTGTGGGCAATTCGTATTTACAAATGATCCCGAGTTAATTACACATGACTGGACTATTTTAGCTGCAATAACTTGTTCAATGTGAAAGGTAAAGAACCTCAGGCCTCATTTTATACCTGCAAGTTATTAAACCTCTTATAGACCTGCAATGCTCATGAGAAGCCCTGCTGATGAGTTAAGATTTAAAACAGATCCTTCTGGTCGATAAAGGCTATCAGGTAGCACAAAGCAGGGCCAGAAATACATCACTATCCTCTTTCAATCCAAATTTCCCCAGGAAAAACGTTAAGCCGGTATAATCTTTTCCCTCTGGCACTGGAAAAAGCCCATCTGCTGGCCCAGGAATGAAACCCTGTAGGTTGGAATTTCTGTTCTCTAAGAAGCCTTTAAGAAGAAAAGGGTGTAAATTCCCCCCCCCCCTAAATAAGGAGAGATAGAAAAAGAACAAAACAAAAACAGGACTAATAAATGATGATTTTTCTGCTAGTTCCTGCAATATAGTAATCCAAAGATATGGAAAAAATGGTACCACAGCTGCTCTATATAAGAAAATCCTAATATCTGTTATAAATATCCATGGGCACCCAAACCCAGCTGAAGCCTTTGTTATCAAAATGGGCACAAATATTCCAACGGAAACTGTGGATTTGCAATGCCAAAATAATTTATCTCCCCTCTTCATTGACTCGGGTCAAAAGGCAGCTCTGCAAGGCTCTTAAGAACTTGAGATTTTAGGGATTTGGGGCAGGATATATAATATGTGAATGCATTTGTAAGAATTCGCACAAATATCCAATATGAACGAATATGTATCCGATATGTATTATGTATGGATGTCGTAACGTTCCATTCACGTAGGAATGTCCAAATTCGGACAAATGGAACAAATAGTCAAGGACATGACGGCTGAGACAGGCAGGAGGCATCTAAAGGCCATCTGAAGGGAGTCATGGGCAAGATCAACAGCGGAAGACATCTCTCCCCCCCACCCCACCCCACCCCGGCTGCCGAATGAGGGTCATTCGCTCAACACATGGCCCCCCATCCGCTGGGGGCCTTTCAACAGGAGCCTTTCATTCTTCTACCTGATGGGGGGGCGGCAACGCTCTCGGGGAAGGCCCTGCCTGCCTGTGCCTGGTCGTCGTCGTCGTCCCCCCCCCACAGCTGGATGCAAAATTGTAAAGCAATTAATCAAACGGCACAGAAAGGCTGGCTTGACAAGAGCCAGGCTGGGCTACTTTACCCGTCACGAAGGCGGTGTTTATCATGGAAATCCAGCAGGGGCCCAGAAAAGCCACGGTGTCTGTAAATACTGGCACTCGGTCATTGTATGGCGTGCACACGGACACACACATACACACACACACGGAGTCACAATTCCCCATCTTGCAAAGGTCTGCTTCCCCCCCCCCCCCCGCCCTGCAACTCTAGAAAAAAAATACTGCAGGGGTGCCCGGGCTCATCAATCTCTCCAGTGAACTTGCTAAGGATTAGACCTGCTCCCCTTTGCACTCAAGGCTTTCCCATCTGAGGGTCGTGGTTTTATTCTGGTGTGTGTGTGTGTGTGTGTGCGCACAGGATCTATAAATGGAGACAGATGCCAGTATTCTGTGAAAATTAGGAAGGCACAAAGCCACCTCATTCAAAGGTTTTGCCTTTGTCTTCTGCTTGAGATGCCCAGAGCAATCAGTGGGCCACTGCGTGAGATGGGATGTTGGACTAGATGGGCCGCGGCCTGATCCAGCAGGGCTCCTCTGAGGTTCATGTAGACTAGATGAGCTGTGGCCTGATCCAGCAGGGCTCCTCTGAGGTTCTTATGGACTAGATGGGCTGTGGCCCGATCCAGCAGGGCTCCTCTGAGGTTCTTATGGACTAGATGGGCTGTGGCCTAATCCAACAGGGCTCCTCTGAGGTTCTTATGGACTGGATGGGCTGTGGCCTGATCCAGCAGGGCTCCTCTGAGGTTCATGTGGACTAGATGGGCTGTGGCCTGATCCAGCAGGGCTCCTCTGAGGTTCTTATGGACTAGATGGGCTGTGGCCTGATCCAGCAGGGCTCCTCTTAATTCATTGAGGAAAGGTACATCAATGGATACTAGAATGGATGCTTAGGTACCACCTCTAGGTTGGAAAGGCAGGCAGGATGCCTCTAAAGGGCATTTTGAGAGCAGGTGAAAGTTTCGCATTTGCCTTCCGCTTGAGATGCCCCAAAGCAATTGGTGGGCCGCTGTGTGAGACAGGATGCTAAGTCAACTTCATGGAAAAACACTGAACATGATCAGTGACCTGCGATTTATACCCTTGGAGGACAATCCAAGAGGAGGTTACCAGCGTCTGCTCAGCCTTGGCTGCTTGTCCTCCAGCAAAAGCAGCTAGATGCAGCAACAACAGCTCTACCTGTGGCAGTTGGCAGCACAAGCTCTCCCAGTGGTACTGGGGGAGAAAGACTTCTTCTCTACTGGTCCCTAGTAAAGGTGTGCACCAATGCAATTTCAATTCAAATGTCCAAAAATTCAATTTGATTCAAATCTTTAAAATTCAAATTTATCCACATTCGATTCACATTGAGTAAATTAGTTTTCGTTCGAATTTTTAATGTGAATTTGCACATACGAATGTCCACAACATTCGTATGTGCCCCTACACATCCTGTATGCATTTCATAAATCCCATATGCATCCCATTTTCGTCACATACAAATGTGCACAGATGCGGGAAAGATGTGTGCAGGCAAGTACACATCATGTACATATCCGTACACTTAGGAATGTCTGAATAATTTGAACGAACAGATTCAAAAATTCAAAATTCGTTTGAGTGTTTAAATTCGAATTCATAGACATCCGATCCAAACCTGAATGTCCAAATTTGAATGAATTCAACCGGATTTCAAACGTTTTGAATATTCGTCCTCATCCCAAGTCCATACTTCCAGGCCCAATGTCTTTTCGAGAACAGACAAGGTAAACATGTACATGTTAAAATAAGCAGCACACGAGGAAGCCAGATGAAGATTTTAGGAAACTCTTAAGGTCTGGCTGCCAGCAAAGGTGTGTGACGGTTTCTGGGTACAGGCTGCAAACTGTTTTTGCTTTCTGTCTTTGCAGGCTTCTTGCAAGCTGCAATAGCCAGCCTTTGTGCAAACAGCTTGTTGCAAGACCTGGGCAGAGGCTGCAAAAAGGGCGGGAAATCCTGTGCGGGCCCTGCTGCAATGATTGGTTGCAGTTGCTTTTTGGAGGGAAAAGCTGTCCGGGGATCTGAGTGCTGGAGGGGCTAGAGCAGGAGTTCCCACCAATCAGGGGTGAGGGACAGGAGTTTCTAACAGGAGTTTCCAGCAGCATTTTATTGCAGCAGTTTCCCCCAGGAGGTGACAGCCAATCAGGACCAAAGGAAAAAAGGTATAAAGGAACACAGATTACAGCAGACTGTGTCTTCGTGCTGGGAGAAGAGCTGAAGGGAACAGAAGAGAGCTGAACCTGAGGGAGCTGGACCAGTAGCTGACCATTGGTCTTTTGGCTGAGTGATTTTTGAAGGAGACAATCGTGAGGATTGTGGCTCTGAGGGAGACTTCACTAGCAACTGACCAGGCTGGATGATCGGTCAAGCAAGGACGGACTGGGCCTTGTGATCATCTAGAGCCACGTTCTGGTACACTGGCTTGGCTTGAGCTGTGGCAGAGCAAGCCAGGGGGGGAGGAACGTGGAGAGGTTTGTCTTTTAAAAAGGGAGCTATTTTCCTTTAGAGAAAGGGGAGCTGATAGGCTGGGAAGCTGGTAACCTTAAGAGACTCACAGACTTAAACCAACAAATACCTGAACCTTATTTTCTTTCTAGTATTGCTTGTGTATAATAATAAACTTGTTTTAGTTTACTGTTGAAACGCTTGCTACCAGTGTTTTGTGTCCACACTGTAGTATTCACTCGGCCGTTGCACGAACTCAGCATCCTAACAGGGCCAAGCTACTCCTTGAGAGGGCAGGCACTTACTGGAACGCTGGGGATCGTGACAAGGTGTGAATTAAGGTTCCCAGGCCCTGGCATGGATGCTGTTGCTTCCACAGAATCCGAGAACCTTGGAGATCAGGCGCTGCAAAAGGATCACCAAATGGAAAAGCAGATCAAATTCAGATTGCCTTTCATCCCAGTCTCTGTGGGAAGATTCCTGCAGCCCAGCTGGACTCACCTTTGCCAATGACCAGGCCGCATTTATCAGCCGGCACGGTGTAGGTGATTTCCTGCACACCGCCGGGGTTCCCAACACTCCACTCTCCACGGCCGCGGCCCCTTCCCCGGGCAACCGCAATGCTCCCAAAACCGTCGCGCTCCTGGAAAGGAAGAACCACAGCATTTTTACCCGTGTGCTCACCGTACCTGCATCTTTACATGCTGCAAAATTGGCAATCTTATGTATGTGCGCTGTTCAACGGATTCGTGAAGATGACAAGATACCCTCATAGAATCATAGAGTTGGAAGGGACCTCCAGGGTCATCTAGTCCAACCCCCTGCTCAATGCAGGATTTCCTAAACCATCCCAGACAGACGTAGGTCCAGCCTCTGCTTGAAGACCTTCAGCAAAGGAGAACCCACTATCTCCAGTGGCAACCTATTCCACTGACTTCACCGTCACAAAGCTTTTCCTAATATCTAATCTGTATTGATTCCCTTGAAGTTTCATCCCGTTGTTTCTAGTCCTCCCATCTTGTGCAAGTGAGAACAGGAACGATCCCTCTGCACTGTGATGGCCCTTCAGAGACTTGAAGACCGCGATCATGTCTCCTCTCAGTCTTCTCTTCTGTAGGCTCAACACTCCTAGACCCTTCAACCATTCCTTGTAAGACATGGTTTCCAGACCACTCACCATTTTGGACTTGCTAAAAGTTTCAATTTCTTTGAAAAACTAATCAAGGCCTATGGGAACGTCAAAAATTCTATGCCCCGTCACAAACTCTGCTTGCAGTCCAATGTCTGTGCAGAGCAATCAGCCCCGTGCTAAAAATCAGCCCTTCTAAAATATGGTGAGAAAACTGTTCTCCAAGGCTGAAACTTCCAGGGAAGATCTGTTCATTCAGCTAGTCATCTTGGGGGGAAAAGTGTGAAAAATATGGACGTAGCTTCTACAAGGGCAGGTAGTGCTAGCTTCTATCTATAGTTGGTCCACAAATGGACAAGTGGCCATTCAAATGTTGACAAATTCCTTTGGCCTTAAGTGAACCCCATCCAAAGGAAAAAGAGAAAGACAGTATCCAAGACGCATGATAGACTGGACGAGGGCAAAGAAGAATAATTCTTCTCGATTCAGTTGCTAAGAAATCCCATCCTGATAGCCTTGGTCACAGTGATCCTCGCTCTGGTAACCTCCAGACTGGACTACTACAATATGCTCTATGTTGAGCTGCCCTTGGAGACTGTCCTGGAACTGCAACCAGTGCAGAACACAGCGGGAAGGCTGCTGGTGGACATCACGCCAGTCCTCAAGAAACTGCCCTGGTGGCTAATTTGTTAACGAGCACGATCCAAAGTGGGCGTGCCGATGTATAAAGCCCTAAATCACTGGGCCCCCAAATTCCTCAAGGATCACCTCCCCTCATATAGCCTTGCCTCTCACTTAAGATCAGCGGGAAAGGATCTCTTGATAACGCCACCTTTATCAACAGCTGAAGGGTGCAGGAGCGTGGGACAGGGCCTTCTCTGCGGTAGCCCCAAGCTGTGAAACGACCTCCATTCTGAGGTGAGCCTAGCCCCACCACATTTAGACACAGGGTGAAGATGCATCTCTTTGCCTTGACCTTTACTAAGCTTCCAGGAGAGACCTTTCAGGCACTGATGTCCATTGTTCTAGTCAGTTCATTTTTAATATTGTTTTTATTATAACCTGCCCTGATTCCCTTAGTTATGGGTTGGGATACTTATTCATTTATTTTTATTTGATTTAAGGCCTGGGTATGTTTTAACTAGGTCTGAAAGACTGTACAGTGTAGGCTTCTGCTGAACCTCCGGGGGGAGGAGGGGAGAGTCTGGGGGCCAACACAGAAAAGACCCTCTTATGTCCCTGCCCCTTGCACCTCTGAGAGAGGAGGAACTACAAGAAGGCCCCCTCCTTGAGATGTCAATACCCAGGTACGTCTGTATGGGAGAATATAAATTATAATCACGCCTCGGCCAGTGTTGCCTTGAAACCTCCTTAAGCAGCTCCATGAAAGCACATACACTGGCCATGTGTCACACCTTCCAGGATGGCACAAAGCTGAAAACGTCTGTGTAGATGCCACCCCGAACCTACCTGTGCTGTTAGTATGAGCTCGTTGATAATGTGAGCGGCATGCTGACACCGATCAGGGAGGCCCATGACCTGAGCGACTCTTTCTGGACTAATCCCATCATCTGAGGAGCAAGAAGTGACAGAGAGGAAATGAAAAATGAGCACAGGGGGAGGGGAGGGAGGGAAAAGACCTGGAGCAGTGATGGCTAACCTATGACATGCGTGTCACAGGTGACGCGCCAAGCCCTTTTGGGTGACACACATGGTCACCCTGGCACCTGGGCGTGTAGTGCTTGCTTGTTCTTGAAGTGCATGAAATACCAACTTTCAATTGAAGATTTAGCAAATGTAAAGAATTATTTGTTTTTGCTTTTAATAAAATACATATATCAAAAATATAACTTTTTTACTAGAGCTACAAATATCACAACATTATGGAGATTTCTAGGTTTTCTTGCGAATTTTGACACACCGAGCTCAAAAGGTTGGCCACTGACCTAGAGAGAGGGAAGGGAAGAGACCTAGAGGGAGGGCAGGAGGAAGGGAGGGGTCCTAGAGGGAGGGAGGGAGGGGTCCCTTCCCACCTGCAACTACCAGCACATTCTAGGTTCCCAATTGCCATTCATGGAGCAGGATCCCACCCACTTCTTCTGCCAGCAGGAAAATCTCTTCTTAACTCTTGGAAACCATATCATGCCTGCAAAGGGCCTTAGAAAAATTCACAAGGACTACGCCTTTAGTTTGTCTCTGTACCAATATATATTATTTTTATTACACTCGGGAAATATATTTCATGTTTTTGTACCCTGCCCTTCATCCAAAAGTCCCTTTTAAAAGATATTCCTCCCTCCCTCCCTCCCATCCACCCTGGCAGGACTGTACTCAGAGGCCTGGGTGAAGAAAGATGTCCCTGGTGTTCTCTTGGACCAGTTTCTGGAGCTCTTGCCCTTGAAACACGATGGAGAAGGAAGGAAGACCTGCAAAGGGTCCATTTTATCTGGACTTATACTGATTCTTTGGGAACTTCGTGTACAAGGCAGGATAGAAACCCAAACAAATAAACAAACATAACTCTTTGCAGAAATTCGGAAAACTTTCAATTTGTCAGCCAGATGGACAATATTCTCTTTTTCTTTTTTAAGGTTAAGCAGTTTCTCTGTATTCCTGACCCTTAAGGCCTAAGAATGCCTGAGCAAAAGGCCGGAAGGGCTTTACCCAAAGCAGATGGTCAATACCTGGCAAAAGGTTTAGCTTAACCAGATGGGTTTGTTACGTGAGCTGAGCAGGCAGACCTTAAGAGCAGGCCAGAAAATACTGGAAGGCTTTCCTTGCACCAAAGTGGGTCTGGTGTAAGGAAAGGGTTGGCTTTTATACCTCACCCTTAAGGGGACTCAAGGCAGCTGACAAACCTTTTGTTCTTCTCCCCACAAGAGACACACTGTGAGATAGGTGAGGCTGTGAGAGCTCACAGAGAGAACTCTGGCTAGCCCAAGGCCACCCAGCTGGATTCGTACAAGGAGAAGAGTTGGCTTTTATACCCCACTTTTCTCACCCTTAAGGGGAATCAAGGCAGCTGACAATGGGTGAGAAAAGCAGGGTATAAAAACCAAGCCTTCTTCGTCCACGAAGCCAGCTGGGTGACCTTGGGGTAGTCACAGTTCTCTTCTGAGCTCCCACAGCCCCACCCATCTCACAGGGTGTCCGTTGTGGGGAGAAGAACAGAAGGTTTGTCAGCAGCTTTGAGTCCCCTTAACGGCTTAGAAAAGTGGGGTAGAAAAGCCAACTCTTCTTCTCCTGGGGCAATCCTGGAGATTGAACCTTCAACTCTCATCCTGCAAAGCAGAGGCTCAGCTACTGAGCAACAGTTCGAAACACCAGCGCGTTGCTGTAGGTTCGCTCTAAGGCGGCTTTCCAAGTTTCATAGGAAGGGACACCGCGGCTTGTTACAGGCTCTCTGCCCAAAACTCAAGAGGCCTCCCCCCACCCCCTGCAAAAGTCCCACCAACCTGGTTTAAACTGAATTCTAACACCGGCATCATTTTGGATCTTCTTTATCATTTCCCCGTTTCTTCCTATGACGATTCCCACCGCAAACCTGGGCACAGAGACCTGGCACAGAAGGGGGAAAATGGCAGAAGAATCAGCACCCTAGAATGACAGCTCTGAGACCCTGCTAGGCGGACACCGCCATCCGATTGCAAACACCAAACCAAAGACCCACATTGAGAGACTGAAGAAATTTCGCCCTCAATGGGGGAAGCAGAGCAGCAAATTATTCCCATAAAAACATCTGTTTGGTGCCCCTGAGTTGGGGATCGATTCCTGGCAAATTCCTGGGCACCTCACAGGCAGATATATATTACTTTCTTCTGGGAAGGTGCTGGGGATCGAACCCACAACCCTGTATTCTCCAGGCCACTTGCAGTCTCATTAAGCTAGAGATAATTTCTACTGCAGATTTAAAAAGATGAATAAGACAATAAAATCCCATCAACGACCTACGGTGAATGAGAACCTCTGAGGAAGCAGTTAAATGCTTGGATATACCAACACATTTCAGAAGGTACAAGAAAGTTCGTATTCTACTTCAGAAGGAACGATCATTTTGCAAGCAGGGTGCCACAACAGAAAAGGCCCTGCTCCTGGCTCACGACAGACCAGTCTCTGCACACAGCTGTTCAAACTGAAGGGTTTCATCCATAAACCTTTAACGGCTGTACGGATAAAGGGAACACCTTTCTCGAGGGATTTAGGAAGGAATTGGGCACTTAGGAAGCCTGGATTGTGCACTGACAGGTCTTAAAGCAGCGGTTCTCAGCCTTTGGGTCGCGACCCCATTTGGGGTCGCGCAGCCTTTTCGGTGGGGTCGCCGAAAGCTCCCGCAGGCCCCCCCCCTGCGTCCCCCCGCCACGCTGCCGCTGCTGTGAGGAGAGATCGGCAGCGGCGGCGGAGGGTGGCAGTTGCCTTCGAGGCGGCAGTGGGAGCAACCACGGCGGCGCTTGAGGCAAGGCGAGCGAGGCGAGGAGAGTGGCGGCGGTGGCGGCGACTGTGGGCAGCCCTGGGCGGCTGGGCTGGCCGCTGAGGACGGGCGCCCGCCCGGTGCTATGCCTGCCTGCCTGCCTGCCTGCCTGCCTGCCTGCCGGGCAGTGATGGCGGTGAAGGGCGCCAGACCTGCACCGTCTGGTGCCTCGCCGCCCGCCCCCTTCGCCCGCTGGAATCCGGCGTCGCCCCCCCCCCCCCAAGGAGGAGTTGCGGGTCGGGGAGGACCGAACGCGATGCCAATGGCCCTGGCCCCACCCCCTCCTCTGGCCCCGCCCCGGGGTCACGGAGGCATTGGGAGCTGCATTGGGGGGTCGTGGCATTAGCCACGTTGAGAACCGCTGTCTTAAAGTGTTCTCTACAGAGCCAGTGAATATCAGCTGGTAAAAACGTGTTTGGAGAACACATCTGGAAGTGGCTCTTGACAACACGAAGAGCTCCAAAGCCAGGCTTTCAAAATTTTGTAAGAGGCGGCAACGATATTTCCATTTCAAGGAAAGAGGGGTGGCCTAGATGATTCTGTCTCTATGCATCCGCACATTCGCAGAGTTCATCTGTCGAACTTAATTGTTCAAGGAACCCGTGGCCACAGAGTGGAGGAGGACCTTCTGGGTTTAATCTTTTCAGAGGTTATAGCATCGCAATGAAAGAAATTGCTTTGTCCCCCCTGAAGCTGTACAAGCACGGTGAGCGTGGGTGGGTGAGAGTGTGCGAAAAGCAACACTTCCCCTCCTTAGGCAACCCATACGAATTCGTACCTCTATGCTTCCTCCTCCCATTCTAGAAGTAAAGTCGTTGCGGACTCCTCGGAAATCTGCCTGGTCTTTCTCTCGGATGATTTCAAGTACCATCTCTCTTGCTTGCTACGCAGTTCCAGGGGGGTGAAAATAGATGGCTGTTCAGAGTCAAGCAAGTGGGACCCACAACAGAATGCAAGGCTCCCTCCCGCTTGTTTCAAGGACCCACATAGGGTACATTTCTTCCAGCAGTTACCCACTAAGTTGCTAGTGCGGGAAGGCAAAAGACAGTTCGTCCATCTCTCCATCCATCCACCCACCCACACATCCATATCACATCTGTCTATCAATATCTCCATCCATCCATCCGTCCATCCATCCATCCATCCATCCATCCACCCACACATCCATATCACATCCATCCATCCATCCATCCATCCACCCACACATCCATATCACATCCATCCATCCATCCATTCATCCATCCATTCATCCATCCATCCAATGTATCCATCTGTCTATCTATAATTTATCTAACTATCCATCCATCCTATCTGTCTATCCATCCATCTATCTACCTACCTACCTACCCACCCACCCGCCCATCCAAATGGTCCCAGGGCGGATCACAATGAGTCCTGTCCAAAAGGAGGCAACAATCCCAGGTATTTATTTATTTGGGGCTTTATCCTGCCCTATAACCAAAGGTCTCAGGGTAGGTTACAACACAAGCAAGCAAATATAAAATAAATATACTAAAAAATAAAGAGCACCTGAAAAGTGGGGAGGAAAAGCCGTTTCCTTACTTAGCCAGAGGCCAGGGCAAAGTGGTGTGCCTTCACTGCTCTCCAGAGCATGTGAAATGAAGCTGCCTGGTGTGCTTTAGGGGGTAGACTATTAAGATAATTTGGGAGCCATCACTGAGAAGGCCCTATTGTGGGAGCCCACCCATTTGGCTACTGAGCGTGGTCCCCAAATTAAGGAACAGTCTCTCCCTCTGAGGTGCATCAGTCACCTTCACTTCACATGTTCAGGAGAGCTGTGAAGATGCACCAATTTATCTTGGCCTTTAATTGTCCTCCCCACATCCAGGCATTAACGTTCCTCTTACATTTGGTTTTTAATGTTGTAACCCACCCTGAGACCTTCAGGTATAGGGAAGGATAAAAAAATGCAAAGAAAGAAGAAGCATTGGCTTTTCTATCCTGCTTTTCCTCACCCATTTCAAGGGACTCAAAGCAGCTGACAAACCTTCTGTTCTCCCCACAACAGACACCCTGTGAGGTGGGTGGGGCTGTGAGAGCTCAGAAGAGAGCTGTGACTAGCCCAAGGTCACCCAGCTGGCTTCGTGGGAGAGGGTGGAATTGAACCTGGTATTCCCAGATAAAAGTCCGGCTCCCTAACCACTAGACCAAATAAACAGGTCGGGGGCTACCACCGAGAAAGCCTGGCTCACAGGTACCCAAACACTTCATAGCCAAAGTAGGATCTGAACCCCATCTTTGGTCTCTCTGCTGACTACGCTGTCCCTGAACGGCCCACGTGCTAAGTAGCTTCATTCTTCCCCGAAGGAAAGATGCGCACGTGGTTTTCTGTTCCTCTTTATCCATGCACATTCTATCTGGCCGGGTCACTAATGTACAAACGGTGGCTGGGTAGAATGACTGCTTGCTCCACCGACACACACACGCACACGCACACACACACACCAACTGTGCCATTATTCCAAATCCTTTAAAACTCCATCAGCCCCGCTTGCAAATCCCCTCCGATACACACCTGTACTTTGAAAGCATCTCCTGTAATCCGAAGAGGTTTATCCGCTCCAGTCGGCATAGGGCCATCTTGGATCATAATCATTTTCACGCCTGTTCGTTCCTGCACACGCACCAGGCAGGCAATTGTGGGGAAGGGGCGGGGGGAGAAGGGGAGGCGACCCACAATGCACGCAAGCACACAAACACGCACGCACACAAAAATAAATGGAATGTCAAAACAGGCAGAAGGATATGAAATGGGGAGAAAAAAAAACAAAAACCACAGAGAAGCAACAGGAGTCCTACAGCTTTGGCCATTCAAATATTTAAGTGATTCCATAAAGGCAGGCAACCAATTGTAAAATCGAAGGGCAGCCGCTGGCAAGAAACCCTCCCACCCCCCACCCCCCCACCTCGCTATGCACAGTTGCAATGTTGCTCTTTGGGATCTGTGCAGGCCTCGGGGCAAGCCACGGAAAAATGATGGCGTGCTTCCGTGGGAACAGTTAAAGGGGTGCGTGGCCAGAGAATTCAGCTCTGCCCGGGACAAAGTCCGGAATTGAGGGGAAACCTAGGAGACCGGCTCCCCCACACCAGCCTGGCCTCCCCCAATTCTTGGCCTATAAGGGCTGTAACTGAGTGGAAAGCTGAGGGTCATCAGTTTAATGCCCGTCCGCAGCAAACCTGGACTGAATGGCACCCATGATCACCCAAATGCCACGGCGCTTTACTGGCCAAAGCGGCTGGCGTGAATCTAGACTGCCCAGCAGCCGGCGGAGGGTGAGGGTGAGGGCGAGGGGGGGGGGGGCAGAGAAGGGAAATGAAGGTTGCCATACTAACCTGCAGCTGCTTTATCGTCTCCCCGCCTTTACCGATAACTAGGCCCACTTTGGATGCTGGGATGAGAATCTCTTGGATTGTGCTGTTGCTGTCGGCATCGTTGTGGAAGCCCGGGCCATTCCGGCAGCGGTCCACAATTTGCCCCAGTAGCCGCTTGGCTTGCCTTGGGGAGGGAGGGAAGAAGCAGAAGGGGGGGGGGGGAGAAGAGAGAGAGAGAAATATATAGATATGTGAAATTATATAGGTGTACACACACTCAAGGAAAACAGCCAGTAAGATTGCACACTCTTCCATCTGGCTGGTTCTACGGGGGGAAAGGGATCACTGGAATGCAGGAAGCTTTTGGGGGAGGAAAGAGGGAGGGGGGCAAAAAAGAGAAAAGGAGAAGAAAAAGAAGCCAGAAAACAATTGGCAAGTCACTATGGCAACTCGGCATGCTGCTCCAGGACGCCTTCGGCGAACGACACCCCGTTTTGGATCTAAGTCGGGGATGCAAAGATGGACGCAGAATGCAACTGCCAGGTCAAACTCCGGGGGCTTTTCCAGGGAAGCCATCGGTCTCGTTTTCTTACCACCACCCCAAACTCATGATGCCTTGAGTCCCGCCCAACCACAACTATACTGCATGGTCAGGGTCTGCCACGCTCTTCCCCATGCGCAGGGGAGGGAAAAACCCACCGGGTTACAAGCTAGGGAGAGGTTGCGAAGGACCTATCCAATTAGCAGAGCCATCTGGCTGGCCAGTTCAAACTGGGCGCCCGCACTTTAGGTCAGCCAATGGGCAGCAGAAAGGGCCCGGATGCCACAAGCAGGGGGTGAGCCAGGCATGCTGTATTGCAACTATGGCTCTGCCCAGCCCCTCTCCAAACTATGCACGTTCCCAGGAGGGCTGGTGGCACACCATGATGCAGTCACCCCAGCTTCAACACCTCCAGGGGCTGCAACAGGAAGCCAGCAAGCTTTCTTTCCTTCCCGGCGTGAACTGGGTGAACCCACAGGCTCTTAAGAAGAAAAAGAGGAGTTGGCTTTGCTATTCCGCTTTTCTCACCCACTTAAGGGTACTCGAAGCAGCTGACAAAGCTTCTGTTCTTCTCCCCACAACAGACACCCTGTGAGGTGGGTGGGGGCTGTGAGAGCTCAGAAGAGAGCTGTGACTATCCCAGGGTCACCCAGCTGGCTTCACCGGGGAGGGTGGAATCAAACCCGGTATTCCCAGATAGGAGTCTGGCTGTTTAACCACTAGACCAAACTGGCTAGCCAGGAAGCAGGAAGGGGCCCACCCCGAACCTCCAACGAGGCACCCACGCAGCCAGCAAGCCGCTCCCATAATGTCCCAGATGGTTTCGACAGCTCCAGCACCCCTAGGAATGGCTGCCCTTAGCAGAAGCCAGAGCCTGACCAAAGCAGCCTCCTCTGGCCCACAAAGCCGCAAACCAGGCAGGACTACCCAGACCTGCTAGTTTCGGTAGCTCTCAGGGCAACCTCCAGGCTAAGCTGCCTGCTTCTGAGCTATGACTCCCCCACCTCTGGCCAACCAGTCAGCTACTACAGTCAACTACTACGTCCACAAGAAAGGAGTCATTTTAAACCCTGCTGATGGCGGGGAGATGTCTCCTCACACATCCTGCTCCTGCTGCTATAAGCAACAGGAGAGCCGCACGAAGGCATTCCCAGATTATTTTCCAACCAACCGCTAACAACTCTGGGAAGAGTAAAAAAATACACCCAGCGGCCGTCCTTGGCAGACGCGGCGACTCAACCAGGCCTCTGGGTGCTCTGCCAGATGTCTGTCTTTGGGTGGGGTGGGACAGGCAAGGACACGGCGAGGCTGCACAGGCCAGAGGATGAGCTCGAATGGAGACCACATACCTCCTGTGTCATAAATAGCCCCTCTGCCCCCTGCAAACCGGAGCTGACCTCCAACAGAATGCAGCCCTATGCAGAAAGCCAACGCACAGGGCCCTATCCTTCTGCACACGGAGGATCCAAACCTCCATGCATTAAGCAAGTCGCTCCGAAGATCCATATGTCTCTCTGGAAGGGAAAACTTCAGCCAGGACCTTTTCGAGGGGAAAATTTTAAAAAGCCTCAAAGCCTATGTTCCTATTATTTACAAGACCTTTTCCCCTGCTCCAAAAAGCCCCATTCCCTTGAGAGTTAGGAACTGGGGAAGGAAAAACAACAACAACCCACCTTGACACTGGCAAAACACACAAGAACAAAAGAAAAGTAGAAAAACTCATTTATGTTGATATGCATTTATATGCCTCGAGGCCTGCAAGCTTGCAGCCGTTTAAGTCTCTTTTTTAAAAAAAAATATAGCAAAAGCAAAAAATAAAATAATAATAAAGGAGGCAAAACTAAAAGGATGTAGGGCTAAGAACGTCAAGTTTCCAAATGCAAGTGTTTACAAAAAAATGAAGAAGAAGAAGAAGAGAGAGAGAAAGAGAGAGAGAGAGAGAAAGAGAGAAGATTCCCACAGATGGATTTGGAAAAAACCCACCTACCCAAAGGCTGTGTGGGAGAGAAAGAGCAGCTCCACATTGTGCAAGCCAGAGGATCGAGCTTCCAAGTCCCAGCGGGGAGGCCTCCTCAAAATGGGTCCTGGGAAGTGGGAGGGAGGAAACACTGTCCCTAAAGTTTCTATAGGGCAAGAGAGAGCATAGAAACCCCCCCGCTGGGCTGCCAGGTGGTAGGGTCTTGCAGGGGCGGGGAGGGGGGGGAGGTAGAATAGCCAAGAGCACCTTGGGGGTTGCACTGCGCTGAACGAGGAACAGCCGCCATGATGGAGATCACTTTTTCATGCATGAGCCAAACATGAGTCACGGTTTAGTCCGACCTGGCACTCGGGGAGGGAAGGGAGCTTTGGTGGGACAGCACCTCCCACACCTTTTCATGCTGCTGACATGCTGCCGCGGAGCCTTGGGGTGCCTTCTCTAGCCCCCGCTATAGAAGGCACGGGAGGCGGCCACGGTGGGCAACCCAACCCTGTGGACAGCCACCCCCTTTGAGAAGCAGCGGTTGGAACAAAAGTAGGGCACACGGGTCTTCCCCTCTCGCGCAGAGATGGTAACATCTGGCCCTCTGGGGGTGGTCCAACTCCAGCGCCCACAAGCTGCAGCCAGCCTGGCCAATGGCAAGGGATGCTGGGAGCTAGAGATTCAGCAACAAACAGAGGGCTGGTGTTTGGTCACCATTGCCATCGCAAGACAGGTGTTTGGTCACCATTGCCATCGCAAGACAGGTGTTTGGTCACCATCGCCATCGTATGGCAGGTGTTTGGTCACCATCGCCATCGTATGGCAGGTGTTTGGTCACCATTGCCATCGTATGACAGGTTTGGTCACCACAGCCCTCGTAGGACAACTTTCCCCAAGCTTCTGCTGTTCCCATAAAGCCTCCAGCTATTGCTTTTCCTTCTCACGTATCTTCCATGCAGGTGTGTGTGTGTGTGTGTGTGTGTGGAGGGGAGAAATCCATGGTGCTCTACCTCTTTGTGCTCAAGAGAGGAAACTCAAGAGACGGGCGGGCAGGCATTACCAGGGACCTTTCCAGCCACTTTCATCTTCAGCAAATCAAAGCACAGTGCAAGAGAAGGAAGGTTTCCCCCTCCCCACAATTCTCCCCTTGAGCCTCTGAGAGTCTCCCCTGCTGTTTTACCTTCCCAGGAGCCCAAGTAACGATGAAAGAGGACTGGGGGACAGGGGGCAGGAGGGGAATCGGTGATAAGCAAACAAAATAAAACGGGGTTATTACGGGCCTCCCTGCAAGGGGCCTATCAGAGATATCAATGCTGATTTCCTTCTCTCTGTGACGGTGGGGTTGGGTAGCTGTCCCGTGGAAGCAGCACAGATTCTGGGTCCTAACTCGGGAGACTGGTGTGTGTGTGTGTGTGTGTGTGTGTAACCCTTCAACTCCCTGGTACCCCCCTCTAAAAGCAAGCCTTCCCCAAGGAGCTTGCTCAGCGGAGCCATCCGTTGGAACAAAAAGGAGGAAATTAGGATGACAGCAAAAATAAGGGGGGGAACCAACGAAAAAAATCATAACACTAAAAACAAAAAGTTAAAGGAAGATGTCCGCGGGCTAAACAAAATGTCACTGCGGGACTACTTTACGATTGGGGGGGGGGGGGCTTCAAAGCGTGGCAAGGAGACGGCGAAAGGGCCGCTCTTTTGTTTCGTGGCAGCTCTGACGTGGTGGCAACAACTGAGAGAAGAAAAAAGACGGAAGGGAAAAACAAAGAGGAAAAGGAAAGAGGAGAGAGGGAAGCGAGGCGAAAGCCAAAGGGGAGGCGCGTAGGTTCAAAACTCACTCGATGCTCTCTGGTGTTCCGGTGAGCACGCAGGGTCTCTCGGCCATTCCCCCACTGTCTGCAAAAGGCAAAGTGAAGAAGAGAGCAAGTACAGGGCGGCCCAGCCTCACGCAACCTCCACAGGGCTGCCCATCAAAGCGAGAACGAGCAAACAGGCTCGCCTAACCACGCTGGGCCGCGCGGTCCTGAGCCGTAGCTCCCACCTCTAAGGTCTGGTGGCTTAGTTCAGGAACGGCCAGATCAAGCCTCCTCTGCTGGGCCTCCTTTTCCGACCATGGGAGCTTTCCAGATCCCCCCCCCTGCCCAAAAAGCAGCCCACTGCAGGATGCAGCCTTTTCACGCTGTGTCAAGTCCCTATCGGAGACTGAAGCATGGACTGCCGTTCCCTAAGCCAAAGGCCAAAGAGTTGCTTTATTACACACACAGTCCAGAAATCTAAAGCATCCCAAAACAGAAGGCTAGCTTTGCAGATATCATGATAACACTTCTACTCCTTGGCGGATGCACAACAGATCAGATCAAATGCTCTTGGAAGAAAACAAATGCAACCTGGCTTGAGGTGGGGTGATTTAGGACCCCCCCCCCCCCCCCCCGTTGGCTGCACAGTGGATTGGGATCCCTTTTAAAACGCCAGCCTTAAAAGAGCTGCATTGGCTGCTGATTTGCTACCAAGCCCAAGCAAGGGGCCTATTCGCACTTGGCTTTATTCTGGAATATATCTTGGAATAGGTGTATGCTGTCCACATGCTAGTGCAGGCTATAGGATGCCCCAGATGAAGCCTGTCAGAGTCTGCATTAGCAGGTGGACAAGAACCCCCTGTCCTGAGATATATTCCAAAATACAGCCAAGTGCGAATAGGCCTAAGAGGTGTTAACCGTGACTTATAGGACCCTAAAAGAGTCAGGCCCCAAATATCTAAAGGAACGCCTTCTCCCGTATCAACCTGCCCGTGCCTTAAGATCTAGAGGGGAGGCCCTCCTGGTTGTCCCACCACCCTCAGCAGTGAATTGGGTGGGCACCCGGGAGAGGGCCTTCTCAGCAACGGTCCCCAGGCTATATGGAACCGTCTCCCCTTGAGCTGCGTCAGGCTCCCTCAATGGTCAGGAGGATGGTGAAGGTCCACCTCTTTGCTCTGGCCTTCAGTTAAATGGGGGCACACTCTCCCTTCCTGCTTGCAGACACAGTTGCTTAAATATGTGCTTTTATTTGATTTTAAATGTCGTTACCTGCCCTGAGACCTTCGGGTATAGGGCGGGATAGAGATATAATTAATTAATTAATAATCCCAACTAATTTATTTTTCTTTTTGCATGGTCTGCTCTAAAAGACTAGGCAAAATATACCCTTATATGCTGGGCCAAGAGGTTATCCCAAGCCAATCTAGTAGCCTGCCTAACTTGGATGCCCAAACCAACTAGCTGTGGCCAACGCAGCCTAACATCCGAGCTGAAAAGAAAGTGGTTTAGCGTGATAGGAGGTGGAGATCATGCCAAGCCTTTCTTTTTTCTGCCTGAGGTGCAAAACGAAACAAAACCCTGTTGTGACTTGGGGGGTCCAAACCATATTACCGTACATATTATTTTCCTTGTACTTCAATAAATCTGCCTCGGACATCAGTGCTAGCCAACGGCTGTGGAGACTATGCGCGTGACTGGCCAGAACACGCTGGTCCACTACCACGGTTGTGCCTGGGAGTCTCAGTCACACATTTATTCAAAAGTAAGACTCACTGTTGCCTGGAGAGAAGAAGATTTGGCTTTTCTTCTCCACTTTTCTCACCCATTTAAGGGGTCTCAAAGCAGCTGACAAACCTTCTGCTCTTCTCCCCACAACAGACACCTGGCGAGGTAGGTGGGGCTGTGAGAGCTCAGAAGAGAGCTGTGACTAGCCCAAGGTCACCCAGCCGGCTTCATGGGGGAGGGTGGAATCATACCTGGTATTCCCAGATAAGAGTCCGGCTCCCAAATCACTAGACCAAACTGGGGAGGGGCAGTTGGTTTTGTGTGTCCTCAAACACCCTGCTCTGATCACCTCTTTGTCCTCTACTTTGGCTGAGGGACACACTGAGCAAGTCTACTTTCCAAAACCCCAGTAAAATCGGGCTGCTCAGCACTGCGTTCCGTGTGGTTTTGCACACCCCCTTGGAACGCCACGCAGTCTCAATTCCTCGCTGGAGAAATACCCAGCTCACACACTCTTGACATGGGACAATCACCAAGTGATTGTCCATGAGGGCATTAAATGTCCAATAACAGGGGTGTGGCCCATTCTGGATTCTGCCTTTGGGGAAAGAATGCGGGAGAGTGCCTCAGTTTCCCCCACGAGACCTGCTGCAGTAAGGCTAGACCACTCAGGGACGCTTTCACCATTCACACCTAGACAGGTAAGGAAGGAGCGTGCAAATGCGCTCCCTCCAGAACAGTTGTGGGATGGCCAGAGACGGCCGCGAAGGCCCCGGGCTGGGTATGGAGCACATTACACCCTGAACGTGTGTGGGCCCACTGGGACGGGCTGGGGCGGTTCCGAACCGAACCGCCAACCCAGCTGAGCGAATGCTCCATCCCAAGGCATCCTACATGAGTTCCTCCGGCCCTCGTGCGAATAGGCCTGTTCTTTCACGCAAAGGATCTGGGGTGGAACTCTGTGAGACAATTACAGGTAACCTCCGGGAGATCTTCATAGGAGGACAAACTCCCCCTGCCTTGAAATGAGCTCGTATCTAATACTTCTGACAAAATATCCGGCACTTCTGCCGCACTCTGATACAGCCTTGCTCCACGGGGAAAAAAAAAAAAAAATCCTTACCTGGTGCAATTTGAATTTTGCATCCTGACTCTGCCTGAATCCGGGAGATCTGTTCGCCGCCCCTGCCGATAACTGAAACAAAAATTTCGCAACCCGTCAGGATTTAATCCGTACACTTTTTTCATCTGGAAATACAAATCCGATGGTTTAGATGCCCTTGGCAGAGGCACAACCCTGACCTCCAAGTCCGCTGACGATGCACGGAGGAAAAAGGGACTTCAAATTAACCGTGCAGCAGAAGAAAGCAGCAGGAAGTGAAGATGCCAACTTCCTTTCCTCAGGCCGGCGCAGCAGGGTAAGGATGCGCATGAATATTCAAAAACTCGAATATTCAATTTGAATCCGATTTCCAACATTCGAACATGAATTGGATTTCCAAAAACACGAATAAAGATTTTATAAAATCTGATACCGATTTTTGAATGATTCGAATGTGTAGAGTCGTATTTGTCGTATACGAATCTGCCCGAAAACTATCCATATCTTGCACTTAAAATACGGGATTAAAATACAGGATAATACGGATTTTTCCAGCATGCACACAGATACGAATATTGTCGACATTAGTATCTTTTAAATACGAATCTAACATTCGAACATACGGACTCCAATCTGATTTTAAGACATTTGAATCTTAAGTATCCGAATTGAATCAGATTGTACGACATTTGAATTCGAACGTCAAAAATATATTTGCGCACATTCGTACAGCAGGGTGCCTTTGGATCCAAAGGAAGTCCATGGCGGTGATCTTGGACCAGCCTCTGCAGTTCAGCATTAGGAATGTGTACGTATCTGTACGCATTTCGTATGCATCCCGTTTTTGTTCCGTATTATAAGCGCAAATGCATACCGATACGTATGATATCCATACCGATACGTATGTAATACATATACGTATCTGTACATCTGAATCATTCGATCAAATGTTTCGGAACATTAGAAATTTGAATGTCTGAATTCGAATATGAAGACATTCTATCCGAGTTTGAATGTCCACGTTTGATCAAATTCGATTGGATTTCGAATGTTTGGGATATTTGTGCCCATCCGAGAGTGGCCAAGAGCACCCCTTGGAACCCACCCCGCCCCACCTCGGAGAACCTGATCATCATCTCTCGCCCTCTTACCCTCCTCCTTGGCTCGTCACCAGGCCTATTATTGGCAAAACTTGCCATCAGCCTCTTTTAACTGTGGGTTGCGGGAACAGCCGGGAAGTAACTAAATTATCCCCAATTGATTTTGAAGTTTGCAGGGAAAGTATTTTCTCCAAATTGGCACCCGCTCAGCAGCCTCAACAGAAACCCACAGCACTTTGCCAAGAGGCCCTTATCACAACAAAAATTAACCTTCAAAACGGAGGCGCGTTTAAAGGTCGTACATGCAGCAAAGAGAGAGAAAAGGGGGGGAAACCACCACCACCACCCCCCGGCTCTGCTGAAATACTTACTGAATCCGACCATTTTATCAGGCACCTTGAATTCTTCAGTTATTACTGCCCTGAAGAGAAAAGAAAAAAAGCCCGTGACAATGGGCATCAATTTGCACGTTTCCAGTCGTAGCAACGTTGACGGAAGACGACATTCTGAAAATTGATTTTAATTCCCTCTCTGCCCTGCCAAAGAAAAACCTGAAGCGGAAACTGGTTCACGATTTTGAGAGGCGGGGAGCTTGCAGCTGTGCGGTGTGAGATCACAACCCCTGATCACCCTGGCTTGTGTTTTTGGAAATCACACATTCTAACTCGGGCTACAGAGTTCGAGGTGGACAGGAAATCTCAGTGGAGATGCTGAACCGATCTATGAAGGTGATAGAAGGAAAGACAATATTTAAAAACTACTACCAGAGGAAGTATCTCCAATCACCAGGAAAAAAAAGGGGACAAGTGACTTCCAGCAGCAAATTCCAATACATTCATGCACTCCCACCATGTGACTTAACCAGGAACGTGCCAAGATGTACCGTATTTTCCGGCGTATAAGACGACTGGGTGTATAAGACGACCCCCAACTTTCCAGTTAAAATATAGAGTTTGGGATATACTTGCCGTATAAGAAGACAACCCCTGGCCTGTAAGACGACCCTTGACTTTTGGGAAGATTTTCCTGGGTTAAAAAGTAGTCTTATGCGCCAGAAAATACAGTACTTTTTCCATGCTCATATGTAGTGGCACGTCACGTGCACCCGTAACTCCACAAGGAACATCTGTGTGAACTGCTGCGTCTTATATGGCAGGAGATACGGTGTTTGTTTCATTATCCAACTCACTAAGGTTCGACCACAACCCTACAAAGCTGTGGCATCAGCAACTTGGCCAAGGAGCGTTGGGTGGGTTATATATTTTAATCAGGTTTTAGTATTTGCTTTATCACGTGTTGTGGCCCACCCTGGGACTTCCTGGTGAAAGGTGGGGTAAAAAATGTTATGCATAAAGACATAAAGGTGGAATAAAATGGGCCTTCTCCATCAGCCTGCTTCTTTTCCATCAGGTCCCATACAGACCTGCTCATACACTGAGAACTCAAGGGGAGGGCCTTCTTATAGTTCCTTCTCTTGCAGGGGTACGAGAGATAGGGGCATACAAGACGGCCTTCTCTGTGGTGGCCCCTAGACTTTGGAACAACCTCCCTCTTGAGGTTCGCCAGACGCCTACATTGTATACTTTTCGGCGCCTGGTGAAAACATCTCTTTTCACTCAGGCTTTTGCCATCTAAATACCTTTCTTAGGGTGCTGTCCTGTTAGGGAAGAAGAAGAGTTGGCTTTTCTACCCCACTTTTCTCACCCATTTAAGGGGACTCAAGGCAGCTGACAAAGCTTTTCTATTCTTCTCACCACAACAGAACACCCTGTGAGGCAGGTAGGGCTGTGAGAGTTCAGAAGAGAGCCGTGACTAGCCCAAGGTCACCCAGCTGGCTTCATGGGGGAGGTCAGAATCAAACCCAGTATTCTCAGATGAGAGTCTGGCTCCTTAACCACTAGACCAAACAGGGAGGGAGGTGGGAGTGGGTGATATTTTTAATTATTTTCTTTTGATATGTTTTATTCTTATTGTAACCTGCCCTGGGTCCATTTGGTGAAGGGTGGGATATACATTTATTAAAGAAGTAAGTAAGTAAGTAAGTAAGTAAGTAAGTAAGTAAGTAAGTAAGTAAGTAAGTAAGTAAGTAAGGAAGGAAGGAAGGAAGGAAGGAAGGAAGGAAGGAAGGAAGGAAGGAAGGAAGGAAGGAAACCTTGAGTGCAGGCCAAAGGCTGGAGTTTAATGAAACAGATTTTTTTTTAAAACATTATCCACACCACATGGGCTTTGCTTCCCTCCCCAGAAATGCAGGCAACATCCAACAGCATAATCAAGGAAACTTCGGTCTTTATAAGGGATGTGGGTGGATGGACAGCAGGCAGGTAGGCATGTCGGGAGGCCGGGGGAAGAGTTGGGTATGGAGATGGACAAGGGGAGGGTGAGGAAGACAGGACCGAAATTGAGCCTATACAGTTTCGTTGCGTTCCCAACCTCTGACTCCCTAACTCTCCAGTACAGATGGCAGATCGATAAACAATTAGAAGTGATCAATAAATAATAAAACATAACCCACTGCTTACCTTTGATGTACCAGGGCTCCTAACTGGTTACCTACTGTGGCAGGGAACAGAGAAAAAGGAAAAATCAAAAGCATTAGCACGGATAAACTAACTTCATCTCTATAGAAAAAGAATTCTTGCCATTTTCATTGAGGGGAGGCTGGGGGGGGGGGGTGGAAGGAGAATCAGAGCAAAAAAAAAAAAAACACCAAAAAATAGCAATTTGGGTTCAGTGGCTGAAATGAATGCGTTACATGGGACAAGAACCGGGAATGGGGAGGGAAAAAAAGGGGGGGGGAATCTCTTGATCAACCGCAAGCCTAGAAGCAGAGAGTCCAGCTGAACACAGGATAAGAAATTGATCTATCTCAACCCTCATGCTGAGAGGTGGGGAAAGAGGGGGAATCCCACCTGCTCCCCAAATCCCTAGAAAAGCAGCGCCCGCCCCATGGCGAACCTCCCCAAATTAAACTCCGTATGAGAGAGAAAGAGAGAGAAGGGGGGGGGGGCAGAAGAGAGAGAGATCAAGCAGATTGGGATACTTAAAAGGGCCGGGTGGGTGGGCAGAGAGGAGAGAAGCCAAACACAAAGATTTGGGAAGATTCAGTCTAATCAAAAGCTTTTTGAGAGAGGGGGAGGTCTTGCAACGTACTTCTCTGGGATTCCCTTATCTGTGCCCCATGGAGCCAATTTACACGAAGACCTGTTAAAGGAATAGGGCTGTTAAAGAACCGGTTCAGTGTGAGATCACAGTTCTAGGCCGCGCGAGCGCTTCCTCCCTTGCTAGGGGGCTGGCCGGTTGCACCCTTGCCCCGACAAGATGAGTCCCCCCTCCACAAGAGACCTAAACAAGAGGTATGGCCATCCCTTGAGTCAACGTGCTGGTTTGGCTCCCATCAGCCACTAGGCAGGCAAAAGGACGCTAGGCATGTCACTGCCCGCCATGGAGAATTGCGGGGCGATGGCGGGGGGGGGGGATACCACGGGGCCACGGTGTATTCAAGAAAATCAGTAGTGCTGTAGAGGTGAGGCCTGGCCTACCAAAGTCATTCAATAGCCCTGCAGAAGAGATATCTGCTCTATCAGGGTGTCAGTGGGACCAATGTGTGGAGTCTCGTTTGACCAATGTTAGCCAAAGGTCTTGAAGGGTGTCCCGGTTTATCAGTGTTAAGTCAATGGCACCCACAGAGGGGGGGAAGACCCAGCCCTAGCAGGAAGGTGGCCCAGCTGACCAACATAAGCCAACCAATTAGGTAACTGGTCCCGCAGAGGGGAGGCCCAGACCATCAATGCTAGAGAAGACTGAGCCCACCACTGTGCCAGCAGCGCTGAGGAGGGAAGGCCCACACCTTGCAGCCCAATTTACATTACTGAAAAGCATCCAGGTGAATTCCAAGAGATGTCACCTGTTCTACCCACAGTGTAAGAGCAAACTTGTGGCATGCAAGACTGTATTATAGAAGGAACAGTGACCATGGCCTAAGCCGGTGATGGCCAACCTATGACACGCGTGTCACAGGTGACACGCCAAGCCCTTTTGGGTGACACACATGGCCACCCTGGCACCTGGGCGTGTAGTGCTTGCTTGTTCTTGAAGTGTACGAAATACCAACTTTCAATTGAAGATTTAGCAACAAAAGTCACTAATGTAAAGAATTATTTGTTTTTGCTTTTAATAAAATACATATATCAAAAATATAACTTTTTTACTAGAGCTACAAATATCACAAAATTATGGATATTTCTAGATGTGACACAGCACCCAAGCTAAGCTAGGTTTTCTTGCAAATTTTGACACACCGAGCTCAAAAGGTTCGCCATCACTGGCCTAAGCAGAGCCACTAATGAGCTTTATTAGTACAACAGGCTACATAAGAACCTAAGAGGAGCCCTGCTGGATCAGGCCACAGCCCATCTAGTCCAGCATCCTGTCCCACACAGTGGCCCACCAATTGCCCATGGGCATCTCAAGCAGAAGATGAAGGCAAAACATTCACCTGCTCTCGAATCCCTGCAAATGGCCTTTAGAGGTCTCCTGCCTGTCTCCTTAGCCTGGAGGATGTACCAAGAAGCCTTTGACACACCTATCCTCCATGAATTTGCCTAACCCCTTCTTAAAGCCATCTAGGCTGGTTGCTATCACCAACTTTTCTGATGGCAAGTTCCATAGACTGATACCCTCTGGTTGAAGAAATATTTCCCCTTCTCTGATCTGACTCTCCTACCCATCAGGTTAAGTCAACGTATATACCGCACATATTCACAAGAAAGCAATAATAATAAATGTAAGTAAAAGTCTCAAAACCTCTTGCATATTCTGGTGACAATAAACCACAATTTATCATGACATGATATATCAGGACAGGAATGATTCATTCCATGATTATTGAGAAAACAGCTGTCTATGAATTCATTTGGAGCTCATGAATCTTAGCTACGCGTTAGCCCGAAACTGGTTAAATCCACGCCATGAATGAGAAAACTATAGTTTGTTAAATGTTAGAAAACAGGAAGATCATGTTTTGCCATTGAAACATGCAAACCAGGGTCAAAAGCATGGTTAAAAAAGGGATGGCAAATCAGAATTTTGTACAATGTCTGAAATGATGCCTAACAATTATGTGTACCATTGCAATCTCTGAGCCTGCTGGACCACGGACAAGGGAAATTAGCTTAATGACGTAAAATAAACAGAAAGCTGAAAAGTCTTCTGGAAACACAAGATATGGTTTGCGTTCTAACCTGTTCCTTGGCCAACGGCAGTTTCATTTGGAAGATTTGCATGGCAAATGATTTTAAAGTCTTTGGGATTTCTTTACTTGAACATACAAAGGTACAATCCTCAGAAGCCGAAAACAGAAGAAAAATATCTTTCTCTTTTCAGTGTTAACCTCTAGTTCTGATGATACAATGATCTTTAAGAAAATCCCTCCAAAAGAGTTCAATGGCACAAGGAGTTTGAAACTACCTTAAATCTTCTCCAGTTTGACACAGGAACCTCAGAGGAGCTGTACTGGATCAGGCCACAGCCGATCTGGACCATAAGAATCTAAGAGGAGCCCTGCTGGATCCGGCCACAGCCCATCTAGTCCGTAAGAACCTAAGAGGAGTTCCATAAGAACCTAAGAGGAGTTCTGCTACATCAGGCCACAGCCCATCTAGTCCATAAGAACCTAAGAGGAGCCCTGCTGGATCAGGCCACAGCCCATCTAGTCCAGCATCCTGTCTCACACAGTGGCCTACCACCTGTCCATGGACATCTCTAGCAGAGACAAAGGCAAATCTTCTCCTGCTCACGAATCCCAGCAAATGACTCCTAGTTGGAAGGCACAGAGATTAAATATATGTAAGGCTTTTTGCGCAATGGATGGTTTTATCTGTTTTTTACAGATGTTTTGTCAACCACTTGGGAGATTGTTATTTTTAATAGGAAGTAAATCAAGAAAGACAAAGGAGTCTTGTCCATCTATACATTCACGCATCAAAAAAACCCCCAAAACATGGAAACCAGATATCAGGAAGAAGTGGCAAACTTGTAGTTGAAAGGTAATTTAAATTAAACTGGGCCATAAAGGAGGTCACCTGCTGTGAATCCGAACATGCGAGGTCAGTCAGGCATTTCCAGGTAGCATGTACCCATAACCTAATCTGGTAGTACATATCTCTAACTCTGAATTTCTTTCTGCATGAGAAAGAAAGAAAGAAAGAAAGAAAGAAAGAAAGAAAGAAAGAAAGAAAGAAAGAAAGAAAGAAAGAAAGAAAAAGAAAGGGATATATTTAAGATATATAACATAGATACAGATAATATTTAAGATATAGACAGAGAAGAGATATTTATGGTAGATATTCTACATAGACAGATTTAAGACAAAGAGAGAAACTAAATACAGACAGAAGTTATTTGAGACAGACATAGAGAAAGAGACAGATAACATATGTCTGTATTTATATCTAGTTACCTATGAGATTTAGGACAGAGATATGCATCTATAGACAGACCGATAGATAGAAATTTGATATTTAAGATAGAGATTGGAGATAGAAAGAGACAGCCAAGAGAAAAAAAAAAAAAGGACAGAGAGAAAGCAAGTGCCTCTTCAATTACCTAACATTCCTCATTTTCCCCACGCAAGCACCGTCAGAGCTGAACATTACAGAAAAATGGGCCATTCTGATCTAACAACCGGTTGAGGCCCATTTCAATTACATCATATTGCCGGAGGGCAGTAATGGCAAGTACCGGGGAAATCGACCGAGATGCGAGAAGATACGTTTTTGCAGGCAGCTCTCCACTTCGGCTGCCTAGACTCTGGACCTGAAACGAGGCAGGTGCCCCCTTGGAATCAAGGTGGGAGTAAAAAAAAAAAAAAAAAGACCGGAGGGGAGCGACAAAATATTGCGAGGCCAGAAAACCCACAAAAAGTTTTTGGGTTTCAGGCCAACGCTGCATCGCTCCCTGCTAATACAGGTGGCTAAGTTATCGACCAAATGCACTACCTGTCTTGGAAAATAGAGTGTTGCCAAGTTAACGACTCTCAGAAGACTATGGCCCGTTCTGCACGTACCTGTGATACGGAATTGGAGCGTCCACAGATGGCCCCCGAGCCCGATGCGTCCACACATTAGTACAGATCTGTGAGACCCTTCTGGTACCCAGAGACCCCCCAAAATGAGCTCCCCAATGGCTCTGAGACCCCAATAACTGGGTTCCCCAATGTCTCTGAGGCTAGGACCATGTGGAAGAAGGAACCTGGCCCCCAAACTCATGTAAGCTTCAGGACCAGGACCAAACCTTCTGTTCTTCTCCCCACAATAGACACCCTGTGAGGTGGGTGGGGCTGTGAGAGCTCAGAAGAGAGCTGTGACTTGCCCAAGGTCACCTATCTGGCTTCATGGAGGAGCGTGGAATCAAACCTGGTATTCCCAGATTAGAGTCCAGCTCCCTAACCACTAGACCGGTGATGGCCAACCTATGACACGCGTGTCACAGGTGACACGCCAAGCCCTTTTGGGTGACACACCTGATCACCCTGGCACCCGGACATGTACTGCTTGCTTGTTCTTGAAGTGTATGAAATACCAACTTTCAATTGAAGATTTAGCAACAAAAGTCACTAATGTAAAGAATTATTTGTTTTTGCTTTTAATAAAATACATATATCAAAAATATAACTTTTTTACTAGAGCTACAAATATCACAAAATTATGGATATTTCTAGAAGTGACACAGCACCTGAGTTTAGCTAGGTTTTCTTGCGAATTTTGACACACCGAGCTCAAAAGGTTCGCCATCACTGCACTAGACCAAACTAGACCTATCATCCATATACTGATGGAGACTGCGGCAGGCCCCAGAGTGACTTGTCATAATCTGCACCAGCATGCAGATGGCTGGCCTGTATCCAGAGATATAATCCAGAATAAGGCCTAGTGCAGAAGAGGCCTTACAGTACTTTAACAGAGGCCTGTAGCATGCGATGCAAGCAGGGATGTATCCAAACGAGACCTCACTCACACTTCCTCAATGGAAAAGCCACAGCCTGGGAAGCAGAGGGCGGCAGGTTTGACCCCTTGCACTGCCCCGGGAAAAGGTCATGGCATACTGCTGCTGTACATCTGAAGAAAAGAACACAGGATGGAGCATCCACAGCTCCACAGCAGGACAACTTATGTTCTTATGCTTGGAGGTGCCCATGTAGTGATTAGGTGTGTGCACGAACGCAATTTTTGGGATTAGATTCAAACTGAACATCTGAAAATTCGATTAGAATCTTAAAAATTTGGATTTACCCACATTCAATTCGAATTGATCCAATCTGAATCTATCCGGTCGGATTTTCAATTCGAATTTGCACGTATGAATGTCGACAACATTTGCACTGTTACATGTACGCATCGCGTATTTATCCCGTAGGCATTCCGTTTCCGTCCCGTACGGGTCCGTACAATCGCGTACGGATGCGGGAAAGATGTGTACGTGCCAGTACGCGTCATGTACATATCCATACACATAGGATGCGTATCGAATACTCGTTTGAATATCTGTACAAATAGATTCATACTGAATGGAATTTTACCACATTCAAATGCAATCTATTCCTATGAATATGGATTTTTCAAACGTCCAATTTGCTACAAATCAAATGCCAAAAATGCATCAGTGCGCATCTGTACTCAGAGGGCTACTAGGTTCAACACTGTGCCAAGGGTTCCCCCTGCCATAAGCCCAACGCCCACCAGAGTATGTTCAAAACTCAGGCCTTTCCTCTCCAATTCAATGCAAACCTGTATCAGCAAGGTATAAAGCAGGCATATCTCCTAAATGCTGGGGGGGGGGGGGCAGAGAGATCGAGAGAAAGGAGGGGAAGGCGAAGCCCACAATCGCCAGAGACAATCTGCTGTGCCATTCACTGTCAAACAAGATTATTTTGCTCGGGAAAGGGAAGGTACTTAATAGAGGGGCAAACCTTTTGGGGGGGGGGGGGAGGACGCACGCTACCGTTTACCGTCCAGGCAGAAAACTTCCCATCAGACTCAGAAATAGCGGAGGAGGGACTGCTGAACTTAGGGGCCCTTTTACATCTATCGAGCACAATTTAAGTTTAACGGCAGTCATTTTACTGCAAAATAAGGAAAAATGCTGCATAAAATCAGGCCCATTTCCTGTCAACGGCCTTCTGCCATTCAAATCACTCGCTCACACACACACACACACACACACACACACAGACACACACACACACACACACACACACACACACGGCCGCATTTTCCTTAAGCAAACCACATCGTGAAAGCACACAGACACACAAACAGGCACAAACACACACCCAACACACACACACACACACACACGCACCATTTCCACATGCTCCCACAGAGGAATGGGCCCCAATCCACACCCATCTTTTTTCTTTCTTTCTTCTGGACATGCAAGGTAGCCCAAAAATTTGAGATACAAATTCACACAGCTGTGGAAAATGTTTTAAAAATGAAGAAGAGCTGGCTTTTCTACCCCGCTTTTCTCACCCTTTTAAACGGTCTCAAAGTGGCTGACAAACCTTCTGTTCTTCTCCCTCTTCAGACACCTTGTGAGGTAGGTGGGGCTGTGAGAGCTCAGAAGAGAGCTGTGACTAGCCCAAGGTCACCCCGCTGGCTTCATAGAGGAAGAAGTAGAGTTGGCTCTTCCACCCCACTTTTCTCACCCATTTAACAGGACTCAAAGCGGCTGACAAACCTTCTGTTTTCCCCACAACAGATACCTTGTGAGGTGGGTGGGGCTGTGAGAGCTCAGAAGAGAGCTGTGACTAGCCCAAGGCCACCCAGTTGGCTTTGTGGAGGAGTGCAGTAACAAACCCAGTATTCCCAAACAAGAGTCCGGCTTCCTAACCACCAGACCAAACTGGCTATGAATATTCAATAAAAGCCAGAATTGTTTCCATGGAGGAAACTTGGGTAGAGTTAACATTTTAACCCAACATAGGGTAAGAGCAGCGATAATTCTGTACGCACAAAAACGGAAGAAAGAGGAAATACCTTTGGTGGAGGTCTGGATGATAAAATTAACTGAATTAGCTGAGATGGATAAATTGACAGACTTAATCACAAACGGAGCTGTTGATAAGTTTGTAAAAGACTGGAAAGGTGTCAGTGACATTCTAGAAGAACTAGAGAAATGGACTTTTGACTACTGGATTTGAAGAATAAGCAACTGAAAAGGACAGCGCAATGAGGGAAAGCTAAATGGGAGGATTAAAGAAAAATCAACTTAAGAAAAGCCTAGGAAGTCAGGAAGTCAACTAAAATGTATAAATCAGTGCTTCATACCAAAGAGAGTTAATTTATGGGAACCTTAACAATGATGTTTTGTGTTTGCATCAGAAAACAATTAAAAACTGGGGGAGCAAAACACCTAATGATTTTTGTTTTTATTATTCATTTTACTATTTGTATTTCTATCCCACCTTATACCTAAAGGTCTCAGGGTCGGTAACAACATTTAAAATCAACCTATTAACGCAATACGGTGACAGTGTCCATAAAGTGGGAAGAGACAGAATATTCCCATTTTATCATTTTATTTATATCCTGCCCTTCTCCCACAATGGGAACCAAGGCCAGGGCAAACATATACTGCCTTCCTAAACATACACAAATGTATTACACTTTATTGTAAATGTCAACCCTCGGCTTTAGGAAAATAAATTGTACACAACCCGTGTGAAATCAGGTTAATCTCAGCAGGGTGTTATTACACCTAACTAAAAAATGAATTTTAAAATCAAAAGACTTTCAGAAATTAATTAACACGCTTTTCAGGTGGTGATGCCTGGAAATAGATGCACTATTCAGTCAGATGTAGGCATTTGAAAATCCAACCAAACGTGCCGAATTTTGACATTCGAATTAGAACAGAATGTCCTGAAATTCGAATTTAAACATTTGAATCGAATTTTGAAACTATTCATTCCAAGTATCCAGACCTTCGTATGTGTAAGGGTTCGTACAAGATGCGTACTTGAAGATCCGCACCTTTCCCGCACCCGGACGCATTTGTACTGATCTGTACGGGACGAAAACGGGTTGCATACAGGATGACTACAGGATGCATACACACGTGTGCGGATGTCAGGAAGATGTCTATAGGCACCTGTGCATGCTGTCCACTTTCATAAGTGAAAACTCAAATAAAAAATTCGTACGAATAGATTCAAATTTGCTTACTTTGAATAGAATTTTGTTGAATCCAAATCTGAATAATTCGGATCAAATTTTCAAGTATTCAAACCAACTCGAATAGAATGTAAAAAACAAAACAAAACATTCGTGCACTGGCCTAGGATGCACCGACTTCCTCCACAGAAAGCAAATACCGCCTAGGACTTAGGTTGCCTTTCTTCGAAACCTATACAGGACGGCCCGGCGGCTCAGAGGACAAATAGGTTTATGGCCATTAAAGATCCAAAATCAACAGTACAAAGGTTGAAATGCTTACAGGACAAACTCTAGACTCAGGATGTTTTTAAAAAATAAAAACCAGGTTTGTTTTGTTGTTTTAAAGCAAGCGCTGTATTTGTTTGAACGCAGCCCTTAAAACAATGTTACCGAGAGTTGATTGCGGTTTGGAAATGATGTTACATCTGATGCTCAGTTACTGCAAAGGAATAGAGGGGCTGATGGTTCTGTTTTCTCTCCCGCAGGCTCTCCAGCGGAAAGGGACGCAGGTTCAATGGAGCTTTATTTATTCTTCCATTTTTAATCTGCTATGCCCTCCGCCAAAGAGACCCAGGGCAAACAGCAGGCGCAAAGTCAGGCACTTGATAGAAGCAAAGCTTTCTTTTTCCTTAAATTATCTAAAGGAACGCTGGATGGCTGCAACTTGCTTTTATTAGGCCAAATTGTTGTGTGTTTTTTAAAGGAAGATTTCATTCCCTTAACTCCTGCTTGAACTATCCTAGGACAGAGGAAAGAAACACCTTGAACAAATGTGAGGGTCAGAAGAAAGCAGGATCCCAGTTTGATGAGAAGTTTAGTGGGCCTAAATGGTTTATCATCCATTAGGCAACTTGCAGGTTTTCTTTCTTCATACCCAAATTATTAAAATGGGCAACTCACTGGCAAGCATTGCCATCTGGCACTTGGCCTCACCACCAGCTTCCAGAGTAACAAGCAACAGACCGGGGACTAGGTTTTAGACTTCTTTCTGAAGCTGATAAACCGGGAGGGGGGATCAGAACAAATTTGCCTATTTCCAGGAGGCAGCCTGACAGGCGCAGCTCCTAAAGAGATATCAGGGCAAGAAAACACATTTTGCAGGCAGTAATTGAGAGGGGGGTGGGGGTGGGTGGGGGGAGAGGGACAAGAATCGGCTGCCTATTTCAAAGCCCATTTCAGGCTCACTGCTCAGGTCACTTCTACAAATTCCTGTTACTGCAAGTCAGAGATGAGGCGAGTTTTAAGAGAAGCAGAGAGGCCATGTTAGAAAGTGCCTTTGATAAGCCAAAAAGGGGAGGGAGGGGAGACCTAGAGAGAAGGAGGGAGGGAGGGAAGGAAGGAGGGGAGACCTAGAGAGAGGGAGGAAGAGATCTAGAGAGAGGGAGGGAGGAGAGACCTAGAGAGAGAGAGGGAGGGAGGGACCTAGGGAGGGGAAGAGGGAAGGACCTAGGGAGGAGGGAGGGAGGGGAGATCTAGGGAAGAGGGAGGGAGGGAAGAGGGAGACCTAGAGGGAGGGAGAGAGGGAGAGATCTAGAGAGAGGGAGGGAGGGACCTAGGGAGGGGAAGAGGGAAGAACCTAGGGAGGGGAGGGGAGACCTAGAGAGGAGGGAGGGAGGGAGGAGAGACCTAGGGAAGAGGGAGAGAGGGAAGGGAAGAGGGAGACCTAGAGGGAGGGAGAGAGAGAGGGAGAGATCTAGAGAGAGGGAGGGAGGAGAGACCCAGAGAGAGAGAGGGAGGGAGGGACCTAGGGAGGGGAAGAGGGAAGGACCTAGGGAGGAGGGAGGGAGGGAAGGGAAGAGGGAGACCTAGAGGGAGGGAGAGAGGGAGGGAGAGATCTAGAGAGAGGGAGGGACGGACCTAGACAGAAGGAGAGAGGGAGGGGAGACCAAGAGAGAGGGAGGGAGGGAGGAGAGACCTAGAGAGAGAGAGGGAGGGAGGGACCTAGGGAGGGGAGACCTAGAGAGGAGGGAGGAAGGGAGGAGAGACCTAGAGAGGAGGGAGGGAGGGAGGAGAGACCTAGAGAGGAGGGAGGGAGGGAGGGAGGAGAGACCTAGGGAAGAGGGATGGAGGGAAGGGAAGAGGGAGACATAGAGGGAGGGAGGGACCTAGAGAGAAGGAAGTCAGGGGAAATCTAGAGAGAAAGAAGGAAGGGAAGGAGAAAAGAGAAAGAAACTTACGAGAGAAGGAAAGACAGAAGATGAGGCCTTAAGAGGCAGGAGGGAGGGAGAGCAACCTTTCTCCCTGCATGTGTTAGAAAAGCTCCAAGAACTTGTAATGGTCAGCCCAATATGGCAGCAGATGAGAAACAGATCGTCCAAGCGGCGGCTGAAGGCATCTTGGATGCTTAATGCTGTTTTGGCAGCTTCAAAACAGGCCGTGGAGTATGCAGAAGAGAGACAGAAACTGCCCAAGCGTCAGATCTCAGGCCTTCTTTCCCCTTTTCTCCTCCTTCCCATCAAAGCCTGACCAAGAAGGGTGTCCATGCACCTCAGGCCAGCCCACAGTCTCCGCTTGCTCACATGGGACAAACCTGCTGGGAAAGACACCGCCCTCGGTCAGCCAGCAATGCCACAGTCAGATAGATTCTTGGGTGTTTTTATTTGAGAGATTGTTCCACCCTTGTGGCCCAACTGCTGTTCCCAACAGTCTTACTTCACAATGTTGCTGAGTTTTTATTTTCCCCCTGGACTAGGAAGAAGAAAACCGAAAGCTTCGCCTGCTGAGTATGATAAAAATGAAGCAGGATGCAAGAACCGAACTAATGTAAGAGAAAGGCGCATAAAGAGTTCCCAGAAAGAGAATCTGTATAATTGAATTATCAGGGGGTCACGAACAAGCAAAAAGTCCCACCCTTCCCATCCTCTGCAAACACAGTTTTTAAAAATGTCCTTAACGCTGTCAGCCTTAAAGGTGAGCCAGTCAATATACACACACATCTGCAAAAATCCAAAATCCAAGCCCATTCCTCCAACGCATCTATTACCTGTCCTGTGTGCTTGGCTTATTCTTTAGATCTAAACATTCCTAACCAGCATGAGGTACATCAGGGACAAGGGAACAGAGCCTTTTTGGTGATGCCCCCTCACTCTTTTGAACTCTCTTCCAACTGAGATCCAGGCTGCTTCCTTGCTGATGTCATTCAAAATAATCTCTATAAACATATTTCTTCACTTGGGTGACCGTGATTAATTACTCCCCCCCCACTTTTTTTGACTTAAGTTTGTCTGTTTCTGCTACTGCTTAACCTGAAAATTGGCGGAGAGACATTTGAAATTTACTATATGAAAGTTAAATTCCTGTTAGCCAACTCTGAAGTTAACACAAACATTTAAAATATTTGTTATCAGTACGAATCCGGACAAATTCAGACATTCGTATACGAATCGAACGTCTAGACATTCGAATTTCCGAATTCGAACGATTACAAATATCCTGAATTATTTGTACGAATAATTTGGACATTTGGATCCGTACGGGTACGTAAGTATCACATACACATCCGCATCCCATTCAGATACGTATGGGATGAATACAGGATGCATATCATTGGATACATATTCGAACAAATACATACAAATGTATTCGTATCGAATCAGATCATATGAATCTGAACCTTCGTTTTTCCTTATTTGGACAACTTCAGATTTTCGAATATTTGACTCGTTACAAATAGAATGTCAAAAAGCTGCATTAATGCATACCCCTAGTTGACAGCAATTCCACATACATAGGTCAAAATTCTGCCGCTAAAACCTAGCGTAATATAATATTCTACTGGTTACGTCCGGGACACACACAAAAAAACCCTGTTTTACATTGTTTCAGCATCTAAAACATACAAGGAGTGCTGCTCTCCCCTCTTCACGTCCCAATAAGGCTAAACTTCAGAGAGACTTTTCACAATTAAAAAATCTGTTAATCTAGTATTCTGAGCACCATCACACACCATTTAACCAGTACCCACCAGTACCACAATGTGCAATTTTTTTCCCCAGGGGTGAAATAAGTTCTATTCCTAGCATGCAAACGGTTCCCGAAAGCACTTTGTCATTCCTATATGACTTTAGTTTTCTTTACGGTTAGCAAACCTGGCAGAAAGGAATTCACCCGCGACCTCACTTGCTGCAGACAGAGAGAGCAAAGAAAGCAGGGCACTTACTTCCATCATCCAGGGGCCGTTTTACTCCGTAACCGTAGACAGAAGGGTCCACCAGAGGCGTGGAATTATTCAAGTGAGGGATTTCTCCGATTTTAGCAGCCATTTGCTGTGGAGGATAAAAACAGGAAGAGTTAGTTTGCGCTGCTGTACGGTACGCCTGGAAAGTCAGGAATGGCTTTTCCCAGCCATTCTTTGATGAAGTTTCCCAAAGTGTGGTCCTGCCAACATGAAAGAACCTGGAGATCACAGTTCCTTTCACCTCGACTCAATGGCAGCGGCCCTTGAAAGAACAGGGCCATACAGAAGATTTGGGGTTCAGTATAGCCGCATCTCTAGGGCTTCCTTCTACATTTCACCTGTTGCCTCAGATATTTTTGAGAACGTGCCAAAGAAGTTAGGCAGGGCAACACCCTGCAATGATATAACATGCTCCACAGCCTTCAATATTCCCATCTTGTTGGCCATTCTTCGGAAAAGAACCAACCCACCAACTCTGTCAAAGCTACACCTCAGAGATATTTAGGCTGACCCTAAACTGCGCTTAGATGCCCATTCCAAGAACAAGGTACATAAGGCAGAAGATGGAAGTACCACCGTATGAGATGGAACCTTGGACGAGATGGGCTATGGCCCAACCCAACAAGGCTTCTCTTAATTCAGGAGGACAGGTGTGTCGATTGCAACTAGAATTGATGTCCAGGTATGGCATACAGGTTGGGGAGACAGGCAGGAGGCCTCTCAAGGCCATTTGCAGGAATCTGGGAGGAGGAGGCGAAGGTTCTGCTTTCATCTTCTGCTTGGGAAGCCCAGAAGCTAGCAGGAGGCCACTGTGTGAGATGGGATGCTGGACTAGATGGGCTGTGGCCTCGTCCAGCAGGGCTCTCTTTATGTTCTTATTCATATAATTTATGAAGCAAATGAACAAAACTGGTAAGTTTACCTTTCTACATACAAATCTTTGACACCGTCCCATCGCAGTCAATCTAGTTTAATTTATTTATTTATTTACAGTTTTACCCCGCCCTATACCTGGAGGTCTCTGGGCAGGTAACATCTAAAATCAAACATCATTAGGCACCATTAAAACAATCAGTATTCACTACCAAGCCTAATTCAAGGTGTTGAAGTAAACTTATGAGGCCCTAAATGACTTGGGCCCCAGATATCTGAAGGAACCTCTACTCCCATATCGACCTGCCCGTGCCTTAGGATCTGGAGGGGAGGCCCTCCTGGTTGTCCAACCACCCTCGGCAGCAAAAGGGGTGGGAACACGGGAGAGGGCCTTCTCAGTGGTGGCCCCTAAGCTGTGTAATGGTCTCCCCCTCGAGGTGCATCTATCACCTTCACTGTACGCCTTTGGGAAGGCAGTGAAGACCTAGTTAAATCAAGGCAACCCCAACATTCACTTCGAACCCCAAACACCAGCCCTCTAAGGCCAACCTCATTTCAGATAAATGTATTACCCAGCGCTCCCAATTACAGAAGTCCATGGGATCCAAATTAATTCCTGGAGGTTTGGGGCCTACGTCTTCTTAACTGCTCCTTGTTCCTTCACTGCAGAGCATATTTTCCATTTGCAAACAGAAAAATGTGCAGGTGTGTCCAAGGGCAGTATTTCCCAGAGACCAACGCAACACAAAACCCTCAGAGCATAGTTTTGCTTTCCTGTTTTAAACAAATGAGCCGGGAGTTTATCTCACATCCTCTGCTGCACAGATTCCAAACCCAAGACCACTCGGGTTCAAAGGAAACTCTTCCTTGGCTCCCTGTTTCCGAGAACAACCGAGAATCATTTCGGATCAAGCCATGGCCAGTTTGATCTAGTGGTTAGGGAGCTGGACTCTTATCTGGGAGTACCGGGTTTGATTCCACATTCCTCCATGAAGCCAGCTGGGTGATCCTGGGCTAGTCACAGATCTCTTCTGAGCTCTCACAGCACCACCCACCTCACAGGGTATTGTGTAGTAGGGAGAAGAACAGAAGGTTTGTCAGCCGCTATGAGTCCCCTTAAATGGGTGAGAAAAGTGGGGTAGAAAAGCCGACTCTTCTTCTTCTCAGAGGCAGAACCGCCACCGGGAAAGGAAACGGTTGCAGGTATGTTCTTAAGTACCTGTCCAAAAGCTAATAATGGCATACTCTTTCTGTATTTGCCAAGGAAATTGTACGGATGTCTCGAAAATAAGCAAAAATTGCAGGTTTGATCTTGGAAGGTCACTGCAAACCACTTTTGTGTCTGCCAGAAAAGCCCCACATGGACAGAGGGTTAATTTATTTCTTTTTATCTCAGTTTAAGCATTTACATCCCACCCTTCATCCAAAGCTCCCAGGGCAAGTCACAACAATAAAAATATGGAATATTCAAAATATACCTAAAACTTAATTATAACCCTACCCCCAGCTTCCAAAGGAAGCTGAGCATCAAAGGCCTGGGTGAAGAGGTATATTTTATCCAGATGCCAAAACCATATAATTTAGGTGCATGGCAAATCTCAAGAGAGAGGCTATTCCAGAGTCTGGGGGTCACCACAGAAAAGGCCCTCCTGTGTATTCCTGCCCAGAAAGAGGAAGATCAACAAAAAGACCCTTTTCCTTGAGATCTTAGTATCTGGGCAGGTCTATATGGGAGACGGTGCTCCTTCAGGCGACTCCGACTCAAGCATGGTTGCAGGTTCAATACCTGGTGTACACATGCACTCTGAAGAAAGTAATTGCAAGTTACTGTTGTATCTGCCAAGAAAACCACATGGAAGTCTCTATCAAAACACCAAGAGCTGATCCCAACCTCATGGGAAGAAACCAGAACAAGAAAAAAAACCACAGTTAAACGTTCGCCCTCCACCAGAGCCAATCTATTTAAGACACCACAATCAATCTGCATCAAAAGCCTCCACGGAGTCCAGGAAAGATCTACAGCACCCTCCCTCCGTTTGGGCCCCAAGGCAAGTCTAGATCTGTATTAGATCTACTGTAATTTGCTCTACATGGGGCTCACCTTGAAGATGGTTCAGAAGCTGCAGCTCGTAGATTGCTGACCAGGACGACAGCCTTAAAAATGTTCCATTGGCTGCCGATTCGCTACCGAGCCCAATTCAAGGTGTTAACTTTAACCTCTAAGGCCCTAAATGACTTGGGCCCCAAATATCTGAAGGTGCGCCTTCCCCCATACTGACCTGCCCATGTCTTAAGATCTGGAAGGGAGGCCATCCTGGTTGTCCCACCACCCCCAGCAGCAAAAAGGGGTGGGCATCCGGGAGAGGGCCTTCTCAGTGATGGCCCCTAAGCTGTGGAATGGCCTCCCTCCTGAGGTGTGTCCATCACCTTCACCGTACACGTTTAGGAAGGCAGTGAAAACGCACCTCTTTGCCATGGCCTTCGGTTAAATGGGGATGCGCTCTTCCCTTCCCATTTGCAGATGCTATTGTTTTACTACACACTGTTGTTGTTTTAATGATGTTTGATTTTAGATGTTCTTACCCTCCCAGAGACCTCTGGGTGTAGGGCGGGATATATAAATATGTAAGCAAGTAAGTAAGCAACTTGCCCCCAAAGAGAGACTTCTGAAACAACTGCAGGTCCAGGAAAGCTTCCCCTCACCCCCCAAATATGGCTGCATTACTGCCCCTTTCAGGCAATCCATCCCCAAGCTTGCAAGCCTACACATGTCCACCCCCCTTGTTGGGCCTTATCAGCCACAAGAGTCCTTAGACAGAAATGCTCAGCAGTCGCAATGGACCTGAACATGTCAACGGTTGCACTTATGACCACCTGCTTAACACTAAAAAGCTCTGAATGCTGCCCTCCCACCATAAATTTTATATATATGGAGATGAAACCCAAGTTTTCTGCTGCCTGTTAGAAAGCTGATGTGGCTGGGAGAGAAAAAGAGACTTGCTTATGGCCATTAACATCTCCTGGGAGATAAAAGAGCAAACAGGCTTATCGGGGGAGATGACCCTGAAGCCTGCAGAGAGGCTGTTGTGTCTCTGTCTCTCCCCTGGTAGTTATTTTTCCCATCCCAGATGGGGATCCTGGTGCCCTAAAGATAAGGCTGGATTCTTAAGACCACCAGCCTCAGTGGGAGGTGAGGAGAGATGGGCGTTTGCGAGCAAAACCATTCCTGAAGGACATCAACTCCCCCAGGAAAGGAGAGCTTCCCTCGTGTGAAGCTTTGTGACTGAAGGCAAACCCCACAATAGATCCTTTCTTTCCTGCTTGGGCAGAGAAAAGATTATCAGAATGCATGCCTTTTGGTACTTTTGCAAGGTGGAGAAAAGTCCACCGTGATCACCAAAGATGGCGCCAGGATGCACCGCGACCACCAAGAATCGGTCATCTGACTCTGCTTTAGACCAGAGATTCTCAAAGTTGGACCTCTGGGTGCTCTTGGACTACAGCTCCCATCAGCTTGATGCATGCCCCCCCCCCTCCCCATGATCTGGAATAAAGCCCTTGGTCTGGACTTAGACCCAATTAAACAGGTCTACAGCAAAGCTGGATTAAGGTCCTCCTTAATCCGGATCTGTCTGGCCTCATGGAGACAGAGCAGACCAGTGGGATGCATAGCCTCACAGATCCACATGAATGTGCAGATCTGTGTGGTTTCAAAGGGCGCATCCCCATTATAAGCTTAATCCAGTTTCCCTAAACCGAAATAATAGAACTGGATGCAAACGCGAATTTGCCTGTTCCCATTACTTTCAGCTTAATCGCGTTCGATCCGGATTCTGAGGATCGTACGTGGCGTACGTGACTCAAGGGGGGACTCAAGTGGCTACTTTTTAAAAGTCGCTTTTCGGGGCTGCCCTGCCCTCTCTCTCCTGGAATGAACGCACCATCTAGCTGGATGGCTGCCGCTTGCCTGGAGGAAAAACATTTACAACGCTTTGGGGCGATTTAACACGCGGAAAGCGTGTTAAGCGAAACTGACGTGGGGTTTGAAAACGGTCTGAAACCGAAATAAGGTTGTAATAGGGATGAGGCCAAAGTGTTCTACGCGGACTTTGAATCCAAATTTAGGGTCCGAGCAGAAAGGCCCAAAGACTACTCTTAACAAACTAGCTGCCATGGCTGGCCAATCGTTCCTGGACTAGACAGGTTGGATTTCACAGAACTTTGCACTTCAAGAAGACCTAGAGGCCTACGGAGCTTCCATCTCTGCTCTGCTAAGAGTTTACAGCAGAGTTTCAAAGTTCAGACAGGCCTGCAAAAGATTCACCCACAAAGGTATCACCTACGTTTGAAACCAACAACAGCAGCATTGTGCAGAGTCTCTTGGCACCAGAGGAGTATTTATCCAAGACTTAAGAACAGCAGGATAAAGACAGTGAGCAAAGAGAAGAGAAAAAAGAGGGAAAGTCTTTGGTCACAATAGAAGCCATGGGTCACAATGGGAATGTCACAAGGCAGCCTCCCAAAGATCTGTCTCAGCACTGGAAGGGAAGTCCCAGTTGATGAAGGGGGTGAAAGCAAAACCATGCTGCCTAAAAACGTGTTACGCAACGAATAGTGTGACATTCCCTCAACACACCCAGCCAGGAAACGGCTTGTGGCCACAGAGTGCCTTAACTGGATGTGGTGGTTCCTCCAAAGCTTCATGACCAATGTAAGAAATGCCCCAACTGATGTGATCTGTGGGCCATTCGGTCCAGCCAGCCTCTTCTCACAGCAGGCGACCGGCCACGTAAGGAAGCCTGCCAGCAGAATAGAACCACATAGCTTGCCTGGCTCAAAGTCCACATTGATCTGCTCATGCTCTAAGATCTGCAGGGGAGGCCCATGACCCTCAGCAGCAAAGGGCGAGGGGGCACCCAGGACAGGGCCTTTTCAGTGATGGCTCCCAGACGGTGGAACTGTCTCCCTCCTGAGGTGCATCAGGCACCTTCACTCTGTGTGTTGAGAAGAGCTGTGAAGACACACCTCTTTGCCCTAGCCTTTGCTAAGCGTTTCCTCCACACATCCAGACATGTTTATGGTTTTAAAGGGTTTAATATGCCACAGTTTTAACGTGTTCATTTTATATGTTGTAACCCCCACCCCCACCCCTTTCGGTGTATATGGTGGGATGAAAATTTAAACAAACAAACAAATACATAACGTCTTGCAGAAACTGGCCTTCAGAGGTGCAAGCACCCAAGAAATGATGCAGCATATTGGACCCATGAACCATCTAGTCCTCTTCTCCTAGTGGCTAACCAGCTGCTAAGGAAGCCCTCCCTCGGCAGGACATGAGCATGTTGCCTACTCTGCTTGCAGACCCCCAGAAGCTGGCCTTGGAGGCAGACCACCTCCTGTTGCCAGGGTCAGTGCGGCTGCCATCAGGACCGCCGCCCATGAATTCAACCAAAGCTTTCTGGAAACCATCGAAGCCGTGGTCAAGCACAGCTTCCAGAAGCACCTAATGACCAGCTTAGTTCGTGAGCAAGATAAGGGCATCAAACCTCAGAGGAGTCCTGCTGGATCAGGCCACAGCCCATCTAGTCCAGCCTCACATCTCGCACAGTGACCCACAAGCAGAAGACGCAGTCAAAACCTTACCTGATCTGGACTCCCCGCAAATGGCCTTAGAGGAACCTTGCCGGTCTCTCCAGCCTGGAGGAAGACTGGGAAGGTGAATAGTTGGGACACAGATCCCCTCCACTCCACTTTAACTGGCTTGCTTGGGTTTTATGTTAACCACAGAACAATGGAACCACAGATGACAAGGAGAATGACCATCTGCCCCCAGAGAACCGCAAGGTTTGAAGCAAACCGACTGGCACCATCATGCAATCATTCTAGCAAAAAGCAGCCAGATCAGTAAGATGACGTCCATATTGAGGCGAGAGGCTAACCTACTTCCTGCCCTTAAAAGAAACTATTAGGAGTGGAGAGGAAGTAAGAAGGACTTACAGTTCAATGTGGCTTTCAAGGCCCAGATGAACAGAAAGCAAAACCACCAAAGAGGATGCATGTAAGACGGAAACAATTCCATGTGGGCCTACAGGATTCAGATAGACAGAGAGCCCTTTGGGAGGCAGACAAGAGTTTGGCAACAAGATTCCCCCAAGAACAGCCCTGACCATTGACCACACTGCCTGCTTCAACATCTGCAGAGTCCTTGATATATACACCAATTACATATAAGAAACATTTCTTCCCTTAGAGAAGAAACTAGCTTGGTCTTGTGGATGAGGAGCCAGACTCTTATCTGGGGATACCGGGTTTGATTCCGCACTCCCCCATGAAGCCAGCTGCGTGTCCTTGGGCTAGTCACAGCTCTCTTCTGAGCTCTCACAGACGCCACCCACCTCATGGGGTGTTCTGTTGTGGGGAGAAGAACAGATGGTTTGTCAGCTGCTTTGAGTCCCCTTAAGGGTGAGATAAGCTGGGTAGAAAAGCCAACTCTTCTTCCTCCTCTACGAAGCCAGCTGGGTGACCCTGGTCTAGCCACAGCTCTCTTCTGAGCTCTCACAGCCCCACCCACCCCATGGGGTGTTCTGTTGTGGGGAGAAGAACAGATGGTTTGTCAGCCGCTTTGAGTCCCCTTAAGGGTGAGAAAAGCTGGGTAGAAAAGCCAACTCTTCTTCCTCCTCTACGAAGCCAGCTGGGTGACCCTGGTCTAGCCACAGCTCTCTTCTGAGCTCTCACAGCCCCACCCACCCCATGGGGTGTTCTGTTGTGGGGAGAAGAACAGATGGTTTGTCAGCCGCTTTAAGTCCCCTTAAGGGTGAGAAAAGCTGGGTAGAAAAGCCAACTCTTCTTCCTCCTCTACGAAGCCAGCTGGGTGACCCTGGTCTAGCCACAGCTCTCTTCTGAGCTCTCACATCCCCACCTCCCTCACAGGGTGTTTAGTTGTGGGGATAAGGTTTGTCAGCCACTTTGAGTCCCCTTAAATGGGTGAGAAAAGTGGGGTGGAAAAGCCAACTCTCCTTGTTTTTCTTAGAGGGAACAGAGACAGAACCATACAAGGTTTCAGCTGCCTAAAAATTAGTGCCTTTCTTTCCCCTTCCCATTGACTTTCAGCCTAACCTTGAGATGTCAGAGGCAAATATCTGTTTGCTGTCTCTTCGATCGCCACAACCTCCTTTCTCACCTTTCCCCTGAAAATCTTTAATAAAAAAACCCTTGCATCCTGCAATAAAACTTAAATTCCAGTCCTACCATGATACACCAAGGAGTAAGGAGTTCTCTGCACACAAGAGAAGATGTGTGCATGGACACGTTAAGGGTCGTGTTAAAGGGTCCTTAAATTTCTCATGCCGCACGCCAGGATGCACTCACTTCATTACAGAACTCCTGAGAACGCTGAGCGGAACTTTTAAATAAATATGCACAAGAGGACTTTTGATTTTGGAATGCTGCACATCAAATGCAATATGCACCAAATTATGAAAACAGAGAGTGGAAGTGTAATAAGCCAGCATGGAATATGGCGCTTCAATTGCTCCTGAGATTTTCATTCTCCCAACCCATCACCACTTCCAAATTTCAGGAAATTTTAGCTTAGGGGTGATGGGGAAAACCCACTCATCTCCTTCCACAGTATTATATTATCTGCGAAAGCTGTGCAGAGACAAACTGAAATGGGAACCAAACACACTGTATTATACCAGAGAACCTGGAAATGCCAGCTAAAGCCTCATTGTTAGGGAGATACGGCACCATATGTTTAACTCAAATTATTGTAATTCTTATAAAACATTTCAAGTTTCTATGATGTGTCACACGAGAAGATGGAGGCAGACATTTTCCTACATGATGGTCAAATTGAGATCTGCGCTGAGTGCTGATCATACTAAGCAGAAAGACGGCATAGAAACCGGTGTTCTCAATTTTGTTTCAGAAGTCGAAAGGATAAACATGCAACAGACCCTTCCAGAGCTGGGATCACCGATGGAGCCAGTAGGGTCCTTAAAGACCCTAAGCCTACCCCACTGACTAGAGGAAAGAAGTCCTCATAAGAACCTAAGAGGAGCCCTGCTGGATCAGGCCACAACCCATCTAGTCCCTAAGAACCTCCGAGGAGCCCTACTGGATCAGGCCACAGCCCATCTAGTCCATAAGAACCTCCAAGGAGCCCTCTGCATCAGGCCATGGCCCATCTTGTCCATAAGAGCCTCCAATGAGCCCTGCTGGATTAGGCCACAGCCCATCCTGTCCATAAGAACCTCCAAGGAGCCCTCTGGATTAGGCCATGGCCCATCTAGTCCATAAGAACCTCAGAGGAGCCCTGCTGGATTAGGCCACAGCCCATCCTGTCCATAAGAACCTCCAAGGAACCCTCTGGATCAGGCCATGGTCCATCTAGTCCATAAGAACCTCCAATGAGCCCTGCTGGATTAGGCCACAGCCCATCCTGTCCATAAGAACCTCCAAGGAGCCCTCTGCATCAGGCCATGGCCCATCTTGTCCATAAGAGCCTCCAATGAGCCCTGCTGGATTAGGCCACAGCCCATCCTGTCCATAAGAACTTCCAAGGAGCCAACTGGATCAGGCCATAACCCATCTAGTCCAGCATCCTGTCCTGCACAGTGGCCCATCAATGGCTTCTGGGCATCTCAAGCAGAAGATGAAGGCAAAGGCTTCACTGGCTCTTGACTTCCGGCAAATGGGCCTTAAGAGGCCTCCTGCCTGTCTCGCCAACCTGGATATCATACCCACGCATCCATTCTAGTAACCATTGATACGCCTGTCCTCCATGAATTTATCTAATCCTCATTCATCTCAATGCAGTTTTCTTGGCAGAAATACAGATGTGGCTTGCTACCACCTACCATCTGGGGAGAGGCTGGGGAATCAAACTCTCAGCTCTCAAGGCAGCTTGCACGACAGCTGGGGCAACTCTGTACCCCCAGCCAAGTGAAAGCGTAGAAGTATTTTTGTAGACTGTTCAATAAATACAATACGGCATTATGACTTTAAGAGACCCTCCTCCTTCCAGGAAATATTCCCAAAGGAAGCCAGCTAATACCACAGATGGTTGCCTATTTAAAGTAAGTAAAAGTCCACTGTCTGGGGGCCACCATCAAGAAGGCCCTACCCCAAGTCCCCCTCCCCTTAACTACTGAACCTTAGTCAACGGAAAGTAACAGCTAAGCCTTATTTCAGCAACATCTGAAGGGACGCTCTCTTGACATCTGTCATCGTGTTAAAAGCATGACACACGCCGGTCTACGAATATAAACTCTGCTCACATACTTCACATCCCTCCCCATGGGTATCAGAATTTCCAGAATCCAGCCTCTCTCTCACTCTACCCTTCCTGACACAGCTTTTGCAATTCCACCCTGTCAACAAAAGACAGATTTGAGTAGGATTGTGGTCCTCACCTTCACCCCTCACACTCTTTTCTTTTAAGGAGGCTTAGCTTTTAAGGAGGACCCACAAGCTTGCTTCGCACCCCACAAGTGCCAAAGTACAAAACCACAAAAGAGGTAAGCCTCGCTCACACTTTTAAGATCCATCAAGCTGATTATGGCCAGAGAGTTTTAAGTAGATCAGGGCTTCCACTGAGAGTTTGGTCTAGCGGTTAGGGAGCCAGGCACTTATCTGGGAATACTGGGTTTGATTCCGCATTCTTCCATGAAGCCAGATGGGTGACCTTGGGCTAGTCACAGCTCTCTTCTGAGCTCTCACAGCCCCACCCACCTCACAGGGTGTCTGTGGTGGTGGGAAGAACAAAAGGTTTGTTAGCAGCCTTCAGTATCCTTAAACAGGTGAGAAAAGTGGAGTATAAAAGCCAACTCTTCTTCCTCCATGAAGCTAGCTGGGTGGGCTTGGGCTAGTCACAGCTCTCTTCTGAGCTCTCACAGCCCCACCTACCTCACATGATGTTCTGTTGTGGAGAGAAGAACAGAAAGCTTTGTCAGCCGCTTTGAGTCCCCTTAAATGGGTGAGAAAGGCAGGATGGAAAAGCCAACTCCTCTCCTTCTCCTTCCCTCAAATTCTCAATTTATTACATCCATACCAAAGAAGCACGGCCTTATAGCACAACAGATCTGTTAGAATTCGTAATGCAGTATCTCCTCACGTTATCACAACCCTTAAATTACCCCTGTCTGAAAAGGGGGTACACTGGTAAGACTAGTATCTCAAAAAGGAGTGAACAGTTACTGAAAGATTGGGGAACTTCCATGAGGCGGACAGCAAACCTTCCTGAAGGAACAAACAGCAAGCCCTTTGGGAAGAGGAAAAGGGAACCTCATACAAATTGCACATGAAATACCATTCTTCGGTGCTCATAAGGACTATTTAAAACTTGTGAAAGGCGCTTGGAAGGGCCCCCCAGTACAGAAGGGAGACAATATGAACAAGGTGAAATGGGAATAATACTGTCTCCTCCCACTTTACAGACACTGTTACTGTTTTAATGTATACTGTCGGTGTTTTAAAATACATCTGATTCCTTCGGGTATAGGGTGGGATAGAAATACAAATAATAATCAATAAACAAAAACAATTGACTAAAAGTATGCACAGGATAATTTCTATGTCTGATTCTTGGGCTGCTTAGCAGCCCAGGTGCAGACAACGAGTCCCATATTCCCTGGGGAGGGAAGGGGACGTTCCCACCCACCCTCACCGATTGTGCTAGAAGGTAGGGCATGATCCACTCTTGATGGAACGGGGAAAAAGGCAGAGAGAGTAGGACGTTCCGTACCTGCTACATAGCTGAAACACTCTTATCCTAGGTAGGTCAGTTCTGACTCAAATCCAAAACTGTGTTTCTGAAGGGGCGCTTCGGTTTTCTGCCCAGAACCTTCGAAGTGCCCTGAAATGTTCCAAGTGACAGTTCTGTTCTCCCTCCTCCCCTCTTAACCTTCACGATCCAATCAGTCCAGACCAGCTACTGTTGTGGGAACAGTTCAGAAGCGCAGTCAACTTCATCACAAGGGCAGAGACCAACCTGGAGTTGTTAAACTCATGATGACCTTAGGGCACCGTAAGGTTCAGAAAGACAAATTCTTAGAAACTCTCACCCTTCTCAGCTCCTCAGAAGCATCTTGGTGGCCACAGACAGGTTCTTTTTTTAAAGAAAGTTGCTGGACCTTGCCTGAATCCAATCTTTCCCTACAATAACGCAGAACTAATTCTTCTTATCCACCTCTCAGTACCCAACATTGCCTTCGCATGCGGCTGCCCAGCAGGCACCTGAGTGGTGGCACATGACTCTGGAGGGCGATGGGACAGGCCTTGGACCAAAGATGGTCCTTTCCCTCTATACCCAGAAGCAACTTCTTGCAAAAAAGCACCTACGGGTGGCTCTTGTTTTGCTAGCACCTGGCAGCAGCCATTCCACAAGACTACCTAAAAGTCTTCCTATATATGTTTACTGTTTAATGAGCTATAAATGTTAAGAATGGGGGGGGGGGTGTTGAGGCTGCTCCTTACTCCCCTCTTCCCCCCCCATCTCTGCATGTGTTTAAGGTCTGCTGCAATTTGAAAAACCTTTCCCAGCTCTAAAGAAGGATAGCAAAGACTGCATATATGAAAATTTTACGTCAGTGATGAGAAAGGAAGAGGAGGAGGAGATGGTCTCCCCAGTCCTTGAAGATCAGACATTGAGGCCTTCTTGTAGTGCCCCTACCCTTGGAGGCGCGAGGGGCTGCAGCACGTGGGAGGGCCTTTTCTGTGGTGCCCCCCTGGCTTTGGAATAGCCTTCCAATGAAGGTATGCCAGGTAACAATTTTATATGCATTTTGGAACCACGTTAAAATGCATCTCTTCACCTTCTGGTACACATAAACACCCACATTCCTATTAAATTCCAGACAGTATGGCCACTGGCAAAGCATGATGGCAGTCATATTTCACCCACACCTGAAGGCCCCTAGTTTGGTCAGCTCTGACCAAAAGGAAGTGGCAACCCTAATTCACAGCTCACACCCTATTTCTTCTTCCCCACAGAAAGTTTCCTATATAGATGCATAGTCTGAGAATCCTAACTGTGACAAACGACGGCTAACTAGACGGAATGTTTTGTTCACTAATATTTTGTAACTATTATTCACAAATAAATAAATAAATGGGAAAACAGGCTCCCGAACCAGAAGCAGCAAACTTTAAAACAAGAAACAACCAGAAAAAAAAGGAGCAGTTGTTTTGTTCAAGACCTGCTCTTGGCTTCCCAGAGCTGCAGATGTGGGATTCTGGGCAGATAAATGTCTCCACGGGGGCAGCAAAGCCCTTCTGTCACAGCTGTCTAGAACAGGAATCAAGCTCTTGAGTTCCAATATCAAAAGGAGTTTGTCTATAGAGGCCTTCTTAAGTTTGAGCACCAGGAAAACTGAGCTCTATAGCCCTCGCATACTGCTGCGGAGGGCCCTGTTGGTCTCATCAGCAAGGATAAGGAGACTTGGATGTGATGTGATGGACACATGAACTGATTTATTTATTATTTGTATTTCTATCCCACCCTATACCTGAAGGTCTCCGGGCAGGTAACAACACTTAAAATCAACATATTAAAGCAATAACAGTATGTATTAAAACAACAGTGATTGCAAGTGGGAAGGGAAAGTGTATCCCCATTTAACCAGTCAGGGCAAAGAGGTGCGTCTTCACTGCCTCCCTAAACATGTACAGTAAAGGTGATAGATGTACCTCAAGGGAGAGACTGTTCCAAAGCCTAGGGGTCATCACTGAGAAGGCCCTCTACCAGGTGCCCACCCCTTTTGCTGCTGAGGGTGGTGGTACAACCAGGAGGGCCTCTCCTCCAGATCTTAAAGCATGGGCAGGTCAATATGGGAGGAGGTGTTCCTTCAGAAATTTGGGGCCCAAGTCATTCAGGGCTGTATAAGTCAAAGTTAACAACTTGGATTGATTAAACCCTGCAGGTAGCAACTGAACCTCTTTGGCCAGTAGCTGCCTCGCACTGCATGCCAAATAAAAGCACTGGTTGGAAAGAGGCACCCAAGGCTCAGAGACGCTTTGGCCTGATTAACCCTGGCAATTAGGAACAGCCGTTCTTGGTCCTCTTCTAAATACCCATTGTTCGAACAAAAGTCCTGTCTGGGATGTTCCTGGAAGCACATGTTTGGGCCCTGTCAGTCTCAAAGGAATTCCGCCTTCCCATCTAGTCACACTCCGCTGCCGCACGCCAGTCCTTCCATCTGCGGTGGTTCAGCTGCCTAGGTAAAGTGTCATATCACGAAACGTGTACTCAGGAGGCCTGTGGCCGCTTCGATGGCTGCTGTGCAGGCCGCGAGCCTCCGCATGCAATGGCATTTTACCCTCCAGTTGCACGGCACATTTAAGGGCCCAAAGATGAGGGGGTCAGATAGGGGGATGCGGACTCAGGAGGCCTCAGGGCTGCTCATCAAGGGCTACCAGGCCCGGATCCTCTGTGCAGGACGGCAGCCTCCCCTCCAGCCGCAGATGAAAGACCCTCCAGGCAGACCGGCTGGGAAAGCGCCACTGGATATCCACCAGGCAGGCTGGACTTCCAAGCTCGCCCTCCAGCCGCGCTCGACCCTACGTGCCAGGCTGCTGTTTTGGGGCCAAAGTAAAGCTCTGGGTGGATGGGCTGGAGGATGCACAGCCCAGGCAGGGCTCTAGCCAGAGTGGCCCCCGCAGGCAGGCAGGGAGGCGGACAGGGGAGGGGAGGCCTCCAGCTCCCCAGCCCTGATAGGGCCTCCTCCCCCTGCCTAGAAAGAAACGTCCAGGCTCCAGGGGTCTGGAGGAACCTCGCAAGGCCGGGGGGAGGGGGCAGGAGCAAGGAGGGAGGCAGGCGAGCGTCCTCGGCGGGTGCAGTCTACCTTTGCCCCCAGTCCTAGGGGAGGCAGGGAAGGAAGGAAGCAAAGAAGGCGGGGCCATTCCCTCCAAGCTAATGCAGGCCCCGTGGGCGCCGACGCCTCCAGGCCCGGGAAGGGAAACGAAGGGGAAGGGAGCCACCACCCTGCAGGCCCTGCTGCTGCCTGACGCCTGCCTGCCTTCCGCCAGGCCGGGCCGGGCCGGGCCAGGCCAGGCCTCCTCCTCCTCCTCAGGCCGCGTCGACGACGGACAGACGGAGCCGCCCGGGCCCGTTCCCGGCGGCCCTCCCGCCCCGGCGCCCCTCACTTACTCCGCCTGGCCGTCCTGCGCCCGCCGCCGCGGCTGCTCGACACCTCCTCGCCCCGCCGCCGCCGCTGCTCCCCGTCCCCGCCGCCGCGCCTGGGCCTCCCCCCCTCTCTCTCTCTTCGCCGCCGCCGCCGCCTCCTCCGTCCGCCTGGTGGGGACCCGTACCCGGAAAAGGAAACCGTCCGCTCGACTTCCGCCGGAAACCGGAAGCGGGGCCTAGCTAGGCTGGCCGTGCGGTGCAGGGAGGGGATGGAGACTGGGAGGGGGAGGGGGAAGAAAAGGAGAAGCGGCCGCCGCTGAGGGGAAGGGAGACCTCCCTGCCTCGGCCGCCCATTGGCGGAGAGGGAAGGCGTGTGCGGCCTGACGTCACCGAAGGGCCCCGCCCCTCCCGGGCCGTCTGCTTCCGGTCACGTGGCCAGGGGGCGCCTCTCCGCGTGGCTTTCGGAGGGGGAGGGGGAGGCCTGCACGCAGGAGGAGGGGGAGGGGATTGTAAATCCTATTTTTTCACCTTTTTTCTTTTAATTGCAAAATTCAAATTTTACGGATTTGAATCAAATCAGGTTTTTTTTTCTTGGATATTTGATTAAAATCGAATCCCAACAATTGCATTCGTGAATCCATGAATAGGGAACATCCATCCGTTGCTGGGAAATGTTTCAACCTGCTCCCATAGCAGCAGGCCTTTTGGCTGCCTCTGCAGAGTCACCTGGGACCAATAAGACTGAGCCTTATTCTGGTTTATAGCTCACAGGGCCTGTCATAATAGGCACAAGCACGCAGGTGTCAGGTCTGTGTCCTGAGATATAATCCAGGATAAGGTCCAGTGCAGGGAGGGTCTGAGTCCTTCGCCTCAGATTGCAAAAACCCAACGTCAATGCACTGAGTTGGGATTCCGAATTGTGTGTGCAGCTGTCATGATCTATGTGCAAGTTTACCAAGTCCCTCAAGGTTGTTCTACATAAGAACCTAAGAGGAGCCCTTCTGGATCAGGCCACAGCCCATCTAGTCCATAAGAACCTCAGAGGCGCCCTGCTGGATCAGGCCACAGCCCATCTAGTCCATAAGAACCTAAGAGGAACCCTGCTGGATCAGGCCACAGCCCATATAGTCCATAAGAACCTAAGAGGAGCCCTGCTGGATCAGGTCACAGCCCATCTAGTCCAGCATCCTGTCGCACGCAGTGGCCCACCAAATGCTCATGGGCATCTCAAGCAGAGACAAGGACAAACCTCCTGCTCTCGAGTCCCAGCAGATGGCCTTAGAAGTGCCCCGGTTCCTCCCCTCTTCAGCCTGAAAGATGCACCTAGGCATTCGTTCTAGTAGCCATTGATACATCTATCGTCCATGAATTTGTCTAACCCTACCTTAAAGCCATCTAGACTGGTAGTTGTCACCACCTCTTCCGGCAGCACATTCCATAAGCCGATGACCCTCTGGGTGAAGAAATACTTCCCTTTGTCGGATCTGACTCTCCTACCCATCTGCTTCATAGAGTGCCCCCTGGTTCTAGTGTTGTGCGATAGAGAAACTAAATTTTCTCTATCCACCTTTTCTATACCATGCATAATTTTATATACTTTTATATACTGAAGTTGGAGCAATTGCAAATGCTGTTTCTCCTGTTCACTCTAGGGGCGTGCACGAATGCAGTTTTCAGGATTCGATTTGATTCGAATATCTCAAAAGTTCAGTTTGATTCGAATCTTTAAAATTTGAATTTACCCAAATTCAATTCGAATTAAACAACAAATTCAAATCTATGCATTCAAATTTTCCGTTTGAATTCGCACTTACGAATGTAGACAATATTTGTATGTGCCCGTACGCATCATTATGCCTCCATACACGTCCGTATTTATCACGTATGCAACCCATTTTCATTCCATACAGATCCATACAAATGCGTACAGATGGGGGAAAGATGCGTACATGCAAATACGCATCATGTACAAACCCATACACATACAAATGTTAAAATTTGGACGAATTCAATCAAATTTCAAATGTCTTCGAATATTCGTGCACATCCCTAGTTCACTCACATGGTACCCCCTGAGCAGGCCTGCTCTCCTCTTGGATGATGCGAAAGACAGTATTCTGAGACCGTTCCACTGGGTAGCCTACATAGATAACATCTTACATGAAGGCCATTGAAATACATTCACCTTAGTCTTTGCATCGGGCAAGGAAACTAAAAATAAGAGGAAAAAAAGGAGTAAGTTGGGCTAGGGTTGATTTGTAGAATCATAGAATCATAAAATTATTTATTTATTTATTTATTTATTTATTTATTTATTTATTTATTTAGTTAGTTAGTTAGTTAGTTAGTTAGTTAGTTAGTTAGTTAGTTAGTTAGTTAGTTAGTTAGTTAGTTAGTTATATTTCTATCCCGCCCTATACCCAAAGGTCTCAGGGTGAGTAACAACATTTAAAATCCAATATATTAAAATAAGAGCATATGTTAAAACAACAGTGTCTGCAAGTGGGAAAGGAGAGTGTGTCCCCAATTAATTGAAGGCCAGGGCAAAGAGGTGCATCTTTACTGCCTTCCTGAACGTATACAGTGAGGAAACCTGACACACCTCAAGGAGGAGACTATTCCATAGCCTGGGGGCCATCACTGAGAAGGCCCTCTCCTGGGTGCCCACCCCTTTTTGCTGCTGAGGGTGGTGGAACAAGCAAGAGGCCTCTCCTCTAGATTTTAAGGCACGGGCAGGCCGATATGGGAGTAGACGTTCTTTTGGGGCCCGAGTCATTTAGGGCCTCCTCCCCAGATCTCAAGGCATGGGCAGGCCCCTATGAGAGATGTGTTCCTTTAGATACTTGGGGCCTTATAAGTTAAAGTTAACACCTTGAATTGGGCTCGGTAGTGAATCTGCAGCCAGTGCAACTCTTTTAAGACCTATGTGATGTGCATCTGTCAGCAATCTAGTAGCTGCGTTCTACACTAGCTGCAGCTTCCGAACCATCTTCAAGGGCAGCCCAATGTAGAGTGCATTACAGTAGTCCAATTTAGAGGTTACCAGAGTATGGATAACTGTGGCCAAGTCATCTCTGTCCAAAAAAAAAGGTTTCAACTGGCGCACCAGCCATAGTTGGTAATATGCACTCTTGGCCACAGTCTCCACCTGAGCTTCAAGCGTCAGCACACAGTCCAAGAGTACCCCCAAGTTATGCACCTGTCTCTTCCATGGCATTGCCACCCCATCAAGGAGAGGGTGCCTCCCAACTACACAGACCTGAGACCCTGTGACACATAGCACCTCCGTCTTGTCTGGATTCAGCTTCAATTTATTGGCCCATTACTGCCTCTAGGCACCTGTCAAGCACTTCAACCGCCTCTCCTGATTCAGAGTTATAATGCTGGAAGGGGCCTCTAAGGTCATCGAGTCCAGCCCCCTGCTCAATATAGGATTTCCTAAACCACCCCAGGCGCCTTGGAGCTTACGAAGACAGACGTGTCTTGGAGTTGCCCACTCTTCACCCAGCCTCTCCAAGGATGTTCAGATGCATTGCATTTTCCTTGTATGAACTGACACCTCCGTTCTCTTTCTGATCAGGCGTGAAACTGGGGCACCTTGAAGAAGGGAACAAAAAAGGTGGATTCCCGAAAAACACTGCAGGGGCCTTCTATTTTTCATCAAGGAATACAAGAAGAAGTGGTTGGGAATAAAGAATGGGAGGGAATGTCTGGAAGAACCTCCTCAGAATTCCATGAAGAGATGCCATAAGAACATCGAAGAAGTCCTGATGGATTAGGCCTGTAGCCCATCTACAGGCTGAGCAAAGGACAAGAGAAACCATACAACTTACACTTTTGCTGTGGTTATGAGAGGTGGGCAGAAGCTGAAATAAAGGGCACGTTCGCATACAAGATTAAATACAAATCCAGTCTGTTTTTGGGATCGTCTGATCCCATTTAAATTTCTATTCCTGGACATTATGAGGACTATATTGCTAAAATCAGCAGAAAAAAAGTCCTCGGAAAAACTGTTCTCAATCCCTTTTTGGCACCCAGCCCACGTTCCCCCCCCCTATGGGAACACTACAGGACTATTTGGGGAGGAGATCTGCCTTTTGTGCTGTCCCCCCCACAATTCTCGCTGTTCCCATTTGCTGAAAGATAACTCGGGATGAATTCGCATATTTCAGTTCCCATTCAAACCGCCCAAATCCCCAGCACAGAGAAACAGGATCTTTTCATCTCCTCCCCTTGTCCAAACCCTGTAAGCCTGTCCTGCTCAGTAATAGCTGAGTGAAAGAACAGACACAGGGCAAAGCAATCACTCTCCCTTTCAAATCGGACACTCCCTCCATTCACATTACTGGCAAGGCAGCAGCTTTGCGCAGAAGCGGCTGAGCAAAAGAACAGACACAGGGCAGAGCAATCACTCTCCCTTTCAAATCGGACACTCCCTCCATTCACATTACTGGCAAGGCAGCAGCTTTGCGCAGAAGCAGCTGAGCGAAAGAACAAACACAGGGCAGAGCAATCACTCTCCGTTTCAAATCGGACACTCCCTCCATTCACATTACTGGCAAGGCAGCAGCTTTGCGCAGAAGCAGCTGAGCAAAAGAACAGACACAGGGCAAAGCAATCACTCTCCCTTTCAAATCGGACACTCCCTCCATTCACATTACTGGGAAGGCAGCAGCTTTGCGCAGAAGCAGCTGTGCGAAAGAATAAACAGTGCAAAGTGATCTTTCCCTTTCAAATTAGCAAGGGGTGGGAGGAGAATGGAGGCTCATGGTTTTTAGCAGGGCTGGGAAAAGTTTCCCTCTGAGATTGTTAGCTGCTACAGGGGGCAGACATTTCCAGATGTGAAATCCCACCCATCTAATGCCGCACAGTCGGAGGCGGTAGGCATTGGCCAGAAGGATGGGGGGGACAGCCCAAAAGACAGATTTCCTCCCTGTAGTGTTCCTATGGGGGGGGGGGGCGGTCTGGGCACCAAAACGGGACCGAGAACAGTTTTTCCGAGGACTTTTTTTCTGCAGATTTTGGCGATACAGTCCTTGTAAAATCCAGGAATAAAAATTTAAATGGGATCGCACGATCCCGAAAACAGACTGGATTTGCATTTAATCCTGCATGGGAATGCCCCCCTAGATCTGCAAAGTCTCAGCATCTGGGTTGCAACAGGACCACTTGGGCATTTGGGCAGGAAACCCCTTGAGGTGAGGGGAACCCAAGGAGCCCTTCAAGAAATGGCCCTCTGTGCCTGGATGGAGTCGTGAGAAACAATCCGGCGCTTGGAAATTGTGGCATATCTGAAAGGAATCTTTAAGGCAGCTGACAGGTAGATTGACAGCGGTTTTGTGTGCTAAGAAAAGCCAGTGGGGCGGCACTTGAAAGGCGGCTGAATGCATCAGAAACTACGATAACATCAACTGGCAACTGAAAGGGATGAAATTACAGTTCTTAAACACTCCCCGAAACAAATTTTTGATGTAAATCTTTCTTCCAAAATTAAAATTTCTTTTAAAAAAATGACAGGGAAAGAAACGTTAATTGGACGACACTCTTATGAGCGAGAGCACAGTCTCTCTCACAAACACACACACACACACACCCCTTCCTTGTTTCTCCCTCGCACGACCACGTGTAACCGTGCTCTGGAGAATCAAAATTAGTTGTGACAGCTGAAATTCTGCACTCATAGGAGGAAATTTGACAGGGTACTTTAAAAAAAAAAAGACACATAAGGAGAAAAGAGGTTTGTCGTAGCACTGGGGGGTGGAGGAGGAAAATGGAGAGATTTAAAGTGATACAAGGCGCATAATTCAAGCTTTCTTAGATTGCAAAAGCTCCTTTTTACCTAAAGGGCCTGCTGCCTTATTTTTATCCAAATGGTTCAATTACCTCAAAGCCCCACAGAGAAAATTACGGATGTTGGTCTTTATTTTCTCTCTCTCTCTCTCTCTCTTTCAATCTCATCTCGTCAACCGTAGACATTTTTTGTTTTCCTTCTGCTTTTCTTTCCTTTTTCTCCCTCTTTTCGTGATTCTTATTGGGGAAGGTTTAAAGGGGAGAACAGGGCACATTCTCAAAAGCGAGCTCCGCTTCCCACATTTAGCAAGACAAGGGCGCATGGGAATCCAGAAGGAGCCCATGCGCCGAGACGCAGCGGCCGGCCGAGGAGATCATGAGGCCGTGGTTGGGTATTTTTGAGGAATAAAAACAGACCAGCAAAGAGTTGGGTTCTTCTGGCACAAATGGCACAAAGGTCCCTTTCCCCTCGCCTTGTGCATAAGCGCTGCACCACCTTCCCGCTCGCCTGCCCACTTTTCCCCTTCCCAGGTTTTACCCCTCCTTCCTCCGGGCACCTTTCAAAGCCGCCATAATGGTAGCTGTTTGGCACTTCACTCCGTCTCAATGAGAAAAATATCCCTTTCCCCTTGCCTTCGGCTTCGTTATTTCCAAACCCTGCAATAGCTCTTTTGCAAAGGGCCGCGGGTGGCAGCCATTTTTCGGCGTTTTCCTTTGCCTCATGTTTGTCATCCTTCGAATTACCACCCCGGGGGTTCGGCTCGGACCGATGCCGGGCCTCGCTTTTTCACGCCTCCCCTGCTCTGAGATCATGCCGGGAGAAATTAGTTATTTATTTGCAATGCCTGCGGCAACGTTGTTTCTTTTCAGAAAAAAGGTTTGTTTTGATGCCCAGGGAAGAGAAGGGAGCATTAAGGGCTGGAGTGGCGGAGAGAAAAGGGCTTTTAAAAGGCAGAGCTGTGGTCTCTCGGAAGCCACGCAGTGAGACCCTCTTGAAGGAACTGGGAACAAAATGGCTTCCGGGGAGAAGACAAGTGGCTTCGTGAAAACCCTGTGGGCCTAGATTTGCCACAAGCCCAATCCAGCGGGACATTTCTTAGGCTCTTATACCCCTGAAGGTCACCTGCTGAGAGGCCGTGGGAAGGGAAGCTGTGTGCTTTGCAGGGATGGGCACGACTATTCGAAATGCCCATTATTCGTACGAATTTGGACATTCGAATTTCCGAATCTGAACGAATATGAATATCTTTGAGTTATTCGTACAAATAATTCGGACATTCGTATGTGTACGTATTTGTACTTGTCGCATATGTATCTGTACACGTCTTGTGTGTATCCGTACGCATTCGTACAGATACATACGGGATGAAAATGGGATGCGGGCACATTGGTACGCATGCCCACCTGCCCCAGCTTCTACATCCAAGGCGTGTGAAGGCCCAAGCAGCACGAGACAGGGCCATTTTTGACGCTATGAGGCAGCCGACATGGGACAGGCCACCTCGCTGCCCAGATCCATTGCTTTAGGACATCTCTAGAAGACCAGGGCAGAACCCTCACCTGCTCTCAAATTCCTGCAAATGGCCTTTGGAGGTATCCTGCCTGTCTAACCCAGAGGTGGTACTTAGGCATCCCTTTTCGATAAGAACCTAAGAGGAGCCCTGCTGGTTCAGGCCACAGCCCATCTACTAGCCTACCAATTGCTCCTGGACATCTCAAGCAGAAGACAAAGGCAAAACCTTCACCCTCTCTGAACAAATGGCCTTTAGAAGGATCTTAAGAACATTAGAAGCTAAGGGGGAGCCCTGCTGGATGAGGCCATAGCCCATTTGGTTCAACATCTGGTCTCACACAGTGGCCCACCAACTGTTTCTGGGTATCCAAAGCAGACGATGAAGGCCAAACCTTCACCTGCTCTCGACAATCTGCCTAGATATCCTCCTGTCTCTCCAACCTGAAGGTGGTTTTGGGGCAGCCATTCTAGTAGCCACTGATACACCTGTCCTTCCATGAATTTGTCCAACTGGATGCAACTGTGAGGATAGGCTAAGGGACTAGATTTGCCACAGGTCCAATCCAGGGGGACATTTCTTAGGCTCTTATACCCTTGAAGGTCAGTTGCTGAGGGGCTGTGGGCAGGGAAGCTGTGTTTTGGGAGAGCAGGCTGCTGGAATAGATGGGCCACAGATATGATCCCACAGGGGCATTAATTATTATTTTATAATACAACCTTAAATCTCTTAACTCCCAGAAATGTGATCTCTCTTTTATTTATGTAACTATTTTTTACACCCTTAGTAGCTCACATAATAATTTTCTTAACAAGGAGTTGGCAACCTCTATAGCAGCTGCAGAGAAAGATGGTCAAGGGGGTCTTAGCTTTTGTATTTGAGTCATGGAAAGAAAGAAAGAAAGAAAGAAAGAAAGAAAGAAAGAAAGAAAGAAAGAAAGAAAGAAAGAAAGATAGATAGATAGATAGATAGATAGATAGATAGATAGATAGATAGATAGATAGATAGATAGATAGATAGATAGATAGATAGATAGATAGATAGATAGATAGATGATTTCTGTCCTGACAGCTCTTCTCTCTCTCTCTGTTTTCTCCTAATGGAGTTCTAATGTAGTGGCCATCAAATTGACACAAAACCAAAGGCTGCAGAGTTTGTGTCTGCCTGCTTGACAGATGGGAACCTCCTGAAGCAAAACCTATAATCCTTTGATTTTTACCTGGTGTTAGATGTATTTAACCCCTTCTTCCCCGGAAATAAACAAAGGGCGACCCTTGCGCCTTGCAGGATGGAGGGAGAGGACAGACACAAGTCTCTCTGCGTTCAGATGACGATGTGCTAAGCAGAGAGTAATTTGCGTCCTAAAACCCCTTGCTATAACCTGCACTAGAACATTGGTCAAATATTCAGTTAATGCTCTTTCACAGCCGATGGCTTTTGAAATCAGCCTAGTACAGCAGATAATATTGGTGTTTCAAAACAGAGATGATAGATAGATAGATAGATAGATAGATAGATAGATAGATAGATAGATAGATAGATAGATAGATAGATAGATAGATAGATAGATAGACGGATGGATGGATGGATGGGTAGGTAGATATGGATGGATAGATGGTTAGAAGAAGAAGAGTTGGCTTTCCTATTCCACTTTTTTCACCCATTTAAGGGGACTCAAAGCAGGTGACAAAGCTTTTTTCTATTCTTCTCCCCACAAGAGACACCCTGTGGGGCTGTGAGAGCTCAGGAGAGAGCTGTGGCTAGCCCAAGGTCACCCAGCTGGCTTCATGGGGGAGGGTGGAATTGAACCCAGTATTCCCAGATACAAGTCCAGCTCCCTAACCACTAGACCAAACTGGCTCACAGGATGGATGGATGGATGGGTGGGTGGGTGGGTGGGTGGGTGGGTAGGTAGGTAGGTAGGTAGGTAGGTAGGTAGATAGATAGATAGATAGATAGATAGATAGATAGATAGATAGATAGATAGATAGATAGATAGATAGATAGATAGATAGATAGATAGATAGATAGATAGATAATGTGTACGGGTTTGTACACGATGCGTACTTGTAGATATACATCTTTTCCGCATCAGTATGCACTTGCACAGATCCGTAAGGGATGAAAACGGGTTGCATACAGGATAACTATGGGATGCATATGGACGTGTACAGACGCGTATGGATGCATATGGGATGCGTAATGATGTGTCCAGGAACATACAAATGCTGTTGACCTTTGTACGTGCAGATTCGAATTGAAAATTCAAAACGAATAGATTCGAATGTGGCAAATATGAATTGAATCTTGTTAAATTAAAATTTGCGCGCACCCTAACCCTACCCTTGAACACTATTCTGGCGACCCCTGGAGAGGAAAGAAGTCAAGAGGACAGGAACTTGGTGGGTGCCAAGGGAAGGCTTCAAGGGTTCCATCAAGTCTTTTGGGCACCACGTTGGCGACCCCTGCAGTGGAGGAGGAGTCATGGCACCCAGAAATGACCACTTGGCTCTCTCTTACCTTCTGCTGGAACTAACTTCTCTTGCTGGCCTGAGGGAACCCTCACCACTCAGAGAGCCTTCACTGTCTTTGAGGTCAACACTTTTCCCTCAGGGCTCCTGATTTTCACGGTCTCATCTCCGTAAAATGTATCATCCGGTGGCCGTGTTTAGCTCCATATTCTGGACCATCTGCCGCTTCCCCTCTCGGCTTCTCTCTCCCCACAGCTTTCCCTCACAAGGCAGGATTTACTGCCACACCTTAAAAACCATGTTATTAGGGCCATGTAGCTACAGGGTCAGCATGTCATGGGAGGCCTCCATCGATTTGGGGAAACATAATAATAATAAAAAGAGCCTTTCCTCTTGGCAAAAGCACTTTGTCCCTCAGCAATCTCAGGCGTCACGGCTCTTTCCTCCATCTCCCATCAACTGACCTGAACTTCTCTGAGGGGAGAAACCGAGAAAGGGAAATCCTCAAGCCAACACTTGACAACCATCGAGCGTTGCTAAAAAACGTCGCTGCCGGCATTAAAAAGAAAACCAAACCAAACCAAACAGCTGCGTTCATGAACTCCTGACCCTCCGGGCGAGATGTAATGGACCCTCCTTGGTTTATCTTAATCAATATTTCCATAAAATAACCCACATGACGGAGGCCAGGGCCTCCTCTCCAATCCCACAATCATGGAGGAACTACAAATGCTTGGGTTTGGGTCTCACAGTGGGCCAAAGAGCAGATGGGACGCAAGACCCTCAGGCGAAGAAAGGTCAGAAAGATGTTGTAGAGGGCCCTTGGTTCCCACTGTCGCCTTTGGGAAATTTTAAAAGAAGGAGAGGAAGAAGAGGAGGAGGAAGAAGAAGACAGGGGAGGAAGAGGAGGAGGAGGAGGAGAGGAAGAAGAACCTACAACCGTGCAAGAACGCTGATTAAGAGGCTGGAACACCTCCCTTATGAAATCAGACTGCAGCTTCTGGGCCTCTTCAGCCTGGAAATATGGTTTTTAAGAGGGGACCTGACTGAAGTATCTAAAATCATTCATAGTATAGAAAAGGTGGATAGAGATAATTTCTTTTCTCTACCACACAACACTAGACCCAGGGGGCATCTATGGAGCTGATGGGTAGGATAGTCAGATCCGGCAAGTGGAAGGATTTCTCCACCCAGAGGGTCTATATGGAATTGGTTGCCGGAAGAGGTGGTGACAGCTACCAGCCTAGATGGCTTTAAGGAAGGGTTGGGCAAATTTATGGGTGACAGATGTATCAACGGCTACTAGAATGGATGCCTAAGTACATCTTTCAGGCTGGGGAGACAAGCAGGAGGCCTCTAAGGCCATTTGTTGGGATTCGGAAGCAGGAGAAGGTTTGTTCTTGTCTCTGCTTGAGATGCCCATGGGCAATTGGTGGGCCACTGGGTGAGACAGGATGCTGGACTAGATGGGCTGTGGCCTGATCCAGCAGGGCTCCTCTTATGTTCGTATGTTCTAACTCTTGTTCCTGGTCTTAGAACCATTCCTAAGATGTTTTTCCCACACAGCAGATACTTCATGGAGGAGGAGAATTTCACAAGGACCAGAAGGAGAAGAAAAGAGGGTCCCAAAATGTGTCTGTCAACACCTAAGGCTGGGATCCATCTATGATGTCACCTTTCTCAACCCAAGGTGTTGATGAAAAGACATATTTTGAGCCCCTGCCTCCTCCCCTTCTGGCTGGGTCAGTCAGCATCATCTGTGATGTTGGGAGGTAATCTATTCTGGCAACAGCTTCCAACATGGCCACCAACACATCAGAACTCTGGTGGCCTTCACAAACAAAAACCATCCATATGGCAGTCTGGAAAACATGGTGATGCTTGAGGAAAGAGAAGGGAGAAGAAAAAGCTGTCTGGCTAGCTAGTAGATGGATAGACTCAGTGATGGCATCAATGAAATCTAACCCTAACAGACCTAAGAATGATTGGAGAAGACCAGTCAGTCTGAAGGAAGTTAATCCATATGGTCACCAAGAGCTGTCTAGGAAGAGATGGCATCCACCAACTAACCTATCAGTCAGTCAGTCAGTCAACCAACCAACCAGTCAACCAACCAGTCAACCAACCAGTCAACCAACCAGTCAACCAGTCAACCAGTCAACCAGCCAGCCGGCCAGCCAGCCAGCCAGCCAGCCAGCCAGCCAGCCAGCCAGCCAGCCAACCAACCAACCAACCAACCAACCAACCAACCAACCAACCAACCAGTCAACCACTCAACCAACCAGCCAGCCAGCCAGCCAGACAGACAGACAGCCAGCCAGCCAACCAACCAAGCAACCAACCAACCAAGCAACCAACCAACCAACCAACCAACCAACCAACCAACCAACCAACCAACCAACCAACCAACCAACCAATCATAGAGTTGGAAGGGACCTGTAGGGCCATCGAGTCCAACTCCCTGCTCAATGCAGGATTTCCTAAACCATTCAAGACAGATGTAGGTCCAGCCTCTCCTTGAAGACCTCCAGCGAAGGAGAACCCACTACCACCCGTTGCAACCTATTCCACTGACTGATGGCCCTCACTGTCAGGAAGTTTTTCCTAATCAATCAGTCAGTCAGTCAATCAACTTTCTGGGCTCAGTCCTGAAGAGGTCACAATTAGAGATGTTCCAAGTCTGGTTCACATTCAAAAATTCAGTCGAACAATTCCTGTTCGCCAGTGCCCGTAATCGAACGGAACAGGCAGTCTTTTTGCACATCCTGAAAGTTATTCAAACCAAACCAGTCCCCTGCTCACGAACGCAAACATTTTGATCAAACCGTTTGTGTCTGCCGAGTTTTTGCCCTTGGGAAAGGGCTCCCTTTGCAATTTCCCATTATTCAAAACTGAATGTGAACAGCCATTTCCTCTATTAAACGGTTCCCCATCAAGCTGAACAAATGGCCTTTCAGTTCGAGGGCGAACCAAACATGTACGTTTCCATTTCCACGCATTCTGAGTCCTAAGGGATTCTCGGCGGTTCGAAAACCGAGACATCCAACCACAGCCACCATTCCAAGAAGGGCCACAGCGCCGAATGGTCTCTGGCGCAATGCCTTAATTTCTTTTCTGCATTTCTGCCATGGCCAAGGAGGAGAAGAAGAAACCAGCCTGGCTGAGTTAACCTTTGATTAATAAAAGTGATAAATGGTCTGCCGTGGTGTTAAGAGCGAGGAAGCTGAAATGCCCGGTGTCACGACTGGTGGGGCTGTTTTAGTGCTTGCTAAGGGGGGAAATCAATAGCCCACGGGGACTCAAGCGCATGAAATAAGTTGTGAGATGGGTCTGCATCTTTGAGAGCTACCTCTGGGGGATGGGGTGGGCTGGTGGCAAAAGACTCCAACTACTCTCTTGATAGCGGAGGAGAGATACTAAGGAATTGAGAGATGACCTCACTTCCTACTTTGCTGACCACACAGCTGGGTTTCTGTTAACAGTCGGATCCTAAGGGGATTGCGGCAAAACATCAATGTATTAACACTGAAAACATGAGTGAGGATGCAGCAGACATCTCTGTCTGTCCGTCCGTCCGTCTGTCCTTCCATCCACACATCCACCCAGTGAACCAGTTTGGTTTTGTGGTTAGAGTCCCGTATTCAAATCTGGAGTTTCCCCAGTTCAGTCCTGCGTTCCTCCATGAAACCACCTGGGTGGTCTTGGGCTAGTCACAGCTCTCCTTCTGAGCCCTCACAGCCCCACCTGCCTCACAGGGTGTCTGCTGTGGGGAGAAGAACAGAAGGTTTGTCAGCTGCTTTGAGACCCCTTAAACGGGTGAGAGAAGCGGAGTAGAAAAGCCAGCTCTTCTTCCTCCACAAAGCCAGCTGGGTGGCCTTGGGCTAGCCACAGCTCTCTTCTGAGCATTCACAACTTCACCCAGCTCACAGGGTGTCTGCTGTGGGGAGAAGAACAGAAGGCTTGTCAGCCGCTTTGAGTCTCCATAAGAAGGTTGAGAAGAACAGGAAATAAAAGCCAGCTCTCCTCCTCTTCTATGCAGAACACAAGAGGAGCCCTCCTGGATCAGGCCACTGTCCATCTAGTCCAGCATCCCGTCCTTCACACCTAAGCTTTGGTTCACTTCCACAATGAGAGAAAACCCACCAGCAGTGTTATCTAACCGAAATCTTTAGATTGTAAGCCTGAGGGCAGGGACCTGTCTAAGATTAATATAATATTGTAACCCGCCCTGAGACCTTTGGGTATAGGGCGGGATTGAAATACAAATAAATAAATAAATAAATAATGAAATCCACCTTTGGCTTAGATAGTGTGGAAACAGAACGACTTGTCGCTTTCTGATGTGATCTTTCAGGTGGCCTGAATATGGATTAAAATTTAGGTGTGAACGCAGCCACAGTCAACCACCGGTTGCTTGTGGGCATCTCAAGCCGAAGACGAAGGCAGAACCTTCCCCTTCTGTTGACTCCCCACAAATGGCCTTGAAGGGTCATTTTGAAGGTGCCCCAATGGTTCCTAAACCCTTAAGATTAAGATTAAACCAGGGCCTAAACTCAGGTCATTTTTTCCCTAGGACAGACACTGCAATGCATTTTTAAAATGCTTAAAATACATAAACAAATGAAATGGAACCCTTCCTGCCTAACCCTGGATCCATCCAAAAAAAAGGGAGAGAGAGAGGTTGTGGTCACACCTAAGGCTTAGTCCAGCTTCAGTCCACTTTCAGAGTGAGAGAACACATCAGCAAAGCGACCAGTAATTTTATTTCCATATTATCTGTCCCAAAGGGGAATCTTCTGAGCCATTTAAGCCTGAAAGGAAACAGCTTCTCGCTTTGCTGATGTGTTGTCTAACTCCAAAAGTGGCCTGAAGCTGGATTAAACCTTGGGGCTGTGGTCACACCTAGGGTTTAATCCAGCTTCAGTCCACTTTCAGAGCGAGAGAACCCATCCGCAAAGTGGCCAGTAATTCCCTTTCCACATTATCTACCCCAAAGGTGAATCTTCTGAGTTATTTAACACTGAAAGAAAACAGCTTCTAACTTTGATGATGCGTTTTCGCGCTCTGAAAGTGGATCGAAGCTGGATTGAACCTCGAGTGTGGCCACAGGCAAGAGGGGCTGCTTTCCCCATCCCTCCTTCCTGCTTTTAATCGCTCTTCGGTTCGCCGGAACCCCGTATCTGCACCAAGGATGGCTGAGAAACCCTCCCTAACCCCCAACCGGAGACCTGCTCCTTTCCTCTTCTGTTCCTGCTCTTTACAGGTGACTTTTGTCCTTGATAGGTTCAGCTTCTGAATAAGACATTATTATATCACATCGAGGGAGCTATTAAAAGAAAAAGTGGCATGCTTTTCTCTAGCAAACAATGCCAAGTCCCGCTAATTCCCCTGTACGTTATCGGCGTTTGGGTCCCATCTGGCTGGCACAGTTTGCTCAAGATTTCGTCTTGCCATTATGTTGCTGCTTGACTGTTTGAATAATATTTTTCCCCTCCCTCTCCACTTTATCCACCTCTGACAGACCTCCCCCCCTTCTCCTTTTCTTTTCTCCTCTCTTTAATAGTCTCCTAAAGGCCAAAGCAGAAGTTGCTTAATAGAGTAATGTCAAATATGTGCTAAACAGACCAATAAAAGAAAACCTAATGCATTTCCCGGTCTTTGTCTGCCAATCTCCCCGCTGCCTAACATTTTCCACTCTGAAAACCACTTAAAACACATCTGCAACACCACACAAAACAGCCACTTGTTGGCTAATTGTACAGAACGCCCCACCATGCACACACACACACACTCACAGAGAGAGAGAGCCCAATTTCATCTTTTCTTATCGCTTACGTTTGAGGATCGATCCAGCCAGGAGCTGGTTGCCAGCAGCTCTGAGTAGCCATAGGATGCGCATCTGAGCCAAACGAAGCCTGTGGCATCTTCGTCTGAATCCGGGGAAGGTGAAAGGCAATGCTGTACAACTGAGGAGACAGACTGACTGGTACGACAAAGGCTTAAGAACAGAAGAGGAGCCTTCCGGCTGGATCAGGCCACGGCCCATCTAGTCCATAAGAACCTAAGAGGAGTCCTGCTGGATCAGGCCACAGCCCATCTAGTCCATAAGAACCTAAGGGGAGCCCTGCTGGATCAGGCCACAGCCCATCTAGTCCATAAGAACCTAAGAGGAGCCCTGCTGGATCAGGCCACAGCCCATCTAGTCTATAAGAACCTAAGGGGAGCCCTGCTGGATCAGGCCACAGCCCATCTAGTCTATAAGAACCTAAGAGAAGCCCTGCTGGATCAGGACACAGCACATTTAATCCATAAGAACCTCAGAGGAGCCCTGCTGGATCAGGCCACAGCCCATCTAGTCCATAAGAACCTAAAAGGAGCCCTGCTGGATCAGGCCACAGCCCACCTAGTCCATATGAACCTAAGAGGAGCCCTGATGGATCAGGCCACAGCCCACCTAGTCCATAAGAACCTCAGAAGAGCCCTGCTGGATCAGGCCACAATCCATCTAGTCCATAAGAACCCAAGAGGAGCCCTGCTGGATCAGGCCACAGCCCATCTAGTCCATAAGAACCTCTGAAGAGCCCTGCTGGATCAGGCCACAGCCCATCTAGTCCCTCATCCTGCCTCACACAGTGGCCCACCAACAGCATCTGGCCATTTTAAGGACAAGATGAAGGCAAAACCTTCACCTGCTCCCAGATCCCAGCAAATGGCCTTTAGAGGCATCCTGCAGGTCTCTTTGACCTGGAGGTGGCACCTAGGTGTCCATTCTAGATAAGAGGAGCCCTGATGGATCAGGCCGCAGCCCATCTCAATCTAAAGGAAGGATGTTCCTATAGGTCATTTGCAGGGAGTGAAGAACAGGTGAGGGATTCACTTTCATCTTTTGCTTGAGATGCCCAGGAACAATTGGTGGGCCGCTGTGTGAAATGGAATGCTGGACTAGATGACCTGTGGCCTAACCCAGCAGGAAGGTTTAATTCATGGAGAACTGGTATATCAATGTCTACAAGACTTGGTGCTTAGGTACTGCCTCCAGCTAGGAGAGACAGGAAGGATGCCTCTAAAGTCCATTTGCAGAGAGTCAAGAGCAGGTGAAGGTTTTGCCTTCACCTTCTGCTCTGGAAGCCCAGAAGCCAATGGTGGTCTGTTGTGAGAGACAGAATGGAGGACTGGGTGGGCTTTGGCCTGTTCTATCAGGGGTCCTTTTAGGTTCTTAGGTTCTGAACAACAACTCTGGAACATGTTATGGGTTCTCTGGAGGTTTTTGAAAGGAGACCAGGAAGCCATTTCTTGATCTACTTTCCTGATCTGGAGAACGTAAGAAGCTAAGAGGAGCCCTGCTGGAGAAGGCCAACAGCCCATCTACTCCAGCACTGTGGCTCACACAGGGGCCCACTAATTGCTTCTCTGGGCATCTCCAGCAGAAGAGAAAGGCAAACATTGGACTAGATGATCTTCATTTGGCCCCTTCCAGCTCTACAGTCCTACAGCAATTATGTCATGGGTCAGCAGCCCAAACATAGAAGGCAGTAAGGGTGGAGTTGTTGAGTGGAAAGAAGCAGGCATGGAACTTGAAGGCATGGAGTACCACCAGCTGCTGTTCTCTCTAGCAGGTCATCCTGCCACCCGCAAAGGCCGACAGGAGTGGACCGACAGATGATATTGGCTCCAAAAGAGGTTCTCGTGTGACCGAGCAGGTCATCCCGCTGACCTCCTCTCATACCCTTTGTTACAGAGAGCCGAAATCAAGCAAGGGGTCGGGCCTCCGCAAGCGTCTACGGTTACCCGAAACTTACCTGTCCTTTCAGTGGCCTTGTGGACATTTAAGCCCCTTCTCAATTAGGGCAGCGGGGAGGCCAGAAGGGGATGGGCCCTGCTCAGGGCCAACTGACCACCGCTATTGAGTGACCATATGGGATCACCGCTCCGGTCCCTCCGCGGTTCCTTGTGTAGCCCTCTTGTCTCTTCGGGACCACAGATGAACTTTCAGAGCTTGTCCCCTCAGGGCAGCCTTTTGTTAAGAGCCAGGCCGGCCTGCCCTCGCTGGTTTCTGATCCTTCCCCTCAGGTTGTTCCCACGACGGCACACGTTCCCGCGGAAAGGAATAAAGCCCCCTTTCAGCATTCCCGGCTGCGGCTTTGGGAAACTTACGGGGAGGGGATACGGGGCAGATCCTTGTTCAATATCTGAAGACAATGCCACCTTGTCAAGGGCCGGACAAAGCGCGTATCTCCCTGGAACCATGGGAAGAGTTTGGCTAAAGATTCCCAAACGCACAACGGATTCCCTTATATCTTTCAGCAAAGATTGGGGGGTATTTAATAAGCCTACCCACCCCTGTGCTCAAGATTTGGGGAGGGATACACTGGCCAAAACCTCCCTAGAGATGCTGCCTAGGTTTATGGAAATGGGGCTACACCTGCTCATGGGGTTCTGCACAAGTGCTTTTTGGGGGGTTCAATTTGTATTGAATCAAATTTGAGTAAACTGAATCGGATTTGCGTAAATCCCCTTCGAATGCGCCAGGATTCGAATTCGATACGGACGTTCAATACAAATTTCACTCGAATCCCTGCTACGAATCGCGTGCCTATCCCTTACATAACCCCGAGGTATCTGATACGGATCCCCTACGTATCATCAAATCCGACCTGGATCCACTTTGAATCCGCTCTCAATTCACTTCGAATCCACTCTGGATCCGTTGCAGATGTGACTGGGCCAGCCGCTTTCCCACCTCCCCAGGTTCACGAATGTAACGAAGCTTCGTACAAATGTTCCGAAGCATTTGATTCAAAATTGAACCTCAGTCTTCGAATGTGCCAACATTCGATTTGGATTCAAATGTCCGAATCTGGACGAATTTCGAATGTTACAGATATTTGTGCATCTCTCTTACCTGCAAGCCACGCACACGGGGTCCAGAGCCCGTTGGATTCCTATGGGTGGTTTGTCGGTTTGCATTTTTATCTTACCTGATACCTGAAGGTCTCAGGGCAGGATATAGGGGCTGCACCAGCTCCCCAAAGTAGGTAGGGGTGTACACAAATGGGTTTTTTGGCATTTGAGGCATAACAAATTGAATGTTAGGAAATTCGTATTTGTTCGAATAGATCCCCTTCGAAAGTGGTAGCATTCTCTTCGATACAAATTTATTCATATGAATTCGTACGAATATCCGATATGAATGCATATGGACCCTGTGTACGGATCCTATATGAATGCATACATATGGGATACGTATCCCATATGAACGTATACAGATCCTGGGTACATATCCTGGATACGTATCTATACGAATACAGACATCTCAGATATATATCCTATACAAACGCATACAGATCCTGCATACGGATTTTGAATACGGACCTATACGAATGCATAAATATCGGATACATGTCCTATACGAACTCATAGGTATCACTCCGATCCGCATCCCCAGCTCAACGCACGTCTGAACTGTTTGTATGAATGTTCCAAAACATTTGTATTTCTACGAATGTTAGTGTACAAATGTTGTAACGTTTGATTTGTGTACAAATGTCCAAAATTTGTCTGAATAACACATGTTGCAAATATCCCAAAGCTTTGGGTAACCCAAAACATTTAAAATGGTGAGAAGGTGGGAGACGGTGCGGACGTTTGGTCAGCCACCAACCGGCTAGCCAACGAGGGCCCCGTGTGTCCGCTTACCAAATGCGTCCTGCACCTTTAAAGAAAAAGGTCTGTTTCTCCACCATGAGCCCCCCCCCCCCGCCCTGCTTGCTTCCTTGGGCTGTCATGGAGCCCAGTAACACAAGGCAAGAAAGATGTTTTGAGACCACCTGCAGAGATCCTGTACAGCTGGGAAAGATTAGGCTTTTCCACTAGACCAGAGCCATTAGCTTCTTCCAATACGCTATCACTTCCGCTAGGATAGCCCGTAGATGAGATATCGATTCACAGTGACCCTCCAGGAGCTCTCTTCCTTCCAACCTGAGAGGCCTGCAGAGTAGCCCTGCCAGCACGGCGGCGCGTGGCACGCCGGTGGAGGAAGCGAAGGGGACGCTCAAATTGACAGCTGCATCCTCCTGCCCAAAGGATGCTCAGAGTATGGGCCATAGCGGCCTCCGCTGGTGGCAAATCGGGGGTCTTGGGGGGGGGGCAGTCAGGGTTGGGGGGCCTGGGGGGGGCGGTGAGTCGCAAGGGGGAGATAAAAGCCACCCCAATGCTAAAGATTAGAGATGTGCACAAATGTGGGTGTTTTTTTTTTTTGACATTCTATTCGAATCAAATTGAATACACAATAATCCGATTTAACAAGATTCGATTCGCATTTACCAAATTGGAATCTATTCATTCGGATTTTTGAATTCGAATCTGCACCTACGAATGTTGAGAACATTCGTGTGTGAAAGTACCTGTCTTCCACCCATCCCTACACATCCGTATGCATCCCGTAGTTATCCCATATACAACCCGTTTTCATCCTGTACAGATCCGTACAAATGCGCACAGATGCGGGAATGATGCGGATCCTCAAGTACGCATCGTGTACGAACCCGTTACGCATTCAAATGTCTGGATAATCCGAATGAATAGACCTGAAGTTCAAAATTTGATTTGAATGTTTACATTTGAATTTCAGGACATTCTAATCGAGTTCGAATGTCGAAATTCGGCACATTCGATCAGATTTTGAATGCCTAGGAATATTCATGCATATCCCTAATGCAGATGCAGGGCCAGTTTTATTGGCATGGTTTCACTGCCCGTCCCCAAAAAAACAGGTCCCAGTGGGCAAAGCAGCCAAGCAATGCCAACCTCAGGGCAAATTCTTCTGTTCATTCATTGAACTATTGCTATACTGCTCCCCTTTTTTAAGATCATGAACAGAACAGAACAAAGAACTAGTCAATAGAAATAACTGAAAACAATTTAAGCAGCCAGGCATCCTGGGGTGAACCCATGTGTCTTCCGAGTGCAGGAGTCCCATGGATATCGGAGGGAAGAGCGTTCCAAAGTGTAGGGGCCGCCACAGAGAAGACATAGACAGAATGTGTGTTTGCTGTTTCTTGTCTCTCATCTTTGTTTATATTGCCCCCCTATCCCCAAAAACCATTTGATATGGACACTTCCAAGGGCCAAGAAAAATAAAGTGAGATAGTTCTCTTTTCTTCCCTCCCTCCTCTCTAGGTATCTGTCTTCTTCCTTCCTTCCTTCCTTCCTTCCTTCCTTCCTTCCTTCCTTCCCCTAGGTCTCTCTCCTTCCTTCCTTCCTTCCTTCCTTCCTTCCCCCTAGGTCTCCTTCCTTCCTTCCTTCCTTCCTTCCTTCCTTCCTTCCTTCCATCTCTCTAGGTCTGCCTTCCTCCCCTCTGTCTCTTTCTCTCTTCCTTCTCTCTAGGTTTCCTTCCTTCCTTCCTTCCTTCCCTCCCTCCTTCCTTCCTTCCACCTTCCCTCCCTTCTCTCTAGATATCTCTCCTTCCTTCCTTCCTTCCTTCCTTCCTTCCTCCCTCCCTCCTTCCCTCTAGGTTTCCTTCCTTCCTTCCACTTTCCCTCACTTCTCTCTAGATACCTCTCCCTTCCTTCCTTCCTTCCTTCCTTCCTTCCTTCCTTCCTTCCTTCCTTCATTCATTCATTCATTCATTCATTCATTCCTTCCCCCTCCTTCCTTCCTTCCTTCCTTCCTTCCTTCCTTCCTTCCTTCCTTCCTTCCTTCCTTCCTTCCTTCCCCTAGGTCTCTCTCCTTCCTTCCTTCCTTCCTTCCTTCCTTCCTTCCTTCCTTCCTTCCTTCCTTCCTAGCACTCTCTTTCACCTCCCTCCCTCCCTCCCCATCAGCATTTTCAGTCCTCTGTCCCTTGTGGATGTTTTTATTTCCAAAAGGAAGCGCCCAGCTTGCAGGGAAGAATGGAAGATACAGAAGAAAGCAAGAAATTCCTTCTGATTATAAAGGGTGGGTGGAATTCAGAAACAGAAAGAGGGGGGAATAAAAATAATTTTTAAATTAAAGGGCCGCATAACTAAGCCCGGTCCTTTTTAATGGCATTGCTCTTAATGGAAAGCGTGGTTTTCTTTTCTGTTCACCGTCCATTCCTCCGCTTCCATTTTCCCTTTAGTGTTCCACAGGTTGGGGCGAAGGCTCTCGGTCGAATCCAGGGTGTCTTTTAAGCTCTCTGTGCGCCTCCCCACCCCCCCATAAGAAACACACATCCCAACAAACAAACAAAATATTGTGTGTGTCCTTCAGATGCACTTAGGCTCAGATGATGGGACAAAGACACTCTTCAGCCAACAGCTGGCAAGAGACGAGGGCGCAAAGAACTCCCCGCCACAAGCCAGCGCGCAAAGAAAAGTCCAATTCAATTAGGCCCCAAATAATGGCCGTAAATATTTTAATAATGCATTCACACCGTGCACAAACACATGGACGCATGAGCCCTCTACGCTCCCCCCCCCTTCTCTCCACTTGGCCATCTTTTTCTTCATCCCATTTAGCGTCCCATTGAAGAGCGCAGAACAAAAAAAACCGGCGCCCGGTTTTCCTTGGGCTCGTGGATACAAGTAGCAGTTACTAATTACGGCCACAATTAATGGCGTGTCAGTGTGTGTTGGGGTGGTGTTGGTGTTGCACACACAGGGAAATTAACAGAGGGGAGGAAGGCAAGCGGCTGCATTAATCCTTCTCCATGCTGACCTTGCCTTGGAGCCGATGATATTCCTTCAGTCTGTAAAGCAAAGGAGAGACGAGAGAGAGAAAGAGAACGGGAAAGCGAAAAAAATGAATTAACATTAGTAACAAACCTGTCCGGATGCAATTAATGAAGGGGAAATTGGAGGGGGGGGGCACAGAAGGACCTTGCTGGCGTGCATTAATCAATGCACGTTAACCTTACTGCAACGTCACCCCCTTTTCTGTCACCCCTAAATATCTTATCCTGTTGACGAATTAATTTATCTGGAGAGAATAAAACGGGGGATATTAGGGCAGAGAACAAAGGAGTTAACAGGCCAGAAATGGGGGCGGACGGGGGAGTCAATGGTGCGAATATTTCACATTTTGTGCAGCATCGGCGGAGACAGGGTAGGGTGTCCACGAATGCAATTTTCGACATTCGATTTGAACCGAATATCCGAATATCCGAATTTGTACGAATAAAGAAAAGAAAATGTTTGGACATTCAAAGCGATATGAATACTTTTGAATATTCGATGCGTAGCCAACGATACAAGTCTCGAACGCATCTGTACCCATCCCGTTTTCATCCCGTACACATCCCGTACATATGTGTACGGATACGCACAAGGAGAGTAGGGATACGTACATGATGCATATGTATCCGTACGCATACAAATGTCCGAATTATTCACACAGATAACCCAAAATATTCCTATTTGTACAAATACTAAAAAATACCAATGTCTGGATATCTGAGTCGTAGACAAAGGTCTGAATTTGTCCAAATTCATCCGAATGATGAATATTTCGAATATTCGTGCACATCCATAAGACAGAAAAAGAGAGAGAGGGAGGGAGGGTTTAGGGCTGAGAGATGAAAGTCGGTGCCAGGTAGTATCGTGATGAAGCTAATGGCGGTAAAACTCTAGTAAACGGAGAGATGCAGATGGAGCTAATGAGTTGTGGGTCCCCCACCCACTGGCAAAGGTCTGTAGCTGAAGAGTTAGAAGGATTCGATCACCGCACTGGCATGAGCCATGGAGAGAGCCCGTTCCCTGCATTCAGAAATCTAGAAAATCAGGGAGTAATTGTCTTGATTTAGCCCTCACCCCAATGGGTTGGGTTTTTGTAGTGGTTGCTGTGACAGGTAGGGTGGAGGGCAGGCCAGCTGAGGAAGGCTGGACCGGATTTTGCGAATCCACATGAAATCCAACCCTACTCTAAGTAATGGATTATGCACACGTTTCTAGCCAAATTGAAGTGTGTGAAGGAAAAAAGAGAAACAGAGAGGGTGCAAGCCACCATGAGCTTGCCAGGTGCAGTAGGGCACTACTGCCTACTTTGCTGCTAAAGAGGAAGACAAAGATTAAGAGTTGGCTTTTCTACCCCACTTTTCTCACCCAAAGGACTCAAAGCAGCTGACAAACCTTCTGTTCTTCTCCCCACAACAGAACACCCGGCTCCACTAGACCAAACTGACTCACTATAGACCAAGATGCCCTTCCACTGCACATACTTATTGATACGAACCGAAGGGAGTTGATATTGATGAAGCCAGTGGCATCGGAAGGTTCGTAATCTCCTTGAACATCCATGCTGTTGGAAGAGAAAGCGAAATTGTGAGTTATAATGCAGGCAGCAGATGTACCTTTCAAAGATGTCAGGTGAAATATGAACCAGGGGCCTAACTTTTGGCCAGGGGACAGTGCCTCCTGCCTAAAGCTAATGAAATCTGTCCTAGCTCCCTGCCCCTACCGAGCTTTGGGGCCATCTAGGTGACTAACATGACCTATTTTGATCAAAGAAGAAGAGTTGGCTTTTCTATCCCACCTTTCTCACCCATTTAAGGGGACTCAAAGTGGCTGACAAGCCGCCTGTTCTCCTCCCCACAACAGAACACCCCGTGAAGTAGGTGGGGCTGTGAGAGCTCAGAAGAGGGCTGTGACTAGCCCAAGGTCACCCAGCTCGCTTCATGGAGGAAGAAGAGGTCATTTTATACCCGACTTTTCTCACCCATTTAAGGGGACTCAAAGTAGCTGACAAACCTTCAGTTCTTCTTCCCACAACAGACGATCCTGTGAGGTAGGTGGGGCTGTGAGAGCTGTGACTAGCCCAAGGTCCCCCAGCTGGTTTCATGGAGGAGGAGGAAGAAGACCTTGTGCGGATGCGTATGGATACGTACGAGGTTCATATCATTCATATCATTCCAGCCTTCGGTCAGCTGCAACAGTCACAGATGCGTTTGCCGGCATCCCCAGTCCCTCCGCACTGCATTATGGGAGGCCACGACTTGTCCCGGTTCCTCCACGCAAGGCAAGAGGGGGACAAGGCTGCCTCTGTCTGTTCCTTCCCAAAGCATCAAAGGCTTGGGGACCCTGCCAAGAGAATCCAACCCTTTGCACGCGAGTATTTCACCTTGTGACTGGAGCCGCCTTTCGGCTCCTCTGCGCCGGGAGGACGCGCGCACAGTCAGGGTGCTCAGAAAGGCTGCCTTTGTGAGCCTGCTAATTAGATGGCAATAAAACACCCCCCACAAAGCAAGTCCCCCAAGGGCTGTTTGGAAGGCAGCCTTTGCCCTCTTCCCCTCCCGGCCTATGGTTCGAGTCCCCCTTCCTTCCTTCTTTCCTTCTCTCCCTCTCTCCCTCTCTCTCCGGCAACAGGAGTGGTGTTTCCTTTCCTGAGAAGCTCTTGCGCACCGGCGCACAAGGGCCTTAAATCCGACCTCCACGGCAGACGTTTGGGTTCCAGCATGGAACTCGAGAAAACGGCCGCCGTTAAACTGGTACCTCGGAGCAGGCGGGCGCAAAGGATCACGTCACAAGCATGAGCCATGGAGAGACAGTTGGCTTGGCTTGGTTGGGGCTTTTGGTTTGATTGCAAAGCCTCCTGTGTCCCTTGCTGCGCTGGGTCTTGTTCCGGATTACGGTCAGACCCCCGGATCCACTGATTTGGTAACCACGTTTTCAGCTAACCACGGTTACCGGAACAGCCCCCCCCCCCCGTGTTCGAGGATAAAACAACCCGAACCAGAAGGCTTATTTCAGCCTCCATAGAACGTTGGCAGGCGGGAGGTGTACAGTGGGTCACGCACCTACTGCAACGCTCTCTGGAGGCCGAAATAGGCCTTCCGGAGGCCAGAAAAGCACTTCCAGTTTGGTCTAGTAGTTAGGGAGCCAGACTCTTACCTGGGAAACCTGGGTTTGACTCCACATTCTTCCATCTGTACATTAACATTTGTATTCATTTGGGAATACCTTCTCCCATATCGACCTGCCCACGTCTTACAGAGACAACTTACTTCTTTAATAGTTAGTTCCGGGCGCCTGTTATCGTGCTTTAGTAAGTTCCATTGATTTTGATGATTTTTATAAAATACAATTTTTATCCCTAATGTTTTTTATGAGGGGTACTCAGCGTTACGAAAATTATAGAAGGGGTACACATATGTCAAAAGTTTGGGAAACACTGGAATAGAATGTCAAACATAATTTGGGCACATCCCTAGGTAAGATTCTATTCTATCCGCATGTATTCATAGAGGTTCGTATAAATATCTGATATGAATGCATACCGATCTTGGATCCAAATTCTGGATACAGATCCTATACAAACGCATACATATCGGATATGTATCCTGTATGAACACATACATATCAATACGTATCCCTAGTTTAATGAATGTATGAACTATTCATACGAATGTTTATTTTATATTTATTTTATATTCATATTTATAGCCCACCCCATGTCCAAAGGTCTCCGGGTGGCTCACAACATTTAAAAACAAACATATTAAAACTGTATCAAACAATACTAAAACGGTACAAAGTTTTAAAATCCAGCATAATAATAATAATTTTTTTAAAAAAAGATACAAAACAGTTAAAAGCAGTAGTGTTTGCAATGGGGGAAGCATAGGGAGCATTTAACCAACGGCCTGAGTGAAGAGGTACGTCTTCACCGCCTTCCTGAACATAAACAGAGAAGGTGCCTGATGCACCTCCAGGGGGAGACCGTTCCACAGCCTTGGGGCCACCACCGAGAAGGCCCTCTCCCGGGTGCCCACCCGCCTAGCTGCTGAAGGCGGGGGAATCATAGAATCATAGTAAGTTGTCTCTGTAACGAAGTGCGGTATATTCACGCCGTGTCACGCCTCACAAGACCGTTAGATAACACTGCGATTCTCCGGCGTTTAAACAGCTCCGCGGCTCAACGTCAACTGTTAATGTTCCCGCAGTTTAAAAATGGCCGAACCTGAGCTGCGCGAAGGATGCGCAGAAGTTCCCGCCATAATGAGTTGCGATACGATGTACGACGGCCCCAGTTCCCGTGTAAAAACTGCGATACGTGCCTACTTCTTTCCTTGTTCTGTGGGCGCAGCTAAGCACTGTGCAGTGGATATTCCCACGTGATCCCCGCCAAACTCTGGGGCAATGCGTACCCCCACCAAACTCTTCCCGGACCCCTTGGGGTACGCGTACCACACTATTCTATTCAAATTGAATACCCGAAAATCCGATATGAATCTTTTAAACTGGAATTTAATAAGATTCGATTCGTATTTCCCAAATTTGAATCCAATCGTTTGAATTTTTATTCGAATCCGCACATACGAATGTTGGCAACATTTACGTCCCGTATGTATCCGTAGCAATGCGCATGGATGCGAAAAGGACGCAGATCTTCGAGTACGCATCATGTATGAACCCGTACACATGCGAATGTCCGGGTAATTGGAACAAGTAGACCCGAAATTCAAATTTCGATTTGAATGTTCACATTCAAATTTTGGGACATTCTATTCGAGTTCAAATGTCAAAATTCGGCACATCGGATTGGATTTCAAATGCCCACGAATATTCATGCAAATCCCTAATCCTACCACATTCAAAGGGGATCTATTCGAACGAATATGAATTTCCTAATGTTCGGTTCATCACGAATCGAATCCTAATGGCATCCTAATGGCTAGCCAAACTGCGCCCCCTGGAGGCAGCCGGTGTCCCACCCTCAATGTCTGTGAAGAGCAAAGCACAGCTGAACATCAAAGCCAGAGCCTCAGGCTGTGATCTGTTCCCCTCCTTGCTTCCTTCTGCTTCACTGGTCACCACTGTCCCAAAGGATGCCATTTTACCTACAATACATCTCCTTCAAAACATCCCAATGCCCCATGTTGATGCTCCGCAGTGCAAGATTGCACTGGTATCCAGTTTTCAGCTCACTGCTTGCTAAAAATAACCCACGCTCCTCCCAGGCTGTGCTTACACCTAAATTTTGATCCAGATGGAGAGAACGTATCAGGCAAATAATTAGGTGTTCCCTTTCTGCATTATCTAACTTGGGAAATCCACCTTTGAGTTAGACAACGCAGATCTCTTCTCACACCCTGAAAATGCACTGAAACTGAATTAAAACTTAGGCGTGGATGCAGCCCCGGAGAACTGTACACAAACCTTGAGAAGGCATCTCAAATTTCAGTCCACATTTTGGTGACAACGTTCACATTAGTCCTGAAAGAACAGCTTTCCTGGATTTAGTCTTCCTCTTCCCTCCTCGACGCCTCTTCCTTTCCTGCCTTATCATTCACACTATTAGCCTGCAGAGGGGCAGCTTTTCATTGGAATAGATAACACAGCCTAGAGTGATGCCCTATAGCACAGGTGACTTCAGCCCTCTGTGCCTGCCTGAGATGCTAGTTCTCTCCTTGCAGGGATCGCTGCATCCTGGAAAAGCATCTGCAGCGTGAAGCACTTAGTCCACAGTTTGGATCCGTGAATCAAACAGATCAGGGCAACAAAGGGTTCATTGCAACCCCGGCATAATTGTGGGTCTCTAATCCCATTGTGTTAATTATTTTAATTGTTAAATATAGAATTGAAAAACAAGCATTTGGGCTTAATGGCTGTTCTAACCCCGTTATTATCTTGCACAGCGGTTTCCATTTCCAGAACAGGCACGACAGAACTAACGACCACGATGCATCAGGAGGCCTGCAAACCACAATCACCTGAACCAGATTTTTTTTTTAATTGGAAGCACAATTCTTCTTGCCCTTTGCTGCCGCCGTGAGTTTCTTCTGCTCCAGCACATTTCGCCCCCGCCCAGAACACACCACCACCACCTGCCCGATATGAACGGAAAAAGTAAATTCAGTGCTAAGGTGGGGATTTCGGAGGTGCATGAATGATTGTGGGGGTTCTTTTGGGCATTCGATTCGATTCAAATTGAATATTCAAATGTCTCAATTTGTACGAATGGAGAAAATGAAATGTATTGAAAAATGAGATGTATTGAAATTCAAGCCGATTTGAATGCATCCAGTTTGTGAGCCAGCTTGGCCTAGTGGCTAGGAAGCCATACTCTTATCTGGGAATATGGGGTTCGATTCTGCCCTCCCCCATGAAGCCAGCTGGGTGACCCTGGGCTAGTCACAGCTCTCTTCTGAGCTCTCACAGCCCCACCCACCTCACAGGGTGTCTGTTGTGGGGAGAAACACACGAATCACAGAATTCAGACACATTTGTCCAAATTCTGAATAGCATGAATTATTCATGTACATCCCTAGATGGATACAATGATCTCCCTCTCTATCACACAACACTAGAACCAGGGGGCACTCCATGAAGCTGATGGGCAGGAAAGTTAGGACTGACAACAGGAAGTATTTTCCACCCGGAAGGTCTATGGAATTTGATTCCAGAAGAGATGGTGGCAGCAACCACCCTGGATGGCTTTAAGAAAGGGTTGGACAAATTCATAGTGGACAAGTGTATCAATGGCCACTAAAGTGGATGCCAAGGTACCACCTCCAGGTGGGGGAGACAAGAGCAGGTGTTGCCTTCGTCTTCTGCTTGAGATGCCCAGAAGCAACTGGTGGGGCACTGAATGAGATGGGATACTGGACTAGATGGGTTGGGCCTGACCCAGCAGGGCTCCCCTTAGGTTCTTATGTGCTAGATGGGCCGTGGCCTGATCCACTAGGGCTCCCCTTAGGTTATTGCAGACTAGATGGACTATGGCCTGATCCAGCAGGGCTCCTCTTAGGTTCTTATGGACCAGATGGGCTGCAGCCTGATCCAGCAGGGCTCTTCTTAGGTTCTTACGCACTAGATGGGCTGTGGCCTGATCTAGCAGGGCTCCTCTTAGGTTCTTTCAGACCTGAAGGGCTGCAGCCTGATCCAGCAGGGCTCCTCTGAGGTTCTTATGGACTGGATGGGCTTTGGCCTGAGCCAGCAGGGCTTTCCTTAGGTTCTTATCGACTAGATGGGCTGCGGCCTGACCCAGCAGGGCTTCTCTTATCTAGAATGGATATCTAGGTACCACCTCCAGGCTGGAGAGATAGACAGGATGCCTCTAATGGCCATTTGCAGGAAGTTGAAAGTTTCGCTTTTGTCTCACGATTGAGATGCCCATAAGCAATTGGTGGGCCACTGTGTGAGATGGGATGCTGGACTTGATGGGCTGTGGGAAGATCCAGCAGGTCCCATCTTAGGTACAACCATTGACTGCTAGAGCTGGCCGCCTTTAACGAAGAGACTTCATCTCATTCGAGGTAGAACTGGCTGCCCAAGGAGAGGAACACGTTTGACTTAAAGGTCCCCCTCAGGCAGCCTCTTGCTGAAGCCATTTCAGCATCTACCAAGGGAGAAGGCCCACCCAAACATCTCCTGGCGCTCTCCAAGGTGCTACTGGACTACCAAACCTCCTTTACTGTGTTTTGATGGACCTTAGTGAATCTTCTCATCCCAGCTGAAACCAGGAGCCTATTCGCACTTGGCATTTTTCTGGAGTATATCCCAGGATAGGGGGTCTGTGGTCCAGATGCTAATGCAAACTCGAGCAGACTTCCCTTTGGGCCTGCTGAAGCCAGCACTAGCCTATGGACAGCCAGTCCCTATTCCAGGATATAGTCCAGAATAAAGCCCAGTGCGAATAGGCCCCAAGACTGTGCTCAGCCTCATTCAGCCTGCAAGCCTTACTCTCCACCACCTCAGTTCTGACCCTGCCGGGAGCAGAGCAGTACATTCAAAGCACCATTCGTTCATAGGCGTCTATGCACAAGGAAGTCCACCATCAAGGATGCTCACAGTCTCCCAGCAGCTGACATTCAGAGGTAGTTCATCCCATGTTGACAGCAGTGCTGATACCAATTAATAGGCCTGACTGCAGGACTATAAGAACCCAAGAAGTGCCTCCCCAGGTCAGATCCATGGGCCTTTTAACCCCAACAGTCTGTTCTCGCGGCAACCAAAGCACATGGCTTTCTTTGGCCACAGTCCCTGAGTAGCTGCCCTTCAGACACATAAGAACTTATGAAATGACCTTCTAGATGGGACCCGTGGTTCATCTAGTCCATCCTAGGTAAGGATGCGCATGAATATTCATAAGATTCGTTATTTGTACAGATTCAGACAAATTCTGACATTTGCAAATGAAATGAATGTTACAACATTCGTACACTAACATTCGTGTCTGATATATATGCATTTGTATAGAATCCGTATCCAGGATCCATATCTAGGATCTGCATCCTATATGTATACATTTGTATAGGATCTATATCCAGGATCTGTATCAGATAGATATGCATTCATACAGAATCCGTATCCAGGACCCATATGTAGGATCTGCATCCTATATGTATGCATTTGTATAGGATTCATGTCCAGGATCCGTATCAGAGATATGTATGCATTTGTTTAGGATCCTTATCCAGGATCCATTTAGGGTATGTATGCGTTCATACAGGATCCGTATCCAGGATCCTTATGCATTTGTATGGGATATTTGTACAAATTTGTATGAATATCCTATATGAATGCATATGGATGCTGCATCCTGCATAGAATCCTACCACATTTCGAAGGGGATCGGTTCGAACGAATACAAATTTTCCAGGGTTCGTTAGGAATCCAACGCCCCCAAAGCCTATCCCTACTCCTACGCCAGGAAAAGCCCAGCCCGGCCCTCGGTCCCGCCGTCTGCTGCACCTGTCATAGTCAGAAGCCGACCGGATCCTCCGTCCAGAAAATGCTTGTGGCTTTGGGGCCAGGGGGGGATGGGGGCGGTGTGGGGAGGCCGACGTAAACATGCCCAAGCAACTCTGCCCAAAGAGAACTCAAACTCGGCTCAGCTCCTGCCATGACCGCTTCCTTCCCCCAAGAGGCATTAAAAATACAAAATAAAATAAAACACATCTTGTTCATTTTCCAGAAAGTGCAAAAACTGAAAGAAAAACCCAACATCTTTCTCTCTCTCTCTTTTTTTTTTTTAATTTGAGAATTTGGGGGAGGGAGGAAGAGTTTACAATGATTTCTACCTCCCCCGACGGGCTGCAGAAAAACCTCCGCGCTTTTATTTTTGTTCATCGGAGTGGGTCTGACCTGCTCTATAATTATGTTACTTTCTACCTACTGTGCAAAGGCATTTTTTTGTGCAATGCACCTCACACGGTTCTCTCCCGGGTTCCTGCGACGCTGTCAGTCAAACGGCTTTTCAAAGCAGCGACGGAGAAATCAAAAAAGAAAAGCAAAATGGCTAGAGACAGTCAGAATCCAAGGGCTCGCCATTTCCCCCTTCTCTCCACTTTTTCCATTCCCTCTCTCTCACTCTCTTTCCCATCTCCCTTTCTCTCTCCTCTTCTCCCCCTCTCTGCTTTCCCCTCCATCCCAATGTCTTTTTGCATTGCTCATTTAATCTCTCCCCATAAGAAGAAAGCAAGTCGCATAATGAAAGGTTGGGAAGGATTATTGGAAAGCCCTTGATTCTGAGGAGGAGGGGGGGGGGAGGAAGGCAGGAGACGGAAAAGGAGAAGATAATTTGACGTTTACTCTGACTGATCTAAACTGATTTGGGTGTATTTATGGCTTATAAAGTGTTTAGAAGGACTGAAAGGCAGAGGTGGAGAGAGAGAGAGAGAGAGAGAGGCAGGCAGCCAAGTCAAAAAAAGGGGGGGTGTAGCTGTAATATAGAGAAATAAATAGATTGGACTTTTAAACAAGACTCTTGCTTAAATGTGTGGGTCATTCATTCATTCATTCATTCATTCATTCATTCATTCATTCATTCATTCATTCATTAATAAAGCCTGAGTTCAGGGGAAGTTCTGGCTTCCAAGTCAAGTATGAAAAGGCCGGGCGGACAATTTTAGGCCGCATTTGGGTCTGATTGGGCACGCATTGGACCGGGTGTAGGGCCGAGACTGAATCTCGCCCGTCCCCATGCCATTCCCGCTAATGTGAGCCGGGTGCGGATTCAGCCGTCCCCATGCATACTGTGCCAAACCCCAGCACGGGGGAGCAGCACCGTCCCCCCTCTGCCCTCCTCCCGTCACTGGAAGCTGGATCAACGTCACCGCACCCCTGTGCCGCCCGCTGCAAACGCCGCATACCCCCTCCTTAGCAGGACCGAACGGAAAAAAACAATAATTTTTAAAAACCAAAGCCGCTACGAGGTTTGGCGGCAGTTGAGAGTTTGAGCAGTTTTGTACGTCTCTGCTTCACCTGGGAACCGCGAGAACACCCGGCAAGTGGAAAATCAACCTGTTATCATGCCCACCTTGGCGAGGGGGAAACAGGGGTGGAATATTTTCCTTGCAAAAGGGAGAAAAATCAAGCCATTATTCTGCGATCGGGAAACGGGGGTGGGGTGGGGGGTGGAGTACAATGGTACCTTGACATACAAGTTTAATTCGTTCCGTAACCTTGCTCTTATTTCAAATCGCTCGTATCTCAAAGCAATTTTCCCATTAATCCATTCCAGCTCCCAAAACACCACCTCAGTTGTTTTTGTTATGTACTGTACTGTGTTTACATACTCGCATCTCAAATCTTGCTCTCATCTCAAAGCAAAATATCACTCGCTCGGCGGCTTGTATCTCAAAACACTTGTATGTCAGGGCACTTGTATGTCGAGGTACCACTGTACTTGTATGAAAGAGTCTCGTGGGGCAGCGAAGACCATTCGACCCCCTCATAGGTACAGCTCTAACATCATTTACTCCCAAAAAATCTCAGCGGTTGCAATCTCCAATGCCCCAAGGCAGGAACGGCATACACAGGACGTGAAACTCCACCTCCCACTCACACGACCACCAATCTCCTCTCCAAATAGCCCGGGACTGTCCCCATGCACAGGCCCAGCTTGCAAAGCAATGTATGCCGGACCCCCAAACCATGACGAGACTTATTTTTTTCCAGTACCAAATTTGGCACAGGTTTGGTCCTGGTTTGGGTGATCTGATCTCCAGAAATCGGACCAAATCAAAAGTGCGTGGGGACGGCCCTTGCAGAAACCGATTTCAATTCAGAGCAAAATGTGCATGGGGACACACCCTTAGGGTCAGAAGTTTATTTATTTATTATTTATTATTTATATTTCTATCCCACATGATACCCAAAGGCCTCAGGGTGGGTGACAACCTTTAAAACCTCAATTTGCAGGTCAGTATATATTAAAACAATAAAATACATAAAAACGCTTTGAAAAGATTCAACACATTTAAAAGAATATCCCAAATATTAAAATAAAAGTTTCTATACTGGGGGGGTGGAGAGGGTATAATCACCTTAGCCGAAGTTTGAGTTGGGTTGGTTGGCCTGGGCTTTCCAGGATGACCTGTGCTTTCACGCCCTTCCCCTAGGCTGAGGCCGTGTGGTCACACCTAATGTTTAATCTGGCTTCAGTCCACCTTCAGAGCAGGGGAACACATCAGCAAAACGACAAGTAATTTTCTTTTCATGTTATCTACACCAAAGATGGATTTTCTAGGTTATTCCACATGGAAAGAAAAGAGCTTCTTGTCCCTTTGCTGATGCGTTCCCTCACTCTGAAAGTGGACTGAAGCTGGATTAAACCTTCAGGTGTGCCCACAGCCTGACTGCATTCCTTTTCCCAGGAAGAAGAAGAAGAAGAGTTGGCTTTTCTACCCCACTTTTCTCACCCATTTAATGGGACTCAAAGTGGCTGACAAAGCTTTTCTATTCTTCTCCCCACAACAGACCTGTGAGGTAGGTGGGGCTGTAAGAACTCAGCTGAGAGCTGTGACTAGCCCTAGGCCACCCAGCTGGCTTCATGGAAGAATAAGAAGAGTTAGTTCTTCTACTCCCCTTTTTTCACCTATTTAAGATGACTCAAAGCAGCTGACAAACCTTCTGTTCTTCTTCCCATGACAGGACACCCTGTGAGGTAGGTGTGGCTGTGAGAGCTCAGGAGAGAGCTGTGACTAGCCCAAGGTCACTCAGCTGGCTTCATGGGGGAGGCCGGAATCGAACCCGGTAGTCCCAGATAAGAGTCCAGCTCCCTAACCGCTAGACCAAAGAAGAATGCAGAAAGGACTGATGTCCACCTTGGCTCTCCAGATGGAATACTTACCTGACCAGCTCTTTGTTGTACAAGGAGTATCTCGATTCCCTTCCCAAAATGTAGACGTTGCCTTTGAAGACGGAAACCTGGACCTTCCCTTCTACCTGCTCCTGTGAACGAGCAATGCAATAGCGGAGGTAGTCACACTCTGGGCTGTACCAGAAGCCTAAAAGAAAGCCAGAGAGGAGACCATCATGTCAACAGCATAGCACATGAGTCCAGGATTCAGGCCAATTAAGCTGGAGGTGGCATCCCATGGGCACCGTGTGGCCACACCTAAGCTTTAATCCAGCTTCAGTGAGAAGCTGTTTCCTTTCGGTGTTAAATAACTCAGAAGATTCACCTACTGTGGAAAGGAAATTACTGGTCACTTTGCTGATACGAATGTATTCGTGTCGGTTCGAATTTGTTTTTTCTTTATCCGTGCGAATGTCAAAAACCGCATTCATGCGCACCCTAATACGAACGCATGCATAGCAACACGTATCCGAAATATATCTCCAGTTTAATGGATGTACAAACTATTTCTACGAATGTTCCAAAACATTTGCGTTCGTACGAATGTTAACGTACAAATGTCGTCACATTCTGTCCATATACAAATACTAAAAATTCATAGAAATAATGGACGCCACAAAGATTCACACAGAACCCTATTCTATATATTTTGATCTTTTTTTAAAAAAAAAATTGTTGCAAGCTGCCCAGGTGAAGGACGGAAGGTATAAATTCTTAAACAAATGAAATCAATAAATAAACTGGAATGGACTATTCCAGCTACCAGTCTAGATGGCTTTAAGGAAGGGTTAGACCAATTTATGGACAACAGATGTATCTACTAGAATGGATGCCTAAGTACATCTTTCAGGCTGGGGGGGGGGACACACAAACAGGAGGCCTCTAAGGCCATTTGCTGGGATTTTATTTATTTATTTATTTATATTTACATTTATATGCCGCCCCATACCCGAGGGTCTCTGGGCGGCTCACGGCATTTAAAAACAGATGTATAAAAACAGTATCAAAACAAAACAAATTTAAAAATGCAGTTTTAAAAATACAAGCAGTGATTTTCAGTGGGGGGAAGTGTGGGGAACGTTTAACCAAAGGCCTGCGTGAAGAGGAACGTTTTCACCACCTTCCCGAATAGGAACAAAGAAGGGGCCTGACGCACCTCGAGGGGGAGACCATTCCACAACCTGGGGGCCACCACCGAGAAGGCCACCTCCCGGGTGCCCACCCGCCTAGCTACTGAAGGCGGAGGGATCACCAGAAGGGCCTCCCCTCCAGATCTTAAAACACGGGCAAGGTTTGTCCTTGTCTCTGCTTGAGATGCCCATGAGCACTTGGTGGGCCACCATGTGCAATGGGATGCTGGACTAGATGGCCTCTTAGGTTCTTATATTCCAAGCATGGGTTGTCAATGACAAGAGAAAAGGCTAACCAAGTTTGAACATGAACACAAGCCGCCTTCTTGGCTCAAAGCACTTCTGGAATATTATGTCCCAAGCAATTTAGGCCCATCAAGGTTAAAATCAGTGCTTTCAATTAGACCCACAAATGGCCCGAAAGGGGACATAAAGAGCTCCTGGTTTCAGCCGTATTTTGGACCAACTCCGGTCCCCAGACCATTTTGAAAGGGAACACCAAGTGCCAAGTATTAACAGAACCCTAAAAGGGCAAAGTCATGGCGAGTAATTGTGGACCGTGCTACTCCTGTGAAGGTAAGGGTGTAAAACGGGGGGGGGGGGTGTTGTTGTTTGTATCTAAGAAAATAAGTAGCCTTTGAAAGATTTATTCTATGGGGAGAACTCGCTTCTACGAGTGCTGAAATTGCAGGCAAAATTTGGAAAAGCACACATGTGTGAGACTCAAGCGAAATTGGATGAGGCGAGTAGGGTGAAAAGCGGAAATGTGTGCACAGTTAAACTCTTAAAATGGAACAAATATCTAATCCTCTGAGAGTGCCGTTTGCCATGGGCAGGAACTGAGCAATGCCTTGGGGGGGGGGGGTTTCGCGTTATCTCGGTCGTATCTGAGTAAGATGGGATCGAAGGCTTTCGGTTCCAACAATCTGAAGAGAGCCAGGGTTCTAGGATCTTGGAGGGAATGATTATTAAATTTGTTTCTGTAAAAGCCAGTCTATAATCACCAACCAGGCTTTGGAAAGTTTGGAAACATTATAACAGTGGCTTCCTGAAGGATGATGGGAGTCAGGTGACATAAACCAGAAGACAGGGAGACATTCTAGGGCCTGCCAATTCCTCTAAAACAAACCAGCAATGCTAGATTCCTCTCTCAACTGGCCACTAAGTAGCTGTTCCATCACCATGCTTCAAGAGAGGGAGTCTTGCTTTGATCCTGCATCCCACCATGAAGCCAGCTAGGTGACCTTGGGATGCTCACAGCTCTCTTCTGAGCTCCCACAGCCCCACCTGCCTCACGGGGCATCTATTGTGGGGAGAAGAACAGAAGGTTTGTCAGCCGCTTTGAGTCCCCTTAAAGGGTGAGAAAAGCATGGTATAAAAGCTAACTCATCTCCCTTTTCCTTGTCTTCCTCCTCTTCTTGGGCTGGTCACAGCTCTTTTTCTGAGCTTTCACAGCCCCACCCAACACACAGGGTGTTCTGTTGGGGGGAGAAGAGCAGAAGCTTTGTCAGCTGCTTTGAGCCTCCTTAAATGAGTGAGAAAAGAGTAGGATCTCTCTGTATCCCCCACCAGGAAGTGCTTTCCTCTTCCCTCTCAATCCCTTTTTCCTTGTGTGCTGTGTCTTTCTTTCTTTCTTTCTTTCTTTCTTTCTTTCTTTCTTTCTTTCTTTCTTTCTTTCTTTCTTTCTTTCTTCCTTCCTTCCTTTCTTCCTTTCTTTCGTTTTTTCTTGCATCCATGCATTCATCCATTCATTTAATATCCTGCCCTTCCAACAAAGGTCCTAGCTTGGATTACAAATTGAAACATCATTAAAATACCATATTTTTAGATTATAAATCCAAGGGCCGGGGCGTTACATGTCGCAAACCAGGCTGCGCTCCCTTTTAGGCTGGAGAGAAGAATCCAGAAATGCCAAATGAACAAACAGGAGCCCTTCCAAACATCCTTCCATGAGCTTCAGCCTGACCCCAGGGTGGGGATGTCCACGAATATTGGAAACATTAAAAACTCGAGTGGATTAGTTCAAACTTGAACATTCGAATTGGAATCGAATGTCTATAAATTTGAATTTAAACATTCGAATTAATTTCAAATTTTTGAAACATTCGCATGAGTTATTCGGACGCTCGTATGTGTACGGTTATGTACATGATGCAGACATCTGTACACATTTGCACAGTTCCGTACGGGATGAAAACGATGCATAGGGGAGCATATGGGATGCATAGAGATGTGTACAGATGCGTACGGGCCCATTCGAACGTTGTCGACATTTGTATTTGCAACTACAGATTGAAAATTTGCACAAATAGATTCGAATGTATTCGAACCGAATCGAATGTGAATACATTCGAATTCTAAACATTCAAATCGACTTGAATTTTTGGATATTCGATTCGAATTTCCAAACTGAATATCCAAATGTCGAATCAAGCCCCAAATATTGCATTCGTACACACCTCTACCCCAGGGGCTCGGATGAAACAGCCTGCCAGGATGGCCCCCTCTGATCCCAGTGCCGCGAGGCGGATGGGCAGAGTTTGGAAAGAGAGGAATCATTTGGAGGCTAATCAGATTGTAGAAATAGAGGCCCATCTGGGCCAGGTAGGCCCACCTTCCCGCAGCTTTCCCCGTGTGTCAGGTAACTGTGCACCGCGGCTGGAGAAGGCAGATGCGGCTCACCTTTCCTTTCCCCGGAAGCATCTGCCGGTCTCCGCCTGAATCCTCGCCATTGTCTCAGGCCCTCTGGGAGGAAAGCAGAATCGTGGCTCCAGACAATGGCAGCCAGATTTCACCTTCTCCTCCTCGTATCAGGTAGGAAGACGATGGAGAGAGGGAGATAACCAGGTTGCCTCAAAGAGCCCTCGCCGCAACGTTACCTTGAACATCTGCCCTGATTTACGGCTAAGGAAAGCTCCATGCTTTCCTTCCTGTAGCAGCTTCCATTTCCCCCAAGAAGATCAGGCCAGGCAAGATCCTGCGGGAAGAGAACCTGACCGAACGTTACGTAATACTAAAAACGCAAGCCTGGACCATAAGGGCCAAAACTCTGATATTCGTGTGGTTGTGACTGTTGATGACACCATGGCTCACAACACACCAAGCCGTTCTGTCCTCCACGCCCACCTCCAAGGTTTGCCCAAATCCATGTTCATTGCTCCCTTGACAGGATGCCACCCATCTCATCCTCTGCTCTCCCCTTCTCTGGTTGTCTTCCAGCATTCCCTACATGAAGCCAGGTGGGTGACCTTGGGCTAGTCAGAGCTCTCCTTCTGAGATCTCACAGTCCCACCTACCTCACAGGGGGGTACTGTCGTGGGGAGAGGAACAGAAGGTTTGTCAGCCGCTTTGAGTCCCCCTAAATGGGTGAGAGAAGTGGGGTAGAAAAGCCAACTCTTCCTCCTCTTCTTCCCATTATGAGGGTCTTTTCCAGTGGGCCCTGTCTTCTCATTGGCCTAGTTGTGAAGGAGCCAGACTCTTATCTGGGAATCCCAGGTTTGATTCTGTCCTCCTCTATAGAGCCAGCTGGGTGACCTTGGGCTACTCACAGCTCTCTGCTGAGCTCTCACAGCCCCACCTACCTCCCAGGGTGGTTCTGTCATGGGGAGGAGAACAGAAGGTTTGTCAGCTGCTTTGAGTCCCCTTAAATAGGTGAGAAAAGCGGGGTAGAAAAGCCAACTCTTCTTCTTCCTCCATGAAGCCAGCTGGGTAACCTTGGGCTAGTCACAGCTCTCTTCTGAGGTCTCACAGCCCCACATATTCCTCACAGGATGTATGATGTTGGGAGAAGAACAGAAGGTTTGTCAGCCACTTTGAGTCCTGGTAAATGGGTAAGAAAAGCAGGGTAGAACTTCATCTTCTCATTAGATGGCCAGAATATTTGAGCTTCAAGTTCAATATTTGTTCTTCCAGTGAACAGCCAGGGTTTCCTTTACTATTCACTGATTCAATCTCCTTGCAGTCCAAAAGACTCCCAAAATTCTTAGGGCACCTATTTATTTATTATTTAAGAATTTACGTCTGACCCTTTGCCTAAATCTCGCAGCATGAGTGGGCACCAATGATGAAAAAAATGAAATATATAAAGTATCCTTCAAACCAAATTAAATCACACTGGATGCTTGAAATCCTTTGGGGGCTTATTTACTCTGTCCAATGGTGAATGCCACTAACCATTGGGCTGTGGTCACACTTAAGGTTAAATCCAGCTTCAGTCCACTTTCAGAGGCTGTGGTCACACTTAAGGTTTAATCCAGCTTCAGTCCACTTTCAGAGGCTGTGGTCACACTTAGGGTTTAATCTGGCTTCAGTCCACTTTCAGAGCGAGAGAACACATCAACAAAGTGAGAAGCTGTTTTCTTCCAGTGTTAAATAACTCAGAAAATTCACCTTTGAGATAGATAACGTGGAAGGAAAATTACTGGCCACGTTGTCAGTGTGTTCTCTAGCTCTGAAGGTGGACTGAAGCCGGATTGAACCTTAGGTGTGACCAGATCCAGAATGCCCAACTCAGTCCACTTGAAGAAGAAGAAGAAGAGTTGGCTTTTCTACCCTGCTTTTCTCGCCCATTTAAGGGGACTCAAAGTGGCTGACAAACCTTCTGTTCTTCTCCCCACAAGAGACACCCAATTAGGTAGGTGGAGCTGTGAGCGCTCAGAAGAGAGCCGTGACGAGCCCAAGGTCACCCAGTTGGCATCATGGGGGATGGCAGAATTGATCCCAGTATTTCCAGGTAGACCAAACTGTCCCACTCGAAGGGCTAAGAGTTCCCTCTGTTTCTCCAGCCTTCCCGCTCGGAGATGCATTTCCTGCTCAGCACAGTCCCTTCCATGCTTAAGCTCCTTCCAACTTGGTAACAGTCATCTACGCCTAATCCGTGTAACCGAGGGGCCGTGGGAGACGGCGCTGTTTGCAACACCTGGTCTGTACCTGGCAGAGAATGAGCCAGCAAGGGGGAGAGAGAGAGAGAGAATAGGAGGGGCAGGGGGAAAGAAAATTCAAAACCGAGGGAATCGGTTTCACTGCACCACCTTTCTGCTCAGTGTGATGGGGAACCGAGGGGGGGGGCGAGCAATGAGGATTTGCGGGGGTAAGAGAGAAAAATGACAACCGCTAATTGCCTTAAATTCAGAGAGACTAGTTACAGTAATTAGGTGTTTAAGGAAGACAGAGGCATGAAATCCAAAACGCCAGCCGTTGCCCTCTGCTGAGCCAAGCCTCCTGTGAGCTGCAATATTGTCATCTGGCCCGTACAGTTTTTAAGTGCCTTCTCCCCCCCCCCCCTACCCACATACACCCCACCACCACCCCACCACCCCAGCAGTCCATGCTGGATGGCTGCTTATCACGTTCCAAGATTTCTGCCCCTTGGAAGAGGAAAAGATCAGGAAAACAGGAGGGCGTTCGCGTGAGTTTGGCTCAGTTTAGATTTTAGATATAAATTCCGGATGGGCACCAATGGGTTTGTTGACATTCGGGTCGTAATGGACCGAATGTTAGAAAACCCGTATCATTTGAACAGATCCCCTTCGAATGTAGCAGGATTCTATTCGATACAAATATATCCATACAAATTCATACGAATATCCAACGCAAATGCACAGGGATCCGATACCTATCCCGTAACATATCTGCTCTGAAAGCATCACATTTGACCTGAATCCACTTTTAATTCACTCTCAATCCAGGTCGGTAGCAATCTGGATCCGTTGCAGATATGACTGGTTCAGCTCCTTTCCCACTTACCCATTTTCACGAATTTTCATGCAACTATTTGTACGAATGTCTGGAAACATCCGTAATTGTACGCATGTCAATATACGAATACCGTAACATTTGGTTCATGCACAAACGTCTACATTTGTTCAAATTCATGCAAATAACTAATTTTGTGAATATTTGCGCGCATCCTTAATATAAATATATACAATACATTTTCTTTCTTCTCTGTCAGGAAAAGTATATTGAATATATGGATTAGAGTTTTGCACAAATGCGATTTTTGGGATTTGATTCAATTCAAATTGAAGACCCAAAAATTTTGATTTGATTCAAATCGTTGAAGTCTGAATTTAGCGAAATTCGATTCGAATTAAGCAAATTTCAATCTATTTCTTCAAATTTTTCATTCAAATTTGCACTTACGAATGTCAACAACATTTGTAGATGCCTGTATGCATCTTCCCCAGGACCGTACACATCCATACACATCTGTACGTGTCCGTATACATCCTGTAGTTATCCTGTATGCAACGCGTTTTCATCCCATATGGATCCGTACAAATGCATATAGATGCGGGAAAGTTGAGGAACTTCAAGTATGCATCGTGTATGAACCCGTACAGGTACAAATGTCTGAATAATTCAGATGAATAGATCTGAAATTCAAAATTTGAATTGAATCTTTAAATTTGAATTCAAGGACATTCACAATTTGAATTCGAATGTCAATATTTGGTGGATTCGATCGGATTTCAAATGCAGTCGAACATCCGTGGACATCCCTAATACGGATGAGAGATGTATCAATGGCTACTAGAACGGATGCCTAGGCACCACCTCCGGCCTCTGAAGGCCATTTGCTGGGATACAAGAGCAGGTGAAGGTTTTGCCCTTGTCTTCCGCTTGAGATGCCCATGAGCCATTTGTGGAATGGGATGCTAGACCAGATGGGCTGTGGCCCAATCCTGCAGGGCTCCTCTTTGGTTCTTATCCTTGATTCCAAGAAGGTTGCTTCAAACACTTGCTAAAAGCACCTGCAGAGGAAAGCATCCAGATAGCCAGAAGCATGTAAGAAGCATCTCAATGGACCACACTGTCTAGTCCAGCCCAGCCTGTTCTTCTGGTGACCAACCATCTGCTCTGCTCATAATCTCCCAGCAGCTGCCCTTCAAAGGCGTAAGAACCTAAGAAATGTCCTGCTAGATCAGACCCAAATTGCCTTCAGAGCTGTAAGGACCTAAGAATGTCCCACTGGATCAGACACATGGACCATCTAGTCCAGCAGCCGCTTCCCCCAGTGGCCTACCAGGAGGACACAAGCACTTTCCCAGCAGCCGGTCTTTAGAGGCAGAAGAACCTAGGAGATGTCCTGCTAGATCATATCCAGGTTGCCTCCAGAGGCATAAGGACCTAGGAATGTCCCACTGGATCAGACCTGTGGTGGGCATCTAGTCCGGAGGTCTGTTCTCACAGTGGTTAATCACCTGAACAAGGAAGTTCACCAGCCAGACATGATGCACAGATTGTCCTCCTCACAGACTGCCAACAGCAGGACTTCAGAGTCAGAAGAAACTAAGAAACTAAGATGCTGGCCCATCTACCCAGTTTACCCAGTGGTCATCTCTTCATTCCTCTTCCAGAAAGCATACTAGAACATCTATTTATTTAAAATAAGCTGTATCTAACCCTTCCCCAATGTCCCAGGGCAGGAAACAAAAACTGGAATAAATCTATTTGAAAAATAATTACACAAAAATCTATGAAACAGGAGAGAGCAAAGAACAAGAAGAAGAAGAAGAAGAAGAAGAAGAAGAAGAAGAAGAAAGATTAATTGCATCCAAGGAAGAATTACTTGCCGTATGGGTTTTCTACCCTGCTTTTCTCACCCATTTAAGGGGACTCAAAGCGGCTGACAAACATTCTGTTCTTCTCCCCACAAGGGAACACCCTGTGAGGTAGATGGGGCTCTGAGAGCTCAGGAGAGCTGTAACTAGCCCAAGAAAACAATCCATCATTACATAAAACCATTCCAAGCTGGGGAAGAAATCAGTATTAATCATCTACTGTATAGATTGTATAGATCCAGGTAAAATGCCCACCCACCACCACCCAGAAAAGAGTTACTGCAATGTAAACAATATCCTAAAAATGCATTTGTTGCAAGGAAGTGGCTGGCAAAATGACAGATTTTAGGAGGACTTTAAGAACATAAGAGGACCCCTGCTGGATTGGGCCACAGCCCATCTAGTCCAGCATCCTGTCCCACACAGTGGCCCAGCAGTTGCTTCTGGGCATCTCAAGCAGAAGACAAAAGCAAAACCTTCACCTGCTCTTGACTCCCTGAAAATGGCTTTTGGAGGCATCCTGTCTGTCTCCCCAGCTTGGAGGATGTACCTGGGCATCCTTTCTAGTAGCCATTGGTACACCTGTCCTCCATGAATTAAGAGGACCCCTCCTGGATCAGACCACAGCCCATCTAGTCCATAAGAACCTAAGAGAGGCCCTGCTGGATCAGGACCGGTCCATCTAGTCCATATGAACCTAAGAGGGGCCCTGCTGGATCAGGCCACAGGCCATCTGGTCCATAAGAACCTAAGAGGAGCCCTGCTGGATCAAGACCCGGCCCATCTAGTCCATAAGAACCTAAGAGGAGCCCTGCTGGATCAGGCCACAGCCCATCTAGTCCATAAGAACCTCCGAGGAGCAGTGCTGGATCAGGCCACAGCCCATCTAGTCCATAAGAACCTCAGAGGAGCAGTGCTGGATCAGGCCACAGCCCATTTAGTCCATAAGAACCTAAGAGGAGCCCTGCTGGATCAGACCACAGCCCATCTAGTCCATAAGAACCTAAGAGGAGCCGTGCTGAATCAGGCCACAGCCCATCTAGTCCATAAGAACCTCAGAGGAGCTCTGCTGGATCAGGCCACAGCCCATCTAGTCCATAAGAACCTCAGAGGAGCCCTGCTGGATCAAGACCCGGCCCATCTAGTCCATAAGAACCTAAGAGGAGCCCTGCTGGATCAGGCCACAGCGCATCTGGTCCATAAGAACTGAAGAGGAGCCCTGCTGGATCAGGCCACGGCCCATCTAGACCATAGGAACCTAAGAGGAGCCCTGTTTGGTGTTGCCCATGCAGCTGCATCCTGGCTACCACACTGGAGTGGACAGTGTTTGTGTAACCCAAAATGTGGAATCCACCCAAGGAATCAGGCCTTTTTGAGGCCTATCATGCAACCAGAGAGAAGGAATCCTTCAGGACCTTGGACATTTCCCAAGGTGGTCATGGAGAACTTAGTTTGGTAGGAGAACCTATAACTCCCTAGACATCAGGAGATGAGCTACATCTCCCATCATCTCCTGCAGCCAAGGATTGGCCACTCATGTTCCAGATGTTTTTGGATCAGCCCCAGTCAGTATGGCTAGCAGTCAAAGACTAACAGGAGTCAGAACAATAGCCTCCCAAGGTCTACCAATCCATGCTCCCACTCAGCCTGACTATCTCTTCACACCTTTCAAAAGATGGTGATCATCACCTTCGCTGGTGTATGGCTTTCTCATGTGCAATGTCCCACCTGCAACAGGAAGCCATCAAAGCTGAGTCCATTGCTCCTTTGGTGACAGTTCTCAGATCCGGAAGGCTCCTTCACACCAGGCTTGAATGGACTTGGTTGGAGCCCGGATTCAACCCTTCCAGCCTTTCTAGGTCTCAAGCAACCACCTTCAACACATAACCTGGAGGAGAATAAAGCCAGCACCTTTCTAACCCTAACCAAATCCAGAGTAGGCCAGCACCTGGATGGGAGACTCCATGAAAACTGAAAACAACGCTGTCTTTGGAACTGCAACAGATATAAAGAGGTAGATCGTACCTACCTACATTGCTGCCGCTAAGGACACCTGGAAGGCCTCCAGGTGCACAGGAGGCTCTTTGGTAGACCATAAAGTTACGATGACAGTTTCCTGGAGGTAAGTTTTTGATCAGAGTACAGTATTGCACGTAACAGGAGGAAGCTGAGTGTTTGGTTTGGAAAGCCAGAGAGATACACTGAACATGGGCCTGTTTCTCAAACTCTGCTGCGACAGGACGCTTCCTGTGCTGAACACCATGGCTTTCAGCCTCCAACGTGGCTGCTCTTTCCACTCCTGGTTCTTTCCACTTTCCAAAATTGCAGCAATTCTGTCATGGCCTGCCCTTCCAGCCGCACGGCTGAGGGAAATGTCAGAGGCGGCCAACCCCTTGCCCACTATCTCCCCACAAAGAAGGGCCGCCTTGGAGCTACCTTTACAAAACCAGAATTTCCTCTGCCGTTCTCTGCATTGTTTCACGAGCAAAGAAAAAGACCAGGCCCTTCCAAGGCAGAAAGAAGGCACAGCGCCCCAGTGTGGGCTCAAAGCCACAAAACAATTTGCCTTCTACAAAGAGACGAGGGCCAGAAGAAATCAAACGTATTGCAAACATCCCATAATATGCATGCACGTGTGTGTTTTTAATCCAGATCCATTTGATCTGTACATGGGTGTTTTTCCACTGTCACTAAAAGTACCCATTAAGTACCCATTAATGGGCACGAAATGGCATTTTTGCACCCATTAATGGGTACTTAATGGGTACTTCTAGTGACAGTGGAAAAACACCCGATATTGTGATTTATTCCAACTATTTTGTGAGAACATGAATGTCTGCAGCACATGTGTTTGCATTTTGTTTGTACACCGTTGAAGGCATGGATAAGGAACCTGGCTTGCTCTATATATTGTTGAATGGTAACACCCATTGTCCTTGGCTTTTTGTTACGTTATCTGCAAGTGATGGAACCTGGAGTCCAGTAAGCGAAGCAGAGGATACCGATCTGGGCTAGGAAAACCACAAGGTGAACTAAGTTCTCCAGAACCTTGAAGAGCTCCTAGAGAATAGGCAGACATTGTTCCCTTGAAGGACAATCTATGTCCCTATTCTAGGCCTGATGGAACTGAGGGTCCCACAAGAGAAGTGAAGAACAGAAGATACCAATCTAAGCTAGAAAAACCACAAAGTTCTCCAGAACCTTGAAAAGCTCCTAGAGAATAGGCAGATATTGTTCCCTTGAAGGACAATCTCTGTCCCTATGCTAGGCCTGATGGAACTGAGGGTCCCACAAGAGAAGTGAAGAACAGAAGATACCAATCTAAGCTAGAAAAACCACAAAGTTCTCCAGAACCTTGAAAAGCTCCTAGGGAATAGGCAGATATTGCTCCCTTGAAGGACAATCTCTGTCCCTATGCTAGGCCTGATGGAACTGAGGGTCCCACAAGAGAAGTGGAAAACAGAAGATACCAATCTAAGCTAGAAAAACCACAAGGTTCTCCAGAACCTTGAAAAGCTCCTAGGGAATAGGCAGATATTGTTCCCTTGAAAGACAATCTCTGTCCCTATTCTAGGCCTGATGGAACTGGGGGTCCCACAAGACAAATAGAGAACACAAGATACCAATCTAACTAGAAAAACCATGCGACAAACTAAGTTCTTCAGAACCTTGAAGAGCTCCTAGGGAATAGGCAGACACTGTTCGCTTGAAGGACCATCTCTGTCCCTATTCTAAGTCTGATGGAACTGGAGGTCCCACAAGACAAATAAAGAACACAAGATACCAATCTAACTAGAAAAGTCATGTGACAAACTAAGTTCTTCAGAACCTTGAAGAGCTCCTAGGGAATAGGCAGACACTGTTCGCTTGAAGGACCATCTCTGTCCCTATTCTAAGTCTGATGGAACTGGGGGTCCCACAAGACAAGTAGAGAACACAAGATACCAATCTAACTAGAAAAACCATGCGACAAACTAAGTTCTTCAGAACCTTGAAGAGCTCCTAGGGAATAGGCAGACACTGTTCGCTTGAAGGACCATCTCTGTCCCTATTCTAAGTCTGATGGAACTGGAGGTCCCACAAGACAAGTAGAGAACACAAGATACCCATCTAACTAGAAAAACCATGCGACAAACTAAGTTCTTCAGAACCTTGAAGAGCTCCTAGGAAATAGGCAGACACTGTTCGCTTGAAGGACCATCTCTGTCCCTATTCTAAGTCTGATGGAACTGGAGGTCCCACAAGACAAGTAGAGAACACAAGTTACCCATCTAACTTGAAAAACCATGCGACAAACTAAGTTCTTCAGAACCTTGAAGAGCTCCTAGGGAATAGGCAGACACTGTTCGCTTGAAGGACCATCTCTGTCCCTATTCTAAGTCTGATGGAACTGGAGGTCCCACAAGACAAATAGAGAACACAAGATACCCATCTAACTAGAAAAACCATGCGACAAACTAAGTTCTTCAGAACCTTGAAGAGCTCCTAGGGAATAGGCAGACACTGTTCGCTTGAAGGACCATCTCTGTCCCTATTCTAAGTCTGATGGAACTGGAGGTCCCACAAGACAAGTAGAGAACACAAGATACCCATCTAACTAGAAAAACCATGCGACAAACTAAGTTCTTCAGAACCTTGAAGAGCTCCTAGGGAATTGGCAAACGTTGCTCCATGACCAGCAGATAACATCTGTCCCCACTCTGGTTCTCATGGAAGCTACTTCCCAGGCGGTTGCCCTGCCACTGAGCTACAGGCACCATGGGCCCTTCTTCCATGCAGTTTTCCCGCCAGGCGCAGAAGCAGTTTGCCATTCCCTTCTTTCTGGAAGATGCCAGGAACCAAACCTGCCACCCTCCACTGCAAGGTAACCCCATCTGCTCAGTTGCCTGGCTGAAGGGGAGCGTCACAGAGGCGGCCCAAAGTTTCGGTGAAGAAGCTTGGAGAACGGAGACGCCGAGGGGCCCAGGGACCGAGGACAAGCGGTCTCGCCCGGCCGTAGACATACCGTTGTAGACGAGCTCGGCAAATTTGGAGGCGAGGCCTTGCTTGACTTTCCGCACCTCTCGGTCCATGGTGAAGGCCTCAATGTCTAAATGAGCGTGGTGAAGGACAGTCCCCGCTGGGGTCTCGTAGATACCTAGCCATTTTGCCGGGCAGGGGGAGGAGAGGGAAGGGAGGGGAGAGAAAGGGAGGGAGAGAAAGAGAGAGAGAGAGAAAGAGAGAGAGAGAGCTGAGTGAGTCCCAAACTGTCAGGAAATGACAAAAAATAATGATTTGGCTGACAGAAAGAGATGTGGTCCCAGCTCCATTCTCTCTCAGCTTGCCATAAAATGTATCTGTCATTATAGTCCTGCTGGGGCTGAGACAGTCCACTCTGCACCTTGTGGAGAAAATTTCTAGATTCTCCTCTTTGAAGAGGACCTCCAGCGAGCCTAAATGACAGGGTTTCGGAGCCGAACACCCCACCAGCGTATGCCCACCGGTCTGAGGCTGAAAACCTGTAATTAAACAAGCCACATAGGGCAAAGTCATGGGGGTCTGGAAAAATGCTTTCCCTCCCTTTAGCCCCCCCCCTCCACCACCTCATCATCCCTTCTACAGGAGGAGGAGGGGGGGTAGAAAGCCCCTCACGTTGGCGCAAAGAATGGAGGGTACCTGGAGGAGAAGAAGCGGGCCCTTCCCGCACTAGGCCTTATTTCAGATTATACCCGAGGATGAGGACCAACCACCTGCATGCCAGTGCAGACTACCAGGGCCTACCATAGATTGGACCAGCACGAAGATGGCTGGTCCCTGTCCCGAGATATAATCCCGAATAAGGCCCAGTGCAGAAAGGGCCGAGTTGAGTTTTCTATCCCACTTTTCTCACCCATTTAAGGGGACTCAAAGCGGCTGACAAACCTTCTGCTCTTCTCCCCACAACAGACACCCTGTGGGGTAGGTGGGGCTGTGAGAGCTCAGAAGAGAGCTGTGACTAGCCCAAGGTCACCCAGCTGGCTTCATGGGGGAGTGCGGAACGGAACCCGGTATTCCCAGATAAGAATCCAGCTCCCTAACCACTAGACCCAACTGGAGAATGGATTGAAGTCGGCTTTGCGTCTCTTCCTCTGCCACCAGGCCTGGAGTCGAGTCCCAGGGCATGGCGGCCGAGGGCAGCAGGAAGCCAAGTCCAGTTTTGGAGGCGAAGGAAGGAAGGAGGGCCTTGGTGGATCTGGGCTCGAAATGGGGGAGAGGGGCACCCCGGCTTTCCGCCACAGCCCTGCCCTATCCGATGGGGGCAGCGAAACCACGTTTCCATAGGGCAGCCACGCTATTCTCAAGGGTGTCCCCATCAAGTCCAAGCTGTTCTGGTCATGACGGCCAGCTTCTGGGCCCAAGGTCAGGGTCCTGAGACTGACCTTTAGTGGCCCTAAATGACTTGGGATTGGGAACCAGATTACGGGAAGGAACCTCTCCTCCAGTGTCGTCCTATCCATTGCCTAAGATCTTGAGAAGAGGCCTTTCTGGCAATTCCATCTCTTTCAGTGGTCTGTGTTGCTCCAGGCAGAGACAGGGCCTTTTCTATGCTGGCCCCCGGTTATGGATCATCTTTCCTTCCAAAACACACCTGCCATTCCCCGACACTGATGAGCTCGCAGACGCTGGCGAAAAGATTCCTCCCTACCCTGGGCTTTTGGCAACCAATTCTACCCTGGAGTGAGGTGTGTTTACACTTTTATTGCATTTTAATCATTTTATTCTTTATGCCACTTGCGAAAGAATAAACAGCTGACTTTTCCTAGGAGCTCAGTGGTTCCCTTGTCATTCATAAGCTCTGAAACCCAGAATGTTTTTCTGGAACCAAAGCCTAGAGAATCATGATGGGAGGATTCGAACCCAGGATTTGAAAGGTCAGGTTTCAACCTCCTAGTAATTTACTTACTTACTTACTTACTTTTACTTGCTTACTTGCTTGCTTGCTTGCTTACTTGCTTACTTTTGCTTGCATGCTTGCTTACTTTTACTTGCTTGCTTGCTTACTTGCTTACTTTTGCTTGCTTGCTTGCTTGCTTACTTACTTTTACTTGCTTACTTGCTTGCTTTCTTGCTTACTTGCTTGCTTACTTTAGCTTGCTTGCTTACTTACTTTTACTTGCTTGCTTGCTTACTTACTTTTGCTTGCTTGCTTGCTTACTTGCTTGCTTGCTTACTTACTTACATTTCTATCCCACCCCATGCCCGAAGATCTCTGGGCAGGCAACAACCATTAAAACAACAGATTAACCACCTTCATGGCCAACTCTGTGCAGTTTCCTTGGCAGGGATACAGAAGAGGTTGGCCATTGCCTGTTTCCAGGCTGGGGATCGAACAGGTGACATGACCCTCTGCTTTCCAGGCAGTTTTCTCCACCACTGAGCTACGGTCATTCCCAGTCTCCATGGGCCCTTCTATGCAGTTTTCTTGGCAGGGGCACAGAAGTGGTTTTCCATTGGTCACTTCCAAGTAGAAGCTGGGGATTGAACTGGTGACCCTCAGTTTTCCAGACAGTTTGCTCCCGACACTGATCTACAGCCACTTCCCGACTCCATGGCCCCTCTCTGCAGTTTTCTTGGCAGGCATAAAGAAGTAGTTTGCCATTGCCTACTTGCAGGGAGAGGCTGGGCATCGAACTGGTGACCCTCTGCTTTCTAGGGCAAATGCAGTACGCTTGAGCTATAGCCCCTATCTCTTCCTATCGCTCAATTCTTCTCATCCTGCCCATTCTCACCCACCCATCCTGCCAGCCTGTGAAGTAGGTCAGGCTGAGAGGCAACAAACAGCCCAAGGAGACCCAGACCTTTCCCTGGCTAAGTGAGGAATCAAGCCACCCTGATTGCTCTAGGTCCTTCTCTAAGCTGGCTCCACAACCTGCTTCTTTGGTCTAGTGGTTAGGGAGTCGGACTCTTATCTGGGAACACCAGGTTTGATTCTGCCCTCCTCCACAAAGCCAACTGGGTGACCCTGGGTTAGTCACAGCTGTCTTCTGAGCTCTCACAGCCCCACCCACTTCACAGGGTGTTCTGTTGTGCAGAGAAGAACAGAAGGCTTGTCAGCTGCTTTGAGTCCCCTTAAATGGGTAAAAAAAAGTGGGGTAGAAAAGTCAACTCTTCTTCCTTTCTCCCCCACGAAGCCAGCAGGGTGACCTTGGTTTAGTCACAGCTTTCTTTTGTGCTCTCACAGCCCCACCTACCTCACAGGGTGCTCTGTTGTGGGGAGAAGAACAGAAGGTTTGTCAGCCGCTTTGAGTCCCCTTAAATGGGTGAGAAAAGCCGGGTAGAAACGCCAACCCTTCTTCCTCCATGAAGCTAGCTGGGTGGCCTTGGGCTAGTCACAGCTCTCTTTCTGAGCTATCACAGCCGTACTAACCTCACAGGGTGTCTCTTGTGGGGAGAAGAAGGTTTGTCAGCCACTTTGAGTCCCCTTAAATGGGTGGAGGGGAAAAGTGGGGTAGGAAAGCCAACTCTTCTTCTTCTTATCTCTCCCTCCTCCTCCTCCCCCCATTGGAAGGTGTTAAAGTTAATTTGGGCAGACAAAATGAAAAAAAACACCAAGTAAAAAGCTTGGTTTTGTGGGCTCCATCTTCCATCACCGCCCGCCCGCCCTTCCTTCCTGTCTCACCACTCGCTCTGCTCTGCAAGGGAAGAACTGCAGGTCCAGAAGTACGGAAATAGATTATTTATCCCTCTTTCTGGACGGTTGGCTGGTGTCAAATCCCTTCTTCCCTCCCTCCCTCCCTCCTTCCTTCCTTCCCTCCCTCTCTCTTTCCTTTCCTTTCCCTCCTTTTTAATTCCTTCCTTTCCTTTCCCTATATGATATTTTTGTTTGATAGGTGACAGAAACCCAAAGCTAAGAAAACTGCATTTCTGGAAGGCGAGTTCTTTATTTATTTATTTATTTAATTCTCTTCCTCTCTCTTTCTGTGTTTGACAGACATAAGTACGATTCCTCACGCAAGGGGAGAGGGAAAATGACAGCCGCTGATCTGGCTTTACGGTGCCGGAGACAAGAGACACCTTCAAAGTGACACTCAACGCCGTTTCAAGTGTCTATTTTCATCTCTCCGTGTTTACAGGGAAAAGACAGCGGTGTCAGGACTGTGGGTTTTACAGCTTTTCAATCACACCATAATTGCTGCTGGGAAAGGTCTGGGGAGGAGGGGGGGAGAGGGAGAAGGGAGGAGGGAAAAAGAAGTGGACCAAGAGAAAGGGGAAATTTCAAATTAAAAAAAATGAAAGAGATAAGGGAAACAGAAAGGTCCTACAATCTGCCTTTTGCTTTCTCCTCCAGTGAAGCCCTCTCACTTGGAGACAGAAGGACTGCGTGCACCTCCAGCGGCAATTCATGGCTTTCAGATGGGAACCTGTGGGATGAATGGGGATTGGACCCCTCTCCGGAGGCCCACACAAAGTTCCAGATTTGATTGGGGAAGCTGGGCTCCTGAGCACGGCCAAGGGTCTTACAACCAGGTAACTGGGAGGGCTTTGAGATCAGGCCACTGCCCAGCTAGCCCATGAGAACCTAAGATGAGCCCTGCCAGATCAAACCACAGGTCATCTAGTCCATAAGGACCTAAGAGGAGTCCTGATGGATCAGGCCACAGCCCATCTAGCCCATGAGAACCTAAGAGGAGCCCTGCTAGATCAAGCCACAGCTCATCTAGTCCATAAGAACCTAAGAGGAGCCCTGCTGGATCAGGCCACAGTCCATTTAGTCCATGAGAACCTAAGAGGAGTCCTGATGGAGCAGGCCACAGCCCATCTAGCCCATGAGAACCTAAGAGGAGCCCTGCTAGATCAAGCCACAGCTCATCTAGTCCATAAGAACCTAAGAGGAGCCCTGCTGGATCAGGCCACAGTCCATCTAGTCCATGAGAACATAAAAGGAGCCCTACTGGATCAGGCCACAGCCCATCTAGTCCATGAGGACCTAAGAGGAGCCCTGCTGGATCAGGCCAAGCCCATCTAGTCCATGAGGACCTAAGAGGAGCCCTGCTGGATCAGGCCACAGCCCATCTAGTCCAGCATCCTGTTCCACACAGTGACCCACCAATTGCTTCTGGGCATCTCAAGCAAAAGATGAAAGTGAATCCCTCACCTGCTCTTTACTCTCTGCAAATAATCTATAGGAACATCCTTCCTTTAGATTGAGATGGGTTGTGGCCTGATCCAGCAGGGCTCCTCTTATCTAGAATGGATGCCTGGGTGCCACCTCCAGGTCAGAGAGACGTGCAAGGACGGATGCCTCTAAAAGTCATTTGGAGGGATCTGGGAGCAGGTGAAGGTTTTGCCTTCATCTTCTCCTTGAGGTGACCATCTGGTCCCACACTGTGGCCACCAGTTGCTTCTGGGCATCTCAAGCAGAAGACAAAGGCAAAACCTTCACCTGCTCTCAACTCCTGCAGGTGGCCTTCAGAGGCCTCCTGCCTGTCCCTCCAACCTGGAGGTGATACCACAGCATCCATGCTAGCAGCCACTGAAACACATGTTCTCCCTGAATTTATCTAATCTGTTCTTAAAGCCATCTAGGCTGAACTTTCTGCCCTTGCTGGTAGCACCTTAACCAGCAAGTTCATTGAAGACTTTTCTTCTGCATGCTAGTGTGGAATACAGGAGGCCACGCCCACCACTGGCAGGTGTGGTTCATACAGGACCAAGTCTAATCCAGATTAAGGGGCCCTTAAACCGAGTTTCCCATGGCAAGGCAGTTCACAGGAAGCAAAACCCGGTGATACATAGGGAGGGCTTTCCTCAGTTTCCTTAAACTCTAGTTGTAGTAGGGAGGGAGAGATGGAGAGGAAAGGAAGTTAGGAAGGGAAAGAGGGAGGAAAGAAGAGAGGTAGGTGGAGGAAAGGGAGGGAGGAAAGGAAGGAAGGAAGCTAGAAGAAGAACAAAATTTGGCTTTTCTACCCTGCTTTTCTAACCCATATAAGGGGACTCAAAGTGGCTGACAAAGCTTTCTATTCTTCTCCCCACCACAGACACACTCTGAGGTGGGTGGGGCTATGAGAGCTCAGAAGAGAGCTGTGACTAGCCCAAGGTCACCCAGCTGGTTTCATGGAGGAAGAAGTAGAAGAGTTGGCTTTTCTTCCCCACTTTTCTCTCCCATTTAAGCGAACTCAAAGCAGCTGGCAAGCCTTCTTCTCCCCACAACATAACACCCTGTGAGGTGGGTGGGGCTGTGAGAGCTTAGAAGAGGGCTGTGACTAGCCCAAGGTCAGCCAGCTGGCTTCATGGAAGAGGAGAAGAGTTGGCTTTTCTACCCCGCTTTTCTCACCCATTTAAGGGGACTCAAAGCGGCCCCTTAAGGGGACTCAAAGTGGCCCCTTCTGTTCTTCTCCCCACAACAGAACACCCTGTGAGGTAGGCGGTTCTGTGAGAGCTCAGAAGACAGCTGTGACTAGCCCAAGGTCACCCAGCTGGCTTGTGGAGGAGGGCGGAATCAAACCCAGTCTTCCCAGATAAGAGTCTTGCTCCTTAATCACTAGAAGGAAGGAAGGAAGGAAGGAAGGAAGGAAGGAAGGAAGGAAGGAAGGAAGGAAGGAAGGAAGGAAGGAAGGAAGGGAAGACAGAGGGAGGGAATGCAGCCCATGAGAGTCATTACAGATCTACCACCCATGGAGACCAGCCATTCCAGGGTTGAAGCTGCTCTAGATTCTGGCCTGTCTGATGCCTGTCCCTGAGTAATGCACTGCAGAAAATTGTTGTCTTTGGCAACATGGTCCCCTAGTGGTTGATTTTCCATTGTCCCTTCATCACTCTCTTTTTCCTTTGTGCGATGGAAGTGTGGAGAATAAGGGACCTACGGACCAATATGTCCACCTTTTGTCCACGCAGAGCTGGCAGACTTGGGGCACAAACCCCTTGTCACCACACAGGACTAGCCTATCCCGATGCCCTGACGGAAACCAGGCCAATCCGCTATTTCCGTTGCCGCCTGGCTGCTTCTAGAAAGATGAAGCCAAAGTCTTGAAAGTGAACGGTGGCGTCTGCAGGGTTCACAGGCAGACCAAACCAACCCTTTGTTCCAAAACCCCAGTTCGAGTTGAACCCAAACCAAGCAACCAAACCACCACGAAGCAAGAGTGGCTGGCTTGGTGCACGCACAAACTGTACCAGCCTGTTTTTCGGGAAAGCTGGCTTGATTCGAACTGGAAGCAAGGTGGTTGGTTCGATTCAAACCGAAGTGCTCAATTTCAGTTCACACACATCCCTCTTTCCCAGTTATGGGTAAAATAGCGGCCCTGCAGTGAGATTCCCTTTCGGACAGGGGGATAAACCCTGGCAGAAAAGCCACCATGGTGTCCTCAAAGCAGTTGGAAAGACCACGAGATATCTCTCCAGCCTGGTAGCAGATGTTGTGTTGACACTCCCTTGAGTCACACTGGTGAAGCCAAGAGGGAAACTGACACCTGGGCAACTCAGAGGTTCCATATCTTCATGCTTGTGGACTTATGATACAGAGGGAAGCCACCACCAAGCATCAGAAGAACATCAGATTCCCTGAAAGGATGACCAGAAGAGATCAGTCACATAGTTGGTCCTTACCTCGAGACTTCATCCCAATGAACCGATTCTCCACAATGTCAATGCGCCCGACCCCGTGCTTGCCACTGCAGAGAGAAAGGAGAACAACGATGGTCAAAGGATGGTGGATTCTTCCAGGATTCTCCAGGGGTGGCTTCTCCCTTTCCAAATGCCACCTCATGCTTTCTAAGGACCTTTTCGCCTGATGGAAGTGGAGAAGCCAGATGGTCAGCTCTACCATCACACTCTCAGCCCTCTCTAGCTGCCACCTTGAGGCTCTAAGGCCCACCTTTCCTGAAGATAGCGGAGGGCGGTAATCTGGAAGGAGGGTACCAAGGTACCAAGGATTACTGAATGCAACTGGTCCTCCTCTTTGGTGGCACCTTAATATTTTCTCTTCAGGTGTTTTTAAACACTTATTGTTCCTTATCTCACCCGATTCTTACACTCCTGATAACCATTCGGCATGGTTTTCAAATGGTAGTCACCTTTCAATCATCATGGTGATTTTTAAAATAGAACAGTGGCATATGAATGTTATAAATAAATAAGCCCAAGAAAAGGCTGCCTTTTTCCTCTTCCCTCCCCATTCTCCTCTCCTTGTGTGTCATATCTATTTTTAGTATTCTGAAAACCACTCTAGGAATGTTTTAGAGGCTTAATCTGTTATAGTTCATTTGATACTTGGCTTTTAATGTTGTAGCCAGCACTGAGACCTTTGGGTATAGGGAGGGATAAAAATTCAAATAAATGAATAAACAAAAATAAATGCTGTGCTGGCATTCCGGTCGCGCAAAAATGCCGACATGTGTTCCCGCATCCATTTTGCAAAATATGAAGACAAAATTGGTTTTGGGTTTTTTGTTTGTTTGTTTGTTTGTTTGTTTGTTTGCAAAATGCCTGTGTTAGGGGTGTGCGCGAATGCAATTTTTCACAGTTAGTAACGAATCAAATATTTGAATATCCAAATTCGTACGAATAAAGAAAAATGAATGTCTGGACATGCAAACTGATACAAATACATTTGTATCTATTTGTACGAATATTCGATACGTATCTAATGGTGCGAATCTCGTATGTATCTGTATGCATCCAAACACATCCGTATGCATCCCGTTTTCATCCCGTACATATCCATATGGATCCGGACAGATATGTACAAAATGCATACAGATACGTATGTGCTGTGTACATATCCGTACACATACGAATGTCTGAATTATTTGTACAAATAACTCTAAATATTTGCATTTATACAAATAGTATACGAATGACTGAACATTTGATTCGTATATGAATGTACAAATTCATACGAATAATGAATATTTCAAATATATACAAATGTACGAATTCATACGAATTCATATGAATAACGAATATTTCAAATTCTCGTATACAAATGTACGAATTCATACGAAAAATGAATATTTCAAATTCTCGTATACAAATGTACGAAGTCATACGAAAAATGAATATTTCAAATACTTGTATACGATTGTACGAATTCATACAAATTTGTACAAAAAATGAATATTTCAAATACTCGTGTACAAATGTACGAATTCATATGAATAATGAATATTTCAAATACTCGTATACAAATGTACAAATTCATACAAATTCGTACAAAAATGAATATTTCAAATACTCGTATACAAATGTACGAATTCATACAAATTCGTACAAAAAATGAATATTTCAAATACTCATATACAAATGTATGAATTCATACGAATAATGAATATTTCAAATACTCGTATACGAATGTACGAACTCATACAAATAACGAATATTTCAAATATTCATATACGAATGTACGAATTCATACGAATTCATATGAATCATAGAATCATAGAATCATAGAATGGTAGAGTTGGAGGGGACCTCCTGGGTCATCGAGTCCAACCCCCTGCTCAAGGCAGGATCTCCTAAACCATCTCAGACAGATGGCTGTCCAGTCTCTGCTTGAAGACCTCCATCGAAGGGGAACCAACCACCTCCTGTGGCAGCCTGTTCCACTGGTTGATCACTCTTACTGTTAGAAATTTTTTCCTAAACTAAATCTTTTCCCCTGCAGTTTCACCCCATTGTTTCTAGTCCTTCCTTGAGAGAGTGAGAACAGGGCTGATCCCTCTGCCTTGTGACAACCCTTGAGGTATTTGTAGACAGCTATCATGTCTCCTCTCAGTCTTCTTTTTGTTAGACTAAACATTCCTAGTTCCTTAAGCCGTTCCTCATAGGACATGGTTTGCAGACCGTTCACCATCTTGGTAGCTCTCCTTTGAACCTGCTCCAGCTTGTCAGTGTCTTTTTTAAACTGGGGTGACCAGAACTGGACACAGTACTCCAGATGAGGTCTGACCAAGGTAGAGTAGAGGGGGATAATAACTTCACGTGATCTGGACTCTATGCTTCTCCTAATACACCCCAGGATTGCGTTTGCCTTTTTTGCAGCTGCCTCGCACTGTTGACTCATGTTCAGTTGATGATCTACCAGGACACTCAAGTCTTTTTCACATGTGCTGCTGCTCAGCCGAATTCCTCCCATTGTATATGTGCTTTTTTCATTTTTCTTGCCCAGGTGCAGAACCTTGCATTTTTCTTTGTTAAATACCATTTTAGTTGCAGCCCATTGTTCGAGTTTCTCTAAATCTTTTTGAATCCTCTCTCTCTCTTCTCTGGTGTTTGCAATCCCCCCTAGCTTTGTGTCATCAGCAAATTTGATCAGTTTCCCTTCATATAATGAATATTTCAAATACTCGTATACGAATGTACGAATTCATACAAATTCATATGAATAATGAATATTTCAAATATTCATATACAAATGTACGAATTCATACAAATTCATACGAATAATGAATATTTCAAATACTCGTATACGAATGTACGAATTCATACAAATTCATATGAATAACGAATATTTCAAATATTCGTGCACTACGAATTAGTGTGTGCGCATGGAAGGAGGAAACAAAGAATTCCCGCAGAAGTCAGGCTGCCAAGTGAAGTTGCCTGAAAGTTCCAGAAATGAGCCCCGGGGCCCGATCCACCAGCACCTCTCCGCCCCTCCTTGCACGGCGACTTACGCAATTTCATTCAGGTAAAGGAAGAGCTGCAGAGGTGTTTGACGGCCCTGAGTGGCAGCATCCTTCACATTCGTGACCTCAACGGGGACACCTGCCAGGGGACAGAAAAGCAACATCAAGACGGCCGGGAGAGGGAGAGGGGGGGCAGGCCACTGTTGGTCCACAATGGGACGTGGCGGGGCCCTGGGTTTAGAATCCCCTGATTAATGTCAAGAGACCCTCTTTAAAACATCAGACTCTGAACGCCTGAAATGGACGTGACAGATATGAACCCTAAATAACTTCTTAAAAGCGCATGGCTAAGCTATGACACTCTGGGGGCTTTAGAAAGCCAGGGAGGGGAGGAACCCCCTCACACAATCTCAGGCAGGCCAAAAAAAGGGAGAGAAAGCAATAAAAGTTTTCTCTTTCCAGTACAACTGCCCCCTTCCCACCCACAGCCCCCCCCGGTCCGTCTCTTTCTTTGGGTGCTTGAAATTGTGGCTACGGCCTCGACTAATTAAATTTCACGCTTGCCCATTGTCTCTGGCCTTCGCACCTTCTGTTCCACCAGCCACTGAGGCTGGGCCGACAGGGAAGAACCCCCTAGCCAAAAAGGAAGGGAGGGGGACCAAAGGGCGGGGGGGGGCATGGGGGCGGGCAAAACCCACCTCACACAGGCCCTGTAACGTCGATTTGGCAGACAAACGCCACACATGTTCCCAGTTAACCGCTTGACAAGAGTGAAAAGGGAGCCTGTCTCGAACCAGTTTGTGGGCAAAGATGAGGAACAGCTCCATGAATTAATCATAACACCTAAACCGTCTTTCCTTTCCTTTTTCCTCTGCTTCCCTTGACGTTTTGCTTTCCTTTGTTGTTTTCCTTTCCTTTTTTTGTTTTCTTCTTACTTTCCTTTGCTTCTTACTTTCCTTTTTACTTTCCTTTTTCCTTTGCTTTGCTTCACATTGCTTCACCCTTTTCTCAAGGATGGAAAGAACGCTGGGATGGCTCACGATGCCAGAGATGGAACGAAACAGGAAAAGCACTTTTGTTTCACTTTGGACTGGCTGTTTTGACTGAGTGTGAAGCAAAGCAAAGCTGAGTGAGGGAAAGCAAAGCAAAGCAAAAAGGAAAGGAAAGTGGTAAGGAAAGTAAAGGAGAAAGGGAAGGAAGCAGAAGAAGCAAGAGAGATCTGGGGGGGCGTCAGAGTGGGGCGTCTGTGAAGAACCCACAAAAGAATGGGGGGAAGGCCGGAGCGCCCCATTTGGTGGCTAATCTCTTCTCCATCTGCCCTCCTCATTACCATATAGAGCTTTATCAGTCACTAATCAGGATTCAATAGCCCCTTTTCTAGTCTTCCTCCTCCCCCGTTTTTTTCTTATTTTTTACAAAGGCCTGCTGTGTCATGAGAGGTCCCTGTCAGCTTCTCCATTCTCAGACTCTTGACATATCTAATTTTTCTCCCCTCCCGTTTCTCTTTCTTTCTTTTCTTCCAAAGTTGCGCCGGGAGATTTATGGGCTTCTAAATGTGGCTATAAATGACTATTAAACGTTAAGCTTCCACAATAATGAACCCTAAACCAGTCCCTCCTCCCTCCTAACCCCCCACCCCACCCTGCCCTAGACACTCGCCCCCCCCCGCCTCCATGCTCTCATCTTTTTCCTAGCTCGGAGACGCGGCGGTTCGCCTGGCAGAACACCGGCATTGTCTGAGAAAGCTTCTTATCCCTTTTAAAATACTTAATAATTAGATTAGAACTTCAAATAAATTAACCAGGGGGGTAAAACAAGGATGTGTTTTGCAGGAGAAAAAGAGGGAGGGGGTGCAAAGGCTATCGGGGGTGGGGGGCGACACCTCTTCTCTTTCTGCCTCTGCCGGTCGCACAGCCGGTTCAGTTTTTAGAATCTTTACATTTACAGAGCAGCGCAGGTCTGTTTGCACTGCTCCGTAAAGACTTTAGGCAGAGGCATGAATTGCTGCCAAGAGAACTGGAATATAAGGCCTTGATTGACGGATTTGTATATAATTTATTTTAAACACACATATATTCAGCTTCCCATTGAAACAGGATCTCGACGCGGTGTATGAAGGATGGAAACAGCGCAAAACATCACATCGGAATTCAAGGATGCAGAAGCCATGTTAGTCCGTGTCCGCACCTAACTTTAATCCAGCGCCGTTCCGTTTTCAGAGTAAGGGGATGCATCAGCGTTAGTCTCCAAGTGCTACTAACTACCTTGCTGGACTTGGAGGTGTAATGCGCCACCGCTACAAAGTATTGGGTGTCGGGTGTGATGCCCACGCCCCAACTACGCATCAGAATGTGCCCATGTACCGACTACGCGTCAATATGGACGCACTCTAACAGTGTTCCTAAAGCACTCATTCTGGAAAGACCTGGATAAAAAAGACAGACCTTCAACTGGCACCTAAAAACCAGGTGCATGAGTCCTTACAGATATCAGAGGGGAGATTATTCCAGACAGTGGGGGCTACCACCAAACAGGACCTCTACTGAAGACCTTAATGATCTCACAGACCTATATTGGGAGTGGTGGTTTGGTTTCCCAGGTAACCTGGTCCCAAATTAAGTTATGTGCCAAAGATAAATCCTTGGACCTTGTTTGAACATTCATAGTCATATGAATGTGCAATTTTGAATGTTCATTCTGTTCAATACGAATGCATTTGTATGTATTAAATAATGCATCTGTACATATCTGTATCCATGCGTATGGAGGCCTACGAGTGTGTATGGATACACACAGGATGCGTAGATATCTGTACCATCATATGAATGTCCAAACTATTTCTTCGAATGTCTGAAACACTCATATTTGTAGGAACATCGAAGTACGAATGTCCAGACATTCAATTTATTCATGAAGAAGAAGAAGAGTTGGCGATTCTACCCTGCTTTTCTCATCCATTTAGAGGGACTCAAAGTGGCTGACAAACTTTCCGTTCTTCTCCCCACAACTGCCACCCTGTGAGGTAGGTGAGGGCTCAGAAGAGAGCTGTGACTAGCCCAAGGTCACCCAGCTGGCTTCATGGGGGAGGGCGGAATTCAACCTGGCATTCCCAGATACCAGTGCATTAAAGATCTAGAAATGTGCAATTGCCACCACTGCACATGTACAGTTGCACATGCATGGTGGCGTGAACCAAGATGGCGGCTCCCACTGGCAATGTGCAGACAAGTAAGATATAGAAGAGATGGGCACTAATGGGTTGTTCGGCATTAAATTCATATCGAATTTAATGTTAGAAAATTTGTATTGGTTCAAATAGATCCCCTTCGAATGTGGCAGGATTCTGTTCGGGACAAATGTATTCATACGAATTCGTACAAATATTTGAAACGTATCCACACCTATAGTGGATACGGATCCTGGATACGGACCCTATAGGCACCCCATATACAAATCCCATACGAAGCTTCATATGAATGTATCAAAACATTTGATTCGAATTCAAAGGTCAATCTTCAAATGTGCCAACATTCGATTCGAATTTCAGTGTCCGAATCTGGCCGAATTTGGCCAAATTTCAAACGTGACGAATATCTGGGCCCATCCCTAACGTCAGGTTTTCCTGAAATAGAATATAGCAGGTTTTCACCTGCTATAGCAGGGCTATGTTGCAGTCAAGACAGATACATGTGCTAGTCCCAAAGGAGTCAAGCCATAGCAGCCATACGAATTTGGGTATTCGTATCTCTACGGGTACATAGGCATCTCTTTTGCATGAGCATCTCATATATACTTGTACGCGTCCCCTAAATATCCTGTATGCATCCCGTTTTTATCCAATACTAATGCGTACAGGTATGTACGAGATCCGTTATGTACCCGTACAGACACAAATGTACATATTATTCATACAAATAATCTGGTATATTCGTATTCGTACAAATTCAGGAACCTGAATGTCCGGATGCTTGAATCGTATAGGAATGTCTGAATTAGTTCAAATTGTCCAAATTTGTCCAGATTCATCTGAATTCATCTGAATAATGAATATTTCAAATATTCACCCACATCCCAAGTCCCCTCTGACGCTCCAGAGCTTGGTTATCTTTGTTCTATACGCTGTACCAGAAGAATCCTTATACTCACCCTTCTTGAATTCAATCTCTAGGATATCAGGAGTATCTGGAGCTGTGGCAGGATCTCTAGTCTTGGTGTAAAGACCAGGTGGAGCCTGGTTCTGAAACAAAAAAAACAAGATGATAGGATAGGATGGGTTGGATAAGAGGCTAGTGACACGCGGGCCATGGTCACACCTTCATTTTAAACCTTCCTCGGTCCCATCTTCAGGACTGGATGCTGACACACCGTTTCATTTCTACCCGTTTTATTGGTGGACTTTCCATTCAGGGAAGTCCAAACAGAAGGAGGGAAGTCCACAAATGAAAGGGATAGAAATGAAAAGGTGTGAGCAGTCAGACGGGAAGATGGGCAGAAGAAGGGTCCTTTCTTCACCATCCACATGCAACAGTGGGACAGTAAATGCTGGACCAGGGTAGCAAGTCCATCATCTGCACCACCCAGTGGAGAACAGGCTGCTGGACTAGATGGGCCATGGGTCTGATCCAGAGGGACATTCTTAGGTTCTTATGTCCCTGGAGGCAAGCTGGGTCTGATCTAGCAGGACATCTCCTAGGTTCTTCTGCCTCTAAAGGCCCACTGCTGGGGAAATGCTTGTGTCCTTCTGGTGGGCTACTGGATCAGATGGGCTATGCATCTGATCCAGAGAGACATTCTTAGGTCCTTATGCCTCTGAAGGCCAGCTGGGTCTGATCTAGCAGGGCAGTCCTGAGGTTCTTCTGCCTCTGAAGGCCAGCTGCTAGGAAACATTTGAGCAGAGCAAGGTGTGTATTTGTGTCCGGCTGGTGGGCTTTCCTTGGGCACCCGGCCGGCCACTGAGAGAACAAGGCTGTGGCCATCTCTAGGAGAACGCAAGCAGGACAAGGTGTGGCTTGGTGCTGAGCCAGGCCAAGACCTTTCCCCACATAGGGGCACCTCCTATGTTCGCATGCCCCCCCCCATTGCGCATCTGGCTCCAAGCGCAACGCAACCTCCAGCTGCCGCTCACTTTTAAAAACAGCCTCAGGGCCCCAAATCTGCCGAGGTAGCAAAAAAGGAAGAAAAAAGGAAAGGGTGGGGGAGAAAAGGAAAATGTGGGGGGACCACCCCCTGAGGGGAGAGAGTTTTGCCTAGGAACAAAGGGCCAGAGAAATCAGACAATTTTTTTCCCCTCAACTTGATCTCATCTTTTTCTTTGACGCCCCCACAGCTGGAGATGGAATAGCTATGGAAGAACAAGTCAGGCAGGAGAAGAGGGGAACTGGGACTTCAGGAGAGAGAGAGAATGAAAAAAGAGAGGGAGGGAGGGAAGGAGGGAGGGAAGGAAGGAGGAGAAACAGGAAAAAGCCAAAGAGAATGAGATTGAGAAAGAGGGAGGGAGAGAGAGAAAGAGAAGGAAGGAGGGGAAAAGGAAAAGAGAGAGAGAGAGAGAGGAAGAAACAGAGAAAGATGAAAGAAGAGAGAGGAGGAGAAAAAAGCAAGAGGGAGAGAGAAAAAGGGAGGGAGAGAGAGAAAGAGGGAAGGAGGGGAAAAGGAAAAGAGAGAGGGAGATAGAGGAAGAAACAGAGAAAGATAAAAGAAGAAAGAGAAGGAGAAAAAGCAAGAGGGAGAGAGAAAGAGGGAGGGAGAGAGAGAAAGAGAGGGAAGGAGGGGAAAAGGAAAAGAGAGAGGGAGAGAGAGACAGGAAGAAACAGAGAAAGAAGAAAGAAGAGAGAGAAGGAGAAAAAGCAAGAGGGAGAGAGAAAGAGGGAGTAGGAGAGAGAAAGAGAAACAAAAAAGCAAAAAAGAATGAAAGATGGAAAAAGAAAGAAGGGAGAAAGAGAGAGAAGGAAAGAGAGGGGAGGAGGGGAGAGGAAAAGAGAGCAGGAGAAAAAGAATCAGAAAAAGAGAAAAGAAAGAGGGAGAGAAAGAAACACAAAAAAGAAAGGAGAGAAGCAAAAAAAGAGAGAGTGAAAGAGAGAAAAGGGAAAGAAAAGAGAGAAAGAGGGAGAGGGAGAGGGAGAAAGAAAGAGAGAAACGTAGGAAGGAAAGAAGGAAGGAGAGATAGAGAGAGAGAAAGAGAGAAAGAAAGAAAGAAAGAAAGAAAGAAAGAAAGAAAGAAAGAAAGAAAGAAAGAAAGAAAGAAAGAAAGAAAGAAAGAAAGAGGTTGGGTGGGTGAGTGAGAAAGGGAAAGAAAAAGAAAGAAGGAAAGAGAAGAAGAAAGACAAAACGACAGTATTTTCTTCCAGGCACTGAAAGCAACACAACCGCAGAGAAATGGAGTTTATTCTGCACTGAGCGAAAAACTAATGACTAGGTTTGACCTCAGCAGGTGCGTCCGCCGACAGTGCTTTTTGACGGTGTCCCCGAGGTTAATACACCCAAGGGAAAATAGAGCAACAAAGAAAAAGGACTCAAAACACATCAACCGTATGTGTGTGCATGTGTGCGCACAGCCCCTCAAGGTCTGCCAGCAGAGAGATGCTTTATTTCTGACGGCCATCTACGGCATTTTGGATGGATTTCCTCCTTTGGAGGCGCGGCACACCTGGAAGGCTGGAGCGAAAGCAACTCTTCCTTTTATGCAGAAGGTAAAATTTAAAAAGAGAGATGATGAAGGAGGAGAAGAGAGGAGGGAGCCTTTCCAGGAACTTGCAGGCTTGGTGCTTCGGCCAAGTGCTGAGATGTTCTGCAACCATCCTTCTCCTCCACCTCATGCCAAACCCACACCCTCAGGGCCCAGATAATGCAACCGACTGGGATTCAAGAGCTCCAAGGCAGAACAATTGGCACGTGTTGCCTGGTGTCCTGAGGTTGGGGGCACTTTATGGTGACCCTGTAGAGGGAGACGCAGAGATGGCAGGGTGACGGTCTCCTGCTCCCGTCACAAGAAGGTCCACAAATGGCTACACACGTTCCAAAAGGGGTAACCGGCATCTCACTTCTAGGGCAATTCACGGTCCTGCTCTACTTGAGTCACATTCTCCAGGGGGTAGAAGGAATAGATCTCCAGGTTTCTTCTGACTCTCACCTTCTCTGGGTCCCACCTTCTCTAGGACTCACCAACTCTGGCTCTCATATCCTCAGGGCCTCACCTCCTCTGGGTCCCACCTCCTCTGAGTCTCACCTTCTCTAAGTCCCACCATCTCTGGCTCTCATATCCTCAGGGCCTCACCTCCTCTGGGCTCCACCTCCTCTGAGTCTCACCTCCTCTAGGTCCCACCATCTCTGGTTCTCATCTCCTCTGGGTCCCATCTCGTCTGGTCCCACCTCTTCTGAGTCCCACTTCCTCTGAGTCCCACCTTCTCTAGGCCCCACCATCTCTGGTTCTCATCTCCTCTGGGTCCCATCTCCTCTGGTCCCACCTCCTCTGGGTCCCACCTCCTCTAAGTCCCACCTCCTCTAGGTCCCACCATCTCTGGTTCTCATCTCCTCTGGGTCCCATCTCCGCTGGGTCTCACCTTCTCTGGGTCTCACCTTCTCTGGTCCCACCTCCTCTGGGCTCCACCTCCTCTGAGTCCCACCTCCTCTAGGTCCCACCATCTATGGTTCTCATCTCCTCTGGGTCCCATCTCCTCTGGTCCCACCTCCTCTGGGTCTCACCTTCTCTGGGCCCACCTCCTCTGGGCTCCACCTCCTCTGAGTCCCACCTCCTCTAGGTCCCACCATCTATGGTTCTCATCTCCTCTGGGTCCCATCTCCGCTGGGTCTCACCTTCTCTGGGTCTCACCTTCTCTGGTCCCACCTCCTCTGGGCTCCACCTCCTCTGAGTCCCACCTCCTCTAGGACCCACCATCTATGGTTCTCATCTCCTCTGGGTCCCATCTCCTCTGGTCCCACCTCCTCTGGGTCTCACCTTCTCTGGGCCCACCTCCTCTGGGCTCCACCTCCTCTGAGTCCCACCTCCTCTAGGTCCCACCATCTATGGTTCTCATGTCCTCTGGGTCCCATCTCCTCTGGTCCCACCTCCTCTGAGTCCCACCTCCTCTAGGTCCCACCATCTATGGTTCTCATGTCCTCTGGGTCCCATCTCCTCTGGTCCCACCTCCTCTGAGTCCCACCTCCTCTAGGTCCCACCATCTATGGTTCTCATGTCCTCTGGGTCCCATCTCCTCTGGTCCCACCTCCTCTGAGTCCCACCCCCTCTAGGTCCCACCATCTATGGTTCTCATGTCCTCTGGGTCCCATCTCCTCTGGTCCCACCTCCTCTGAGTCCCACCCCCTCTAGGTCCCACCTCCTCTAGGTCCCACCATCTCTGGTTCTCATCTCCTCTGGGTCCCATCTCCGCTGGGTCTCACCTTCTCTGGGTCTCACCTTCTCTGGGCCCACCTCCTCTGGGCTCCACCTCCTCTGAGTCCCACCTCCTCTAGGTCCCACCATCTATGGTTCTCATGTCCTCTGGGTCCCATCTCCTCTGGTCCCACCTCCTCTGAGTCCCACCTCCTCTAGGTCCCACCATCTATGGTTCTCATGTCCTCTGGGTCCCATCTCCTCTGGTCCGACCTCCTCTGGGTCCCACCTCCTCTAGGTCCCACCTCCTCTAGGTCCCACCATCTCTGGTTCTCATCTCCTCTGGGTCCCATCTCCGCTGGGTCTCACCTTCTCTGGGTCTCACCTTCTCTGGGCCCACCTCCTCTGGGCTCCACCTCCTCTGAGTCCCACCTCCTCTAGGTCCCACCATCTATGGTTCTCATGTCCTCTGGGTCCCATCTCCTCTGGTCCCACCTCCTCTGAGTCCCACCTCCTCTAGGTCCCACCATCTATGGTTCTCATGTCCTCTGGGTCCCATCTCCTCTGGTCCGACCTCCTCTGGGTCCCACCTCCTCTAAGTCCCACCTCCTCTAGGTCCCACCATCTCTGGTTCTCATCTCCTCTGGGTCCCATCTCCGCTGGGTCTCACCTTCTCTGGGTCTCACCTTCTCTGGGTCTCACCTTCTCTGGGCCCACCTCCTCTGGGCTCCACCTCCTCTAGGTCCCACCATCTATGGTTCTCATGTCCTCTGGGTCCCACCTCCTCTAAGTCCCACCTCCTCTAGGTCCCACCATCTCTGGCTCTCATCTCCTCTGGCTCTTACCTTCTCTGGTCCCAGCTCCTCTGAGTCCCACCTTGTCTGCTCCACCTCTCTCTCTAGCCCCATCACCCTCCATATGCTGTAGGAAGAGCCCTACAAAATAGGAAACCTACAGTTCCTGGCTGGCCCTGTAAGCGGTTGAGAATACTCACCCGAATACTCACCCTGCCAGCCAGCTGAACAGATATGGCTGAACTACAACTCACGTCAGCCCTATCGCAGGCAATGGGCAAAGGACGATGGGAGGAGTGCGTTGCCCAGCATGGGACCCCCGTAGTGCTAAAGAAGGGACCAACACCTTCAGGCTTCTCGGTGTAACAAAATGCTGAAGCAGATGGAAGCTACGATTCTGTGGAAGGGTCCATTTGCAGCATCCCCCCCACCCCTCAAGCTCAACCACCTGCTCTCCCAACAGTGCCCTGGATCACAGCCCTGTTGAAGCTACTGTGAAAGGTTTCCACACATGAAAAGGATCCTGGCTGGAATCCAACTGGAGCATTTATCTCATAATGCAGACACCCGCAGCAGATGGAAAATTCCAACCAGAAGCCAAGGGGCCAAGATTGCAGGGAGACAGAGCAGCGGGGGATAATTTAAATTATTTAAGCATTACAGCTTGATCTTCTCACCACTGTGGGGAGGACAAAACCCGACTGCCACCATCTATGCTCAACCAGGGCCGCTCCTGAGGGTTATGGAACAAGGCCGTCTTCCATATAACAGTACATAAGAACCTAACAGGATCCTTGCTGGATCAGGCCACAGCCCGTCCAGTCCATAAGAACCTCAGAGGAGCTCTGCTAGATCAGGCCACAGCCCATCCAGTCCATAAGAACCTCAGAGGAGCCCTGCTGGATCAGGCCACAGCCCATCTAGTCCATAAGAACCTCAGAGGAGCCCTGCTGGATCAGGCCACAGCCCATCTAGTCCATAAGAACCTCAGAGGAGCCCTGCTGGATCAGGCCACAGCCCATCTAGTCCATAAGAACCTAAGGGGAGCCCTGCAGGATCAGGCCACAGCCCGTCCAGTCCATAAGAACCTCAGAGGAGCCCTACTGGATCAGACCACAGCCCATCTAGTCCATAAGAACCTAAGAGGAGCCCTGCTGGATCAGGCCACAGCCCATCTAGTCCATAAGAACCCAAGAGGAGCCCCACTGGATCAGGCCACAGCCCATCTAGTCCATCATCCTGGCGCACATAGTGCCCCACTCAATGCTCATGGGTATCTCATGCAGAGACAAGGGCAAACCTTTTCCTGCTCTTGAATGCCAGCAAATGGCCTTAGAGGCCTCCTGCTTGTCCCACAACCTGAAAGATGTCCTTAGGCATCCATTCTAGTAGCCATTGACACATCTGACATCCATAAACATGTCCAGCCTTTCCTTAAAGCCATCTAGACTGGTTGCTGTCACCACCTCTTCTGGCAGCAAATTCCATAAACCGATGACCCTCTGGGTGAAGAAATCCTTCCCTTTGTCTGATCTGACTCTCCCTCCCATCAGTTTCATAGAGTTCCCCCCTGGTTCTAGTGTTGTGTGATAGAGAAAAGAAATTATCTCTATCCACCTTTTCTACACCGTGCATACTTTTATATACTTCAATCCGTTCCCCTCTTAAACGCCGTCTCTCCAGACTGAAGAGGCCTAGACGTTGCAGTCTGATCTCATAAGGGATTTTGTTCCAGACCCTTAATCATTCTGCTGACTTGTTTTCGATTCCTTTCCTAATTATTCCCAGTAGGAGGCAAAGATCTGAAGAGGGCAAGATCTGAGGCCAGTTTGCTCTTGGCACCGTGGTCTGCGACAGGTTAACATCTGGGCAGGTGCATCTGCAGTTGGAGGAGCTGTTCACACCTGAGAAACCCCCTCTGTCTGCCCAGGTGTTCACCTACTCCAAACTAGCACTGGTGCACAAAATCACGCACCGCACGCATACTAACTTTTACACATCCAGCCAGCGACCATTTCTGCCATTTCCAGTGAAAGGGGTGTGCTGGCAGCGCAGATGACGCCAAATGTGACTGCGCATGCACAGAGCATCATTGTCGCCGCGATGAATGTGATGGTGCATAAGCCGTCACACCAGGAGTGGCAATCAAGGTGGTGGCACCCTGTGAGCCAGTTTAGTCTAGTGGGTGGGGAGCTGGACTCTTATCTAGGAATACTGGGTTTGAAGCCAGCTGGGTGACCTTGGGCTAGTCACAGCTCTCTACGGAGCTCTCACAGCCCCACCTACCTCACAGGGTTCTGCGGTGGGGAGAACAGAAGGATTATCAGCCACTTTGAGGCCCCTTAAGAGTGAGAACAGAAGGTTTGTCAGCCGCTTTGAGGCCCCTTAAATGGGTGAGAAAAACTGGGTAGAAAACCCAACCCTTCTCCTTCCTCCATGAAGCCAGCTGAGTGACCTTGAGCTAGTCATAGCTCTCTTGTGACGTCTCACAGCCCCACCTACCTACAGGGTATTATGTGGTGGAGAGAAGAACAGAAGGTTTGTCAGCTGGTTTGAGTCCCCTCAAATGGGTGAGAAAAGCGGTATAGAAAAGCCAACTCTTATTCTTCTGTTCCAGAACATCAGATCCATAAGATGAAGAAAAATGGAATTTGGTAGCAAATGTTTAAGGAGGAAAGAATCAGGCTTCTAGCACTAACTTCTACGAAGCTCCAAGAGAGATGTTAATTCTTTCGATACTAAGAATTAAGTACGGAGTAGGCTGCCTTTTCCTCTTTTTCCAATTGTTTCTGGGCATCTCAACCAGAAGATGAAGGCGAAACCTTCACCTGCTCTCGAATCCCTGCAAATGGCCTTGGGAGGCATCCTGCCTGTCCCACCAACCTGAATAACTGAGCCAGAAGAAGGGAACCTTTGCTGGGGGAAATGGCAGAATCTTGCGATTTTGCACACCTGACACCCAAATTCCCCGTGAAAATCACGACATAGAAATATTTCGGGGAAAGGGTCCTGGCGCCTGCGCCCGCGTTCCATCACCACCGGAGCACGGGCGTGCCTCCTGCATCCATTCTCTTGCCTAAAACTCCCCGTTCAATGGACAGGCAGGTCTGCAGCCATGTATCAATGCCTTCTATTTATTCCACGCCACGGGAGGCCAGGACTTGCTATGTCATCTTTAAGGGGAAGATGGGGCGACAGGGGGAAAAAAAATAGGGAACAGAAAGGGGGGTGTAGCAGAGGGGAGAGAAATGGGGCAAGAAGAGGAAAAAATTGGAAGCAAATGGTCCATGCACTAAACCATGATGTACAGCTATCGATGCCGCAAATGGTTTATTCATCCACGCTGATATTGTTGTCGCTGCAAGTGAATGAACCCTTTTCAGGGTGCCATATGAAGTTAAAGCAAGTAAATTTCTATCTTTCTTGGCATTAGCTGCCTCATTGCCCCTCAATCGGCCTCACAGAGGCAGAAAATAGCTCAACCATCTGTTTTCAAATCCCTTTGGCTGGCAGGTCTGGGGACGAGCGGGGCGGGGGTGTGTGTGTTCAAATTTGGGGGGAGGGGGAAAGGGTGGCCGGCCGGCAAGGAAGAAGGGATGGATGGCGTAACCACAGACACACAGAGACAGAAATCTTGGGTTGATCCGGAGCATCAGGGCTCAACAGTTAGCTCTGAGCCACCTTGGGACCTTTGGGTGTCGGGCAGGAGAGAAATATAAATAAATAAATAAATAAATAAATAAATAAATAAATAAATAAATAAATAAATAAATAAATAAATAAATAAATAAATAAATAAATAAATAAATAAATAAATAAATAAAGGGGTTGAAAGGAACATGTGTGTGTCTAAGATGTGCTGAGCGGCTTTCCTTTCAGCCCGTGTTGAGCTCTTCATTGCTCCAGATAAACCCAAAAAAGGAGACCAAGATATCTCTCTGTATGTGTGTGTGTGTGTGTGTGTGTCCCCAACTTTTCACCCCACAAAGAATCACAGACACACACCCCAAAAATGAAAGCATGAAAGAGCACAGACGTTGCCCACGGAACGATGCGCGCTCCCGTTGGTTAACAGTGCGCTGCCCGAGTTAGGCGTCAAAACAGTGACTTTTGGAAGAAAAGAGTCCCAAGTTGGGCACTCAAACAGGGATTCTGTTGGAGCACGAAGCACCAGAGGACCCCCCCCCCAATACAGTTGTAGGCAGGGTCCCCATAGGGGCTGGCTGGAGACCCCTGGCTGAATTCAGAATGTTGCCAACAGACTGCAGTGAGTGCTAAAAGGATGCTCCATGGCTTATTCGAATGGCCAGTGGCCCCCTCAGGCGAGGTCACCCTGAACGTCAGAATGAAAGGTGGACTGATGGACAGGGAAGCAGAGAGGAGCAGGGGGGCATCTTTGTATCTGATGGGGCAACAGGTGAAAAAAGGGAGAGAAGGAGGAAAGAAGGAGAGACAGAAACCTAGAAGGAAGGAAGGAAGGAAGGAAGGAAGGAAGGAAGGAAGGAAGGAAGGAAGGAAGGAAGGAAGGAAGGAAGGAAGGAAGGAAGGAAGGAAGGAAGGAAGGAGCCCATCCAGAGATGTAATGGGGAGACTCTTCCCAGGGTCACCACTGGGACACAATCCATCCAGAGAGACAACAGAGAGACTCATCCCAGGATGACCAATTCCTCTATGCCTGAGCAATGGTAGCAGCTGGACCACCCAAGTGGTGGAGCCAGGACACTGAGAGTAACCTATCTAACCAACCTTCCCCAGCATGAATCTCAGGCAGAGAGGTGCAGGGGTGCAACGGGAGACTCCATTTAGGGGCTGGAGGAACGCCGGGCCTCCCGCAAAGCCCCGGACGTCCTACCCTGGGGCGCAGCTGTTTCAACACCCAGCCTGAGATCTGCTGATCAATGTGGATCATCTCATGTTCCTACGGGGCCTCAGCACAGAACTTTCCTAGCTCCGTCTTCTCCGACTGCTGCCTCTCCAGCAGCCTCTTCTCCCACCCACCCAGCCCCTCTGTGCTAGATTGTCTAATTAGCGCTGATGGATAGTTTAAGTAGCTCCCCAGAGTGTTGTGAACTCAGCAGAGCATGAAGCCTGAAGCATGGAGTGGAAAAACCGAGGGACCAGCAGGTAGCAAAAACACCCGGAGCCATTATGACGCTGCAGGAGGAACGGCCAGGTTCGCCCACCAACGCTCACCGCAGTCCTAACCCAGGAGGATTCTGGGAAGACAGTGAGAACGAACTCTGTCCCAGGGGAGCGAAGAGGTGGAACGCATCGAGCATCGGCACCCCTGAAACTTACCCGGCCAGCACCGCACTATGTACATGGTGAATGCGCATATTTAGGGCTATGCACAAAGGCAATTTTTGACATTCAATTCATAATGAACTGAATATCCAGAAATACAAATTTGTACGAACAATAAAGAAAAACGAACGTCTGGAACATTCGAACTGATACATCCGTATCTATTCGTTCCAATATTTTATACATAAACAATGATATGCATCTCATACGTATCCATACGCATCCGTACAAGGTCTTCCTCCTCCTCCTCCATGAAGCCAGCAGGGTGACCTTGGGCTAGTCACAGCTCTCACAGACCCACGTACCTCACAAGATCTATGTAGGATGTGTACGGATACGCACTAGATGTGTACAGATATGTACGCAACGCATAGGTATCTGTACACATAAAAATGTCTGAATTATTTGTACGAATAACTCAAAATAATCGTATTCATATGAATAAGTAAAGTACAAACACCTGGGCATTAAGTTCATATACGAATGACTGAATTGATCTGAATTCATACAAATAAGAAATATTTCAAATATTTGTGCATATTGCTGCAAATATTGCCAGGAGGAGGGAAATTTCTGGGAGAAAGGCAAGCAGACAGAAGCATAAGAGCTTGTTTCTTCCCTGCAAGTAGTTCACAACAGTGCACATTTTGGGCTGTGTTCACACCTAAGTTTTAATCCACCTTCAGAGCAGAAAAACACATGAAGAAAATGTGCATTTTCTTTCCACATTACCTAACCCAAAGGTGAACTTTCTGAGTTATTTAACCCTGAAAGAAATCAGCTTGTCATTTTGCTGATGTATTCTCTCACTCTGAAAGGAATGGAGCTGGATTATAACCTGGGTGTGAACACAATCTTTCGTCACCCTTTCCGTCTTATCCTCACGACATCCCTGTGAGGTAGGCCAGGAGAAAAGACTAAGAATGCTCTGAGGTTTGCAGATAACATTCTAGTCCTATTCACCCTGGAAATGACTCCCCAAGGAAATAAGTCAGGAACAGTTTCTTCCACACATCTGGGTCTCTTTAAGGCTTGGCCCTTCACTGTGGTCACACGTAAGGTTTAATCCAGCTTCAGTCCACTTTCAGAGTGAGAGAACACATCAGAAAAGTGAGAAGCTGTTTTCTTTCAGTGTTAAATAACGCAGAAAATTCCCCTTTGGGATAGATAATGTGGAAAGAAAGTTACTAGACACTTTGCTGATGGGTTCTCTTGCTTTGATAGTGGACTGAAGCTGGATTAAGCCTTAGGTGTGGCCACAGAGGGAATCTGGGAAGACAGACCTCCAGTCCTATAGCAAGAAGGTAGATTCTGGAGCATAATTCAAAATAAGGTCACCAGAAACAGGACAGGAGAGACATGTGGCCCATTTTGCTCACCATAATTTGCAAGGTCTGACCTATGTGCTGAAACATAGTCTTTCCCTGGGGTTCTCCATATTTTAATTTAAATGGTACGTACCATTGGGTTCTCCAAGATCCCAGCCTCGTAGCTTTCAGGGCATCAGCAGAAGGGAGGAAGCAGAGAACAGTCAGTATATCAGCTCAGAAAAGCAGCTTTCTAGCACATAGGAGAGTCACAAAAGGCTTGTTACTTGTTTACTGTGCATTGTACGTCAGAACCTTCAGATGGGCTCAAGGCAGCTAAGAAGGGAAGAACATTGACCCTCAAAAGTGGAGTCCCATGGTTTGCATTCTTAGATAGGGACATGCGCAAATATTTCTAACATTCGTTATTTGGAAAAATATGGAAAAATATGGATATTCGTACACAAATCAAATGTCATGACACTCGTTCATGCAGGCTACATTAAAAAACAACCACCAACAACCACCTGAACTTCTGAGGGCTACTAGGTGTTCATCATGGGCTTTCCAAAGATGGGGAATCTCAGCTCAGAAGAAGAGAGGGAAGGAGGGAGGAGGTAGGGAAGGAAGGAGAGAGAAGGACCTAGAGAAGGAAGGAAGGAAGGAAGGAATGGTCTAGAGAGAAGGAAGGAAGGGGAATGACCTAGAGAGAAGGAAGGAAGGAAGGGGAATGACCTAGAGAGAAGGAAGGAAGGAAGGAAGGAAGGAAGGAAGGAAGGAAAGGGAATGACCTAGAGAGAAGGAAGGAAGGAAGGAAGGAAGGAAGGAAGGAAGGAAGGAAGGAAGGAAGGAAGGAAGGAAGGAAGGAAGGAAGGAAGGAAGGAAGGAAAGGGAATGACCTAGAGAGAAGGAAGGAAGGAAGGAAAGGGAATGACCTAGAGAGAAGGAAGGAAGGAAGGAAGGAAGGAAGGAAGGAAGGAAGGAAGGGGAATGACCTAGAGAGAATGAATGAATGAATGAATGAATGAATGAATGAATGAAGGAAGGAAGGAAGGAAGGAAGGAAGGAAGGAAGGAAGGAAGGAAGGAAGGAAGGAAGGAAGGAAAGGGAATGACCTAGAGAGAAGGAAGGAAGGAAGGAAGGCACTAGAGCTGAGATGTCCTATTAGAAGAAGCTGTGTTCTTGCCTTGCCTGGCAATCATTATTTTCTTACCTGATATGCATGAGGTTTTCATCCATGCTCCAGGGATTGGTAGGTGTCACTGGGACAGGAATGCCATGACTCTGCAGAGAAGAATCCAGAAATGGGCACTGGGCATCAATTAAGCCAAGGAAACATGGCATCTTCAATGCTGAGAGTACAGAACTGGGAACGGGTTGATAAATAACATAACTGAACAACTGATTTAATGAACAAATGGATATCTAGACTACAACTCCCGGAATTCTATGCCAGTCCCAGAGAAGACCGAGAGACGCAGCCTGGGTACATTAAGAGATCCACCATCTGAGACCTCACCAATTTTAATTTGCACCCCTTAATCTGGGGGACCATGTTCCCTGTATGGTCTGGTTGACCAAGTGCAGCAAATCAAACCGCATCTTTCTGGCTGGCGTCTCAGAAAAGAGTAAGGCGAGCCAAATCGATATTTTTCAGACTCAGATCTCTTCCAAAGTCTCCAAATGGTGAAATATTCGGAATAAGACTGGACTTTCCTGCATTGTAATTTCCTGAAATGCACAGATCTGCCCGAGAAGAGAAATGAGTAACACAGCGAAAACTGGAGGTGTGTTCACAAATGCATTTTTTACGTTTGCGCACAATGGAATGTGGTAAAATTCTATCTGATATGAATCTATTAATATGAATATTCAATACGTATTGGATACAAATGAATACGTATCCCGTACATACCCAATACGAACGAGGACATATCTGATACGAACGAATACGTATCCAATAAGTATCCGTAACGTATACCTAACACATCTGCGCTCTGCAAACGTCAAATCCAACCTCATTCCACTTTTAATCCACTGCTGATCCATGCTGTATACAGTCTATATCCACTGTGCATGTAACTGGCTCTCTGTATTTCCAAACCCCCAATCTAATGAATGTCCGAACTATTCATATGAATGTCTGGAAACAGTTTGGTCTAGTGGTTAGGGAGCTGGACTCACATCTGGGAATACCAGGTTCGATTCCGCCCTCCCACATGAAGCCAGCTGGGTGACCTTGGGCTAGTCACAACTCTCTCCTGAGCTCTTCCAGCCCCACCCACCTCACAGGGTGTCTGTTGTGGGGAGAAGAACAGAAGCTTTGTCAGCCTCTTTGAGTCCCCTTAAATGGGTGAGAGAAGCAGGGTAGAAAAGCCAACTCTTCTTCTTCCTCCATGAAGCCAGCTCTCTTCTGAGCTCTCGCAGCCCCACCCACCTCACAGGATGTTTGTTGTGGGGAGAAGAACAGAGGCTTTGTCAGCCGCTTTGAGTCCCCTTAAATGGGTGAGAAAAGCGGGGTAGAAAAGCCAACTCTTCTTCTTCTTCTTCTTCCTATTTGGCTGAATGTTAGCATATGAATATTGCAACATTTGATTTGTGTACAAATGTCCGGATTTGTACAAATTTGTACAAACAACGAATGTTACGAATATTCGTGCAAATCACTACGAACAGTCTTAGAGCAGGAAACGGCGCACGCAGCCCTGCCAGAGAGGGAAAGAACTTGTATGAAAACTTCCCAAAGTTTTGCACCGTTCCTCCATGACCTTTTGCATGCTGATGTGCGGCCGCCCGCCTCTTTTCATTGCCTGCCTTCCTTTCTCTCCCCTCTCCCCCCCTCCCTTCCCTTCCCTTACACATTCACACCCCACACGTAGAGAATACACACAGAGACAGCCATAAAGCCCAGCTCCGTTACAGGGTCACCCACTCACTCAATTAGCTGGTGACATTTCCTTGGATGAAATGGTCTGTGAAAAGTGGGTGACTAAATGATGGGCACAGAATTAGCCAGAGGTGTAGCAATGACATGGTTTTCAAGCAGACAAGCGGCAGGCAGCGGGGTACGGGTTGCTTGGGAATTCGGAAGAAAACAACGGCTCGGCCCTCCGTCTCCAGCCCTGACGTGCGCTTTTCTGCAAAACCCACAATGGCAACACTACCCTTGTCCACCCAGGTGCCCAGAGAGTTTCGGTCCTGGGTTCACACCTCTAAGTTTTATCCCGGCTTTGTCAGGCTTCGGTGTGAGTCAGCACATCAGCAAAGTGATGAGTCATTTTCTTTCCAATTTACGCCAACCAAAGTTGGACTTTCGGAGGTAAGAGATTGCCGAAAGGAAACAGCCCGGCACTTTGCTGATGGGGTCTCTCAATCTGAAAATAGATTTGCATTTATATTTATTGACTTTTTTTTTTTTAGAAGATAGAATAATAAAAGGTAATTAAAACAGAGGCTGTGGTCACATTTAAGGTTTAATCCAGCTTCACTCCACTTTCAGACTGAGGCTGTGGTCACACTTAAGGTTTAACCCAGCTTCACTCCACTTTCAGACTGAGGCTGCGGTCACACTTAAGGTTTAATCCAGCTTCAGTCCACTTTCAGACTGAGGCTGCGGTCACACTTAAGGTTTAATCCAGCTTCAGTCCACTTTCAGACTGAGGCTGCGGTCACACTTAAGGTTTAATCCAGCTTCACTTTCAGAATGAAGAGGATAAATACATCAGCATAGTTCTGCTGATCCACGGTGGAGGAATCTAATGTACCAATTTTGGATGGCTTTGTGGGCTCAATCCCCAGGGAGTTTCCGGCCCAAGTTCTGTAGTCTCTTTGGGGCAGGGCACTAAAAGAAAATGGGAGAACGGCTTCTGGCGTTGGGTTTTGCCAGTGAGCTCACATCCTGATGTTCTTTTTCCTGCCCCTCTGTCAGAGCAGAGCCAATGGAGCAAACAAATTGTGGTTCACGCTCTAGAGACCCTGAAAAGCGAGGTTGGGAGACTGTGGGCTGCTTCATTACCGCCAAAGAACTCGTTAGTCAATTAATGCCCTTTTTTGTTTATACTGAATGGGCAGGCGAGGAAGCTCATTTCTTTTATCAGCCCAACTGGCCCACCCTGAGGGCCACGTACGGAAGATACAGCACACGCTTTGTGCAAGAGAAGGAGAGAGAGGAGACCCAAATAGAACCGTATCAAAATAACAATAATTAATTAAAGAATCATCTCAGTTTAGTTTCGGTTGCAGCCAGTGGGCAAATACAGTCGGACCCCCCCCTATCGGCTGGCGATACGTTCCGGCTCCTACCACGGTCACCGGAAACTGTGGATAATCGTGAACAGGACTTCCTGTTCTGGGGTCATGCGACTCTAGAACCGGAAGTGCTTTTTGACCTCCAGAAGTCCTCTGGACGTCTCCCGCCTGCCTACTGGTGCTCATGCCTATTCCAGTGCTCTACAGTGGCCAAATTAGGCCTTCCGGAGGGCAAAATAGGCCTTCCGGATCTGGGCTCTTTTCCATCATGGAGCCCGTGGGGGGTGGAGATGGGCTGATCCCGTAACTGTGGTTCCCTGAAACTGTGGTTACCGAATCAGTGGATACAGGGGTCCACTGTATCTCATGCCAGGTGAACCGCTTGTGTTCCTTCTGCCAGTTTTGGGTTTAATTCGTTCTGCATCAAGCATGCCATAGGTAACATGGGTTCTGTGGAACACCTTGCTGCTCAGGGGTCACTGCAAAAATTCTGGCGTCCAGCGTAGGATCGTCATGCCTGGGACTGGGGCATCGGTCCCATGGAATTACCCAGAAGCTCTGCATGGCCAAAGCCTTCATCTGGTCAAGCTGGTGGTGGAAAGGAAGCTTTTGATTGGTTGGCAACGTGAAACGCTTTTAACTGGACAGGATACTCGAATTTCCTGGCCTGATACCGTATAACAATAGGGATGTACAAGAATGTTTTTTTGGACTTTGGATTCAAGTCGATTCAGATACTAAAAAATTCAAGTCGATTCAAATTGTTTAAATTCAGCCTGTAGTGCTCGTAGTGTGGATGGCCGGGACAGGGCTGGCCAAAGTGCCAAGAGAATCTCAGAGGCAGCATCAGATGCATGCACAGGCATTGCCATAAGAACTGGGCCATTGGGCGCAAATTTGCAGCCACGCCCGTGCGCTGAGGGTGCGGACACAGCATCCAGGAGCATTCCAGCTTCTCCTGGTCGGCGTGTGCAAAACACCTGGGTCGCTCTGGCAAAGGTTCATCCAGCGTTCAGAACACCTTCAAGGGTAAACCTCGGATCCTGTGACTACAGGTGCGCAAGAATGCACTTTTCAACATTCAATCTGTAGCTAGGGTTGCGCATAAATATTGGTAACATTTGAAATTCAGCCAAATTCGCCCAAATTCAGACATTCAAACTCGAATCGAATGTTATGATATTCGTATGCTAACATTCCAATGAATACGCATGTTTCCAGATATTCGTATGAACAGTTTGGACATTCGTTAAACTGGGGAAATATATTGGATACGTATTTATTCGTAACAGATACATATCCATTTCTTTCAGATACTTATCTATTCATATCACATCTGCATCTATTTGTATCAGATACATATTTGTTCACATTAGGGTGTTTTCCCACTGTCAATAAAGTACCCATTAAGTACCCATTAATGGGTACGTGATGGCATTTTTGTACCCATTAATAGGTACTTAATGGGTACTTCTAGTGACAGTGGAAAAACACCCTTAGATATGTATCAGATACATATTCATTTGTATCAGATCTGTATCGAATGTTCGTACGAATACGTACAAATAGATTCCTATCGAATTGAATGCCTTCTATTCGAATGAATACAGATATTCAAACATTCAATTTCATTCGAATTGAATGCCCCCCCCCAAAATTGTGTGTATCTTATTCATAATGAATCGAATATTCAAAAATCCAAATTAGTGCAAATAAAGAAAAATGAACGTCTTGACATTCAAACCGATATGAATACACTTGTATCTATTCATTAGATTTTTCGATATGTATCCAATATTCGAATCTCATACAAATCCGTAGGCATCCTGTACGCATCCCGTTTTCATCCCGTATGCAGCCCGTACGTATCCGTACACATACAGATGTCTGAATTATTCGTACAAATAATTCAAAATATTTGTATTCGTACGAATACTAAAGTATGAAAGTCCAGACATTCGATTTATATATGAATGTCCAAATTCACCCAAATTCACCCGAATGACTAATATTTTGAATATTCATGCGCATCCTTACACATGACATGTTTTGCACGTCTGAACCTACGTCCGACCTCCTTACTCGCCGTTTCTTTTTAGACCACCCTCGTTATCGCCGTTATGGCGGTTACAGCGTCTCGGTTACCCAACTGGACCCTTGATCAAATCAAGCTTTTCCATGTCGCCAGCGCCCACCCCTCCCAAAGCCCTGCGAAATGTTGGCCAAGTCCATTTCGCCGGAGGCTGAGAAAACGAGCGTCTGCGCGGAAGCAGGACGAGGTGAGCCCAGCGCTTCTCCGCGCCTCCGGACCGGAGAAGAATAGGATCGGGATGAATGAGAACAATCGGAACGGCACGCTCTTCAATTAACCAAACAGGCCCTCCCTTCCCAAAAGCAGTAGCCTGAAGAGCTTCTTGTAGCTCTTCAGCCAATATTAATTGCTTCAGACAGAGGACCTCAGCCCACCTTCTCACCGGGGTCTTTCAGACAAAGGTTAGCGATGCCTCGCGTTTCCCGTAGAGCAACAATTAAAACACACATGCGCGGCGAGGCCTTAAGAACTCACTGACTCTGACAATTTGTTTGGCAACATATGGGGGAACCGTGCCCAGGTTCCCCCTCTTAAGAAATAAATAACAGATGGGAAAACACACAGCTGAAATACAAATGTTTTGTTTGCTCCCGGTTCTAAATAAAAAAATAAAAACAGGAAAGGTGGGGAAAGGACACAGTGGCTCCCGGTGCGTTCAGCATCCCAATCCAAGAGAGAGAGAGACGCACATGGCCCGCCTGGCATTATCCGCTCCGCATTAGATCTCAGCTATTATTTCTTTTAGAAGAAGAGAGGAAGAAAGAAAACTGAACGAGAAAATGGGGGCCGGGAGGGGTGGAGAACCGCAAGTAATTTTCTGGTTTATACACAGAACTGCTCTTTTCCGTTTGATTGATTCAGAAGGGTTGTCAGCCGTTTCCGCAAAGTCACTCAAAAGGAAGGGTCCCCTGGTAGGCACCGGAGGGACCCGGTGAAAAACTTCTGATACATTTTACTGCAACTTACGCACCAGGAGATTGAAGAGGTGATGACAGCAACCAGCCTGGATGGCTCCAAGAAACAGTTAGGCAAATTCATGGAGGACAGGGGTATCAAAGGCTCTTAGAATTGAATGAATTCTGCCTGAATTCTGACCTCCAGGTTGGAGAGACACGCAGCTTGGAAAGACCATCAGCCAGGGAAGGTGAGAGCAGGTGAAGGTTTTGCCTTCAACGTCTGCTTGACATGCATTTGGTGGGTCAGTGTGCGAGAGGTGGGTTGCTGGACTACATGGGCTGTGGCCTGATCCAGCAGGGCTCCTCTTAGGTTCTTATGCACTAGATGGGCCATGGCCTGATCCAGCAGGGCTCCTGTGAGGTTCTTATGAATTGGATGGGCTGTGGCCTGATCCAGCAGGGCTCCTGTGAGGTTCTTATGAATTGGATGGGTTGTGGCCTGATCCAGCAGGGCTCCTGTGAGGTTCTTATGGACTAAATGGGCTGTAGCCTGATCCAGCAGGGCTCCTCTTAGGTTCTTATGGACTAGATGGGCTGTGGCCTGATCCAGCAGGGCTCCTCTGAGGTTCTTATGAATTGGATGGGCTGTGGCCTGACCCACCAGGACTCCTCTTGGGTTCTCATGGACTGGATGGGCTGTGGCCTGATCCAGCAGGGCTCCTCTTAGGTTCTTATGGACTAGATGGACTGTGGCCTGATCCTGCAAGGCTTCTCTTACATTCTTCTGTGCCTTTTCTCTTACATTCTTCTGTGCCTTTTCTATGATGACCTTCTCTTCCATGACTGAACCTTGGTTGCCTCACAAACAGAGAACAGGTTGTGCCACAAAGACCACAGAAATAGGAAGTGGGGGGGGGGAATTGTCATACCTTGGCGAACTCCATTAAGTCACTCCGACCCCGGAAGCGATTGTAGAACTCCGGCATTCTCCAAGGAGCAATTACCTGTCAAAGAGGTGGGAAATAAGCCAGTTGTCCGGAGGCACGGAAAACGGAAGCAACCGTTTTGGCCTGCCGTAACGTCAACCCCAAAGGCAAAGTCCCGAGAAGTGTAGCCCAGCGAGCGCAAATCGCTGCAGCAACCTCACCACCGAGTAGAGAAGTGTTAAACTGGTGCGGCTGGCTCGTGATTCACCGCGAACCGGGGTGTTCGTGGGGTTGCACGTGAACCGAACCACCCTGACGGTTGGAAAACCATCTCAAATCAAATCAGGTTGGCCCGGTTTGGACCAAAGTTTCATGTTCACACACATTTCCTCATGTGACAATGAGTTTTTTGGATTGTACACCCAACCTCAGGGACTTCTATAAGGTTACCTATTGTGAGCTGCTCTAAGGGTGCATCTCCACATTCATTTCAATCCAAATTGAATCTGAATTTGGGAAAGACTGTGGCGTCCCCATGGATAGGCGTCCGGATAGGCAGTGCCATGGGGGGGGGGGAGGGCATGGGGGGGGAGGGTGCCCGGGGGAATTCCTGTGGGCCCTAGGGGACCCAATCCGGGGCCCATGGGAACTGGGAAAGGAACATGATAGGCGGGGACAGGCGGGGACGGATTCCCCTTTCGCACGTAGGCAGGTAGGAACAGGTTTTTGGCATTTGATTCTATTCACATACTAATGTCCAAATTCATCTAAATTTGTCTAAATAACAAATATTTCAAATATTCTTGCCCATCCTTAATGTGAAACAATTGATCCTTACCTTGATCTTAGGACAGAGGGCATAGTAGGTGAGCTCAAATCGTATCTGGTCATTACCCTAAAAGAAGAGAAGAATTCATTACTACAGAGGATGAAGATAAGGGCAGACGTGTCAGATGCTTTTCATGTGGATCCAGGGCTGGACATCTTTTCAGTGTGAGTGGCCAGTTTTGCACTGGCAGCAGAATACAGGTAGACTAGCAGCTGAATACAGACACACAGGTAGCTGATTGCAGACACACAGGTAGCTGAATACAGACAGACTGTCAACTGAATACAGGCACACAGGTAGCTGAATACAGACAGACTAGCAGCTGAATTCAGATATACAGGTACCTGAATACAGACAGCCTGGCAGCTGAATACAGACACACAGGTAGCTGAATACAGACAGACTCGCAGCTGGATACAGACAGACTAGCAGCTGAATACAGATATACAGGTAGCTGAATACAGAAACACTTGTAGTGGAATACAGATGTACTTTTGTAGTTCCCAAATATGAATGGCTTTCAATTGAACACAAATGTATTTGCACACACACACAATGTTACTTAAAATGGACATATTTTAGAACAAGGATATCCACAAAGTATCACTGCCCATGAGTTTTTGAACATGCTTGCAGCTGTAAGGTCTAGAAACACAAAACCAAGTTTCTTGGGAACGTGAAACTGCAGTCAAAAGGAAACCTGTGTGCAGAATGATGCACCGATTTTCACTTTTACCAAGGTGGTGACACCCCTGCCCCCTTTCTTCCTAAACAAGAGGGCTTTGAGAAGTTCAGCTTCCATCTACCCCATGCAAGCTGTAGTTAGAGGTAAAAAGACTCGGCCGAGAGAATCCAGAGCTTTAATAGAAACTGTAGCTAATGGTTTGATGAGCCCGATGTATATAAATGAGTGTAAGACACCCCTAGACACTGTCTTTCTCTAATTAAACTTCTCAGCGTGTGTATAATCCCTCGGCCATCTGCTTCTCATTATTGCAAAGGCAAATACTGGCATGAATCCATCCCATAAACGCATGATTCCACGCAGCAATGCACAGCAGCGGAGGCGAAAGCAAATCATTTGACGCCTGTCAGGGTGATCGGACATTTGCAGCGCTCAGTCCTGCACCGGCGCAGGGGAAAAGCAAGAGGTCAGGCGTGAGCGAGGGCTAGAAATGTCGGCATCCCCAAAATCTCCAAATGTATTTGAATATTTGTATTATTTGTTATCTGTATGAATTCACACGACTCTGGACATTCATATACGAATCGAATGTCCGGACGCTCGTACTTTAGTATTTATTTATTTATTTACATTTATATCCCGCCCTATACCCTAGGGTCTCAGGGCGGGTAACAGCATACTTAAAAGAGAAAAATACTTAAAATAAAACCATATATATAAAACAGTATAAGACAATAGTATGTGCAGTAGGGAAAAACTGTGCCACATTTAGCCAAAGGCCAGAGCAAAGAGGTGTGTCTTTACCCCCCTCCTGAATGTATACAGTGAGGGGGCCTGATGTACCTCGAGGGTGAGGCTATTCCACAGCCTGGGGGCCATTACTGAGAAGGCCCTCTCTCGAGGGCCCACTCGTCTTGCTATAGAGGGTGGTGGAACAACGAGAAGGGCCTGCCCCCCAGATCTTAGGACATGGGCAGGTTGGTTTGGGAGGAGGCGTTCCTTCAGATATTTGGGGCCCAAGTCATTTTGGGCCTTATATGTTAAAGTTAACACCTTGAATTGGGCTCGGTAGTGAATTGGCAGCCAGTGCAGCTCTTTTAAGACCGGTGTGATGTGCGTCCGGCCTGATATCCCTGTAAGCAGTCTCGCAGCTGCATTCTGCACTAGCTGTAGTTTCCGAACCGTCTTCAAGGGCAGCCCCATGGATGGTGCATTGCAGTAGTCCAATCTAGAGGTTACCAGGGCGTGGATGACTGTGGCCAAGTCGTCTCTGTCCAAAAAAGTCTTAAGCTGACGCACCAATCGTAGTTGGGAATAGGCCCTCCTGGCCACGGCCTCCACCTGAGCTTCAAGCGTCAATGCCGAGTCCAGGAGTACCCCCAAGTTACGCACCTGTCCCTTCCAGGGCATTGCGACCCCATCTACATAGACCCGAGACCCTGTGAGACACAGCACCTCTGTCTTGTCTGGATTCAGCTTCAATTTATTGTACAAATACGAATGTTTTGGACACTCGAATGAATAGTTCGGACATTCGTACGACGGTACGGATACGTAAGCGTCCCAGGAGTATCCGTACACACCCTGTAGACATCCGTAAGGATCCATGCAGAATGAAAACGGAATGTATATGGGATGTGTACGGAATGCCCATTGATGTGGGTCGTCAGATACACACCCATACTTATCAAATATTTGATCGATGCACGTGAATGTGTTCGTATCGAAGCGAATGTCTGGACATTTGAAATTGCACTTTCGTATTAATATGAATATGCGAACATTCGATTAGTTATGAATCAAATGCTGCTCTAGCAGAACACAATGTATGTGTTGTAATTAGGGACCAGACTTAATAGCCTCTGGGGTTGTCTTCTTTCAGGGCTGTCTCTAACCCAAAGGTGTCTTTTCTGGGTGTGGCCTGGTGGACGGTGGACTTTATTTTACCCACTTTTCAGAAAAGTGGGTTGGGCAATGCGGAAGGAAACTGGTTCATCACTGGTGTATACTCTTCAGGTGTTTATTTTGTTCACTTAATTAATTAATTTAATAAACGAATGCCTTTTTCTTTTTTTTTTTTACAGACCTGCCTGTGCCTTAAGATCTGCAGGGGAGGGCCCCCTGGTTGTCCCACCACCCTCAGCAGTAAAAGGGGTGGGCACTCGGGAGAGGGCCTTCTCAGTGTTGGCCCCTAGGCTATGCAATAATCTTCCCGTTGAGGTTCATCAGGCTCCTTCGCTCTATATGTTCAGGAAGGGAGTGAAGATCCACCTCTTTGCCCTGGCCTTTGGGCTAAATGGGAATATACTTCTCTTCCCACTTTTCAGACATTGTTATTGACTTAATATATACAGTCATTGTTTTAATATATGTTTGATTTTAAATGTTGTTACACGCCCTGAGACCTTTGGGTATAGGGCGGGAGAGAAATACAAATAAGTAAATAAATAAATACCAGTACATTTATACCCTGCCCTTCACCAATAATGATGATGAGGAGGAGAAGGAAAAATAATAAAGAAAATAAGCTGGCTTTTCTACCCCACTTTTCTCACCCTTTAAGAGGACTCAAAGAGGCTGACAAACCTTCTGCTCTTCTCCCCTTAACAGGCACCCTGTGAGGTGGGTGTGGCTGTGAGAGCTTAGAAGAGGGCTGTGATTAGCCCAAGGTCACCCAGCTGGCTTCACAGAGGAAGAAGAGTTGACTTTTCTACCCTGCTCTTCTCATGCATTTAAGGGGACTCAAAGCTGCTGGCCAAGCTTCTGTTCTTCTCCCCACAACAGACACCCTGTGATAGCGGATCCATATGCATTTGTATTGGATATTCGTACACATAGCTTTGTATCAAATGCATTCATATCAAATAGAATCCCACCACGTTGGAAGGGGATCTATTCAAACAAAGATGCATTTTCTACCATTTGATTCATTACCAAATCAAATCCCAAAGAAACCATTTGTGTACATGCCAAGGAATTGCACCAGGGTGAAGAAAATCCTGAGCAGGGGCCATCAGGTGAGTTTCTGGAGAGGAAATTGTTCCAGAGGTGGAGAGGGTGCAGTCAAGCAAAGCTTCTGTCCTATGCCAACCCTCCAAACTTCAGAAACTCCACAAGGGCGAAGTAACCTTTCCTGGGAAGTGTTCTGAAGATCAAATGAGTAATTTTCCATCAAGCCCACTTCAAGGGTTTATAACTCTTGACTCACAAAGTTCTAACCCTCCTGGGACCCACATATCCTGGGAGATGTCTTCTCCCTTGCAGACCTGCCTGGGAAAAGATCTGCTAGAGACCTTTGGACATTGCCATTGGCTTCGGGAATTAAAAGGTATAAGGACCCACGATCAGGAAGCTTAAGGACAAAACTGGGCGGTGAAACTATGCAAAGAAAGACTTGAGATACGAAGATAATCCATTGGCTTTTGGATTAAAAACAAATGTCTTTGTTAGCAAAAACTATTGGAGGCCAAGTGTTGAAAAAGATCATAGAAAACGAGCAGGCCAAAATTCTATCGTATGTTAAGATACGTGCTGAATATCATATGAAACATAATACCTCCAGATATGACATTTTTAGCAAAGGAAAGGATATGGTCATAGTTATGGTCATATCCAGGAGCCATGGGAGGGTCTTCTCTGTGTTGGCCCCCAGGGACTGGAATGATCACTTCTCTGAGACACATCAAGCTTCCTCCCTTTATACATTCAGGAGGGTGTTGTTGTTTTTTTACCCATCAGGCCTTTTCCTGAGGAGACAATTATACTCCACCTATTGCTTTTCATCTCCATTTTTATGCACCCTAAGGGTTGGAACCCATCCTCTCAGGAAGGAAAGGACAGAATGGAAATGCAAATAAATATCAGACAAGATGAGCACTTGCTGCCTAGGCCGCATCCAAACTGGAGTGGAGCCTCACCATCTTACTGCTCAACACGCACTCATCATGCCCTGGAAAGCGGCACCCACCTCCCACCACCGCTGCCTTAAACCCATGAAGGGGACTTTGGAGGCTCTGGCCAAACTGGGCATAAAGCTTCCATGGGTATTTACATTCGCCCAGGCAAGAAGAACAGATGTGTTTTGTTATCTTCTTCTTCCAGGAAAATGCCTGGGATTGAACACACTCTCTCCGCAGGCTTAGAGCCATCCAGAAGTGGTCGGGTCCCAAATTTCTAGCCCTGTTTGCTGCTAATATTTGATCAGAGGATCCCCTCTTTGCGGGAGCCTCCGGGGACTATCACAAAGCTCCCAGAGGGACCCATCAACCAAAGCCCTCATTTTCCTCACAGGGCCCAAACAATTCCATCTGCTCCCAAGCCACAAGGTCCCACAGATGGCATGCTGAGCTTTTAAGAAGTTACAGCTACAGCCAGCGGCTTTGGGGAGTCAAGTTACAGGTTTTCGCTGCTTCAAAAAAGAAAGAAAGAATGAATGAATGAATGAATGAAATCCCCACAAGCAGAGCTTAAGCTGAGGTGGTAGGGGGAAGAAGTGGAGGGCAACGCCGCCCACTGTGTTGCAGCTGGAAACAGCAGAAGGAATGGTTCTTTCCCACCCTGTGAAGCCCCACTGTCAAGAGAGAAACCTCCCAAACCGGTTTGCAATGCCCAGTGAGGTTACAGGTTTCTCCGAGGGCCGGTGATGAAACTTATGTTTTCAATGCTTGTGATCACACGCTTGGGACATCTATAGGAATGGACACGAATATTTGTAACATTCAAAATTCAGCTGGATTTCGACATTCATAAGAACATAAGAACCCAAGAGAAGCCCTGCTGGGTCAGGCCATGGCCCATCTAGTCCATAAGAACCTAGGAGGAGCCCTGCTGGATCAGGCCACAGCCCATTGAGTCCATAAGAACCCAAGAGAAGCCCTGCTGGATCAGGCCACAGCCCATCTAGTCCAGCATCCTGTCGCACACAGTGGCCCACCAAATGCTCACGGGCATCTCAAGCAGAGACAAGGACAGACCTTCTCCTGTTCTCGAGTCCCAGCAAATGATCTTAGAAGAGCCCCAGTTCCTCCCCCCCCCCAGCCTGAAAGACGCATCTAGAATCGAATGAACAGATACCTATATGAATGAACAGGTACCTATTCAAACTTGAATCGAATGCTATGATATCTGTATGCTAACATTCAAACGAATACGGACATTCATGTGAATAGTTTGGACATTCGTTAAGCTGGGGATATGTATCAGATACGTATCTGTTCATATCAGAAACATATCTATTTTAATAGACATTTATTTGTAACAGATACGTATCTATTCATATCAGATATTTATCTATTCATAACAGATATGTATCTATTTGTAACAGACATGTATCTATTCGTATCAGATATGTATCTATTTGTAACAGATATGTATCTATTTGTAACAGATACGTATCTATTCGTATCAGATATGTATCTATTCATAACAAATGTGTATCTATTTGTAACAGACATGTATCTATTTGTAACAGATACGTATCTGTTCATATCAGATACGTTTCTATTCGTATCAGATATGTATCTATTCATAACAGATATGTATCTATTTGTAACAGATACATACCTATTTGTAACAGATATGTATCTATTTGTTAACAGATACGTATCTGTTCATATCAGATACGTATCTATTTGTAACAGATAGGTACCTCATCATATCAGATAGGTATATGTTCATATCAGATACATATCTATCTGTAACAGATACATATCTATTCGTTACATTCATTAAACTGGGGATATGTACTGGATACGTATTGATAGATATGCGTTCATATAGGAAGCGTATTCATTATGTATGTGTTTGTATAAGATCTGTACCCAGGTTCCGTACGCATTGGTATTTGATATTTGTACAAATTCATACAAATACATTCGTATCAACCAGAAATCCTACGACATTCGAAGGGGACCTACCCAAACGAATACAAATTTTCTAACATTCAATTCATTATGAATGAAATGCCAAACAACTATTTGCATACATCCCTAGAAGAGCCCAGGGTACATCTTTCCTGCCTTCCCCAACTCTGCCCTGAAAATCCCCAGAGTCCGTTCTGTGGTCATCTCCTGCCCCCGACGGACAATTCCTGCCTGGTTAGGCAGTGAAAGCCTGAGTCAGCAGTTTAGATATTTATTTACTTATTTGTTTACTTTCAGAAGTATGGGTTTCTGGCACCCTCTTGTGGAAAAACAAAGTACTGGCTTCCAAAAGGGGGAATGGGGAGAAATGATTTATATAGCCGGGTCCCTAAAGATTTTCAAAATGGGTAAAACTTTCTTTCTTTCTTTCTTTCTTTAGATTCAAATTAATTTCCACCATTAGGGGCTAAAGAACAGAGTTTAGAAAAGATCATTTTATGCCATTCAGTATCGCTCAGTTAAGATGGTATACAGGTGTTTAATTATACCTGTTAGAGTTGGTTTTGGGTCATCCATCAATGTTTCTAATTGATTGGGTAATCTAGTCATTGCTTTTTACTGAGACTGACAATAAAAAATGTTTAACCCTCTGAGCTGCAAGCCGGTTACTGGAGTCACCTCTTAAGACACCTTGAAGTTCTTGATTCCATCTTCTACTCGGAGTATGAATGGGTTTTTCGTCATATGATTCATCACAAAGGAAATGTTAGAAAGCCTGTATTCGTTTGAATAGATCCCCTTCAAATGTGGTAGGATCCTATTCGATATGAATGTATTTGAATGAATTAATATGAATATCTGATATGCATCTGATACGAACAAATACATATCTGAAATGAAGTCATATGTTCCTGATATGTATCTGATATATGTATCCCGTAACATATCTGCTCTGAAAGTGTTAAATGCAACCTGAATCCACTTTTAATCCACTCTTGATCCAGGTCAGATGCAATTTGGATCTGTTGCAGATGTGACTGGCACAGCTGGCTTCCCACCTCCCCAGTTTAAAGAATGTCCAAATTATGTCCGAAGCATTCGTATTTGTTCAAAGTACAAAGTACAAATGTCCTAACATTCGGTTCATGTACAAATGTCTGAATTTGTACAAATGTGTATGAATATTGAATGTAACCGATATTTGTGCACTTCCCTAGTTTTTATACATACTATTAGTGTATATATTAAAGCGCTCACAGTATGTATCAAAATTAGGGCTGGACAGATATGCAAATATAGATAGACAGAGAGAGAGAGAGATGATGATGATGATGATGAGAGAGAGAGAGAGGTGGGTGGGTGGATACATGGATACATGGATGGATGGATGGATGGATGGATGGATGGATGGATGGATGGATGGATGGATGGATGGATGGATGGATGGATGATGGATGGATGGATGGATGGATGGATGGATGGATGGATGGATGGATGGATGATAGATGGATAGATGGATGGATGGATGGATGGATGGATGGATGATAGATGGATGGAGGGATGGATGGATGGAGGGAGGGATGATAGATGGATGATAGATGGATGGAGGGATGGAGGGATGGATGATAGATGATAGATGGATAGATAGATGTTACCATAACCCGTTTAGCGCAAAAACATGATATGCAAGAAATTGTAACTCCTAGACAACACCCTATGTAGTTTTCTAAACTTTGTGCCAAACAGCCAACTGGACTCTCCCCTCTGCCTGAAAGCCGTTTAATTTTTAACAGGGAAGGAAAATAAATGACTTGGATTTAAAAACCAAAACACCCAAAAGGGCAGAGTACAAGGGAACTGAATTCCCCCACCGCTCCACTGCCTGAAATTAACAGGAGGGAGTCACTGGTGAGCCTCTATAAGCAAGAGCAGGGAATTCAGTCCTTAGAATAATGTCTTCCCCCCCCCCCCCATGGCACCTTTTTACTTACTTGTCCCTCCGAGGTAGAACACTTATTTTCCCACCACACGGCTTTGCTCTTACACGGCTAGCAAAATCTGCTTTCATTTGTCTAATGTGGTCCAGAAATACTCCCCAATGTAAATAGGCTTCAAAGGGGATGTTGAATTTCATTGGTAGACCGGGCCTCCCCTCCACAGTGCTCTTGATTTACATAGTATCATACAGCTGGAACAACCACAGTGTTGGTAGGGACCTCCAGGGTCATGGAGTCCAACCTCTTCCTTAATACAGGTTTCCTGAAACCATTCCAGACCAGTGAGTCTCCAGCCTCTGCTTGAAGACCTCCAGTGAAGGAGAACTTAGAACTTCCTACGGCAACCTATTCCAAGGACCAGTGGCCATTTAGGTCAGAAAGCAATCCTGGGAATCTGCCTTCTCAAAGGGTTGTAGGTTCAATCCTCTGTACTGCCAATTAAAATCAGGCCATAAGTGATAGGAAGAGATCTCGCTCTGTCCAAGGCCATGGTCACACCTTCACTTTAAACCTACTTTAAAACTTCTTCACGCCTGTCTGCTCACACCTTTTCATGTCTATCCTGTTTATTTGTGGACTTTCCATTCAGGAAAGTCCAAACGGAAGGCGGAAAATCCACAAAGAGAATGGACAGGAATGAGAAGGCACCAGCAGTCAGACCTGAAGATGGACTGAAGAAGGTTTAACGTGAAGGCGTGACCACGGCACAAAGAGAGTAAATCGCCTGGTAGAGTGGGAGAGCGGATCTTTGACAGAACATCCCAGGTGGACGTGGAGATCTTCAGCATCTTTCCAGAGCTTGTCCCCCTTTTTCCACGCCCAGCCAAAGATCCAGATCTTCTAGATCCAGATCTTTGAGATCAGGTCCCCCTGGAGATCTGGATCTTGGAGATGCCTGAAGACCCCCTTGTGGACACCTTTAATCAGGTCCACACAAACCCCAGATTTAAGGGCCTGAAGGACCTATTCAATCCAGATTTCCCCTGACCTTGTGGGGACAGGGTGTTGCAGATGAGGCCTTCAATGGAGTCCAAGTGGGGACAGGGCCAATCAGGTACCAATTGGGTTCCTAATGAGGTCTTAGAAGGATCCTAAGCCCTAGTAGGAAAAGGTCCTGTGTATCCTTGAATCTGAGATTCCTTCCCTTTGGGTCTTACCTTGCCCGTCGCTCCATGGGACACGTACTGGGCCCCTTCCTTCTGTGCTATTTCTATCTGCTTGCGGGCAATGCATGGTCTGGCTAGCGAAGTGCCGAGAAGGTAGCGGTCTTCGTAGACGGCATTGGCCTGGACCGCTGGCCAAATAAATTCTTCCACAAACTCTTGGCTGATATCCTCAATGTAAATCTATGGAGAAGAGAATGAAGCAGAACAACGTGCACTCAGCAGAGGCTACGAGGTGGTCTTCCAAACATCAGAAACCCCTCCCTGCACCGCTTCGCCTGCAGAGAGAATCCCTGAAATTCACAAAGCAACGGCAGACCAGATGCCATGCAAGAGCAAGATTAAAATGGGTTCCTTCTCCTACAAAACACTGGCCGCCCCTAGGGATCATGGGAATTTCCTCTTCGTTATGCATACCATAGTTCCTCTTCCGTATGCAACCCATTTTCATCCAGTACGGATCTGTACAAATGCATACGGATGCGGGGAAAATGTGGATCTTCAAGTACGCATCGTGTACAAATCCGTACACATATGAATGCCTGGATAATCTGAATGAATAGAGCCAAAATTTGACATTCGATTCTATTAGGGCCTCTCCGCATGCTAAAAAAAAATACGAAAGTATTCTGTGTCTCCCATGGGAGCGTTTCCATGCAAAGCCCTAGTACGGGTTGCATGGGAGACAATGCATGCTTAAAAAACCCCGCTTTGCAAGTGTACTGCATCTGAAATAAGGGGCTAACATGTATTGTCCTGGAGTCATGCAGACGCTCCCGGTTATCATTCATTAGGGCTATCATTAGGAGGCTGTCATTTGCCTTCTCTCATACAGACACAAGCGCTCACGGGGATGCAGAACGTGAGACGAAAGGGTTCAAGCTGCCTGTTGCCGCCGAGCCGAGCCATAAAGAGCCTTTCTCCTTGCTGGCCAGGCTGGTTGGAGGCAGACTCCTTGGGCTCAAAGACAAATGCATATTAATGAGCTCTTTGCCAGCTGACAGAGAGGTGCATATTTAATAAGACAAATGCATATTAATGAGCTCTTTGCCAGCTGACAGAGAGGTGCATATTTAATAAGACAAATGCATATTAATGAGCTCTTTGCCAGCTGACAGAGAGGTGCATATTTAATAAGACAAATGCATATTAATGAGCTCTTTGCCAGCTGACAGAGAGGTGCATATTTAATTAGCTCCTTGCTGCGATTGAGATCAGAGTTTACTGGCGCTGGGAAGTAAAAGGATCATCTTAGCGAAGCTCTGTACATGAGCACAACAGCCCCTATCCCAGCTGAAAGGATTGGGGGGGAGGAGAACCAAGGGAGGGGGAGAGGGGAGGAAGGCAAACATGTAGAAGGAAGGAAAGAACGTGTAAGAGGGAGGAAGGGAGGTGGGGAAGGCACATTCATTAGTCCTTTCATCTTGAAGGATTGCTGCTGCTGTGGAGAAAAGGTTCCCAAAAAGCAGCTTCCATGTAGACGGACACGTGCGTTTTGAATCCGCGTTGCCCCAAATCACTTGGGGACGCTTTATTGCGTGTTACAACGCGGATTTTTTTTCACACGTGTCCAAATCGCATCAGCCAACTGCCATGCGGACGCGCCCTTAGAGTCTGAATGTTGAAATTTGGCGCATTCGATCAGATTTCGAATGCCTATGAATATTTGCGCACAGCTCCTCATATTGTTTTGCTTTTAGGGTCGTTCTAGTGATGAGATTTTCACCTTCAGCTTTTCAGTGCAGTGGGGAAGGTGAGCACGCGCGTGCCCAGAATACGGAGAGAAAGCCGATAGGTCGTTTTTCATCCCCAGGATAGCTTTTTAGGGAGTTTCCGCATTTGCCGCCGCCGAGAAATGGATTTAAGAAAATCCATTTCCTGGTGATCCGGCCTCCCGAGGATGCGTCTGAAAGAGGGACGGATCCTCAGAGGCCTCCCGCACTTCCGCACACATGCGAGGAGGCCAGATCGGGACGGCGGATCCCCTGGGTGCTGCGCGGAGGCCGCAGCACCCGTTCCAAAGGGCATCCGACCTTCCGCGCCACCGACGCTGCCCCTGAAGGAGGCAGCTGCCAGTCACCACACGTTTCCATCGGTGCGCTTCCACCCTTCCCAAGATGGCGGCCAGCGGAAAATCCAGCCCCTCACCTCTCCGGAAGTGTGCGGAAGTGTGCTGCTTCCAACCGGATCGAGGCGAGGGGCTGGATGGAAGACCTAATTTTTGAGGTCTTCCCAGAGGCCAGATCCTTTGGCGGCAAGACCTGATTAAGAACGGGTCTTACGCACCGGAGTGCAGAAGCAGCCTCTGCGAACAGTCCTGGATCCGGCCTCCAATGCGGAAGGTAAGTCTTAATGGGTGTCTAATGTGTCTTTAAATGTGTTCTGAGTGCCTGTGCGGAAACACCCTTACACTCAACTGCAAAGGGGCCTATCCTGCCCACCTGATTAAGGAAGCAGTACAGAGTACGTTTCAGCACTAGGAAATGGACAGCTGCCTGCTCAGTTCAGCCTCCCTTAAAGGGCCCAATGGATGGGACATGCCCAACTCAACATACCGCTTTGAACCCGTAACCAGCTCTGGGGCCAAGCATCTGGGGGATGCCCTCACTATCCACCAGTCATCCCAGAGTGTGGCATTATCTGGAGTTGGCTTGCTGTCAATTTCACCTGCCCAAGGTGTTGTGGCAGAGCCCTGCGGGTGGTGGCACCAACCGACCTGTGGAACAAGCTTCCCCCAAACTTGGGCACGTTACTGCTCTGCTCGATGCCTTTTTCAGGACACAATTAAAACACAATAAGGAATAAAATGTCATGATAAGGAGGAGAAGAACAAGGGAGAAAAATGTGGAATCCTCTATAACAGAGATTCCCTTTTGGAGTTTTTAATGCATTTTAATATTTTATATATTTATTTTTAACATGGCTTTTTTTTAAAAAAAAAAACATGTCTACTAGGAATGTGCATGAAAGTTTTTGGGGCATTTGATTCAAAACGAATCAAATATTCAGAAATCCGTATTCATATGAAGAGAACTCATTCGAATGCGGTAAAATTCTATTTGATATGCATATATTTATTCATATTTGTATGAAGATTCAGTAAGTATAGGATACGTATCCGATACGTATCTGATATGAACTAATACATATCTATACAAACAAATATGTATCTGATATGAACCAATATGCATCCGATACATATCTGAGCTCTGAAAACATCAAATCCGGCCTGAATCCACTTTTAATATGACGTCAATTCATCTCGAAGGCAATCTGGATCCATTACAGATGTGACTGCCGCCCCCTTCTTCCACACCCTTTCTCCACACCTAACAAATATCTGAACTACTCCTATGAACGTTATCATTCAAATATCGTAATATTCTATTTGAGTTCAAATGTCTGAACTTGCCCAAATTTGATCAAATTTTGAATGCTGTGAATATTTGTGCACAGCCCTAATGCCTACATGTGCTTTCAGGTTTAGATCTTTTAATTTTCTGGAAGAAAATTAAAGCCAGCTGGATGACCTTGGGCTAGTCACGGCTCTCTTCTGAGCTCCCACAGACCCACCCACCTCAGAGGGTGTTCTGTTCTGGGGAGAAGGACAGAAGGTTTGTCAGCCGCTGTGAGTCCCCTTGAACGGATGAGAAAAGTGGGGTAGAAAAGTCAACTCTTCTTCTTCCTCCATGAAGCCAGCTGGGTGACCTTGGGCTAGTCACAGCTCTCTCCTGAGCTCTCACAGCCCCACCTACCTCACAGGGTGTTCTGTTGTGGGGAGAAGAACAGAAGGTTTGTCAGCCGCTTTGAGTCACCTTAAATGGGCGAGAAAACTGAGGTGGAAAAGCCAACTCTTCTTCTTCTTCCCAGGTCAAATGTCAGATGTCCATACAATGCAAACAATTAACTTCCCCTCCCCCTTGGCAGATCCTTGAGAGCAGAAGGATAAGCTGGTTGTTTTCTCTTAAGGGAAGAGAAGTGAAGAAATATTCAAAATATTTGTTATTCTGATGAATTTGGACAATCATACACGAATTGAATGTCCAGAAATTCACTTTTTAGCATTCATATGAATACAAATATTTTGAGTTATCTGTACAAATAATTTACACATTCATATGCCTACGGATACCTAGGCATCACATATTGTACTTATCTATACACATCTTCTGCGTATCTGTACACAGCCTACGGATATGTTTGGCATGAAAACAGAATGCATACGGGATGAAAATGGGATGTGTACGGATGCATATGAGATTCGTATTATTGGATACGTATCAAATATTCAAATGAATGGATACAAATATATTTGTATCTATTCGAATGTCCAGATATTCGTTTTTCTTTATTCATACGAATTCGGATAGTCGAACGTTCCATTTGAATCAAATCGAATGTCAAAAATGGCGTCCCTGCACACCCCTACTTGAGAGTGATTTCCGCTGTTATCTCACATTCAACAACAACCCTGCAAGGCAGGCCACCTCAATGCCATGCAACACTGCAAGAAACGGGCTTTTGTCTGCGCTCAGCTTACCTTTTTGGCTCCCAGCGACAGCGCTTTCTTCTTTGCCTTCTCAAAATCCTCGTCTTGACCAATATTTGCCTGGAGAGGGAACAGAACTTGGCATAAGTGGGCATACTGTGCGTGATGTTGGGATGTATTTGGGGAAAACACAGAAGAACCGAATTTTGGTTGCGGTGCTCAGAATTTCAGCCTTAGCTCAGCGAAAAACAAGACCAAATTTTCCACTACTGCACACTCACTGGGACCAGCAGTTACACTGGATTTCAACCCCCTCATCAGATCAATAATTTAACAAGAAAAGGGTTTGGGTTAGATATTTATAACTAGCTGTTAAACATGGTTTATTATCCTTCTTTGGGCTACTGTATACAGGCTGCAAAAGCATGGGCAACCACTAGATGGCTCAAATTAGAACTTCCTATAACACGTTGCTGCCCCCTCATGGTCATCTGGAGTTTTGCAGGCTAAACTCCACTGTATGGTAGCTCTTATTACCTATTTATTTATTCATTTATTTGCATTTTTATCCCAACCTATACCCAAAGGTCTCAGGGCAGATAACAACATTTAAAACCATATATATATGTTATGGGATACGTAGAGGATATGTATCTTGGATTCATATCAAATTGCGGGGAAAACGAGGAAATCTTTTTTAAAAAACTTTTTAAAAAAATTTCTAAAAGAAAAACCTGAATTATTTGGGGTGTTCGAAGGCCTGGTGACTATTACACTTTTGGCCCTTCCGTTTCTGCTTTAGAAAACAGGAGGAAGGTGGCTGCAATGAGGATGCGTGTGAAGATCCGCCTGTCACGTCGCAGGCTGGTCAGGCAACAGGCAAACACTTGCGCAGCTACTGAGTTCCAAGAGTTCCAGGCGTTCTCAAGGTCAGTTCCAGTCCAGGGTCTAGGAGTCCAGAAGTCAGCAAGGGTCCGGCAGTCCAAGGGTCAGCAGGTCACAAGGAGTCCAGGATTTCAAGCTCAGATAACACGAGGCTGCTAAGATGTTGTCTGCAGCAACTTGAGGCAAGGTGAGCTTGTTCTTAAACAGAGGAGTCAGAGCCATACCCACGGTGCAGCTGGGCTAATCACTCTGATCTGCGTCTCACCTGCTTCTGCTGCCTAAGCAGGCGATGAGAGAGCCTTTGATTAGGCTCACTGCTAGTGGATTCATCACCAGAGCTGTCTGGCCGCTCACCTGGGCTCAGCCTTAGCTCTTCCATGCCTGCAATGCCCTGCTGTGGGTGCTCCTCAGCCTGTGGTCGCATTGCAGGCATATCCTCCTCTTCTGATGAGGCTGAACAGGGCATGACACCGCCGGAGGAGGAAGCCATAGTAGTGTTGTGGACAGAAGCCACGGGCCCTGCTACCAAGGCCACTGCGGCAGCACAGATAAGACAGTCAGCTGGGCAGTGCTGCGGCTCCCTCACCTCCTCCTCTTCACCCGTGGTGCCCTTGGTCACTCTGGCTCCTGCGGGAAAGGAGCAGCCTCGCCCTCCCTCCACCCACCGCCAGTTCCCCGTGCCATCGGTGGGGGCCACTCTGGTCCTAGTTTTCCCCCCATTTTTCCTCCCCAAATGGGAGACTTTTCTGAATCACTCCACCAGCGCCACCTAGAGGAGACCATTTCACAAGTGGGAAAAAGAGAAACGAAAATCGAGAGGAAAACGAGGAAATCTTTTTAAAAAACATTTTTTAAAAAAAAATTCCAAAAGAAAAGCCTGAATTGTTTGGGGGATTCGTATCGGATACGCCTTCGTTTGTATTGGATATTTGTACGAATTCGTATCGAATAGAATTTTAGCACATTCAAAATGGTCTACTTGTACGAATACGAATTTTCAAACATTTGATTCATTACGAACCGAATGTCGAAAAACCACACTTGTGACACACCCTGAATTGGAAGCTCCACTTGGCTCCTTACCAGGTAAGCAACGACATCATAGCCCTGCTCTTTCAGCCACACCAGGATGCAGGATGTGTCCAGGCCGCCGCTGTAAGCAAGGACCACCACACCTTTTCCCTCAGACATTTTACCTGTCAGGAAACAGACAAGAAGGTCAGTCAACCAGCCATGGTGGGTTCCAAGCAGAAGCTCTGAACGTTGGCCTATTCGCTCCCGCTTCGGCCAAGATACCGCGAAAGGAAGGGCTGGAGTCCAGTTGCCGAGAAGACAACTTTTGGGTCTGTCTATGCTAAATAGGGATTTGCATGAATATTCAAAAATTGAAAAATCCGATTCAAATCCGATGAATGTTGACATTCGAATTCGGATCGGATTTAATAACATTCAAATTTAGAAGAAGAAGAAGAAGAAGAAGAAGAAGAAGAGTTGGCTTCTCTACCCTGCTTTTCTCACCCATTTTAGGGGACTCAAAGCAGCTGGCATACCTTCTGTTCTTCTCCCTATCACAGACACCCTGTGAGGTAGGAGGGGCTGCGAGAGTTCAAAAGAGAGCTGTGACTAGCCCAAGGCCACCCAGCTGGCTTCATGGAGGAAGAAGAGTTGGCTTTTCTACCCTGCTTTTCTCACCCATTTTAGGGGACTCAAAGCAGCTGTCTTACCTTCTGTTCTTCTCCCTATCACAGACACCCTGTGAGGTAGGAGGGGCTGCGAGAGTTCAAAAGAGAGCTGTGACTAGCCCAAGGCCACCCAGCTGGCTTCATGAAGGAAGAAGAGTTGGCTTTTCTACCCTGCTTTTCTCACCCATTTAAGGGGACTCAAAGCGGCTGACAAAGCTTTCTATTATTTTCCCCACACTAGAACACCCTGAGAGATAGGTTTCAGATGTTCTGAAACATTCATTCGGTGATTTGATCTGAATACATACGGATCTGTACAGATATTATGTGCATTTGCATTTATAATACGGGATGCATACGGAATCCGCACAGATACATATAACAGATACGAACGTTGCCGACATTCATATCTTTAAATACGAATCTTACATTCGAATAAATAGATTTGAATGTTACGGATTCGAATTGGATTTTTTTGACATTCGGATTTTAAACATTCGAATCGAATCAAATATTTTGACATTCGATTCGACTCAAATTCGAATGCAATAAAGCCATTGGTGCACAGCCCTAATGCTAAGGGTTAGTGGCCTTTGGTTCAAACACCGGTTGGCCCAAAGCTTAGCCGGAAAGGAGGCAGTTGTGATGGCCATCAATCTTCACAAAACTGGACCATGTGGCCTGCTCCAAAGGCCGCAGTTTCAGGCTTCGTTAGTTCCCCGGCTGCCCTTTGGGGTATCAGGAAAGCCATCAGGTCCTATTTTAAACTAAGACTAAATCTTATTTACGCAAAAGTATGTAAACGTCACGCACATATTCTTCCTGTATGATAACGGTGTTGTGGTTGGCGACCGTCAAATTGTGGCCAACTCCCAGTTAATTGCATGGGCGCCTCTGCAGCTTTCTTGGCAGAGATACAGAAGTGGTTTGCCATTGCCTACTTCTAGGAAAAAACTGAAGAATCGAACTGGCAACCCTCTGCTCTACCACTAAGCTAGAGCCCGTCTCAGGCTCCAGGGGCACTTTGGTCTAGTGCAGTGATGGTGAAACTTTTGAGCTCTGTGTCAAAATTCGCAAGAAAACCTAGCTTGACTCGGGCGCTGTGTCACATCTAGAAATATCCATAATTTTGCGATATTTGTAGCTCTAGTAAAAAAGTTATATTTTTGATATATGTATTTTATTAAAAGCAAAATCAAATAATTCTTTACATTTGCTAAATCTTCAATTGAAAGCTGGTATTTCATACACTTCAAGACAAGCAAGCACTACATGCCCAGGTGCCAGGGTGACCATGTGTGTCACCCAAAAGGGCTTGGCGTGTCACCTGTGACACGCGTGTCATAGGTTGGCCATCACTGGTCTAGTGGTTAGGGGGCCGGCCTTTTATCTGAGAACACGGGATTTGATTCTGCCCTCCCATCTACCATACAGGGAGTCTGTTGTGGGGAGAAGGACATACAGTTTGTCAGCTGCTTTGAGTCCCCTTAAGGGAGAAGGACAGAAGGTTTGTCAGCTGCTTTGAGTCCCCCTAAATGGTGAGAAAAGCGGGGTAGGAAAGCCAACTCTTCTTTTTCCTCCATGAAGCCAGCTGGGTGACCTTGGGCTAGTCACAGTTCCCTTCTGAGCTCTCACAGCCCCACCTACCACACAGGGTGTTCTGGTGTGGGGAGAACAGAAAGTTTGTCAGTCGCTTTGAGTCCCCTAAAATGGGTGAGAAAAGCAGGTCAGAAAAGCCAACTCTCCTTCTTCCTCCATGAACCCAGGTGAGTGACCTTGGGCGAGTCACCGCTCTCTTCTGAGCTCTCACAGCCCCACCTAACTCACAGGGTGTTCTGTTGTGCGGAGAAGAACAGAAAGTTTGTCAGCCGCTTTGAGTTCTCTTAAATGGGTGAGAAAAGCCAACTCTTTTTCTTTTCCTCCATTCCTCCCCCCATCACTGTCCCATGTGATCTTTCAGCTGAGAACTTTGGTGATTTTTTTTTTCCTTTACAAGAGGAATATTGGTGTTTTTTTGCTTTGGTGTTTTTTGTTTGTTTGTATTCAGGCAGGACTCCTTCCCTCATTGGTGTGAGTTCCTTAAGCTCCTGTCCACATGGCTAGTTTGTATGGGAGGCATCACGCTGCACAACTTTACTGCCCCCCCCCCCAAGAAAATAAAAAGGCTGTTGAGAACTGGTTATTGCTTTCCTGAAACGCTGCCCACATTCTCTCCCCTTGCTGGTCTCTTCCCCTAACTAGCAAACCAAACGCATCCCGGTGTTGCATGCAGGGAATTTCAATTTCTATTGCTCTTCTTCCAAAACTGGGGACTGTGAGGCCTTTGTCTCCAGCTCTCTGCTATTGTGGCCACACTAACAGGGATGCCAAGAACAGGTCGAGAGCAGATCCTCTCCAGCCGGGGCCTTTAAAAACTTGATTTCTTTTTAATTGAAATGGTGGTGGTGGAAAGAGCGGTTTCTGGAAGAACGTGGTTGCTGATTTTATGCTAACCAGTGAGAGAAGTGGAATAGACACTGGCACAGACACCAGGGGTGTGAACGGAGGCAATTTTCAGTGCTCGATTCGTTACAAATTGAATATTAAAAGTATCTGATAGGAATAAATACGTATCTAATACGTTTCCCCAGTTTAACGAACGTAGAAATAAGAAAAAATGAATGTCTGGGCAGTTGAATCTATATGAATGCATTTGTATATATTCATTTGAATAATTCCGATATTTCTCTCTCTAACACAGCTTGTAGACATCCTGTACGCAACCCATATGCATCCTGTATGCATCCCATTTCCATCCAATACGGATGCGTACGGGTACGTACAAGATACGTATGTACCCATACAGATATGAAGAAAAGCTTTTCTATTCTTCTCCCCACAATGGACACCCTGTGAGGTAGGTGGGTGAGATATCAGAAGAGAGCTGTGACTAGCCCAAGACCACCCACTTGGCTTCATGGAGGAAGAAGAAGAAGAAGTTGTCTTTTCTACCCTGCTTTTCTCACACATTTAAGGGGACTCAAAGCAGCTGACAAACCTTCTGTTCTTCTCCGCACAACAGAACAGCCTGTAAGGTAGGAGGGGCTGTGAGAGCTCAGAAGAGAGCTGTGACTAGCCCAAGACCACCCACTTGGCTTCATGGAGGAAGAAGAAGGGTTGTCTTTTCTACGCTGCTTTTCTCACACATTTAAGGGGACTCAAAGCGGCTGACAAACCTTCTGTGTGAGGTGGGTGGGGCTGTGAGAGCTCAGAAGAGAGCTGGGACTAGCCCAAGGCCACCAAGCTGTCTTCATGGAGGAAAAAGAAGAGTTGGCTTTCCTATCCCGCTTTTCTCACCAGTTAGGGGGACTCAAAGACGCAATTCCTATTCGCATATCCGAATTCGTACGAATTCATCCGAATAATGAATATTGCGAATATTCATGCGCAGCCATAATTCCCTTCCAAAATCAATCATCTCTCAGAGCGGACAGAGATTCACTCACCCTGGAGAATCCCGGAGCAAACAGGGCCAGGCGATCCAAAGCTTTACCGCCTCTCCCAGAATATAAACCAGTCGCTTGTCCGGCGGGGGTGGAGAGTCCAAACACCGGGGTGGGGGTGGGGTTGTTCCTAATGCAGGGAGGGGGCTCCTGCTCACTATCCGCTGCGCTCTTTGCTCTTTCAAACTTTCTGCCTCGGCCAGCATACGAGGCATTTAATTGCAGCCACAGAGCAGCCAAATGGAACAGAGACAAGAGTTCGTACTCTTATGAATTGCACAGAAAAAGCAATTCTGGCTCAGTGAATCCAAAATTCCCTCTTTTTTTCTACTATTAAAGGCTCAGGAGCCCCAAATCTTGGCTTTCTTTCCAGCCATGGAAGGCAGAGGAGCCCCAAAATCCCTTCTTCTAGGCAACTGTTAAAAGAAGAGTTGGCTTTTATACTCCACTATTCTCGCCTCTTTAAGGGGACTCAAAGCGGCTGACAAACCTCCTGCTCTTCTCCCCACAACAAACACCCTGTGAGGTAGGTTGGGCTTCAAGAGCTCAGAGAGAGAGAGAGCTGTGACTTGACCAAGGTCACCCAGCTGGCTTCATGGGGGATGAAGAAGAGTTGGTTTTTCTACCCTGCTTTTCTCACCCATTTAAGAGGACTCAAAGCGGCTGGCAAAATTTCTGCTCTTCTCCCCACAAGAGACACCCTGTGAGGTAGGTGGGGCTGTGAGAGCTCAGAAGAGAGCTATGGCTAGCCCAAGGTCACCCAGCTGGCTTCATGGAGGAGGAAGAGTTGGCTTTTATACCCTGCTTTCCTCACCCATTCAAGGAGACTCAAGGTGGCTGACAAACGTTCTGTACTTCTCCCCACAAGAGACACCCTGTGAGGTAGGTGGGGCTGCGGGAGCCCAGAAAGAGAGCTGTGACTAGCCCAAGGTCACCCAGCTGGCATTGTGGAGGAGTGTGAAATGGAACTGGGAGACTACCAGCTAAGAATCCAAGACTCTAACCGCTAGTTCACAAGACCAAACTGCTGCAAGAATCCCAGAACTCTCTCTTCTAATCAACTATTAAAGGTGGAGGAGCCCCAAAACTTCCTCATCTATGCAACTACTAAATGTGCAGGTACCCCAAAACTCTCTCTCCTAAGTAACTATTAAAAGTGCAGCGACTCAGAGTTCCTTCTTCTATGTAACTACTGATGGCCAGAAGGCCTCAAAATTATCTCTTCTGTGCAACTACTGAAGGTACAGGACCCCCATTTCTCTCTTCCCGTGCTGGGGCCCCTTTAAAATATATTTAAAAGACAAACCCAGAATGACCAGCTTTTAACAGCACTCTGCCTTTACTACAAGCAGTTACTGCTAGCTAGAAATGTTCATGAAAATTCACCTCATTTGAAATTCGGCTGAATTTGGACATTAAAACTCAAATCAAATGTTATGATATTTATATGCTAACATTCGAATGAATACAAATGTTTCCAGACATTTGTATGAATAGTTCAGACATTCATTGAACTGGGGAAACGTATTAGATATGTATTTATTCATATCAGATACATATTTGTTCGTATCAGATACATATCTATTAATATCAGAGATATATGTGTTCATATCAGATACGTATCTATTAATATCAGATATGTATCTATTCATATCAGATACATATTTATTTGTATCAAATAGGAACCTGTTCATATCAGATATGTATCTATTCGTATCAGATACATATTTATTTGTATCAAATAGGAACCTGTTCATATCAGATATGTATCTATTCGTATCAGAGATGTATGTGTTTATATCAGAGAAGTATCTATTTGTATCAGATACATATTTATTCGTATCAGCTAGGAACCTGTTCATATCAGATATGTATCTATTCATATCAAATATGTATTTGTTTGCATCAGCTACATATATATTCATATCAGAGATGTATGTGTTTATATCAGAGATGTATCTATTTGTATCAAGATACGTACCTGTTCATATTAGATATCTATCTGTTCGTATCAGATAATTATTTGTTCATATCAGATACATATCTATTTGTATCAGATACATATCTGTTCCTATCAGACACATATTTGTTCATATCAGATACGCATCTGTTCATATAAGAGACATATCTAATCGTATCTGATACATATAGAGTGTTCATTTGAATACGTACAAATAGAATCGTATTGAACAGAATTTGACCACATTCGAATGTGATCTATTCGTACGAAAATGGATTTTCAAACATTCAATTCGTTTTGAATCAAATGCCGAAAGAATGCATGCACTTTCCTACCACTATCAGAAAATGAGCTGAGGAATCCATTCATTCCTGTGAGCGAAACCCCCCCAGAAAGTGTCGATTTCTGCCAGCCTATCATCTATCAAAAGTGCAGAGTTGTGTATGTGTGGGTGGGGTGTGGGTGGATGGAGAATAAAGAACTCGCAACCCCCATTCTCAACAGAATTGCACTTAAGTCTGCAGGTCCAAGTCCAAGGAGAGATAAATGCCATGTTTGCTTCGGAGAATCACCTGTGGTCTTTCAGCACCTGATGTTGACATAGAGAGGTCTTCTAACTGCCCAGAAATTGCTGCCTAATCCCTCTGGCGTGCCACTGGGCCGAAATTCCGTTCCCTTTGCTGAGTCAGCAGCAGGGATTAGCGATGCATACGAATAGGTTCTTTGACATTCAGTTCGTAACAAACCGAATGTTAGAAAATCCATATTTGTTCGAATCGATCCCCTTCGAATGTGCTAGGATTCGATTCGATACGAATGTACTTGTACGAATTCATACAAATACCCGATAAGTATGCGATACGAATGAATAAGTATCGGATACGCATTCCAGATCAAATCCACACCCTGCAAGTGTCAAATCCGCCCCGAATCCACTTTGAATACGCTCTCAAACAATGTCGAATGGACTATGTATCTGTTGCAGATGTGACTTTCCCACCTCTGGTTTCACGAATGTTCTGAAGCTTCATACGAATGTTCACAGTTGTATGAAAGTCAATGTACAAATGTCGTAACGTTCCATTCATATACGAATGTACAAATTTGCACGACTATTGGATGTTACGAATATTCATGTACATCCCTATAGGAGACAGCAATCTGATGCACTGTAAAGGTAGATTATGCCGAACTTTGTTCAACAGGGCAGTAAATAAAATAGAATCAAACAGCCACATGTGTCTAGCACTGGCGTGTGCATGGATACAATTTTTGAATTTGATTCAATTCAAATCAAATATTCGAATATCTGAATTCGTACGAATAAAGAAAAAGCAGATGTCTGGACATCCGGACCAATACAAACACACGCGTCTCCATTCGTGTGACTGTTCGATACATATTTGATTATACGAATCTCATACGCATCTCTATGCATCGTTTTTATCCTGTATGCATCCCGTTTTCATCCCATATATATACGTACAGATGCAGACGAATACGAATAACATATTTACAGATATGTATGCAATGCATACGCGTACGTACACATACGAATGTCCGAATTATTCGTACAAATACTTCAAAATATTTGTATTCATTTGAATATTAAAAGAATGAATATCTGGACATTCGATTCGAGTTTGAACGTCCGAATTGATGCGAATTTGATCGAATAATGAATATTGTGTATATTTGTGCACATTCCTAGTCTAGCATAAATTTTGCAGGAAACCAGAGCATCGCACTTTTACCTGCCAGTAGGTGGCAGCCTCTTTCTAAGTATTCCTCACATTTAATTCCGTGCAGGGTCCCTCCCCAGTTTTGGAGGAACATGTGGATTTGTGCAAACCACAGAATGGCTGCAGTAAATGTTGATTTTCTCTCTCTCTTTTTTTAAAGAAGTTTCCTAGTCCTCGTGCATCATAATATGTATCCAGAAATGTTTTATTGCTGACCATAAATTTTATCTCTCTTGGTTCCATTGTTATGCTATGTCGACGTTGTTTTCTATGTAGTACCGAATTTGGACTCGGGTTCTGAGTATGAAGGAGGAGGAGGAGAGTTGTTCCAAGCACTTTCCTCACCCTTAAGGGAACTCAAGGGGGCTGACAAACCTTCTGTTCTTCCCCCCACAACAGTCACCCTGTGAGGTAGGTGGGGCTGTGGGAGCCCAGAAAGAGAGCCGTGATTAGCCCAAGGTCACCCAGCTGGCTGCAGGGAGGAGTGTGTAATCGAACTGGGAAACCTCCAGATGCAAGTCTCATACCCTAACCACAAGACCAAACTGGCTCACCTAACGGCTGCAACTAACCTGTATGGTAAATGGCTAATTGCCCACTCAGTTCTTCCACTCCATTCCAAGCACTGGCGTTTCCTGCTTATGAAGTCAAATGACCAGGCCATGGCATTCTTTTTAAGGTCTACCTTTTTGCAAACTGCTAGGCATCCTCTCCTAACTTTGGAGGAAGACAGTCATTAGTCAAGTTGGCAGAACCTGATGGAACCCAAAATCTGACAGCACCTAATGGACTGTGCCTCCCTATCCCCAAATGAAGGCTACTGTTAAATCAGAGCAACATCTTCAACCATGGAGCTCTCCATGGTGCTGATTTCAATTCTGTTGCCTCCAAAAAAATTATCTTTCTCTCCCAAGCCAGTGATCTGTCAATAAGGTGTTTTTGAAGGAATTTAAGAAGTGATCAGTCTGAGTCACTGTAGCCAAGACCAAGAAATAACAGGCAGTGTAGATGAATGATGTCTTGGAGCACATCATGGCAGAAGCTGTCCAGACGGCAACTTAAATCTATCTCACCATAATGGAAGAGTCTGCAACCCAGGAAAACACAAGTTTACTTAGCTTGATGTCCCTTTGCAACCTTAAGGTCTCTTCCTCAAACTGGACTTGCACCAGAAGCCTTTCCAATCCAAGACTATGTGAAATTGAGAACTCTTTTTGGTAAAGTAGGCCACCCAGCTCCTTTGTGACAACGCCGATTGCCGTGCAAAACATATTACAAAAATAGATGATTTTTCAGAATGCTGCAGCGAGTTCAAAGCTTGAGAAACATGACAGCGTGTATTAATGAGTCTGATGCCAGCATCTTGCTCTAAATTGTAGTGTGAAGCTTCCTGAGTGTACACTTTGCAAGGCTGAGAACCATAATGTCCCAGTTTCCGAGTTCAATTACTGCTCTGATCGGTTTCAGCATCTTTCCACTAAAATGCAGGCATCAACACCACCTCCTCTGTTCTTTTCCCATTCCAGATAGGCTTGGGTCCAGCCTCAGCATTGGTCCAGATCCCAAACATCTCAACAAAAGAAAAACACAATTTCATTTTCTCCTTTTGAAAAGCTTTCCTTCCTTCCTTCCTTCCTTCCCTTCCCTCCCTCCCTCCCTCCCTCCTTCCTTCTAAACTGGAAGATAAAATGTGGACATGAAATGTGAAAAAGAAGAAAAGTTGACTTTTCTACCCCACTTTTCTCACCCATTTAAGGGGACCCAAAGCAGCTGACAAACCTTCTGTTCTTCTCCCCACAACAGAACACCCTGTGAGGTAGGTAGGGCTGTTGGAGGTCAGAAGAGAGCTGTGACTAGCCCGAGGCCACCCAACTGGCTTCATGGGGGAGGGCAGAATTGAACCCAGTATTCCCAGATAAGAGTCCAGCTCCCTAACCACTAAACCAAACTGGATAATGTGAGATCTACACTATGGGTGTTTTTTCACTGACACTAGAAGTACCCATTACGTACCTATTAATGGGTACAAAGATGCCATTACGTACCGATTAATGGGTACTTAATGAGTACTTTTAGTGACAGTGGAAAAAACACCCTATTTTATCTACACTAAATGTGAGGTATACACTACACATTATAGAATGTATATGGGAACATAATACTCCATTAGAAATGAGTACTGAAGGTAAGGCAACAGGGCCAGAACAGGCAGATCACGTTAGAATATCTAACCTCAACGCAACATGGAGATTATCCAGGCGTCGGTGGTGGTATAGCATGGCTGGAACTAAGGAACCATGGCTTTCTTTCCAAACTTTTATCCTTGGATCTTAATTTGCCTGATGTTATTTTGGTTAAGAAGGAGAAAGTTACAATAAGATGAGTGATTGTCCCAGGAGACAGGAGAACAGAAGAGAAAGATCTCAAAATATCAAGGTCTGGAAGCATAAATTAAATGTCTCCAACTATGCAAAGCAATAGTTGGACCCTCGTATCTGCTGGGGATCCGTTCTGGCACCTACCGTGGTTACCTGAAACCGTGGATAATCGTAAACAGGTCTACCAGTTCTGGGGTTGTGCAACCCCGGAACCAGAAGTGCGTTTCTGGCCTCCGGAAGGCCTATTTCAGCCTCCGGAGAGCGTTGGAATAGACGTGCAATACCACCAGATGCCTCCTGCCCACCTCCCACATGCCCCCTTACATTCTGGGATGGCTCCCGTGGTGTCACGCACATATTCCAATGCTCTACGGAGACCGAACTAGGCCTTCTGGTTCTGGGTGTTTTCCCCTTATGGCGCCCACGGGTAGTGGGCGGCCCTGATCTGGTATGGGGGTCTGACTGTAATCCCAATAATTATTGGTGCATTTGGTACAAGGAGAAAGAAACTCAAGTCCACAGTCGCAAAAAACAGCACTCCTTGGAACTTAGGAATCAAGTCCCAATCCATGTTCCAAAACACCAGTTGATAAATCTAGTGGACTCTAAAACCAAATACATTAATAATGATAATGCTATATCTTTCTTTTCTTTCCTTTTTTTTTTTGACATGGGTTTTTATTAACTTCCATCTGGTTCAGCCATTATACTGGATTTTCCTTTTTCCAGTTGTGTACAAACATCTCTCTGCCATGTTTCACAAATGAAACCAACTGTGCTCATTGGCATACATTGCCTCCATTAAATACATTCTATGTGCCCATGCGAGAATGTGTGCATCTATGGGACTCTAGGTGTGTCTCATCACCCCCGAAAAAAGTCAGAAATCAGTATAAATGTGTGGATCCCTGAAAAATCTGCAGACAAGAAAGCAAGTACATTTCTCCTTTATCTCTGGTCTCAACTGTTCACCACCTGACAGGGAGGGAGGGAGGGAGGGAGACCTAGTTGGAAGGAAGGAAGGAAAGAAGGAAAGAAGGAGAGGGACGGAGGGAGCAGGTTCAAAGGAGAGCTACCAAGATGGTGGTCTGCAAACCATGTCCTATGAGGAACAGCTTAAGGAACTAGGAATGTTTAGTCTACCAAAAAGAAGACTGAGAGGAGACATGATAGCTGTCTACAAATACCTCAAGGGTTGTCACAAGGCAGAGGGATCAGCCCTTTTCTCACTCTCTCAAGGAAGGACTAGAAACAATGGGGTGAAACTGCAGGGGAAAAGATTTAGTTTAGATGTTAGGAAAAAATTTCTAACAGTAAGAGTGATCAACCAGTGGAACAGGCTGCCACGGGAGGTGGTTGGTTCCCCTTCGACGGAGGTCTTCAAGCAGAGACTGGACGGCCATCTGTCTGAGATGGTTTAGGAGATCCTGCCTTGAGCAGGGGGTTGGACTCGATGACCCAGGAGGTCCCCTCAAACTCTACCATTCTATGATTCTATGATTCTATGGAGACCTAGTTGGAAGGAAGGAAGGAAAGAAGGAAAGAAGGAGAGGGAGGGAGGGACCGTACAAATAAACTATACTATCCATTCCTCTCTTTTACCCCCTGCCCTGACCTCATCCACAATTTTATCATGGTTTCCTGTCCCACTTCCTGCAGAATGAGCCCCTGGCCCAGTTGGAAAACCTACCCAGAATCCTCTACAACATATCAGAACCAGATCACTGACCCAAGGAAAGTGAGATTGGGGGGGGGGACTTTTTTTCTGCAACCCTCCTCATAATGAGGAAGAGGATGTATACATTTTTTACTCCACTCTTCATCTTCAAGTCCCAAGACAGGTTGTAGAACATGTACAGGAAAGACTCAAAGCAATTCGAAATATAAACTATCATGGAATGGCAGGCGGGATTCCTAGCTTTGTTTGGGAGACGCCATCCAAACCCAGGTTCATCCCAACGGTAGAGGCAAAAACAAAGACACCAATAAGCAGAAGTTGTTTGTTTTGCTATTTAACATTCCAAGCAAATAAAAAAGATGACGGTGGAGCATTTTATGGATCAATATGTTATTCCTTTAAAACCGTACCAGTCTATGGCCAGTAACAAAGTAACAGGTAGATCGACGTACATATGCGTGGTTGCCGGAGAAGCAAAAGAGAACGTACCAAAAATCTCTGTTGGGTTTCCCGGAATAAACCGAAATACAGCCCTTCTTGTCCTTGCTTCCTACCCAGCAGTAAGAATGGACCCTGCTGTTGCCCAAGGGGAATTCATTTAGTGAGTCCCGTTACAACTTAAGATCTGAAAAAGTTTGGCCCCACAATTTCACTTGATCAAATGCAAAATGCAAAGTGGATGGGACATTCTAGGGCCGTTCCAGGTGGAGGGAAAGGCCCGACTGAGCTCCCATATTCATCGGGAGATTTCCTCCCGTCTGCACCCTGAACGGTGAATTCTGCGGGATTTCCTTGCTTGCTGGATTTCTTAAGCAAAAGTTTGATAACAGGGTCAAAGTTTTGAGGGAGGAATGTTTGCACGCTCATCTTTGCCAAGCAGGAAAAACCTCCCCCAAGTCTGCAAAGAAACAATTTCTGTGTCGCAAATCCATCTGATGGTACTTTGCCCCAAACACCACCCACCGACCCCCGCAAAAGAAAGCAAGAAAAAGTCTTAAAGCACCAACACTGGTTATTTTCACGCTTTCGTTCCGAGCAAAAGGTTAAAAAAACAAAACAAAACTTTTGGGTAACCGGGCGGTTTTTGCCATTCGTCTTTTACAATATTTGCAAGATGCACATTAAGGGGTTGAAAAAAGAAACACAAATGAAACATACAGGAAAATACAGCATTTGAGGAAACTTCCACAGGAAATGAAACAAAGCAGGACCCAACTGGAGACCACTGAGATCTGCCGCATAGGGTCCTTTGCAAAAAGAGGGGATAAAATCACACCGGGAAAGCCTAGATTTACCCTATCCTCATCTTAGCCAAGCTGCAGAGCAAGTATTTATATATTTGAGGAAAATCTTTTTTTCTTCTTTCCACTTCTGCTTTTTTGGTTTATTTTCTTCTGCGGCTGATAACAGCTGAACAGCAAAGACACAGGTAAAAGGTCCCCAGCCTTCGATCACTTTCTTTTCCTTCCTTTCTGGATCTCTTTCCCCCATGACTTCCGAGACACACGAGGCTAAAAATAAAGCAGCAACATTTATAACGGCAAATAAATAAAATACTGGTAGTTAAAAAGGAAATCGTCCACGTAGAAAGTAAGAGTCGCACTTTTCCAACGAGTGACAAAAATAAAACGAGAAGGCATACTATATTGTTTCACACTCCTCCCTGAAAAAAAGAAAATAATTAAACAAGTGTGGGTAGGTGTACGTGCGTGTAGGTGTGTATTCCTAGCATTGCAGTTTGCCACAAATCCAGACAGTTATGTAAAACATCAATTCTCGACGGTGAATCCTCCGCTCCCCGTTTTAATCCCGTGACCCCATCTTAGATTTGAATGGAAAAGCCAACTCAGAACCAACAATGCACCCCAGTCAGTTCCAAAATAGTCCGACGGGCAGCCAAGAACACGATAAATCAATTCCTTGTACTCCTCTCTCCTAACAACCCCGCCGGCTCTTCGGCCTTAGGAACGGAAAGGTAAAACAGTCCGCAGTTCGTTGAAAACCGCCAAGAAGGACATGAAAGGGGGTGGGGAAGGAAGAGAAGGATGAAAAGGTAGACGTGCAAAGAGGATTCTTTCACCAGGCTCATGGACATGAAAAAAAAATGGCTGCTGTCTAGTCTTCCCGACTTCGTTCTACCCCTCCCCCCTCCCCCTTGATTTTCAATTAAATGCTGTTGTTGGCAAAAAAAATGGAGACGAGTTGACGTCGTAGTTGCAGAGCGCGTCAGGGTTGGGCAGATGTTCACACACTCCAAAAGTGCATCCCTTGTTCGCGTTGGACGCAAAGATGGGTTCACAAGCGTCTCGTCTGGGGGGGAAGGGTTGATGGCACCAGAAGAGGGTTCCCTCAGGATGGTCTGGAAAAGAATCGAGAGAACAGGCATGATATCTGAGAGGAGAAGATGACCAGCAACCCTGGTCCCAAGTTGTTAGGGCTTGGATGCCAGGCATAAAACCCCCCAAATAGCCTGGTAGATCATTGTTACCAAGCCCCCTCACCATTTGTGAAGGTGAGGGGCGTCCAAAATATGCTACCGAGCCCAATTCTAGTTTATCAGGCCCTAGATGAGTTGGACTGCAAATATTTAAAGGCACACCTTCTTCCATATCAACCTAAGATCTGTAGACGAGTCCCTCCTGGTTGTACCACCACTCTCAGAAGCAAAAGAGATAGATGCTCAGGATAGGGACTTCTTAGTTGTGCCTCCCATATTATGGAACAACCTCTCCCAAGAGGTGTGTCAAGCACCTTCACTTCACATGCTCCGGAGAGCAGTGGCCTTTGGGCTAAATAAGGAAATAGGGATGTGCACAATTTTTTTAATGGCATTCGATTCGAAATGAATAGAATGTTCAAAAATCTGTATTCAGATGAACAGATTGTGCTAAAATTCTATTTGATGTGAATCTGTTTGCACGAACATTTGGTACTTATCTGATATGAACAGATGCGTATCTGATACAAATAGATACATATCTGATACAAATAAATATGTATCTGATAGGATTCCCCAGCTTAACGAAGGTCTGAACTATTTGTACGAATGTCCGGAAATGTTCGTATTTGTTCGAATGTTAGCCTATGAATATCATAATATTCTATTCGAGTTCGAACGTCCGAATTCAGCCAAATTTCAAATGTTACAAATATTCATGCACCTCCCTACAAGGAAACAGGTTCACTTCCCCACTCTCAGGCACTGTTATTACATTTAGTATAGTATTTTCATTTTACATTTAGTTTTTAATAAATACATAAATAAATAAATAGGATTTCAAATTTGCCATTCCCCTTTACTCCTCTGTTGTGCGCCATTGGTGATCTTTTTATTTGCATATTAACTTTTCACCGTGCGCTGGAGACAGCTTTGATCCAATGCGTGCGGCCGTAACGGGAGCCGTAATTCGGGTTCACCCGACGGCCTTCTGCTCAAGCCATCCTTGTTTACAGATCCCAGAGCTCCCCGGCATCTCTGCCTACTCACCAAAGCGCACGGCAACAGAACTATACGAGTCCGTCATAGAGCGAGAGAGCCTGGACGATGGAAGGGTCAGCTTTAGAACCCTCCTGGAATTCCTGCAACGTTAACTTTCCATCAGCGTTCTAGGGAAATAAAAGGAACAAGTGGAGGAGAGAGGCTATGAACACACTCTGATTTAGAAATCCTACCTTTCTTCGGATCAACTCAAAATGGTAAGCAGTTTTCCCCCAGCAGGGTGTAGGTATGCGCACAAATGTTCTTCTGTGTTCGGTTCGTATCGAATCAAATGCAAAAAAATTGTATTCATTCAAATAGAGGCCCTTCACATGCAATAGGACTCAAATTCAATACGAATCCAATTCAAATCCCCGCTACAAATCCTGAAGTATACCCTACGTATCCGCTCCGCATGCACCAATTCAGCGCTCGATCCACTTTTAATCCACTCTGAATCTGCTCTGAATCCACTCTGGATCCATTGCAGATGTGCCAGCGGCAACCGCTTTCTCACCTCCCCAAGTTCAAGAATGTAACAAAGCTTTGTACGAACGTACTGAAGCATTTGATTCATATTTGATCCCAGTCTTAAAACAGACCAATATTTGTTTAGAATTCCAACATCCACCTTTGGACAAATTCATATGAATATCAAATGTGATGAATATTTTTGCACATCCTTAGCAGGAAGTGTGATATGGCTGCAAGACAGCTGCTGAGTTGCTATTATTCCTGTGATGTTAATACAGGGTTTGTGCAATAGCAGGGCAGACATACGGGGTCTTCCCTTCTTCCAGCCCGGCTAACACTGTGGGGGCCCGAAGAGTTTGGAGCAATGCCTCCCGATCCAAATTCTGATCCACTCCAGATCAGAACATGACTTAGGACGTTGATGGCGAGCCTATGGCATGCATGTCACAGGTGACATGCGAAGCCTTTTGGGTGACACACAGTATCACCCCAGTGCCTGGACATGTTGCCGTTTGGTATCTTGTAGGACGCTTCTGACTTACAACCTACAAGGTACTGGGAGCTCAGACGCACTGTCTGTGCCTGGCATAGGAGGTACGACGGAGTCCCATCATTGCACTGCCAGGTCATGAACAGTGCATCTGTGCTCCAGGTAGCTAGAAGGCTGAGTGCAGCAGCAGAAAGCAGGTGAATATAATTTTTTTGTTTATATTTATTTTACCAATGGTTTGCATTGGGGGAAGGTGAAGGGGGCCTGATATTCCTTTTGCCAATAATTTGTATTTAAGGTCAAGACTAGAGAATCTGGAAAGGAATCACTAGGAGAATGAAGAAGAGTAGCACTATGAGCAGGAAATTTGGAGTGCTTGGACACTTTTATCACCCTGAAAAATCTAGCAATGGCTTAACTCCCAATTTTTCCCCCTAGGTACTTTTGTGAGACCTTACTATCAGCATTAAATAATATTAAAACCAAGAAAATAAACCGACTGACAGACGAAGTTAGTAGTTCTTGCTTGGGCTTGAAGTGTGCAAAATGCCAACCTTCAACTGAAGATTTAGCAAGTGAAATTCAGCAACCAAAGAAGAAGAGTTGGCTGTTCTACCCTGCTTTTCTCACCCATTTAAGGGGACTCAAAGCGGCTGACAAAGCTTCCTATTCTTCTCCCCACCACAGACACCCTGTGAGGTAGGTGAGGCTGTGAGAGCTCAGAAGAGAGCTGTGACTAGCCCAAGGTCACCCAACTGGCTTTGTGGAGGAGGGTGGAATCGAACCTGGTATTCCCAGATAAGAGTCTGGCTCCCTAACCACTAGAACAAACCAGAAGCCCCCATGACAAAATTACTTACAGCTATTCGTTATTCGTACGAATTTGGAACATTCGTATACACCAAATGTCGAGACATTTGTACCTTAGTATTCGTACAAATACGAATATTTTGAGTTATTCATACAAATAATTCAGACGTTCGTGTGCGCACCTTGTGTGTAACCGTAAGCGCCCGTAGGATGTGTACAGGATGAAAACGGGATGCGTACAAAATTCGTATCATTGGATACGTATCAAATTCAAATGAATAAATACGAAAGCATTTGTATCGGTCTGAATGTACGGACATCCGTTTTTCTTTATTTGTACGGATTTGGATTTTCAAACATCCTATTCGTCACGAACCGAACGTCAAAAATTGCATTCGTGCACAGCCCTTCATGTGGCCTATCAAACGGAAACCCAGTCAGTGTTTGGTAAGGAGACACCTAGCCGCATCTTACTTTATCCATCATGGCAAAAATCCGGTCCACCCGCTTCTCCGGTGTGTTTTCTTCTTCAGGAAGTTCCACTGTATTGCCCTGCAGAGAAGTAAACGAGAGAGAACTGAAGTATCTACCCTTTGCCCTACGGCTCTGCAGGGCCAAAAAGCCTTCTGGGAAAATTGTCTAAATGATCCTATGGTCTTCAGAAGTTTCCAGAACTAAGCTAGGAAGGATCTCCCCTGTGGTAGCCCCCTCTGGTTCAGGAATAGTCATCCTTTAGAAATACACCAGGTTCGAAGGGAGGACATCTTTTTTTTATCCATCCATCTATCTATCTATCTATCTATCTATCTATCTATCTATCTATCTGTCTGTCTGTCTGTCTGTCTGTCTGTCTGTCTGTCTGTCTGTCTGTCTGTCCCGCCCCATACCCAAGGGTCTCTGTGGCACCTGGTGAAAACACATTTATAGGCCCAAGCTTTTGGTACATAACTTGAAAATGCTTCCTGCGTGTCTTTTTTCTTTTCTTTTTTAATGTGTTATGGTTTTAGACTGTTTCAGAGCATTTTAGCACTGGCATGTTTTTATTTATTATTTATTTATTATTTACATTTCCATCCTGCCCCATCCCCGAAGGTCTCTGGGCAGGTAACAACTGTTCAAACAACAGATTAAAAACAGAATATACATTAAAAGCGCTTTAAAAATTCAACACATCTAAACAATACGCTCCATGTTTAAAATGATAGTGCCTGCACTGGGGCGGAAATATAATCACAGCCAATTCACCACCTTCTTAAATATATATAAAGAAGGGGCACAACGCACCTCGAGGGGGAGACTATTCCGCAGTCTGGGGGACATCACCAAAAAGGCTCTCTCCTGGTGCCCACCAGCCTCACTACTGAAGGCAGTACCAGGAGGGCCTACCAGATCTCAAGGCACGGGCAGGTCAGTATGGGAGAAGGCGTTCCTTTAGATATTTGGGGCCCAAGTCATTTAGGGCCTCATAAGTCAGAGTTAACACCTTGAGTTGGGCTCGGTAGTAAATTGGCCGCCAATGCAGCCCTTCTAAAACCGGTGTAATGCACATCTGGCTGGTTGTCCCAGTTAACACCCTGGCGGCTGCATTTTGCACTAGCTGCAACTTCCGAACCGTCTTCAAGGGCAGCCCCATGTAGAGTGCATTGCAGTAGTCCAATCTAGAGGTTACCAGAGCATGGATAACTGTGGCCAAATCATCTCTGTCCAAAAAAGGATTTAGTTGACCTACTCATAGGTCCTAGAAGAACTAACAATGGTTGCCCATTTGGCCATCTGGAGAAGATATTTATGATATTCTGCCATTTTGGTTACTCTGCCATTTTGGGATAGAGTTTTATTATTTATTTACATCCTTATCTCTCTCTATACCCGGAGGTCTTCGGGTGGGTAACAACATCTAAAATCAAACATCATTTAACATCATTAAAACAATAACAGCATCTTGCCCGTGGGAAGAGAAAAGTGTATCCCCATTTAACCGAAGGCCAGGGCACAGAGGTGCGTCTTCACTGCCTTCCTAAACATGTATAGTGAAGGAGATAGACGCACCTCAAAGGGGAGACTGTTCCATAGCCCAGGGGCCATCACTGGGAAGGCCCTCTCCCGGGTGCCCTCTCCTTTTGCTGCTGAAGGTGGTGGGACAATCAGGAGGGCCTCCCCTCCCGATCTTAAGGCACGGGCAGGTGGCAGTTTAGAGTGTGCCCAGGCTCCTGGCCCACCCAGTGAGGCTTTGTTCCAACAAAGAGCCATCCTCAGCTCTCTAGCAGACTCACCACCATCTGGTATATAGCGTCTACAATGTCCAGCATCTCATTCCTCGTAATGTACCCATCGTTGTCCAGGTCGTACAGTTTAAAAGCCCCTGAAATAACAAGCAAAATCTTAGGAGGCGTAATGGCCGGGGAGTTGTGGGGGCAGGAACCTATCACTATCAGCAAACACCAAAGCTCGGGTCTGTCCAGGTCCACGTTGCCTGAATGCCTCCCCACCAACACCCATGCCATTCCAGCTGCAAAAATCAAAAGAGATGGTTTTGGTTCCCAAACCGGCCACTTACAGCGCAATTTCTCGTCCAGCGTCCCTCTGGAAGTGACAGACAGAGCTTGGATGAACTCGGAAAATTCGATCCTCCCATCCTGAAAACGGACAACAGATTTGTAAGGAAATGTACAATCAACAATTGAATGCATCAGAGCCAAGGAAATTCCGGGGCTCCTGCACCTTTAATAGATGCATGGAAGAGGAAATTCCTGGGTTCCTGCACCTTTAACAGTCACAGAGCCAAGCGAATTCTGGGGCTCCTGCACCTTTAATAGATGCATGGAAGAGGGAATTCCTGGGTTCCTGCACCTTTAACAGTCACAGAGCCAAGGGAATTCTGGGGCTCCTGCACCTTTAATAGATGCATGGAAGAGGGAATTCCTGGGCTCCTGCACCTTTAACAGTTGTAGAGCCAAGGGAATTCTGGGGCTCCTGCACCTTTAATAGATGCATGGAAGAGGGAATTCCTGGGCTCCTGCACCTATAATAGATGCATGGAAGAGGGAATTCTTGGGCTCCTGCACCTTTAATAGCTGCAGAGCCAAGGGAATTCTGGGGCTCCTGCATCTTTAATAGTTGCAGAGCAGAAGGAATACTGGGGCTCCTACGTCTTTGAGAGTTGCATGGAAGAAGGAATTCCGGGGCTCCTGTATCTTCAATAGTTACATCAAGAAGCAAATTCTGGGACTCCTGCTCTTTTAATAGTGGCATGGAAGAGAGAACTTTGGGGTTTCTGTACCTTTAACAATTCAGGTCACCTGCACATTAATAGATGCAAAAAAGAGATGATTTCCATGTGCTGCCTGCCTGACAAGCTATATCTGTTGAACTTTTTCTGGAGAGATGCTGGAGGTCTCTCTCTGCTTTTGGGGCAGTTCCTTCACCACTGAACTATGGTCATTCATAACGAACAAGAAGGCCAACAAGCACTGTGGTCCTTCGTTGGGGTGAGCACGAATACAATTTTCATATTCAATTCGAATTGAATATCTGAACGTTCGAATTCGAAGGAACAGAGAAAAACGAACGATTCAAATGCAGTCGTATCTATTCATATTTGAAGTTACGAGTGACAACATTCATATGTACCCGTACGCACCCGTATGGATCCCGGTCTTATCCCGTACACATCCCGGTCTTATTCCATGTACAAATTTGTGCAGATATGAATAAGACACGTATGGATACGTATATAATCCATATGTATCCATACACTTACGAATGTCCGAATAATTTATACAAATGATTTGAAACATCTGACTTTGGTCAAATGTTAAAAAACAAATGTATAGTCATTTGATTTGAATTCGAATGTCCGAATTGGAACGAATTCGGATTTTGAATGTTTCGAATATTCTTGCACAGCCCTAGTCCTTTGAAAGGTCATTCTGTTTCAGAAGTTAGAAGGAACAAGTTTTGTCAGCATCTACGGCTGTAGCAACCAGCAGGTGCCAATAGCGGCGGTGGCAAAAATGATAATAATTACGAGTTGTGCGCAGGACATGAAAGGAGGTACACTGTGTCACGCCAGCTTCTCACTATCACTAACATTTGTTATTCTATGGAAACAGTCCTGGCCTTTCCATGCAGAGTTGAATTTTCTCAGCTTGGATTAAATTGAAATCTTCTTTTTTAAAAAACTGGAACACCAGAGGGTGGCGTTTGGGAGTAAAGGAGGGAAGAGGAAAAGAGCGAGAAACTTGGGAGGGAAAAAAGAGCACAGCATGACAAGCGTTTAGCTACGCTGCAGCTTTCTGGTTAAGGAAGAGGGAAACAAAAATACCCTGCTTTTCTTGCCCGTTTAAGGGGACTCAAAGCAGCTGACAAACCTTCTGTTCTTCTCCCCACAACAGACACCCTGTGAGGTGGGTGGTGCTGTGAGAGCTCAGAAGAGAGCTGTGACTCACCTAAAGTCACCCATCTGTTTTCATAGGGGAGGGCAGAATCAAACCCGGTATTCCCAGATAATAGTCCAGGCTCCCTAACCAGTAGACGAAACTGGCTCACAGCTTAATCCAGCTGTAAATGTGAATCCCGACGCATCGTCTCATTCCCATTGCAGTTAATTCCGGAAGCTTTTACGGGGTCGGGGGAAAGGAGGAGGCACATTCTCGCCCAACAAGTCAGGCTTCTGTAGGCAGCAAGAAACGTCTCTGCTGACCAATTTAAGTGTTTGTGAGCAAAAATAAGCCCCGGAGACAAGCGGTGACAGGTGGCAATTTCGCGGAAAGGGCCCAGTGGGATCGTTGCAGGAGGAAGCAGGCCAGCTGGACTCGGGAGAAAGAGGTCCACTTACTTTGTTCTCATCAAACACGTTGAAGACAAAAGTGGCAAATTTTGTGGGATCCCCAAAGGGAAAAAACTGCTTGTAGATTTTCTGGAATCCGGCTGCATCCAGCTGTCCACTGGGGCAATCCTTGATGAACCCCTTGTACCTGGGAAGGAAGAAACAGGTTTAGGATCTGTGAAAAGTTGCAGAAATTCCACTTCAGGCACTCAGGTGTGGGTGGGTGGGGTGGAAATACGGAATTCCAAATCTTCTGGAAATGCACTATGGGTGTGCATGAATGCAATTTTCGACATTCGATTGGTAATGAATCAAATATTCAAAAATCCGAATTTGTACGAATAAGGAAAAACTAATGCCCGGACATTCGATTCAATACGAATACATTTGCATGTATTCATATGAATAATTCAGACATCCAAGATGCGTATGTACAAATGTCTGAATTATTCGTACGAATAACTCGCGATATTCATATTCATTCAAATTTGGAAATCCAAATGTCCGGACGTTTGATTCATATACAAATGTTTGAATTCATCCGAATTCGCACAAATAACACGCATTCTGAATATTTGTACACATCCGTAAACTGCAGAGGTTTGGCAGGTCGGGCTAAGAAACAAACAGCTTGGCTGGGTAAATAGAGGTCGTGGTGTGCACAAATGCAATTTTTGGGATTCGATTCAAAATTCGATTTGATTCGAATCCGTTAAATTCCAATGTAACCAAATTCGATTCGAATTAAGCCAATTTGAATCTATTCGTTCAAATTTTTCATTTGAATTTGCTCTTATGAATGTTGACAACGTTCGTAGATGGCCATACACTTCTTCCCCGGGTCTGTACACATCCGTACACGTCCGTATGCATCCCGTAGTTATCCCGTATGCAACCCCTTTTTGTCCCGTACGGATCTGTACAAATGCGTACGGATGCGGGAAAGATGCGGATCTTCAAGTACGCAGCGTGTACAAGCCTGTACGCATGCGAATGTCCGAATAACCTGAACAAATAGATCCAAAATTCAAATTGAAACTTAAAATTAGAATTTAAGGACATTCTATTCGAATGTCGAAATTTGGTCAATTCGATCGAATTCCAAATGCATTTGAATATTCGTGCACATCCCTAAATAAATAGAGGAGAGTATAATTAGGTAAGGAAGGTGTACTTGCATTCACCACAGCCAGTCCTCCAACCTGGGACTGCTTGAGCAGCCACTGAAATAACTTGCCTACTCTGTGGTGGCCCCCTCCAGGTTGTGGGAGAACCGCCAACACAGAGTTTATAAAGGACACAATAAAACCAAAAAGAGCAGCACCCGGAAAGGGCGCTACACTTCACCAATGGCTAAAGTAGATGTTTACTTTAGCCGTAGATCTCAAGTTATACAGCAAAAGAGCTTGACGCCTCTCAGAGGGAAGGACATCCCTCACCTGGGGCCACCGCGAAGAAGGTCCTCATACGTGCCCCCGCTCCTTTAACTGCAGGCGGTGGTGGCGCTACCAACAAGGGTTGTTCTGCAGATCTTAACAGACGGGCAGGTCTACGTGGGAGAAGGAATCTTTCAATATCTGGGGGCCAAGCTTTTTAAGAAAGCTAAAACCCTGAATTTGTCTCAGTCCATTTCCGCCACGTCCTGACAGCTTCGTGCGTCCAAACGGAGACAAGCCACAGTGGCCATAAATCTTCTCTCCCTAACCTTTACTGGGGACACCGGGAACAAAAAGTCCAAAATATTTACGAAGGGGATACCTTTCCTCCCTGCCTGTTATTGCTGATTTAGGTAATACAGAGGCCAGTGCTAGAATAATATTTATAGGAACTTGGCCATTGATGGATGGGGCAGCTGTCAGTGAGGCGAAAGGGGAGGGAGAGGGATTGGGAGAGAGAAAGATTCCCTCGATCGAAAGTCTATTATAGGGATTAGCCAAGGTAGGCTGCCTTCTGTCCACTGTTCTCCATATAAGACGTCTGGCCAGCTGGCTGGCGGATAAACGAGAGCAGCTTTTTTATTGGGTGCTCAGGAATCCAGTGGATGGGACACCCTGAAGATGGAGGGGCCCAGCTGGTTTCTGATCTTGAATTTCTCCAACAACATCAACTGGAGAGGCTCCATCAGGAGGCCAGAAGATGGGAGGCTTCCATGGTGGCTCACAGCTTTCAGAGTAAGTTGATCGCAGGAGTTGGCTGAGAAACAGGTGGTAGCCCCCAGGTGGCCATTTCCCCCATGGCCAGTGATGGTCTGGCCAGCCCCTACGATCACGTTCTCTTAAAACAATGTGTTGCTACTGGGAGAACTAATATTGTCAACTTTCAGGCTCATAAAAGGGTCCTACATGGAAGATGGTCAGGAAGCATCTTCTGGAGGGACAGATATTAGAACCAGAAATCACCAATATGAGTTGGAATAGAACGGAATGGAATGGAACAGAACAGAGGCATGAAATTTTCCATTCAGATCTGACCTTTGGAGGTATGAGGACATAAGGAACGCCCCCATCATCCATCCACCCTATCCATCCATCCACCCACCCACCCACCCCATCCATCCATCCATCCACCCCATCCATCCATCCATCCATCCATCCATCCATCCATCCATCCATCCATCCATCCATCCATCCACCCTATCCATCAATCCATCCATCCACCCTATCCATCAATCCCTCCATCCACCCTATCCACCACGCCCACCAACCCATCCACCCTATCCACCCTATCCACCCTATCCATCCATCCATCCATCCATCCATCCATCCATCCAAAAAGGTCTAGATGAAAAAAATAAGTCTGCAGTTGGCATCTAAAAAATGGAAATGTGGGTAACCCACAAATATCAGATTGGAGGCTACTCCAGGGTGTGGGTGTCACCACAGAGAAGGCCCAACTGCAGGTAGTCGCAAGATGACAGCAATTCGTGGCACCCACAGCAGGACCTTCAAGTCAAAAGACATGAAAGCCAAGTCTTAAAGCAGTTACAAATGACAAGGTTCAAACCATATAGACCAGGAGCCAAGGACAGGTTGCCTCTTCAACCATTTTGCAGGTCAATGCATGTTGGGCAGCAGAGTAAAGATTCCAAGAGGCAACTCAAACCAGCTTATTTCTCTTACTCCTATCTTTTACTTGTGGGACAATCAAAAGTTCTCAGGGCGGGTTACAACAGAAAAAATATATATTAAGAAAAGACATGAAAACATATTTAAAATAAAACCCTCCTTCCAGACAGGATAGCACCCTGAGGATGCTAAACATCAAAGTCCTTGGTGAAGAGGTATGTCTTAACCAGGTGCCAAAAACCATATATTGTAGGCACCTGGTAAACCTCAAGAGGGAGTCTGTTACAGGGTCCGGGGGCCATCACAGAAAAGGCTCTGTTGCCTATCCCTGCCCTTTGTACCTCTGAGCGAGGAGCGACCACAAGAAGCCCCCCCTCCTCGAGATCTCAATGCACTTTAGCACTTCGTGGAGCGATATTTGGCAAACAAGAGGCCAGATCTCCACCTCAAGGAACATAACCATTTCTACTTCAAGCATGAAAAAGAGAGGAGGGAAATTAAAATGGGATAACTGATTGCTTATGCCAAGGCATCCGCAGATCCGACTATATTGTCAAGGTACAAGAGGCTGATACCATCTAAGTACAGAAGCAAGTAAGGAATACCTTCCTTTTAACCTTGAAACAGAGCCCAGCATTACAAGATGCTGAGATAAGGGCAGGACACATCTGATTAACGCAGTGAGTTTGGTAACAGAACAAAGTAAACAACATCCAGCCACCCCCTGTCTACCTCAGTGGAGGACAGATGCTCCAGTGTCAAAGGAGGCACCTGAGAATCGCTGGGTTCAAATCCCCACCTAACATGAGATCACCACCATCCCACAGCCCAGCCCATTCCCGGTCCCCAGTGGCTGTTACAAGGATGAATTATAATAAAGCAGAAAAATATTTATCCCTTTTAATTCTTTGGAAGGAAGACAAAAAAAAAAGTTTCCTAAATGAAAAGAAAAAGCATATTTAACTAAAGCCGGACCCTTGAATCCGCTGGGGATACATTCCGGGTTCTACCGTGCAGTAACGAATTAGGACTCACACGCAGGATGGTTGCCAAGTGAAAGTAGTAAGCCTTCTTTATTAACACATGCCAAGGCTTTTATACAGTTTTCTCTGAACAATGGAAAAGTACATTCAGGAAACCCATATTTGGTTACAAGAAGAGGACTGGACTGAACCAGTATATACCCAGTTATAACAGCCTAAATGTAAGGATAGTGCTACATAGGAAATGCCATATACGGTGTTATGGTGAGGACCAACAGAAGCCTGTCTCTGTGCATGTGGACATCTCGTCTCAGCATCCTTGGATGCTGCACATTGTTTACATCTACTGTGGAAGTGTTATAGATGTTATGACTTCTTGGGACAAGATATATCAAAGTTACAGTGACCCAAGGTTTTATCCTTTGTCCTAATATTTTCAACCTAGCAACTGCTTAGCAACTGCTTCTTTAGCTTTCAGCTGAACTGGGTAAATCACACACACACACACACCCCACAATTCCTCTCTCTTTATTTTGTTTTATGACGGGGGATCAATTTGAGGACGCTTATGTGGCCAGGGAGAGCTGAGATGCCATTCAGTACAGGGCAACTATCTCCATGAATCAATTTTACAAGCAGCCAAATTTATGAGTCTAATCTTTGACTGTGATGCATGCTTAGGTTTAAGGAAAACTAGGGTTCAAAGGCCACACACAAAAGCTCCCTCCAGTGGGGTTTTCCTCCGTTTGGCCAGGAGCCAGTTTGTGTGCCCACACTACCGTAGTAACCTGAAACTATGGATAATAGCGAACAGGACTTCTGGTTCTGGGGTCATGCTTTTCTGGCCTACAGAAGGCTTATTTCGGCTTCTGGAGAGTGTTGGAATAAGCATGCGACACCACTGGATGCCTCCCACCCACCTCCCACGTGCACCCTTACATTTTGGGATGGGCTCCGGTAGCGTCACACACCTATTCCAATGCTCTATGGAGGCTGAAGTAGGCTTTCCGGTTCTGGGTGCTCTTCCCTTATGGCGCCCGTGGCGGGGGGAGGTTGATGCATCTAAGGCCCTAAATGACGTGGTCCCCAAATATCTAAAGAGACACCTTCTCCCATACCAATCTGCCCATGCCTTAAGATCTGGTGGGGAGGCCCTCCTGGTTGTCCCACCACCCTCAGTAGTAAAAGGAGTGGGCACCTGGGAAGGGCCTTCTCAGTGATGGCCCCCAGGCAACGAAACAGTCTCCCCCCTTGAGGTGCATCGGGCTCCTTCTCTGTTTATGTTCAGGAAAGCGGTGAAGACGCACCTCTTTGCTCATGTCTTTGGTTAAATGTCAGCCATGTTTCCCCCACTGTAAACACTACTGTTTTAATTGATATTGTTTTGTTTTTAACGTATTGGCTTTTAAATGCTGTGTTGGTTTTTACTGTTTTAATATATATTATTTTGTTGGATATGGTGGATTTTAAAGGTTGCTACCCGCCCTGAGACTTTCAGGTATAGGGCAGAAAAGAAATTTAATTAATTAATTAATTAATGGTTAACTGAAATCATGGTTACCGAATCAGTGGTTACGGGGGTCCGACTGCATTTATTTATTTTTTATTTATCTTAGTGCATTTCTTTTACCCTCAGTGTGGGCCGCAGCAGTTAGAACATATCAAAATGGAGAAATAAAAGTGTATTTAAAAAAGCCAAAGGGTACAGAAGACACGGATTGTCTTCTGGATTGCAGAGCACAGAAGACATGGATTGGGTATTTAATACATCGATTCGGTATTAAAAACCAGAACCTCCCAACCCTATTTAAACAATGGAGTGAGTTATTGTTTAGATCTTCAGTCAAGATTATGTATGGTTATGGCTTTATAGAAGCCTCCTGGCATCTGTTAGGAGCTAAGCTATGGAAAAGCAGATGCGTCGCTCTTTCCATCCAATTTGTTACTCAGCAGAGGGGAGGAATAAAGCTGGTCTATCATTTGAAATACAATGTTTGAAAATACTAAAAAGTTAGCTCCGACTCATTTCACGTAAGAGGGTGGGTGGGGTGTCTAACTGTCCCGTATTGTCCTGGATACAATTTAGTTTACTGCACGATGACTGAGGTTTTTATAATTCATTTGTGTTTATCTACAGTACTGCGCAAACTAGGCGTCTGCATAAATGCAATTTTCAACGTTCTATTCGAAACAAATCAAATATTCAAAAAATCTGAATTTGAACGAATAAAGAAAAATGAATGTCTGGACATCCAAACCGATACGAATACATTTGCATGTATTCATTTGAATATTCGATACGTATCCAATGATATGCATCTCATATGCAGCCGGTATGTATCCATACTGATGACCGTGGATACACAGAAGATGCGTAGAGGTAGAAGAAGAAGAGTTGGTTTTTCTACCCTGCTTTTCTCACCCACTTAAGGGGACTCAAAGCAGCTGACAAATCTCCTAGTCTTCTCCCCAAAACAGAACGCCCTGTGAGGTAGGTGGGGCTGTGAGAGCTCAGAAGAGAACTGTGACTAGCCCAAGGTCACCCAGCTGGCTTCACAGAGGATGGCGGAATTAGTATTAATATTAGTATTTTAATATTTGCACAAATCTGAATATTTTGAACTGTTTGTATGAATTATTCAGACATTCGTATGTGCACGGATGCGTACACATTACATATGTATCCCTACACATCTTATGCATATCCATACGCATTTGTACGGATACATACAGGACAAAAACGTGATGCATACAGGACAAAAACAGGATGTGTACGGAAGCATACGAGTGCATACGGATGCATACGGACACATACGAATTTTGTCAATATTCACAGCTTCAAATACAAACTGAAAATTCGTACAGATACGAATATATTCGAATCAGAATCGAATTTGAATACATTCATTTTTTCCCTATTCATTCAAATTTGAACATTTGAACATTCAATTCAAATCAAATATGAAAATTGCATTCGTGCCCACCCCTAATACGTACCTGTAGACATACGAATGTCCGAATTATTTGTACGGATAACTTGAGATATTCGTATTTGTTCAGATTCGGAAACCCGAATGTCCAGACATTTGATTCTTATCCAAACGTCCAAAATTGTATGAATTCATGTGAATAACGAATATTTCAAATATCTGTGCACGCCCCTAGCGGAAACGATTTAGGCAGGGGTGGAAAAAACGCTGCAAGGTAAGTCCAAGAAGTGATGCTACGCCGCTCACACATCATTGGATCTGCCTTGGATTCCATGAGGAGACAGAAGGATTTCATCAAGCCTACATCCACAAAAGATCTTTGAGGACTTCTCCAAGGTGTTTGGGACAGGCTGTTCCCTGTTCCTTCGAAAACTGTACCCAAGTGGACCTAGAAGAATTGGTCCTGCTTTGAAGGCAAACGGGGCTCTCACCAAAGATTGATTTAACTCAGATTTCCTCTTTGGTCATTCATTTTGCATTTGCAGGAATGTGGTGGTGGTGGTGGGGGTCCGTTTGGGGGCGGGATTGGTGGAGCACCCCACCCCCATCCACAAGGTAAAAACAGACATTTTCATCAAGCACATTCCCCTTCCGTGTGGCTTCCCACACATTTTCTGAGCGGTTGGAATGTTTATGCACATACCGTAGCCACCCCTGCAAGGAAACCAATGGCACGCCGACGCCGCGTGGCAACCGGCCACAGAGAGATCTCAAAAGGCTGCCGTTGGGTTTTGCTACGGCTTTTCTCACTGACGCCCCCCCCCCCTCTTTTCGTGGTGATCTGCAGTTAAGTGGCAAGCCGTCCTGATTTCTCGGCAAAATGTACGATTCCGTATGGAGCCTCATTCACTCCCCTGTAACATATTTGTATGTTTCAGAGCAATTTGCCAGAGGAACCGGCTGCCAATGGTTCAGCAGCACCTCCAACAAAAGGCTTTTTTCCCTCTTCAGAACTTGGCCGCTGAGATGAAAACAGCTTGGCAGGGGAAAACACGAATAGAATTCAGCCGAGGGATGCTGGGAGCTCAATTCTGAGGGTGAATATGAATCCCTGGGATGAACCAGCTCTGGATTCAAACCAAAAGAAGAAAAAGAGTCAGGTTTTTTACCCCGGTTTTCCTACCCATTTAAGGGGACTCAGAACAGCTGACAAACCTTCTATTCTTCCCCCCCCCAACAACAACATATGATCTGGGGGGGTCCTGGGGGGGGGGTCAGCTGAAGCGTGCAGGAACCCGGGGAAGGAATGGGACCGCCCCTGGATTGAATTCGACCCAATAGCAGCAGGCCTGGGAGGAGTGTCCCGCCCCTGCACCGGCCTTTTTGGGCTAGGCCACAAGGGGACGGGTTTCCCTTCCGCACCTAGGCAGGAAGGAGCGCATCCCCATGCGTTCCTTACCTGCCTGGATGTGAAAGGGGAACCTGTCCCCGTGTGGCCTAGCCTTCGTTCACTACAGCCATTTGGCTGTAGTGCGAAAAGGCCTTAGATCCCGTTGACTTTGTGGACGGTCCCACACAATTTTCCTGGCAGATTCAGGAGTGGTTTGTGCTTCCCTTCCAGGAACACTCTGGGGATTGAACCAGCAACTTTCAGCTTTCTAGGCGGTTGTTCTACCACAGAGCTACTGGCACTGTGCGGGCAGATTCATCCAACACCATATCATCCAACACTGAGTGCCTCCCTACCTCCTTCTCTGTCCCTGGCACTCTTTCCTCCTCCCTCCCCTTCCTCCTTCCTTCCTTCCTCTCCCTCCTTCACTTCTCTCCCTCCTTTCCAATCTCTGCCCTCCCTCCCCTCCCCTCTTCTCTCCCCTTCCTTCTCTTCCCTTGCTGTCTCTTCTCTCCCTCCTTTTCCCTCCCCCTCCTTCCCTTTCTTCCCTTGTAATCTTTCTTCTATTCCCCTCCCTGCTTTTCCCATGCCTTCCCACTTTCTTCCCTCCTTCCTTCCCTTCTCTTCTTCCCTTGCAATCTCTCTTCACTCTCTCCTTTGCTTTCTCCCCTTACAATCTTTCTTCTCTTTCTCCTCCTTTCCCCTTTCTTCTTTCCTTCCCTTGCAGTCCCTCTCCTCCCTCCCCCTCATAGTCCCTTTCTTTCATCCACCCATCCCTTCCTCCCACCCATCCCTTCCTCCCATCCATCCCTTCCTCCCATCCATCCATCCATCCATCCATCCATCCATCCATCAAGCTGTTCTACCATCCATCCATCCTATCCATCCATCCATCCACCCACCCACCCACCCATCCATCCACCCATACCTTCCTCCAATCATCCATCCATCTCTCCATCTGTCCATCCGTCTGTCCCTCCCATCACCCACCCACCCACCCCTCTCCCTCCCATCACCCACCCACCCAAACCTCTCCCTCCCAACATCCATCCATCCATCCATCCGTCTGTCCATCCATCTGTCCCATCACCCACCCACCCACCCCTTCTCCCATCATCCATCCATCCATCCATCCATCCATCCCAGTCCTTCTCTCTCCCTTCCTGCCAAGCTGTGCCGCCCTGAGCACTTTCACTGATACCAATGGTGTGATTATGGACAACTCATCTCTTCCCATTTCTCGTCATTAATACAGAGGGAAGGAAAAGGCTGCTGGAAAAACAAAACGGCAGAAGTTTCCAGGGCTGGAGGCTAAACACCAACTCCAAAAGTTTGATGACAGCAAAGAAAACAGGCGCCCCGGAGCAACTTGGCTGGATCCTGGACCAGGAAGGGTGTGGAGCAAGGTTCTTAGTGAGCTGTGAGCTCGTATCTGGATGAGGGGCTTTTCACTCTCTCCTTCCTCTTTCACATAGGCAAAGTGCTTTTCCGCCAGAAAGAGGAAGAGGAGGAGAGTTGGCTTTTCTACCCCACTTTTCTCACCCACTTGAGACTCAAAGCAGCTGACAAACCTTCCATTCTTCTTCTCACAACAGAACACCCTGTGAGGTAGGTGGGGCTGTGAGAGCTCAGAAACAGAGCTGTGACTAGCCCAAGGCCACCCAGCTGGCTTCGTGGAGGAATGCGAAATTGAACCCGGAGACCTCCAGATACGAACCCAACACTCTAACCACACGACGAAGCAAAAAGAGGCTAAGAGAGGAACAGAACATTCACCTCTAATATTATTCTCAATACACTCCCTGGCTCATTACCCAAAGCAGTGGGTAGAAAGGAAAAGGTGGGGAGAAGGACCGTGGGTTGGGTTATGTTGTTTTATTTTCTCATGATGCTGTTTTTCTTCCCAGAAAAAAAACCACCAAAACAAAACAGAAAAGGGAACAAGGTGTTCATCCTTCAGTGACTAACAGCTTTGTCGTTTGATCTATAACAGCCAAGTCCTGGTAGCCAGGCGTGCCCATCAGCGCATGAATGTGCGCAAGTGAAGATGTTTGCATCAGCCAAGACTTGGGGAAAAGGGCGGGGGGGGGGGGAATCTTTTGAAATGTGTTCTGATTTGGAAGAGACACTCCATAATACGCGTTCCTCTTATCTCTTTCCCTTCTCCTCTGGAATGGTGATTCTTGGAGATAAGGATATAGCAGAGATGAGGACAGCAAGGTATTTCAAGAAAAATAATTGCTCCTTGAGTAGCTGCCAGAGTAGCCATCAAATTATTTAATCAAAATCCACTTTTTGCATTTTTTTTTCTCAAGTGCCCAGGATTTTTTTCCACCCCCATTGCAAAAAAATAAACACTTTTCATGACCAAGAACACACTGAAACATGAATGTTTGATCAAATTGTTCCTTGTTCCACGTGGAGGAGTACCATCTATCCAGATTAGCATTACAAAATCCGCTGTTAAGAGAAAAAAGTGCAGCTTAACCGCTCTGAATTCACGACACGCCTTCCAGACTCCAGCAGCCCCCTCGCAGCTTTCTCAGAGAAAGCTGCGAGACCTCCACGGGGCACGTGGCGAGGTGCTCATCACATGGGATGGGGCAGCCAATCAGAGCTGAGCTGCTCTCATTCGCTGTTCTCACCACCCTGTCTGGACTGGCGGGAACATTCAAATTTACCTGAAAATGCGGAGTGAGTGTTGATTGTTCAGCAGTAGGCAAATTAGAAGCAGCGGCAGTATAACGTGCTGCCGCTACGCAGTATTGAGCGTCAGGTGTGACGCCCACAGCCCGACTGCTCATTGGAATGCGCAGTATCCGTAAGTATCGACATATCTTGGGTGACTGGACTGTTTCAAAGGAAGTGGATGTGCAAAAAACCCTCCGAATTTTCATAAGAACATAAGAGAGGCCCTGCTGGATCAGGCCGCAGCCCATCTAGTCCAGCATCCTGTCTCACACAGTGGCCCACCAAATGCTCATGGGCATCTCAAACAGAGACAAGGGCAAACCTTTCCCTGCTCTCAAATCCCAGCAAATGGCCTTAGAAGCATCCTGCTTGTCCTCCCAGCCTGAAAGATGTACTTAGGCATCCATTCTAGTAGCCATTGATACATCTGTCATCCATAAAATTATCTAACCCTGCCTTGAAGCCAACTAGACTGGTAGCTGTTACCACCTCTTCTGGAAGCAAATTCCAAAGATCGATGACCCTCTGGGTGAAGAAATCCTTCCCTTTGTCAGATCTGACTCTCCTACCCATCAGCTTCGTAGGTGCCCCCTGGTTCTAGTGTTGTGCGATAGAGAAAATAAATTTTCTCTATCCACCTTTCCTATACCATGCATAATTTTATCTTCATTTCAGACCGATTTTAGCCGCCGTGGAACATTTTCAAAGAGGATGGGGGGGGGGGTTGTTTTAGCTCAGAAGAACTTCTCCTAATGTTGTCAAATTAGGTAATCGATCCAAAAACTCTCTCAAGGGAGTTTGTATCACATGGGGCCATTTATGCATTCATCAGCTCCTGTTTTCCTCTTCTCCTAAAGAACAGTTCTCCAGGATTTTTGGCAGATGGGACTTCCCCCCTCCCCCACCCCCACCCCATCAACAGCTAACTCACCCTTTCATCTAGAGGTGCCAGGAACTGAAGACACAGTCATGCATTCCATTAAAAATTTAAAATCCGTTCAATCAAAACACAGCCTAAGGCTCCTTAGTCATTCTGCAAAGTCCCGGGAGAAAAACAAAAAAGATAAACCCCATCCTACAGGGTTCGATTCATCATCACCCTTGGACGTGGCACAAATCTTCAACAATTTGAACCAGGGGTGCAATTTTTTGACATTCGATCCAAATTGAAAGTTCGAATTCGTACAAACCGAGGAAAAGCAAATGCATTCCAATTCTAACCGATTCAAATACATGCGTATCTACTTGTACGAATATTCTATTTGTATTTGATGATACGAATGTTGACAACATTCATGTGTGTCCATCTGCATCCGCAGGCACGCGTCTGCATCGCGTTTTTATCCTGTATGCATCTAGTTTGCATCCCGTACGTATCCACACAAGCGCACATGGATACATACATAACTTTTATTGATTAGTCTGTTTGACCCTATCAAAATACAGAAACATAGTACCCCACAGCATCGTGCCTATGGATATGAGTAAGATGTGTGCGGATACGTATGTAATGTGTACCTATCCATACGCGTATGAACGTCCAAATAACTCTTACGAATTATTCAAAACATTCAAATTCATTCAAACGTATAGACATTCGGTTTGGATCTGAATATCCGACTTTGATCAAACTTCAAATCTTTCGAATATTCTTGCCCATCCTTAGTATGAACACACCAAGGTGTGTGTTTTTGTCGGGGGGGGGGGGGTCTCTGGCCACCCTCAAAAGGTCCCCCAGAAAATTGCTGACTTCTGGGCCCAAATGCATGAATTCGAATGCCATGCAAGTGATGGCTGCAGAAGTGAGGATTCACAAATATTCACCCTTTTTAACACCGCAAATAAGGGCACTGGCGAATCCAACTGGAAGATGTTCCATGAAGAACGTCTATTCTTCTGCCTTCATATTTCCAGGGGTGTTTTTCCACAGTCAGTTAGTACCCATTTTTGCACCCATTAAGGACCCATTTGGGTGAGAGCCGGATGACCCCATTTCCACCACGGCACCCATTTGGGACACATGTGTTTCCACCGCGCCTCGGGAAACCCGGATCATATGGGTACATCTCAGCCTTTAATCCAGATTTTCTGTAGACCCCATTAATGGGGTCTACAATGGGGTCTTCAGCTAGAAAATCTGGATTAAAGAGAGCCTGTTTCCACGCTTGTGCAGTAATGGGGTCTAGAGGAGGCTAGGGGGAGGGGATGCACCCATGGGGGGGGAGCCCCGAAATCCCAGCTTCAAAGTGATTTCGGAGTCATTTCGAAATCACTTCGAAATGACTCTGAAGTCACTTCGGAGAGGTTCCGGAGCTGGCAGACCGCGCGGACTTTCCTCCAAAATCCCTCCGAAGTGATCGGCAAAGGCTCCGGAGTCTCACTGCCGGTCTCTCCGGAGACCAGCACAGACTTCGGAGGCACTCTGGAGCTATTTCAACGGACATTGTGGGCGCTTCAGGGCTGTTTTGCGCTGTCTTCTGAGCCGTCCCAAAGGGACTCTGGAGCGGCTCTGAAGTCTGTGTTGATCTCTTCGCAGGGACTTCAGAGAGTGCACCCCCCCTGTCCCCCAAAACACCTGGGGTGATGGGCAGACCCCTTGGGGGCCGATCCAGATTCCCCACATGGGTGCAAAGGTGTTTCCACGGCAGGGAGGTTACCACCCATTGCTAATTGGTGCTATACCTCCCGTGGAAACACATTGGGTGCTTCCCTTAATCCAGATCTACTAGATCCGGATTAAGGAATTTACCCATTCCTTAGATCTGGATCTTCTTAGATCCGGATTAAAGGAGCGCGGTGGAAAAACACCCTATATTTCCTTTGCAACTTCCAAAGGCCTATTCGCACTTAAGCCTCTGATACGCAATCAGGACAGCTCTGGTGGAGAGCACCTGCACTCTTACCAGGTTGCTACGGCCTAGAAGCGTCCCCGCCTCACCGGGCTTACCACAAGTGTCCAGCGGCGCAACCATTCGCTCTATTTCCAGCCCGCCGCATCCGCGCAAGCACAGCAGCGTCGCCGGTGATTACCAATCACGTGCGCCCATGCTGTGATGAACTTCGCACCCCCATGCTCAGGAGTGTTGATCAATCATAGAATCACGAGAGGCACGCTCAATCACGGGTTTAGCCTAGGATCAAACATGCGCCTCTCGCAACGGCGTCTGAGCGGCCAATTGCGGCCGCGAGGGGGCGGAACGTCTGGCTCCGGACGCACCAGCGGTGGCTGGTAAACGGGAGCATCATTTGCATTTCAGGCTGGCAATGGACTCTTCCGGGGAAGCGTTCCTCTCGACAAATGCAAATGGTCCACCTGTACCTGAAGTTTACCTGCCTTAGTTCACGGCAGCCTGATCAGCTAAGTGCATAAAGGTCTCTGCTCTCAGCTTGCAAAATGCAGTGAAACTCATCGTTCGAACTACAGCTGCGTCTACAGACTTACAAAAGCAGCTCAGGAGAGGCAGAAAAGTGCTACGGGGCCTTCCAGCATTTCAAACCCATCCCCTACTGAACGAAATGAACACTCGGCATGTGTTCTAAAGCATCATTTACAGACATGGAGGTGAGCTTCTTCCACCTAAAGGCAAATCAATTACACCCACTGCGAATCTACTTAGACAACTTTGGTCTTCTGGACACAGTTTTCCAATGGCCACTTTTCTGTTGTTAGTTAGAGCGTACGCTTTCGCTCGCTTACACTTTTTGCACTGTTACTGGGTGGTTTGCTGGGGAAATGCTTGTTGATTTTACTTTTGTTTATTTATTATTTTATTTTATAACAAAACTTAAAAAGAAAAAAGAAAAGCTGGTAGAAGCTAATGTTTCCAAGAAATGCACTCTGGAAGCACACTGCAAGTCTTAAAGGATCTGCACCGGTTACCTATTCGCTACCGAGCCTAATTCAAGGTGTTGACACTAACATTTAAAGCCCTAAACAGCTTGGGCCCTGGGTATCTGAAGGAGCGCCTTCTCCCATATAGACCTGCCCAGGCACTGAGATCTCAAGGACAGGCCCTTCTTAGAGTTCCTTCTCTTTCAGAGGTGTGAGGCACAGGGACATGCGAGAGGGCCTTCTGTGTGGTAGCCCCTAGAGGTTCACCAGGCGCCTACATTGTATACCTTTCGGCACCTGGTGAAAACATATCTTTTCAACCAGGCTTTTTGCCATCTAAATACCTTCCTCGGGGTACTGTCCAGTTAGGCGGGGGGGGGGGGGGGGTAGACGTGGGAGGGAAGGAGGGAGGGGGTGATATTTTTTAAAAAATTTTCTTTTGATATGTTTTGTTCTTAGTCCAAGCTGCCCTGAGACCATTTGGTGAAGGGCGGGATATAAATCAATTAAATAAATAAAATAAATAAACGACGTGCGGATGCACCGTTAGTTAACGCTCCAGGTTAAACGATTTGCAGGGAGACCAGGGACAAATGGGGCCCCAACAGAGAAAGCAAGGTGGGTCCCTTGAACTATGCATACTAGTGATGTCCACAAATGTGTTTTTGGTGTTTGATTTGTATCAAATCGAATGCAAACATAATTTTGCTTGCATAGATCCCCTTGGAATGTGGTAGGATTTGAACTCAACATGAATCGCCTAGGAATCCCTTATGTATCCACTCTGCACGCACCAAATCCACTTTTAATCCAGTATGAGTCTGCTTTGAATCCACTCTGGATTCCATTTCAGATGCGACCAGTACAGGCGCTCTGCTAACTCCCCAGGTTAACAAATGTAACAAAGTTTCATACAAACGTACTGAAGCATTTGGTTTGTATTTGAATGTCAATCCGACACATACTTGTTTATTGGTTTATAATCTAATATTTCTTTATATACTTACATTTTAGATAGATATAGATAGATAGATAGATAGATAGATAGATAGATAGATAGATAGATAGATATCTATATCTATATCTATATCTATATCTATATCTATCTATCTGTCTATCTATCTATCTATCTATCTATATATATATAGTGGGGTAGTTTTTACCCTTTCAGTGAATACACTTTTTGGAGACAATACCCTTTTTTGTTTGACCTTGGGCTAGTCACAGCTCTCTTCTGAGCTCTCACAGCCCCACCTACCTCACAGGGTGTCTGTTGTGGGGAGAAGAACAGAAGGTTTGTCAGCCACTTTGAGTCCCCTTAAATGGGTGAGAAAAGCAGGGTAGAAAAGCCAACTCTAAAAGGCAGAGAAACACTCCCAAAAGCAGAAGGGGGGGGAACATTCTGTTTCCTCTGCCCCTTGCAAAATGGCAGTCTTGCTAGCTGGAAATTATATGCCCCCGCCCTCTTTTTGGAGGTCTCATCCATGGTTTCCTTTCCTTCCGGCCCACTTTGGCGAGGGACAAACCTCTCAGGCGTACTCGGTCAACATTTTCCAAGGGAAAAGCCAGGCTGACCTTTTCTGGGAGAAAACCACCAAACAGCCCCTGCATGAGCCGCTGCGTCTGCGCTGCGTCCAATTAGGCAGAAGGCGCGGGCTGGAAAGCAGCGGGCTAAGGGGATATTAATGGCTGGTTGTTCCTCCTCGTTAACTTGCTGTCATTAACCTTTCTTCAGCTCCAAGAGGCAGCCGGCCCTCCAAGATGCATGGTGGATGAAAAGCGCAACTTTGGGGGGAAAATGCTAATCAACACGAGCCAAAAACGCTGCAGCCTTTTAGAAATTGCATTTCCCTCCCCCCCCTCCCAAAGTATTCTACAGTGTTTGTGTACTTGTAATACCTGCCATGGGTACCTTTTGTTTTCTGTTCCCAAACAGCACTCCATCAGCTCATTTTAGAACTCTCCTTTCTGGATGTTACTCCAAAAAGATGAAATCTTGGGGGGACCAAAAACCATGTTTGCTGAGTTGCATCCATTCCCTCAATCAGGCAGATGACCACCTCACCCACGCACCCAACAAAAAAATTTTTGGTGCTCAATTCATATCGAATCCCCTTGTTTGAATAGATCCCCTTTGAATGCGGCAGGATTCAAATTCCATACAAATGTTCAATACAATGTTATCTCAAAAAGGATATTTCAAAAAGAATGAAATCTAGGAAATCAAAAACCGTGTTTGCTGAGCTGCATCCATTCGCTCAATCAGGCAGATGACTGCCTCACCCATGCACCCAACAAAGTTTTTTGGGGTGTTCGATTCATATCAAATCAACTACAAAAATAATTTTGTTTGAATAGATCCCCTTTGAATGCGGCAGGATTTGAATTCGATACAAATGTTCAATACAATGTTATTTCAAAAAGAATGAAATCATGGAGGTAACAAAAACTGTGTTTGCTGAGCTGCATCCATTTGCTCAATCAGGCAGATGACCGCCTCACCCATGCACCCAACAAAGTTTTTTGGGGTGTTCGATTCATATCAAATCGACTGCAAAAATAATGTTATTTGTTTGAATAGATCCCTTTGAATGCAACATTCAAAGAATGAAATCATGGAGGGAACAAAAACTGTGTTTGCTGAGCTGCATTCATTCCCTCAATCAGGCAGATGACCACTTCACCCATGCACCCAACAAATCTTTTTGCATCCAACAACTTAAGAGGCTGGTCAAAAAAGAAGGAAGGAAGGATAAAGAGAAGGAAGGAAGGAAGGGTAGAGGGAGGGCCCCTGCAAGCATTTTTGTTTTGTTCAGCATACCTCTTTTCCATGAGACGTGTTGAACTGGATTGGGCTCAAACTGATTCAAATAAAATCATGGGAAATTATATGAGATTTCCCAGGAATTGTGGGAAATCATGCAAGATTTCCCTGCATTTCAAATATCCATGGTTTCCCCTAACACCGGTATGAACTGGTCCCTATCCCCCTGTAAAACACGGTACCAGATCATATGTAAGCTTTCAACAAGCACCGGGACCTTGGCGGGCATCATTATCATCATCATCACAGTCGTCATTATTATTGAAACACTGAATCTGCCAACACAACACAAAATTCTGCAATATAATTTGGGACTCACCACTGCTGGACTTCCTTCTCCGTAACTGAAAAAAAGCAGAAGAGAAAAAGAAAAGAGTGTCTGGGTCAGTTTGAAGGAAAGTTTTATTTTATCAGTATCTTTAAAACACTTATTTACCACTTCATCATGTCTGAAAGTCTAACACTAAAAAAAAAAAACACAACCCAGTCTGTACTATAAGAACCCAAGAGGAGCCCTGCTGGATTAGGCCACAGCCCATCTGGTCCATAAAAACCCAAGAGGAGCCCTGCTGGATCAGGCCACAGCCCATCTGGTCCATAAGAACCTAAAGGGAGCCCTGCTGGATCAGGCCACAGCCCATCTGGTCGATAAGAACCTAAGAGGAGCCCAGCTGGATCAGGCCACAGCCCATCTGGTCCATAAGAACCTAAAGGGAGCCCTGCTGGATCAGGCCACAGCCCATCTGGTCCATAAGAACCTAAGAGGAGCCCTGCTGGATCAGGCCACAGTCCATCTGGTCCATAAGGACCTAAAGGGAGCCCTGCTGGATCAGGCCACAGTCCATCTGGTCCATAAGGACCTAAAGGGAGCCCTGCTGGATCAGGCCACAGCCCATCTGGTCCATAAGAACCTAAGAGGAGCCCTGCTGGATCAGGCCACAGCCCATCTGGTCCATAAGAACCCAAGAGGAGCCCTGCTGGATCAGGCCACAGTCCATCTGGTCCATAAGGACCTAAAGGGAGCCCTGCTGGATCAGGCCACAGTCCATCTGGTCCATAAGGACCTAAAGGGAGCCCTGCTGGATCAGGCCACAGCCCATCTGGTCCATAAGAACCCAAGAGGAACCCTGCTGGATCAGTCCACAGCCCATCTGGTCCATAAGAACCCAAGAGGAACCCTGCTGGATCAGTCCACAGCCCATCTGGTCCATAAGAACCCAAGAGGAACCCTGCTGGATCAGTCCACAGCCCATCTGGTCCATAAGAACCTAAGAAGGTCCCCGCTGGATCAGGCTACAGCCCATGTAGTCCACAAGAACTTCAGAGGAGCCCACTTCCTCATGTCTGAAAGTCTAACAGTAAAAACAGTTTAAAAACAGTCTGTACTATATAATTTAGGAATTTGGTCAAAAAAGAAGGAAGGAAGGAAGGAAGGAAGGAAGGAAGGAAGGAAGGAAGGAAGGAAGGGCCTTTGTTTTGCTCAGCATCCCTCTTTCCCATGATACCCAAGGGGAGACAACAAACTTAATGGGAAGTGATGAAGACAGTTCAATAATTACTTAATTCACGCTGCTTCAACTAATTTTATAGCACCGATGATAGATCACCGTCACCCACACTGTTTGTGGAACAGACAATGATGCAAACTTCCCTACGAGCACAAGGAAAATGAATATTAAGGGTCCCAGATCAACATTGCTGGTTTCACTAGTAAACCATAAAATGGATGTTCCAGTAGTTCTAACCGGTGAGTGCATAGGACTGAGACCCCATGAAAGTGTGTGTGCACCCTTGCAACTCTAAGAGACCAATATGGTTTTTATAGCCCCTGCCAACTCTAGGACCCCATGATGGCCTGTGTGGCCCTTACCAACTCTAGGATCCCAAGATAGTTTCTGTAGCCCCTGACAGCTCTAGGACCCCATGATGGCCTGCACGGCCCGTGCCAACTCTAGGACCCTAAGACGGTATTTGCAGCCCCTGCCAGCCCTAGGACCCCATGATGGCCTGCGTGGCCCGTGCCAACTCTAGGACCCTAAGACGGTATTTGCAGCCCCTGCCAGCCCTAGGACCCCATGATGGCCTGCATGGCCCGTGCCAACTCTAGGACCCTAAGACGGTATTTGCAGCCCCTGCCAGCCCTAGGACCCCATGATGGCCTGCATGGCCCGTGCCAACTCTAGGACCCTAAGATGGTATTTGCAGCCCCTGCCAGCCCTAGGACCCCATGATGGCCTGCGTGGCCCTTGCCAACTCTAGGACCCCAAGATGGTATTTGTAGCCCCTGACAGCTCTAGGACCCCATGATGGCCTGTGTCACCCTTGCCAACTCTAGGATCCCAAGATAGTTTCTGTAGCCCCTGACAGCTCTAGGACCCCATGATGGGCTGTGTGGTCCCTGCCAACTCTAGGAATGCAATATGTTGTTTGTAGCCCCTGCCAACTCTAGGACCCCATGATGGCCCGTGTGGCCCCTTCTGACGCTAGGATCCTACAAAGCCCACCTTCCAGTGGACCACTGGCTTCCTCTGTGAGCCAACCATCATAAGACTTCCCTTCTCAGCCCCACCATCTCGTGACAGAAGCTTTTGCTTCATCCCCCGTCCAGCATTTCACAAAGGAAGCTTGAAGTTCTTTTGATGTCACTCACTTTTCCAGGTTCTTTTCTATATGTATGTGAAGCTTCAGAGACTTTTCCCCGCCTCCACCTTGTCACAGACACATGAGCAGAAGCACACCCACATGCTCCATGCAACCCAGTTTTGATGCAAAGAATATTGAAACACGTTCCCTCCCTGCTCCTTTCTTTTTTCTCTTACTATTTTTATCCCTTCTCTATCAGGTTTTGCCCCATCTCCATCTTCCCCTCCCCCTCTCTAGCTTCTATAAAACACCTGAGAAAGTAGATTCTACATCCCATAAGGTACTCGGGAAAAAATTCCTATCTTCATTTTTAAGACCACAACTCTTAAAGACTCTTCAAGAGCTCTCTCTTGATCAACAAACCAATAGCCCTTGGTTTTTGCTCCTTTCTGCAAAATACAGTATTGTAACTTCCAGCATTGGGAATTCAGAAATCTGGGGGAAGGATAGCAAATTAATAACGCAGACACATACGTACATGCCTGGATATGGAATGTCTGGAAGATACAAGTTCCCAAAAGGGGCATTCTAGCACCCTTTCTGGACTTACATGTTGATCCAGATCAAGGAGCTGCTAAGAACACATCGTCTGCACAGGAGCAGAGTAGATCGAGATCAGAACTGTGCTAAGGACTCAATAATCTAGATTAGTGGGGACCAGATAAATGTGGTCTATATCCATGCTAGCACTTTTTAGCACACATTTGCTGTTCTGAACACCATAGAATCATAGGGTTGGAAGGGGCCTGTAGGGTCATCCAGACCAACCCCTTGCTCAATGCAGGATTTCCTAAACCATCCCAGACAGATGAGGTCCAACCTCTGCTTGAAGACCTCCAGTGAAGGAGAACTCACTACCTCCCATGGCAACCTCTTCCACTGACTGATTGCCCTCACTGTCAGGAAGTTTTTCCTAATATCTAATCTGTATTGACCCCCTTGATGTTTCATCCCATTTTTTCTAGTCCTCCCATCTTGCGCAAGTGAGAATCGGATACTTGAAGACTGTGATCATGTCTCCTCTCAGTCTTCTCTTCTGTAGGCTAAACATTCCTAAATACACTAGACCACTCAATGCAGTTTCTTCTGCCTGTAGTTGATCCAGATCTAATTAATTCAGATCTAGCTAATAAGGACCTAATTAATACGGAATAACCAAGGCAAGTGTAGAAAGGGCCTAGGACTGTCCATTTTTATTCAACTCTATGCTAGGAATCAAATTTCTGTGGGCTTAGAGAACAACCACAACTATGATGGTGTTTGACACCAAGAAGTTGTAGGATGTGACTGTTAAATGCCTAGAGACCCTCTGATATAGAACACTCTGAAAAGGGTTCTAGAGGGCCTACAGGATCCCTCTGAGGTGCCCTTAGAGTAGATAAAAGCAACAGAGGTGCCCGCTGCCTTCTCAAGCATTCTCATCAACACTGTGCAAGTGCATGGCAGTGGTAAAAGTGACCTAAAGCCTGCTCTGTGCTGCCATTGTGCCACATGGGGCAGGCCTAATCTTTGGAGCTAAGAACCTACTCCAGAGTTGACCTGCCAGGTCCAAAAATGGTAAGGGACAAGGCCTGGGATACGTAGATGTCCCAATCAGAGCCCAGGGATTCACCCCCATGACACCACGGTATGGAGACTGTTGCTAATGGCTTCACGTCATCCCAAACATAAGCCCACCAGTGTGATTCAGGCACATTGGCCAGCCAGGAATAATTATCTATCAACTCAAGACAAGGAAACAAAATGTGCATTTTAGCTGAAAATATGAACAAAAATCTGTACATTGGGAATGGAGTACATATAAAACTCGGAGTTTTTGTCACCTGCCGAAAAAGATTATTTTTATAGACTTTCTGTGTAAAAGAGAGAAAATGGCAGTAACAGGATCTGAGAAAACGTTTATCAATATTAATACTAACTAAAAGAAGAGAAGATTTTTTAATTGTTAAGGAATAGGGATGGGCACGAAAGGGCTGTTTGGCATTCAACTGATAATGAAGTGAATGTTAGAAGATCCGTATTTCATTTGAATAGATCCCCTTCAAATGTGGTAGGATTCTATTCGATACGAAAGTATTCGAAATATCCGATACCAATGCAAATGCATACACAAACACATACGTCAGTTACATACTCTATATGTATCAGATATGTATCGAATACATATCCTATGTGAACGCGTACATATCGATACGTATCCAATATGTATCCCCAGTTTAAGAAATGTACAAACTATTCATATGAATGTTCTGAAACATTAGTATTCATACAATTATTAACGTACGAATGTTGTAACATTCAATTCATGTACAAATTCTGCATTCATACTAATTCATACTAAATGAACGTTACAAATATTTGTGTATACTCCTATTAAGGAAGCTATCTGAAGTCACTTTTAGTTCTCAGTATGATTTCATTCATGTTCTTTTTGTGTATTTTTGCATTTGTGTTTTTCGCTTCTGTATTTTTTTCCATTCCTCTCTTGTCTTTCATTTTCTTCTTCTAGATTCACTCTTATTCAAGATCCATTTTAATGTTTTTCTTTGGAAATGTCAATACAACCTTTTTTAAAAAAAGAAAATGGTATTTTTTGTGACTGCAGTATTAAAATACAAAAATTGAGTTATCACAACCAAAAGCAAAATGAGCAGAAACGCGTCCTCCTCTATGTCAACGCCTCTGTTTATGACATCTTGTTTTTCACTGTCACAGTTCCTACTCAAGCAATGAAGTCTTATTATTTTCAAGTACCTACACATTTAGGGGCAGATTCTAGAATGAGCCCCAGAGGATCAGGCTGTCAAAAATTATTAAGGGCCTAGGAGACCGAACCAGAAATTCAGCAGGCATCGCATGACAATGGCAAATTTTTGTCTCATATCTACTCTATAAGCTGAAAACGGCAGATGTGGGTGTGAATTGCCTTATACCAGCCTCACGGAGAAATAATAATAATTTAATAGCTGACCAAGGCTGACCAAGGCACACGGCTAGGATAAAAACATAAGAACATAAGAGGAGCCCTGCAGGATCAAGCCACAGCATATTTGGTCCAGCATCCTGTCTCATACAGCGGCCCACCAATTGCTTCTGGGCATCTCGAGCAGAAGATGAAGGCAAGACCCCACCTGCTCTTGGCTTCATCTAAATGGCCTTGAGAGGCCTGCTTGTCTCTCCAACCTGGAAGCAGTACCTAGGCATCCATTCCTGTAGCCATTGATACCCTTGTCCTCCATAATCTTAATTCTTTTTGAAAGCTACCCAGGCTGCTAGCTGTCACCACCTCTTCTGGTGAGCTCCAGAGCTCTGTTAAATAACGGAGGGCAGGTCTGCTCTCTTCCCCGCCCCAATAAATTAATGCACTTTTCCCCCAGGGGCGTGGCTAGTGCAGAATGGTCTCCTGGCAAAAAATGAAAAAAAGAAATTGCTTATTACAGGTGAAGAGCGGAGCATCACTTAGGACTGAAACCATAAAAACAGTACAAAATACAATACAGGTAATATTTGCAACCTGTGACTTAAAAAACGGGCATGCACCAAAGTCCCTACAAGCTCGCAGATCGCCAGCCCAGACGGACTTAACTCTGGCCATCTGGCCCACTATCCCTGCTCCCAACTTTGGTCACTGGGCTAAGGGTTGTACCCGTGTCCCCTTCCTATGGATGTTTCCAAGGCCACCTGCCAATGGAGGAGGCGGGGCCAAAGGGAAAAAGTGGGCGGAGTCTTGAGTGGCATTTCAGCTTCTCTCACCCAACCCAGGCGTGTGATTGGAGGGCCCTGTTCGCACTTGCCCTTTTCTTGGAGTACATCTCAGGGTAGGGGTCTGTGGTCCACATTAGGCGTGTGCAGACATTCCGTCTGCAACAATTTGAAAGTTTGGAAACCTGTATCTGTACGAATAGATCACATTCAAATGTGGCAAAATTCTATTCAATGTGAATCTATTCATACATATTTGTACGAATATTCAATACGTATTGGATACAAATGAATACGTATCTGATAAATATATGATACAAATGAAAACCTATCCAATACGAACAAACAAATATCTGATATGAACAAATACATATCTAATAGGTATCTGTAACCTACATGCACTCTGAAAACATCAAATCCAACCTGAATCCACTATTAATCCACTGTCAATGCATGTCGAATGCAATCCAAATTCGTATGAATAAGGAAAAATTAATAACTGACATTCGAATTTATGCAAATATTCGTATGTATTCATTTGAATAATTCAGACATTCTCATCTGTATGGGTACATATATATCTCATATCCATCTGTATGCATCCCATACGTAACAGTACGCACTCCGTACGGTTCCCATTTTCATCCTGTACAGATGCATACGAGATGCATTATACACATACAGATATAAATGCCCAAATTATTCATACAAATAATTAAAAAATATTTGTATTTGTTTAAATTTGGAATTTTGAATGTCTAGTGAATGACATTCAGTTTGTATATGGAGGTCCAAATTTGTACAAATTTGTACAAATAACGAATATTTCAAATATTCATGCACATCTCTGATGTTTACCAATAAATGGTCACCCACTCAAATGAACTACTGAAGAAGCTAGAAAACAAAAGGCTGGTATTTAACAGTTTGATTCGCAAGGGGATATTTCTGATATTCAACCAGGAAAACATGTTTTTCAAATGTGAAAAGGAGAAGCCTCCATAACAATGTATTTTTTCTAAGGAGATTGCACAGATATTTCAAAGCACATTCAGGTTTTGTTCCAACATGTTGCCTGGCGGGTGAGCTCTTTAAAGTCTGATTTCTTACAAATGAAGAGATGAATCTTTGATGTTGAGTCTTTCGGTGGAGCCGAGTGCTCCAAATTCAGATTTTTCTGCTTCGTGTCCAGGTCAAGTCACAAAAGTCAGTTTAACCACATTTTGGGAAAAGCTCAGCAGCCTCAACAGTTCCATGGTGAAAGGGAAGGCGCTCTGCTTCTCTTAGAAAACGCACAGAAGAATGTAAGAGAAGCCTTGCAGGATCAGGCCACAGCCCATCTAGTCTATAAGAACCTAAGAGGAGCCCTGCTGGATCAGGCCACGGCCCATCTAGTCCATAAGGATCTCAGAGGAGCCCTGCTGGATCAGGCCACAGCCCATCTGATCCACAAGTACCTAAGAGGAGCCCTGCTGGATCAGGCCACAGCCCATCTAGTCCATAAGAACCTATGAGGGGCCCTGCTGGATCAGGCCACAACCCATCTGGTCCATGAGAACCTAAGAGGAGCCCTGCTGGATCAGGCCACAGCCCATCTAGTCCATAAGAACCTAAGAGGAGCCCTGCGGATCAGGCCACAGCCCATCTAGTCCATAAGAACCTATGAGGGGCCCTGCTGGATCAGGCCACAACCCATCTGGTCCATGAGAACCTAAGAGGAGCCCTGCTGGATCAGGCCAAAGCCCATCTAGTCCATAAGAACCTAAGAGGAGCCCTGCTGGATCAGGCCACAGCCCATCTAGTCCATAAGAACTTATGAGGGGCCCTGCTGGATCAGGCCACAACCCATCTGGTCCATGAGAACCTAAGAGGAGCCCTGCTGGATCAGGCCAAAGCCCATCTAGTCCATAAGAACTTATGAGGGGCCCTGCTGGATCAGGCCACAACCCATCTGGTCCATGAGAACCTAAGAGGAGCCCTGCTGGATCAGGCCAAAGCCCATCTAGTCCATAAGAACCTAAGAGGAGCCCTGCTGGATCAGGCCACAGCCCATCTAGTCCATAAGAACTTATGAGGGGCCCTGCTGGATCAGGCCACAACCCATCTGGTCCATGAGAACCTAAGAGGAGCCCTGCTGGATCAGGCCAAAGCCCATCTAGTCCATAAGAACTTATGAGGGGCCCTGCTGGATCAGGCCACAACCCATCTGGTCCATGAGAACCTAAGAGGAGCCCTGCTGGATCAGGCCAAAGCCCATCTAGTCCATAAGAACCTAAGAGGAGCCCTGCTGGATCAGGCCACAGCCCATCTAGTCCATAAGAACTTATGAGGGGCCCTGCTGGATCAGGCCACAACCCATCTGGTCCATGAGAACCTAAGAGGAGCCCTGCTGGATCAGGCCAAAGCCCATCTAGTCCATAAGAACCTAAGAGGAGCCCTGCTGGATCAGGCCACAGCCCATCTAGTCCATAAGAACTTATGAGGGGCCCTGCTGGATCAGGCCACAACCCATCTGGTCCATGAGAACCTAAGAGGAGCCCTGCTGGATCAGGCCACAGCCCATCTAGTCCATAAGAACCTAAGAGGAGCCCTGCGGATCAGGCCACTGCCCATCTAGTCCATAAGAACCTAGGAGGAGCCTTGCTGGATCAGGCCACTGCCCATCTAGTCCATAAGAACCTAAGAGGAGCCCTGCTGGATCAGGCCACTGCCGATCTAGTCCATAAGAACCTAAGAGGAGCCCTGCTGGATCAGGCCACAGCCCATCTAGTCCATAAGGATCCAGCATCCCATCTCACACTACATCCCACCAATGGCTCCTTGGCATCTCAAGCAGGAGACAAAGGAAAAACCTTTACCTGCAAATGGCCTTTTGAGACATAAGTGTTGTGTGTTCCAGAAGCAAGTCAGATTGTGTTCCAGAGCTGGTCAGAAGACCTGCTCATCATCTTCAGGTGGCATGCATTTAGCTTCGGCTCACCCATGTTTGCCGGATTCTTGGAAGAGAAAGTTGGGTGATTGAATCATGTGACTGATCTGATCATCCCAGGTGTATTGACACCCAACCTTCGGATTGTATATTAAAACGAACAAAATATCTCACCAGCTTCAGATCAGATTTCAATGCCTCAGAAACCATGGGACCTTTCAGCTCCCTGACCCATGGCAAGTCCATTTCTGTCCCCCAACGCCCAGGAGTCATTTAGGCTGTGGTCACACCTAAGGTTGAATCCAGCTTGAGTCCACTTTCAGAGTGAGGGAACGTATCAGCAAAGCAGCCAGTAATTTTCTTTCCACATTACCTATCACAAAGGTGAATTTTCTGAGTTATTTGACGCTCAAAGAAAACAGCTTCTCACCTTTCTGATAGGGATGTTCACAAATATTCGAATATTTGATTCAAATCTGTCAAATGTTGACATTCAGACTTGAATCGGATTTTCGGAAATCCAATTCGTTTTTTTTTAAAATAATTCTAATGCGTAGAGTCATGTCTATTGTACACGAATCTGTGCGAAAATTATCCCTATCTTGTGCTTAAAATACGGGATTAAAACAGGATGCATACAGGATAATACGGGATGCATACAGGATTTTTACAGAATGCATACAGATACGTATAACAGATACAAGCATTGTCGACATCCATATCTTTAAATATGAACCTAACATTCAAATGTATGGATTTGAATGTTACGGATTCGATTCTGATTTTAAGACATTTGAATCTTAAATATCCAAATCGAATCGGATTTTATGACATTCGAATCAAAAATACTTTCACGCATCTCTGCTTGCTGGTGTGTTTTCTCACTCTGGAAGCAGACTGAAGCTGGATTAAACCTTAAGTGTGACCACAGCCTCTGGCAATATTGTCCAAACTAACACTGCCTATTCCTAATTAAGACGTCGACACCACAATAATATCTGAGGTTCCTCCAGATATATCAGCAGTGATTTAATCCAGGTTTTCTGGCTTTTGGGCCTGGCGATTTCTCTCTCTAAAAAATGCCGGTTATTTTGGTTAAACATTAAAAGTGGGGAAGGCGTAATCCATTCCACCTTTCCAAATCAGCCACCCTTGGGAAACCATTTCAGACGGCAGCTGCTTTTAACTTATTGATTTGCAACCTGTCTTGAGACATTCGGGAAAAGACAGGACATAAATGTCAAGAAACCAGCAAGTCAAGTTGAAGGGGGGGGAAAACAGCTCCTAGGTGCCAGTTTCTGACAGTTTTGTACAAAGGAGAGAGTCAAAATTAATATTAAAAAACCCAAAAAACAAAAACAAAACAAAACTAGAGACATGTACAAATTTAAATTGGCTGTTTGGTTCGAACCTGAGCGCGTCTTCTTCTAATAGAAGGGGGTTGTTTTAAGTCAAATATTTTCAAACACTTTCTAACCTTGGGTCAAGAGGGTGTGTTTCACTATGTTCATCAGGGGTGTTTTTCCACCGCACTCCTTTAATCCGGATCTAAGAAGATCCGGATCTAAGGAATGGGGACTTCCCTTAATCTGGATCTAGTACATCCGGATTAAGGGAAGTACCCAATGTGTTTCCAATAGCACCCATTTGCAAATCCAGATCTACGCACAAGGGGTCTGCCTGTCACCCCAGGTGTTTTGGGGGACAGGGGGTGCAATCTCTGAAGTTGCCTTCAAAGATTAGCAAAAACTCCAAAGTCCCTCCGAAGTCCCTCTGAAGTCATTCCGAAGTTGCCTTTGGAGATTAGCAAAGGCTCTGCAGAAAAACCCCTTCGGAGCCTTTGCTAATCTCCAAAGGCAACTTCAGAATGACTTCGGAGGGACTTTGGAGTTTTGATTTTGGGACACCCCCCAATGGGTGCCCCCTCCCCGAGCCTCCTCTGGACCCCATTGCCCAATTGCAGTGGAAACAGGCTCCCTGTAATCCGGATTTTATGTCTGAAGACCCCATTGTAGACCCATTTAATGGGGTCTACACAAAATCCAGATTATAGATCCTGAAGGGCCCATATGATCCGGATTTCCCTAGCTGTGGTGGAAACAGATGTATCCCTTATGGGGTCCCTAGTGGAAATGGGGTCATCCGGCTCTCAGCCAAATGGGTCCTTAATGGATGCTAAAATGGGTACTTACTGCCAGTGGAAAAACACCCCAGAACACTCCTTTGTTTTAATTCGAACACTTTCTAATCTCAGAACAACCAAGGTGCGTTTCACTAGGTTCATCAGAACACCCCTCTGTTCGGTTTGAATTTGAATGGTTCTTCAAACAGCAGGTTTGTTTTCATTTAAACACCTTCGAGCACTTTCTAATCTCATGTTGACCTAGACATGTTTCATGAGGTTCATCAGGACACCATATTGTACAGTTCGGACTCAAATTCTTCAAACGCTACTGTTTCGGCTTGGAACCGGCTGTTAAAAATGAGTCTTTGGGGGGAGAAAATATCATACACAAGGGGACATATCAAAGAGAATACAATTTTCAGGATTCCGTTCGAATCAAACATCCAAAAACTCAGTTTGATTTGAATCTTCAAAATTCAAATTTAACCAAATTCGAGATTCTAATTAAGCAAATTCGAATCTATTCGTTCAAATTTCCGATTCAGATTTGCACTTACGGATGTCAACAATATTCTTATGTGCCCTTACGCATCCTGTACACATCTGTACACATCTGTACGCATCCTGGAGTTGTCCCATATGCAACCCGTTTTCATCCTGTACAGATCCGTACAAATGCGTACAGATGCGGGAAAGATGCGTTACCTGCAAGTACGCATCGCGTACGAACCCGTACGCAGGTGAATGTCCAGATAATCCGAAGGAATAGATTCAACATTTTTATTAGATTCAAAATGTTTTTGAATTTTTAAATTCGAATTAATGGACATTCGATTCAAATTCGAGTGTTGAAATTCGGGGAAATTCGATTTAATTTTGAATAACCTTCAAACCCTGGTGCACATACCTAATACCTTTGCTGATTGCTTGATAAAACCTGGCTGAATGTTACTTTCATTGGGCTTTACTCTGTGGACTTTCCATCTTTTATCATAGTTAAGTTTGTTTGTTTTTTAAATAAAAAGCTGGGCAGGTAGGGGAACATTTTCAATAAAAAGAATCTGGAGGAAATGTAAGGTGCGGGCAGCTCACGAATCACCGTTTGCACAGCAAATTGTATGTCTCCCGAATGCCACAACATGCTTTTAAAGGTAAAAATAAAAAAAGTGAAGGAATTACATCACCAAAGTCATTAAGACATCAAAACAGCCCAAGAGCCTCAAAAACACCTCTGGGTAAACAAAGCCCTCCATGCACAGACCTGTACTATGCCTCACAGGCAGAAATCTTGTCCCATCAACCAGTGTCTTGTCTTTCAGCGCCAAAAATCAGAACACGCCCCTTGCACAAGTTCTTTCCGTAGGGCAAAGCAGACTGGAGCAACTTCCTAGCTACAAAGCAATGCTCAGAAGCCAGCAGCCGGACTCCACGGTTCAAGGAAAGCCATTCACAGACGCTTAACCAGGGCTGTCCACGAATGCAACTTTTGGGATTCGATTCGAATTGAATACTCGAAAATTCAATTTGATTCGAACCTGATAAATTCGAATTTAACCACATTCGATTCGAATTAAGCAAATTGGAATCTATTTGTTTGAATTTTTCATACGAATTTGCTCTTATGAATGTCGACAACATTTGTAGATGCCTGTACGCTTCTTCCCCAGGTCCATACACATCCGTATCCATCTGTACAGGTCCGTATGCATCCCGTAGTTATCCCGTATGCAACCTGTTTTTGTCCCATATGGATCCATACAAATGCGTATGGATGCGGGAAAGATGTGGACCAAGCATGCATTGTGTACAAGCCCGTATACGTGAGAATGTCCGAATAATGAATGAATGAATAGATCTGAAATTTGTATACGAGCCCATACACATGAGAATGTCCGAATAATAATGAATGAACGAATAATGAATGAACGAATAGATCTGAAATTTGAATCGAAACTTTAAATTCAAATTTAAGGACATTCAATTTGAATTTGAATGTCGAAATTCAGTCAATTCGATCAAATTTCGACTGCATTTGCATATTCATGCACATCCCTAACACTTACACTCTAGCTTTCTACCAGCAGGGAGTGCTAAGTTTCACAATGCAGGGTACTGACGTCCTCCCCCTGCTGCATGGTGTGCTATCAATTCATGCATGGAAAGCTCCTTTCCCACTCTGTACCCATCTTTGTATTTGATTGCGTTTATTCAAATATTTTATCATTAAATAATCTCAAAGCAAAAAAATCAACAATAAAAAATACATTAAAAACTCGGTGAATCCGGGGAAAGAACAAATATTCATGCAGGGGATGTCTGGGTGAAGTGAAGAGATAGGTCTTTAATAGGCACTTAATAGTTGTTAAGTGCAGGTACCTCAGCAATAACAGAAGGGATGGTATTGTATGGGGAAGGGGCCAACACAGAGAAGGCTCGATAGGCCATTATCACATGCCATTATTCCATACCCACAAGGGAAGAGGAAGAAAGAGAGGGAAGGAGAGAGGGAAGGAGAGAGGAAGAAAGGGAGAAGGGTGGGTGGGAAGGAGGAAAAGAGGAAGATAGGGAGGGAGAGAGTGAGTGAAAGAGGGGAGAGGAGAGAGAGAAAAATAGAGAAAATAACGAGAACAGTTATCATAACTAAAAGTAGCCTCATGTTTTCAAGAATTTTGTTTAAGTGTTTCTTTCTCTATTTCTTTTTTGTTGTTTTAAGGGAGTCCACTGACTAATGTGTGGAACGGAGCCAGCCAGCCTATGGGAGTATTGGCATGGCCAGGAGCCATTTGGGCGTCGGGGCCAAGACGCTGAACTCGAACAGCTTTTGTGGGGGAAGGAAGGTTTGATCCACCAGCAGCTTGCTTCGCCAGGAAATAAACGGAGCGCCATTCTGCAGCAGAAAAGGAACCAGGACGGAGGGGCTTACAGAACAGGTTCCGTAAGAAATCATGTTCTCCAGGAAGGCTCCCTGGACTAGAGATGGGCACGAATGTTCTTTTTGACATTCAGTTCGGAACCAACCGGATGTTCAAAAATCCACATTCATACAAATAGATCACATTCGAATGTGATAAAATTCTGCTCGATACGAATCTATTCATACGCATTCATATGAACATTTGATACATACTGGATACAAATGAATACATATCTGATACAAACAAATGTGTGTATGATCCGAATAGATACGTATCCGATAGGAACGGATATGTATCTGATACAAATAAATACATATCCGATACGTTTCCCCAGCTTAACGAATGCTTGAACTATTCGTATGAATGTGCTAGCATACAAATATCGTAACATTCTATTCGAGTTCAAATGTCCCAATTTGGCCGAATTTTGAATGTTACAAATATAAGAACATAAGAACCTAAGAGAAGCCCTGCTGGATCAGGCCACAGCCCATCTAGTCCATAAGAACCTAAGAGAAGCCCTGCTGGATCAGGCCACAGCCCATCTAGTCCATAAGAACCTAAGGGGAGCCCCTGCTGGATCAGGCCACAGCCCATCTAGTCCATAAGAACCTAAGGGGAGCCCTGCTGGATCAGACCACAGCCCATCTAGTCCATAAGAACCTAAGGGGAGCCCTGCTGGATCAGCCAGAGCCCATCTAGTCCATAAGAACCTAAGGGGAGCCCTGCTGGATCAGGCCACAGCCCATCTAGTCCATAAGAACCTAAGGGGAGCCCTGCTGGATCAGGCCACAGCCCATCTAGTCCATAAGAACCTAAGAGAAGCCCTGCTGGATCAGGCCACAGCCCATCCAGTCCATAAGAACCTAAGGGGAGCCCTGCTGGATCAGGCCACAGCCCATCTAGTCCATAAGAACCTAAGGGGAGCCCTGCTGGATCAGGCCACAGCCCATCTAGTCCATAAGAACCTAAGAGGAGCACTGCTGGATCAGGCCACAGCCCACCTAGTCCAGCATCCTGTTGCACACAGTGGCCCACCAAATGCTCATGGGCATCTCAAGCAGAGACAAGGACAAACCTTCTCCTGCTCTAGAATCCCAGCAAATGGCCTTAGAAGCACCCCGGTCCCGTCCCCCCCCCCCTCCCCAGCCTGAAAGATGCACCTAGGCATTCATTCCAGTAGCCATTGATACATCTGTCATCCATAAATTTGTCTAACCCTACCTTAAAGCCATCTAGACTGGTAGCTGTCACCACCTCTTCCTGCAGGACATTCCATAAGCCGATGACCCTCTGGGTGAAGGTCATCGGCTTATGGAACGTGCTGCTGGAACAGGTGATGCACACCTGTATCCCACACCTTTTCCCACCTTTCCTAACATTCCCACCAGTCTGTGTGTAGTTTGTAGTGTTATTTGTTTTTATTCAGATTGTAATATTGCTTCTCAAACTGCATTTTTGTTGTAGTCCTATATTTCGAAGTTGTGTGTTGAAGCTAATAAATAATTTAAAAAAAAAAAAAAATTCCTTACAGACATTTGTCAAATCAAAACCACGCCCCGTTTTTGCAACAATCATATCATCAACGGTGCATAAATACCTGGATGCATCTTTTAACTGAAACGTAATTTTCAAAAAGATCATTAAAAGAACAATTACCCTGGACCATAAATTAAACCCTCCGTCAGCGAGGAGGCCTTTAATTAAAAATCACAGAAATAGCCTCTCTGTGCCGTAATCGGAACAATCCCTCTGTTAACACAAGCGCGTGGAAACCACAGAATTTTAAGCCGCCATGATAACCAGACCTGTGTGTGGCGTCGCATAAATATATTGCCCAGTGAGGATCATGGGGTATGATTTCCTTTTATTGCTTTAAAATATTTATATGCCATATGGCTCCACATTCCAAGCCTACAACCCTTGCTGATGTAGAATGCAGATTAAAAACCAAGGGTAACGCCGATTAAAACTTCACCAGTTTTTTTATTCTGCATTATCATAGTTGGGGTAGGTTACCCTTCCCCAAACTGGTGCCCTCTGAATGTTTTGGACTCCCCCAATGTCCAACAAACATAGAACATCTTTGTGTTTCAACCCCCCATAGAATCCCGGCTAGTTCTTAGGTCAGAGAAGGATTTGGCTGAATTTTGTAACGTCTGACGAATTTTCTTTTTAACACTTAGTACCCTACCTTTAATTAGTAAAAGAGGATTGGAAATGTATTGCTGTTGTTAATTCTTATCTTTAATTGTAGATTGATTTCGATACGGTATGTCCTAGGAATAGAATAAGTTGTATTGGTAGGCTGTTATTTACTTTGCAATTTGTATTTTGTAGTTTCAGAATGTAATTCTGTACCACCCGTTGGTGGAAAGTACGATATAAATAAACATTTCTTCTAGTGGTTAGGGAGCCGGACTCTCACAGCCCCACCTACCTCACAGGGTGTCTGTTGTGGGGAGAAGAACAGAAGGTTTGTCAGCCGCTTTGAGTCCCCTTAAATAGGTGAGAAAAGCGGGGTAGAAAAGCCAACTCTTATCTTATCTTCTTCTTAATTCTTAATTATTCTTTAGTATTAATATTAGTATTAGTATTATTACCCGCCTGCTAATGACGTGAGTGTCAATCTCCTCCCTAATAACCCAGGAGTGTCCCCAGGCCTCCAAAATAATCCAGGCTCGCCTCTCAAACCACAGCGAGAACAGTTTGCAAGGGGAGTTTATTTACCGTGGATTTGGGTGATTTGTTCCGCACGTAGCCCGGTTTGGGGTCTTTGCGTGGGGACGCTCCAAATCGAATTCAGATCCAATTCAGAGTATAGAGTGCATGGGGACGCCCCCTGTGTGTGTTTGGCTTCTTTCACAATGTTTTGTATGATGCGCAGTTTTTATAATGTATCTTTGTTTCAATGTTTTGATCGCTCTCTTGCATTGTGTATTTTCTGTTTGTTGTCAAGCCCCTCGGGCAAATTTGTGGAATTTATGTAAAGGCTGTGTACAAACAAAATGGAAATGAGATGAAATTTGGCGCTGCTGCTTCTGGGCAAATGTGAGGGCAGATACAGAAAGAGGGGCACCATGACTTTCCTCCACAGAGATGCCAGGAAGAAAACCTCAAACCCTCTGGTTTCCAGGCACCTCCCCTGCCATGAACTATGGCCAACATATGGACACCTCTATGCTGTATTCTCAGCAGATAACAGAAGTGCTTTGCCATCACTTTCTTTGGGGAGATCCTAGAGGGTGAACCTACAATTCGTTGCATCTTATCCATGGCTCTTATCTCGAAGATAAAGAGGCCCTGGAGTCAAGCTTAACTCCTAGGGATCTGATGGACACTCTATGCAGTTCTCCCAGCTGATACAGCACTGGGTTGCCTCGACCTTCTCCAGGGGATATTTATTTATTTACGTTTTTGTTTGTTTACATTTATTTATTCACATTTTTATCCTGCCCTATACCCGAAGGTCTCTGGGTGGGTAACAATATCTAAAATCAAACATTAAGACAAGGACAGTGTTTATTAAAACAGTAGCATCTGCAAGTGGGAAGAGAAACATGTGTCCCCACTTAACCGAAGGCCAGGGCAAACAGGTGCGTCTTCAATGCCTTCCTAAACATGTACAGTGAAGGTGATAGACACACCTCAAGGGGGAGACTACTACACAGCCTGGGGGCCATCACTGACAAGGCCGTCTCCCGGGTGCCAAGCCCTTTTGCTGCTGAGGGTGGTGGGACAACCAGGAGGGCCTCCCCTCCAGATCTGAAGGCATGGGCAGGTCGATATGGGAGAAGATGTCCCTTCGGATATTTGGGGGGCTCATAAGTTAAAATTAACACCTTGAATTGGGCTTGGTAGCACATTGGCAGCCAATGCAACTCTTTTAAGACTGGCGTGATATGAGAGGGATTGATCCTGCCTATGCCCAGGATAGCTCAGCAACTCCTGAAAACTCTCCAGGGTTCTCCTGAGCAAAGCACCTGGCACCAATCCCCAAACTGGGACCTGCCTTTCCGTCTCTTTTTAATGCAAAGGGGCTTTTGCCAGCCATCCGTCTGACTCTCCCCCCCCCCCCCAGCCACATGGTCCCTGCTCTCTTCAGAACCACCAGCCCTCCTCCCAGAAAGCAGCCGCTCAGCTTTGCAAGGGTTGTGCATTGCAGCATTGAGAACTTGCTGCGTCCCCACCGGCTGCCTCTCCAGCTAAGCCACGCTGTGGCGACTGCAGCAATGACAACAGAGAAAGACGGGAGCGAAGGGCTGAGAAAGGAAACCAGCAGGAGTGCACACCTTCGTCCGGAGATGCGGCCAGCATTCAACAGCTTGGCAAAGCAGGCATCCTTGACTCCATCCTGGCGTTTCTCAGGTAAGGGGAAAACCCCACCACGGGGCTCGTTGCTTTAAAGGTGACACCCCCACCCAACGAAAGCAAATTCATCGGGACACACTGAAAAACGCAGCTGCTTGGTGCACTAATAAAACCGGACTGCAAAGATTGTTAAATGGGGAAAGGAAGGAAAGGAAAGGAAAGGAATTGACCTGCAAGAATACAGTATCAGCAGAAGGTTGCAAAAAGGTCTTCTAGGAAGCTGGCTTGTCTACCCCACTCTTCTCACCCATTTAAGGGGACTCAAAGCAGCTGACAACGCTTCTGTTCTTCTCCTCCCAACAGACACCCTGTGAGGCAGGTGGGGCTGTGAGAGCTCGGAAGCGAGCTGTGACTAGCCCAAGGTGACCCAGCTGGCTTCATGGAAGAAGAAGAGTTGGTTTTTCCACCCTGTTTTTCTCACCCAATTAAGGGGACTCAAAGCGGCTGACAAAGCTTTCTATTCTTCTCCCCACAACAGACACCCTGTGAGGTAGGTGGGGCTGCGAGAGCTCAGAAGGGAGCTGTGATTAGCCCAAGATCACCCACCTGGTTTCATGGACGTGAGTGGAATTAAACCCGGTATTCCCAGATAAGAGTCCGGCTCCCTATCCACTAGACGGCTCTAAGCTTCATTCATTAAAGTCCATTTGTTTATCATGCTAGAGGAGAGCCAAGCTCTGATTGTAGACCTTTGAGCCACAAGCCCAAACATTCTTTGTCCAAGAACAGCCACACCGCCCCCAACGGGACATCTCCAAGTTGCCTCCCCTGACTGATTTCCAGTGACACTGGGGCTTCAGTCATGCCCAATCTTCCCAGTGGAGGTCAACATGGAAAGAGGGAAAAGGGAAACACCAGGCAATAGGGGTGCACATGAACACAATTTTTGACATTTGATTCATAACGAATTGAATATTCGAAAACCCAAATTCGTACGAATAAGGAAAAATGAATGTCTGGACATTTGAACCTATACAAATACAATCGTATATATCCGTTTGAATAATTTAGACACTTGTATCTCTATAGGTACATACACATCCCGTACACATCCACTCGCTTCCCGTACGCATCCCATTTTCATTCGGTACAGATGCGTACGAGATGCGTATGTTCCCATACAGATATGAATGTCCAAATTATTCGTACAAATAACTCAAAGTATTCATATTCATTCGAAGTCAGAAATCCAAATGTCCAGATAATCAACTCGCATATGAATGTCCAAATTCGTACGAATAAGGAATATTTCCATCCCTACTGGGCAATGGAAAATCCAACCGTCTCTCCAGCTGAGACCTAAAGCTGAACCGTTAATAGGCCTCTGGCAGCTCTCGCTTGTAGAAACTCTGGTCATGCTCGTGGTTTGATGGCACACAAGAAGAAGAAGAAGAAGAAGAAGAAGAAGAAGAAGAAGAAGAAGAAGAAGAAGGGTTGGCTTTTCCACCTGCTTTTCTCACCCTTTTAAGGGTATTCAATGCGGCTGACAAAGCTTCTGTTCTTCTCCCCAATGCAGACACCCTGCGAGGTAGGTGGGACTGTGAGAACTCAGAGGAGAGCTGTTGCTAGCCCAATGTCACCCAGCTGGCTTCATGGGGGAGGGCAGAATCAAACCCAGTATTCCCAGATAAGAGTCTGGCTCCTTAACCACTAGACCAAACTGGCTCAGCCTTTAACCAGCCCTTCCGCAGGCCACGAAGAGCCCATAAGCCCATTCTAGATCAATTCTGTGATGCATTAAAAGAAAAAAGGACTGTGGCCTTTTGTACCCAAGTCCAAAAGGACAACCTGACTGCTTCTGCTTTGGAGAGGGCAAGAAACAGGCAGCTATCAGTTAGGTGCAGACAGATAGGACCAGAGAAGTCGGCCTTAAACAGTCCCAAAAAGGACCCAAATCCCAAATGTTTGAAATCCCTATTCATACAAATAGATCATATTTGAATGTGGTAAAATTCTATTTGATACAAATCTATTTGTATGTATTCATACAAACATTTAATACGTATCAAATATGAATTAATACATATCTGATACGTATCCAATACAGACAAATACATGTCTGATATGGATGAATAAGTATCCGATATGTATCCGTAATATATCTGCGTTCTGAAAACATCAAATCTAACCTGAATCCACTTTTAATCCACTGCCGATCCATGTCAAATGCAACCTGGATCCATTGTGGATGTAACTAGCGCTCCATTTTCCCACAACCCGAATCTAACGAACGTCCAAACTATTTGTACGAATAACAGATGTTACGAATAGTCATGCACATTCGGGTTCACAAAAGATTCACATGAACCCCCCCCCCCAAACTAATAAAGATTTGTTTCTTTGTTATTTGCAGTCTATAGCCCCCCGCCAACACCTTAAAGTATGAAGGCGAGTTAGAAGAGCTTAAACACATCAAACAAAATCAGGAAAAATTTAAAAGCAATTAGGAACAGTAGAAGGAGTAGAAGAGGAAAACAGGAAAACCAAAGGTATAGATAACAATGGTCCATGTTCAACATCTATTGGGTTCTATAGAGTGATTCGGCAGATGTGGGAGCTGCCACACCTCAGGGGGCCAACACAGAGTAGGACCTTTCACTGCTCCACCCCCTTTAACAGAGGAAAGTGATGAGTAGCCAATAGGGCATCTGAAGGCACCCACCACCTCCAAAATTTTATTCCCCAGTGAGGCTGGAGGCAAGCCACATGCTTCTCTAAGGCCATTGGCCAAAGAGCTGGACCCTACAGATGCCTTCCAGAAATCCTCACAAGAGAAATGTTGAAAATCGAAAAGAAGCTGAATTATTAGCTTGAAACAGGAGCTGTAGCATGGATGGAAATTTCAGGACTCAAGCCTGCAGGCCTTTGGAACTGCAGCTCTGGAAGAGAAACACAGAGAGACATGCTGGCCACAGTGTTTGTTATTTTTTTGGAATAAAATACAGTAAAAATAGCATTTATAGGACCTACAGAAAAAGGAAGGAAGGAAGGAAGGAAGGAGAAGAGTTGGCTTTTCTACCCCGCTTTTCTCACCCATTTAAAGGGACTCAAAGTGGCTGACAAACCACCTGTTCTTCTCCCCACAACAGACACCCTGTGAGGTAGATGGGGCTGTGAGAGCTCAGAAGAGCGCTGTGACTAGCCCAAGGCCAGCCAGCTGGCTTCATTTCTTCTCCCCTTCTGTTCTTCTCCCCACAACAGAACACGTAGAAGAGAGCTGTGACTAGCCCAAGGTCACCCAGATGGCTTCGTGGGGGAGGGCAGAATCAAACCCGGTATTCCCAGATAAGAGGCTGGCTTTTTAACCACGAGACCAAACCGTAAGGAAGGAAGGAAGGAAGGAAGGAAGGAAGGAAGGAGAGAGACCTAGGGGGAAGGAAGGAAGGAAGGAAGGAAGGAAGGAAGGAGAGAGACCTAGGGGGAAGGAAGGAAGGAAGGAAGGAAGGAAGGAAGGAAGGAAGGAAGGAAGGAAGGAAGGAAGGAAGGAAGGAAGGAAGGAAGGAAGGAAGGAAGGAAGACTACTAACTGTATACTCCTGGGGTCCTTTTCAGCATGCACACAATTTCAGGTGTCTCCGTTTCATGTTTCTGGCACAGCCAGAAAGGCACAGCGTAGTAGGGTAAACCAAGATTGCACAAGGACATGAAAGTTCTATTATAGTAGGCGTTAGCCTCTTCATTTTAAAAGCTATTAAGAAAAGACCCCATTTGCTGAATGTAGAACCCTGACTGTATACAGGTGATTTCTGTTTTATTTGTTTTAACTGTATTGTACTTTGAAACGGTCATACGACTAGTCAAATAAATTTTCTACTCACTCACTCACTCACTCACTCACTCACTCACTCACTCACTCACTCACTCACTCACTCACTCACTCACTCACTCACTCACTCTATCTATCTATCTATCTATCTATCTATCTATCTATCTATCTATCTATCTATCTTTTCACACCAAGGTTATTCATTCCATTCAGGTTCCAAAGGCAACCAACCAAGCATCCGGGCCAGCCTCCAGCCCAGCTGAGAACACAGGAGACCTCCTGCCCTCCGGCTCCAAAGCGCCAAGGCCCATCAGGTTCCGCGCTGCCACCTTCACCGTGAACAGGTGCAAAGCATCTGCCTTGTGAAAGCAAGGGTTCACAAGTTCAAGTCCCGGCGTCCCCCCGTACGAAGGCGGCAGCAGGCGAGGCATTTCTGCATCAGCCAGGAGGACGGCACGGAGATGCCCACCGTTTCATCTGGAACTAGGTCACGCCCAGCGGCGGCTGAAAACGTTTGCTGCAATGTGCCCGGACCACAGGTCCTCCCTACGCACCTTAGCTCCAACAGCTGGATCACGGCTAAAATGGAAGGAACTCCACACAACTTCTGGCAGCCAAAGGGTCCAAAACACCATCTCCTTCCCAAGCTATGCACCCCCAACAAGGGAAAACACCTTCAGCTTGATGGCATGCCATAAGGGACATCTGCCCAGGTCCTTCCCAGGCAGCCATCCACCGGCAGCACCCCTAGAAAGTGAGGATCTCACGCCAAGCTAAAGACCTGCCCGTGCATTCAACATCTGGCCCCTAAACGCTCAGAAGGACGGATGCTCCAACTACCCAGGAAAGAAACGGACCCTTGCAGAGACTCAAAACTCTGCAACTAAGACTGTCTCTATCCAGTGGGGGGGGTTTCTCCCCTGTTTTACAGTCCCCGTCCCCCACCCTGTTGGAAACTGCAGGGGTGAAATTTGGAAACCCGGTCATCTGTGCTCGCGAAGTTTCCAGACAGCGAAGCGGCTTCACACACAAACACCTTTAAGCGACGCTGCAAAAAGTTAGTCCCAAATCCCACCGTAAGGCAAACTGTCCTTCGTATCTAAATCTCTCAGCTGAACCATACCCTTGGCATGGGCACAAATGGAAAACAAAGATGCCACATTATATTCTTTGGGAGGTTTTTCTTTGGGGGGTGGGGGAGAAGTTTTCAGAATGCATAAATTCTGGACTGGATGGGCTGTGGCCTGATCCAGCAGGGCTTCTCTTACATTCTTATAAATTTTTATTCCTAAATTTTATTTTATTTCCCCTCCCCCCCCTTGTGATCAACTCATACCATCCCAAGAAATTCTGCCCCTCCAATTACACGCACACACCCCTACCTACCTACCTACCTACCTACCTACCTACCTACCTACCTACCTACCTACCTACCTACCTACCTACCTGGCACGATATGGTCTTCACTTACACGTAGGTGCTTGTGTTTTCATTTTCCCTTTTGAAAAATGACTTAACACCAGGCACTTTGGCTACTATTTTTAACTCCCATATACACCGCCAGGAACCAGGGTGGCCAATTCTGACTCTGTGCGGAGAACTTTTGAGATTCCCCCCTCCCCATTTCTCCTTTTAAAGTGACTTCTCCACAATGAGGGCTGGAAACTTGGCCTCTCTATAAAACTCCAAATCCATTCCCAGCAAGCCGCGGCCTTGACTCCACGCTATGGGCTGACCCGTATATAGTACGCTTCCCGGATGGCAAAGAAGCCCGGCAGAACAGCAGAGGAAACGCAAATAAATAAGCATCCCGACCATCCACCAGAAAAGCAATGCTTCAAACACCTTGGGCCCCTTCCTGGGAAAGTTTCGGAGCCCCCAAGCAGGGTGAGAAGGGCCTTTCGCTGGAGGAATTCTGCTCTTTTCTCTAACGCCAAACCTGTCCTTTGTCTTCCTTTGTTCCGTTGCAGAACCTATATTCAGAAAGAGCCGTGGCCGGCCAGTTCACCTTCGGGGGGCCCTTTCCGCCTCCACCGCCACGGCAAATCTCCCTGCGTACCCCAATTTTATTAGGCAGGGTTTTCACCCAATTCTGCTGCCCGAAGAGCAGTAAGGAAAGGACGTAGCCTGCTGCATAGAAGCCGTTTTCACTCTTCACAAAATCTTCCAGGCCAAGAAGACGGGAAGAGGAAAGCGGCAAAGGAGAAGAAAAGCCAAACGGAAGGACAGGAAGTGAAAGGTCTTTGGATTTTCCCCTTCCAGCCTACACACTTTCCCTCTTTGTGTCGCTGTGGGTCTTTCCCTCCACATCATTAAATCACTTTTTCCCTACAAAAAACCAGGAATTGGGTGGGTGGGTGGGTTGGAAAATGATGTTAATATGAACAGATGCCCATTCAGAGCCTTTAGGTAAAGACGGGCTATAAATTCTCAGGAATGAGCCATGGCTTGATGGTTTCAGCACCACTTGAAAACAGCTGCGCACATGCTCTGTTCCTCCAGCCCCCCCCCCCTTCGCCTCAGCCAGCCCCCTTCCTTACACACTTCCCCAGGAGAAGCTGCAAAAGGGGGTGCTGGATGCTTCTTGCAACCACAGCAGCACATCAGGCGAGGCGCATGAATCACCCGCGCACAGGATCTGAGCGGCTCGGAAAGAGAAAGGAGCTGTGTGTGCCTCTTTGAAAGGAGGGAAACACGGCCATGGAAAGAGCAAAACCCCAACCACCTTCTCTTGGCAAGAACCCCCCTCTCTCCACGCCCACCCCGAGGTCCCCCGCGACGCCCTCCCCGAAACCCCCCCCCCCCGGCCTGTCAATCAATGCGCCAAACTGCACCACCAGAGCCACTGCATCTGGGCATGATTTAGATCCCTCGGAAGTCGTGGCTGGTATGCAGGGACGGTAAAAAATTAAAAACCCAGATGGCTTACAGTATGTCTTCCTGGTCAGCTCTTCCACAACTTCGGGTTTCAGCTTGCTGTTGGATTTCCCCATGGCGGCCCGGCCAAGACGTCCGCCGGGCTCAGCAGAGCATAAATTTCAGCCGACGGCCTCCTTTCCCTTCAGCGGAGAGTCATATATGAATCAGGAGGGGGGGGGGAAAGGGAAGAAAGGGGGACCGTCTCGGACTGGGGAGCAAATTGGATGCTTCCGATATCCTTCCAGCGGCCACGATGACAGCAGAACACATACAGATCCTGGGTGGGGGGGGGTGATAAAGCTGACGGTGTGGGGGTGGGTGGGGGAAGATTAGGGGGAAGAGGAAGGAAGGAGGTGGGGAGGAGAGCCAGGCAGGAGAGAGAGAGAGAGAAAGGGGGAGAACGCGTTCCACTGCAGCCCAGTGTTCGGAACCAAAGATCCGGAGTCCAGGTTCAGATCTTCAAACAGCCATCAGTGGGTGGCCGGGGGAATAGACTCCATTCCTGCTGGGAAGAAAGGCTGGCGTTATTTCAGCGCAAAGCAGAGGGCGAAAATTCCGGGAACGCGAGTGGGGGGCACCCTCCCGAGAGAATCCCCCGCAACCGAGCGCAAATCTGCGCTTCTGCGCTTGCCTTTTTCTCGGACGAGGGTCCGGCTCTTCCGTCCTTCCTCCGGCTCTCCCCGGCTCCGTTTGAGTGTGTGTTTCCTTTCTTCCTCTCTCCCTCCCCGTAGCCTTGTGGACAGTGTTGCTGCCGCTGCGGTCGTCCCTGGTTACAAAACGCCCTCCTCCTTCTCCACCTCCTCTCCTCCTCCTCTTCTCCTTCTGCCTTTTCTGTCTCCGGCCCTGCGTTGCCTTCCGAGCGAGGACCCCAGTGCTGGAAGGATGCTGATAAGGTGTTTGCCGGAATCTGTTTGCCGGAGAGACAGGCTGGGCCCACGCCAGCCCACCGCTCTTCCCTTTGTCTTGGCTCAGTTTTCCTCTTCTTCCAAAACCAATCCTAAATTAAGGTTGTGAGGAATGGGAAGGCAAGGAACAGAAAAGAATTAGTCCTTCTCACCGCATCCCTCCAGAGTGGCGCAAATCTGCAAAACTTGAGAAATGCCCACCTACGCTTACAAACAAAGAAGCCAACAAAAAAATCGACACCGGCTCAGTCAATTATTTTTGTGAATGATCTACAGCCTTGTTTCGCTCAACGCACAAATATCTTGTGAACTCTTGGTGAAGGTCAATGTTGACCAAATCTGGACAGCTAAATCTCCACCACCACCACCCCCAAAAGCGATCCTGCAACCTGACCATTTGTGGAAGAGTTGGCTTTTCAACCCCCCCTCCCTTTTCTCACTCACTGAACAGGAGTCGAAGCGGCCAACAAACCTTCTGTTCTCACCCTTATGGGGCCTCAAAGCTGCTGACAAATCTTCTGTTCTCCCTTAAGGGGACTCAAAGCGGTTGACGAAGCTTTCTGTTCTTCTCCCCACAACTGACACCCTGTGAGGTAGGTGGGGCTGTGAGAGCTCAGAAGAGACCTGCGACTGTCCCAAGGTCACCCAGCTGGCTTTGTGGAGGATGGCAGAATAGAACCCGGTGCTCCCAGATAAGAGTTCAGGTTCTTAATCACTAGACCAAACTGGGAGAGAATGAAGGGGTGGGATATGCCCGGGTAGGGGTTATGAACACTTTTAAAATCGAGTAGCACCACACTGTAGCTCGGACCAGCAACAACTTCGCCTATAAACATATAGAGATCCATGTTCAATGTGATAATGACGGTGTCATGCTCACGGAGGAGCCCATTGGGCAAATATAATGGCCTCTATGGGTCCCTGCTGATGCCCATCCTCTGCTCTGAGTCTCTTCCTAACCCATCCTTGGCCTTTTGTTTACCCTCCATGTCTCTGCACCCCATGAAGCGAGAGTCGCAAGACATCAGCCCAGTAACTGGGCAACCCCAGCAGGGCCAGAAAATCTTATCAGAACTCCAAAAATATAGAGAAGAGGAAATGAGACCACTGAACAGGAAACAACATATATTTTAGCACAAAGCAAAAGAAGATGAAAACGGGATGCGTACAGGATGCATATGGGTAAGTTCAAGATGTGTATGCACCCGTAAAGATACAAATGTCCAAATTATTCGAACAAATACATAAGAATGTATTCGCACTGAATCAAATGTCCGAACATTCATTTTTCGTAATTTGTACGAATTCGGATTTTTAAATATACGATTCCTTACGAATCAAATGTCAAAAACTGCACTTGCGCACACTCCTATTCTGGGGAGCCAGTTTGGTCTAGTGGTTAAGGAGCCGGACTCTTATCTGGGAATACCGGGTTTGATTCCGCCCTCCTCCACGAAGCCAGCTGGGTGACCTTGGGCTAGTCACAGCTCTCACAGCCCCACCTACCTCACAGGGTGTTCTGTTGTGGGAAGAAGAACAGAAGGCTTGTCAGCCGCCTTGAGTCCCCTTAAATGGGTGAGAAAAGTGGGGTAGAAAAGACAACTCTTCTTCCTCTTCCATGAAGCCAGCTGGGTGACCTTGAGCTAGTCTCAGCTCTCTTCTGAGCTATCACAGCCCCACCTACCTCACAGGGTGTTCTGTTGTGGGGAGAAGAACAGGAGCTTTGTCAGCCGCTTTGAGCCCCCTTAAATGGATGAGAAAAGTGGAGTAAAAAAGCCAACTTTTCTTCTTCTATTCAGGATACACATAACACAAGGCTGACTTGACCTATATTCCAGACAGTTGCACTATAGCATCAGGGAACATACAAATTCCAGAAGCAGCATGCTACCAAATACTGGTTGCTCGGAGACAAACAATATTATTATAATTATTTTTGATGTGTACCCATTACCCCCCCCCCAAAAAAAAAAACCCAAAACAACATCCTACTTAATCGGGAAAAGAAGTCTCAACCCCTCTGCACACTTTAGGGGAAAATGCACACTTGCTAAGCACACCACCAAAATGCGAAGCGTGGATTATTGATGTGGAGTCCCTGGCTGTAGAAGAGGCAAAACAGCAGGAAAGAGACACCAGGATACTGAGACCTGTAAATAGAAATTGAGCATCTATAAATGAAGATTGGCTGTAGCTTGGTGGTACAGCAAACCGCCTGAAGAGTAGAGCGTCTCTGGTTCAATTCCTAGCCTCTCCCAGGAATTAAGCAATGGCAAACCACTTCTGTCTCCCTGCCAATAAAACTGGCATAGAGGTGCCTCTGGAGTCTGGGACTGGCTATAGCTGAGTGGTAGAGGAAACCGCCTGGAGAGCGGAGGACCGCCAGTTCAATCCCCAGCCTCTCCCAGAAATTAGGCAATAGCAAACCACTCCTGAATTCCTGCCAATAAAACTGCATTGTGGTGCCCAAGCAGCCAAACAGGGGTCGGCTGCAACTCGGTGGTACCCAATTACAAGTCTATGGAGAAAGAGGGCACACCTCCCTGTTCTGGTTTAACAAGAGGACCCATTTTGGTGGGGTACCATACTGCGATGCCAAGATGGATCTTCCTGGAAGTTGGAGACTGGAAACTTTAGTTCCTAGCCATCAGAGAACATGGAAGCTGGCTCTGAAGATTCCTTCCTTCCCTTCTACCTACCTACCTACCTACCTACCATCTACCCCTGCTTGCAAGCCTTCCTGGACTGCAAAGAACAAGTTATTGGGGCGAGCTGAATTTCTGCTTTAATCAAGGATGTCGCTTTCTTAAGACCTCAGCTGCAAAGTCATCCAACGGTGACATCAGCAGCCCTATGAAATCACCATTAATGACTTGGATTAGGTAACCTGTCAACAGCACGTCAACCTCCAGATCTTGTCAAGAGGACAAAGAACAAGCATTTAACACGGCGCCCTGGCTGGCCATCTGTGTCCTTAGACGTCTCTCTTCGTGGTGCAACTCAGGATATGCAAAGATCAGTTCAAAATCCGGTGGCTGGGCTAAGCCTGGGAATCCAATAGCCATTAAGGATACCCCATCAGGAGACACAACCAAAGACCCAGTTTCGGTGGCCAGGTCTGAGCTGACATCAATGAACTGAGGGGTGATGTTTCAGCAATGCCAGGCATGCGCAGGTGTGAAAAGTCAAAGCTACAAAGTTCACCTGCACTTCTCTCTGAACAAAAGAAGAATAGAAGACATCCTTACCCCGAAACCACATAAGAACATAAGACCGTATGAGGATCCCTGCTGGATCAGGCCACAGCCCATCTAGTCCATAAGAACCCAAGAGGATCCCTGCTGGATCAGGCCACAGCCTGTCTAGTCCATGAGAACCTAAGAGGAGCCCTGCTGGATCAGGCCACAGCTCGTCTAGGCCATAAGAAACTTAGGGGAGCCCTGCTGGATCAGGCCACAGCCCATATAGTCCATAAGAACCCAAGAGGATCCCTGCTGGATCAGGCCACAGCCTGTCTAGTCCATGAGAACCTAAGAGGAGCCCTGCTGGATCAGGCCACAGCCCATCTAGTCCAGCTTCCCATCACACATGGTGGCCCACCAATTGCCCATGGGCATCTGAAGCAGAGGCAAGGGCAAACCTTCTCCTGCTCTTGAATCCCTGCAAATGGTCCTGGAGACCTCCTGCATGTCCACCCAGCCTGCATCCATTCTAGTAGCCATTGACACATCTGACATCCATAAATTTGTCCAACCCTTCCTTGAAGCCATCTAGGCTGGTTGCTGTCGCCACCTCTTCTGGCAGCAAATTCCATAGACCGATGACCCTCTGGGTGAAGAAATCCTGCCCCTTGTCTGATCCGAGTCTCCTACTCATCAGCTTCATAGATGCCCCCTGGTTCTAGCGTTGTGTGATAGAGAAATGTTCTCTATCCACCTTTCCTACACAAGGCTCCCTCAGTGCTCTCTGCGGTACTGAAAGGACCAAGCTGCCATTATGCATAGCCAAGGCAGTCCATTATTTACGTCCTGCGGGCTATATTTGAAATTTGGCGAGTGCATCACGGACACCATATCTTCTCTTCACTTTGTTCTCCATGCACAGTGGCTTCAGTAGATAAGAAGCATGCATGTGAAGGTTCTTCATGTTTCCTGGCAGATGTGTAATCACTAGATCCAGAACCCAATAAAATCTACCGTAGCTTGGCTGCTTTCATATGACCAAAGTGGGCGGCATCCCATCAGCCACTTCCTTAGAGCTTATGCCCATTCCACCTTTCTCCTTCACGCACATTTCAGCTGGGCTTTGGCTACCATGCTCAGGAGTTGGGACATGCACAAATGGACAACGTTATCAGTCTTGCAGGCTCCAAAACAGGACTAGAAACAGGACAGGAGAAGACATAGGGCGTTTTCCCACTGTCACTAAGTTCCCATTGAAGCACCCATTAAGGACCCATTTGGCTGAGAGTCAGATGACCCCATTCCCACCAGAGACCCCATTAGGGACACATTTGTTTCCACCACAGCTAGGTAAATCGGGATCATTATGGGTCCTTCAGGACCTATAATCCGGATTTCGTGTAGACTCCATTAAAGGGACCTACAATGGGGTCTTCAGCATTAAAATCTGGGTTGTAGGGAGCCTGTGTCCACTACAATCCAGCAATGGGGTCTAGAGGAGGCTGGGGGGGGGATAGGCACCCATGGGGGGTGCCCCAAAGTCAAGACTTCGGAGTCCCTCCAAAGGCAGCTCTGAAATCCCTCCAAAGTTGCCTTCAGAGATTAGCAAAGGCATGGAAAGAGGTACATATTAATGAGGCTGACTTGGGAGCTGCCTGTTACCTCCAGGCATGGAAAGAGGTACATATTAATGAGGGTGACTCATCAGTGCTCACAGGAGAGATGCAAGCAAGGAGCTAATTAATATGCACCTCTCTCATAAGGGGCTTGTCTTTGGAGCCTGTGCTAATCAGAGATTGCACTCCCTGCCTGAGGTGACAGGCAGACCCCTTGTGATCCAATCCAGAATTGCCACATGGGTGCTCTGGTGTTTCCACAGCAGGCAGGCTAGCACCCGCTGCTATTGGGTGCTAGACCACCCATGGAAACACACTGGGTACTTCCCTTAATCCAGATCTACTACATCCGGATTAAGGGAAGTACCCATTCCTTAGATCCAGATCTTCGTAGATCCGGATTAAAGGAGTGCGATGGAAAAACACCCCTTGTTTCAGACAATCAGAGTGTTCACCAACGGCTTCTAGAATGGACGCATTGGGACCAGCACTGAGTTTTAGAGAAGGCAAGATGCCTCCAAAGGCCACTTGCAGGGAGTGGAAAGTTGGTGAAGGTTTTGCTTTCATCTTCTGCTTGAGAGGCCCAGAAACCACTGGTGGACCACCACGCGAGGTGGGATGCTGGCACTAGATGGGCTGTGGCCTGATCCAGCAGGGCTCCTCTTAGGGTCTTGGGTTCTTATAAGCGAGATGGGATGCTGGCACTAGATGGGCTTTGTCAGTCCCTTTGAGTCCCCTTAAATGGGTGAGAAAAATGGGGTAGAAAACCCAACTCCTCCTCTTCTTCTTCTAACGCTTCTTACACCCATGACTTCAAGTAGTCCAGAATCTAAAACCAAGCAAAGTTTGGCTTCATCCCTGGCAATCATCCCTTGTCTATCAAAACTGCACGCTAACGTGATTTTCCTTGCACAAAACCAGTAAATTGTGACTTCTGTCTCCAAGAACACCCGAGATAAGGAGATGCAGACGGGCTTATTTTATACAACCGTGAGCAGCGGAATACCGTCCCCGGAAAGAAACACATTGTCATCTCTGAGAGATCTTGGCAAAGGTTTATTTGTTTCATTTCCATGGAGGCACAGAAAACACTCCAAATGAACGATTAGGCCCGGCTTGGGGAAAAGAATCCGGCGCACACTCAGCTCCTTTAATCTGGATCTAAGAAGATCTAGATTAAGGGAAGTAGCCAATGTGTTTCCACGGGTGGTCTAGCACCCAATAGCAATGGGTGCTAGCCTGCCTGCCGTGGAAACACCGCAGCACCCATTTGGAAATCCGGATCTGCCCACAAGGGGTCTGCCTCTCACTATAGGTGTTTTGGGGGACAGGGGGTGTAGTCCCTGTAGACGCTCTGGAGAATCTTCAAAGATCCTCCGGAGTGGCTTCATGGAATCTCCGGAGCAATCTTCCGCTAACTTCGAAGATCCTCTGGAGCCCTTGACGGCAGCATGGCTCTCGCAAGGGGTTCTCTTCGGAGACTGAAGTTTTGAGTTTGGGGCACCCCTGAGCGTCTTCTAGATCCCATTGCCTAATTGTAGTGGAAACAGGTTCCCTATAACCTGGATCTGATGGCTGAAGACCCCATTTTAGACCCCTTTAACGGGATCTACAGGAAATCCGGATTATAGGTCCTGAAGGACCCATATGATCCGGACTTCCCTAGCTGTGGTGGAAACAAACGTAGCTCTAATGGGGTCTGTAGCGGAATTGGGGTCATCCTGCTCTAAGCCTAATGGGTCCTTAATGGGTACTTCAATGGGTACTTAGTGCTTGTGCCCATTAATTATAGGGCTGCGCATGAATTCAATTTTGACATTCGATTTGAATATCTAAGTTTGTACAAATCAAGAAAAACTAATGTCTGGGCACTCGAACCAATATGAATACATCTGTTTCTATTTCTTCAAATACTCTAAACGTATCCAATGATACACATCTGTACACATCCCATTTTTATCCTGTACGGATCCCGTCTTCATCCCATATGTATCTGTACAGATACGTATTGACGCATCTGGATACTAACCCATACAAATGTCTGAATTATTCGTGCAAATAACCCGAAATATTCCTATTTGTACAAATACTAAACAAGGAACGTCTGGACATTCGATTCGCATACAGTGTTTGAAAAAAATGATAAGAAAATGCATCAAAGGAGAAAGTAAAATAGCAGGAGGACTATATAGTCAATTACGTTCTGTAAAAGACGAAGTGGTGGAAGAGTTATATAATATATGGAGCACAGATATAAGGATTGAAAGAGAGGAAATTAAGAATGAAATAAAATGTATAAAAATGGCGAAGTATAATAACTTTAAAGAAGTAAGAAGGAAAATATTGCATAAATGGTATAGAACCCCAGCACAACTATCACATTTCTTTACAAACATAGGTAGTAACTGCTGGCATGGTTGTAACCAAAGATTACATATGATTTGGGAATGTCCTATACTATAGTATATGAATTTTGGAAGAAGATAGAGAAAGAAATCAGTGATATGCTAAATATACAATGCACAATAACAGGGAGAATGGGAGTATTACATTTGGAGTTAAACAACTTTCCAACTATCCAACTGAAGGAAATAGTAGAACAATTGTTAACATGTGCTCAAATAGTCCTAGTTAGTGGATGGAAGGACAGAACAAAATGGTCTATTAATAAATGGTATAACTATATAATTAATGTGATAGCACTAGAAATGTCGAATAGTCGTATGATTAATGTAAGTAATCTGGATAGGGTTAGAATATGTAAACAAAAACGGATGATAGTTAAAATATATTTAGATAATAAGCTTAGGAGTGAAAGTGAGAAATTGAAGTTACGTTTAATTTTCACAATGTGGTATTACGAATTGTGTAGCCTTTTCAATGTACGGTATAAAAATTTGGAATTATGTATTACCTGGGGGGGGGAGGGGGGGTTAAAGCAATTGTCAAAAAACTAATAAAAAGATTTTTAAAAAATAGAAAAGCCAACTCTTCTTCTTCCTTGCACATGGTTTCACGCTATACACAGTGCGCTATAGGAACCAAACCCCAGCCATTAAGGAGGGACACCCATTCACATGCATGTATCTGCGCATGCGCGCAGGCACACAGAAAGCCATATAGATGGATGCCAAAGACCCCAGAGCAGCCCACCACATTCCCTAGCCAGATTGGCAAACACCAATAGCTCAGAGGAGCAGGACTCAATTTAGACAGTTTTGCATTCAGCTGTCTGGGAACAGCGAAACCCTTCAGCACGCCATTTGAAAAACACCTAATCCCCTATTAGCTGGTCTGCCGAAAACATGCTCATTAAAGCAGCGATGCTGTAAGATCACAGCGGCCTAATTTGTCAACGTGTCTCTTCCAGGAGGACGGAACGGTGACCGGATTTTAAAAGGCCAAAGCATGATTAGATATGGGAAGGACACCCCCCCCCCCCCGCCGCCTTTTCCACGCACAGTCAAAAGATCCAGATCTTCAAGATCCGGATCGTTGAGATGGGGTCCTGCTGGAGATCCGGATCTTGAAGATGCCTGAAGACCCCATTGTGGAGACCTTTAATCAGGGTCCACATGGAATCCAGGTTTGAGGGCCGCATTAAATCCGGATTTCCCCTGCCCTCGTGGGGACAGGGCCTTGCAGATGGGGCCTTCCATGGGGCCCAGGTGGGGACAGGGCCTTCCTGATTGGTACCAATCGGGTTCCTAATGGGGTCTTAGAAGAGTTCTAAGCCCTAGTGGAAAAAAGCCCAGGGGGAGAGAGGGCCTTTACACATGGGCTCGTAGACCCCATTAAGAAACTGATAGTTACAGAATATGTACGCATTCGCTATGGACCTTCCACACGGCAGTCCCCATTAAGGCCACATTAAACCCATGCCATCTGCACAGGTGCCGCACAGGTGTTTCTGTCTGTGGTGGGGAGAAGGACAGAAGGTTCGTCAGCCACTTTGAAGCCCCTGAAACAGGCGAGAAAAGTGGGATGGAAAAGCCAACTATTCTTCTACCGCATGAAGCCAGCTGGGTGAACTTGGGCTAGTCGCGGCTCTCTCTCTGAGCTCTTACAGCCCCACTGACCGCACAGGGTGTCTGTGGGGAAAAGAATGGAAGGTTTGTCAGCCACTTCGAGGCCCCCTAAATGGGTGAGAAAAGCGGGGTAGAAAAGCCTACTCTCTTCCTCCTCCTTCTCCTCCTCCTCCTCCTCTAAGCCAGCTGGGTGATCTTGGGCTAGTCACAGCTCTCTGTCTTAGCTCTTACAGCCCCACTGACCTCACAGGGTGTCTGCGGTGGGGAGAAGAATGGAAGGTTTGTCAGCTGCTTCGAGGCCCCCTAAATGGGTGAGAAAAGCGGGGTAGAAAAGCCTACTCTCTTCCTCCTCCTTCTCCTCCTCCAAGCCAGCTGGGTGATCTTGGGCTAGTCACAGCTCTCTGTCTTAGCTCTTACAGCCCCACTGACCTCACAGGGTGTCTGTGGTGGGGAGAAGAATGGAAGGTTTGTCAGCTGCTTCGAGGCCCCCTAAATGGGTGAGAAAAGCGGGGTAGAAAAGCCTACTCTCTTCCTCCTCCTTCTCCTCCTCCTCCTCCTCTAAGCCAGCTGGGTGATCTTGGGCTAGTCACAGCTCTCTGTCTTAGCTCTTACAGCCCCACTGACCTCACAGGGTGTCTGTGGTGGGGAGAAGAATGGAAGGTTTGTCAGCTGCTTCGAGGCCCCCTAAATGGGTGAGAAAAGCGGGGTAGAAAAGCCTACTCTCTTCCTCCTCCTTCTCCTCCTCCTCCTCCTCTAAGCCAGCTGGGTGATCTTGGGCTAGTCACAGCTCTCTGTCTTAGCTCTTACAGCCCCACTGACCTCACAGGGTGTCTGTGGTGGGGAGAAGAATGGAAGGTTTGTCAGCTGCTTCGAGGCTCCTTAAATGGGTGAGAAAAGCAGGGTAGAAAAGCCAACTCTTCTTCTTCTTCTTCAATAAGGACCATACATTCTGCTCCCAACAGAATGCCATGGACCTAGATAAGAAATCCTAAACCTAAACTTACTGGTGTCAGATTGCACCAAAAACAGGAATCAGAAGAAAAGCACTCCTACTTTCAGAACACAGTTTGTACTGGTGCAAATGGACTAAACCATAGAAATCCTTTTTTTCCCCCAAAAAACATAACAGCTGCAGAAACAATAATATTTAGATATTTTCCAATCAGTTCGTTTATACAATCAAGGAATAGTAACATCTAGATATTTCCAAATCAGTTTGTTTATCTCTAAAATAGTATCCTATTTCTATTTCCTTTTAGGTAAAGAAACACCTCATCTACCCAGCCATGCTGGAAAGCAATCATGGTGTTGAAGTTTTAAGTTGGTTTTTTAATCCTATATTTCATCACAGGTTTTAATATTTTATTGTTTTAGCAGCTCTTAACCTTGCTTTTAAGTTTATTTTGCACACACTGCTTTAGAATTCTGTTTTGTGGGGATTTTTTAAATGAAGAAGCAAGATATACGTATCATTAAAATCCTTACCAATTACAGCAACATGAATCTGTGCACTTCTGTAGTAGCCTAATTTATTGCTGCAAGAATTAAAACCAGGCAGCAATTAGTGATTTAGAAAACAGAATGGTATTTGGATAACACCAGCTACAGACTTATTTTATATTGTGTATTCAAGATTATATATTGTAATTTCTAGATTTTGTCTACACAATGGCAATGCAATTGACATTACTATTTGGAAAGCAATATTTTAAATAAATAAATACTGTAATTTCATTGGCTGTTTTCAATTCTGTAAACTGACTTTTAATTTTACAATGCCTGAAAGTGGTTTAAAATATAAACTTAGGCTGCGTTCACACCTAAGTTTTAATCCAGCTTCAGTCCACTTTCAGACCGGGAGGGCACACCATAAAAGTGAAAAACTGTTTTCTTTTGGCATTATCCAACTCAGAAGATGCATCTTTGGTTTAGATAAAGTGAAAAGAGAATGACTGATCTGCTGATGTGTTCTCTCACTCTGAAAGTGGACTGAAACTGGATTAAAACTTGGGTGCGAACACAGACTTAAAGACAGTAAAGGAAGGGAAAGCCATTCACACTGGTTTCATGGAATCTGCACATACCACAAAATCACTGATGTGGACGACAAACCACCTCTGAAAAGGTTTTCACCTGAGACTTCAGGTTTCCTGGTGACAATGGAAGAAAATAAGAAGAGTTGGCTTTTCTACCCTGTTTTGCTCACTCATTTAAGGGGACTCAAAGCAGCTGACAAACCTTCTGTCCTTCTCCCCACCACTGACCACCTGTGTAGTACATGGGGCTGTGAGAGCTCAGAAGAGAGCTGTGACTAGCCCAAGGTCACATAGCTGGCTTCGTGGAGGAGTGCAGAATCAAACCTGGAATTCCCAGATGAGAGTCCGGCTCCTTAACCACTAGACCCAGCTGAACATTTCCTTGCCTGACTCCTCCATCCTTGGTTTTAATTTCTAACCTGCTTTGAGATTATATTTTAAGGGGAAGCAATGTATAAATATTTTAAATTGAAGTAAATAAAAATATGATCCTTGAAACTTGTAAGCCCAGCGCTGTATGAGAACCGCACTGAAGACAGAAGCAAAGACAGAAAAGAGAGATCACAGGGCGTAAACTTTTTCCCAGAAATCATTTAAAGGTACAACCAAGAAATCTAGTGGCACTAGCAACAGATGTCTCTTTCATTTCCAAATTTTTATCCAACCTTTCAAAAAAAAAAACCTAGCTGGGATCGTGAGTGACGGCCGTCCTACACCGCAGGGTTGGTTTTTAGCCCTTCCACTCCGCATTGCAACCCAGTTTCAACAGCCCCAGCGTGCTCTACTTTGCAGATTGAGTTTGCAAAGGAGAATAATAATAATGTCACATTTGCATTTACAGTTTTGGAGCGTCGGCTAATTTAAAACAGGCAATTTGTCTTGTTTGTCTGGTAGAAATTAAAAGAAGTCAAGAATTTTACCATTTGTCCTTGTTGTTGCTCAGTTTGTTTCGGGATTATAAGAGTCCATTTTTTGTTTGCAGTACAAACCCCTCCAGAAAACAAATAACTCAAGGGAATGGGAAAGAACCACCTTCCGTGAGCTAGAAAATCTGGTTACAACGGGTGAAAGTGCAGCCTAAAACAAGAGTAGGCCTCATTCTCCGGGTTCTGTCTGGAAAGGCACGCAGGCAACTTCCTTATGAGTTGGTTTGCTTTAATTAAAAGATAATGAATGAATGCAAATGCGATATAAGCTCAAGCCAACTGCGTCCAGCTGTAGGCCAGGTGGGCCCAAAGCTACACAAAACCCAGCTTGCTAAGTCACACACGGTTTGCAATTTTGCATCCCTGGGAATCCTGCCTCTGCTACCCAGGCTGCGGCGGTGGGTGCTGAACTTGCAGCCTTTCCCTCCTCTCTTTGCAACTGGAAACTCAGCAGCGTTTTCAAAACCATCCCCCTGCCTTAGAAGATCTTCCCTGCTTCTCTCTCTTCTGCCCCCAAGGTTTCCCAGCCCAGCATCAATGCATGAAATGCATGCCACCTGGATACCCGGCAGTCTTTCCACCCCTGTCCAAGCCCACCTGGTCCTGGCATTTGCTTGGCATCAGTCCTTTGTCACTTCCTGAGCCAGGTCTGGGGTTGCTTTCCCAGCAGTCCCAGTGGGAAAACAGGGTTCTCTTTCTGGGCCTCTGCTCCTTGCATCCAAATCAGAGGCCCATTTCCAATTGGGTACTGTAAAATGTATTGGTTGTTATAACTTGTAATGTATTTTTGACTCATGTAAACCGGCTTGGGCAAAAACTGTATTTGATTTGAGTTGTTGATTATACTTATTTGCTGTACTTCTTTGATGTAATGATTGAACTTGTATTGTATTTTGTTTTTCCATTTGTTGTAAACCGCCTTGCGCAAATTTTACCCTTGGAAAGGCAGTATATAAATAAAAAATGGAAAGTGGAAAAATGGAAAATCAAATGATCAGCAGAAATCACTTTAATGCAATTAGAATTTAATGGGAGCCAGTTTGGTCTAGCAGTTAGGGAACCGGACTCTTAACTGGGAACACTGGCTTCAATTCTGCACTCCTCCATGAAACCAGCTGGGTGACCTTCAGCTAGTCACAGCTCTCTTCTGAGCTCCCACAGCCCCACGAACTTCACAGGGGGTTCTGTTGTGGGGAGAAGAACAGAAGGTTTGTCAGCTGCTTTGAGTACCCTTAAACGGGTGAGAAAAGAGGGGTAGAAAAGCCAACTCTTCTTCTTCCTTCACAAAGCCAGCTGGGTGATCTTGGGCTAGTCACAGCTCGCTTTCTGTCTCAATAGTGGCTCACCAATAGCCCATGGGCATCTCAAGCAGAAGATGAAGACACAACCTTCTCCTGCTCTTGGATCCCTGCAGATGGATCCTGCCTGTCTCTTCAACCCAGGAGTGATATCTATCCATCCGTTCTAGTAGCCATTGATAAACCCGATCTCCATGAAAACCGTGCTGGATCAGGCCACAACCCATCTAGTCTATAAGAACCTAAGAGAGCCCTGCTGGATGAGGCCACAGCCCATCTAGTCCATAAGAACCTAAGAGGAGCCCTGCTGGATCTGGCCAAAGTCCATCCAGTCCATAAGAACCTGAGAGGAGCCCTGCTGGATCTGGCCACAGCCCATCCAGTCCATAAGAACCTAAGAGGAGCCCTGCTGGATCTGGCCACAGCCCATCCAGTCCATAAGAACCTAAGACGAACCCAGCTGGATCAGGCCACAGCCCATCCAGTCCATAAGAACCTAAGAGGAGCCCTGCTGGATCAGGCTAAAGCCCATCCAGTCCATAAGAACCTAAGAGGAGCCCTGCTGGATCAGGCCACAGCCCATCCAGTCCATAAGAACCTAAGAGGAGCCCTGCTGGATCAGGCCAAAGCCCATCCAGTCCATAAGAACCTGAGAGGAACCCAGATGGATCAGGCCATAACTCATACAGTCTAGCATCCTGTCTCACAGTGGCTCACCCATTGCTTCTGGGCATCTCAAGCAGAAGACAAAGGTAGAACCTCTAGCTTCTCCTGACTCCCTGAAAATGGCCTTCAGAGGCACCCTGTCTCTCCAACCTGGAGGTGGTACCTGGGCATCCGTTCTGGTAGCCATTGATACCCCTGTCCTCCATGAATTAAGAAGAGCCCTGCTGGATCAGGCCACGGCCCATCTAGTCCATAAGAACCTAAGAGGAGCTCTGCTGGATCAGGCCACAGCCCATCTAGTCCATAAGAACCTAAGAGGACCCCTGCTGGATCAGGTCAGAGCCCTCTAGTTCATGAGAACCCAAGAGGAGCCCTGCTGGATCAGGCCACAGCCCATCTAGTCCATCAGGACCTAAGAGGAGCCCTGCTGGATCAGGCCACAGCCCATCTAGTCCAGCATCCTGTCGCACACAGTGGCCACCAATTGCCCATGGGCATCTCAAGAAGAGACAAGGGCAATCCTTCTCCTGCCCTTGAACCCCAGCAAATGGCCTTTAGGCATCCTGCTTCTCCCCCCAGCCTGGAAGATATACCTAGGCACAGATTCAAGCGGTGAAGGTTTTTGACGCTCAGCAAATGTATGTATTTGGGTTATTTATAGCATAATTTTGGACTTTTCCCAAACTGCTTTCTTTCAACTGTTCAGTATTCCCAAGACAGTACTTACCACTTTTTCAAACTTTTCTTTTAAGCTGCCGTTGGTATTATTTTTTTCAAATTTTCTTTGTATGATAGCTTTACTTGCGCGCACCCACACCATTTTACCTATCATATTAATATCTTTAGAAAGCATTTCCTTGCCTTCCAGCAATTGTTTCACCGCCGTGAAGACCTAAACTCACGCTTCTAGTCCTCAAAGAGGCAGATGGGTGAGCTCAGAAGTCCAGAGAATCGTAGGAGTGTGCATGAATATTTGAAATATTCGTTATTTGGACAGATTCTCACGAATTCAGACGTTCGTATACGAATCGAACGTCCAGGCGTTTGTTTTTAGTATTTTCAAGAATACGAATATTTCAGGTCATTTATACAAATAATTTAGATGTTCGTATGTGTGCGGATATGCATGCATCACACACTGTATGTATCTTGTACATATCCATGCGCATCCTTAGGGATACCTAGGAATGGAAACAGGATGCGCACAGATGTGTATGAGATTCGTATCATTGGATACGTATCAGATATTCAAACAAATAGATACGAATGTATTTGTGCCCGTTCGAATGTCCAGAGTTTTGTTCTTCTTTATTTGTACGAATCTGGATATTCGAATATTCAAATCGGATGTTGAAAATTGCATTTGTGCAAAGCAGAGGTGGAAGCATCTCCTTTGCACTCAATTTCCCCCCCCTTGAACTTTTGGCGTCTCCCTGGCTCGCTGAAAGCGTAGCGGTGTTGTCTGCATCTTTTCATGTGGGTCACACAATGCAGGTTTCCTTGGGGCAGGGCTGGATATTATACTACACACACACACACACACAAAGGGACAGTGAAAAGAGGCAATCCTATAAAATATTTCCCCCTGACCCTCCTGTAGCGTACAAATCACCCACTGATGCAGAGCGGAAAAGATGCTAACGGGATTCGTTTCTATTTTAAAACCTATCCTGCCTTCCAGATCATGTGTCCGGAGGCCAAAAGACACCAGGCGCGAGTGTTAAGTGAAGGCAGCTGCTCTCCTTTGCTCAGTAATGGATTGGTTTTTATCCCTAGAATCAAGAAATAAAACTGGCAGCAGTATTGAGGGCAGAAATAATAAGCTTTAATGGAGTGGGAAGACAGACGCAGAGATGTGGGGACTGAAGTTGCAAAGGGCAAAAGTGAGAATTTGGGGGTAGGGAATCCCAGTTGCACCCTCTTGAGTTCACTGATCCAACAGGAGAAGCCTCCAGTCACTGATCAAACAGGAACAGCCTACTGTTCAGTGACCCAACAGGAAAAGCCTCCATTCAACCATCCAGCAGGAAAAGCCTCCATTCAACAATCCAGCAGGAAAAGCCTCCATTCAGCGACCCATTAGGAAAAGCCTCCTGTTCAGTGACCCAGCAGGAAAAGCCTCCATTCAACCATCCAGCAGGAAAAGCCTCCATTCAACAATCCAGCAGGAAAAGCCTCCATTCAGCGACCCATTAGGAAAAGCCTCCTGTTCAGTGACCCAGCAGGAAAAGCCTCCATTCAACCATCCAGCAGGAAAAGCCTCCATTCAGCGACCCGTTAGGAAAAGCCTCCTGTTCAGTGACCCAGCAGGAAAAGCCTCCTGTTCAGCGACCCATTAGGAAAAGCCTCCATTCAACAATCCAGCAGGAAAAGCCTCCATTCAACAATCCAGCAGGAAAAGCCTCCATTCAGCGACCCATTAGGAAAAGCCTCCTGTTCAGTGACCCAGCAGGAAAAGCCTCCATTCAACAATCCAGCAGGAAAAGCCTCCATTCAGCGACCCATTAGGAAAAGCCTCCTGTTCAGTGATCCAGCAGGAAAAGCCTCCATTCAGCGACCCGTTAGGAAAAGCCTCCTGTTCAGCGACCCATTAGGAAAAGCCTCCATTCAACAATCCAGCAGGAAAAGCCTCCATTCAGCGACCCATTAGGAAAAGCCTCCTGTTCAGTGATCCAGCAGGAAAAGCCTCCATTCAACCATCCAGCAGGAAAAGCCTCCATTCAGCGACCCGTTAGGAAAAGCCTCCTGTTCAGTGACCCATTAGGAAAAGCCTCCTGTTCAGTGACCCAGCAGGAAAAGCCTCCATTCAACAATCCAGCAGGAAAAGCCTCCATTCAGCGACCCATTAGGAAAAGCCTCCTGTTCAGTGACCCAGCAGGAAAAGCCTCCATTCAACAATCCAGCAGGAAAAGCCTCCATTCAGCGACCCATTAGGAAAAGCCTCCTGTTCAGTGACCCAGCAGGAAAAGCCTCCATTCAACAATCCAGCAGGAAAAGCCTCCATTCAGCGACCCATTAGGAAAAGCCTCCTGTTCAGTGATCCAGCAGGAAAAGCCTCCATTCAACCATCCAGCAGGAAAAGCCTCCATTCAGCGACCCATTAGGAAAAGCCTACTGTTTGGTGACCCAGCAGGAAAAGCCTCCTTGTACCCCTGAAGGCGGTGGGCCAACCAGGAGGGCCTCTCCTCCAGACCTTAAGACATGAGCAGGCTGATATGGAAGAAGGCGTTCCTTTAGATATTTGGGGCCCCAGTCATTTAGGGGCTTATAAGTCAGAGTTAACAACCTTGCATTGGGCTCGGTAGCGAATCGGCAGCCAACGCAACTCTTTTAAGACCGGCGTGATGTGCGTCTGGCCAGCTGTCCTGCTTCAGGCTTTGTCCATCCAGTGCATCAGCAGGGTCGATCTCCTTTAGTAGTGACTGGTTTGATTTCTTTGCAGTCCAACGGACCCTCAAACGTCTTCCCCAGAGCCACAGCTCGAAAGCGATGACTCTCTGGCCCTCGGCCTACCTTACGGTCCACCTCCCAGAGCCATCCACGACTACTGGGAAGAATACTTATAAATATCTTACGACCTGGCAACGTGGAGCCCAGCACTTTCATTAACACACTTCTTGTTTCAGGAAGAAAAAGTGGCGCTCCATAAAGCGCAGAAGAATTAGGCTGCTCTTTTATTGGACATCCTCAATAGCTGCCAAGTCTTAAAATATTTACAAGTATTTCAATAAAAAAATAATCTCCTAGGCCAAGCTTCAAGTTGGTTTAGAGACATCATTTAAAAAAGGGTGCCCATGGCTATTTACTGGCTTCATTGGAACAGAAATGTGCTTCCTCCAATCGAGTCCAGCGGAGTCCAGTTTAGGGTTGTGCATGAATATTCGGAACATTCATTATTCGCACGAATTCAGACATTCGTACAAGAATAGAGTGTTATGGAATTCGTACAATAACATTCGTACGGCTATGAATGTTTCAGAACGTTCATACAAATAGTTCGGACATTCGTTAAACTGGGTCAGATATGTATACGAATGGATATATATACAATACAAAAGGATACATATACAATACAAACAGATACATATCCAATACAGATACGTATCCAATACAAATGGATACATATCCAGTACAAACAGATACGTATCCAATATGAACTGATATGTATCCAATACAAACAGATACATATCCAATACAAACAGACAATACAATACAAATGGATACATATCCAGTACGGACAGATACGTATCCATTACAAACAGATATATATTCAATACAGATATGTATCCAATACGAACAGACAACCCAAGACAAACAGACACATCCAATACAGATGGATACATATCCAATATGAACAGATATGTATCCAATACAAATGTATACGTAGCCCTTTGTATCGGATATTCGTAGAAATCCTACCACATTCAAAGGGGATCTATTTGAATGAATACGAATCTTCTAACACTCAATTCCTTACAGAAAAACCCCTTTCTGCGCAGCCCTAATCCAACTGCTTATGGGGCAGGCAGTGCACTCCTTACTCCAAGACTGCCAACAGTGCACTGTCAAGATGAGAGATAGGCTCAGCCCTTTCCTGGCTGAAACCCCAGGCGTTCAGGTTTCTGCACATCCGGCCAGGAAAGATGGCACAAAACCACTGTGCAGAAAATGGAGGCACCCAGATTTGTCACAGTGTCAGTGGCCATGAACCACTGATGTAGGTTCAATTCCTAAATCTCCAAGGATACCCCTTCAGTTTGGTCTAGTAGTTAGGGAATACCAAATTTGATTCCGCACTCGCCATGAAGCCAGCTGGGTGACCTTGGGCTAGTCACAGCTCTCTTCTGAGCTCTCACAGCCCCACCTACCTCACAGACTGTTCTATTTTGGGGAGAACAGAAGGTTTGTCAGCTGCTTTGAGGCCCCTTAAGGGTGAGAAAAGTAAGGCAGAAAAGCCCACTCTTCTTCTTCATGAAGCCAGTTGGGAGACCTTGGGCTACTCACAGCTCTCTTCTGAGCTCTCACAGCCCCACCTACCTCACAGGGTGCCTGTTGTGGGAAGAAGAGAAGATTTGTCAGCTGCTTTGAGTCCCTTTAAACGGGTGAGAAAAGCGGGGTGACAAACACATTTCAGTCAATTCTCAGCCATGTGGGTTTTTCTCCACCACCCCCAGCGAAAGAAAACCAGCAAATAAATGCAGCATGTACTCTGGCATTTTGTGAAGGCAAATCCGCAAAGAAAATCACACCACGATCTCCGACTGTTTTGCAAAAAAGCCCAAAACAAAGCAAATGACAATAATTGATGATTCCGGTGGCAGCCCACAGTCCTAGAACGAAACGCTCACGTCCCCTTGGGGACTGTTTGCCTTTAAAAGGTTCAGCAGGACCATAGATGCCTCTTTAATCCACATAGTGCTGCCAGTTCTAAAACGAGGCTCTCGGTTCCAGGGTGACTAAAGGAAGTGATTGTGAAACCATGAGCAACTTTGCAGACCGTTCCCATTTTCAGTTAAAAAGGTTAAAAAAAAATCAGCTGCCTTCTTAAGGCTACATCAACACATGGGAAATGGGGCTGCAAAGTCCCTGATAAATGTCGGATATGCAAGAATAATACAGGAATAATAATAATAAGAGTTGGCTTTTCTACCCTGCTTTTCTCACCCATTTAAGGGGACTCAAAGTTGCTGACAAACCTTCTGTTCTTCTCCCTACAACAGAACACCCTGTGAGGCGGCTGGGGCTGTGAGAGCTCAGAAGAGAGCTGTGACTAGCCCAAGATCACCCAGCTGGCTTCATGGAGGAAGAAGAGTTGGCTTTTCTAACTGCTTTTCTCACCCATTTAACAGGACTCAAAGTGGCTGACAAACCTGCTGTTCTTCTCCCTACAACAAAACACCCTGTGAGGTGGCTGGGACTGTGAGAGCTCAGAAGAGAGCTGTGACTAGCCCAAGATCACCCAGCTGGCTTCATGGAGGAAGAAGAGTTGGCTTTTTTACCTGCTTTTCTCACCCATTTAAGGGGACTCAAAGTGGCTGACAAACCTGCTGTTCTTCTCCCCAAAACAGAACACCCTGTGAGGTGGCTGGGGCTGTGAGAGCTCAAAAGAGAGCTGTGACTAGCCCAAGGTCACCCAGCTGGCTTCATGGAGGTGGGTGGAATCAAACCCAGTATTCCCAGGTGAGAGTCTGCCTCCCTAGCCACTAAACCAAACTGGCCTATGGAATAAAGTACCATATGTGGTGGATTTGCCCACAAACGAAACAGTTCTGGTCTGGGTGAAAAGAGTGCCTTTGGTCATATAATTTGGCTGTGTTCAGATGGAGATTAGATATTCTCCTATATTTGGATATTCCCGAAATAAAGGACGTCTGGATGTACCCTAAAGCAAACCACCTCTAACACAGTTGCAAAGAAAGCTGAGGCACCTTTGGTGCTGTTCTTACTTTCTACTTCAATTCAAGCAACTCCTGGACTGTGGTCGCACTTAAGATTTAATCCAGGTTCAATCCACTTTCGGACTGGGCCAATGCATCCGCAAAGAGGCAAGCGGTTTTCTTTCGGTGTTAAATAACTCAGAGAATTCCCCTTTGGGATAGATAAGGTGGAAAGAAAATCATTGGCCACTTTGCTGAGGTGTTCCCTCGTTCTGAAGGTGGATTGAAGCTGGATTAGGTGTGACCACAGCCAAGGTTTAATCTAGCTTCAGCCCACTTTCAGAGCGAGGGAACCCATCAGCAAAGTGACAAGCACTTTTCTTTCAGGGTTAAATAACTCAGAAAACTCCCCTTTGGGATAGAGAATGTGGAAAGAAAATTACTGGCCACATTGCTGACCTGTTCTCTTGCTCTGAAGGTGGACTGAAGCTGGATTAAACTTCAGGTGTGACCAGAGCTAAAGTCACTCCCTGGGCACGCCATCCAGACGACTTGGACTTGTTTGAAGAGTCTGGGAGATTGCCCATGGCTACATTTTGCTTAGAAAGGTGACTGAGTATCTAAAAGAGGAATAGCAACCATCGGGCAGAGAAAGGAAGCCACCCAGCCAGCCACACGTGGGCCTATTTAAACCTCCCCCGCACCCCCCTGTATGGCGCCAACGAAAAGGTCAACAGCAGGAGCACCAACCTTGCCTCGCCTCGCGATTCTGCAGACAGGAGCGATTAAGGGTGGGAAAATGCCCATTCCACCCACGCCACCATCGCTTCCCCATCTCCCCTCCCAAAAAAATAACCTGGATCCCCTGCCCCCCCCCCCATGCGTGCAAGGCTGTTGCCCTGAATCCTGCCCCCTTAGGGGCGCTTTTGGCTCATGTGCTCCGGATGCTGCGTTTTTACGCACGGCGCACCGGCCGCCTGGGGCACGCAGGGGAGGTCCGCCGGGCACCGGATGCCTGCCTGCTGGGGGAAGCGCCACGTGGAGCCCGCCTGGTTGACTGAGCCAGCTGGCTGCCTCCTCCTTCTCATCTCTCCCCTCTGCCTCTGCCCAGGTTTGGTTTCTCAGATGCCGCAGCAGCAGCTCCACACGTAGTGGGGACTGACATACCGCTTGGGTGGGCCCAACCCGGGGTCTAGCGCACCGCGGGCGGCTCCAGAGGCTCCTTCGGCGCCTGCCCGGGATCTGGACCCAGCCAGGGCGGCAAGAGCGGGCGGCCTTGCTGGGGCCCACCAGGTCCCTCGCTCCCGATGATCCCCACTGCCATCAGAGGCTTGCGGATGGAGATTCCGTCTGCTGTATCCAAGCGGGACAGAGAGACGTGCAGCTTTCCTCCTCGTGGGCAAGGGGTGGAGCACCATTTCACCCATAGCTGGCAAGAGCCAGTGAGCTTCTATGGCAGAGCAGGGGAGATTCAAATTGCAGGACTCCCGGTTCTCACGTAGTGCAATTAACCACTGCACCATTTCACCCACTGCTGGAGCAGAGCGGGGGGGGGGGATTCAAATCAAGGGACTCCCAGGTTCTCACCTAGTGCATTTAACTGCTGCACCATTTCACCCATAGCTGGGAAGAGCCAGTGGACTTCTATGGCAGAGCAGGGGAGATTCAAATTGCAGGACTCCTGGTTCTCACCTAGTGCAATTAACCACTGCACCATTTCACCCATTGCTGGGGCAGAGCAGGGGGGGATTCAAATCAAGGGACTCCCAGGTTCTCACCTAGTGCATTTAACTGCTGCACCATTTCACCCATAGCTGGGAAGAGCCAGTGGACTTCTATGCCAGAGCAGGGGAGATTCAAATTGAGGGACTCCTGGGTTCTCACCTATTGCATTTAACCACGGCACCATTTCACCCACAGCTGGGAAGAGCCAGTGAGCTGAAGGACTCCCAGGTTCTCACCTAGTGCATTTAACCACGGCACCATTTCACCCATAGCTGGGAAAAGCCGGTGAGCTTCCATGGCAGAGCAGGGGGATTCGAACTGAAGGACTCTGGGGTTCTCACCTAATGCTCTTCAGCACTATGCCACTACAGGGCCATCTGTGGGGTGGCATTTGTGAGATGAGACAAGGGAAGAGGAGGGTCAAGTGTATTATCAAAGCCAGCCGTGCCTGTGAGGCATTTTTCCTCCCCTTCTCTCCCTGCCAGATTCCAGATTCTCAGGAATCCCTTGGCTTGCTCATTAATGCAGCCCACGATAACCCTTGGAACTCATCTCATTGCCTTTGGAGGCTGCTTCTTTTGGGAACCAGGAGTCCCAAATTGATCTGTTCCTTGGCAGTTGGACATAAAAGCACCAGAGGCCTATTTTAAGATCACCTTCATGAACTGATTCTGGCTGGCAGCAGCCAGAGGGATCTTTGCCACCTTTTCTTGGCTTCAGCAAAGAGGCCAAGTACTGTACTGGCTTGGATCTTTCCAGCTTGAACGCAATGCCTCTTCTGGGTTCCCTTCAGAAAGGATACTCCAGAGCACTTCTTTGGCACTCCTAAGTGGTCTCCTCATATCCCATGTCCTCCTGAGAACCCATAACACAATCTCTTGGTCAAGCAGGTTCGTTTTTAGGTTGTCCAGAGAAGTGGCCACTTCTGGACAGCTGCTTTCCATTCGCTTGACCAAGATAGCAAAGTGGTTTGCCATGACCTTCTGGGAGCCCAGCTGGATCAGGCTACAGCTCACTTAGTCCATAAGATCCTAGGAGGAGCCCTGGTGGATTGGGTCACAGCCCATCCTGTCCATAAGAACTTAAGAGGAGCCCTTCTGGATCAGGCCACAGCCCATCTGGTCCATAGGAACGTAAGATAAGTCCTGCTGGGTCAGGCCACAGCCCATCCGGTCCATAAGAACTTAAGAGGAGCCCTTCTGGATCGGGTCACAGCCCATCCAGTCCATAGGAACCTAAGAGGAGCCCTGCTGGATCAGGCCACAGCCCTTCTAGTCCATAAGAACCTAAGAGGAGCCTTGCTGGATCAGGCCACAGCCCATCCAGTCCATAAGAACCTCAGAGGAGCCCTGCTGGGTCAGGCCACAGCCCATCCGGTCCATAGGAACCTAAGAGGAGCCCTTCTGGATCAGGCCACAGCCCATCCAGTCCAGAAGAACCTAAGAGGAGCCCTGCTGGGTCAGGCCACAGCCCATCCAGTCCATAAGAACCTCAGAGGAGCCCTGCTGGGTCAGGCCACAGCCCATCCGGTCCATAGGAACCTAAGAGGAGCCCTTCTGGATCAGCCACAGCCCATCCAGTCCATAAGAGCCTCAGAGGAGCCCTGCTGGGTCAGGCCACAGCCCATCCAGTCCATAAGAACCTAAGAGGAGCCCTGCTGGGTCAGGCCACAGCCCATCCAGTCCATAAGAACCTAAGAGGAGCCCTGCTGGGTCAGGCCACAGCCCATCCAGTCCATAAGAACCTAAGAGGAGCCCTGCTGGGTCAGGCCACAGCCCATCCAGTCCATAAGAACCTAAGAGGAGCCCTGCTGGGGCAGGCCACATTCCCATCTAGTCCAGCATCCTGTCTCACATGTTGGCTCACCATTCACTTCTGGGCATCTCAAGCAGAAGCCAAAGGCAGAACCTTCACCTGCTCCCTATAAATGGCCCTGAGAGCCCTCCTGCACGTCTCCCCAACCTGGAGGTGTTACCTAAGCATCCATTTTATTAGCCACTGATACACCTGTGCTCTACAAGTTTACCCAGGACCCCAGTTTATGTACTCAGCGCTCATTCATTGGCCAAGGAAGCTCAGTCTTATATCCTAGGGCCTGCAAACTGTGCAATGTTGGAACAGGGTCCAAACACATGGAAGAACAGCCTTGGACCGACACACCTATTTGCCTTTGGAATCCTCAGCATGGTCACTGTTTATTTATTTATTGTTTGTATTTCTATTCTGCCCTATAGCCAAAGGTCTCATGGCAGGTAACCGCACTTAAACTCAGACATGTATTAAAACAGTAACAGAATCTGTGAAGTGGGAAGAGACAGTAATATGTTGTTATCTACCCAGGTCAGATGAATGTGTTTTGGGAATCAGCCTGCAAAACACCAGAATATAACGCAACCAGCTGTCTTATCATGCTTTGCTACCCAGCCATAATCATTGCTATTTTTGTGTGGGGTCATAAGTAAAGCCATGAGAAACTACCTGTAGCTACCAGATTGGCCAGTTATGGGCATAAACATTATCCTGCCTTTTCCTACGTTGTCATGATCCTCACAGGGATATATCTGCTTCTAAGCATCCATCTTATTATTGAGTGATATGTAGTAATAGAGAGTAGCAGTATGCAATATATTCAGTAGTTGGCTAGGCCAAGTGTTGCCAAGGATTATAATCAGGCTGTTCAATGATTCCGAAGCTAAATGCTTCCTTTACCTGCTTTTATAAGAAGCTGTACCCTTGTATTCACGTTAGAATTAAGCTGTATACCTGTATTTTATTTCCTCTATGCATGCAACCTGTATTTTTACCTTTATGTAGTTCTTACTTGCACTCACTAAGAATAAACTGGCTTCTCTACAAACTCTGCTTTGTGGTTCCAGTGTTCTCCTCTGGGAATACTGGCTTCGATTCTGCCCTCCCCCGTGAAGCCAGCTGGGTGACCTTGGGCTAGTCACAGCTCTCTTCGGAGCTCTCGCAACCCCACCCACCTCACAGGGTGTCTGTTCTGGGGAGAAGAACAGAAGGTTTGTCAGCTGCTTTGAGCGCCCTTAAACGGGTGAGAAAAGCAGGGTAGAAAAGCCAACTTTTCTTCTTCTTCCCAAACATATACAGTGAATGAGCCTGACGCACCTCAAGGGGGAGACTATTTCATAGCCTAGGGGCCATCACTGAGAAGGCCCTCAGAGGGTGGTGGAACAACCTGCCCCTGCAGATCTTAAGGCATGGGCAGGTTGATATGGAAGAAGGCGTATTGCAAAGAGACAGGCCTTAAGAGAATTGGGGCTCCGATTCTACCTACAAAAAAGTCATAGGGAAGAAACTTTTGCCCATCAAGGAGAGGGCGAGGAATTTTTAGCCATAGAAACCCTGGGGGGCCTTGAGGCCCAGGAGGGAAGGTCTCTCTCCCCGCTGCCCTTAATGGATTTGACACACATTCCACAAACATCAGCCTTAGCAGAGCTGAAGAAGGCAACGCTGTTTCAGAAAGCGTGCTGACCCACAGAGGCCTTGAAACGGAAGAGTGTTCTTTGGGGACCAGGAAAGAAACAAGCTTTGCAGTTCCTGTTGCCAACAGAACGGCTGGAAGACTGTGTGTCGCGTGCCACCACTATGCCCGGTGCCTTTCCGCACAACGCATTTCCAGCCGCTAGATCCAGGCTGTCTGCTGCGTTCAGAGCAGCCGCATTTCTGTAAACCCGCCCAGACTTTGTGTCTCGCTGCAGAATTTTATCCTAGTACTACATCGGATAAAGACAAGGGTGGCAAAAAGACTTGAAATAGCACCTCAAGACACCAGAAGGTTTATTTCATCACCTCTCTAAATTCTAAAATTCCAGCAGCCATTGGCCACAACCCCATTATTTATTTCATTTCTTGAGGACTAGAAACTTAGGATTTAATGATCACACGGAAATCCACAAGGGATGATCGCTAGAGTCCCTTCCCACGCATGCATTCCATGGCTCTCCGAGAAAGATCAGGGCCCCCTGCTACGGTTTGGTCTAGTGGTTAGGGAGTTGGACTCTTATCTGGGAATGCAGGGTTTGATTCCGCCCTCCTCCACAAAGCCAGCTGGGTGACCTTGGGCTTGTCACTGTTGTCTTCTGAGCTCTCACAGCCCCACATACTTCACAGGGTGTTCTGTTGTGGGGAGAAGAACAGAAGGTTTGTCAGCCGCTTTGAGTCCCCTGAAATGGGTGAGAAAAGCAGGGTAGAAAAGGCAATTCTTCGTGTTGGAGAGAAAGGCAGGATGCCTCTAAAGGCCATGTGCAGGCGGCCAAGGGCAGGTGTTCTTTCCTTTTCTGCTTGAGATGCCCATGGGCAATTGGTGGGCCACCATGTTAGGCAGGATGCTGGACTAGATGGGCTGTGGCCTGATCCAGCAGGGCTCCCCTTAGGTCCCTATGGACTAGATGGGCTGTGGCCTGATCCAGCAGGGATCCTCTTAGGTCCCTATGGACTAGATGGGCTGTGCCCTGATCCAGCAGGGCTCCTCTTATGTGTTCTACTTTATCCTCCTTTTATAGTGCCCTGTTTCACAGTCTCAGGGCAGTTCACAAAAAGATAAAACAGCAAAGGAAAGCAGAGATACGCCACTGCCCGAAGCAAAATTTTGCTCCGATGTTCTTAACCTCCTCTTCCAGGCGTGCATCTGGAATTGGGGACACTGGCCATACCAATGTGCAGTCAGTGCAATGTGGGCGTCACACCTGAGGTCCGATACTTTGCCACGGTGTCGCATTATGCCGCTGCCACGGCGAATGTACCTACTGTGAAAACGGTGAGCCCTCGCTCAGCGGTATCAGGCAAATTCGAAGTTTCCCACCATCTTGACAGGATGTGAGAAACAGCCAATGAGAGCCAAGTCTGCAGCTCTGCTCCCGTCGGCTGAACCATCCCACGTGGCACGCCTCCCCATGCGTGCCACGGAAATCTCGCCGCTGCTGAGGAGGAAGCCACGGACCCGCGTTCCACGTGGAGGCAACAAGCTGTCGCTTTGCACTCAGGTAAGATGTAATTTTTCCACTAACTGTGGATAGTTTTCCGCCTGTCTGGAAAGGACCCAAGAGGGAGAAAGGCTCCCAGAGAGTTTTGGTGAAGGCGCTGATTGGGAATCTTGGATTAAATGCTGCCTCAGGCCCCTGACAGGCAGAAGTATGGAGAGGAGTGAAGAACCTACTTGGTCCTTTAAAAAAGAAAAAAGGCAGAAAGGATGAGTCAGGCCATTTTGTGGAATGATGGAGTAAGCAGGCAGCACCGAAAGAAACCTGTGTCATCCGTCTTGAGGTTTAACACTGAAAGGCAGCTGACTCAAAGAGGATGGATTGCCTCTTTGAAAGCATCATCGGCCAAACTGCTAAGGTTCGTACCTCTGAGGATCTGAAATGATGTACCTCTGAAAACCACCAGCTCCTTCCATAGCAACTCTTGGAAGGGTCTTTTCAGTGGTGGGCCCCAGACTCTAGAACTGTGTCCCTCTGCAGGTTCGCAAGACGCCTTCACTAAAGGGTGTTCCGCAGTGGGGAGAAGAACGGAAGGTTTGTCAGCCGCTTTGAGTCTCCTTAAGGGAGAGAAAAGCAGGGGATAAAAGTGAACTCTTCTTCCTCCACAAAGCCAGCTGAGTGACCTCGGGCTAGTCGCAGCTCTCCCCTCAGCCCCACCTACCTCATCGGGCGTCTGTTGTAGGGAGAAGAACAGAAGGTTTGTCAGCTGCTTTGAGTCCCCTTAAATGGTTGGGGAAAGCTGGGTAGAAAATTCAACTCTTCTTCTTCAGACATCACTTATTTACCAGCTGCAACCACATCTGGAACCATCACACATTGTCTGTACATTAGAGTGCCACTCCAGGTTTTAGCATTTGCGCAGCAGCGCAGTGGCGCTTCAGCCAAGCCGAGGCCTCCCGATAAAATCATATTAAGTTTTCCAGGATTCTGCCAGGCCACGCCAAACTCTCGCTGTACTTTTGACGTACAGAGCTGCAATTACAGGTTTATGGGATATTGCACTGGAATAGTCAGTTTTACTGGAATAAAAATACGCCAGGAAATTGGGTTTATACTCTGGGACCGTATCAGGAACAACGTGATCGTGTTTAGCAAATCAGCTGCAATTGTGAAACCATTATGGGGCTTCGACTTGGTTTCAGTGCAGCCTTAAGAGGCTGGGAAATTCAAAGAGGGTTTGTTTTCTCCAGGGACAACTGGCCCAGGCCGACCGATGCCCACTCATCTGCCGGACCACTGGCACCGCTGGTCTTTTGTGAGGATCCCTGGTGTAAGCAAGAGAGCTCACTCCAATCTTATTCCAGAATCGTCGGACCCCCATATCCACTGATTAACCACGCTTAATGGATCAGCCCCCCCCCCCTCCTGTGGGCACCATAATAGAAAAGCACCCAGAACCAGAAGGCCTATTTCGGCCTCTGTAGAACGCTGGAACAGGCGCGTGACGCCACCAAAACCTGTCCCAAAATGTAAGGGGCCACGTGGGAGGCGGGCATGAGGCGTCGATTCCAACGGTCTCCAGAGGCTGAAATCGGCCTTCTGGAGGACCAAAAAGGACTTCAGGTTCTTGGGTTGCACAGAAGACCTGTTCACAATTATCCAGTTTCAGGTAACCATGGTAGGAGCCGGAGGTATCCCCAGCAGATATGGGGTTCCGACTGTAGTTGGAACTAGATTTAAAATGGGGCGGGGGGGAGGGAGAGAAGCAGAAAAAGAATTATCCTGCCCTCTAGTGTTGAACCTAATTTCTGCATGCAGGAACCAAACAAATTAATAGTGCTGCTGATCAAAGATTCCTAATGATTAAATTTATTATTATTATTATTTTGCACACCTGTCCCACGGTGGGAAAACCACATTACATAGAGAGAGAGAAAAAGAGAAACTCTCCAGGTTGGCATGGCCCTCTGTTCCCGTTTACATAAATACTGTCTTAATGTTTTCAATTTTTTTTAAAAAAAATGGAAATTAAGAAGGAGCATCAAAACACTGAGAGAGATCTATTTGACATCCCCCAGCCCGGTAGAAGGACCACAGGGGTGTTTTCTGTTTGTTTTTCAAAGGACGACATGAACACACATGGCCACCCTGTTTGCTTACTTACAAATAATGTTTTTTTTAATTCCCATTAAGAAAAAGCTCCAAGGCAGTGAGGGAGGAGAGGACAGAGAGAGGAAACAAAGAAAGATGGGGAAGGAGGGAGGAGAAAGAAGGGGGGGACGAAAGGAAAAGACTTAATAAATATTAGGTAAGCTGCTAGCAAGATTGTACCAGTTCTAATCCAAGAGGAACCCAGTTTCTGAAATGGGCCTCCGGCCACAAAAGTCTTCAGCTGCAAAAAGAAGAGCTATTAATATGTTCCTAAAAAGAAAATGGGGGACGAGAGTTATGCCAGAATCTCGAGAACATTACAAAAAATCAGCATCTGGACCATTAAGGGGAACCCTGTGTTCTAGAATACTCATGGAGAGGGTTCCAGAGTACCACGGACAGGGATCTAGAACAAGGAACGACAGGACACAGGGAGGACAACCATTCCTTCCCCAGCTATAAAAAGACCTCACATCTTTAGAAAGGGTGTTTGGAAAAAATTGGGAGAGCCCAAGTTCTTTGGGAAAGCCTTCTGGTTGCTGGCCCCAAACTCCTGCTGTTGAAAGAGAAATAGGAGAGCAAGAAAGATGGAGGACTCTTTATGGAATGAAATGCCATCTTTCAAAACCCACCTCTGCTTTCCTCTGCCTTCACACACCCATCCTGCCCCCATTTTCTTAAAAAGCTAAGGAAACTTTTATGAGTCGTTTAAAACATCAGGAGTTTCAGAAACAACAAGCCCAGGGACTGCAGGATACTGTTCACCCCCCACCCAGGTCCAAAAGACACTCTTCATTGTGTATTCTGATCCCAGCCTGATCCAAAGCATTTGCTATGCCCATCTTAACCAGCAGTGCCCATGGGCATAAATGCCAATGGCCCAGAAGTCTTAAAAATGCCCCATGTCCCCCAGGAGTCGCAGGGGGTCTCCAAGTTACAAACTTCAAACAGACGGCCATAAAAATGTGAATTTCACTCTCGCTCCTTTTGGAGTGCCCCCAACTAGTGGGCGATTAAGGGGTGCCCAGGCAGCGTGGGCCACCTCAACCGATGGCTTCCTCTTCTGCAATCTGGTTTCCCAAATTCTTCTTGTAGCCTTACAGCCAGGAATAGTTGAAAGTCATCGCTGTAGATGGAAGCAACGGTGGCACTTCCAGCTCATCCAAGAAGTTGCAATGGGACACGAACAGGTGGTTCATGTTTCCACTCTGGAAGGACTCTTGATTTAAGAGGGCAAGCAGAACAAAGGAAGAAAGAAGAGGAGAGCGAGCACCCCCCCCCCTTGGAAAAGCTGAGACACTCCGGCCTCTCTGCTAATAGCACAATATATTATATTCGGGGAAGTGTTCCACCGAGGATGTAGGCAAGCCGGTTTCTAGGAAGAGAAAAATACAGGGGTGGATTGCACATTGTCCAACTCGTTTGGTGGAGAAGTGGGGAGAGGAATGGGGGAAATGAAAAGCCTGCAATGCACCAAAGCTTTTCTGCAGGCTGACTCCTGGAATGATTCGCAACGCCGAGGAAACCAAACGGGCCCAGAGGAAGGGGCAGCCTGTACACACGATTTATGGAGGCAAGACAGTCGCGCTGCCTGGCGAGCAGAGATTAAATGAAATCGGGGACGGGATAGTCAATGACTCCACAACTGGCAGGGAAGGCGGAGTCCGGCGCACGAGGTCAAGGAGGTGATGGGTAAATATAATAGGACACATGTCTCCACTCGTTTGGTCAGCATGGTTTGTTCGAGCAGAAGACTCCGTCCAGACTCAACGCGGATCCAGAGAAGGAAATCCAAAGGATCTGGTATGGGTCATTGCAGAAGACCAGAGAAAAGGATCACAGTTAATCTTGTCTCCTCCACGCCGCCTCCCTTTGCCTCTCCTTTTCGCACTGAGCCAGTTTTATAGGAGAACCAAACCAACTCTTTGCAGCCAACAGCAAAAATCTGCTCATTCATCTGTACGGGATGCAGATGGCCGTTTAGGAGTCCCGCAGCATCACAAAGGTGAGCTTGTGAACAAGAAAAACTCTTTTACGTCAGGTAAGTTTCAGGATTCCCCACGCGGTCTGGTCCGTTCGTCGGAGCCCAGGTATCGGTTTCGCTTTGCCGCAGGCGACTGAAGAGAGAACCGACCCAGAACAAGATGGAGGCTGAGAGGTTCAATGTCTTGGCTTGCACACTTATTGGGAGCTGTAACATAGTCAGAACATGGTGTAGAACCAACATTTTAGCCATCAATGCAATATGCTAAAACTGGCACCACTGGGTCAATAGATGGTAGTTTTCTAGCTCACGCTAGTGGCTCTTTTCTCAAGAACTTATGCATCCAAATATCGACAGCAAGTCCATCTGCTGTTCTCTGCGGCCAGTAGGGATGAGGTGTGAGTTCTGTGTTTGATCCTGAGTCTGTTCTACATCAAGGAAGGGATCAGTCATTATAGCAGTTTGCCAGAGAACCCAACTCTCAGGAAACATTCTGGGTACAGAAAATTCTGGAAGCAGCAGCAGCAGAAACTGTGAGGAACTACAGACACCAGGAAACCAAAACCCATGGTTAAAAAGAAAGAGGAGGGGAAGAAGAGTTGGCTTTTCTACCCTGCTTTTCTCACCCATTTAAGGAGGCTCAAAGCTGCTGACAAAACCTATTCTTCTCCCAACAGGTGACTCAAAGTGGCTGATAAAGCTTTCTATTCTTTCCTCTGCAACAGAACACCCTGTGAGGTGGGTGGTGCTGTGAGAGCGCAGAAGGAGAGCTGTGACTAGCCCAAGGTCACCCAGCTGGCTTCGTGAAGGAGGGTGGAATCAAACCCGGTAATCCCAGATAAGAGTCCAGCTCCCAAACCACTAGACCAAACTGACAGAGAGGATCTGAAGGGCTAGATGCTGCCCTTTTTCAACAGCGTTCATGGATCGGTTTCTTGTGCATGCACAAACCCCACTTTGCCAAAAACCTTTCCCAGGGTTGTGCAAATCGGTGGCGTTTTGCACACCGCTATTCCTGATTTATCAAACGGGAAGCACTCTTTTCTCTTTGAAATCCTTCCTACCTTATGTTTGCATCAGAAATCAGAGGCAGACAAAATTTTAGTTCCTGAATTAGACCTCTCTGGGGCAGGGCAATTTGGGGGTGCAGGTATTTAAAACCTAAAAGGGGCACGAAAATAATAATAATAATAATAATAATAATAATAATAATAATAATAGAAGAGCCAGCGTATACTTGTCACAGCATTCAGGAAAGCAGCTTGTTGGCATTCGCCATTTACTGAGGCAAGATCAGAGATTACATTATCTGGGAACCTAGAAACGCGTTGGGTTCGTCGGTCCACTTGTAAGGTAAACCTTGAGAAGTCCCCAATCATGGAATTTACATTGAAAGGTGCAAAAACACAGATTCTGGATTAGAATTTTAAAACTTTCAGGTTTCAGGCTGTGGGGGAATGAGGAGGGACCACGAAAATAATTCATTGCTGAATCAACACTTCATTGCACTATTGTTCAGTCCTTCAGAAAACCGCGAAGAGGCACGGGGACCGTACTTTTGGTCAACAAAACTGGCGCAAAAGGAAAGTATCTGGTAGGGGTGTGCACGAAGGCAATGATTGGGATTCAATTTGACTCGAATATCCAAAGGTTCAAATCAATTCGAATCGAATAGCAGAAAATCCGAATCGACTTGAATGTTTAAAATCCAAATGTATTCACGTTCAAATCGATTCAAATGGAATGCATTCATATCTATTTGTACAAAAATTTGATTCATATTTGAAGATAAGAACGTCAGCGACATTTGTATATGTCCATACGCATCTTTTATGCATCCCGTTTTTGTCCCGTACGTATCTGTACAAGCGCGTACGGATATGAATAAGATACGTACATATCCGTACACACACGAATGTCCGAATAGTTCATTCAAATGATTCAAAAGTTTTGAAAATTTATTTGAATGTTAAATTCAAATGTACAGGCATTCGATTCGAGTTTGAATGTCCAAATTCGATCCAATGTCAAATGTTTCGAATATTCGTGCACGTCCCTCATTTCTGGTGCTGTCTGGTAGTCGCTTGGTTTTAAAAAGAAAAGTGTTCGCAGAAGACGGACGCAAGAAGGAATGCCTCATAGATAGAATCTAAGAATAAAAACTGCAGGGCGGTGCCACTCATAGATGCACCCATTTCTGCCCTCCTGTCCCAATCAGCAGCTCCCAAAGCAGGAGACACAGCCATTAAGAGCCCGGGTGAGAGACGTATGGAGAACAAGGGCATGTCTCCCGCTCTAGGGGCCGGTGATTGGGACAGAGGGCAGAAATGGGCACATCCACAAGTGGCACCACCCAGAAGTCTTTATCCTTAGATTCTATCTGTGAGGCATTCTTTCTCTTCTCCGTCTTCTAGAACACCACCTCACGGTAAGTATCAGTGCTCCTTTCTCTCTCCCATATCTGAATGAGATGGAGGAAAGCAATGTCTTAGCAGAAAACATGACAAATGAACCTCCCCGCCTCACCCCTGGCAAGTGCTCTATTCTCTACCCCGTTCTTCCTTTTCACATCCCATCATTTTCCTTGCCGCGTGCAGCGTGAGATCACAGCTTCTGAGTTTCAGAAGGCATGGTCTATAAAATATATAGATATATAGCTATATATACTTCTACACACATGACTCTCAGCCATTCTTCAAGTATGGAAGTCGTGTTCCAAGAAGAACCCAATTGTTAACAGTTTTCGGAGTCAAGTTTCTGAACAAAATTTAAAAAAAAAATGAAGGGAGATTTTCCTGGGGGGAAATTGAAGCTCAGAAGTATTTTTGGAAATATATATGCCATCACCATACCTACAAAATTGCTTCCTAACGTGAACCAGAAAAGCCCCAAATCTTTAGGACAGTAGAACAAGCCAGTTATATTTTTTCTCTTTTTCTTCCTTCATTTCTTCTTTTTTCTTTCCTTTTTTCTCTATTTTTTCTCTCTTTTTTTGCCATGTTTCCTCAACACAAACCCAACTCTGCAGGTTCCTTATGAGTTTGCTCCCCTTCTGTAGCAGAAAGTAAAAAAAAGACCAATAAATTAGAGAGTTTGTGGGTTGGTTTCATCCTGAAAAAAGTGCCGCCTTGTCTTAAGAAGATGGAGAGGGAAGAGAGGATTGTGGGTAATGGGGATGGGGCTGCAGGACGTTGGAGGACCAGTCCGTCATGCTGCACTTTCCCGCTCGCCCCGTGGCTCTGCTGCTCCGTTCAACACTTTCTTCACTTTTTTCATACCCTCCATAACGCCAGAGGTGGTCACCCTAAGGATGAGAAAAGGAAAGGCATGGCAGAGGCCTTTAGTCTCTAGAGATGGCAAAACTACCGGACTATTGTAATGCGCTCTACATGGTGCGGCCCTTGAAGGCAGTTCGGAAGCTGCAGCTAGTGCAGAATGCAGCAGCTAGATTGCTGACCGGGACAGCTGGCCAGATGCACATCACACTGGCCTTAAGAGTTCCATTGGCTGCCGATTCACTACTGAGCCCAATTCAAGGTGTTAACTGACGTATAAGGCCCTAAATGACTTGGGCCCCAAATATCTAAAGGAACGCCTTCTCCCATATGGACCTGCTTCTGCCTTAAGATCTGGAGGGGAGGCCCTCCTGGTTGTCCCACAAACCTCACAGCAAAAGGAATGGGCACCCAGGAGAGGTCCTTCTCAGTGATGGCCCCTAGGCTATGGAATAGTCTCCCCCTTGAGGTGCATCTATCTCCTTCATTGTACAAGTTTGGGAAGGCTGTGAAGACACACCTCCTTGCCCTGGTCTCCGATTAAATGGGGAAACACTTTCCCTTCCCACTTTCAGACACTGTTGTTTTAATATATATTGTTGTTTTAATATGCTTGATTTTAATTGTTGTTAACTGCTCTGAAACCCTTGGGTATACAGCGGGATATAAATATAAACAAACAAACCCACTTTCCAGGCAGCCAAAGAAAACATACGAACATGATAGGGTGAGTTGGTTCAGAGGCAAACCACACCAACCCCCCAATGCTCACCGCAAACTATGAACCAAGAGGCGAACAGCTCAGTTCAAAGCAAACTGCAAACAAACCAGACCACATTGGCCCATCTCTTTGAACGTTTAAACTTCAGGACTTTGGTCAGATTTTAAGCAAAGGGAGGGGAAGAAAAATGCCACCTCGCAAGCTAGAACATTTTGTTCTCCGAACTTTATGAAAGGGACTGAAGAATAGCTGACTGCAAAGCGAGGCTCGTCTGGCATCTTTATGGCACAGTTGCAGAGAGGAAATTGCCTCTCTGTGTTTGGAGCTTGGATCTCCATCTCCCTGCTTTGCTTCTGTGCCCAAACCCGTGCAACTCCACAAATCGCAACTGTCTTTGTCTGGAGTGCTCAATTAACAGCTGGACCAGCACTTTCCAAAGAGAATTCTATCAGGTCAGCAGTCCCAGAAGTTTAGATTCAACGGGTTTACAAGACAGCTGCGGCGCTGAGCCATCTAGAAAGATCACCTTTTGTCTGGGGGACTTCGATCAGTAGCCGAGTTTCGATCCTGCTGAGCGAGGCACAACAGCTATACCTCCAAAGCCTTGAAGGCGGCAGAATTCCAGGGTGGCTCAGACAGAGGAAGATGGCTACAACCCATTAGGGGTGCGCCCAAATGTTTTTTTTGACATTCTATTTGAGTCGAATCAAATACTTGAAAACTCAATTTGATCCCGATCTTTTAAATTCGAATTTAACAGGATTTTACTCGAATTTACTAAATTCGAATCTATTTGTTCGAATTTTTGACTCGAATTTGCACTTATGAATGCCGAGTGCCCGTATGCGCCCGTACGCATCTTCCTGACATCCGTACGCATCCAGACACATCCTGTACTTATCCGTTATGCAACCCATTTTCATCCTGCACGGATCCATACTTATAAGGCCCTAAATATGTACAGATGCGGGAAATATGCAGGTCTCCAAGTGCACACCTTGCTTGAACCTGTCCAGATACGAATGTCCAGACAATTTAAACGAACGTATCAATGGCTACTAGAACGAATGCCTAGGTGCATCTTTCAGGCTGGGGGTGGGGGGAGGAACCGGGGCGCTTCTAAGGCCATTTGCTGGGATTCTAGAGCAGGAGAAGGTTTGTCCTTGTCTCTGCTTGAGATGCCCATGAGCATTTGGTGGGCCACTGTGTGCGAAAGGGTGCTGGACTAGATGGGCTGTGGCCTGATCCAGCAAGGCTTCTCTTATGTTCTTATGAATAGATCTGCAATTCAAAATCCGATTCGGCATTCTATTCAGATTCGAATGTCAAAATTCGGCACATTCAGTTGGATTTCGAATGCCCACGAATATCTGTGCACATCCCTACAGCCCACGAACAGGACCCCAGAACCGCATTATGGGACCCCCGCTCCGCCCCCCGCCTACCCAAAGAGAGACGGTTCCTGGCCGGCCTTGACTGCGGGGCTGCCAAAACTACGTGCCCAAAAGCCACTTACACGGCTTCCATGTCCAAGCTATCGTCATCCTCCTGCGAGAGCTGCAGATAGGGATTGTCGGAGGCAGGCCGGAACTTGTATCCGGTGAGGACAAAGAAGACCAAAGTTGCCATTTCGTCCAGCAGCTGCGAACAAATAAGATGTTAAGAGTTTGCCAGGAAATCCTTTAGCCTTACAGCCGTGAACGCACAGACCCTGTCCAACCGCTCGATCCCTACATTTTGCCCCCGGGCTAGCATAAGTAGGTTAGAAGGGGCCACTTGGTCATCGGGACTATTGTCCCATCTAACCCAGCCCTGTCTCAGAAGAAAACCATCTTGAGCCATTTATAGAAGAAGTAGTGTTGGCTCTTCTACCCCGCTTTTCTCAAACTTATAAGGAGGCTCAAAGCGGCTGACAAACCGCCTGTCCTTCTCCCCACAACAGACACCCTGTGAGGTGGGTGGGGCTGTGAGAGCTCAGAAGAGAGCTGTGACTCGCCCAAGGTGACCCAGCTGGCTTTGTGGGGAAGAAGAGTTGGCTCTTCTACACCGCTTTTCTCACCCTTTTAAGGGGACTCAAAGTGGCTGACAAACCTCCTGTTCTCCCCACAACAGGCAACCTGAAAGGTGGGTGGGGCTGTGAGAGCTCAGAAGAGAGCTGTGACTCATCCAAGGTTGCCCAGCTGGTTTCATGGAGGAGTGCGGAATCACACTTGGTATTCCCAGATAAGAGTCCAGCTCCCTAACCACTAGACCAAACTGACTCCTTATAACAAGGAGAAGGCCCAGTGGATAGGAAACGCAAGAGTGACCAGTGTCCTCTTCCACAGAAAACTCAGCATCTTCCAGGCTGGTTGGGAATTCTAGCTGTGTGAAGC